>JARDVY010000018.1:1130000-2409583 GCA_029030555.1 Ornithoptera alexandrae | reverse complement strand
ACCTTTAGTTTTTATAAAGAATGCAATGTACGAATCTGCAAAGTTATTACAGTATGGGCAGTAATGTACAATAATTTAACGACCTATGATTAACACATCGCCTAACCGCAAATCGTTACACTGGCCATCTTTCCCCCGCGACGATTTAGGCGCGTGCCTTGTTCGAGGTCGTCAAGCTGTATTGTGATGCTTCAATTCTGATGTCGGTAGCGTCTTTACGTCATTGCTTGTACGATGAATAAATACATAAACATAAACATTTTGGCGATGCCTCAATCATCCTTAATGATTTATCTTTCCGATCACAAGTATCTCAATTTACCTTGAGTACAATTTATTGCGTATATAAACGATACACCGTACCCATATCTAGTTGTTTTTTATTTTTCCTATATGATGCGGCAATATTACCAGGTTATTGAGTTACTGACCTGTAATTACGACTCATTTTTTGCCTTAACTCTTGCACATACTTGTCTCCGCGTGTTATGCGGAAGAGGGAACAAAGCCTCTATATTTTTTCATGTTTGCGATCTTAATACACGATTATGAAATGTTTTGGCTAATATTCATAATTACGTATCAAAATATTGATTGCGAATGGCCCTATCGAAGCTAGTCTAATCATTTTATACAGCCCTGTGCTTTAGGTAACTTTCGCGATAAGAATTCTAGTTTGATTTTATCATATTATAACGTATTAACAAAATGTTTTGTTAGGCTTCATAAAATTTTAGCAACGGGGAAAAATGGATTAAATTTTAAAATAAATCTAATATAGGAGATTTCTGCTTATGTCTGTCTGTGACTCGTCACGATATTCCTTGAACCATGAGGCCTAGAGACTTAAAATTTGGTACAAATATTCCTTTCCCCGAGTATAGCTCGGCCAATATAACATACATACATATATATCACGCATCATTTCCAATGGGGTAGCAGCCTTCGCTTCCTCCACTTTCATGAGCGTCTTCCCGCATGCTTGTCAGTTGCGAGTACTCTTGATCCGACCTTTCTTTAGAACATCTTCGATTTGATCGAAATATGTCCGCCTGTCAAACCGCACCGATTTTTCCAATCATTCTTACCTTGTTACGTCTTTCGTTAATCTTCTTTCGCCCGTACTCTCATCATGGCCGAACCATCTAAGCATCATTCTCTATCTTTGTCACTACATCTTCCACCACGCCACACCGTTCCCTTATCACACTGTTCCTCACTTTGTCCATCAGCTTAACTCCAATTATACTTCTCAAGCTTCTCATCTCCACAGCATTAATTCTACTTTCATGTTTCTTTTGCCATACCCAACATTCCTTACCATACATCAGTGCGGGGATCAACAGGCCTCTATGCACAGCCAGTCGTGCTCTTTGTGATACGATCCAGCTATTCATAAAGTTATGAAGTGCCCCATTCACTTGTTTCCCTTTCAAAACTTTTCTTTCAATATCATCATCACACTTGCTATCTTTCGTAAACTGTGAACCCAAGTATACAAATTCTATCACTTGTGTCACTTTTTGTCCCTCAATCATAATGTCACACTTTGTCATACATTCTTCTCTTTCAAAAACCATTATGTCTTGCTTACATTCACTTTCATTCATTTGCTTGTTAAAGCACCATGCATCATGTCTACCATCGCTTGCAACTCCCTCTCTGATGATGATAATAAAACTTTGTCATCGCCGTATAGGAGGCATTTGACGATCAACTCATTTATTCTTAATCCATACTCACTATCTTTCAAACAATTGTCTATAAATAGGTTAAACAGCTACGGCGAATCCACACATCACTGTTTAACACCCTTCTGGATGTTAAACTAGTCTGAGTAAGCCCCATTTAACCTCCCAAAAAGTGTTGCCGAGTTGTTAATAACGAGAAAAAACGGGTGCGGCAAGGAGTCGCCGGTCGGGCATATTTCTTACAAATTTGAAGTCGAAATTTCAAATCTAATTCAATGTTACAGCTAGCAAAGCAGTCAAGGAACAGCTAGTGTTAAATAATCTCAATGAAGCACATTAGTTTAATTTATGTTGGCTATTTAAAAACTATTCGTTTAATTTATGAACATAATGTATTAAGGCCCTTAGACCGTAGCCTAAATAGGAGACCTTCTTCTGACCACACAACCGAGCGCTCATTAAACAATACTTTAACTGGCCTTAGAAAAATCGTTAAAATTTAATGTTAAGAAAATTGTGATGTTAAATAAATACACGAAAATATATTTCTTTACAATAGTTGATAAATGTTAAAAAAGGCCTTCAATGGAGATCAAACTGGATAGACACAAATAAATCCATAAAATTCTATTGAATTTCTTTGGCTTTTGTTTTCTTTTGCTTAAAGCTGATCGCGTTCGTTTTTAATGTCAGTATTATAATCATTGATGCCAATGTCACTGTCAGTTGATGCTAAATTAAGATGATATCATTTTGGTAGAATAATGGGCAAAGGAAAGTTATTTTGATACAGAAATAGTAATTGAATATGCTACCATGGCAGACCGACTTCGCCATCTCGCCCAACGGTTGAAGGATAAAATACATTTTGTACAAATCAGCTCAAACAGTCGAGAAAAAGTCGACCAGCTGATAACCAAGTATATTCCTGCTACGAAAATGGATGAAATTGCACAAAAACTTAAATATACATCTGTAACGAAAAAAGTACAAGATTTAGTTTCTAAATATGAAAAATTTACGGGAGTAGAAGAAATAATGGCTATTCAAAACACAGTCATCGAAGCACAGGTAATTGTTTACAATAAATTTCAATAATTTAATATTAATAGGAATCCAACTTTTGTTGATGTGGATTTTAATACCTTCCGCTTTATTAAGTATAAAATAGTGTAGTTGGTTACTGTCATGACATGTCTTCTTCTTCTTAAAGTGGTTCTTAAGGTGGTTTGCCGGAACAATTCGAGCACCTCAGATATGCCAGTCTATTTCCTAATATTCCTCAACCATGACTCATGACATGTATGACAAGCAATTTTTCTATACTACTTTCACCTTTTATGGACATAGATACTGTGAAATATGCCAACTGTTTACAATTTTAGGGGTTCAAGTTTCCTATGTACTAGCTAATAGGATACATAGAGTATCTTACTTTATATAAATTATGATTTGTTTTAATCTACATCATCAAGAATACATCATCAGCATCCATATACCCTCCTATGTATTGTTTAAGGGGCTACAAGAAATGTCAATATTTTAATATTCCAATAAGATATAACAATCTTTTTAAATACTTGCCTATTTATCTAATCTAAAAATTATAGGAAAGATTTATTGACGCACAAGAAAGAAGAAGAGAACTAGGAAGAGAGCTGGCTACCATTGAGGCACGTCTGAAGGAATTACATGCAGAAATGCAGAACACTATGAAAGGAGATGAAAAATATTTACATCTGTGTACAGAGGAACATAAGGTGTTTTTTTTATTTATATATTCCTTGCCATAGAGGCAATTTTTGCAGCATAATATTACATTATTTTTTTTGTAATTACATGAAGACCTATGATAGGTGAAATTTGTAAAGAAAAATATTTGTAGCAAAAAATATAGAACTTGTAAAAACCTAGAAATTATTGAGTTTTTTAATAAATTATATTTTTTACATTTATTTCTGAAGGTAATAGGTCCAATTGGTATTTTGTTTATAAAAACAAAAATATTTAAATATGGACAATAATATTTAAAGTAGTTTAAAAAAAATGGTGTAAAAAATTCTGTTCTTTTAATATTATTGTAATTACAGTGACCATATGAGATGCAAAGAAATAATTGTTGCAATATTTTTCTATTTATTTTTTAATTACTGTTATATTATAATACTGTACCTTGCTTGATAAAATTATGGAAATAATCAAAAACATTGCGTTGGACTGTAATTTTTCCTGAAATATTATGTTCTCGTTTTTTTTTTTTTAGTAAGTAGTAGTAACATTTTGATTTTAGTAGTTTATCTATAAATTGCAATAACATTTTTATTTACTCTTTTAAATCAGTTAATCATTCAAGAACGAGCTTTACGAACTTTATTTTCTGATGCTGAACGGGAAGAAAGAGAACTGTTTGCCACTATGTCCGCAGCTGTGAAACTTGGCCATGAACGAGAGAGAGCACATGCAGAACGCAACAAGTATTGGTATATTGTTGCATCCATATTTGGTTAGTAAAACAGAATATCTCTGTGCTCTAAAACTTATAAAACCATAAATTCCTCATTATGTTGTAAATTAAGTGATTCTTTAATATGTTTATTCATCTGGATTTAGGCGAATATCTGTATAAATTTTGTTTCATTATTGACTTTTTTATCATGGTTATATTTTTTTATTCATATTATGTATTACATTTTTAATAATACATATGTAAAGAGTTATATATTCTATTACATTAAAAAATCCTAACAAATAAGGAAGAATTTTTTTCATCAAAGTTTTGTATGGTTTTGACAAGATCTCTTTTTACATTTAGGTACTGTATTGGGTATTGCTGGCTCCACGATAAATAATCGTCTTAAAATGGCTGAATTCCGTGACATGATGGAGCAACAAATGGCACGCAGTGCAAGTGTCCTTTATACTATTGCGGGGGGCGGTACAGCCAACAGAGCTGACATAACTGAAGCCATGAAAACAGAGTTTGCTTATCAGGTAATAACTAATTATTTTAAGAATCTCTAAGTTTTCTTGTTTATTTTTGACAACAATTGTACTAAAAACCTAATAGTATAGCAGAGTCAGTAGCTTTGATTATGCTTACATAAACAGCTCTCTTATGTTCCCTATTGAATCTTGGGGAACTCTCACACAAAAAAGAGTTGGAGTCATTTATCAAACATGCTTGCCAAATGTAGATCAATGAATGTCTCACATATATAAAAGCAATTATTTTCGGAACATGTTAATTTCTTGACAGTTCATATAAAAATGTTTGTTTTTATTCCCATTTTTCTTTTTTTAGAATGATGTTTATACTATTAGCTCTATTGACAACCTTTAAAGCTTCTTTGGACCCCATATCGGCAGTCTAAAATATTTATTGCTAGATGTCTTAACTCTTTTACAAACATAATTTCTAATGTCATATGCAGTATAAAAGATTTTATGGTGTTACACCTAGTGTGCATGAAGTTACAACTGCCACACCTTAATGTAACATTATCCCGATATGATATGTTACAAATGAACAATTTCTAATTAGTCCTCTGGTGTTAATAATTCTTTTACAAATGTTTAACAATTGGTTTCCATTTATTTCTAGGAGCAACTAGCACAAAATCTACAAGAAATGCAGGAAAATATAAATCATCTAGTCAATAAACAGTCTTCAGTAATTGGTAAGTACTAATTACAATATATAATTTATCCTACAATAATTGATTATCTAGCGCAGTGGCTATGCATTTTGTAACATCCCAACAGATCCCTGGTTCAATACAGAACATTTACTTTGACTAGTTTGGTTGGTGTTAAGGTATTTTCATATCCGCATGCCTAGCTGTCGTAATTCTAATTTAGTTTTAAGTCTTGATATGTATATTTAAAGTTTTTTTGGTAAATAAATTAATTTCACTTCCAGATCATTTAAACCATCAAGAACACGTGCTTGAAACTCAAATGAAGGATTTGAAGCGGTTGATTGTTACTGCGTCGCAATCTAGTGCGAAATCGGATGCTGAAATAGCGAAAGCACTTTCTGCTGTTCACCACGATTTAGATGATGCAGAAAAGGACAAAGATGAACTTCAACACAAAGTTGTATTAGAATCTAGCCAGATATTAACAGGCATTGGCTTAATAATATGTGCTGCCATTATTTTCGGCAGTGTAATCGGACGAGTCAGTTGATTACGTTAATATGCACTGGTGGACTCATTAGCTTATATATTTTCCAATACTATAGGTTTACTAAGGAAAATAGATTATCAACGATGACATATAAATATTGTTTATGGTTATTATAAAAGTGCAGCTGTCATTGCCTCCTCATATTTAACACCTTTATCTGTAGGCTTCATTATTTCTTCTTTAAACTGGAATGTATTTGTATAAACGGGATATTGTATAAACATATTAGAATTATTGTGCAAATGGGTATACTTTCATTATTATTGGTACATATGTTCACAATTATTCAGCTGGTTGGTTGGTTTTGTTAATGTGCAGATTTCTGATATATTTTTACACAAAATGTCAAAAATAAATATAGTACCGATCTTTACATTGTTTATTTATTTCCTTTTGGTTATATAGCATATAGTTAATTAAAGTAAAACACGATAGTGTTTCAAGTGTTAATACTACCTTTAAAAAATTCATATTATGTTTGATAGCAAAATTTTGATAATCGAACTTACAAATCTAAAATAATACGAGCTTTACCTTTTGATGTAATAACACTCATCACAAACTAATAAAATAAAAACAATATTTTGGATCACGTCTTATTAGAGGTGAAAATAATTCAGCAAAACTATTTTAAATATATAAGACTTTTTCATTTAAAAGTATTTCTGTTTAAATTTCTAAGTATGGATTAATCGGTTTACTTTTTAAATAATTCATAAAAACTAAAGAAAATAACAAAAAGTCGTATTAATATTTTAACACTTGAGAATAATAAAGTTATTTATAAGAAAGTTCTGACGCTATCGTGCGGCTTAAAGGTCTTATTACCAGACCATAAAATCTTAAAAAAAAAAAAGTTTTGTTTTCTGTTTGACGCAAATTACCGCCTTACATTAACTAATATTGATATGTCGTTGCCGTAACTGCGATACGAAAATAAAACAGTTTCACTTACATATCTAAGTAATATATATAATAAAAAAATTAAAACTATTCGTCATGCAAGACGGTAACGTTAAACATATTATTAGTTTTTTAATGTATGGTATGTACGAGGACTTAACCTTTTTAGTTTTTTGCGTCTTAGATTTGGAGGTCACTGGTATATCCCGCAGCGGTAGAGTGAGGAAGAAAAGCTCCAAACTAATGGATTTCGAGTCACCTGACGACATTGAAACTAGATTTCGACGTCAAACTCCGGTGAAGGCATATACCGGTTTTAAACAGGAAGAGCCCGTCGACTACCAAGAGATATCACAGAGGCCGGCAGAAGAAGCTGGCACAGCTTCAGGCAGTGAATCTGATTTTTATGAAAACAATGGCGATAATGCTGAAAGGTGAATAGTAATTACTGTGTTAAATTAAGTAGTAATGTGGATTTTAATAAGAAAGAACACCAATGACGAAAACAACGTGATAGTGATTTTTGTAGAAAAATCGTAATAAGTTTAGAGAAAACTTAAAATGTACTGTGAATTATAAACAACAAAACTTTGCTAATCATTTTTGTTCTAGTATGGAATCTGACAGTTCAGCATCAGATGAGGGCTCCACAAGAACACCAGCAAATTCACTTTATATGATGGAAAAAAGCAATAAGAAGAAATTAATAATAAAAGATGGAAAAGTTATTGGAAGAGCCAAAGCACAGAGAAAAGACAAAGGTTTTTATTTACTTTTCTAGATTTGTAACGATGTTAGCTTTGCAAGCCAATACAACTCTTACAGCTTATCTGACACTGGGCTCGTGGACCCAGATCAACAACCTGTTTCCAAAAAGTGTACTACATGGAGTGTAGTTATCCGATGGTGGACTTTCACGATATGTGTTTGGTTCTTGGTTTTTCTGGTAAATCTACTCGGTTGTCAAGAGTGGGCACAGATCCGTTCCCCGACTACCTTTACCTTTATCGGAATCTTTGGGCAATGAGGACTGCCCCTGTTTGTGTATTTAGTGTACGCAGTGTGTGTAGCTATGGCTTTATTTACTTTAATATTTGCTTTCTATACTACTGGAGGTTACATAACAATAAAAAAAAGTCTAATTCTTTTTCTGAATAACAATATTTTGTAATTTTATGTTTACTTTTACTAAAAGTTAAGTTTATACAAGTAAGTTTAATAAAACATTATATAAATCTTTAATAGCAATAGAACCTGAGTGTCTGTTATATTAACTTTTAACACCAAGTTGGCTTGGATTGTAAAAAAATTTTTGAATTGTAGTTAAAAGAACAGCGAAGTAAATTAAAGCTTAACTTTATCTAGATATCTGTATGGATTATGTTTAAGTTTTAAAGCATGGGACATAAAATAATTATATTTATGTATGAATAATTTTTAATAATGTTTATGATACTTAATTTTTTTAGGCAAAACTCGCATTACAGCATATATGATGTGGGCAAAAGAAGCGAGAAATGATCTTCTACGTCAACATCCAAACATGGACTTTTCTGCTATTTCAAAAAGGCTTGGAGAGATGTGGTCAAATGTTAGTACCTTTAATTTTTTAAACTTTAAAATTTTGGCATGAGCTACTTGCAACTAGTGGAACAGAGATTTTGCATATGTAACATAAACAGTTATCACTGTTGCCAGAGAATGTCTAGGTAGGTACTGCCACATCTGTATCTGTCACCATATAGTAGTGTGCAAACATAACTGTATTTCAGTTTAAAGGGAGTTGTAGCTAATGAAATGTAAGGAGTAAGGAGACAACATCTCATGTGATAGGGTGATGAGCAGAATGTAGTGTGGCATATTATTCTAAGTAACTCCCTATCTTTATGGGGAGCTGTACACATGACTAATCCTTCAAGCTGTTTCTGCAGTACTGGCACTGATGCCATGGTAGAACTCATACTCGTAAATATACTGATATTTCATGATTTCCATTGTGCGGTCATAAGCGACGCCAAAGAAAAAAATAATGAGGAAAAACAAAGAAATGCCTGTTTTCAAAACTCAAATGTACCATCTAAATGAATTTATAAATCTGAATTTGGAATTTTTAACCAAAGATAAGATATTGCAGATCAAAGTGGTCAATACGACAAAACGCTAATTTCATATGTAAGGACCTAATACAACTATATAAATGATAATCTTACCTATAGGTGACATACAATGAACGGTACCTTTGGAAAAGGAAAGCAAAAAGGTTTGCAATACAAAAAGAGCAGAGTAATCAAGTTACATCAAACAAGATTATATCGAATCCCAGTGAGTATTTATTAATTTTTGTTTGCTTAAATTTTCTTATTTTACTTTGGATCTATGAACCCAATATTATATGGGTTGTATTAGTCGGTCAAATGACTAAATATTATTAAACATCGTATAATAGTTATTCTTTTCAATGTTTAAAGAAATGTTATAAATCATATTAAGATTATAAATGCATAATGGCATTATATTAATTATATGTTTCCAGTATGGAACATGCATCATCATCTTCATCACCATTATTATTGTCAGCACACAGACATCCACTGCCGTACATAGGCCTCCTGCAAAAATTTCCACATTGTTGGAGTTCATTGTCGGAATTGGTCTTTAATCCACTATGCTGGCCCCAGTGAGAGTTGGTTGGAATATGCATGTATATTATTTTTCATGTGATACTTTAGTTAACCATAATAAAAAAAAATGATTACCTAAAGTTATATTAATCGATTTTAATCTAATGTTTTACACAAATAACAGGTGTCCGTCCACCATCAAATGCTGGCCCAGGAAGGCCAGCTGCAAACAGAACACCTCGACAGCCGGCAACACCAGTACAGCAGCACAACGCTATAGTTGTAAGCCCTGTTTATTTATTGATCAAAAAATTTATGGATTAATTTAACCTAGAATTGGAAGAAAATATTTTTTTTTAATGTAAGACGTAATTATAGCTGCATCGGGACTTAGGAATTCAGAAATCAAAACAATAAAATTAGATAGCATATGTCAAATCGAAGAACCAAAAAATATTTTCCATTCAGATATGAATAATTAATTATTACGTAACAATTACATAATTGTAGCCGGTGACAAGCGGAGCTAGTACAACGGCTGTGGCAGTGGCTTCTCCAGAATCTGTGGCCAGTGGCAGCAACACTGCCGGCATGTACCGAGTGACCGGCTGCGGAGCTGTTGATGTTGCTGCTCATTTCCGTCTGTTGGGGGAGAGTTTAGCCATCATCGGAGAACGTCTTAAGGAACATGAAGTAAGAATTTAAACTCTATATAATAGTTTCGGAGGTAGACTTTAGTGTATAAAAAATGTAAAGAATTTTTTTTTAGATGTTAAAGACAAAGTTCATGTAACATAGGTTTCCGTGTAAATGAGGTGTGTGTATCCACAATTTTAAGAAAACAATGAACAAACATCTCTTATTGCTTCTACTTCTTGGACTAAGCACCTTCTCTTATTTTGAGACTGTCTGCCTATCCAAGAAAATAGATTACATCAGTAATTACTCTGTAGGGTCAAATAGCAGTGTCCGGTTCAGTGTCCGTATTGCTGGACACGTTGCTCTGCTCGCTGGCGCCGCTGCTGAGCGTGTCGCGCGCGATACCCGCCATCGCGCCCCCCGCGCGCCTCCTCCAGGACACGCTCCACAACATCGCCTACATCATGCCGGGCCTGTAGCATCGGACCACCGATGAAACCCTGCTTTACGCCGATTGACCATAAACTAACCGGTGCACAGTGTAGGGTGTCATACACAATCCCTAATAACATTGCGAGCAGTGTAGTACCAGTACATATAAATTTATTTCCGGTGACGAAGCGAAGTGTACTTTTGGTTATTTTTTATGCATCAATTTATGATGCTGCTGACCAGCAGAGTTGTTTTCATTTAACATTAAGAGAGTGTGATGCTTATTGTGTACGGGGTAGACACTTATTTTTGATTATCGTGTAACACTTGGTCGCCTGTGGTAAACACCACAACAGTGGCTGTTTCTTTTTATTTTCTATACCATTAAGGGATGGGACGGGCGAGACGTTCGCCTGTTGGTAAGTGATATGCTTACCTACCTAACAACATGGCGCTAGCTAAGTTTTTTTTTTATGTAATTAAGCGACGAGACGACTAGCACGTGCACCTGGTGATAAGTGATAGCCCCGCCCATAACAACGTGGCGCTAGTTAGAAATGTATACACTGTACCAGATTGCGCTCGCCCGAGTATTAAGATGTTGCGTCTCATTACCCCAGTAATTATTTTAGCTACCAGCATCCTTTAAACCGGAACACAGTAACATTTGCACATTATTGTTTGGAGGTAGAAATAGGCGCTGCGGTGGTACCTATCTAGACGGTCTCCGGGAACAGAGACCTACCACCAGTAATGTCTGCTGACAAATCAGTACGCAAATGTTACTGTGCTCCTGTTCATATAGAGATTAAGAAACCGCTAGGGTAACGAGTTTTTAAACTTGTCTAGATATGTTGTATAAACATCTTAACCTTTACTGCTTACCTCTTTTGTGGTGTAAAACTACTGTTGTAATAATTCTCTTATAAATAAGTTTAATAATACCTAAGTATCATTAAGAAAGTGGTTTATTCGATGTAAAAATATGATTCCTAAACTTAAGCACTAAGCTGTATTCATTGTGTAAACTTGTAAGAGATAAACGAGCTTAAAAATCCATGTTTAAAACGACTTACGTATATTAAGCTGAAAACATAAGTTAAAAAAAATTGTTTGTCTTTAATGTTAATGAAACTCTATTTTTTTATCTAGAAATCTTCTTTTCTTTCAAATTAGTATTGTATATGTAGTGTTGGATGTAAGGTTTTCTGCACAACAGCTCATGGGATCCAGGCCAACTTTACCTGCTCGTGGTGCACCCTGCTAATCAACATACGAGGCTCTGACGCCCACCCACTAGCATTGGGCCAGCATGACGGGAAATGATCCAAATCCCTCCATAGGAATCTCTACCTGATCGAGTGGGAATCTTTGGGGTAAGGCCTATGTCCAGTGGTGGACGTCTATGGGCCGACGACGATATGTGGTGTTGTAATAAAGGATTGAATGTGAGCATAGTCTGAACTACAGTAATGAGCGTAGTGTTTCTGTGATGTCAGCTGGTGATAGGTCTCTGTTGCTGGAGATACTCAAGGTAAGTATCATTACTGCGCTTCTTACTACCGCTAAACAGTAGTGTGCAAAAATTACTGTTCCGATTTGAAAGGTGCTATAGCTAGTAAAATTACTGGGGTGACGAGACCTAATATCTCATGTCTAAAGGCGACGGTCTGCTGCTACAGGATCTTAATTAGCGCAACGTCATGGTCAGGTGTATCACCTACCATCGAGTGAACATCTCGCTTGTCTCTTCGCTTCGCAGAACAGTTATTTATTTATTATGGCTCATCATCGACACCACTATAAGAATGCACTAGGAAGGCGGCCATCAGAAAAGAATGGCGACAAACACCTGGAGTGATGACTAAGGCCACTGTCCAAAGTGATACCAACTAAGATTTATGTCTTAAAGCGTCGAGCGCAATGGGATACTGTGTTTATCATCACAACTAGCGCCACGTTATGAGCAGTTATATCACTTACTATCAGGTGAACGGCTGGCTCCTTTTGTCGCTTCGTCAAATAAAAAAAAAAAAGAGAAAAATCTAATCATTTATTGTTATAAAGTTTATATACAAAGTAAAAGTAGTTGTACTATCCCTATACATATATGTAGATCCTTGACACCGTCATCATTGCAAACGATCAATGATCTTACGAAATTGTCAAAATGTTATTAAATATTGAACTTTGGACATAAAGTTGTACATCACTTAATTATCAGTGAGAGATTACTAAGATTATATTATTTATGTATGCTCGAAAATTCAAAGTTATGTATCGAACCGTAGAATGAAAAAAAAAACAGTTAAAAATTACAAAAGCAGTGGTTTATAACTAGTAGGAACGTTCACCTGATGATAAGTGATACGGCCGTCGATATACACTACACCAAAATGCCCTCATCACCTGAGACAAGATGTCGAGTCTCCTTACCCCAGTAATTACATTAGCTACAGCGCCCGTCAAACCGGAACTCTGTAATGTTTGCACACTACTCTTTAGCGTCAGATATAGGCGCTGTCATGGTATGTAACTGGACGGTTTCTTAACGGAATATTACCACCAGTAATAGCCCAACTTGTAAAGTGGTCGATATGTTACTCATCACAAGGAAGTGCAGATTCTATCCAGACTTAAACTTCCAATGAAAAGAAACATAGATATTCGACGTGTTCCAAGAACCGATAGCTTTCGTGGATCTGTGACATCCACCAACTAGTCTAGTGGACTGGTCCCTACTCCTTGTGAGAAGACTCGCGAGTTCCAGTAGTTAAGCAGACCATGTTTTATATATTTCTGAAGAAGACGCAATCGTAGACACACAGGTCTAATTGACAACGATATGATAGCGGGGGTTAGTGATCAGAGCAGCCTGCCCCTGCAGTTGGCTGCGCCGCAGTAGCAGTACAGGACCTTCCCCGGCACGGAGCCGACGTCGTAGTTGTAGTTCCACGTGAGCTCGGTGCCGGCGCGTATGTGCGACAGCGCGAAGAACGCCACCCACGGGAAGCGCGGGTCGTGCGTGTCCACGAACACGTTCTGCACGAACACATTCGGGCAGCACGAGTGCTGACAAACAAACGAATTATTATTATTAATGGTGGTAGTGTCTCTGGTGCCGGAGACCGTCTACATACCACCGCAGCGAACATTACTGTGTTCCGGTTTGAAGGACGCTGTAGCTAGTATAATTACTAAGGTAACGCAATGCGGTACACTGTACATCATCCTAACTGGTGCTAATACTGTGACTGCAAAAGGCCGAGGAAGGGGCGCGCCCTGGAAAGGGAGGGTTCATCCTTCCCTTCCGCGGTGGAGCTGCGAAAGCGGCCAGCGTCGGCAGGGTCGCGGTTGCGAACGAAAACGTTCCCGTGACCCTGCCATCAGGCAATGAGGTGGAACATCGTGGGGGTTTTAGTGGGTGCAAGTCCGACATAACTCGTCCTTGCTCCGCGAGGACGAGTATGCGTAGGCAGTTTCCCCATGTAAAACAAAAAAAACATCTTCTCTATCTTTGTCCGTTTTTAACAGAAGACAATTGTCTGCTATATCATTTGAATAAACATTCCGATATTCGGAAACTGTCACTTCACATGTGACAAGTGTTGTCTGCCATTACTTACACATGCAAAGCGACGAGACTAGCGGGATGTTTACCTAATGGTATACTCACCATCGCATTACGCTCATCGTCTTGAGACACATTCTAAGTATCATCTCTGAAATTTCACTACCTAGGAACATAGTAATGTTTGCACGCTGCTGTTTGGCGGCAGGAGTAGGACCTGCGGTGGTACCTACTCAACCAGTCTCAGGCAACAGGCACCTGCCATTAGTACACAATCTGACCACTTACATTAAGATATCGACCGATGTTGCCTTGGACCTTGGCGTCCATGATGTAGCACGCCTCATCCTTGCCGAAATACGAACGAACTGACCTGCGAAACATTTGGTCATGTTTAAATTATTTATATTCAGATAATTACCAGGAGTTGATGCAATTTTGTATAAGACAAAAGCAAATTTTCATAAAAACTGACTTACCTATACTTCGAGACCAGATGCTTCGAATCCATTCCAGTTTGTGCCGTAAACCGCGAAGGCTCTCTCACTAGAAGAGCAATAATAAATAAAAAAAAATTATTAAGTTTACTGGTAAGGGGTGTGTAAGAGTTACCGCACAACAACTCACGGGGTCCAACCCAACCTCACCTACTCGTGGTGCACTCTGTTAATCAACAAATGAGGCTCTGGCTCCCACCAACCCGCATTGAGCCAGCCCAAATTCCTCCCCCCACATGAATCTCTATCCGATCGATGCGAGAATCTTTGAGGGAGGCCTACGTCCAGCAGTGGACGTCTATCAGCTGATGATGATTACTAGTAACTATTTGTGGAAAACACCGCCTCTGTGGCGTACTGGCTAAACACTTCGTAAGATGAATCTTCATGATTCCGAGACAACATGCGGGGATTGGTTCGTGGAAGGGTTTATTTTGATGCCGCCTGACTGACTATCACGCTCATAACAGTATCGCTAAGTTACAATCATTGATACTTGAGAACTGGAATGTTCTAAGCAAGGAAGCTCCATTTATCCACAGCCTCATTGTCATGTAACACTTTGTCCAATTGCGGAAGCTCATTGTAGATAAATATATATCAACAATAAATACTTTAAAAATGCAACACATAAAGCCCACTAACCTTCTTCATCATCACTTATGGTTATGAAATCATCATCTACATTATCCTTCTCCCCATATTTCTCTGTTTGTATCTCTTCCTCTTTCTCTTCCTCTTTCTCTTCCTCTTTCTCTTCCTCTTTCTCTTCCTCTTTCTCTTCCTCTTTCTCTTCCTCTTTCTCTTTCTCTTCCTCTTTCTCTTCCTCTTTCTCTTTGTCTTTCTCTTTCTCTTCCTCTTTCTCTTCTGGTTCCACATCCGGCTTCTCTTCTAATTTCTCATCTTGTTTTTCAATACTATCATCATTTGCATTGTTTGGTTTTTCCTTCTTGCGTTTCTCACGAGTGCGCAGGCGCTTGCTATGGACGTACAAGATTTTAGTGCGTTTCTCACGTGTTACGTTTTCTCCATAATGATACAGTACTACTCGAGACAATAAATTTTAAAATCCTGTGTTATCATAAATTTGCAAGTGTTGTCTTTAAAATGGAGATAAGGTGCAGGAGACCATCAAAGGTTAGAAATGTAGGGTAACGTGTGTTGCTCTACATTGTGCTTGTCGCTTTGAGACATAAGATGTTACATCTGGTTATTTCAGTGTTTTACTAGCTACAGCACCCTATAATCCGGAACACAGTAATGTTTGCACACTGCTTTTCGGCGCCAGAAATACGAGCTGCGGTGGTACGTACTTAGACATCTCCGGCCACAGAACCATGCCAGTTATATGCATACAGAGACCATAATGACTTTTAAAAAGAATCACGGTTTGTTTGCACCAGTTTGTTATCAGAAATATAAACGTATGGGTGCTAAGGAAACCCAGAGGAATTAACGGGCGGATGTACGTTTTCAAGAGTAGATGAGCACTCACTTGAACTCCATGGGACCGACGTCGATGAATCCAGGTCGGAAGTCGTCGTCCCTCTCGTCCTTCGACAGTCTCAAATCTTCCTCCTCTGAAGATGATGTCTCATCTTCAGAGTACTCATCTGTAGACTTCCTATCCTAAGATATTTTACAAACATTTTTCCAATCAATTGGCATTAAATTGAACACATCTTTAATCAATAAATATTTTAAGTGTTTAAAAACACCTATTAAAAAAACGTAGTTTTTTTAGTATATAAAAAACTTGGTTACGGCTATGGCAACAGCAGGCCTTTCTAAATAAGAAAGAGCTGTCTAAACTGTGTCCAGAATAAGGATTGCATTCGACTTTACTGCGAATTTTGTTGGCTTACCCCAGCAAGCTCCCGCAGAGATTCCGGGATATCCTCCTCGTAGCCCTCTTTCATCTGCTCCACTACTTCAATGTAATCCAACTCCGCGAGATATTCATCCCCTTCGTTCAGCCCGTCCTGTTATTATATCAACAGTTATGACTTTTCATACATTAGTCATAGTTGAGGAATATCAGGGAATGGACTGGCATATCTGAAGCATCTGAATCGTTCTTCCGAACCATAGACAGAAAGGACCGTACCACGCTGATCGCCAGCCTTCACTAGTTGGAGAGGCACTTTAATAAGATACATTAGTAATGAAAGAAATATTAAATACACAAATAGACAAATAATTATAAACATAGAAAAAAAAGTATAGAGTCATTTGTTTACTGTGTTCGCTTTATTTTGTTATCTAATCTCTTATCTAAAGGAACAAATTTTCAATAATAATAATAATAATAATGATTTTACTATAGAAACAAGTTTCTCCAGATATCCACAACATCTAGTAGATTTGATCCCATCGCGTATACTCTTTTTTGTTTTGATATTTATCTTCTTTGTATGAAATACTAAAAGTAGAGTGTTTTGATACGCGACTTATTAAATTAATAAAATTGTTATATTTTAATGTCGCCGCAAAGTCAATAGGTGCTGCCAACTTGAATGAATTTCCGCTTACCAAATTAGCCGTAGCGTCGGTGAGCAAGTTCCCCGCGTATACACACAGGAAGGCGCCTTTTGGTACATCGTTGAGAGCTCGTATGCCCCATCCACGATTCAGAGTTTTAAACACCTAAAAGCATAAACATATACTACTACTACATCAGCCGATAAACGTCCACTGCTGGACATAGGCCTCCCCCAAAGATCGCCATGTTTGTGTGGGTTCATATGGCGGGATTTGGGCCATTTCTCACCACGCTGTCCTAATGCGGGTTGGTGGGAGCCAGAGCTGTATTTGTTGATTAGCAAGGTGCACCACGAGCAGGTCAAGTTGGTTTGGGTCCCGTGAGTTGTTGTGCGTGACTCCTTACACCTCCATAATCAGATAAAATATAAAAAAACAACCCTCAATTAATCTAACTACTAGAAGTCAGAGCCTTCTCTTACAAGAGAGGCCGTAGTTTTTTCACCAACTTATCCAAATGCCTGTTGGTAAATGTCACGTAAGCTATTGTTCTTGGACCATGTAGATTACTACTCGATGTTTTCCCTCATCAAGCTTAGTGGGGATTGAACCTGTGTCTCTACAACACGTACACAGCGCCTTGACAATAACCTTTACGAACTGAGCCATCACTGCTTCATATAAATATATAACAAATACCTACCAGAGATAAAAAGTTTAATTAACAGCACTTTAAATAACTTACTTGTAATTTTAATTGTAGGGGATGCTGGGCCACACGATTTAAACAGGTATTTTTACATTTACATCTGGAAAAAGAGAGAAAAGATATGAGTTAACGAAAACACTATGCATAGAAAAAAAATTTAAATCAACTCACACCAGCATACCGATAGGCTGGTCAAATATATAACTCTCCCCAGTTTTACGATACGGGTTAAAAAAATATTATCTTACCTTGAATTACATTCATATATCCCGGACGGCAACGGGTCCGGTAACCTTCGGTACACGTAGCCCACATCACCTTCCAGGCCAATAGTCCGAGCGCCCTCTAACGTCATTTTCCAACATCCACATTTAGTCTTATCCTGTTAAAAAATCATACGTACGAATCATATATGTTATAATTATATGTATAATCTTCGAAAAATTTCCTGCTTTTGGGGAGAAGTCAGGGTTATGTAGAATTTCCAACCACTAAAATCCCTTTGGCTTTCTTCAGCAGCGTATAAAGGTCTTCCCCGGAACACACTGATTCTCGTCTCTACTTTGGTTTCATCTCAAGAAAGGATAAGACCTTCTTTATTACTCCCATGGTATTTGCCTAAGCATGGTGAGAACCACTTTTTGTATGCTCTCCTTTCTGGGTTGCTTATTGTGTGATAAGGGCCGTCATCCTGAAGACTCTCGAACCGGCGCAGCCTTCTTCTACAGACCCTAGGTGCTATTATTATTGGCTCACGACCGCAGCGCTGAGCAGTTTAACATGTACCTTACAGTCGTCGTCACAGTCGCAGCCGCACAGGAACTCCGTGTCCAGGTTCAGCGGCACACCTGCTGTGGGGGTGCGCTCAGTATTATACGAGCAGAACTCTGGCAACGAGTCATCATAGTAGTTGACGCACGGCACCGGCACGTTCTCTTTACCATGCGATAAATCCTGGGTTGCGATAGAAAAAAAATGTATCACGATATATTAGATATTTACCAGATATACTAAAGTTTTCTTAATAATACTAAAAAAATATTAATAATTCTAATAATTATCTGCATTGGACATCCGGAACACAGCAATAGTATTACAGTGACGTATTTAAAATCATAATTATCATTATTATCGGCTGACAGAGTTTTACTGTTGGACATAGGCCTTCCTCGTACATCTCCACATCGATCGAAGGACAGACAGCTGATGGGGCATCAATGTCCTTAAATGGCGACCGTGTATTGGAAGATGTAGTCTTGGCAGACCCCCCACCAGGTGGTCCGATGATCTGGTGAAGGTTGCGGGAAGCAAAGGATATTTTAAATATGAGAAGAAAATCTCTTATCACCAATTAACTCTACAACATGTGGCCCTGGAAAATTCGTATTACAGAGTAAACTATTAAGAACGAAGATCTCTGTGTAACTAAGGGAGTATTCATAACAGCTAATTTACGTCCCCACTGTTGGGGCACAGGCCTACCCTCAATATGAAGGCGATGGGGCCATAGTCACCACGCGGGCCCAATGTGGATTGGTAACTTCACACACACCTTAGAATAAATTCTAATTCATGTGCAGGTTTCCTCGCGATGTTTTCCTTCACCGTTTGTATTCCGCTGTTGTTACTAAAGTTCACAAATGTACATAACTTAAATATCAAAGTCATCGGTACATGCCGAGATTCGAACTCGCAACCTTCGGAATGAAAGCAGCACGATCTAACCATTAGGCCAGCGAGCTATTACTAAGGAAGCAGTTAGGCACATAATGAAGGTAGTTGAATATGTTAATGGTTAAACAGATTCGCTTTAAACATGTTATACCAAAGATATGGAAGGTTCTCTGACCATTTTTCTTCTCCGTTTTAATCAAAATAAGCCTCGCCATCAATATGTGGCTCTCATGGCTCCAGCAGAATGGTTTCAACATACCAACGTCTAAAACATTAATATATATACTTCCGTTATTTGAAATTACCTTCTTGCCAACAATGCATTTATTAAGTACAAACTCTGCTAAGCAGTGGGTGGATGGACCGAAATCGAACAGGTCGACCGGCATATCCGACTTGACGGCGCGCAGGTACCGGTGCAGCTCTTCCATGTTGCGCAGCCGACGGCCGCAAGGTGCTCGGTACATCACTTCTTTGTGGCCTTTGAAACGGACTATTTGCCTGATGATAAATGGTAAAACATGGCGTTGATCAAATATTATAATAAAAGTAACACATTTTGTTGTAGTGCGAGAATGATTAAACAGTGCTAGACTGTCAAGCATCTAAGTAGCCCATCCACATCAGCCGACAAACGTCCACTGCTGGACATAGGCCTCCCCCAAAGATCTCCACATCGTTTGTTGGAGTTCATTGAGGCGAAGTGGGCCGTAACTCACCATGCTGGCCTAGTGCGGTTCGGTGGGTGGTCCGAGCCTCGTCTGTTATTCAGCAGGGTGCAGCGCGTGCTGGTGAGGTTGACTCGGGCTCCGTAAAACGTTGGACGGAACCCGTTACATATCAGCCCGTATTACGTATAAAGCCCTAAATATATTACTATAAATTGGTTTTAATTTTTTTTTCAATACTTATGATATATATAAAAATAATGTTATTATATTGAAATTAAAAATATGATAAAAGTAAATTTGATTTAAAAGGAGGCAATATTTTGTTTGTTTAAGGTAGGTCAGGTTACAGCCACGTATAACTCAAAACCGTTTTTTTTTTATTTAAGCGCACGATGATGCGTTTAATTAGGACATTATGACTGTGACCGTGATCACCATTTCAGTCTTTAGTCCCCCTGAATATACTCGATATGCATTGTGTCCAGTCCAATGCCACCCGTATCCAATCCAACGGTTTCTTGCGATCTTCACTGGGTTGTCGGCACGCATGGACGGCGGCTGTCCCGCGTTACACTTGCCAATCCAGATGGCAAACGTGACATCACCACCATTGGATAATGTAGCTACAATTGTAATATCGAATGTCCTACCTCTCCCAAGCGCTAAGCAGCGGCTTCGCTAACGGATTGTAGGTCCTAAGGTCTTTAAGCGCCAACACGTCGGTACGTTTGCATTTAGGTCCACACTGATGCGGCACCATCTTGTATGGACGAATCGCATTCTTCGGCGTGTAGTACTGTTAACAATAAAATGTTTAATTTTATTTTATATTTAAAATATTTGCATTAGTTTCAATATTAGCTCTGCGATCTTGCGAATTTAGAAGATTAAGGAGGATCTGTCGTAAAAGGCGAGTTAAATGGTATTTATTTATCGTTTCTACGCTGTCTGCATCCAACGGTCAGGCAGAAGATGTCTATGAGCTGATGATGTCAGCGCATTTGCGTGGCCACAGCAAACATTTAAGGATTGATCTAAGCATACCAAGCTCTTGCATCATTTGAGCCTGATGGATTAAATAAGCACAGATGATCATTATCTATTCAAATCAGACATCCATAATAAATTGACAATCTTTTGCATGAAGGATATTTGCGCATACCACAACTCTGCTGGTGACGTTGTCCAGGTTGGCCGCATTACTCGGTGGAGCTGGTAGTGGCAGCTGAGAAGAAACTGTCGACTTTTTGGCTACGGCACGCTGACGACGTATTTCCTACAAACAGTATTCGTTTACAGACAAGCTTTTGTACTATAAGTTAACGATAATATTAAAAAAAAAAGATTGTGAAAATACGAATGATATTACCTGAAACATTTTTCAGCTACAACTTTTTCGTTTGCTAGGCAACGGATTTTTTTACATGGACATTCAAATCACTTTAATTGTGACAAAGGGCGGTAGTTTACCATAAATTTTTTTGTACGGTCTCGTAACTTCACCTTTATTGACCACGTATGCCGCCGAGGAAAGGTAGAAGGTAACTATTGAGCGACTTGTGGTCTAGGAAAGGTTCAGGGTACCAGGCCACGAGGCAGTACGCTTATGAGATGAACTGATCAGATAATAGCGGCAATAAATAGCACATCATCATTGCTACTATATGAATGCACTAGGAAGGCGGCCATACGAGAGGAATGGCGACGTGCTGTTAAGCTTGCGACCAACACCGGAAATAGTGACCACGACCACTCTGTTATGAGTGATACCGACTAAGAAGAAGACGAATCGATGAGATTAACATCTCATGTCTCAAGTTAACAGGCGCAAAGTGGTGGTGTGAATACCATCATAACCAACGTCACGTTGTTATGGGCCAGAGTCGCGGTTGCGAGTGAAAGTGTTCCCGTGACCCTGCCATCGGGCGATGAGGTGGAACATCGTGGGGGTATTAATCGGTGCAAGTCCGACACAACCCGTCCTTGCCCTGGCGAGGACGAGATGCGTATGCATTTTCCCCACGTTAAACAAAAAAAAAACATTATAGGCGAAACGTGTCGCTCGTCTCGTCGCTTAATTACATAAAAAAAAATTAAAGATCATTTAAAAAAAAAAACAGCTATAAAGAAATTTGTAACATCTCATCTCAACCAGGAACAGAAACAGAATACAAATAAGAATTGTGATACTAGAATAAGAAGAATGTGTAGTTATAAAAATAAAATTAAGAATATACTATATATAATAATATATAATATATATTATATATAATATATATTATATATAATATATAATATAATATATATTATATATAATAATATATAATATATAATACATTTAAGACTGATGTATGCAAGAAGGAATTAGAACGGAGAATGATAGAGAACCAGGAATATGATACCGAGAACTGGTATGTAAGAAAGGAAGGAAAGGAGGAATAAAGGATGATAAGTGAAAATTAAATAGATAGGCCTCATTGCAACAAACTTGGGGGAATGCAGATAAACAAAAAACACCTCGTTTTGTTGCACTGAATAAGCTGTTTGCTGTTTAGAAGGGTGCGGCTCGTCGTAACGGGTGTACTCCACGTACGGCATATTTGTCTGAAACAGGAATTTCATTGCGTCATTTTCATCATTATTTCAGACTATACTTTTCCATTGATAAACCTAGGCCTTCTCAAGCGATTTCTAGGGCGATCGGTCTTATATCACCTGCATCCAATGATGATCTTAATCTAGTTGATGCTCCATCTAATAAACCGATCGTTCCATGGTTAATTTTTTTTATACCACTTAAGTTGCAAACAGGGTTGCGGCCCGCCTGATGTTGAACGGTAACCGCAGCCAATAACAACAGAGGTATCACTGGGCGTGTTGCCGAACCGGCAGAAACCTTAATAATAATAAGGTCTTCACTCAAGGACCTCCTTCCCCATTGTTCATCCGCTATTCGGCCCGCATATGTTCATATGCAGCTCGCTCATTTCCACTTCATTGATTTAAATTAAAATACACTTTAAAATGATACTAATCAATAATATTATAGAAAAATATTATCTATACATTTTGCTATACAATTATTATAAATTATTATGATGTACAGATTTTAATAACGTCATCAGTCGGATATGATCTTTATTCCTTCCTCCTCCTCTTTTCCCAGCTATGTGGGGTCGGCACAGTATGTACTTCTCTTCCACATCCCTCTATCATCCGTCATATCTAAATTCATCCTCTTCTTACACATGTCATCTTTCACACAATCCATCCACACTTTCTTTGGTCTTCCTCTTCCCTTATAACCATCCATGTTCATTGTCCTTCACCCTATAACATGCCCGCACTACGCTAACCTCTTCCTCCTCAATTTCTCTGTCACTGGAGCAACTTTCAGACTTATATACTCATCCTTATTTTTATCCATCCTCGTCACACCACATATCCATCTTAACATTCGCATCTCAGCCACATGTAATCTCCTTTCATCCGAACCTTGTCTGATATCACCATAAAATTGTATTATTCTGATGTAGATATTAACCCGATTTTGTGGCCCAGACCGCGGCATAGGTCTAGACCTCTGCCGCTCTGCAGCCTGGAATTCCAAGTACAAGGGACCTAAGCGAGTGGAGCCACGGTATATCCATTCCATCCTATCACCCGCGAGCAGTATCAGCGCCAGAGATGCGTCCACTTCTAACACGCGCGAGTTCCACCATTTCCCTGTATACAATGCATATATAAATAATAATCCAGAAAAAGTGTACTACAACAAAACGTTTTGTTTTCTCACGTTTTAAGTTTTTGTACTAAGATAGTTTGAAATACTAAAAAGTATCATTATATATATAAAACACTAATTTTGTTATTGTATACTGGTATATACCGTTATATGAATAACTATATAATACAGTACGTACCGTTCCACTCGGTCTTGACGTTTTGGTTCGGATGTAGACGAACCATGGGCCGCTCGGGATACGACAGTAGATACTGACGAACGAAGTCCCGCGAATTTGGGTGCACTTCCTCCCACACCAGCGGCGAGCATTCGCACACCAGGCGGGTGTTCGCGTGCCTCGCGTATTTTGCGTGACCATCGTCGAAAAACACTAAGTACCTAAACGTAATTTTTTTATCTACATTCAGCTAAAACTGATCTTCAACTAGGTGAAGTGTGTCCGTACAGAGTACTCTAGCTCTCATATGTTGACAGCCGGAACACTACAAAGCTGTTAAGGCGGTAGAATTAAAATGTACGGAGGGTAGCTACCTACGCGGG
Organism: Ornithoptera alexandrae; assembly: GCA_029030555.1. Taxonomy (NCBI): domain Eukaryota; kingdom Metazoa; phylum Arthropoda; class Insecta; order Lepidoptera; family Papilionidae; genus Ornithoptera; species Ornithoptera alexandrae. The sequence goes on along the minus strand of JARDVY010000018.1, from coordinate 2,385,221 downwards.
CTTAAAAACGTCTAGTCCTAGAATCAAACCAGGGACCTCCATGGTAAAAGGTAAGGGCTTAACCAGTACCCCACAAAAGCATCTAACAATAGATTTATAAATATATTGTTTTATAGCTATAAATATTTTTTTATTAGTTTATTTAACGATCGTAGAATTTCTAGTAATAAAGTCATAGTAATTAATTCAATTTACGTACCTATAATTATTAACCGGGTTAGGAACTTCAGCGACAACCCCTGAATAAAATGACTCGTTCTTTTCGGATGATGCGATAACTCTAGTACCTAAAATACATAACATAAAGTACTAAAAAACATTGATTAAACTAAAAAAAACAATACACTATACAATTTAATGCAGATTATTTAAAAAAAATGTTTAAAAGTACGCAAAGAAAGTTTAGTCTTATCATTTCATTAAAGCAGTATCGTTCATATAAGTAGAAATGTTTTTTTTTATGAAATTGATATCACTATTGGATTGTGCTTCCATCAGCATTTTTATTTAGTTTTTTAGGAACAAAATATATTTTATTTTATTTAATAATTCTTTAAAACGGACAAAAAGCGTCATTGGTCAGTGACGTAGTACGTCATAGGACGTTAATGTGTTAAGTATTAACTCTTACAGCTCATCTGATACTGGGCTCGTGGACCCGGATATACGGTCTGTTTTTTTAAAAAGCATACTACTTGGAGTGTAGTTATCCGACGGCGGATTTTCGTATTATATCTGGATATTTGCTTTCTGGTGAATCAACTCGGTCATCGAGAGGGGCGCGGACCCGTTTCCCGACTACCTTTGCTTGTATCGGAATCTCTGGGCTGTGAGGACCGCCCCCGTTCGCGGGTGTACCTCATGTACGCGGTGTGTGTAGCTGTGGTGCCACGTTTTGAAGCGAGGGCGGCGTGATGTCGATGTCGTGTGTGGTGACGTGGGTGTTGTTGGTGACGGTTTGATGTGCACGGTGTGCAGGATCCCTGGTTATGTCGGGATTAGCGAATGCCGTGCTCTGCGCTTATTGGTCTTGGGATTCGGCGGCGGCGCGTAGTCGGTCGCCGTGGCCACCAGAGGGTTAGGGTGAGATGACGCCTTGTCGAAGACTTTCGGAGCTTTCAGAGCACTTTGAAGTGCTGTTATGGTTGGGACTAAATTTAAGTATTAACGTACTACTATTGAGAGACGCTCAAAACGCACCAAAATGGTAAGCATTACCAATGTTGGTCTTTATTTTATTTTTTAATTTTTTTATCACGTTCACAAAATAATCAAGTTTAACAAAAGTAGTATAGTAGCTTTTATTTATTTAAAATCCCTGTTTTGACACCTAGAAATAGGTTACAATAGGCGGACTTAAACCCTATGGGCATTCTCTACCATTCAACCTAGGAAGTGGTTTTTAAAGTGGTGGTTTAATTTGTGTGTAATTATGTAAACTGTCCAATGGAAAAATATATAAAAAGATGTATGTGCTTTATTCTTGTATAGCGCAAATAATAATATACAAACATACCCTACCAATAAATCATGGGTTGTTATTACCATTCCCATCATGACATTTTTTTTTTATTTTATCGAAACTTCCTTGTAGTTTTTGCTTTATTATAATGGAGCGCCATTTTATTTTTATTTAGTGTTTTTCAACATTTGTTATATATTTATTAAGCTATTTAATTTTGTTAGGTGTATACATAGCTGAAGCATAACCGGTGTAGTAATATACATGTATTTGTTTTTTAAACTACTAACCTATAGTAAGACGGACGTCGGGCGGGTCTTCAAAAGCAATGCAGCGCGCGGGCAGTGTTATGAACGCATTTCTCATCACTTTGTGTTCAAACTTCAAGCGACACATTGTAAAAGGTGCCGACGCCTAAGATAAAAAAAAAATTATTTGTTAAAAAATATATTGGAAACAACACGGGTCTTTAGATAGTAAGAAAAATAATAAGAAAAAACCGTTGTTTAAAAGTAACAACAAATATTTTTAATATGTAAACCTAAAAGATAATAGAAAATTTACTAAGAAAAAATATATTAAACAGCAAAGCGATACATTTTTTTTACGTAATTAAACTACGAGACGAGCGTGGCGTTCACCTGATGGTAAATGATACACCCGCTTATAATAACGTGGCGCTAGTTAAGATGGTATGCACTGCACCACATTACGCTCGTCGCTTGAGACGTAAAATATTTAGTCCTGTTACCCATGTAATTACACTAGCTAAAGCGCCCTTCAAACCGGAACACAGTAATGTTTGGACACTACTGTTTGCCAGCAAAATTAGGCGCTGCTGTGGTACTCACCTAGATGATCTCCGGCAACAGAGAGCTACCACCAGTATAAAGTTTTATACTAAAATTATTAAAAATTGTGTGGCTCAACCTCTAGTTGTACTATGCCCAAAACTACTGTTGTGGTGGAGAATTGATAATATGGGGATGGTAAAGTAAGTGGTGTCGTAGTTAATGTTATTGCTAAGAACCACTTTGCCCTTCCTAGGGACGTAATAAGCGAAAGTGTAAAAAGTGATTGGTGCATTCCATAAAGATCCAGGAGACTCTTCTAAAGCATTGTAAGAGACCACAGAGGTGTAAGTTAACTGTAGACCAAGTAGATATGTTAAAACTCAACAGTTTTCTCTTCGTTTCCGTGTGTACAAAGATAAAATATAAACATAGTTTTAAGTAACACTACTTACGGCGTTCTTATTCTGAATTTCGATAATCTTAGCTTTAAGCCAAATACCGAAGTTGTTTCTCATGGCGTACACCGTCATGCCGCTTCGCAATTGCTGCTTGATAACTTCACCCGGTTGAGGTAAATCGGATGGTGCTGACTCCACGGACAGTTTCACCACGGACACGTCAACATTCTGGTGATCACACATAAATAATTAATCGCTAAGGAACATACTAAAACTATTATAATAAGTGTTGAATCAGCAAGTATTTAGTATATATCTTAATCATATACAGCTTAACTGTGTGTCAGTTTGTCGCCGATAGCTGATTGGTTTGTACCATAACAGTGCCAGCCAATGGAGTGAAGTTGGCGCGGAATCCAAATAGTCCATACACACTGATACCATGCGTGCAATTATCATTGTTAAATTCTATTTGTCATAACAATTAATAATTAGATTTTAATTTAAAACAGCTTTTTATATCCACACATACATTTTAACTGATTTCCACAACAAATAATAATAATTACAATTTGAATTAGCTGACAGCTTTGCACAGATATTCTTAATCACAATTCGTTATATCTAGAACAGTAGTCAATTCTGTTGACTGCCGGGCTTTTACTAGTATATATAGTTTAAATATATATAATATAAACTGTATATACCAGTAAATTATATATATATATAGTTTACAATATATATAGTGTACTCACATCATCGTCGACTGTTTTCCGCGGACTATATCTAGTTTTTGTCTCCTGAAAGCACATACAACATTTAAATTATATAATTTTTTTTCTTTATAAGCGAAGTCAAAACGAATAATTGAAATGCTTGAGTAAACCTTTATTAGCAGGTAGCTCCCTGGCCTAATGGTTAGAGCGAGCGACCTTCATTTCCGAAGGTCGCGGGTTCGAATCTCGGCATGTACCGATGACTTTAACATTTAAGTTATGTACATTTGTGTACTTTAGTAATAACAGCGGAATGCAAACGGTGAAGGAAAACATCGCGAGGAAACCTGCACATGAATTAGAATTTATTCTAAGGTGTTTGTTAAGTCACCAATCCGCATTGGGCCCGCGTGGTGACTGTAGGCCCATCGCTCTCATATTGAGGCCCTGTGCCCCAACAGTGGGGACGTAAATTGACTGTTATGAGTGTGAGAGAGAGAGAGAGCATTAATTATGTTAAAATTTTTCATGTTTTCTTTTTTAAATGCGTTGTCAATATCCGGTACACTACTGACTAATTAGTTGACCGCTAACAGTTTTCAATCGCAAGAACAAAAATTCTAATTGTACTAAATCTAGGTCAAACGAATTTATCTTAAGAAACTATTCAAATGATATTTTAATTATGCACCTTTTCGTTGTTACAGGAATTGAGTGGTAATAGTGAGTCGTCAAATGCTGTGAATTTTTTTTTAATTTTAATTAAGCGACGAGACGAGCGTGACGTTCACTTAATGGTAAGTGATACATCTGCAAATAACAAGGTGGCGCTTGTTAGGACGATGTCTGATACTGCACCACATTGCGCTTGTCGCCTGAGACACAAAATGTTGTGTCCTGTTACACCAGTATTTCACTAGCTACAGCGCCTTTCAAACAAGAACACAATAATCTTTGTACAATACTGTTTGGCGGCAGAAATAGGAGTTGTGGTGGTGTACCATGTTTAAGTTTTACTAAAGTTAATATTATCCGTACCTGTACATGTTTAGCGTTATCCATGTTTTGTATGGATAGAATTAATGGCTTTTTGGTGGGAAACTCATTAACGACAGACTTCCGCTTACTCGCGCGTTTTTCTGTTTTCTGTAAAAGAAAAAGCTTTTAATTAATCAAACTTTCATATTAAAATAATTGCGTTATTTGCTAATATACTGAATAGTATATGTTCGATGCGTATAACGTGTGGGAATAGCTAGCCTGGTAAATTGGAAAAACTTCCACCTCCAGCATATACTACACTACACTTCTAATTTTTGTTTGTACATATGATTAAATAAAATATAATACATTGGATAAATTTAAAAATCATCATCATCATCAGCCGATAAACGTCCACAGCTGGACATAGGCCTCCCCCAAAGATCTCCACATCGTTTGTTGGAGTTCATTGAGGCGAACTGGGCCGTAACTCCCCACACTGGCCCAGTGCGGTTCGGTGGGTGGTCCGAGCTTCGTCTGTTATTCAGCAGGGTGCACACCGCGTGCTGGTGAGGTTGACTCGGGCTCCGTAAGATCTTGGACGGAACCCCTTACATCCCGTATAAAGCACTAAGTAGCTTATAAATTGATCTCATCGATCGGTCTGGCCCTGCCCGCATCCAGCGGCTTCCGCGACCTTTGTTTGAGGGATTCACTTGGGGAGATTTGGGCCGTTAACCACTACTGTGGCCCAATGTGGGTTGGTGGTTGCCAGAGCCTCGCTTGTTGATTAGCAGGGTGCACCACGAACAGGTAAGGTTGGCTTGGGGCCCGAGAGTGGTTGTATGGGTCCCTTTACACGCCTGCATGTCCCTTTACACTTATGACAAGATAATTTTATTCTTAGATATGTACTCACCGAGTGTTTTTCATGCGTAACATCTTCAAAGTCACAAAACTAGAACGGAAAAGTAATTTTCAATTTGATTAGGAATTAAAAATCAAAAATTAACATTTAATGAAAATTATTGAAAAAATATATAATATAATCAGCAGTTCACTCATTGTTGGACAACATCTGATTTATAGGGACATGTATCATATGTCTCACTAAAGATAAATGCAACTACATTTTTTTTATACAATTGGCTAATCTTTGACCTCGATTTTACATGGTAATAAGTGACAATAAGGCCATGGATGGTGAAGCTCGCTCGCCTAGAATTCTCTGGCTTTCAATCGTTCATAGTCAGAATACAGCAACACTGTTGTGGTACCAGATAACTTATAAGGTAACTAGAAATGGGGATTTGTTGACCCTTTGAGAACCTTGTGCTACTTAAGTAAACTATAAAATAAAAACAATTGATTATGTACATATATACATGCCAGTTGAAGTTGACAAAGATCACTCATTTCCAAAACCATAACACTGATAGCCGCAACGGTGCAGCTAGATGATCTTCGCCACGGTCTTTAGCACTTTCTACACCTTTTGATCATTTTATTAGTAGGAACAAAGTATTATGTATACTTTAGTGCTTCATTTATTTTTAATGTATAATATGTAACTGTTACGTTCATAACCTCATACTTTTTGAGTTTTATTATAGACAAATGACCAATAAGAAAACTTACCATACTGTAATCAGTGTCAAATATAATAATGGGTGCCAAAGTCTTGCGTTCCTGTTCAAATGTAGCGTATAGTTCATTTCTGAGTTTATCTGTTGCCGATTGACACTCATTTAACATTTGATTAATGTCCTGACTTTCCCCTGTAAAACAAAAATCATGTATAGAGAAATTTATAACTTAACACCAATTTGGCAGTAGATGGGAAATGTGCTCGTCCAGAACGCTCTAACTCTATGTCTATGGTCGGAATGCAGCAATGCTGTTTTGACGGCAGATTTACAACAAGAAGGTGGGAGTAACCCTCCGAGTTAAAAATAACCTTAACATCAACATATAGCTCCAGAATTATAACAATACTATAGCAAACGATTTATAACTTTCGCAGATAAAACATTTGTCAAAGCAATAGTACCTGAACATTACATAAAAAGTACAGTTAATATCGTGAAAAATTTAAATTATGAATAATACAGGATCGCGTAAAAAAAATATGTTTATATGTAAAATGTATGTCAAAGGTATGTTGCTATATACACGTTAACTCAGGCCGCAAATAACTTACTTTCCAAGCGGCTCATTTCTTGTCGTATCACAGTTTGGGCCTCGTCTAGTCTGGAGTCCATATTAAACTTCTGCCATGTTGTATTGAAAATTTCTGCAAGTTTCTCTTCCATGAGTCTAAAAAAAAAATTGAATTGTATCATTATCAATTGAAACAATATGAATAGATTTAAATTATGCGGCACTCACTTGGCTCCGGCTTCGCCTATCTTTTCATTGTTCTCTTCAACGGTTTCTTCTTCTTTTTCAGAATCGGAATCAGATATCTCTACTATTTGTTTTCCGATGTTTAGTTCCAAGAGTGGTGTATTATTTTTAATACCCTCGATCAATTCCTGAAAATATATAATTATCATTTCGATGATTAACCATTGGATGTCAGTGTGTATTATACAAGTTAATGGGTAGATTTATGTGGAATTATAATTAATTTTTTACTGCTAATTATGTATATATTACATGCAGTCTATCGTACTATATACACTACATATGTACTATCTGTTATCAAACGATCTAGGTTGGTACCTCCGCAATTCTTATATACCGCCTAGCATAATAGTGTTCCATTTTAAAAGATGCGGTAGCAATTGCAATTATTGAAGCTACCAGAGTTCAAGGTTTCGGCACAATGTGGCGCTGTATATCATTGTAACCAACGTCACATTATTATGCGCAGATGCATTATTTGGCATCGGTTTAATATCATGTTTGTCGCATCGATTTGTCGATTAAAAAAATATGGACTACAACTTTTTTTTTAAACTACACCAGCAAACAATTGACATCAATTTAGATGTGTATTAAGTAAAAATTATGTCAATAATGAATTACCAAAAAATATTTCCCCCTGCACAACAACTCACGGGATCCAAGCCAACCTCGCCTGCTTGTGATGCACCCTACTAATCAACAAACGAAGCTCTGGTTCTCACCAACCCGCATTGGGCCAGTTGGTGGGAAATGGCCCAAAGCCTCTCATATGAACTTCTACAGACGACGAGCCCTAATACCCGGCGGTGCCGGAGACGATACTGACTACAGCACAGGACCGATCAATGTGGAGATTTTTAGGGGAGGCCTGGGTCCAGTAGTAGACGTCTATCGGCTGATGATGATAATATTTTTTTAATTTAAACCCTATTCATCTTCTATTACATTCTAGCAGAATGTAGTTAGTGGTTTACCTTGTTTCTTTTGAAAACTGCTTCTGCGCAAGGCTCGCATACAGCTGCCTTCTTCCCCCGGTCCGCCTCATAGTACTTTAACACTGCAGCATCAGCGACGTAATATTGCACTTCTTGTGAACTTCGACAGGCGATGTTAACACATATGATGGCTTTACACAACACACTACTATCCTCTGTAAATATAAAGAAAGTTTAACAGTATTCTTCGATTTTCAATTTCACTAACTGCCATTTATATTTACTTACTTTTAGCAAGATTATCATCGTCATCTGAATCTATACTAAACACTTCTAACCCTCTTGGTGATTTTAACTGAAACAAACATGTAGAGATTATAAAGATTTTTATTTGCAAACTCAGTTTTGCCTGCATCTGTAGTGCAGTCTGCTAACCTCTAACCTTGAAACTAGTAGGTCCTAATTTTAATTCCAGGAGAAGATGAATACGAGTTTGTTTGGAAGTAGGATCTTTTCATATGTGCCTAACCTTCTGCCAAGATCATATTTTCAATCAGCCATAACAATACTGCTGTGCTCCAGACATCAACATATTTTCTTCCTCCTGCCCTTTTGCCAGCTATGTGGGTTCGGCACAGTATGTACTTCTCTTCCATATCCCTCTATCAGCCGTCATATCCGAATTCACACTCTGCTTACACATCTCATCTTTCACACAATCCATCCACACTTTCTTTCCGGACGTCAACATATAAGAGGTAGAGTATTCTGTGTGACATTTCATCATCCATGGCCTAATTGTTATTTAATGTGAAAATTAGTATTAACCAATTGGAAAAAAAAAAATTATCATCAATATAAACCGTTATGTTTGATGTCAAAATTATGTAATGGAGATACAATATTATCTTACCTTTTGTTTACTACATTCATCAGAGTAGTTCTTCAAAACTGTATCAAACTCTCCACTATTCTGTTCCAGTGTCTGCTGTAATGCATTTGGCTGTGATACATCAGGCACACTTTTAGATATGCCTAGTATATCAACTTTGGGTAAAATTTTTTTGTTTCATCGGATAGTTCTAAAAGTTTTGATTAATTTCATTAAGATAATACAATTTTAGACCTTATTTAAAATTGCGAACGAAGTTTTAATAACTGACCTTCATCTGAGGAGCTTTCTAATAGCACAATCTCTTCTTTATCTAAATTTGATTCCTGTGCATCATTTGATGATGGTAAGGTAGAATCAACAATGGTGAACAAGCTTTCATTGTCTGTAAGTATATTAACATCACAGTTTATAATCAGATTTCAATTAGCATATGAAACTGAGTGCCTTAAAAAATTTGCTATAGCCATTTCTATATTGGCCTCATAATTAGGAATGCAATGAATGAACTGATACAGCTAATCATACGAAAAACATTCAAAATGGAAAAAAAAAGTGTGGACCGAAGATGAACATCCAGGTTAAATAACCTACACCAATCGTTAGGTCGATAGACAGCGCTTGGAGGCTCTCCACGAGGTGGACCGATGAACTGATGCAGGTCGCGAGAAGCCATTGGATCCAGGCGCGCTATACCGATTGGTGTAGAGATCTTTAAGAGAGGCCTATATTCAGCAGTGTGCTTCTATTAGCTGATGATGATGATGAATGGTTTGATGTCAGTTTTTGAGAGCCACACTATCCAGAATATATGATGCTATAATGATTCCCAATCTTACAAATAAGATGACATGTAATGACAACTTTAAGAAATAGGCATTTCCATTACATCCTGTAATCCTTTCTTTCTTGTGAAGGTCTGGGTAGCAGTGATGATTAATAAATTAAAATTTGACTTGTTTCACACTATTTAGATTTTTAATAAAACATGTCAATACAAAGTTGATATTAGGATTTTTTTTCATTTAATGATGAGATGATGCGTCAAAAGTGATCACTTTTTGATAAATGATATACACCTATTTTTAACAATGTGGCACTGGTGCTGATGATATACACTGCACCATATAGTGCTTGTTGTCTCAATATATAAGATATTAAATCTCGTTACCCAAGTATTTTCATTGGCGACTATTCCCTTCAACGCTTGCACGTAACAGTTTCGCAGCAGAAATAGATCCTATAATGCTATATACCTATTAATAATATATAATACCTTGTTTTTGGTCAACTTGCGGTATATTTGTAGCATCAGTGTCCTTATTGTCGTTAATGTTATCAACTAGAGTCTTAGACATTTCCTCTGTCTTTAGTTTGTTGTCTTCAGCTATTAAAATCTGTTAAAAGACAAAATTAATTAATTTAGTGATTTACTGTTAATATCTAATGTAGATTTAGTTCATGCTTTTCACAGAATTTCATGTTGTCAATATGTCATGCGAGTAAGAATACTGTTAATTCACATGTATGTTTTTTGCATTTGTGCTATTTAAGCATAATTTTAAAAAACTGTAATAATGTTTAAGTAACTATCAATCAGATGCACTGGATATTTATCAGTGAATGATGATAATGATAAAGTAGCTATTACAGTTTTTTAAGATTTCTCTGTAGTATAGATACTTCTTTTATTATTCAGGTGTTTACTCTGTAACTAGTGTAATTACTGGGGTAACGAGACTCGACATCTTATGGTTCAGGGTGACTAGCGTAATGAGGTGCAGTATACATCATCCTACCTGGAGCAACATTTTTATGGACAGGCTTATTAATGACTTTTGGGTGAACATTCCACTGATATGTCATCATTTGAATTGAATAAAAAAAAAGAAAAGAAGATCATACTTACTTCTGAATGAACCGATTGGTCTGTACTATTATCTTTATTATCATCACTTTGAGTCTTGATATCACTTATATGGAATCCACATGATTCATTTTCTTGTACTATGTAATCTATTTCAGTCTGTTCTTTTTCTTTACATTTGTCAACATCAGCAATTTCCATTTGAGTAACTCTTACAATATCTGTCTCTGAGTTCACAGCATTAGAATCTTCTGAAAATTCAGCTCCCATTTGATTACTACTCTCTGAAACAATATAAAAATTTTGAAGTGATTCAATTAGAATTATTCTATGAACCTGGTAAGCTGCCACAGCACAATTTTTCTGCCTGTAGTAGTTCTTTATAGCTAGTGATATTCAAACATAAATTAAAATAAAATTATAAAACTTAAACAATTTGAAAAAACAAGAGGTTCTTTACCTTCATATTGGTCATAATCAAAATCATCATCAGCATCATCTTCATCATCTTGCTCTTCATCATCTTCTAACACTCTTGTTGATTCAGCTAAAAGGCCTAGACTGTCAGAAACTTCACCAACTTCATCAGAGTCTCTTCTCATTTCCATTATCATACAAGCTTTTGAAGTTGATGGTTGTGGTTCATCCATAAAGATATTTTGTTCTCTTTCTTTGTTAATTAATTGTTTAAAACCTAGTAGTGATATTGTTTCTGGACAAACTTCTAACTGATTTTTGCTTACAGCCTTAATATCATTGATAATTTGATTTTTTTCATTGTCCTTTGGTGCCTTTTGTTCACATTCTATTGATGATTTGATATTTTCCATTTCAACATCCATGTTAATTACTGTTACCTCATCATTAATAACACTCATATCAACATCACTATTATTATCATGTGATATTTCAATTGCTGTCTCATCTGAAGACATTTCTAAAGTACCTAATAAGTCTGGTTCATCATCATCCATGAAATCAATTAATTCTTGAGTAGGTATTTCCAACATCATATCCGGTTTCTTCAAACCATGTTGGGTTGTAATTTCTTTACACCTGCTAAGTATTATACTTGTCTCTTCATCAACTTGGGGCATAACATCATTTTCATTTTTAATTTCTTTTTTCCCATTATCAACTTCGACTGAAATTTCCTCGTGTACTTGTTGGATTAAATCTTTTTCATTGATATCTTGCATTACAATTTTTTCGCAATCATTTTGGTTTATATTTTTTTCTTTGTTACCTTTGGTTACAATTTCATCAGATGCGTGTTGAGAGTCACTTGTCACATTGTCTATTAGAGTTACAATTTCTTCATGCTCTTTTTGAGCCACACTTTTGTCATTGTCAATTGGCATTGCATTAGTTTTAGTCTCAAATTGAGTTAAATTTTCTTCATTGCCAACTATAGCTGTAATTTCTACACATTTATTTTTGGTTACACTTTTCTCAGCATCAATAGGGGATACAATTTCCTTATGTTCATTTTGGTTTAGATTTTTCTTAGCCTCTAATTCAGATGTGACTTGCTCACTCTCATGTTCCTTGACATTTTTCTCTTGTGTTTGTTGCTCTATTTTATCAATTATATTTTCAGTGACACTTTCTTTACAATCAGGTTGACTTTTCATATTCTCTTGTTGAGGTGCAATATTTTCGCATTTATGGTGAGGTATGTTTTTATCATTCTCAACTTGAGCAGTGGATTGGTCAATTAATATTGTCAGACATTCATCTTGTTTTGCAACTTCATTACACTTATTTTTATTAACACATTGTTCATATTCTTGTAAGGGGTGCTTATCATCTTGTTGGGTATTAATTTTTTCACACTCTGTGTCATAACTATCTTCTTGACACTTATATTGAGAAACATTTTTCTCGTTTATATCCATTATATTTCTGTCAATTTGATCCGCAATATCTGATGAAGTAGTATTGAGTTTTTCTGGTATGTTTTCTAAATACATATCTTCAACAGCCAAGTTGTTAATGTCTTTAGAAATGTTTTTTTTTTCTTCTGATAAAGCTACATCTACACAATCTAAGTTGATATCATCATCATCCCATCTTAACTGTATTTCCTCATCTTGCATATCACTACAGCTTTCATCGTCTGGAAATAATTTCATGTCATTGTCTTGACTTAATTTTCCATCTAAATATTGTTCAGGTGAAATAATAACACTAGTTATTTCTGAGCTTCCATCTTTTGTTGAAGGTGTAACTATATCTTCTGAATTAAATGGTTCCTTGCCAATTAGATCATCTCTTTTGTCTACTGAAATAATGTTGATCTCCGTTTCATTTATTGCAGTTTGTAGCGATTGTTCTTTAGGAAGGTTAATTACAGCGTTTATTATGTTTTTGTCATTATCTTCTACAGAAGTATTAACAATATCAGATATTTTTAAATGGCTTCTATTGTTACCTCCTTCTTGCACATCAGCCGTTTGATTGATGGGTTCTAGTGTAGCAGCTTCTGAATTGTTTTTAGAATCCATAACTTTAGAAATCTATAATTTACTCAAAAAATGTATATATACATATATAGCCCTTAAAAAGTCATATATTTAAAAATCTTTCCTAAGAATACATTTATTTAATAACTATTTTCATTACTTCTAATAAAAATAAAACAGTTTGTTACATTATTTTCATTTTAGCACAGTAATAACCATAATTATTTTAATGTAATACAAAAGCTTTTATCCAAATCTCATTTGACTGTTGGGTTAAACAAAAATGTCAAAAACGAAGATATAGAGCTGTCGCACCTGTAAACCGATTATGAGTATATCTTATTTTAGGTTCTCGAATATTTATAATTAAAATATTTCTTACGCGGTAACAACAAAAATATTTTAGAAACATTATTAAACATAAATAGAAATTAACCGAATGGACGTAACGGTAATATGATTTTAAATTAAAACATATTTTTTTTTTATGGATATATTACAACACTAACGAACATGACACAAATATTTTGGTTTTAGTTGAAACGTTAAAATGTTACTGATATACTAGTTTACTCTCATATTTGTTGTTCTCGTCTTAGTTAATTCTTTGAACAATTTTATCGTATATTATGTAAACATTTCGCAACGTTGCTTTTTATTTTCACTTTGCGCGTACATTGCACGTTATTGAAACATTTCACATTGATTTAGTTAGTGTCTGTTGTAAAATCAATGACTTTTTAAAGTGTAATTTTATATACATTTTCGGAGTTTATACATTTTATAATTTCGAATAGGCATTTCATAAATATGAATAGCAATACATTTTTATCACCGCGTGTGATGGTCGGAGCTGCTATTGTAGGGCTTGTAAGTGCTGCTGGAGTTTTTATTTATGAACAAATTTATGCAGAGAAACGAAGAGCAATGTTAGGTAAGTTGTAAGATGTATGATATATTACGAATACGACATAGTTTTTGTTCACTATTAATAGGCATAGGCCTCTTCCAAATATCTCTACATTGATCGGTTATGCGCTGCCTGCATGCAGTTGCTTTCCGTGACCTTACTGTTAGCATGACCTTCGGTGTTGCCGGGTACTAAGAACTGTCATATATGGGGGAATTGGGCCATTTGCCATCACCTTGGCCCAATCCGCGTTGGTGGGAGGCAAAGCCTCGTTTGTTGTTTAGCAAGGTGCGCCACATTCGGGCGAGGTTAGCTTGGGTTCCCTGAGTAACTGTATGGGAACCTCTTTTGAGGTTAAGTTTCACATCAAATATTAATTATATTTTTAGAATTTAGGTTTTAAAGATTTGATTCAACATAATTCAGAATACTAAGGTTATTCAATAAAAATATCTTTAGTCTTCCTTTGTTTTTGTTACAAAAAAATTTTTATAGAAATAAAATTTTTATGTAATTATAACTCATTTAAATTTTCTTCGTTTCTTAGTACGAGAAGTAGCTAGACTTGATCATCAAGTCTCTTCAATGAGATCAGAGTTAGAAGCCTTAAGAGAACTACAAAAAGAAACGTAAGTTTTATTTCTATTATTTAATAATTACAAAACATTTTAAATTAAACTTCCCAATTTTAATAGAGCTTATCTGTATTCTTGTGTATGTATTAAAAACATTTAATTAATCATAAATACTCCGACTTTACAAATCACTATATTACAAAAAAAAAATTGTACTTTATTGTATATAACAATATATATTATTGTAGACAGCTCAAGCGCATGAAGCATAAACGAAGCATTAAAAAACGAGAAGCTCCCAAAGCTATACCATCTGGTGATACTACTGATGCACCAGAACAAAGCTATGCATCTGATTCAGAATATTTTACTGACTATCAGTCAGTGTTAAGTAAGTATTTCTATTCTATTACAATCAGTGAATAAAATGATTTTACATTTTCATCAAACTGCACTATCCTCTTAAGTAATTGTTTCCATCCAATAAGTCCATTGTAACTTAGGTATATTACTATCAATACTTTCATTACCTAAATTTATAACTTGTGTATTTACTAGTACATATAATAGAGTAATGCTTATGTTATGTGGGAACCCATTGGATGCAAGCAATGTGGAGATCTTTGGGGGAGGCCTATGTCTAGCAACATGCAGTAGTGATGTTGGCTGATGATGATGATAATGAATGCTTATGTTGTATAAGTTTTCATTGCGGATAACAAGTACATCTTTTTGTTCCTACTATAAAAAATAAATTTAATACACCTGTCCCCAGATTTGTATGGTACTTAGGCTATTTCGCTTCTACTAGGTTCATGAACTGTAACAATAAAATTTTGGTCTTAGACTAATAGTTGGCAATTCATGTTAACTGTGTTGAAACTGTGTAATTCAAGTACTATGCGAATGGAAGACCAGGTGATATCCAGAGTAGACATGAAAATTTATACAATTGATTTTCTTTTGGTTCTATGTGATGACAAGTGATATTGCACCATATTGTGCTTGTATAGACATAAGATGCTAGGTATCATTATCCCAGTAATTTCACTAGTTACAACACCCTTTAAACTGGAACACAGTAATGTGTGCACACCATTGTTTGGCGGCTGCAACAGCAGCTGCGGCGGTACATACCTGGGCGGTCTCCTGCAACAAAAGACCTGCCACCAAATAAGAGAGGGATAGTTTGTGATAAAAACTAATTTCTAGTAAATGGTTGGTTAGATTGCATTATTAATCTTACAATCTGTTCTGATTGAAAATCAGCAACTGATGGAGAGATGGATAGCGAGGAGTTTTATGATGTACACACGGACGACGACGAAGATGATACTTTACGTGAGACACTGAGGAATGGACATGCAGCTGCGAACTTAACTCTTGACGAGGTAAGTCAACTTCCAACTATTCTGTTATAATGTATTGAGGATTTGGTGAAATGTAATCCTCAATACATTCCAACTTTTATTAAACCTTGAAGTTACTCTAGTTACATTTCATTATTACTGTTGTAATACAATTGCATACTTAATGTATTTAAGTTACTATTGTTATTACTTATTATTACTATTTATTCAAATTATTCAAATACAAACAACTAAAGCGTGTGTTAGTACTTAATGTCTAAAAAGGATTTAGTTCTGCTAAGTAAAGTCCATAGTAATGGAGGAATTGGTTCCCCATTTGGTGACAGTATGTCCTATACATAGATGCTTGAAGTATATAGCCAGTCTACCCGAGTCGAAAAAAATAAATTAAAAGTAAGTTCATAAATTATAATAAACAATAGAAATAAGAATAAGGAAATATTAGTTTATACATATGGACAAAATAATATTTTGTGTATTTCTGTGAATATTAGAATAATTAGATAGCATAAGTAAGAAAGACAATGTAAAAAAAAAATATTAGGAAAAAAATGTAAATAGCCTAAATTAATAGTGAATATGATGTAAGTAAATGTTGTAAATAATCATCATCAGGCGATAGACAAGTCCACTGTTGGACAAAGATCTCCACATATAGGCAACATGGACGTGGGTACAGCCGAGCACCAGGAGCTGTTGTCTGTAGGGGTTCATATGGGGGATTTGGGCTATTTCCCACCATTGTAGGCGGGTTGGTGGGAACCAGAGCCTCATTTGTTGATTAGCAGGCTGCAATTTCAGCAGGTGAGGTTGGGTTGGGTCCCGCAAGTTGTGGGAACCCTTACACCCCATGTAAATAATAGGATAAGGTAAAGCCCTGAATAATAATATCAAGGAAAATTGGTAATAAAAAAAGGTCTTTAGTAGTAGTACTATGGTGCCTGTATGTATGTAAGGGGTACCACTTAACTTAGGCTCCCTGAACCAGGGTATTTGTCATATTCATGAACCTAGATATGGTGAACATACACTTCTAGAAATCAATTTAGAAAAAACTTCCTGCCTTGTCATAGCTAACATTTGCTCCCTATTATCCTATGTCCAGTAGTGTACTTCTGTCGGCTGATAATAATGATGATCTGATTACTTCTGCATTAAACTCTTAATCTTGTTTATATACATAATCACTTTATAATTGTGTGCTATTTTTTTACAGGATGTATCAGATAAGTCAGGAGTACCAGGTCCAAAAGATGAACAAGAGAACAGTACATAGTCTTCGATTCAATTCAACAAGGTGTAAGTCTAATTTGTTTTTAACTATTTTTTGCTATGTATTTTATTTGGCGAAATAAAAAATTCGCTGGGAACCACTGGATTCAAACAGCACGAGACCATGCTTTGTGGAACACATTACAAGAGACCTATGTCCAGCAGTGGACATCCATCGGTTGAAATGAAGACGAAGATTTTATTTGGCAACAGAGACTTGTCCCAAGTAAATAATTCGAACTACGTACATATAGTATAATAAATATCTTGCAGCTGTTCAGGTTCATGTATCTTTTTGTTGTTTCAGGTTCTTTAGTCAAGTATAATTGGAGTTAGTCGGTATTAATGATGGTATTAGTTTTAGAAACGGTTAGGATGGCTGTAGGAGGCTAACGAAGCCAGTTGACATCAAAATTATTAAATATTTCAATTGTGTATTTTGTAAAAATATCTATAACGAGCATCGGCCGATACAGACTGAAGAGTTTTTTTTTTATCATATTATTTTGAAGATTATTATCACCTGAATATCATTTGATTTATAATATTTAATATGTTTTAATGATTTATTAAATATATATTCACTTATATTAATGTTACAAGACATCAAGTTAAATGTTTTTTTGAAATTAATAGGGCTGATCCTCACCTTGTTAAAGCAGACCCCTAGTCCCAACAAAAAAACTCTTTATAATATATATGTATAATAAATTTAAAGTCATGATTGAAGAATATCAGCGAATGTACTGGCACGTCTGAGGCGTCTGAATTGTTCCACCGAACCAGAGATGGAAAGGACTGTACCACGCTGATTGCCAACCTTCACTAGTTGGAGAGACACCTTAAGAAGAAGATAATACCTTTCAATATTATGAAATCTCAATTAGTTGTATTTAAATGTCGTGGTTTTTTTTTTATTTAGTGTACTATTGGTGCTGTCTCCATAGCTAAGCAGGAAATGCATCTGCACTGAACAAAACAGCTGCCCATATGCAAGAGTTGTTATAAGGAGGCATTGTTCTATGCAGCAAAATCATCAGATTTTTTTTTTTAATCTTTTAATTCCATAAAGACCCCAAGTAAAGATGGGACAAGGTCTAGCAAGAAGAAGGTCCTGCAATTTCATATCTAAGGAAGAATGGAATTTATATACATGCGCTTCGGCAGGTCAGCAGCATCCTGCGACCTTTACCAGATGATGGCCTATCTTGTGAGGGATAGAAGGTTGAGGGGGTAAAATATTATTTATAATTATTAAATTATAAATTTGTCTTCACTACATCAATCACAAATTATTTATAAATTTCTAATATGTTAAGAATAATAAATAAACCATTCCATATGTACTTGTTTGCTGCAGTAAGACTGGAGTAAAAAAAAAACATTTAAATGATGACATTATGTAATATGAAATGGATGTAGTTTTTGCATTTTATTATGTAAATGTTATTTCCGTCTATTTAATTATGTACTTATAAATAATCCCAGCTCAATTGTTGTTATATAATTACTAATAACTCGAAAGTACAATTAGGACTCTAATAAACGTATATATTAGTACAGATTTATTTAAATTGTTTTAAATTTGATTTTTATTATTTGTATATATATATTTTTTTGTGTTTACATACTAAATTTTAATTTTTTTTTTTTTGAATACGGATAAAATATATCGGGGTTTTTTTACATTAAAAATATCGTCACTGCTCTAGTGTGCTCCAAAATCTAATTTGCATGATTTTAATAACATAATTTCATTATGTGCCAAAGCGTTTAATTTAATTCTAACGATTCATACTTCTTAATTAATATATCATCAGCATCAGCCGATAGACGTCAACTGCTGGACATAAGCCGACCCAGATTCCCGCATAGGTGCGGTAGGGGTTCATATGGGAGGATTTGCGCCATTTCCCACCACGGTAGCCCGATGCGGGATGGTGGGAACCGGAGCCTCGTTTGTTGATTAGCAGTGTGCATCACGAGCAGGTGAGGTTGGCTTGGGTCCCGTGTCTTGTATGGAAACCCTTACACCCCCATAATTAATATATAAAAATGATGAAATCGATTTATTATTTATAGTCCCGTATTAAGTAGTATTGATGTCTGACATGATTATCGACTGTAGTATTATGAACATGAATTCTTGTATGTATATCATGAACACTGGCAACACCGAGGATCTAAACTATTTCGGTATTTTCATATTTCAAGATTTATTTTAATAAATTAAATATTATTCGTTGTGTCACTTATTCGAATAATGAATGGGGTTGTCGTAATAAATGTTTATTCATTCGCGTGTTTTGGTGAATTATAATTGTTTTAAAAAATGCAATGGTTGCGAGTATTCGGGTCTGATGGGACATGCACATGTTTTCGGGTATTGTTTCTGTATTTTGTTGCAATATAATTATGGTATACTTGTAATTTGTTTAATTTGACACCCCCTCTTGATGCTTACTGCAATTAATCAATATAATATAACGTAGTAACGAAGCCGTGATAGCTCAGTTTGCATGGAGATTTACATGTAGAGGAGACGCTGATTAGATAGTCTCCGTGTCTACGTTCCGACGAGACGTAAGGGTAGTAATACACCATAACAACGAAGCTCTAGTTAAGATAGACTACACAACATTGGACTTGTTGCTTTCAAGTGTTCAGACTTATTACCCCATTAATGGTGGCCGGTCTCTGTTACCGGCAACCGTCTTAGGTAGTTACCACCGCAGATCCTATTGCAGCCGGCAAACAGCAGTATGCAAACATTACCGTGATCCGGTTTGAAGGGAGTTATCTCTAGTGTAATTACTGCGGCAACAATACTTAACGTCTCAAGGCGACGAGCACGAGGTGATATGTATATCATGCTAACTAGCGCCATGTTAAGTGCAAGCGTATTACTTACCATCTCGTGAACGTCCCTCTCGTCTCCGCGCTTTGTAGATAAAAATAATAACCTCAAGATGATGTAAACACAACCATAGACAACAAGTATTTATTCATTTGATTAAGGTAACAATTACAATAAATACAACGCACAGGATATATTACGATTAAATATTTTCCGATTAAAATTAATATATTTCATTATTGATATTTTCGTTTAATTTAGACAAAAGCAAAAATATATTTATTGCGGTAACAACAAGCACATAACGAGACAATAAATAAAAAAATTGCGCATAAAGTTTTGCTATACACCGTATACAGATAACATAAACAATTGTAGATCACATGACTACAGATAATAATAAATAATACAAGTATTTTCTAAGATAGCTGATTAAATTGTACATAGTTCGTTATACAGACTGCAGCTTGGTTATATAAAAATGTAACAATTAAGTATATAAACGCGATGACACTTAAATTTTAGTATTCGCAGTTTGAATAATAAATAATTTCATGCTATATTCGTGTAAATGTATATTTCATTTCGCAAAACGATTTGATCCGTTAATACCATAAAAAATTTGGAAATCATCATTTAAATTTTTTTTGCACCTACTAGAATCTTTTCCCCCTACCTTCCCTAACTTTTGGACCTTTTATGTTATTTACAATAAATAATTTAATAACCAAAAACTATTACAGTATTCTATAGTTTCATTTATTGTTTTTAATTTAAAATATTTCATAAACATTTCGTACTTAAAATAATCGCCATAAAATCCATAAATTTTTTTTTAGTTAATTTGTAATATTCGCATAAATATGAAAAATTATAATAAAAAACAAATAGTTTATAATTTTATGATTTTTCTCTTTTTTTATACGGAGTAAATCGATTTTGCAAATGTCTGCCTACAAGTAGAAACAATAGTAACTTAACAATACAACGAGAACATGTCATTTATATAAACAAATAGCACTCTCTTAAGTTCCCACTGCTGGGAATTGTATTGTGAAAGGCAGGTGTCACATGCCTAAGAAAGCTGAAGTTTTAAGAACATATCAGTTCTCTCATGATTTTTTCATCGCCGGAAGCTCAAGCCCAGAGGACATCGAATACGCCTTTTGATTAGTGCAGCATAAACGACCGCCTCACAAACTGAGCTATATGAGTTTTTTTTTATAGAAAAATAATTTAGATCTAAGTAATAAATTATATAATACTGTACCGCAACACAAATGAATAAAAATAATGTTTCCGTTCGTGTTGAAATCAGTACTCACAGTACGAGAGTAATGATAATATCAGTATTCAAAATAGCGGAGATTGTAATTGATTAAAACAGTTTTTTTTTAATAATTAATAAAAAAGAGTAAGTAAATTATCAATAGAGTTTACAAACCAAATCATTGTTTATAATGTTTTGAAGAATACAACATGGAAATTTTGTAAACAATAGCACAGAGTATATCACAAAGGGTAAGTCAAGCGTGAAAATAATGCTCG
This sequence comes from Ornithoptera alexandrae, assembly GCA_029030555.1. Taxonomy (NCBI): domain Eukaryota; kingdom Metazoa; phylum Arthropoda; class Insecta; order Lepidoptera; family Papilionidae; genus Ornithoptera; species Ornithoptera alexandrae. Next base: position 2,363,770 of record JARDVY010000018.1, on the reverse strand, counting down.
TAATGTCCGCCTTCGCTTCCGACACAAAAGTGAAGAAAAACCGCCGCCGGATGTCTACACTTCTAGTAGAAGCAATAGTTCAAAATGTAGATTAAAATTAATTAGGCCGTGAACTGCAGATCCGGAAGCCGAGTAACCGGTGTGATGTATTAGTCGATTAAGTGGTAGGAATATGTGTTTAATAGACGCTAAAGTGAACAAGGTGCAGAGCATAGTTAGGGAAGGGAGAGAGGTTAAGATGGTGAGATGGAGAGTGTGGTTATGTGGTCTACACGTTGAAGCGCGTCTCGGATCCGTCGGCGAGCATGAGCGTAACGGTGCGCGAGTTGGTCCACACAAGGCGCGCCAGGCGGGCCGGGTTCAGACGCGCCACGTCCGCCATCGGCGCGGTGCTGTAGCACTTCACGCAGCGCGTCTGCGCGGCGCCCAGCCCGAACATGCCTGCGGAGACCGGAACATAATATAAACCATAAGACTACATCAAAATATTGTAAATAAAACTTTCCCCGTAACCTCAATCTTCTCCAAAATTAGCTTACGTTTCCAAAGAAGTCTCTCCTGGTACTTAAAAAATGATAAGAGATAATACTCGCGTATCAAACGCACTTACTAAGGGTGTAAGGGACGCAGCAGCTTCGCTAGTCCAATAATACTGAAGTCCACGATTAAATTCAAACCCTTACATTACAATAGATAGAACTCGACCAGACCTTCTTAAACTTTGGGTCGCGAGTAAAATCCTGACGTCGCGATAGATTTTAATGTCAAATATTTAAATACACAATTTTATAACATCTAGATTTGTATTTGTGCACATACACCTGCTCGTTGGAGAGGTCTTACGTCCAGCAGTGTCAAACATTCCAGCAGGATTTAATTTGTTATGCAAAAAATGGGCACATCTATTTAATTAAAATGTAAATATATTTTCCTTTAATTTCACTTTAATACTTACCACTAAATGGCTGCGGTGGAATATATTCCAGCGAACTCCCTTTTATTTAATTTTTTTTCCAAAAATGCAATTTTTATGAAAAATAGAGCATTTAATTTTTGTAGTCATAATAAATACAATTTTGCAACCTTTGTGCAATTTGTAGTTTCAGATTTTTGTATGGTTCTAAACTAATTCTAAAACTATATATTTTCATATGTATATTGTTACCTAATAAATGAATCATCAAAAAAAAATATTTAACTTTCTTTTATGTTTATATGGGGTTGCCAAGAAACTCGTAATTATAAATAGGGTCGTGAATGTAAAAAAGGTATAGAAGCTCTGAACTAGAGGATAGAAGTACGAACCCTTCTTATTAGTTATCACTTTATAATAAAATTATGCAACAGTAGATAATTTTCCAGTTTTCCTTCTTCAGCATACCACGGATTACTTGGATACTGTTTTAGTTTAATGCAAATTATGTTGTAACTTTGGATCAAGTAGTTTATAGACAAATTTGCGTGAAGCTGTTACGTAAGCGGGTGCTCACCGGCTGTGCTCTGCCAGAAGGAGAGCCGGTTGTCCGTCGTCGCGTAGGAGACGAGGTAGCGGCCGTCCGGGCTGAACGCGCACGCAGTTACCGGCCCACCGTGCGCCGCCAGCGACTGGCAGCGCCCCGCCCGCAGCTCGTACAGCGCCAGCTGGCCAGTGTGGCTGCCCACTGTAACACATGGTGCATCGGTGACATTCTCCAATTTCTGTTTTCTCTAACCTCGACATAAAACAGTTATAAGATTTATCGATTAGAGGATAGTTCTCATCAGAAGCATATTACTGATTTGTAGGTTAGACTTTAAGATATGCTTGGGTTAGTGTTGTAAGTAAGTAAGAAGAATGTATCTTATTGCTCCGTACCTCTGTCGGGCTTCGCTAACTGACCTGCGATACGGCGCGTGGCAGGACAATGTGACACCTGGTTGTAACGACAGATCGCCGGGAACACCTCGTTCAGACCTTTGCTCTTTAAGTGCGATTGGTCCACGCAGTGCAGGATTATATCCATCACCTATGAATTTAAAAATTATCATAGAAAAAGAAACAATTAATGAGATTTGAAAGAAGATGAGAAAGACTCTTTATTATCTCTGTCATTGGTGACGGTGTATAGTTCAAGGAATCTCATCACCTCGACCAGTAGCTCCGCGACCTCCGCATGCATCCTGTCGATGAGGAGCTCGATGCCCCGCAGCACCTCCGCGCGGCCCCGCTGCAGAGCGATCGCGGCGGGGAGCGGCGGCGCGCCCGCCGCGGCGGCTGCGCAGCGCGCCACCTCGCGCGCCATCGTCGTGATAAACGCGGCTGGTCTGCGGATGAAAGACACGACAGTTGAAATATTCGAAAAAATAAACAAATTTACGTTTAAAGAAGTATAGAAGAGTCACGGAGATAGAGGAGTATCTAAAACGATAGTTAACAATAAATAAATCATCATTATCAGCAGACAGACGTCCACCGCTAGGCATAAGCTTCCCCCAAAGATCTCCACATCGATCGATCCAGTGTTGCCCGCATCCAGCAGCTCCCCGCAACCTTCGCTAGATTATCCGATCACCTGGTGGAGGGCCTGCCAATACTACGTCTTCAGGTACGCGATCGTCATTCGAGGACCTTGGTACCTCGTCGGATGTCAGTCCTTCGAGCGATGTGTCCTGCCCATCGCTAATAAATAAATAGTAAAAGATCTTAATAAGAAGATCTTAATTAAAGAAACCCACTGGGTGCGAGGGACGCAGGACCGATCGACGTGGAGATCTTTGGGGAAGACAGATGTCCAGCAGTAGACGTCTGTCGGCGGATGACGATGATGATAAAAAGAAATTGTGACAGTTTGGTAGAAGTATTTAACATATAAGTTGTTTAAGCTCTTTCTCTATTGATATGTATATGCAGTGGACGTCTATCGGCTGATGATGAAGATAATGACACCACCTTGGTCAACTTCAAGGGTGTTGTTATGTTTTTAATAATATCTGTCACTGTCAGTGTTTAAGAGAATAGAGCGAGATATATCTACATAATCATCAGAACAGCAGTATGTTATTACTTGATGCTGACAAGGTGAAGAAAAACAAAAAAACTTTTTTCGACTTTCATCGAAAAGATAATGAATAAAAGTTGTAATGGATCGCACTCAGCGGTTTCCTGTAATCTTCATCAAGTTATTGGTTCTCTTTGTGCTGGACCTGGATTTCTGATAGTTGTGAATAGCACAGTTCCGTTTATTAGCTGATCATTAGTCTTTTTCGATATGTTTATACTTATATAAATTACCAACGGCTGAAACTATGCCGTTCTGATGGTGGATCACCTGGATGTCGCGATGAGGGTAAGTGCGTGCCGCGCGGTGCGGCAGCTGTCCGCCTGCGGAGTCAGCGGCAGCCCGTACGTCATCGACGGCACCAGCTTATCAGCATCGGAGCACATCTCCAGCAGACCTGCGATTAAATTAAAATATTTCTTACCATCACAACGCGTAGAAGAGGGTTTAATAACAATTGAAAATTAAACAAGCAAACGGAGGGATTTGATTGGTGATGACTTTCAGGTTCAGCTTAAATATTAATATTAAACAAGTGAGAATAACCTAACAGCACGTGGCTAACGTCCAGGTAGGGCTCCCACACTGCGAAGCCTCGGCCTAGCAGATCGACGGCGGCGCGGCGCAGCGGCGTATGCGCCGGCAGTTTGGGGCTGCCGGGCGCCAGGAGCAAGTGCGTCAGCGCCAGGGCTGTCAGTCGAGCCAGATTGTTGGACGAGCTCAGCGTGAAACCTGGAGGGGAGAGTGAGAGGTGAATGTTTTTTTTAATTCTATCGTAACATTGCATGTAGTCATTGAATGTGTTTGTTGACCTTCATTGTTGAATGTGAGCAGCATTATTTAATTTATATTTCAGTAGAAGTATTGTATACTGAAGGGGTGTAAAGGGGTCCCGCACAACATTTAACGGGACCTACGCCAACCTCACCTGCTCCTGGTGCACCCTGCTAATCAACAAACGAGGCTCTAGCTTCCATTAATCTTCAGTAGGCCAGCGTGGTGGGTAATAACTCAAATCCTCCCCTATGAACCCTTACAACTTGGAGATCTTTGAGAGAGGCATATGTCCAGCAATGGACATCGGCCTCCCCCAAAAATGAAGAGGATGATTGTTTACTTTGACTAATAAAGACAACAATATTTATTTTGTGAACTACCAGTGATTTCTTGGTGAATATTTTGAGGCTCTCTTTATGTGATGTGATTTCCGATACCGTTGCAGTACATCCACTTTTACATGAAACCAATTTTTTGATGTCAGTGGTTATATCATCATTATCAGCCGACAAAGTCTTATGGTGGCATATGCCATCCCCAAAGATCTCCACATCGATAGATCCTGCGCTGACCGCATCCAGCTGCTCCCCAAAACCTTAACCAGATCATGGGACCGGTCCAGTGGATATATATAAAACATCTATTTGCAAACAATGAATATACACGAAATGGACGTATGCAGGCCATACAGCTGGTAAGTTACAAAGTTTGCATGCTATTATACATTAAAGGAATCTAAGCACAAAAAAATATTAAGTGGCCCACATGTGGTGCTAACATAGCAGTTCAGTATGTGTGGAATGTAAAATGCCACCTTCACAACCTCACCTTCAACGATGGAACTCTTTCTGCTATCGCTCTCTTTACGCCGTTTGCTGCCGGCCGCACCTAAAATTTTTGAAAGCACCCATTTAAAGCAAATCGTAGCAAAAATTTAGCAAAGCTGTGAACGTAAAATGGCAACGGAATTTATTTTTTATGGGGTTTGGTGTGAGAGGTTCCGCCCAACATCTTACAGAGCCCAAGTCAACGTCACCTGCACGCGGTGCATCCTGCTGAATAACAGACGAGGCTCTGACCACCCACCAACCCGCACTGCGCTAGAGTGGTGGATTACGGCCCAATTTCCCTCAATGAACTCCAACAACAGACGGTGACCGTGCCGATCATAACGGAGGATCGATCATTGTGGAGATCATTCGGGGAGGCCTAAGTCTAGCAGTGGACGTCTGTCAAGTTTAATCGGTGTAGCCAATCTAAAAACAACAAACATTTCGCTCAGGGCTTTATCTGCTATGGGCTTTATATCTTCAAAAGATACACCGCTTCCGGAGGAAGGTTAGGTTTATGTAGGTTTTGTACGCCATGAAAACCTCCTCAAAATAAAACCTTTTCCACAAACCTGTTTTAAAAGTGTCCACCTGTGGAGTAGTGGCGTGGGACGCTTCCTAATCAGATTGGGCGACGGTCTGCGCATAGCCGAAGATCGAGCTAAGTGTCTTTTCTTGCCTTAATCATCAGCAGGTGATGAACTATCACGAGATTGTAATGATGAAAAACCCCGCTGTGGTCATTCGGTGCTTTTACACAATAATTATATATACAAATCGAATCACTAATCGATGAAATCACCTTCGCTGGCGATGTCCTGCCCGAACTCCGCACCAATAACTCCTAGCAGTACCACCGCAGTAGTCTGCTTTCTCTTCAGCTCAGCGAGTGATGACGGCTTGCGAACTATTTCCTCCTCTTCTTCCTCCGATTCCACCTCTTGCTATAATTGTATGATACTTTTTTACAAACTGTGTTATGATGTTTGTCTACGTGAAGTTGACAACGTATGTGACATAACCTACGTCATCTTCTTGATACCATCTGTCATATATATCAATACCATATATGGTGACAATAATATCATACTATTCAATAACCAGAAAAAAAAAGGACGACCGTCAGATACACCTTTATGGCGAAAATCACATAGAATTGCTGGATGCACATCACATCATCAGCCGATATATGTCCACCGCTGGACATAGCCCCCTCCCAAAGAATTCCACACGATCTGGTAGTGATTCATATGGGAGGATTTGGACCATTTCCCACCACGCTGGCCCAATGCGGGTTGATGATAGAATAACAAATATTACTGTAGTTCAGACTATGCTCACATTCAATCCTTTATTACAACACTACATATCGTCGTCGGCCCATAGACGTCCACTACTGGACATAGGCCTTCTCCTAAAGATTCCCACTCGATCGGGTAGAGATCCCTATGGAGGGATTTGGGTCATTTCCGACCACGCTGGCCCAATGCTGATTTCTGGGAGCCAGAGCCTCGTTTGTTGAGTAACAGGCTGCAACACGAGCAAGTGAGGTTGGGTTGGATCGCGTGAGTTGTTGTGCCGGAATGCTTACACCCCTGGTGAATGCATTACACAGATTTTTTTTTTAATAGAATGAAGCGATGAGACGAGTGGGACGTTCACCTGATGGTAAGTGATACACCTGTCCATAACAACCTGTCGCTAGTCAGGATGGTATATAATGCACAACATTGTATATATATAATACGCTCGTCGCCTGGAGACATAAGATGTTAAATCTCGTTACCGCAGTAATTTCACTAGCTACAACCCCCATCAATCAGGAACAGAGTAGTCTGCACACTACTGATAGGCGGCTGATATACGAGGGACGATGGTACCTACCTAGGCTGTCTCCGGCAACAGAGATCTACCATCAGTAACACTAAACCATATCTATTTGACGTATGTGCGTATGTTTGAATTATAGAATGGATATATGAATGACCTTCTCCACAGGCTCCTTCTGCGCAGCGTGCGGGTTGATGCTCTCCGTGTGCGTGTAGAGAGGCAGGTACTGCGCCCAGCTGTCGACCAGCTGCTTGCGACCTTTCGGACCCAGTCTAAAATAAACATAAATTTGAAGGCCCTATCTAGTTTCTTTAATATTATATGTAGAATCGTTCATCTTTAAAACTTTTCAACGATGAAACTAGAAAAGCAGTAGCGTCAATCTTGGAATTGAAACGGACACCAGTTATTTGGTTTCATCTCAATTTCATATAATTTCATGTCATAATTATAAAGAATTTGATGAAGGTTCCATACCAAGAGCGGCAACGGACAGATGTGTTCTGAAATCTAAATCATTTTCCTGGGAGCCAAGAAACAGGAGCTTGAGTTTTACAAGGTAAACGATAAGTAAGCACTCCTCGGATGCAATTCGAGACCTTCAGTAAAGCTGTTACCTAAATAGAAATTGGAACTGGATTTCATGAGATGATCAGCGAAATTTTTGCTAAAGCTGATACTGAATTTTTTATTTTGAGAAGACCGATGCAACGAAGTCTACATACCTTCCAAGTTCAGCGAGAAGCAAGGCCTGAGCAGCGTCACGGACCTCGAGACACTGGTGTTGCCATCTCCGAGCTAACATCTCTACCTGAGGACGCTTGAAGCTCTTAGCACCTGTAAGATTTTATTTTTCATCACCTTTAGTAAAGCCTTTATTTCAAGTAATTTTTTTATATATTTCTTATACATCATAGCGCTATATTAACCATCAGATGCAATGATGATCAGGAGCAGGTACACGATATAAAAAACCTGATATTCCTTAGTTCATACATATACAATGATTTTACTTATACTATACTAATATTTTGTGGTACTGTGAATTCACCTGCCGCTACCACCTTGTCTGGCAACAGGACGCAATGTAGGGTGGCAAGCAGCGACCATCCCTGCTTAATGTGAGCCTGCTGAGCCGCCAACTGCTCTTCGCGCTCCTCATCACCGCCCCAGGATGAGGTGCGTGTTGTGGGCCTATTTGGTTACAAATTGATGATTTGATTTAACTAAGTGTCAGCGTCATCATTTTATCCTTTGTAAAAAAGATATGTTATATATTTCAGAACGTCTTCAAATAGATACAAAATATCAGACCTGTGCAATCGTCTAACGACTTCCTGCTCCGGGACGAAGCTAGCATTGCTCATGGACATCAGAGTATTTGCTAACGCGACGATCGACAGCAAGTGGTTGGTCGTAAGTGTAGTGCTGAGCTCCCAGTGGAGCTTAGATGTGAATAACCTGTAAAATATATTATTTACTTATTAGATCCGTATTGTACTGCTGGATCATTTTCAATACTATATTACAAATTAAAACAATAAAATTATAAAAAGGTTATGCTTTATATTTTCAGTGGAAATTGTAATAGACCTGGTGAGTTTCTCCTGTCGTAGCAGCTCTGATGGTAGATCGGAGTTCAGCAAGGCAGGATCGGTAGGCGCCGCGGCCGCCGCCTCTGCCCAGCTGCCGAGCCACGTGGGCAGCTGCACCGCCATATGACCATGGCGAGACACCACACCGAAGCAGACGGGGACCTATGGAAAGTATCCTTTGTTTATAGGATGCAAAACGTAATTGTGGTGGTTCTCGTTTAGCCTTTGTTTTTGATTAGTACCAATGAGGCCAAAGATTGTGAAGCGCCTGGAATACTCCAGCTCTCATATGTCGGAAGCCGAACCACGAAGAAGTTTTTACTGCAGCAGAAGAGAGGTTTGTAGCTAACCTGGCAAGATAGCATAGAGAAACCACCATTGAACTCGACCATATGTGGGCCTAATCTAATTTTAGCCGCTATGGCAGCTTTGTCTTGATATTTTTGTTCGCAACTTTAAGTTTAATAAATCTGACCATGGGTCGGAGTAAGCCGAGTTTGGATTCGCAGACTCTGTCCAGATCAGGATCGAGGCCCCACGCGTGGAGGAGCGACATTAGGATTTGCGCTATCTCCATGGTGTGCGGAGGCTCGGCCAAGGACATATCGCGGGGTCGATTGCGTTTCTGATTAAGCTCATCTGAAACAAAGATTTTTAATATATTATACGATGCTGATATATTATTCTTTAAAACTAAATCCATGTTCAAATTCAAATCATCACGTCCATTCTAGACTAGACTGAAGGATGAATAATATTATGATACTGTTTATTATAGGGGATGTAAGGGTTCCCGTACAACAATTCACGGGATTCAAGCCAACCTCACCCGCTCGTGGTCCACCCTACTAATCAATTAACAAGGCTCTGGCTCACACCAAGCCGCATTGAGCCAGCGTGGTGGTAAATGGCTTAAATCTGCCCATACGAATCCTTTTTTTTCTATTTCAGAAAGAAATTTTCGAAAGATATGCTTTCGGGAGGAAGTGAGGGTTATGTGAGGTTCTTACTCATTAAAACCCCCACGGTGGTCTGCATCAGTGCATACGGAGAGGCTCCGGGATCTCTTATAGAACGCACCGACGCCCCTCTACCGTTAAAACCAAAGTAACTAGTTTCAGGTAGTATACACTATGTGATCATGTTCTGCATTATGTATATCAAGTCCAATTTTTTTTTTGGTTTAGAGGGGGAAATCTTCGAAAGATACCCTTCGTATGGGAAGAAGCCAGCGTTATGTGAAATTCTTACTACTAAAACCCCCTCGGTGGTCTGTATCAGTACATTCGGAGAGGCTCCGGGATCTCTTATAGAACGTACCGGTACACTTTGTATTACACGTCTCTGAGGAGAAGCCCAATCCTCCTAGGCACCATCACTGAGCTACACGCTGTCTCACGCAGTTTCGCTTGTTGAGAGATAAGGGTTTCCAACCTCAAGGGCCGCGAAACTCCTAGACCCTTTTGGTCGCCTTCTACAATAGGCAGAGCTTACCTTGGTCCTATTCTTACTAGCCCGAATTTGAAGGGGTGCCCATATGTATCCTTATCCTAATATGGGAATCTCTGGGGGAGGCCTATGTCCAGCAGTGGACGTCTGTCCGCTGATGACGATGATGTTTGTTAAAGCACCGAGCGAACAATCACAATACATTTATAACATTAATTTACGGCTTTTCATTATAATTTCAAGGACACACAAACATTTATCGGTTTGTTTTGTTAACTACAATTACTTAACGTTGCGACCTTGACGCCATTTTGTTAAGTCGTATTTGAAACAAGATGTCGGCTCTAATCATGCTGTAATTACAGTCTTATAACAGAGTAAACAATTTATTAGTGTATATGTATTTGTTTTAATTTTTATATCTAATAATAGTTTTCTGTTAAATTTATTGATACCCAGCTGTTCCCTGCATACTTTGCTGGCCGTAACACCCCCGAAATTCCCTTAGGAGAAGAAATTTCGCAAAATCCGGCCTTAGCTCATCTTTAAATGACAGAAGCAATATTTTTACCAAATTTTTTGTATTTACGTGTAATAGCTTTGAAGATCTTGTGATAAGAAAATGAATCTCTGGATATCTTTGAACATTCCCATTGACATAATATCCAAGGCAAGTCCCAAAAGACGCTTAATAGGGAACCACTTTAAGGAAAGGGCAGCAGCTTTTCCTGTGCTGTTTACCAAGCGCGGCGTCTATAAAAATTTAACCCAAAAGAGAAACTAGACGACCAGGTCTGATTGATTGTGTTGGAAATCATTTGGAAGGTTTTGTAACAGACGACAATAAGCTGTAATAGTGAAGAATCGTCACAATTTTTTTTAAAATACTACTACCCCAGTTTGTGTCGTGACCCTGAAAATATCTTTTTATATCTTTTTGGAGGACAATATTTTCCGGAAACAGATTTATGAGGTAATTTTTTTTAGTCCACGAAGCGAGGAGAAGAGGTAGACTTTCACGTGATAATAAAAGCAATGATTGCTCATAACAACTCAACGCTAGTTTACACACATTGCGCATACCGATAATTTCACTAGCTACAATGTCCTTCAAACTGGAATAGAGTAATGTTTGCACACTACTGTTTGTCGGCAGAAGTAGGAGCTGCGATGGTACCTAGACGGTGTTCGGCAACAGGGATTTACCACCAATAGTTTGTTTCCGAGACTATAACGTACGACAGTTTGTCATCAGTGGATTTAATTTTTTTTTTAAAGTAATATTATTTTTTTTATTCAAATGTATGTAAATAATTGTTATTCAAAAATATAGGTTTACGTATTAGTAGAGATTTATATCGGGAAGTGTTGAAACTCGGGTGGGGAGTGCTACAGCATTCGACTATGGTCACCAGCGTCAACTATTTCCATGGACATAATCACCGTTTTATTTAATAATCTTCACACCGACCATTCCTCTCAAGTACCATATAATATTAATTACATAAAACACAATACTTAGACAAGTACATCATCATCATATAAACAGATGTATGCCCACTACTGGATAATCATACATTCATTTCTAGACAAGTTTATTCAGAGATAATCTCATATGAAAGATTCATTTTGATAAAAATTTGACATTTTCATATTACACGTTTATAAAACAACATAGTTCTATTGATGATGATGACTATTGAAGATGTAGAGGTGTATTGAACAGTATTTCGCGAATGATTTCATAAATTGATGATATTATATGAGCATGACAACGACACTCACCGATTTATTAATCGATCATAGTTAAAACGTCAAGTACTAACATACATTTGCTTATACTTATATAGTAACAAATATAAACCAGGAGGCAGTTAAATTGAATATTTCAAATCCTGGTTATGTAAGTACTATGCTAGATTCCTGGACTACGTAAGAGATGGAGTTATGCCTGCGGAATATATTGTGGAGTCCTTCTTACTAGTTGCTGGCAACACTTTGGATTGATGGCATTGTTGTATTTAGCGGGCTTCCTTCACATCTTCAAACTCGTTTCCATGTCATGTTAAATTGTAGTTAAATAGATAAAAAATAATCCGTCCTTAATGTTAGATGTTGTCACCCTACTCTATTCAGCAGTCGCACAATGAGAGCTCGTTTCACAAGAGCTTTAGTACCGTGGGCAGGGCGAGGCGCGGCCAGCCTAGATCATGTCCAGCCTTGATGCATATCCACCAGCTCCAATAAGTTCTAAACATAACTTTACGTGAGCGAAACCTTTAATGTTTGTATACACTTGCGTATGAATATAACTTTTAATCAGTTCGCAATTCTTTATGGAATAAAGTTTAAAATGTTTAAGAGGCTCTTGTTTTTTTTACTTTCTTTCCCTCATTAGTATTATGGTTTTTAGTAGACTTGTTGTTCATAAAGAAGTTTTTTTTTACAAATTGTCTATATTAAAGATGTTTAAGCAACAATCATTTCCATGAGATTTCTAACTATAATAATGCATCCAACATACTTTGATGGAACTTCAATCAGGAAACGGAGTCGAACATTGTATTGCATAGAACTCGGTACATAATACTGTTGTGTATATACCTTCAAGAGACACGGTCTAAACGTTACATATTTTGTAATTGCAGGCTTGAGTAGATGTCCTTTAATTCGCAGGACCTTTTTACATTCCTCACTAATCTGAATAAGTCTAAATCGAAGTTGTATTTGCGGTGCCGGCGTACATTGCGCAATGCACCAGCTTTAATATCGCAACTGTGCCAACAAGGAAATATTGATATCATTTCGAAACCGTACACCGGTTTCGTGTGACGAGTAACATAATATGTAGAAAAGGTTTCTTAGTTGGGAACAGATAAGAATTTGTATGGAAATTGGAATAGTTTAAAACGGACGCTATTACATATATATATATATATATATATAATGAAACATTCTTGAAGTTTTATAAAGCAGCGATGGGAGGTGCACAAGTTGTTATTGTTATCTCAAAGTAAATAAAAAATAAATTAAACCTAATATTTTTAACGTGGAAAAACAATAAATTTCGATTTTTTTTATTCAACGCAGTGACGAGACAAGCAGGAAATTCATCTGAAGGTAAATGACACGCCTGTCCATAACAATGTTGCGCTAGTTAGGATGGTATACACTGCACCACGTTGCTTTCGTTGCCTTAAGACATAAGATGTTAAGTCTCGTTACCCCAGTAATTACACTAGCTACCGCTCTCTTCGAACCGGAACACAGTAATGTTTGTACACTACTTTTTGTAGGCTGCAACAGGCACTGCGGTGGTACCTATCTAGACGGTTTCCAGCAACAGAGACCTATTACTAGTAACGGTTGATTCTGTTGACATGTTTGTTTTTTTAATTTTTACGGGTCCTGTTTAATGTTATGGCTATTTACTTGCGCGCATTTGATTTGCCTGGTAGATAAATGGTCTTGATTAATCATCTTTGTGAGAGAAGGCCCTAATTTCCAGTAAGAACATTAAGAGGGCTGTACATATGTACACTAGCTGTTCCTCGCGAACTTGGCCGGTACTAATATAGAATTACATTTTAAATTAGATTTGAAATTTGTTAGCAATATTCTCCCTCGGCGCCAACCCGCCTCCTTCCAGTTAACCCCTGCAACTCTCTATGGAGAAAGAATTTGGTAAAATCCATTCTTACTTGACCTCTAAATGGTAGAAGCAATATCTCTACTAAATTTAGAGTGTTTAGATCTAATAGTTTCGGAGGTGTCGTGATGAGCCAATGAAACTGGATATCTTTTATAATATGGTTATACTACGTTAAAGTGCTTACTCACAGAGTACATGGTTACTTTGTTAAATGTATATATATAGTTAGGTAGTGAGTGTGTCGTTTGTCAGGCGCTGTGCAACTATGTCGCCTATCGTACATCGGACTGAACTAAACTGTGAACTTAAACAATGATGGAGATGGACAGATAGCGAGCTACTGGGTTATGGGAACTGCGCATATTTGGTTAGAAATATCGACTGAATTTTAAATACTTCTTTACTTAGCCGATATATTTTAGATTAACTATACAGTGTAACAGTCAAAGATGAAGAAAGAAGTTGTGAAATTATTATCAGTGATATTAGCACACTACTGTTTGCCGGAGAAGGTAGGCACTACAGCGATAACTACCTAAACGGTCTCCAGCAACAGACACCACCAGTAAATCTTCTACGAAGTATATGTTTAGTACAAATAGCCGAGAAAAAAAACTTCACGTACGTGAGCTGTCAAAATTGTCAAGTTACATTTTAGAAGGTATAACTACACTTGTTTCACCTTAAGCACCAATTTAAGTGATCATAAAGTATCAACGCGTGGGCATATCGGGCCACATGTGCGCTCTTGTGACGGCTTGGTTGAAACCTGTTACATGACCGCAAATGTCAAGGTGGCTATTACTATCCACTAGGTGACAGCATGTACACCATTACCGTTTTCATAAAACCGAAATCATGTTGACAGGTTATATACACAACATATGAATATATAACTTGTTGACTGCAAACCGGTAAACTTAGCAATAAACTCAATCATGTACTTAGTAACCATAATTTACTTTCACATAAGGTATTTGGTTTATTGGTGGTAGGTCACTGTTGCAGGAGACCGTCTACGTAGATACCATAGCAGCGCCTATTTCTACCGCTAAACATTACTGTGTTCCGGTTTGAAAGGTGTTATAGCTAGTGTAATTACTGAGATAACGAGATTCGACATCTTATGTCTCAGGCGACGAGCGCAATGCAGTGTATATCATCCTAACTAGCGCCACGTTGTTATAGGCAGACGTATTACTTACCATCAGGTGATCGTCTCGTCGCTTAATTTATTAAGAAAAAGGTAACTAAAAGAAATTTTAACTATAACAAATTTAATTTACATGAGCTTATAGAATTGAGTTCATCTGCTCTGTAGTCTCCAGCTATTCAGATTAGGACTAAAGTAATCCCTTGCTTTGCGTAAGTGACCCCAGGGTGGACGGGAAATACGAGGTGATCTAATGTTTGTAGTAGCATAGCGAGGATGTTGGGGAGGAACCCAGAATAAGGATACATACCCATTGGAGGTAAAGAGAAAATTTTCCGTCTCCTCTCCTATCTAACACCAGAAAACGATTCTTCTTCGAAACATAACAATATATTAAACAAAAAAGGTACAATTTATAATTAATCTGTATATATAGGAGATATCCTTAGCTTCACTGTCTCATCACGAGATCTCCGAAACTATTAGACGTAAACACTCAAAATTTGGTAAAGATATTGCTTCTGCCATTTAGAGGTCAAGTAAGAATGGATTTTATAAAATTCTCTCTTCCAGGAGAGTTGCGAGGATGTTAAGAACAAGAAGGGGCTCGAGGAAAAATTTCTGACAAATTTCAAGACTAAATTTAAGCAAAGCGGGACACAGCTACAGAGCCCTTTTTTAGTCGTCGGTTAAAAAAAAATATATGTATTTTAATATGAATGAAAGCGACGGGAGCATCAAGACGGTTCGTCTGGCGATAAGATGTGCGTCATGCTCATAACGATCTGACGCTAACCAGAGGAGTTCCGTAATTAATGCTAATCAGTACTTCACTGTGCAACACCTCTGCACCTCGAGACACAGGATGTCAGGCAGCATCCGCCAAGAAATTTAATATGTACATTACATTAACTGTCTATTAATTAATTTGATAGGTCCATTGACCTTTTTTGATGTTTCACAAGATGAACTTTAGGGAAACTATAGGACATGAGTATTTCAAGATTGGTAGATGTAGAGATTTTATGTCCAACAGTGGACATCTGTCAGCTGAAGATGACGTTACATATCTCTGTTGTAATTTTAACTAAATATTACACGTGAGTAGAGGTGTAGGGTGCTCACGGGATCCAAGCCAGCCTCACCTACTTGTGGTGCACACTGATAATCAACCAACGAGACTCTGGCTCTCAGCAACCCGCATTGAGACAGCGTGGTGGGAAATGGCCCAAATCCCTCCATGTGAATCCCTACCTGACATATGTGGGAATCTTTGAGGGACGCTTATATCCAACATTGGAAGTCTATCGGCTGATGACGCTGATATATTACTATGGTAATTTTAATTAGGAATACCGGTTGTACTCGTATATTTATTGACTAATAATGTTTTCTTTATGTATTGAATTAATTTAAACATACATATGTTGTTGTTTAATAATAATAAGTATGGAGTGGGGCAAGGCTGCTGGCTGGTATTTGCTTGTGACTGGCGAAATGACAACTTGTCACCGGATCTACGCATAATAACTTGAGCCCGTGAGCGCTGACTAGTGATGTACCTCTATTGATGTCGATAAATCTTAACTTAAATACAAGTGCACAGAGATTTCACGTAGAACCCTTTGTGCTGATTTATACATAAAATTGAACATAGCAGTTTCTTTTCGACACAGTTGCGCACCTGTTTACTTAGGAAAAGGTATTAGGTCTTAGTAAGTATGACAGCAATAGTAATATTTACAATCACGTCACAGTGTGCATACATTACTGTTCGATTTAAAGGGTTCCGATTCAACTCACCATTTTCTGTATAAATCGACGATCAAATAATCCAGATTTCCTTACTAGGTATTAATTGGTATACGGAATGGTATCACTTAGTACCAGGTCTAGTACTCTAGAGGCTTTTTTCTTCTTAACATTGGACCCGTCTATTGACGAAGTGTGCTCTCTTTACTGTGTAAAAATAACAACATCTTAAGGACACAGGTGCGATATGTATCAATTCATGAGAAAAACGTTGCTGTAAATTTGAAGAGATATATTTTCCTAACCTGTAGATTTATTTTTATAATCAGTTAAACTCTGTATAAAATTGCACTTGCTATACTGTTTATCATTGTCATCTCGTGAACTGATAGACACCTACTGCCGGACATAGATCTTTTGTAATGCACTCTACAAAACACGATTTAAGTCTGTTTGAGTACCTCATCATCATCACCGGTCGATAGACGTTCACCGTTGGACATAGACCTCCCCCAAATCCCTACAAGATCGGAGAGATACTATAAGGAGACTTGGGCTATTTCCCACCACGCTGGCCCAATGCGGTTTGGTGGGAGTTAGAGCCTCATTTGTTAATTAGCAGGGTACACCACGAGCTTGTGAGGTTAGCTTGGATCCAGTGAGTTGTTGTTCTGGATCCCTTACACCCGTTTGAGTGCATCGATTATTTTAATTTATTTTTTCTTCAATTAAGCGACGAACGAGCGGGACGTCCATCTAATGATAAGTAATACGCTTGCCCATAACAACGTGGAGCTAATTAGGATGGTATATATTGCAACACATTGCGCTCGACGTCTAGAGCGATGTTAAGTCACATTACCCTGGTAATTCCAATAGCTACAACTCCTTTTAATGCAGAACACAGTAATGTTTGCACACAACTGTTTGGCTCGAGAAATAGGAGCTGCAGTGATCCCTGCCTAGACAGTCTCCGGCAACAGTCAATACAGCCTATTTAGTAAGTGATTTGTCATTCCAGCACTTTAATGTACACATTTAGACAAAAATTTTTTTTTCTGTTTCTTACCCATAATTCGAAAACAATTATCGACCGGAAACTGTATACCTAAATGTTATCGCCAATGTGAACGACGTCGTCGCATCCCTACCGGCAGTGCGGACCTTGGTCTTTAGGAAAGTTGTCCGGTGCGGACCGGCCAACTCTGTTATGTCAATCTGTCACTTTATTTTTAATTTACAAAAGCCAAAGGCTCTGAGTCACGCGTCCTATACGTAATATTTAACTCGCATTGCGATAGACGTATGATCTTTTGTAGTCTAGGTTTTGCGCTTGCGGTATGCAGTTTTATTTATTGAATGTCAATAACAAAGGTCGAGTCGACATTTATCCGAGTAATTAATGTTTAAAGGTAACCTAACCTTATAAGAGTCTAGATTATTAATAAGAAAAAAATCTATCAATTCAAAACAATCTCACATACAACTACATTGTTGTATGATAGCAAATATTGCACAGAGCATTATAATTTTTTTAATTATGATTACTTTTGACTACAGAGTTATTACGATATTAAATTCGTATTTGTAATTGGTTGATGGTGAATAAGGTGATCATCATACGAGTTGTACATCTTGAAGACACCGGTTCGTTTCCCCACTGAGCTTGAGTTTCTGTTGAAAGAAAACATAGTATGGAAGTCGATATGTTCTGCGATTAACGGCTTTCATGAATATGACATCCCTCCAACCTTCACTAAGCCAGCGTGGTGGGTAACTTCTCTCATTTTGGGAGAAGGCGTCTAGTTTAAGAAGTAGAAACAAGACGGCTGTTTGTTTTTAAATTTGATAAAAACGAACACCCTGTAGCTAGTCATCAAATAGCGTGGGAATTGCATCGTTCGTGTATTCACGGTGAGCCGCGCTGTATCTAAACATACGCCGAGCACGAATGTCAAGTAGACTGCCGAAAGGAAACGCCTTCGCATTATACAAATAAATATCGCACCTATTGTAATAGATATATTTTACTATAACTATGCTATATATACTACTCTAGTAATATAATCAACGGTTAAATATAAAAAGGACAACACACATAACGAGGTGGACACTATCTGGTAAAGGTAGCGGGAAGCCGCTGGATCGTTGGTGTAGAGATCTCTGAGGGAGGCCTATAACCAGCAGTGGACCTCTTTCGGCGGATGATGATGATGAAATATAAAAAAAGCCTTTGTTGAAATTTTAAAAAATTGACAAATAAAAAAGCTTTTTCATTTTCTCAATTACTATACAAGGAGAGAATAATAGATCACCGAATCTGAAGGATCAAGAAGAATTTTTTTTCGTTATCCTTATCGATCATTAAATGTTATGAATTTATAAGTTACCTAAGTTGAGGTTTGGAAGCAATAGTGAATTCTACTGTATGATGTGTAATGATTATAGGCATCAAAGGATGAAAAAATGGAAAGGGCTTAATGGTAAAAGTATCCTTTTTGTTATTGTGTTGTTATTACTGCTGGATATAGGCCTCCCCCAAAGATTACCACATCGATCAGGTAGGAATTCATATGAGGGGATTTGAGCTATATCCCATCACGCTGGGCTGCGGGTAGGTGGAAGCCAGAGCCTCGTTTGTTGATTAACAGAATGCACTACGAGCAGATGAGGTTAGCTTGGGTTCCGTGAGTTGTTCTGCGGGACCCCTTACACCCCGTTATTACTGTAAATGGGCGATATACCTTAAAAATAATTTATAAAACGGATGAATATTTTTTTTTAATATTACGTACAATCACCACTGAAATAAATTTTACGAAGAAACTTGGTTTAAATTCGGTTCAACTGTGTTGGGAAGTATGAACGCATATGACGATACATTGATCCTCGCTTTTAATGTATAAAACTTTAGATAAATTTTGATTTTTTAATCAAATTTGTAAAACATTGAAAGTCTATGTTTTTGTTAATAATCTGAATAGATAAATTCGTAAAATATGAAAAACTTATTAACAGTTTAAAATTTTTGCGAAATTTTAATACAAATAGATATATCATAAATTGAAACGGTTACTTTAAAAAACTGTCGACGTTATTTAGACGCTGAAGGTTGCATTTACAGAACAGACAAGGTATGTTATTTAGTAAGTAGATTGCGTACGACACTCTATTTGGTGTGATGACCCATAACAGCGGTTCTAACGCAACGGCCGCTGTAATTCCATCTCCACATCCGACAGCCTCCCCGCTCCGGTTTCGCAGTTGTGACACCGCGCGGCTTGTAAGACAATTCGCACTTAAACTTAATGAAGTAGAACTGTACTTAAAAAAAGTTGCACTTGTAAGAGCTCCTTATGCAATAAGTAATATTTTTTTGTCTGTATTTTGTGTAATATGCTGGCCGTAATTTAAATTTTTAATTAGTATAATAACGTAATACAGAGCTACGAGCATTTCATTGAAATGTTCTCCATTAAAGTTATAAACATCATGAAACCAGTTAAACATAGTTTCTTTGTGGTTAGTTGTTCCTAACCATTTATGAACATCCTTTACAGGAAAAAAAAATCTTACGCCACCTTTAACGAAATGGTTAATTAACTACACTTCACTATTATCTATTCATCATCATCAACAGCCTTTGTTTATTAACTGCTGCATATAGGCCTTCTCCGATGTCTTCGACCAATTGCGATCCTCAGCTTCTCGCATCTATCCACTTCCGACCGCCCTGACGATGTCGTCAGTCCATTTGGAGGAAAAGCGTCCTACACCTCTGCGACCTGTACGCAGCCTCCACTCAAAGACTTTTCTACCCCACCGGCCGTCACTGACACGACAGACAACCGGTCTACTGTCACTTCAGCTCGCAGATTTTGAGAGCTACGTCGACAGCTTTAGTTCTCTGGCGAATTCCTTCGTTCTGCATTATGTCCCTTAGATAAATGATAAGCATAACTCTCTACATCGCTCGCTGTGCTACTTTGAATCGGTGGACCAGTTCGATGGTCAGGTGCTATGTCTGTACGCCATTAGTATGAGTGGAGAGGACTCACTGGTTAAAGACTTTTTAATAATCAATTTTTTTATAATCTAAATAAAAAATTATCTATTAAGAATAGCTAAATCAAAATATTCATTCTCTCTCTCTCTCCAGTCGTGCTGCAATAAAGGTCAAGCGCTCACTAGGGAACGGCACCACAACCGTTGGGGACCTATGATAAATATATGGGCAAACGCAAGATGGAACTATGTCAGACAGATGGATGAACGACACATACCTAGACGCGGAAAGCCTAAGTTCATTAGTGGACAATAATAAACTGAAATGATGATGACGTGAATTATACAAACATACATTTATTGAGAAATATAGTAGGAGCCTGATTTTACGAGAGATCTAATCCTTGAGACTGTTGGACCCATCAGATCAACATATGTAGCATATATAACATAGCAAATTTCATCTATAGTTCTTAACTTCTATTCTGCTCATAACTCCTGAATATCCCATGTGACGCAGCAGCTGATAGCTTCCATTGTAACACAGACATCCCTTGTTGAATTCCATGGATATATATAGAGGGTAGAGGGTAGGGTAGGTGCAACTGCCTCATCATATTCCGAATGTCATGTAACCTAAAGAATCTAGCCAAGTAGTTCTCTGTCCTCCACCTCTAGGTCATTAAACATCATGTTTAAATTGAGTAAGTCATTGTCAATAAACCAAAGCTTCATTAATATTAGTATAGTAGTATTTATTACACTATATTTTGTTTGTGTTTGTTATTAATAATATATGAATGATCTGTAGTGTAAACACAGTTTAATCAACCATCATCAGTTGTAAATGCAATTTGAGTGCAATTACGCGGCGATCGCAACAATATAATAATGTTTTGATGAGCTCCATTGCGGGTTGGGCCACAGTTTCCGTAATTATATTATCGATTTGCTGCTGCAATGTAAATATACTAACAGCTCACCTATTTCGTATATATAAGCCTTCATATCGTTTTACCATATATTCCGTATAGGTAAGTACCACCACAGCTCTCACATCTGCCGCCAAACAGTATAGTGCTCAAATTTGAAAGGGGCTGTAGCTAGTGAAGATACTGAGGCAACGAGACAACGTGTTAGATCTTAAGGCGATGAGCCCATGTGGTACTATGTATTATCATCTTAACTACCAACTGTATATGTATATCAATTATCATCAGACGAACGTCTCGCCCGTTTCGTCGTTTCGTCACTAGAGTACTGTATGGATCTCTCCGTAAAGAGACAGATTTATCTCAGGGCGAAGAGTTCAAAGCTGTGCTGTGTAAACATTCAAACAGGTAGTGCCCTAATATTAGATATAGGTTGAAGACTTAGGAACCGCTTGAGGCATAAAAAAAATAACTATAACTCAAAATTTTTCCAAATCAAATTATAATTAAAATATTTTCATTAAAAAACAGAACGTTCATTTTACTTAGCTTTATATTATTTTGTGGGTCTTTTTGCTGCTGGTGACACTGTTACAGGAACCCGTCTTATGTATAAAGGTCAAGAACTATAATACATAGCATAAATATATTAGTTTTTATAGCAGTGTCCTCGTTGCAACAGAGACCAGCGTAGGTGGAATCCAATTGCAGTTGGTACGTTTGAAGTTTGTGTTCCAAGTCCATTTTCGGTATATTATTCATAATAAAATCTGATAAAAAGCAGTTCTCAGCACAAACAGGAAGTTACAAAGTTTGATGATAAGTTTATAGTAATCATCATTATAAGCAGCTCGCAACAGCCATCTGCTTGAAAGCTCTCTCAAGAAACGCCACGGTAACAAATATAAATATACTACTTTATATTTTTACATGAATTTGTATGCATTTAATTTCTTCCTTTATCTTCTCATGTCTTTAAGATCTAAGAATGTAGATCCTAGCCTAAACAGTAAGATGAATCATTTGAGATGTAATGCTACTGTCCCATGCTTCGTATCAGTTGGATCGAAAAAGGAGTGTTCTCCAACATTACGGCATGGATCTTAAATAATCAAATTGTTAAATAAGGTTACGATTTAAATGATGATGAGAAAGATAGAAGTTAACTTAATTTAGACATTAAATTTAAACCTACACACTAACTGATAAACAATGAAACGGTTACAATAGCAGATCGCAGTTACAAGTTAACAATGTATCCAGTTCCCAACAATCATGCGGTGCGATTATATCGCATCGAATCTTTAATTTCGACATTGACAGAGATAACCTTTGGTACGCGAGATAATCTATGAGAGCTGGTGCCGCCGCGTTGAGCAATCCTGGTCACTTTGATACTCATCGTTGTATTTCAAAAAAGATAACCGCCGTGTCAAAAAGTTACAATTAACTGTATTATACACGTCCAAAGGTAAGCTGGTAGAAAACTTTGGGCGAATTAAGCTCGTCTGTGGTATTGACCTTGAGAAAGGCTTATATCCTAGAGTGGAAACAGTCATGAAGAAACTAAATATCTATAGTACTTTCATTCCAGTGTTTATTTTTCATTGTTTGTAGTGCAAAGTAGTAATCAATAAATAAATACACCCGGAAGACTATAGGCTATTTTGAGACCTCCGAACAGATGAATCTGGCTCGTAAATTAGATTACTTCTTCGGACTACCAATACTAACCTGGAAATTCTTTTTCTCGTCTACATTTGTGATTTTTAATAATCCCTCGGTTTCTGTCTCTCTACTAAGCTATAATATCATATGGTGGTAGGGTCAGCCTCCTTTGTCCGTTTCCTCCACTTCGCTCTATTCTCCACATCGTCATCACTCATTTGGTTTTCACGTATGTCTTTTGTAACTATATTATTATTTCCATTCATATTTGATATGATGTCCTTGTACATCATCATCAGCCGATAGACCTCCACTGTTGGACATAGAGGCTTCCTGCAAAGATTTTTACATACAGTCAGCATGGCCTCTGGTACAGTTGGACACTAGGAGCTGACGTATGTAAGGGTTTCATATGGAGGTATTTCGGCCATTTTCCACCACGCTGGCCCAATGCGAGTTGACCGGAGCCAGAGCCTCCTTTATTGATTATCAGAGTACACCTCGAACAGATAAGGTTGGCTTGATCCCGTGATTTGTGTGTGGGATCTTTTACATCCCTCGTTCGTATATAATGATCAAGTTATTTATAATTAATAGTGACAGGTACCTAGTGAATGCGCCACGAGCAGGTATTCTTGAGACTACTTGTCTCGTGTATTCTTGAAACTGTACAGTAAGACATATTTTGTAACATGAAAGAAGTTCGATATAAGTACAATAGACTATCTTCAGAGATCTTTGAGTGATCTTGAAATATTTTTCAGTTATGTTCCTTATAAATTGAATACTCTGGATTATGTTGGCAATTTACAGCGAAGCTATAGTGATGACTGGTTTAGAGAATTCGAAAAAATCTCACCATTGAGCAAACTCCATAATCTAATCAGAGACTCCCGTGTTACAAGTAACAGCCATTGCACTACAACAGTATTCCAAACGGCGAATTGAACTCGAATGAAAATCTTATACACCGGAAATTAAGCTTGCCTTTAGAAAGATTTCTAGATAAGAGACATTAAACTTAGAGATAAATTTATAGATTTCTTTAAATATTTTTTTTATTATATTAGCATATTACTTAAATATATATTACTTAAGAATATATATTATCGCCATTTATGTAAAGACCACCGGCATTATTCTAAGACGATCGTCTCAGGTGAACAATTTACGAGATCAATTTTAACATTTGCTTTCATTTAAATAGCCTTATAAAGAAGCGAGATTCTATCATTTTTACGGACAGACGTAAAAACTGCTAAAAACGCGAGAGTACTCCGTAAATGGTGATTTCAAAAATCTGGTGGGCATGATAATGTGATACGGTTGTCATAAATTGAAAATATCATCGCGTGTGTAGACTTTAAGATTTTATCGATGACAATTTGTCGGTACTTTGTCTTTCTGGAGTAAGATTTCGGTATGGCATACATTATCTTTTTAACCGACGATAAAAAAAAAGTTTTCGATTTGAAGTATTTTATTTATTTATGTATCAAACTCGGCAACGTGTAGGTTCGGAATCGAATTGGGATCACAGATTTTTCTATTCAGTAATTTCGCTTGCTATAATATCTTACTTGTATTGTAAGAGTTACCGCACAACCTACTCACGGGAACCAAGGCAACCTAACCTGCTCGTATTGCACCCCGCTAATCAACAAACGAGGCTCTGGCTCTCACCGCCAGCGGGATGGAAAATGGCCCAAATTCCCCATATGAATCCCTATCCGATTGATGTGGAGATCGTCGGGGCAGGCCTATGTCGAGCAGTGGACGTCTATTGGCTGATGATGATGATGAATCCCCTTTTAAGAATCCCTACAAACGTGGAGGTATTTGGAAAAAGCCTTTGTCTAACAGTCGACATCTATCGGCTGATGACAATGAATGTCTTACATATAATATACAGTAAGTATTTTTTGTTAGTGCCTTACATAGATAATTCCCAAAAGTGAATTATGAACATCATCAGCCCGCTGCATTCCACTGCTGGACATAGGCGTCTTTTTATTCGTATTTAGCGAGAAAAATTTATAAGGGGGTGTAATCAACAAACGAGGGTCTGGCTCCCGCCAAACCGCATTGGGCCAGCGTGGTGAGAACGTACGAATCCGTACAAACGAAGGTCGTTGGAAACTGCTGGATGCGGGTTGCGCCGATTACGCCAATGTGTAGGATAGATTGATGTGAAAATCTTTGGGGGAGGCCTATGTCCAGCAGTGAATATCTATCAGCTGATGATGATGAAATGAGAAATTTTTATGAAATGAGAAGTTATCTATAGATAATACTTTGTGTATGATGATATACTTAACTTTATAAAGTTAAGTAAGACAATTCAAGCGTTTCCTTTGTTGTTATGACTAAGAGCGATTTACTGGACTATTAATAGTTATTGATATTGTATTAATAAGTAATTATATCTTACCGGCGACCGGCAAATTATTGTAGCAATTTAAACATAAACTTGGTGCACGATATTTGTGTAGGTAAAAACAATTGTTTAGAATAACTTCAGTATATTAATAAAACATATTTATCAATCACGCAACAGATTTTACAACATGAAAGAATTTCAATGATACGTTCACCTATAAAAAAGAGTTCGGAAATACTTTAAGCAGAAACAGACATCTTAGTGTACGTGAGAATTTATATATATATATATATATATATAATTTAAGTATTGAAGCGGGGTGTCAAAGTTCCCGCACAACAACTCACAGTACCTAAGCCAACCTCACCTGCTCGTGATGCACCCTGCTACTCAACAAACGAGGTTCTGGCTGCCACCAACCCGCATTGGGCCAGTGTGGTGGGAAAAAGTACAAATCCCCTCATATGAAACCCTGCAAAGGTGGATATCTATGGGGGAGGCCTATGTCCAGCAGTGGACGTCTATCGGCTGATGATGATAATTGTTTAAGTAGTTATCACCTACCTTAGCATCTCACCTCACCCAAGATAGGTTGGTAGAGAATTCCAATAATTTTTGTATACCTCACTATAAGGTTTTACAATAAACAGAAAAATAAAAAAAAACATTACAAAACATCCGCTACATTGATATTACAAAGTAAGAATATTGCTTTATTTTTCTTTTTAACCGCGATCAAACAGGAAGTGTTAGTGTGTTATAAAGTTAGTGTCGGATAAATTTTGTAGTTCCATCGGAATGTTAATAATTTTAAATATTTTTTTTATATGCATCGAGCGAAACGAGACGAGCGAGAAATTAACCTGATGGTAAGCGAAACGCCCGCCTATAACAATTTTGCTCTAGTTAGAATGATACTGCATCACATCGTGCTAGACGCCTTAGTACCAGAGATGTTAAGTTTCATTACCCCAGTAATTTCACTAGTCATAGCGCCATTCAAACCTGTTCATAGTATTGTTTGTTCAATACTAACAACAGAAATGGGAGCTGCGGCGGTACTTGAGTCTCCGGCATCAGAGGTCCACCACCAGTAAAATGTATAACTATGGAAAAAGAACAACCAGTTCAGTAAAACATCTTTAGCACATTGTTGTGAGAAGGCGTATAGCGTCTACCCTGTGATCTCTACAAAGGGTTCCGTAAGAGATTTAGGGGTTACTCTAAATGCTTCAAAAGCGACCACCGAAGGTGTTATAGTTATAAATCCTACGTAACTTCCTCCTCTGAATGTTTTGATGCCTTTCAAGTTTTTGTACATTACCAGTCTATAGAGACATAAATAAACTCTTTAGTGTTTATCAAAGAAGTCTAATATATTTCCATAATGAAATATATTAAAGGTTATATATAAACAATTTGTTAAGTATTTATAAATTATCGACCGCCGTCTACCGCTTTACAGGTCGAATTAACAACAATCATAGTCACTAATTTTTTTTATATACCATGTCCATAACAAATACCATATTATCACGTTCTTACATTCAAAATTTAATCAGACAATGGGTAAAGTATCGATGAACATTACACGCGGCTCTATTACCATGGTAATAAAAGCGTTGCTCTGTTACGAATGTGGTGATTCAAAGGTAATTATAAGGTTGTGGTTAAATGTCGGTGTCCCCGTCGAGGTCGCATTATATCAACTTATATCACCAGGTCCGGCAGCGGCCGTGGCTGTAGGAATGCTGGGTGAAAGGTGCAGGCTTTGTAATAAGCGGAAGCGATGAATATGTGTCACTTCCTTGTGGTTATTAAACGTTATTAATACGAGCATATCCTTTTGAGGCGGTTTTATGCAACGTATACAATAAGAGAGATTGCGACTGGTGTGCTGTTGCTGGACACCGTTTAGGTGGGTACCGCCACTAATCCTATTTCCGCCACCAAAAAGTACAGTATAAACATTACCGTATTCCAGTTTGATGGGCGTTATTGGTAGTCAAATTACCGAGGTAACGAGAGTCAAAACTTATGTCCCAACGCGATGAGAACAACGAGGTTTTATGTATATCATGTTAATTAGCGCCTAGTAGTAATGTGCAAATATCACTGACCTCCAACGTGAACATTTGAACCGTCGCTTCATTTAATAAAAAAAAAATAATTTTAGATTCGCATAACAATTACAAAAATTTCTAAGCTGTGAGTTTTTAGCTGTTGTAATCATTCATTGCAGAATTTTAAGAATGTTGGTTTCAACCCACTGAACTTAAGACGAAAGAAATAATAGTTCCATAGACATTGGACATACGATAAGGGAAGATTACATTCTTGACTACTTCATTTACCATTGCAATATGTTCCAAGAACATATAGGTTTTGATAACATACGACATTTGATAACACAGAGTTACGATGTTGACTATCTACCTTGCAAGCATCATTATCAGCTGATAGACGTCCACTGCTTGACATAAGCCTACCCCAAAGTCACTCATGTCGATCTGTCCTGCGCTGCTTGTATCGCTGAGCACTAGGAGCCGTCGTTTGTAGGGGTTCATTGAGAGGAATTGGGCCTTAGCCCACCACGCTGGCAAAGTGCAGGTTGGTGGATGGTCAGAGCCTCGTCCGTCATTCAGCAGAGTACACCGCGTGCCGGTGAGGTTAATTTGGACTCCGTAACATGTTAAGCGGAACCCCTTACACTTTGCAAGCCTTGTAAAGGTTGTGATAAACTAAGACGTCAATAGACTCTTAAAATACTAATATATGTGAACAATATATTAATATATTATTATATGTGAATAATATTTTTTTTATAATTTATTCACAATATTACCCAATAGTTAATTATTTCGATTGGCTTGTCGCCGTCGCTTGTGGTAGCTACCATTCTCTCGCTAGTGAATGGCGAGGCGTGACGCAGCCTTCTCCGCATGGCTGTTGCCCCGAGATCTGATCTAGATCTAGCATGCGCAGGCAGACAATAGGGTGGAATATGAGAAGAGATCTTACTTAACACGTCCTTTGGTACTAACACAAGTATTGCTAGAGAATAAGTTTAATCAATTCCAATTTAATTGAGTGTCAACTTCAATCTGATGTTGGGCGGTCACTCGGAGAAAACATTTCTCATCTTGTGCCATGTAATAATTTTTTTTATATGAAATTCACCTGATGGTTAGCGATACATCCGCTCATAATAACGTGGCGCTAACTAGAATGGTATACATAGTACTTTGTGCTCATCGCTTTCAAACAAAAGATGTTAAAGCTCATTACCCGAGTAATGTCACTAGATACAGCACCCTTCAAACTGGAACACAGTAATGTTGGCACACTACTGTTTGGCACTAGAAATAGGCGGTGCGATAATACCTTATTATTCAAGTCAAGAGAGACCTACCAACAGTAAACTACATACTTTGTTAAACATTATCATCATGATCATCATCAGCCTCTCCCAAAGATCTCCATATCGATCAGCCCCTACAAATGACGGCCTCTGGTACCCGATGTTTCGGGCGGCATAAGACTGGTCAATGTAGGGGTCTTAGGGGGAGGCCTTTATCCAGCAGTGGACGTCTATCGGCTGATGATGGTGGTGGTGAGCAGGGCACATTGTTTGAAGATCGTCGGCCGATGGAGCAGCAAGGTTCTCCAGTGGCGCCCGTGTACCGGTAGACGTAGTGTTAACTCTCTTAGAATTATTTTTATTTAAATTTTATTTAAATTTATATTTAAATTTTCCTATGGAGTTATGTTAACTGTAAATACTATATAAAGGAGAATACTGCTTTTATAGAACCTTTTTGTTATGGTTTAGATTAGGTTATCCATAATTTATTTAATTTAAAATATTATTACCGTTTAACTCATATATAACATTAACTTTTTATAAAATAACCTTGTTGTTATAACCTTCGCTGCATTAATTAAAAAATGAGATAGTAAAGTTATGTAACTAAACTAACTTATATATTTTTTCATTAACTAATAAATAAATAACTTATAAATTTAAGACTTATTTTTAAATTTTGTATTAGTAATTTTAGGGTGTAAGGGGCGCCGCACGACAAATTACGGGGCCCAAGCCAACTTCACCTGCTCGTGGTGAACCCTGCTAATCAACAAACGAGACTGGCTCCCAACAACCCGTATTGAACCAGCTGGAAATTGCCCAACTCCCCCCATATGAATCTCTACAACCGACAGCTGCAGGTGCCTGCCAGTACCGGAGGCCATACTGACTGCAAGATCGCGGGAAGCCACTGGATGTGGGCAACGCATGACCAATCGATGTGGGGATCTTTGGTGAAGGCTAATGATGATGAGTAATTTTATTTGATGATAATGAAATAAAATTACATATATATTTATTTATAGACTTTACAGCGCCATATTGCACTCTTTGTTATTCACAATTCCGTCAGGTACGACACCCTTCAATCCGGAATATAGTAATGATCACACACAACTATTTGATATTCTCTTTATTAAATATAGCAACTATACGAGCGAGACTTTCGCCTGATGATAAGTGGATACGCCTGCCTATAACAACATGAAGGCAGTTAAGATGTTACCTAAAGCATCACGATTTGTTCCTCGTGTTAAGACCTGGGTAATAGTTTCGCTATTGTATTTGACTAGGAACAACGCTCTTCAAACCAGAACATCATGTTTGCACACTACTGGTGGTAACTACTTATGCAAGCTCTTGAGCAGAGACCTTCCACCGGTATTGCTTATTTGAACACCCTGAAGTCTTACAAACATTACTGTATTCCGGTTTTAATGACCCTGTAGGTAGTGAAATTACGAATGTAACGAGATTCAATATCGTATTTCTATAGCAACTAGCACAATGTTTTGCTGTGTATACCATCCTAAACAGCGCCACGTTATTATGGGCAAGTGTACCACTTACCATCAGATCGTCGCTTCTTTTATAAAAAATGTCTGCATCTGTCTCTACAGATATTTTTCCTAATGACGGATCATGTCGAACTTGGTGATTTCACAATTCCCATTGCTACCAGCCAGATCGCACGGAAGCTGTGTGTTGATTACTACGCGAGCTGAAAACTGGGCCACAATCAATGCCTTATAACATTAAAATTCACCGTGACACCACCGTATGACCCGAATGACCATATAAGTCTCTCCCACTGTAAGTACACGATGGATAATAATAATTTTCAAGTACACAACACCTCCACTCAATATGAAGAAAATTCGATGATCGAACAGATGATGATTTTACATGATGGTATAGTCCGGTCCCAAAATACTTGGACCTCATCCGTTGACAGCCGAATCTTATACATGCTGTTATGGCAACGGATTTACAATGAGGATGGTAGCTAACCAACAGGTTCGGGAAGTTATAATTTTTTATTCTACGAAGTGAAGAGATGAGCGATATCACCGGTTGGTAAATGACATACCCACCCATAACAACGTGGTAGTTAGGATGATATACACTGCACCACATTGTGCTCGCCGCCTTGACACATGAGATGTTAAGTCTCATTAATCTAATAATTTCAATTTCCCTTTTTGACTACGGAAATAGGAACTGCGGTGGTACCTACTTGGTTTTCCTCAGTGCAAGTAGGAGCTCCGGAATATCCTACGGAACGCACCGGTGCCCCCTGCACTCTGTATAAAATATCCCACGGAAGGTCAAAGCCTTCATTAGCATCAACGCTGTGTTACGGCAAATACAAGACCATCATGCATTTGCCGCCCTCCTAACACTCACTTATTGAGCTCTAAGGGTCACCACCCTCCAGGCTACTACTACAGGGCTGGCGGTGGTACCTACCTAGACGGTTTCCGGTAACAGAGACCTACCGCCAGTGGGTCATGTACCTTCAGTCAAAAGTCTCGATCGACTCGTCGAATAACTATTGAAGTTACACGCCTTCTTTATAGGACACAGTAACTCGTTAAATTTTGATATAGTTCAAACGTTCTTCGGCTAAAGTGTATCTATATAATTTATGTACACGTATAATTGTTCATAAATGTTATATATAAAATAACACGGTGCAAAGGTAGAAATAGTTGTGGATTTGCGCAAATCCGCCCCAGTTAGGCGCGGTTGTGCAACTTATCCTTCCCCACTCGCGCCCGATACAATTGTAACCTCGCAGCGCAACAAAACGACCATAACACCGGTCCTGTAATTGCGTCTTACCATTTTACTTCTATTACGTTACTAATAAGTGGCCGAGTACCGCAGCCAGTTAAAGGTCAAATCGGACCGATAAAAGCCGTCGACCAGATAATAATGACCCATTGAAATTAATTATAACAGCTTCAGACATAACTAGCGCTCAAGTAAAGCACAGAGATATTTTTTGTTTAGTTAAAACCAAAGTAACTAGCTTCAGGTAGCATGCACTATATGATCATGTTGTGCATCATCTTTATCAAGTCCTTTTTGTTTTGTTTCGGCGGGGAAGTCAGGGTTATGTGAGATTCTTACTAAAACCCTCTCGGTGGTGTGCATCAGTGCATTCGAAGAGGTTTCGGGATCTTTTATAGAATGCACCGGTGCCCCTCTTTATGTTACACGTGTCTGAAGAGGAGCCTAACCCTCCTAGGCAACATCGCTGAGCCATACGCTGTTCCATTCAGGTTCGTTTGTTGAGCGATAAGGGTCCCAACCCTCAAGGCCCACGAAACTAGATCCCTTTAGTCTCCTTCTACAACAGGCAGGGCTTACCTTAGTCTTATTCTTACTGAGACTACAGGGCTGATCTATATCAAGTCTTACCAACCATAATTGAAAAATACTTGAAATTAAAAAAAAATACTAGTAGTTCTCTTTTGACGGTGACAATCTAGGTAGGTAACAAGGCAGCTCCTATTTCCGCCGTCACAAAGGGAAATTGAAATTACTGGGGTAATGACACTTAACGAACGCAATGTGGTATGATGTATACCATCCTAACAAGTATCAAGTTGTTAGAGGCAGGCGTAACATTTACCATCACGTAAAGGTTCGTTCACATCGTCGCTTCGTTGAATAAAAAAAATATATATTCATCATCAGCCGCCCACAGCTACACATAGGAAGAGAGAGTAGGTCCGCACTGTTTAATTCAGCGCTGTTAGGATCAAACGGTTTTCTGAAGATACTACCGCTATTTTATTACTATACGATTTATCTATGCGAATTTTTTTTCAAAGATGATAACTAATCCCCTCCCCCCATCAGGGTATTGTTATCACCAAAAATAACATATGTATTTTAACATTAAAAAATAGATTACAGAACCATATGGATCTTTTCAGTAGGTAAAGGATAATAAGCCAGATAACTTACGGGATCCGAGCCAAGCTAACCTGCTCGTGGTGCACCCTGCTAATCAACAAACGAGGCCCTGGCTTCCATCAATTCGCATTGGAACGGCGTGGAGAGCAATGGCCGAAACCATATGAATCCCTACACGATCGATATAGCAATCTTTGAGGCAGGCCTATATCCACCAGTGGACGTCTATCGGCTGATGATGATGATAATGAAGAATGGAAAATTATTTATTGCGGTATTTAAACCTAGAAAAGGAGGTTCCGCTTAATACTTTAGTATCAGCGTTTATTAGCGTTCATTTAATCTATCAGAAAATGATTACGCCCAATTCAGGCCCATTCCAATACATCCACTGTAGCGATAGACTAACATTTGGACCCTCATTAAGATCAGTAGTGAAACTACCTGCTACCCTAAACGTCCATAGCTCTAGTCATTTAAGTTGGTGATATTAGCTCATAGGCTTGAGTAAACCTTCCATCCATTAAAATTGGAATCTTCTGTACACACCGTCAGTAAAAACTAACTGTATACAAAGCACCTTTTTTTTGTTTTACGTGGGGGGAACGACTTCGTTAACCTGCCCTCGCGGGGGCAAACACAGGTTGTGTCGGACTTGCACCGACTAAAGCCCCCATGATGTTTCACCTCGTCGCCTTATGGCATGGTCACGGGAACGCTCTGGCACACCTCCGTGACCCCGCTAGCGCTGGCTGCACCATGCAGCCCCACCTCGGGAGGGAAGAACTCCCTCTTTCCACCTCTGTAAGGGCACGTCCGAACACACAACGGGCCCTCCTCTCGGCCTTACACAGTCACCTGAACAACGGATCCCCCTGAATAAGTCAACCAGAGGCCATGGGAGCCAAGAGAGAAAACTCTCTCGAGCCTCTGCGGCGGATTTGGTTTTGGGTTCCGCCGCCAACCGTTATACGGCCGCGGAGGATAGAGAGAGTGGCGGAACGCAATACCGACATTCCTCTCCCTCCACGACTCCACCTGGGCTGTAAAGGGCAGTATAAACCTGCCCCAGCAGCTCACGGAGCTCACCTGGAGTAGCCACCTCGAGCCATCCCTACGCCTCGGGACGACAGGGTAGGTTCCTCTTAGCTTCACCGTGGCTAACCAAACCAAAACTAATGGGCCCTACCGCCACGACAAGGCGGAAACCTATTCGGGGGATCGACAAAGCACCTACATCAATGGAGTTGGCAAACATTTTAATTCAGTCTTCGGTGGTAGCTATTGATTTTTAATTACCTCAGAGTCACAAATTAAAACGAAACCTAATACTTTATTTTTCCGAAAATTTACCTTAGGTTAGTTGCTCGCCGGCCTAATGGTTAGAGGGTGCGCCCTTCATTCCGCAGGTCGCGGGTTCGAATCTCGGCATGTACCGATGACTTTAATATTTAAGTTACGTACATTTGTGAACTTTAGTAACAACAGCGGAATACAAACGGTGAAGGAAAACATCGCGAGGAAACCTGCACATGAATTAGAATTTATTCCAAGGTGTGTGTGAAGTCGCATTGGGCCCGCGTGGTGACTATAGCCCCATCACCCTCATATTGAGGTTATGTCTGTCTCCCAACAGTAGGGACGTAAATTGACTGTTACCTTAGTTATAATTTAAGTTTATTCCCTACAACTACACCATTTTATTTTTCTATACACTTTTATTATTATTATTGGTTATCGTGTGCGAAACAATATCATTCCTTATTTTATTTGTGTTGACTTTAGTTCATATAAAAATTCCTATAGTCTTTTGGTGTAAATATTTAGCAAAAACAGGACGAATGTTATTCTTCACAACGTAGTTTGTGAGGGATGTGTAACACACTACTGCTGTGCAGCGAAGGATAGCGCTATCCTATCTATTGAAAGACTACTTCAAGGGAAAAAGGGCAGGAAAAGAAGAGCAGCTTTCTTCTGAGATCTGCCTACTGTATTCATTCAATCTTGGTTAATAAAGCAGTGGCTTGTCTAATAAAGAAGACTTACACAGATCCTATATCTGAAGACAAAGAGTACCGTGAAAATAATACTGCTTTCAATTAAAAATATATATATACATATCCTCTTTTTTTTATGGCGACGAGACCAGTCAGTTCACCTGAAGGTGAATGATACAGACCATAACAACTTGGCGCTGGTTAATATGATATTAGCATCACATTATGCTTATCGCTGTGTTAATTCTCATTACCCTGATAATTTCACTAGCTACAGCGCCCTTCAAACTGGAACCCAGTATCGTTTGTACACTACTGTTTGGCGGCGGAAATAGGTCCTGCGGTGGTAGATTTCGAACGAACAGAGACCTAACAATATCATTATGTATACAATAAATAATAATTGAAAAATGGTTGCATTAGCAATTGAGTAGTAATAATTAAACTCGTGTGCAGTAAACTACAGCAGTGTTCCACATTATTGTAGTGCAGTAATTGATAATATTTGTAAATTATGTGAGAGTGTTCGCGTATTAACACTAGGCAGACGTTCCGATGGTGAAACGCTCTAACGATCTATTGCGATGATGGATGTAGGCTGGTCTAATACCATAGGCTAATGATGGACCCTGACATCAACTATGAGGTATTACGAGAGCACAGTGGCTGGATAATATTTCTTCATTCTCGTTTTACCTGTCATTATATAGGCGTTTTTTGTTGAAAGGAGGAATCTTGAAAGTTCAGTCAGTCAGTTCTATAATTAGGAATTAACAAGAGTTTCATTTTTTTAGTTAAATTATAAGACGAGTTCATGTAGTGGCAGCTTTTGGATCTGGATGCTACATTCCAGCTGTTTTGTTGTATGAATCATTACTTAAATAAACTTCTTTTTTGATTCTTGAGACACAAGCTTTTGTAATCACTCATTTTATTTATGGTAGGTCTCTATTGCTGAGGACCCTCTGGGTAGGTATCACCGTAGCTCCTACTTACTCTGAAAAACAGTATTGTGCAGACATTACTGTATTCCGGTTTGAAGAGCGCTGTAACTAATGTAAATATTGGGGTAACGACACTCAACCTCTTATGTCTCAAGGCAACGAACACAATATAGTACTTAATATCAGGTACCGTCTAGCTTGTCTCGTCGCTTAGTTGAATAAAAAAAATCACATACATTCATATTTCTGTTATAAAGATGTAAGATAACAGCTAATAAATTTTTTTACATATCTCAAAAAAATGTCTAATAGCCTTAGGTCATCATCATCAAATGATAGATTTCCCCATTCATAGAAATTGGCTTCTCGATAAAATCTCGGCATCCAATATTAACTAAACCTTTGCTTCGTAGATTATAGCATAAACAAGAGATGATTAACGGGAGCTGTACAATAGTTTTTTTTTTCATGTTTAATTGTTAAAATGTATCGTTGAAATATAGTTAAAGTGAGTTGAACTAATTACATCAGGTTCAGAAACGCAATGCGTTTTGTACTAAAATCGCCAACAACGGCTAAAAGGAGTGGCGGTGAAAGTTGCATAGACCAGATTTAAGTTTAAGCTACTGAGTACTAAACTATTGAAGTAAGCAACTGAAATATCGATAACTTACAATCTAAATAGACCAACTATCACGTGCTTTAAAAATCTTGTAATGCAGCGTTGATTACGTTTCCCATTTCCGGCAGAAATCTCATGAGATTTAATACTAGCTTGTAATTTATAAACCTTTTATATAATTTAACCGACAGCATCAGTAAACTTCTTTGTTAGAATATAATAATTTGGACCTGTACTTCCTGTTAATCTTCATGGCCTTATGCTAAACATCTCGTACATACCGCTGATCGATTTTTTTATTTTCATAACTATATTTTGATTTGACTGTGTACTCTAGTGTAGTATTTCTTGTAAGTAAATGAGTTATAGCTTCAAATATAATATTATTCCCTGTCTATCTCTTTCTCCCTCATCAATACATCTTAGTGTTTGATGTATTATAATAATTAATTGAAGACTGTATTATTACAAAAGACAAGGCTAAATATGGTTAAACCACTGTCAACATTCACTAGTCGTAGAGGCATTAAGATAAGAGTAAGTACGATCAAAGCGGTTTCATGTTTGTCATATAAATATAGATCCTTATACGGATCTATCAGAACAACCGAATTCAGAAGAAAATTATCTTCCAGATAATATATATTAAAAAAAAATATTCTCATATTTTCT
Source organism: Ornithoptera alexandrae (assembly GCA_029030555.1). Taxonomy (NCBI): domain Eukaryota; kingdom Metazoa; phylum Arthropoda; class Insecta; order Lepidoptera; family Papilionidae; genus Ornithoptera; species Ornithoptera alexandrae. The sequence goes on along the minus strand of JARDVY010000018.1, from coordinate 2,327,180 downwards.
TTCTTACAGGTCGCTTTACTATGGTCAGGTGATATTAGTACGTACAATTGATCTAATGTTACATTGCTATTATACTATCAACTTACACTATTTCCGTAAATATGTAAGGATAAAATAAAGTATCAAATCCGTTGTAGCATATTCACCGGAATATAAAGGACATTGCAACATTACGCCATACATGCATTATGGACACTAATATCACATCATCAATGTGCTGTAGTTTCGAAGTAACACGATGTCAGAATAAACAATACTTGCTATATGAATTGGAATTAAATTACTTAATATTACAGATGTACTAGAAAGTTCGAATAGGTTAAAATGTAATGTTATTAATAAACTTTTTTTTTTGTTTAACGAGAAGTAAATTTTACTGTTTATGTAGATTTCATTTCCCCCGTCGCGAGAGTCAACATTAATAACTTTTTTTTATAAACGTATGATGTAAACGAATAAACCTAGTTACATACTTACGTATAAATATTCTAATTGTGTATTACATTAGCTTGGGATGTTTGCGATGCCTTTAATAAAATGTAAATGTATACTTCGATGCGGATAATTATACTTTCATGAGACCGTCACACTACAGAGATACATATTTTCCCACGCACGACCTACGACAACAAAAAAGGGGATCGATCATATGTATATTTATATATATGAAGATTCAAAAATGTTTAAACAGGAAAGAGATCAACAGACAAGATCAAAGTGTTTTGAACACGGTTTTAAGTTATCTAGATACTTTATTCTTTATTACAGATAAGACAAAATATACACACATAGGTTAGAGTACATAAGAGGCCGAGAGGAGGACGCGCTGTGTGTTCCGGCGCACACTAACAGAGGCGGAAAGGGAGTGGCTTTGCCCTCCGATGTGGGGCTGCATGGTGCAGCTGGCGGTGGCGGGGTCACGGGGTTGTGCGAAAACGTTACCGTGGCCCAGGAATAAAGCGACGAATATGGAATATCGTGAGGGTTTTAGTCGGCACAAGTCGGACATGATCTGTCCTTGGTCCTGCGAGGGCAAGTATGCGAAGGTATATAAGGGAGCTTAACCCTAAAACAGCCTTGATATTTTAAGGTATTGACGGCGATCCTATATGGTTTTTTTGTGAGTAAATATAAGTATAAAATAGTCTTGAAACAGTGTGACTGACTGAGGATATCTGTAAGGCTTAAACCTCTAAAAAAAAGAGTTTTAACTGTAGTTAAATTTCAAAGTTTTAGAGTGACCAATAATTGACACTGACCGCAACAGCCGGGGCCGAGGCTACTCCGAATGGTACACGTATCTATTCGTCAAAATTGCCGCGCTTCCTGCACCCTTCCCGCCCTTGAGAGCGACCACTTACTTTTTTCGCGCACGTTCCGTTTCACACCGCGCGCGCCACCACTATAAAAACGGTCGGCAACGAAATGAGAGCAATCAGTAGCCTTCGAGCAGTCTACCACAGAAGTGCACGATGAGAGTTCTGGTTAGTTGAGACCGCCTCTAAACTTGTGTTACGTGAACAGTGTTGTGCTGCAGCATTAGTGACGTGACTCACGCGTTGGATTATCGGAACACGGTGTACGATGTATGAATGAGATTTTTCTCTTTCCAGATTGTCGCCGCCGCCGTCCTCGCCTGCGCCGCAGCCGCGCCTTCCGGCGCCCTGCTGGCTGGTCCCTACGGCCATGGTCTTTTGGGCCCTGGCGCCCCTCTAGCATTGGCGCACGGTGCACCCCTGGCCGTCGCCCACGCCGCCCCATTAGCAGTCGCCGCCGCTCCCGTTGCCATCGCCCACGCCGCCCCCGCTCTGCCCACCATCTCCCCCGGAGACATCCAAGGTGCCGCCATCGACGCGCATGTTGAAGCCTCCGACCACGCCCGCGCTGCCGTCGATGCCGCCCGCGAATTGCACGACCAGGCCTCCGAAATCCAGGGTCAGGTTATCAACGCCGCCGAAGATCACTCATGGCAGGCCGTGGACGCCGTTAAGACCGCTGAGGCACAACTCGACGGTGCCGCCGCCGGCGTCGCCCCCGTGTTGGCTAAGCAGTTGGCCGGTAAAGTAGCCGTCGCTCCCCTGGCAGCCTACGCCGCACCCGCCGTGGTAGCAGCCCCCGCTGCCTACGCTGCGCCTGCCGCCTACGCCGCGCCCGCTGCCTTCGCCGCCCCCGCTGCGTACGCCGCAGCGCCAGGCGCCTATGGCGCTCCCGCTCTTTTGGCCGGCCACGCCGCCATCGCCGGCAGCCGATCCATAGCCACCCAATCCCTATCCCAGACCCACCCCGCCCCAGTCCTTCACGCGCCGGTCGCCTACGCCGCCGCCGGTCATGGCGCCTACGCTAACGGACTTGCGCACGGATGGTAAACTGTGATAGTTATTTAGATACCAAATCTAATACTCATATGTTTGGAATGTAATTTAAATGTAAAAAATGTACAGGAAAAAAAAGGCGAGGATGTGTGAATAAATGAAATATAGTAAATTAACTTGTCTTTATTTTATTCGCTGTAAAATACCCACGATTAACACAAGTTTTAATTGATTGCAATGAATCGCATGTTTGCTTGGGCACTATTATTTAAATATTCATGTATGCACTTAAAACATGAATTTGCATAAATAATCATGAAAGCAATAATTTAAGTTTATAAATTGCTTGTATGTTACAAGGCAACACAAGACAACAACAGGCAAAAAGACACAAGAAAAAAACTTTGCATTTAGGACAAAATTAAGAACAAGTAGGTAAATAGAAAAAAAGCAATTGTCAGCTATCATTTCAAAGTAATTATAATACTTGTGTGACTGCCGCAGGCGATACTTAAAAAATATCAATTCAGCCTTGAGACACATTAACCACTAAAAATAGTTATCGGAATTGGAGTGACCACGGTAAAAAAAAAAACCATCGAGTTTTATTAAAAGTTATTTAACTTCGTACATTCGACGGCCGGCCGTCAGGAAGCGATCGGAAAGACAATTTTATCGTTCTGTTTTTATGCAACGCAACCAAAAAGATAAATATATCGGGCTGAAGTTATACCAAGTCAAATCAAAGACCGAGAGAAAGGAACTTGGCGTTCCTTGAAACAAAGGAATTAAGTTAAATGCCAAAAGTCAAGCCTTAAAGTGACCGAGGCGGCTAAGTAATAAATAAATGTACTGAACTGGCATAACGAATTTATTATTATACAATACTTATTATTAGATCTAGCACTATGCTATTTATATATTTTTACGATTATATTTTCAAAATCTTGATTTTATTTTGATCTTTGGGGTAGCCGTATGTCTAACAGTGGACGTCTATCGGCTGATGATAATGCTTTATAAAATAAACAAGTTACACATGGCGGACTTAAAGTTGTGATAGCTTTATCTAGCTAGCAGCTAAGACAATGCGGCTGTAAGACGAAGGAAACCATTAAATGACTGACTACTAATATTACTACCTACTAATATGTGCCCTAAATATAGTAAACATATATATATATATATATATATTTCATCGTCATCATTATCAGCCGAAAGATCTCTGCATTGGAGTTAATTGAGAGGAATTGGGCCGTAACCCACCATGCTGGCCCAGTGCAGGTTGGTGGGTGGTCAGAGCTTCGTCTGTTATTTAGCAGGGTGTACCGCGTGCAGGTGAGATTAACTTGGATCTCGTGAGTTGTTGTGAGAGAACCCTTAGACATATACCGTTTAATACGAAAACAATAATTAGATACCCCAGTATCTGATTAACTATTGAACTCCTAAAAACCTATTCCTTTTAATTACTTACTAATCTAGTCCTAAATTTTTAATGTTTAACAGCCTATGCTTCGAGGGATCCCTATGGCCAGGAATGGAAGTCTATCAGCTGATGATCATAATACCATGGGTTAATATCGGAATTCAATTTCACATGGTATTGATAGACAATGAGACAGTATATGATGAAGCGGGCTTGCTCAGAATGCTTCGGATCTCATGTTATCAATCGGATCACAGCAATGCTGTCATAGCGGTGCATTTAAAACATGGGGGGAAAAGAGAATTTTTTTTGGTGTATTCCTTTACCCTGCAAGGGTTCTATATTAAATATGCTTGACGGATACACACAGCATGGTTTTATTTTTTCAACAAAGTGAGGCAACAAGCGAGACGTTCACCTGTACGTGAGTTTTAACAACGCGGCACTTGTTAGGACGATATACACTGTATCTTTTTGTGGACGTCGCTTTAAGGCATAACATGTTACATCTCGTTAATACAATAATTTCACTAAGTACAGCGCCTCTCAAACCAGGATAAAATGTAATTAGTACGCTCCTGAGAACCTGCAGCGGTATGTATCTAGACGAGTCCTGGCAACAGAGACCTACCAGTGAAAGTCGAAGCGGTTCCAAGTCAAAGTTGAATGCGCATTCAATCCTGTATTTATATCAATTACATATAAACTGTTTAATGGAATTACTACATAATCATTTCTGATGATTCCATTGAAACTAAACGTGGCAGGAAAATTACAATAGAAAAATATTACTAACGCAACTAATTCTAGACGTAGAACGATATAATTTTACTATATAGAAGATCACAACGAATAGCAAACGCTTCTTTCACATTTATTTCCACTTATGTAGAAACTCATCAGGTGTTTAAAGTTTAGAGACACAACAACTCACGGGATACAAGCTAACCTCACCCGCTCGTCAGTCATATAAATAACTAGGTATTCCCCGCCAGCTTTGCTGGTCATAACACCCCTGCAACTCACTTTGGGAAAAGAAATTTGTAAAATTTCCACCACGCTGGCCCATATAAAACCCTACACGATCGTGTGGGAATCTTTGGGAGAGGCCTATGTCCAGCAGTGGACGTATATCTGCTGATGATGACGATGACAGACTCATCATGAAATCTCTGAAATCATAAGGCTTGGAAATATGAAATTTGGTAGGTATATTCTTTTCACTGAGTATAGGTCAGCTAAGGGCGGATTTTACAAAATTCATTATCTAAAGGGAGCTTCGGGGGTGTTACGACCAGCAAAGCTGGGTGAGGAATAGCTATTTATGCGACTCCTATGATCCTTTAGAGATATTTTATTTATTTATCTTATTCTTTTTTTTTACTTGTATTAAAAACAAGTAAGAATATTACGAAGTAGAGGATTACAAGGTAAAGATACAAAAAGTAATTAAGAAATGCCTGACATCTTATGATTGCAAAGCCGATGTAATTTTCTTTGTAACTTTGTTTTGGCGAGTTACTTTATCATTTTTACTTAAAATATCCATGTATAATTTTCTATTGATTTTTACTTCAGCATCCCCGAATCAGTAAAGATTTTAATTCTAAATTTAGGTAAAAATATTATATTTTTTACATTTTGTATTCCCTCGTCGTTCGATAAGGCTATACCAATTAATTCAGTATTTACAGAATATGTTGAACTTTTTATAAAGTTATACTTGTTATGATGAACCTAAATTCTAAACTATTAGTTAATACGTTACATTACTAACATATTTAACCTAATTTCGTCAGATTGAAGTAATACTTGTTCGGTGTACGTCTATATTGACAAGTTAATAGCAAACGCCTGAGAGAATTGCAATTGCAAAATCTGAAGTTGCGAAATTGCTATAAGCTATACGAGTAAGTAATTTTAAATATACTGTTTCCATAACTTAACCTGAAAGTTATTAGATATTAGTGTTACGTTAAATGTTTTTAAATTTTGGAGTAATTTGTTTATTAAAATAATTATTATTTAAATTTTTTTGGTCGTTATTGTAAAGAACGTAAATACAAATATTTTTATTCTTAAAAAAAGAACTACGTAGTTTTTCAAGTTTATTTAATCATTTTAATGTTTCAAGTTACGAATTTTTTAAAGCATCAATGGTTAAAAAGAGGACTAGTTGTCCTAAAGTCACAATCATAACGGAGTACCTACAGTTTTTTGTTAACTGTTTACAGTCCGAGCCCGTCGCAGAATGAGATAAATTTTTTGTTGTATTAAATATGTAATAGTTACACAAATAAATAATTAATAGTTTTATGTTAATAATAGTTTAGTGAAATAGTAATAACAGAAACGATTGTCTCATTGATTATTACTACAAAACGCTCTCAATAGGTAAGACATCAACGGGTATCTTTTAAAAAGTCGTTTTTACTGTTAGGTATGTAAATTGATAACTTTCTTAACTTAATATCCATTGGGCATTTGATTTCTTAGTAAATGTAACACAAATTGTGCATGTATGTATCTTTTCATTGTTTTAATTTGCTTAAACTTAAATAAAAATGTTACATGCACCCCTGGATTGTCAGGCAGAGTATGCCCCTATAGCGTTTTAAGATAACAAAGAATAAATAAATAAAAAAAATTTTTTACGGGCGAATGATATTAACAAAATAAAGTTCTCAAGTCTATCATTATCATCATCTTAACCGATAGTCGTGCACTATTCATCTTATGAGGTATTCTACGAAATATGGTCTATATAGAAAGCAATTATAGAAACGGCGATGACAAAAAGGTTATGAAGAGAAAAGATGAAATAAACTTATAAAGCAAACATAACTGAACAGGAACATGAAGAACAGCATAATATGATGAATCAATTATTCATGTTTTTTACATCAGATAAAAAATTATAATTAAGTTATAGTTTGGTAGGCTTAAAAATTATTTGTAAACGTAAAAAGCTAAAGTCAAACTACTAACTAGTGTAAACTTTATATTTACGAACTTGTCTTAAACAGAAATATTTCTTTTCACCTAACATTATATAATATTATTGATACAAATAATTTTCTTAAAAAAATTTTGTAATACGGACAGATATGATCAGCTTAATCTGATTTTGGATATCTTCATATAGTCAGACGTCATGCGGCCATCGATAAACCCTGACGATACAGTTCGAACAAAGATAGAACTGTAGGGCACAGCGGATGTCACGATGCAATGGTTACCGGTCATTGCCCGCGCGTCTCGGGTTCAAGATCGACGGTAAGCAAGATACGGTTAAACGCATTGCGTAGTAACAGTGTTATACAGGGTATATCCGTGGGTATTTATATATATATATTCGATTGCTCTATGTACTATATATTACACGACGAGACGAGCAAAACGTTCATTTGTTGATAGAATGATATACAGCACCACATTGTGCTCGACGTCTTCAGACATGGATAATAAACTCTCATTACCTCATTAATTTCACTAGCTACAACGACCTTCAAACCGGAACGCAGGAATTATTAAACATTACCATCTGACGGCAGAAATATGAGCTGCGGTGGTATCTAGACGATCCCGGCAACAAAGACCTGTCAGTGCCGTTTTTGTTTAATATTCAGTAACTGTTTTTTTTTTATATATATGAAAGTTTATTATGAAAGTAATACGAACAATCTCAAAAGTTTTTTCACTTAAGCGGCCATTTTGGCCTTCAACCATCGTCACAAAAGCTGGATGCGGGATGTATAAGCGTTTCATTACTTATGTTAAAAAATTTGTCTATTTACTCGTATAAATATATAAAGTCCATTTTTGTCAACAACGAGCTATCACTATATGTTAAACGATAATAAGGCAATGGTGATGCGTGCTCGTCTAGAGTACTTCGTCTCCCATATGTTGACAGCCGGAACATCAATGTTGTTATGGCTACAGATTTACAATATAACAATTGTATCTAGACGGACGTGTTCGATAAAACCCTAGCATCGTCAGAATTGCTCACGTGGTACCAAAATCAAACCTGGGACCTACAGGTTAAACGGTTAGCCGTTGAGGAAGTCAATATCACATACTACTAACATCTATTTAATATGGTTCCCTTGACATTTAGTAAACGGCCAAATTACTTATAAAATAATTGAAACTTGATTATTTGTACTTGAAAATAAATCTAATTCCTTCTCGTTAGATAAGCTCGATACAAATAACTTTCTAATAAATGCATTATATAATTTTTTTTAACATAAAGTATATAAAATTCACATCACTTACCAGTTTTGTGAAATTATGTAATACTTTAAAATTTTATATGTTATATGAAGTATAGGATACTTGGAGTATTATAGAAAAATTATTAAAAAAATTTCATTGGTGGTTTTTAAATAAATTCATGAAGAGGTTAAACTAAGAAAAATAAAATTATAGGCGGAGACGCGTGCGCAATGAACTTAGCACAACACAAAACTGAAAATATCTCCTTCACGTTTGCATACTTGAAATAACCTGGCACATCCATTCCAATGTTGTCACTTTGACATTTCGTTAAACTATAACAACTAATACAATAAAAAAAAACCCAGCTTTGACATTTACCAATTAATTCCAAGATAGTAAGTGCCCCAAGTAACATGGCATACATTACACTTAATCATTAATAATGAATATCAGAGACAATGTCCTGTCCTTACAGCACCGGTCACATAAATTTTATTATTATCGCCCGTAATGCTTCCTTTTGAACAATATATGTATTGTATAGTCGCGGTATTTAAAATATTCGCAATACAGCATTTAAAGATCAAATCTTGACTTTTTCATGTAAACCTATACCATATCTATATTTTAATACAATTTCACAATATATTTATGTAAACAATTACTCTGATATTTGAGTTTTAATAAAGACGCTATTAAAGCTGCATGGTTGAAAACGAAAAAAAATTTTTTTTTGTTATAGGCATATAAATTGTGGACTTAAAAACATAATTTTTTTAGTTCCATTTTTTTTTTTCAAAAATTTCCACTATATTTTGCAAACCTTAGCCTAAGATCGTTAATAATGAAGAATAGGCTGTATGGAGAAATTCGAAGGCGTTTAATTCAATAAATAACAAAAAAAAACCTTAGTATTATATTAGTTAAAAAAAGTTGCACAATTTCATTTATATATTCATTATCACTAAAGAGAAACAAAATGGCGGGAGTTATACAAATGCACCTTAAGTGGCGCCAAAATTATGACGCAATTTCGGTTCGTAGAAAAATACTATAGCGACCAAACATGGCGTCCATCGCCTGTCAAAAAGCGCGCGCTTCCTGCATTCTTCCCGCCCTCGTCGAGCGACTTTTTTTTTTTCAAGAACTTAACATACGGAATCCAGTCCTCTTGTTCTATATAGTTGTTGTAGGTGATGACGCGGGATTATAAAAACGGATTGAAACGAGATGAGGGCAATCAGTAGCTATCGAGACATCTTGCACGATGAGAGTTCTGGTCAGTCTTACCTGTGTTTCCTTTGTTTAAGTGATTTTACTTGTGAATTGTGTTCAAAATAAGTGAATCATGAATTTAACTACATTTAAGAAAAAATTTTAAAAAACAAATTTTAATATAAAAAATAAGGTTCCTTAAACAAGAAAAGAGGAGATTAAGATCCGTATATTATTAAGTAATGTATCATCATCATCAGCCGATAGACGTCTACTGCTGAATATAGGCCTCCCCCAAAGATCTCCACATCCATTATTATGTTACATATAATCGAACAAATACTTATTTAAAAATAATTGATTTCCGTTACCAAATTCAAGAAACTCACACTAATAACTAATATTTTTCAGCAAAGATGACATGACCTGTACTGAAAGATAACGATAATATATGCCATAAGATCTATAAACTTTCATACCATAAAATGATGGATGATGGTTTCTTGATCATAAAATTTCTAACAAAATACAGTTAAATTTGGCAAATCATTGCGGTAATGAAATGTATTGTACATACATTAATTTAAATATGCGTAACAACTTGCAGTTAACCTTCATACGGTTCTCGCATTCCGCAAATTATAATTGTTAATTCTTGATTGAAAAACTCTTGTCACTTATACACGATTGCAACAATTTATTTTTAATTAAAACAAGGAACCATTCGTTTCAGATCTTGTCCGCCGCCGTTTTGGCTTGCGCAACCGGTGCACCTTCTGGCTCATTTTTTGCTCCAATTGCACCCTTTGCTTACTCCGCTATAGCAATTCCAGCTGTCGTACCCGCAATTTCTCCAGGGGACATACAAGCTGCAGCGATAGACGCGAAAGTGCAGGTGGAGGACCTTACCCGTGCAGCGGCTGATAAGGCGCGCGAATTGGCTGAACTAGCTATCGAGAAACAGGAAGAAGCTAACAATTTAGCAAAAGAAAGGGCCGAAGAAAGTTTCTGGGCAGCCGAAGAAAAGAGATGGCAAGCTGTAGACGCTCTGAAAACTGCAGAGGCCCAAGCTGACGGATCCATAGCGAGCATGGCAGGTGCTGTCGCCAAGGCGGCATACGGAGTACCAGCTGCAGTCATTGATCAATCAGGCCTGGTACAAAATACTGGCGCCGTTGAAGCTGAAGTAAAGAGTGCGCCAGTAGAAAGTAAGACGGAAGAACAAAAAGAAAAAATAGAAGAGGTAAAAGCCGAAGGTGAAGTAAAAGCTGAAGTTAAATCAATCGAAGCAGAAAGCAAACTTGCTGAAAACGAAGAGAAATCCGCAGATTCCGTTGAAGTTGAAGCTGCTAAAATAGAATCAGTCGCAGCTGGAAAATCTGCAGAAGCAATAAAAGTAGAAGACGCAGGATTTGTAACATTAGAACAAACTCATCCCTTACCTGTGGGCGCCGCTGCTATCGTGGCTCAGCCGTGGTTGAACCCAGGACTTGCACCCATTTCATACGTTCCTGGATTAAGAACGTACGTTCCATCTCTCATTCCTAACTACAGCGGCCAACTGTTGAACCCCGCTTACTTCAAGGCCGCGTGGTAAACAGCGATCCAATATAATAGAGCAAAAAAGCGTAGGTGGCTTGCAAAAGAAATAAATCGTGATAACGAACGTGTCTTTAATTTCCTTGTCATTACAATTTTTAATTCCATTTTTTTTATGAATGTGGACGTGGAGGTAGTACTAATTTGCCATATGTTGAATTAATACCTAATACAATATTAAAAACAATAATTTCCGTTATAGATTTGCAATTATAATTTGTAAACAAATTTAAACTTTTTCTAGTGTATTATAAGTTTGATGGTAGGTACTGTTGCTGAAGACGTGTAAGTAGGTACCACTGCAGCAGCTATTTCGGCCGCTAAACAGTAGTATGCAAACATGATCTTGTTCCAGTTTGAAGGACGCTGTAACTAATGAAATTACGACTACATAATGTGATGCAGTTTCATCATAATCATGAAGTACTTTCTTCAAATTGACTTTGGAGATATATTGAGAAACGAATTGAACCCTAGTGCACACCTTTACATAGTCTACTTAATTCTTCCGCGGTCTACTAGAAGCATATATTCCAGGAATTGTGTAATAGGAAAATAAGCTAAAATGTGCTGGGTAGTGTACATTATCCTAACCAGCGCCACTTTGTAATTAAATCATGTCAAGGTCTGTCTTGCTCGTCGCCTAGCGTGATCGAATATAAAAATGATTATAGTTAAGACTGATTATAAAAAACTTTGACAATGGCTTTGACATGAAAAAAGCGGTCGCATCATTGTTCGGATATATCAAACAGTTTCCTATCCCATTTACATCTCATCACCGATATGGTGTTAATTATATAGGCAGACATGATACAGAAGAATCGAAAGTTTTTAACCGATTCCAAAAAATTAAAATTCTCAACTCGACGCAAATATTTTGTGTTAAAATATACCAGCTTCTCCTGTTTCTTTGATATTACATACCAAAAAAGATTAAAGTATTATAAAAAAGTACATAAGTTAGGTCTAAGTAGTTTTTTTTTTTGATTCGCCGAAGCGACGGGACGAGCAATATGTTCACCTGATGGTAAGTGATACGCCTGTCCACAACTGTATGGCGTTGCAGTTGGCAGGTGGCAGTTAGCAACTATGTAAGTTGGGATGGTATACATAACACCTCAATGCACTCATCGCCTTGAAACATGAAAGGTTGTCTCATTACTATAATGTCCCTAGCTACAACGCCCTTCAAACCGGAAGATAGTAATGTTTGCACGCTACTGTTCGGCGGTAGATACAAGTGCTGTGATGGTACCTACCTAGACGGCAGCCGGCAAAAATAACCTATCACCACCAAAGCACCAGCAAGAGTAAGTACCAATAGGGGGCAGCTGCGAGCTGATGATGATAATGATGATTAAAAGATGTGTTATTATATCTTTCTATAATATGCGTATACCCTTGACTAGGTCTTTAGAACTTCTCCTAATTAACAAATAGAGTAGAATATTAATGAACCGGTATCCCCTTACTTGAATACCATTTCCCCACGCGTATTAACTTTCGTTTGTCCGTGCAAAGTATTAAATGACAGGTGGATTGTAGCGGGCCAAGTAATATATCTGGATTCTGATGATGTAAGCGATTGAAAGCCATAGTTACAGTACTCTTACAGCTCATCTGATACTGGGCTCGTGGACTCAGTTCAACGGCCTGTTTCAAGTAATATAGGCAGATAACAAACACTGCAACGAAAAAGTGAAGAACATTAAAGAAGTTGTGCTAAGTCTGTACTTTCTTCTGTCGGAGACCGTCTAGGTGGGTACCATCGAAGCGTCTATATCTACCTCCAAACAGTAGTGTCCAAACATTACTCTGCTCCGGTTTGAAAAGCGCTGTAGGTAGCGTAATTATTGAGGTAACGAGACTAACATTTTATGTCTCAGGCGTCTACCGCAATGTGATGCATTGCATACCATCTTAACTAGCGCCACGTTGTTATGGGCGGGCCTATCACTTACCATCAGGTGAACGCGTCGCTTAATAACATAAAAAAGTAAGTATCACCACAGCTCCTATTGCAGCCAATAAACAACAGTTTTGTTTTTATACGACGAGGCGACGAGATGAGTAAAACGTTCATCTGATGGTAAATGATACGCTCACCTATTAGAATGTAGCGCTAGTTCGGATGATAAGATGATAGATATAGATGTTAAGTCATAAGAAACAGGCGCTGCGGTGGTATCTACCTAGACGGTCTCCGACAATAGTGATCTACCACCAGTGAATGTATAATACATGTTATAAAAGGCAAGACGTCTTTGAAGTACCTTAAACAAAATTATCTTTATCCACACAGGTCATTGACCTCTCGGTAGATGTTATCCCATCAATAGGTTTTTAGCTTCATCGGACTCTTTACGTTGGTCCGCTTTTTCTATAAATTTGAATAACTACCCTAAAAGTATTAAAGCACTGAAAGCCATTTAGTACATATAAAGTTGTGGAGTAAGGAAAACATTTTACTATGAAAACAAAGCCTTTAAACACAAAAAGTCTAGACTTGTTTAATGTTGGAAAACTTTCCATTTCAACTGTCTCCGCGCGGTCTTTGTTAAGTCTGTCTCGACCATCGTGGTTAAAGAGGCGACTGCACTTGAATAGCGGTATGCTAATCGCATGCTCTGAATGCTTGCACACCACACATGGAGCTGAGGCAGATGAATATATATATTACGTGAAGTGTCTTCAACAGTTTCTTATATAAGAAGTATGTGACTAATTTGCTAAGATGTCGGTTGCATACAAAAAATCGTATAAGAGATTTTTTTTTTAAATACAACTGACTCGTAGTTGAGCTTAATTTCACACTATGTCAAGTGACATAGAGACTATAGAACCTTTATCAAAATATTTAGCTAGTAGCTAAAGTTTACTGATGGCAAGTCTCTGTCGCCAGGACAGTTTCTGTAAGTACCACCGTCAGGCCTATTTCCGCCTACAAACAGCACTGTACAAACATTACTGTGTTCCGGTTTGAAGGACGGTGTAGCTAGTGAAATTGATTGGGTAACGAGATTTAACGTCTTATGTCTCAAGTCTATGAGCACAACGTGATGAAATGTGTATTATCGAAACTAGAGCCACATTATTACGGGTAGGCGTATTAGTAACCATCAGATGAACATATCTCTTGTCTTGTAGTTTCGCTAATAGATTCCTCGAATACTTAAAAAAAAATTGACGGTGGTGGAGCCGCGGCAAGAGGAAAAGGAATTTCTTTCCGCAGCTTGCTTTCTTCCGCTGATGTATAATGATTAACGACGAAGCCAATGATCGGATACAGAGAACTGGAGTGGCTTTCGGCCTTAACCCCTATGACGTCTGAGTTTCGAACTAGAAAGGATCCATTACCCAAATTAGGAATTGGGAGACTACATACTACTAGAGGTCTTAATTGCTCTAGAAAATCAAAAATTTCATAGTTTAATACTTAATTAATCGGATCCTACATCATTATCAGCAGATTGACGTCCAAGGCTTGACACAAGCGTACCCCAAAGATCCCCAGGTTTGTAGGGGTTTATATAGGGGCATTTGGGCCATTGCACACCACGCTGGCCTAATGCGGGTTGGTGGGAGCCAGAGCCTCGTTTATTAATTAGCAGGGTTCACCACGAACAGGTGAGGTTGGCTTAGATCCCGTGAGTTGATGTGCGGGACCCTTTAGATCCTACATAAAAGAGAATAAAAATGCAGACCTCTACTAATAAAAAAATTCATTAATTTCTGACAGCCGTCTCATTTCGTAAAACGTAATATGTAGACGGATAAAAAAAGAAAGAAAAGAATAATTTACCCGTTCATGCTAGTAAGTTCTTTTTACCAGTTAAATATGTAGTTATCAAGTAATCAAAGAAACTATTAGAGTGGACAGGTCATTGCACTCTCGCTAGATGTTATCCTATCAACAAGTTTTTATCTTTTAGTCTTCTTGACGACTTTTACAACTTCATCGGACTCGACGCTTGGAGATCCCCAAATCCATCACCAGGAATATCCGACCTCGTCATTTATAATATTGGCAATAAAAGTTATTCACTTTCCATTTCAAAATGTTGCCCGGTCGATTATTCTCCTCACGGCGCGATCGAAACGGGGTGACCAGGACGCGGGCGGTGAGGCAAGTGCGCATGATTCGAATCTGCTACCTCGCTTATTTGTCCGTTATTAAGTTTCTTAATTTCCATTGGGGAATCTAATATACATATTTTCTATTCGACGAAACGAGCGGAACCTTCACCCTACACCTGACTAACAAATAACTACTAAGGCACGTCGTCTTGAGACATAATGAATCGTTACTCCAGTAAGTTTACTACCTACAACGCCCTTCAATACATAGTAATGTTCACACAATACTGTTAGGTAGCAGAAACAGGAGCTGCGGTGATACCCAAACAGTCTCCAGCAACAGACACTAACCACCAGTAAGTAACATATTTAGTATATAGATACAAAATTCAGACTCAGTGATGATGCACTTAATAATAAAGGATATAGGATAGGACACCAACAGATTTTAACCATATCCGAAAACAAAAATAAAAATATTTTGGTCCGCTGTATTTTTGTCTGAAACTGGAAAATTTTAAAGCGGTGGTAGAATTTGAAAAAGTGATATTCAAAAAAGTATTTCATAGGAATCTATTTTGAATAAATGAATTTTGATTTTGATAAGTTATTCATAGAGATAAGTAAATTCTCACGAACGCTATTTACGGTCTACTGCCAGCCTCGCTCTTCGCATTCCTCTCTGCCAAACTAATTTTCTTTACAATTCCTTTACTTCTCGATCAGTATGACTTTGGAATAAGCTTCCACCTAATATTGAGCAGCTCGCAGTAAAGCTTCCTTTAAGCGAATATTGTGGCAACACTGTCTCTATGAAACGTCCTTTTCTCTTTTCCCGCTCTCACATTTTTTGGTCTCATGTCACCATATATAATACTTATTATTAAAAATTGTAATTATAACTTAATAAAACATTCATAATATATATATCTATTTTTTTACACTTGCACAATACTGCACCCATACTTTTGCTCTCTGCTCAATACTAGTGTGAGGGAATGCCATTAGGTATTTTATTAGCAGCCTATTTGCGTCCCCACACAGGGGCACAGTCCTACCCTCAATATGAGGGCGATGGCCCATATTCACCACGCGGGCCCAATGCGGATTAGTGACTTCACACACACCTTAGTGTGTACTTCGCTGTTGTTACTAAAGTTCACGAAGGTACATAACTTAGATATTAGTCATCGGTACATGCCGAGATTCGAACCCGCGACCTTCGGAATGAAGGGCGCACGCTCTAACTATTACGCCAGCGAGATACTTACTAAGCATAAGCATTAAGTATTACGTCCGCCTTTTTGTTTTTTTTTTGTGTGCACATAAAGTTTAATAAATAAATAGATAAATAAGTTGTGTATATGCACAAATAGGGTGGCGCAAAGTAATCCTCCTATCAGAAAATGCAGAAAATGCTATAAATTTTGCCTTGATGTAAAAAAATTAAAAGACCAAATAAAAATAATCCACAAGAAGAATCAAAGTTTTTCATATTTTTTTTTAAATTACAGCCAAATAACCTTCCGATGTTTTTTGGC
This sequence comes from Ornithoptera alexandrae, assembly GCA_029030555.1. Lineage (NCBI taxonomy): Eukaryota > Metazoa > Arthropoda > Insecta > Lepidoptera > Papilionidae > Ornithoptera > Ornithoptera alexandrae. Next base: position 2,310,777 of record JARDVY010000018.1, on the reverse strand, counting down.
TGTAATTTAAAAAAAAATATGAAAAACTTTGATTCTTCTTGTGGATTATTTTTATTTGGTTTTTAAATTTTTTTACATCAAGGCAAAATTTATAGCATTTTCTGATAGGAGGAATACTTTTGCGGCACCCTATACAATAAGTTATTTGTTAGAGACAACAATGTCTAGACTGACTACAGATTCCGGTGCGTTACTGTGCCCTAGCACGTGGGTAGTTGAATGGCAGCTATGCGGTTAGATTGCATTTATCGCGCACTCCATCACACGAGCGGCGTTGAACAATGCGGTGCTAATATACAGCCGAGTGCCAGGTTCGATTCCCATAATAATACTGCAAATTATCATATTCCTTAAAAGCGAATCAATTTCTGAATATGAATATTAGAATTTGAATAGACTTGCCTATCTACCACAATAATATTAAACTGGCTGTTGAAGGAGACCGTGAGAGCAGTTACCATTACATCGTTTTTTTTTATTCGACGAAGCGACAATGGGAACAAGACATACACCTGATCCTGCCAACATTCCATCGCCTTGAGACATAAGATGTACTGAAATTTAGTTACCTCAGTAATTTCACTAGCTATAACATCCTTCGAACCGGAAAACAATAGTTTGCAAACATTACTGTGTATTGAGGGCATTGTTGGTTATATTACTGGAGTAATGAGACTGAATGTATTATATTCCAAGGCGACGAACATAATGTGGTGCTGTGTATATCATCCTAACTAAAGTTACGGTATTATTATACAAACGTGAAACCGACAACATGATAATCTTGCAGATGTCAGTACTTACTGATTCTTTGTTAATACTACCAGCTGTTCCTTGACCACTTTGCTGGCTGACTCTGGCTCCCGCCAACCCGTATCGGACCAGAGTAGTGGGAAATGGCCCAAATCCGCCCATATAAACTCTTACATACGATAGCCCCTAGTACCCAGCGGTGCCGGAGGCCATGCTAACTCTATGTGGATATCCTTGGAGGAGGCCTATGTCCAGCAGTGGACGTCTATCGGCTGGTGATGATGATGATATACGGCACAAGGAATATTCCTATCAAATTTCAAGTGTCCTGGCCTTATTGTTCCTGAGATATGATGAGTCTTTACATAGGTGGAAATCTTTTGTATATATAGATTACTAGAATTATTTTAATATTGAGGTCAAATCTAAGTAACTAAAAAAAAGGCGTAGGTCTACAAGCGAACCTGCGAGGGGCAGCGTATGGCTCAGTGATGGTGCTTAGGAGGGTTAGGCTCCTCCTCAGAGACGTGTTAACACAAAACGCAGAGGGGCACCAGTGCATTTTATAAGAGATCCCGGAGTCTCTACGAATACACTGATGCAAACCACTGCGGGAGTTCTGGTGAATAAGAATCTCACGTAACCTTGACTTCCATCCACAAGCAGGGTATCTTCAGATTTCCTTCCGAAACCAAAATAAAAAGGGACAGTACATATCTGTCCTTTCTGTTACTGGTAACTAGCTCGGACTGTGAAATGCATGTTATTAATTAAATTGAACTCGTGTCATACGACTTATCGCGTGTAAAAGAAACCAGTCGTTACCGCTTGTTAGGAAATAACTTGTTTGACATGAAGCACTTATGGACTATTGCTTAATTTTATACGTTATTTACTATTATGGTAATTATTAATAAACATGTATTTTTATATAGAAACGATATTATTTTACTTGCAATAGGGTTGTCAACACGTCTCACGTGTTTGGCAACTTCACCTGCACGTGGTGCACCCTGCTAATCAACAAACGAGACTCTGGCGCCCACCAACCCGCATTGGACCAGTATGAGAAATGGCTCAAATTCCTCCATATGTATTCCTACAAACGACGCCCCCTCGTGTTCGCGGGAAGCCGCTGAATGCGGACAGCGCAGGACCGATCGATGTGGGGATCTTTGTGGGAGACTTATGCCCATCAGTGGACGTGTATCGGCTGATGATGATCTCAAAACTGAAAACGTTTTAACGGTATTTTTTTATTTAACGAAGCGCCGAGGTGAGCGAGACGTTCACTTGATAACAAATACACCCGCCCATAAACGCGTGGCGCTAGTTAGTATGATATACAAAACAAATAATACTCGTCGAGTTAAGATATATTTTTTTTTATTTATTTGGCCCGTCATCGGTGATAAAAAGATATATTTATCAAGAGACATTAAAAAGTATTGATCAGTTTATAACCTCCAAGATTTGATAATGCGCCAATCCCAGCAAGACAATATCACATAAACCACAAAAGAGCACTGGTGTCAGGTGTCTGTTGTCAGAGACCGTCCAGGTAGGTACCACCGCAGCTCGTATTGCAGCCGAAAAAGAGTATTGTGTAAATATTACACTTTTCCGTTTTGGAGGAGTGTAGTTAGTAAAATTACTGGGATGACCATATTTAATCTCTTAGATCTTAAGGTGACAAGCACAATATGGTGCTATGTATATTAACTTAACTAGCACCACGTTGTTATAGGCATACGAATAACTTACCATCAGGTGAACGTCTCGCTCATCTCTTGGCTTCGTACTATAATAATTACGAAGAAAAAAATAACAAACCAATATATATACATATATATACTATCGGTTCCATGGCCGCTTTCTGGCCGTAATATATATTTAGACTTGAAATTTGTCTGAAATATTCGTTGAGAGCAACCTCATCCGAAATGACTTTCTATAGCAATGGTTACTATAGCAACGGCATAAATAATACGATATGAAAATGTTTATAAAAGTTAATTAGAAATAAAATGAAGAAGGATCTATGAAATAAATAGCCTATAACCATCATCTAAAAATCATTCCACGTCGAATGTTCACGTTTCCATGTCTATACGTTCACTAGTTTTCACGTGATTGGCGAACAAATGAAACTCATTTTCATTATATATATGTACATATATATATATATAACAAATCGCGTTCGGAATGCCAATAGTGCCAAAGAGGGCGGCACTGGGACCGGTCGGAAGGTCGACTAGAGTGAGATGATGAAATAGCGAGTGTTCGTTGCCGGGGTGTGGGCGAACCGAAAATACTTTTGTGAAAGTTGTTCTTTACACAAAACGACAATCTTTAAGAAAGGCGTTATTAAAAACAAAAAAAATTGGTCATCGATCAAAACAATTACACAAAAATTTCACTTAATTATAAAAACATTTAATTTATAATAAGACAATTCATTATGTCCACATGATAGTCCTGTGACAATAGGATATAGGAACAACAATAGTCCTGGAACAATAGGAATTAGGATATTTACACAACCATATATTCATTCGTGTAAGATGTAGAGATCTTTGGGGGAAGCCTATGTCAGCAGTGGACGTCTATCGGCTGATGATGATAATGATGATGATATTTCATTCATCGCCTTAAAACGTACAATAATATCACCAATTATACAAATAAAATAAAATCATTGATTAAATAAAAAGATACAATGAGCATTATAAAGTTAACAAAACAACCCCTTTTTTATTCTACGAAGCGATGAATCAAGCATACCTGATGGTAAGTGCCAGTTTGTCTTGCCATAACAACGTCGCGCTAGTTAGGATGTTATACACAACACCGCATTTAATTTGTCGCCTTGTACCAGTAATTACTTACGCTTACTATAGCGCTAGCATACTACTGTTTGGTGGTGGATATAGGTGTAGCCGTGGTCACTATCTAGGCTATCTGGTAACAGAGACCTACCATCGGTATACTGTAGATGGTGACTGTCAGATGTTGACATGACTGTTACTAGTAAGACGGCTTCGAAAAAACCCTGTAAGTACTAAACTGGTAATTTTAGTCTTTGTTGCCACAGCTCTATAGTCTGGGGATTGTAAGAATAGGTCTAAGCTAAGCCCTGGCTGTTGTAGAAGGCGACTAAAAGGGTTTAGGATTTTCGTGGGCCTTGAAGGTGGTCGCCCTTATCGCTCAACAAAGGAACCTGCGTGGGACAGCGTGTAGCTCAGCGATGGTGCCTAGAAGGATTAGGCTCCTCCTCAGAGTGTGCCGGTGCCGGTGCGTTCTATAAAAGATCCCAGAGCCTCGCCGAATGCACTGATGCAGACCACCGAGGAAGTTTTAGTAGTAAGAATTCCACATAACGCTGACTTATCCCAGATTAAGGGTATCCTTCGAAGATTTCTCCCTCAAAACCAAAAAAAAAAACAAATTCTTTAATGTCAGAGACTGTCTAGGTCTATTTCTATCGACAAATAGTTATATGCTATGATTACTGTGTTCGGGTTTGAAGGGTGTAGTAACTAGTGAAATTACTGGGCTAATGAGCTTTAACATCTCATATTGGAAGGCGACGAGTGCAATCTAACTAGCTCCACGTTATTATGGGCTGGTGTCCTATCACGTAAATGTCCCATGTACCATCGCTCCGTTGAATAACAAAAAAAATACTTGGGAATTGAACAGAGGTCACCCTCTGTTCAATGGTACAACGCGACCATACCCGCCAACTTGGTGTAGTTAAGTATAAACTTATAATTTATATGAACTAACCGTAACATTATCCGGCACGGTTCAAGTACAGTGGTGCTATTAACAAACAATTTCTTGACCGAGACTAATTTATCAGCTCATAAATTCCATAACGTTTAAGTTTCGTGTAATGGATAGTTATTTTTTTTTTTGCACAAAAAATACTATTTTGTTAATAGCTTAAAATAACTGAAAACTTGGGTGTAAGGGGTTCCACACAACAAATCACGGGACCGAAGTCAACAGACGAGGCTCTGGTGCCTATCAACCCGCATTGGGCCAGCGTAGTGGGATACCCATATCTCCTCAACTGAAGATCTTTGGGAAGGACTAAATCGAGCCGTGGGCGTCCATCGGCTGACGATGATGATGATGATGACTGAAAACTTAAGTTAAGACGTTAAGTCTCGCTACCCCAGTAATTTCACTCGCAAAAGCGCCCTTCAAACTGGAACACAGTAATGATTGGACACTACTGTTTGGCGGAAGAAGTAGGCACTGCGGTGGTACCAGGTGGGTAGTTAGACGGTCGCCGCCAGGAGCGAACTACCACCAGAGGTACACTACACTACCCTTTCCTAATGGCCGTGCAATTGGTTACACGATTCATCGGATATCGACCGTTTCGATGCTTGATTGAATACCGCTGTAGTCACGCCTTCAGGAAGGTGCTGACAACTGATCGAACTGAAGTCAGCTCCACTTAGAACCTGAACGTAATCGTTTAACCGACGGAGCGTGTGCTCTTGCAAGTATAACGATACCTACGTGCTCAAAACGCTGAACCATGAAAATACTTTTTACTGGTGGTAAGTCTAGGTAGGTACCATCGCAGCGTTTACTTCTACCGCTAGTAGTGTGCAAACCTTACTGTGTTCCGGTTTGAAGGACGTTGTAGCTAATGTAATTATTGCATTCAACTTATATCTCAGACGACGAGCACAATATAGTGCAGTGTTTTATCATTCTAAATAGCACCGTGTTGTTATGGGCGGGCGTATCACTTACCACCAGGTGAACGTCCCGGTCGACTCATCGCTTCGTCACCTAAAATAAAAAGTAGTATTCACAATGTTTTAGCAAATTTCCAAACTTTGCTCGTAACATTGAATGCGATTTAATTTTCGCCATAATGGCGCTTGAGCCCTTTAAGACCAGAGGTATTAATGTAGAAATACCAGAAATACCTAGGGACCCTTTTTAAACACATTATAGTATCATCATCAGGCGATTGACGTCCACCGTTGGACTTAGGCCTCTCCCAAAGATCTCCAATTCGGTCGGTCCCACGTTGCTCGCATCCAGTGGGTTCCCGTGATTCTCACCAGATCGTCAGTTCTAATCTTAATCTGATATGTCTCTGTTACCCAAGACGGTCTAAGTAAGTGTCACCGCAGCTAGCAGCCAAACAGTATTGAGCAAACATTGATGTGTTCCGGTTTGAAGGGCGTTGTAGCTAATAAAATTAATGGAGTAACGGTCTTATGAATTAAGGTGACCATTATACAATGTGGTGCAGTGTGACTAGTATATTACTTACCCAAGATGAAAGTCCCGCTCGTCTCATCTTCATTGAATCAAAAAATACTTAGATCATAACTACAAGTATAAGAGTTTACAGCCTTTTTACGTCCCCACTGTTGGGGCACAGGCCTACCCTCAATATGAGGTCGACGGGCCATAGTCACCACGCGAGCCTAATGCAGATTGATGACTTCACACACACCTTAGAATAAATTCTAATTCATGTGCAAGTTTCCTAAAAATATTTTCCTTCACCGTTTGTATTCCGCTGTTGTTACTAAAGTCCACCAATGTACATAACTTAAATATCAAAGTCATCCCGTACATGCCGAGATTCGAACCCACGACCTTCGCAATGAAGGCCGCACGCTCTAACCATTAGGCCAGCGAGCTATTTGATATATTATTAATACTTATTACTTTTATAGTTTTAATGTATAACAAGTTGTCGAGATCTAAATGAATAGCTCCATAAAGGTAATTTTATAACTATATTAATGAAGTTTACTCGCTTGAGTATATATATGGTTAAAGCTATTTATTTCTCGTGTTGCATGTAACTTGGCTGCGGCCGGCTGCTGTGTGACAGATGGCGGTACCAAAGCACGCCAGCAGTCACTAATGATACAGTTTAAGGACGTCAAAGCGCAGCAATTACCGTCCGCTGAATAATTTCATTGAATAATGATTGATTCTATACTGTAATTGATGTTGTAGAAATTCAATCGAAAGTTATTACCCGTTTTTTTAATTCACAAGGTTAACGCTTGACAATGATTGAAAGATACCCTGCTTTTGGGGGGAAGTCAGGATTGTGTGAGATTCTTACTCATTAAAACCACCATTGGTGGTCTGCATCAGTGCGTTCGGAGAGGCTCCGTGATATCTTATAGAACGCCGGACGGTGAAGCCTAACCCTCCTAGGCACCATCGCTGAGCCATATGCTGTGCCACGCAGGTTCGCTTGTTGAGCGATAAAGCCCCCACCCTCAAGGCTCGCGAAACTCCTAGACCCTTTTAGTCGTCTTCTACGACAGGCAGGGCTTACCTTAGCTCTATTCTTTCTAGCCCGAGACTACAGGGCTGAGTACCACTGTTCTAACCTCGCGAATCGCCGGAGGAAGTGCATTCTACAGTCTAATTGCGTGTATAGCAAAAGAGTGAGAATATGATTCAGAACCATGGAGACGGATATTTGAGAAGGGAAATACTATTACAACAGACAGATCAAATCGGAAACTTCGAAGCGCAGAAGTAAAGAGGTAGTAATTGGGCTAAACTAGACTACAGGGCTGAAGGCACACACTAACCTAGTAACAGCCTATTCGATCTTTCCTTAAGACCTTTTCTTAAGACACCCACGTCGTATTCGAACGGGGACACCCACGCTGGCAAGTTGTTCCACTCCTTTGCTGTTCTTAACTACTATACAACTTTTTTTACTGGTCAATGCAATTTTAGTGTTTTTTGTTATTGTAATATAAGCGACGAGATGAGCAAGGCGTTCACCTGATGGTAAGTGATAAGCCTGCTCATAACAACATAGCGCTAGTTAGGATGGTATACACAGCATCATATTGCCCTTAGATATACGATGTTAAGTCTCATTACTCTAGTACCGTAACGTGCAAACATGACTGAATTCTGGTTTAAAGGGCGCTGTAATTAGTGAAATTACTGGGGTAACGAGACTCCATATCTTACGTCTCCGGCGACGAACGCGATGTGCTGCAGTCCATAATTAGAGACGAGCGGGACGTTCACCTGATGATAAGTGATACGCCTGGTCTTAACAACGATCTAATTAGTAACTGCACCACATTGCGCTGATCGTTTAAGAGACGGCATGTTATTGCGTCAACAAAAAATGTTTATTAGAGCAGTCCTTTGTAAAGTAGGCTTTAAACTCGCGAGTAAGCGGTCGAGAGATCCATTTTAAATGCCATTCAGTATGTCGCGTATTTTTTTTTTTTTTTTGTATTCAATATTATACTGAAAAGCTTCCTGCTCCGCCTCGGTGACCGGTCGCTTCGTAGACGTCCGCATGACATTATAGCAGCGCTGTTGCCACACAATCACATTAACTTGAACTATCCGCTTTAATATAGATCTATTTATTTATTTATGTACACAGAAATTACATCGTAAATATAACATACATAGATATATAGTATAAATGCTCTACTTAATCCAATATGGAAATACTTCCAGATTTGATTGAAGTGATAGTGAATCTGCTGCACTCTGATAGTACTATAGAACAAAACTTAATATAATCTTATCTAACTTAAAATTACCTAGAATAGTTTATAAGTAAAAAGAGAAGAGGAAAAGAAATTCAAATTTATAGGCATTAGCGTAGCCCAAAATAACGCGCTTTTCAAATAGTGCCAATGTCCTTTCTTTTTTTATTCGGAGAGGAAATCTTCTAAAGATATCGTGTTTCTGAAGAGAAGTTAGGGTTATGCGAGATTCTTTCTCACTGAAACCCTCTCGGTGGTCTGCATCAGTGCATTCGGAAAAGCTCCGCGATCTCTTATAAAATGCACTGGTGCCCCTCTGCAGTTTGTGTTAACACGTCTCTCAGGAGGGGCTTATCCCTCCTAGGCACCATCGCTGAGCTGTACGCTGTCCTACGCAGGTTCGCTTTTTGAGCGATAAGGGTGCCCACCCTCAAGGCCCGCTAAACTTCTAGACACTTTTAGTCGCCTTCTACGACAAGCAGAGCTTACCTTAGTCTTATTATTACTAGCCTGAGACTACAGGACTGAATGCCACTGTCCTAACCTCGCGAATCGCCGGAAGAAGTGCATTCCAGAGTCTTAACTGCGTGTATAGCGAAAGAGTGAGAATATGATTCGGAACCATGGGGACGGAAATCGCAGAAGAGAGACGGAAATTTGGGGAGGGAAATAGATCTACTATTACAACAGACACTTAGATTAATTCGGAAACTTCTAAGCGCAGAAGTAAAGAAGTACTAACTGGTGACGCATAATTAACAACTTTTAGCATAATACTTCGATTTTCTGGTGGTAGGTCTCTGTTGCCGGAGACCGTCTAGGAAGGCCGCAGCGCCTATTTCTGCCAACAAACAGTAGTGTGCAAACATTAATGTGTTCCTGTTTAAAAGGTGCTGTAGCTAGTGCAATTGCTGGGGTAATGAGACTTAACATCTTATGTCTCAAAGCGACGAGCGGAATATGGTGTAGTGTATATCATCCTAACTAGCGCATCGTTATGGGCAGGCCGTATCACTTACCATCAGGTGAACGTCCCGCACATCTCGTTATTTAATTGAATAAAAAAAGAATGAAATACATTATTACGCTCTTTTTGAATCTTGATTTGTTATATCACGTTACCTCAGTAATTTCGATAGCTACAACGCCCTTCAAACCGTGACATTGTAATTTTTGTATTCTGCTCTTTGGAGGAATAGGCGGCAGTTGTACTAACCTTGTTTTAGTGTAAAAGAAGAGGGGGGTGTTTCAGATGCCCTTAAAGTTATGTAATATTCTTACCCCCATCTGCCATTACACCTAAGCACGTCCGAGGGCAATACACCCCCCACCACCCTTTCGAACATCTTCGGTATACTATACAACAAACAGTAGACCTCTTCGTTTTAATCATCTATCCTTGGACTCACTTAGTGGGCAATATTGGATTTAAAGTCCGAGCACCCGAAGACCCTTTTACTACAGGCAGGACTTACCTTAGTCCTATTATTAATAACCTGAGACTGTAGTGCAGGTTTTTTTTTAAATAGAATTAAGCGACAAGACCATCCGGACGTTCACCTGATGGCAAGTGATAAGATATACACTGCACCACGTTGCGCTCGTCGCCTGAGACATACCTGAGGCGTCTCGTTACCCCACTACACTTTAGCTACAACGCCTTTCTAACCGGAGCACAGTAATGTTTCCACACTACTGTTTGGCGACAGAAATAGGCGTTGCAGTGGTTCCTACCTACACGGCCTCCAGCCACAGAGACCTACCACCACAAAATTATTTAAACAGGATTTTGCTAAACTTCTATATATCGTTCCAATTGTTATAAGGTGTTAATTCACCACCAGCTGAACATCATGCTCGACTGTTTACTATATCATAATAAATAAGACGTTGCCGCCGCAGCTATTTTAAATTCTTATTATTCATTATAAAAGAAAACAACTCTTAAACAAACACAACAACTCACGAGACTAAAGCAAACTGACCTGCTCGTGGTGCATCCTGCTAATCAACAAACGAGGCTCTGGCTCCCCCCAACCCGCATTGGGCCAGCGTTGTGAGAGATGGCCCAATCCCTTCATATGAACCCCTACAAACGGATGCGGAGTAAGCCGGTGGATGCGGGTAGAGCAGGACCGATAGATGTGGGAATCTTTGGGCGAGACCTACGTCCAGCAGTAGACGTGTATCAGCTGATGATGATGATGACGATTTTTGTAGAAATATACAAAACAATATAAACACGCTTATTAATCTATTTCAAAATATATTCACTAGTGAATATTCATCAAGTGTATAAAAGAGATGACCCAGAGAGATTACCGTCGAGGGTATATGGATGCATTCAAATTTAAACAATTGTCTGATTTATTACAACGATGTAACAAAAACATATAACAGAGGCATTTACTTTAGATTAGATACTAGTCTTTTAGCAATTGACCTCAATTTCAAAACTTAAATGACTGTGGTAGAGCTATTAAGTATCGGACCGGCAGGCCTGCTGAATGACTGCTTGTATTTGCTTCCGCAGTACATATACCATGATTAGAACGATGCAGAGAAGATTGGCATGGCGCCTGCACAAGGATGACAGGCAAAATCGTGAAGTGTTCATCACATTCACATTTTTATTTTAGCGCTGTAGTCTCCGGCTAGTAAGATTAGGGCCAAGGTAAGCTCCGCCTGTTGTAGAAGGCGACCAAAAGGGTCTAGGAGTTTCGCGAGCAGTGAAGGTGGAGGCCGTTATAGCTCAACAAGCGAATCAGCGTAGGACAGCATATGGCTCAGCGATGGTACCGAGGAGTGGTAGGCTCCTCCTCAAGGACATGTTAACACAAAGTGTAGCAGGGCACCGGTGCGTTCTGTAAAAGATGCCGGAGCCTCTCCGAATGCACTTATGAAAACCACCGAAGGGGTTTTAGTGAGTTAGAATCTCACATGACCCTGAATTCCGTCCAGAAGCAGGGTATCTTTTGAAGATTTTCCCCTCGACTGCTTAGTAATTTCCGTCTATTAAAAATTGGACTTACATAAACATTGACCGTCGTAGAAGACGACTAAAAGGTTATTCGGGTTCGTGGGCTTTGACGATAAGGATCTTCATTGCCCACTACGCGAACAATACCGATGTGATCTTGTGTTTGTCGTAGCAAAGAGAGAGTGTTGAGGAGGGTTACGGCACTCCCTGAGACGTGCTTAAGCGCAGTGTATAGAAGCTCTGGTATGTTTCGTAGGAGATTCCGAGACCTCTTACGAAACACTTAGGATGACAACCGAAGTGGTTCTAGTGGATACAAATTCCCTCAAAAGAAGGTATTTTTGAAGATTTCTTCTCGAAAAATAAAAAAGCATGCAGAATAATAGCCGTTTCTCCAGATCAGCAAAACGATTAATATTGAATATCCGAGGTACAGTAACGTGAATACCACTAGAATTATGATAGTTACAGTAAAAGAAACAATAGTAAAAAATTGCAGTGAATGATGAAGCGTGCTCATCCAGGACCATCTGGCTTGTAGTTGTTGACAGTTGAAACACGGCACAGCTGTTATGATGAGAGTAGCAGCAAGACAGGTTGCGCGGACACCATAACTTCAACCATCCAAAGTATAAATGCCGAAAAGACAGTGCTATAAATTTATAAGAAGATAACTTCTTAGTTATCAAGAATCATGCCGATCAGAACTGTGACCCATCTGCAACAAACCATATGGATTTATCGTAGACGCCGGAGATCCTACTTCTCTGCAAGTCTGGTGGTACGTCTTTGTTACCGGAGACAGTCTAAGTACCATCGTAGCTCCTATTTCCGCCTTCATACATTATTGTGTTGCGGTTTGAGCGGTGTTGTAGCTAGTGAAATAACAGGGGTAGTGAAACTACATCTTATGTCTCAAAGCGACGAGCACAATGTTGTGCAATGTAATGCGGGCGTTTCACTAACAATCGAGTGTACTTCCAGATCCTCCGATCACTTCGTTCAATAAAAACAAGTCAGCCTAAATTCATAACAATTTTATATAAATGATTGCTTCACTTCCGCTGAAGAAATTTTAAACAATTATGGTGTAGAGTTAAGGGATAGTGTTAAGGTGCCACATAACTCACAGGACCCAAGCCAACATCACCTGCTTGTGGTGCACCCTGCTAATCAACAAACGAGGCTCTGGCTACTACCAAAACGCGTTGGGCCAGCGTGGTGGGAAATGGCCTAAATCTCCCCATATGGACCTCTACAAAAGACGGCCCCTGGTGCCCTGCGATGCGGACAACGTAGGACTAATCGATGTGGGGATCTTTGGGGGAGGTTTCTGTCCAGCAGTGGATGTCTATCGGCTGATGATGATGATGGTGTAGAGTTAAGTAATTTTTTTTTGTAAAATTACTTGAATCTGGCTTTATTTTTTATAGGATATATATCACATTAAAGAAAGATATGAAATCTTTTATCTAGCCTAAATCCCGTTATAGTAACCGAGAGCAGATCGTGTAAAGGTTAACAACGGATAGATTTCCGACCGTATCTGGACGGTTTAGCCATAACTCGAAGATGGTAATAGAAGAAAACTTTACATATAAATAAAAGGAAAAACAGGACGTACGGTACACGTACGAGAATGCAAATTTGATATACAATCCACACGTTATATGTTAAGAGAGGAAAACATAATGATAGCATTGCAATAATTAACAAAGATTTGTTAATTATTACATTATGACAAAGAATATCAAAATTCTTTAATAATTCATCGATATTACACAACTGCTTCTGTTGTACAGTGGCTGGACGCTTGCCTTGTAACACGAAGATCCCTGGTTCAATGCCAGAGATAAATGATGTGGAGTTTAGTTAGTACAATGTTTTTTCTGGACTAGGTTGTGTAAATACAACCCTCATACTGTAAATATGTCCATAGCAGCATTGGTGTTCCAGCTATAAATACATGACAAGTAAAGTGCTCTGGTCAAGCATACATAACCTCACTGTGTGAAAGCCCACTATACATTAAAAAAGCGTAAAATTTTTAACTTTATCTTATTTATTTTTTAATCTACACAAACATCGGATATATATTTTTTCTATGTAATTAAGAGACGAGACGAGCGAGACGAACACCTGATGGAAAGTGATACGCCCGCCCGCAACAACGTGACGCTATTAAGATCGTATGCACTGCACCACATTGTGCTCGTTGTCTTAAGACGTAAGACGTTGTCTCGTTACCCCAGTAATTTCATTAGTTACAGCGGCCTTCAAACTAGAACTAAGTAATGTTTTACGGCAGAACTATGCGCTGCGGTGGTACCTATCTAGACGGTCTCCAGCAACGGCGACCTACCACCAGTGTGAAAATTATTAAAAATATAAATCTGAAGGTACGGAACAAAGACTAGCACTTAACTCTAAGATGAGTCTTCTGCAGCAAACCCTGGCAAATGAAAAACAGTAAAATGTGTTGGTGTACCGAGCACCAGTAACAACAATCACAAAAAGGATATAAATATACAAAAATATTTAATACATATATAGATACTATGGACATATTCAAATAGACACGATAATAGTTCTTCATTCTCTTCTTAAACATAAATGAGGAGAATTAGGCATGGATATCATGACGAAGAGAATTTGAGAGCTTTCCGATTTATACGCATCTTAAAATACATGTCTTATTTAAGTTGAAATAAATTTGACAGTATATTTAAGCTTAAAACTTGAATAGTGTTGATCAGACATCACAGTAGAACAAATTGATGAATTTCATAAAGCCTTAAATCAATTTCTATCAATAACAAAGGATTGTCTAGTGTAGAGACTGCTCACCCCAAAAACGAGATGAACCTTGAGAAATCATACGGATCGCACAGTAAACATGCCGTAAACGGCAGCCTCTACCCTTTACAATGTCTCGTCCAAAGTCAACTGTTGTATGGTATCAACGATTACCGCACTTTCAATATTAACTCCATACTGTCTACGGACGTATAAAAGACCCCGCGTGCCTCTGGACAGCATTCAGTAGCTATCGAGCAGTCTGACAAGAAGTGCACGATGAGATTTCTGGTACGAAAACATTTTTCACTATAAACCTTTACTTCATAAGAGAACAATATATTTTAAATCGTATACAATTCTCTTTACTCTAATCATTTTCTTCTACGACCAATTCTGTTCTCTTATCGCCGTGATAGCAACCCTATCGAAGAAGAACCCTATTTTTTTAAATAGTTTATTTGATAAGGTTGCTATCATTATTTAACTGTTTTTCCTATGTAATTTTATTAACCGTTTGTGTCATATAAGTTAATAATTTTTTTAACTTTCACCTTGCTTTGGTAACCTGATAAAGTTTACATATCACGTTAAAACTTCTCACATTTCTAATCGTGCTAATGAGAGAACTGATATATACATGGCGAGATAGTTACGAGTATATAGTATTTGATGGGATAAAAAGTTTATTCCCTTTACATATATATATGCATCATTATTTATAAATACATAAATGCTTAAACTATAACCGTTTAATATTTAGTCAATTATAACAAAGTTCTCATAATACTCTAATAATCAATATCAGAACTTGAAACATAGAAACTATATTAAGTAAATTTATGAAATTATATATATATCAAATTCTTGTTTTTGGTGGAGCCTTTATTCCTTACGGATATGTCAGCCCCAATGGCTCAAAAAAGAGAACAGAAAAAAAAGGATTAGCGTGCTAGTACTGTAGTTACAAAATATCAAACTTATCCCGTGCTGCCCCAGACTTTGGTTCACACAAAACCATGTGTAAGGCCGCTAAAGTCTAAAGTATTGATGCTATGTTTACGCATCAACACCTCTCTTTTGCTCTGATATATATAACAATGAAACATATAGTTCTGAGAACCAGGTACAAATTATCTCATGCGCAGTAGTATGCAAAGAAAACACATTTTCGTAACTGCAAATACGTTCGTGTCATAATCGCACCGCCAAATTTCGAGAACTGTAAACGCATGAACAGCATAGTTAATTTCTTTATCCGCATTTCATTCGAAACTAGTTCTTACTGGTCGCCGATAAGAATTAAACGAACCATTGAGTTGAGGATAGGACAGACTAAAAGACGGGCAACGGCTTTATGGTCCACAGCGTGCATACAAAGACGTGGTCTGCATACAAAATACAACCTTCAAGGTCGCTATGAATTTTAAGCAAAAGAAAATGCATATGCTACGCTGATAACAAAAATTCCTTGGGAAGATTATCAAATAAACATCCTTAAATTCATTTTCATTAAGTAAATCATTTACTATGAAAACATTAATTAATAAATAACAAGCTAAACAGCTGTATAATTAGCAGACCAATAAACAAAACCTCGAGAATTAGATCAAGTGAAATATAAGCATGATTCCTTATATTAAATAGTACAGAGTTAAACTTAATGAAATGTTAATTGAACTGTACTTATTTGTAAGTCAAGACCAGTTCGAACAAGGCTCACAGCAGAATGATTAAATTTAATGGACGTATTAATTGACGTGCACTAAAACAGGGTGTGGTGTGACAATTTTTTTTTTTATTATCATTAAATACTCGAATACCTTCGCAGTACATAAGTATCTATGTCCATGTTTAACAATAGTATCATTTATGAACAGATTTTTAAAACAGTTAATTTTAGTTATTTTGAAATTTTAATCGATTTAACAAATGTAATTGTTAAAGTATTATTGTTTTATAGCTTTTAAGTAACTTTGCCTTGAAACATTGCAAAAATCATACAATTGTATGAACTAGCAATAATTCATAAATTATAAGTTGAGAAATGTGTCCATACGGATTTGTTTTTACTGATCCAAGTAATCTTTGAAATCCCGTAATTTTGTTGCATTAGCGTTATATGGAAACATTTTAAATTTAAACATTACGCGAATTAAGCGGATTAACATAATTGAAACGAAAAGTACAATCGTTTGCCCAATATCCGATCGTCGGCAGGAATACACAATCGACACTTAATCACCACCGCACGTGAAATCTGTGACCCTCGACCTGCACCGATATACACCAATTTGTCTTAAAATATGTTTAGCACTAATTAATAAGTAAGGATTTCATAAATATCTCGTAATGAATTGCAAACTAATTGCAATGAAGGTTACGCCTTATTATACTCGTACACGAATGATGCAATTGATTATTCTATTGTCTTGCTAAATAAGCTCATGCTAAGTTGTACGAGTGCAAATGGTTATGTGCTTTGAATAAATGTGATGTTTGATTTTAGATCGCTTTCGTCGCCGTCCTCGGCTATGCCTCCGCCGGGCTCATCGCCCCCTTAGTGTACGGCGCCAATGCCGGCGACGTCCAGGCCGCGGCCATCGACGCCACCGTCGCAGCGCAGGACAACGCGCGCGCCCTCGGCGAGAGCCAGGCGCGAGCCGCCGAGGCCGTGCTCCAGGCCAACACCGAGGCAGTCCGCCAAGTGGCAGAGACCAACCGGGACCTTAATGAGAACGCTTACTGGGGAAGTTTGGCCGCGTCCCAAAACCTCGTAGCCGCCGCCCAGTCCCAGGCCGCAGCCATCAGCGGCGGTGTCGCCGCCGCACGCGCCGCCTACCTCGCCGCACCTTTGGCGCCTATTGCCCCAATTGCTCCCCTTGCCCCTCTGGCTTACGCCGGATACGGTCTTGGCGCCCACGGCCTCGCCCCCTACGGACTTGGCCTTCGCGCTTGGTAATTAGATATGCGGGCAAACGTTAATGACGGCTTTGAACTTAGTTGAGGGTCGTTATTAACGAAACATTCGGGCGGCGGGTCTACTGTGCCTGGCAACATTGCCGCGTTCGTACGGCAGAGTTGGCAGGCCACTGGCACGCCCCGACCAACACACCGCTCAGCCTCAAAAAGGAACCGATTGCTCAACGGAAACAACACAAAGGTCTCAATAAGTAACTCTCTTTGTAAATACAAAATATATAATGCCATCACTGCCAAAGTGTAAATAAAACACATTTTATACAATTTGTCTATTACTTGTTTCTTTTCACACACATCACTTTCTCCAGTCGAACATTAACAAGCGTCATCATCGTCATCATCATCAGCCGAGACGTTCATTGCTGGACATAGACCTCCCCCAAAGAAAGTGTATTTCTTACTATATTACCATTAACACTTGCAATGCTAGTATCTAAATATTTTGACTTGCCCTGTAAACACGCCAACGTATAGAGGGATGAAGGAGACTTTTAATGGAAACAATTATTTTACTAAAAAATATTCACCTGCTTTTGTAAAAAAAAAAACGTAATTTTTACCTATATACTAGATTATTTATATCAATACATGGCTTAAAGTACAACTATAATAAATAAATACATATGTAAATATTACAGACATATTATTATCATCTACAGCCTACACGAATCTGAACTGAGCACAATGTTGATCCATTTTCATCTAGCTAACTACTACTAAGCTAACCATTTTGCGTAGGTGGTTGCCTCAAGCAATCTAAGAACATCGCGTCTATATCATCAGCCAATAAATGTCCACAGCTGTACATAGGCCTCCCCAAAGATTTCTACACGATCTAGTACGAATTCATATGGGATGATTTCGGCCATTTACCAACACACAACTAAGGTTTGCTTGGATCCCGTGAGTTGTTGTGCGAGAACCCATACATTCTTCATCATCTCGTCCTCCGCTTGCCAATTCGCAGTCTCCACAAATAGTTTCTCTCTTACACATATAGATTTTTTAAAATATTCAATATACTCTACTATTGTCAAGGCATTAACGTTATACTTGGTAGGAAACAAGAAGGATGAAAAAGAATAATATCAATCTATTGGAGGCTGGGATAAACCATCTACCTACAGTATTGGCAATGCTTGTAAAGTCAAACATAAAATTTACATATATATATAACAGATTTCTACCCATAAGGCCGGAAGACTTGTAACTTGGTAGGAATATATTCCATTTGTCAAGTATAGGTAAGCTAAAAATGTATTTTAAGATATTCTTTTTCCTAAAAGGAAGTTGCGGGGGTGTTACGACCAGCAACAAACCCACAGGAAACAGCTAGTTACTTTAAAAATAGGATTTTTTTTTATACTCTCTGTTAAACGTTACATAATTGCGTAAATTATTTAAAAAATACCCCCTTCAATGAATCTAGTATTAAAATAGTTTTTTCTTATTATACTAATGGTGTTAGTATTTTATGACTTTTACACTTTCCTTGGTTCAGGGTTTGTGAACTAAAATTATAAAATAATAGATACATATATATCCACCTAGCGCGCAACAGAACGGGATTCACAGAACTGGTGTCCAATCTTCGCTAGTTGAAGAGGCATTACTGTGTTCCGGTTTGGAGAGCGCTGTGGCTAGTGTAATTACTGGGGTTGCGAGACTGAACATCTTGTCTCAGGCGACGAGCGCAATGTGCAGTGCATACCATCTTAACTAGCGCCAGGTTATTATGGGCGGGCATATTATTTACCATCAGGTGAATGTACCGATCGCCTCGTCGCTTAATTACATAAAAAAAAAGATATATGTTGATAGTTTTGCTAAAAGAGGAGTGAAGAAAGATGATAAAATGTTGGATGGGAGAAGAGAATTAAAATGCATCTTTAGTCTAAAGTTATTTGTTCCCATCGTATTGAGTCATACGCTTACCACCTCCGTGATATAAAAACATTATCCTATTGTTTTTTTTTATTACTAATTAAAATCGTTTTTTCAATTATAAGACTACAAATAGTTTTCCTGCTTGCCTAATGTGACTCCGGTAACATGAGTAGCAAAAAAAAAATCTAAACCATCAAGGTCGTTCAAGGTACACCTTTGAAATAAATTCCTCGCGTAATTGCATGCGACAGTAAAAAATGATTACTGTTAACTAATCAAATTGGTCGTTTTAGTGGACTTTTTTAATGAAACGAAAATAAATGTCATAACTTTTTTTTTGTCAAAGCGATGAGAAGAGCAACACGTTCACCTCGTGGTAAGAGATGCGGTCGTAATAACGTGACGCTAGTTACGATGATATATGCTGTTTTCTATTCAATTAAGCGACAAGAAAAACAGCACGATCACCCGATGACAAGTGATACGCCTGTCCATAACAACGTGGTGCTGGATAGGATGATATATACTCCAACACATTACTCTCGGTTGAGACATAAGATGTTGAGTGGATTTACCCCAGTAATTACACTAGGCTACGGCGCCCTACAAACCGAAGCATAGTAATATTTTCACACTTCTGTTTGGTGTTAGAAATAAGCTGTGGTGGTACATACTTAGACGGTCTTCATCAACCGTTACCTACTACCAGTAACGATTTTTTTTATTAACACTAAAAATATTGACTCGTTTTTATTTGAAGAGGTGACGAGACGAACGAAATGTTCGCTTGATGGTAAGCGAGTACGTTCAATGAAAAAATAAAAATTATTATATGTGTAACCATCAACTATAGAGATAATCACCCAAATAATCATATTAAAATATAAAATACTAGTAAACGAAAAGATAAGAAAATCATAACGTTCAAAAAAAACAAGTTAGGCCATAACTATATAATATGTTCTTCATGATATTAACGTAGACTTGGAAACATAAATTATACTAGCTGTTCCCCTTCCGCCTTGCTGCCAGTAACACCCTCGCAACTCCCTTCGGGGAAAGAATTTTGTAAAACCAAACCCTAGACGACCTCTAAATGGAAGAAGCAATATCTCTACTAAATTGTGAGTGTTTACGTCTAATACTTTCGGAGATCTCGTAACGAGTCAATGAATCTCAGGATATCTCCAATAAATACAGAGGTAAAATAACACTGAAGAGTTAAAAGCTGCCTCCAAGTAATCTTCGAAGATATTAAAGCTAAAAATAAAAGCATTAAGCAGATACAAGGTTTACTCGTTATTACACCCGGAGAACATTCTGGAAAATCCAAGTTTAAAATAAACAACGATCAAGAATTACTAGGCGTGGTGTACTGTTATACTTTGGCGCTTATTACAATCGAAGTAAGAGACAATTAGCTTCAGTGGATAGGTGTGAACGCGGCGGATAGTTTACTTCAGACCCGGACTGCCTTGATGAGAGCAAAGGCGTTGAGAACATACGGCTTCAAAATACTACAAGCAAGTTAACTTTCAAAGTTCAAACATAGACTACCGCAAACGTAATGCAATTTTTTTTTTAAAAGAGAAGACCTAACTGGTACATATTTTAAGTAAGAGAAAAATTATGCGGAACTCTTACCAGTTAAAACCATGAAGTCTTCCTCTCAACGTATTTGTGCTAAGCTATTACTTAGTATCAGAATTGAACTAACATTGAAACTAGTCGCGTACCAGGACAAACATAAAGAAAAAAAATTTTTTTAATGATAATAATAGAACTGGAGTATTATGAGCATGTTAGTATTAATGGATAAAAAAAACATCTTCTCATACAATGGACTTATATCTAACAAATAAAGACCTGATCTATGTGGAGATCTTTGGGGAGCCCTATATCCAGCAGTGGACATCTATCGGCTGATCATGATGAAGTAAAGATCATTGGGAGCCACTGGATTCAAACAGCGCAAGAGCGGGCCTTGTGGAATACATCACAAAAGACCTATGTCCAGCAGTGGACGTTGATCGGTTATGATGATGATGAAAAATAAAAAATTACAAAATGCCTGTGTTGTATTGAGTTATACTATATGAACTCTGGACAAGACCTATTGTTGTGGAGATCTTTAGTAGAGATCTATGTTCAATAGGGAGTCTATCTGCCGATGTTACTGATGGTGATGTAGCCTAAAACTTTTAAGGGAAACTACTACCGTTGTTGTCGAATCAATTAAATATTACTGACAGAGATAGAGATACACATATTATATATAAATGAGTATAACAATACTTTTTTTTAACTATCAATCACTAACACTTATCTATTTCACATGTTGATAAGTGACAGTCAGGATGTAGATGAAATAAAGCAATGCTGCTATGAAGGAAGATTTAAAATATGAGAATGGTAACTGGGAGGGTGCGATAAAACCCTAGCACTAACGATCTATAATGTGGTAGTGGAATCCAACTAGGGGACCCTAGTTTTACATACCAAGTTAGGGATGAAGTTGAACGCATAAAGTTCTCACTTACAGACGTCCGTATGTATGCAACAATGTCAATTGGACAAATTATTTATGAATGTAGATTACCTTGAGTGTTAATATATTAATAAAACCTGAACGAGTCGCTCACTGCAGCCCTCGTGGACGCAATGCGTTCATGTCAAGCTGGTGTTAAGCAGCCGCTGCAGCTTCCGCACCTAATTTACACACGCGGACAATGTTAAGGACAACTTCAAAAGTGACTTTGACGATAGATTAGTATTAAAATTAAGTAAAAGTTAAACAATATCCTCATCACTTCAAGTACACAGAAGATTGTATTAAACAGAGATGTTAGACCATTACAACAATAACATCATCAGCCGATAAGACACCCACTGCTGGACATAGACCTCACCTAAAAATCTTCATAATGAACAAACTATAAAGGAATGGTAAGGGGGGACCAAGACCTTGTTTTGTGGAATACATACCTACGTCCAACAGGGACATCCATCGGTTATGATGATGATGAAGAGATATACCCGCCCATAATAAGAAGGCGTTAGAAAGACATACAGAGCGGCGCCTTGTGCTTGTGTTAAGTTCGTTACCCCAGTAATTTCACTAACTACACATCCTTTCGGACCGGAACAAAGTAATTTTTACAGACTACTATTCAGCGGCAGCAATATGTTTTGCTGTGGTACTTACCCAGACAATCTTCGGTAAAATCAAAACCTAATACGCCATACTCCATAATGACGTTTATATATTTACAGATTTCCGTTTTTATTTGATATTAATACTTTACAATACGTTCAACATGATACCAGCAGCTAACGTAGCATCATAACCTACTGCTGAGGTTAGGTCCTCCACAACAGTACTAACTTTCAGCGATTTTATGAAGGCAAATTTAGTATGTGAGAGTGGCAGGTACGCAGCCCGGTAGGACTATTAAGAATAAGACTAAGGTAAGCCTTTTAAAGAAGGCAATTAGAGTCTTCGAGTTTGCGTGCCTTTAAGCGTGGAGCTCTCACAAACGATAAGAAAATCCCTGCGGAACAGCAAATTTAATATAGTCTTGTATTTGCCGTATCACAACGACGATGAAAAGGAAGGCTTGATATCCTTCAATGGAACAAGTTTAACCATAGTACAGGTTCCATAGGAGATCCCAGAACCTCTCCTAGACCTCTGAGGTGTTAATTGGTAGAGATCCCATATAACCCTGACTTCTTCCCAGAAGCAGGGTATCTTTAGATCACTTCCGACACAAAAAGATACTCTGGCCTACATCCGATCCCGAAACAAACCAAGCAGTTGAATAGCTGTACATCAGTAAACAAACTTTGGCCTGCATCTAATAATTACACAGTAAACCTGTCAATGTCTGGACGCTCAGTGGTAGCCCCATTACCGGACTAGAGCACAGTGGGCTAATCACACGCTTGCTCAAAAAAAAACCTGATTATAGAAATCGTAACAGTGACAACCCGGACCGATTATTCACCAACGACCTTTGGCAAAGGGTGAAGCCCAAAACCGAACGCGATGGAGAGTCACCGTGGACGCCCTTTACCTCCTCTATGAGCCATAAGATGTTAATAAAAAAACCTATCACTAATATTAGGAGTAATATTAAAGTAAACTGATGTTTATTTCCCTGTTATTCTTCTAAAGCAAACGGACAATAAAGATGGTATTCATTTTATTTCCCAAAGTAAGTGTTAACTTATAATGATCATTATAAACTTAAAGTAATCATACAATGTTGCATACGTAAACAAACCTTCAGACGGAGCCTATTACTAACCTACGCAGAAAACAATGAGGAAGCATATACACTGCAACATAAATAACAATATAATATATTCATGTGTAACTAAAGCAGTTTTGTAATATATATTTATGTCATAATACATGATACTGTTTAGTGACAAAATGAGCTGGAATCTCTTTATATAAATCTATATATACAGGGGATATCCATTTATACGCTCATCACGAGATCTCCGAAACTTTTAGACGTAAACACTCAAAATTTGGTAAAGACATTACTTCTCCTGAGTGGTGTAAGGGGTCCCCCACAACGACATACGGGACTCAAGCCTACCTCATCTGCTCGTGGTGCACCCTGCCAATCAATAAACGAGGCACTAGCCAACCCGCATTAGGCTAGCGTGGTAATGGCCCCAAGCCTCTACAAACGACGGCTTCTATTGCCAGGCGGTACTAGAGGCAATGCTGATAGTAACGTCGCGGGAAACCGCTGGATGCGGACAACGCAAGACCGATCGATGTCGAGATCTTTGGGGGAGGCCTATGTCCAGCAGTGGACGTCTATCAGCTGATGATGATGACGATTACTTCTGATATATAGAAGACCGCTAAGTAAGGATTTTACAAAATTCCTCCTCCAAAAGTACCTGCGGCGATGTTACTGGTGATCAGCTAATAACATATTTAATTGTAGTAAATTCATAAACCTTAGGTATTGTAAGTCACGCCGCTGACCTAAAACTAAGTGGAAGCGCCGCCGGGCAGGTACTCCAGTTAAATGCTAACAAGTACTACGCTCTGTTTTCGGAAATCTTTCACAGATCAGGTTGACTTGTTTGCTTTACAAAAATGTCACGGCTATCCGTTTCGTTTCGTGGCAAACGGCGTACAATATTATTGTATCGATCATTCATAAATACAGCCGTAATATCGTCGCCATTTTATATAACATATTGATTAAAATGTACATTTTACTATCATATCATTTGTCATGTACCACTGACTTTATCAGTTATATATAGGATGTCTCGTAGCAGATTTAGGATTTGAAATTCGAATATTTTCTAACGGTTGCGCGGGGGACCGGGGAGGGGTTACAGTTTGGAGCAGCATTTGTGCGGATTGGTCAGTCACGATGTCGCAGTGGACTGGTGCTCTTTCTGTCAATGGAATAATTGGACCGTTTTTCTTTGAAAATTCTCGTGGAGCAACCGTAACTGTTGATGGTGATGTCTATCGCCGCATTTTTATACTGAAAATAAGAGAACATCCATTGAACAGCTCTCACACGTGGTTTCAACAAGACGACGCCACGCCTCACACAGCAAGAGCCACCATGAGCCTCCTGCGCGAGATACACTCAGAATACTCTCGAAAGATTCTGCGAGTTTGTACGTCGCGATGGAAAACATTTGAACGGAGTGATCTTTATAAATAAAATCCGCATGTCTCGTCTTTCTTTTTATGACAAATATATGTATATTCTAAAATAAAAACACCTTTAATTTAATTAAGAAATCCTAAATCTGCCACGGGACATCCTATATCTTGTCTTAAAGTTAAACTTGTTATTGCGACATATTGATTCAGTTTGTTATATGAATTGAGTCATTAATATTTTGTTGTCACTTTGTCAATTATATATATGTTAGGATCTAAAGTAACATAATGAACGTGGGTTTTCTTATTTCACCGATCACGTGAAATGTAGTGAACGTATTGACTTGGAACATGACCATTCGACGCATAGTGATTTATAGAAGGTTATAGGCTATTTATTGTTTGAATTTCGTAGTTCCTTCATAATTTTATTTCTAATTAACTTTTACAAATATTTTTATTTGCGGTTTTATATGCGGTTGCTATAGTAACGGTTACTACAGAAAGTCATTTGCGGTTGCGGTTGCTCTCAAGGAATATTTCAGACAAATTTCAAATCTAAGTCTATATTACAACCAGTGGAAAATAGCTAGTATGTAAGCGTATATATGTACTAATACATATATACGCTTACCTCTGAAACCGAATTCCGGTTTGAAGAGCGTTGTAAGTAGTGATATTTTCGGAAAATAGACTAAGCATCTTGTCTTAAAGCGACGATAACAATATGGTATTATATAGTAACGATCGTAATGCTCTTTACAGCACCAAATTAAAAAAAAAATTAAGATTAATTACTTTTGATTATTGTAATAATAGAAGAAATAACTTACACAGTTACCCGCCTAATTTTTAGTGTAAAATTTTAGTTCATTTTAGTATAAGATTCAGTCAGAATTGAGATATATATACATCCTGATAGAACTCCGAACGATCCTCTCCACGACGTCGCTTTTAAAGAAGTTCATACTCAAGTTATCATCAAAAGTTAATAAGTCAGTGATGAAAAGTGACAGGTGTAAATAAGTATCTGATCGCAGCCTGTTGAATTAATCATCACGTGCCAATAAAAGCTGTAGCTTCAATTGTAACATATTAAGGAGAAATAGCATTCCATGCATTCATTTAAAAGATTGCTTGATTACTTATAAGGACTTAAATATGTCAACTACAGATGTCAATGTTTTTTTTAGTAGAGGCGGCGATAGATAATTCTAAAGAGCGATCGTACGGCATACGTTTCGATGAGACCCAGGTTCGATCCCGAAAGAGAACGTGATCTCGATTAAGAAAAGAAATGTAAGAAAACGGACATTTCCAAGAACAACAACTTTCCCAAACATTTCACATCTACCTAACCTGCAGTTGCTCGTTACGAATCAATGAAGTTGATTCTCTGCCCGAGTCCCAACAGTGGGATTTATTAACAGAATAATATATTATTCTTCATTAAATTCAGTAATCTGAATCAGAAGATTGTCAAGCATATCATAGGTCTGTATTGTTTTTTTAGGGTTATTCTTTGTATTGCAACTCCGACGTCTGCAGTTTATGGTCATTGTAGAGTATATCTCTTCTTACACTTTTTAAACCATTGATGTGACAGATAAGCATACGATCCACCTGATGATGAAGGGTTAGCGTAGCCTGAGGTTACTAATAATACCGGACGTAAAAGCACGTTGGCAACCTTGAATCTTGATTTGAGATCTCCAATGTATCTTAAAGTATAATATTGTCTTTTTTCATTATTATATGTTCCGATAAATATCTCATATGATATCATTAAAAGCTAAAAAATTAATGTTAAAATTAAAAATTAGTACTAAAAAAACGTTTACACTATACACTTACCTTTATGATCCACGTTGCCTTTCAGCTGTTCAGCTTTGGCCTGTAACTTAGTCTGCATAGTCTCCGCACCTTCCTTCATCTTCGCAAGGATACCTGTTACACGCAATTAATAGTAAATCGGAATTCCTTAATAATTGTTAAAAGTTATTTATGTTGCTACGGTTCTGGTAAATGCAGGTAGGAGAGATATTTTAATGACGCAGTTAAAATGGTGGATCTATGTTTACCTGATGGTAAATGTAGATGATAATTATATGCCAGAAAGGATGTTCAGCTCGGCACCTTGAGACATAACATAATAAATCTCATTATCCCGATTACTTCAGTAGCTTAAGAGTCCTTCAAAACAGAACAGTAAAGAATTTTTTTTTATCAACAGTGGTCTAAGACTTCTACCCAATTTCACCTGTCCTTAAATGATAATCAAATCGTAGACAGTGATAGCGAACTTGCCCAGAATACTCCAAAACTGATATTTTAACAAAATATAGTAGTTTTGTTACGGCAACGGATTTACCATGAGAAGGTGCTAGTTACCCTTCCAATAAGTATACTTCATAACATCTGTCCTCGGAATCGAACTAAGATCAGCCGTACCACAGACCGAGAGTTTAATAACTGCACCACGGAAGTGATTCTCTGGTAGCAATACAAACCATGCTTATCCTTCTCTTTTAAGATCCGCTCCATGTCGCCGGCCTTGTCTTTCACGCGACCGAAGAAATCTATCCGTTTCAGTAAGCGTACACGAAAACAAATACGATTTGTTATGTCAAGATATTTACACTACGATCGTTTATTAATATTAGAATTTTTTTATTTAATCTTTCAGGTAAGGTAGCACGGCTAACCTCACCTGCTCGCGGTGCACCCTACTAATCAACAAAAAAGGGACTCTGGCTCCCACCAACCTGGCCCAAATCCTTCCATGTGAAACTCTACAAAGGCGGGGATGTTTAGGGTACGCATATGTCCAGCAGTGGACGTCTATCGGCTGATGATGATAACATTACGATATTTACACTACGTTCATTTATAAAGGTTGTGTAAAATTATATTCAATTTTTTTTAATTTAATCTTTCAGGTAAGATATCTATAGTCTACAATATAATATATTAAAAAAGTTTACATGTAACAGATTAAACTACGTCATCTTCTTCAGGTCTTTAAAAGGTCTGAGAAACTAAAGTAATTATTGCAATGAATTAGCTATAAACTCACCAGATATTCTTTTTGCAGCGTCAGGACTAGCAGACTGAGTGAGAGCAGCCACCTTCATATATTCACTGGTTATTAATCCAGCAGCCTAGGACATAACCAAGGCATTATGATATGTAATAATAATATAAAATGCAAAAAAGAAATAAAAATATCAAGTGACAGGAAACACCAATTTGTGAAATACTTTATCCTACCTCAAGGCTTGCTGGGCTCATTGCAGAATACTCCTCACTTAGTAACTCCACGATGAGGCCTTCGATATCGAAGAAAAGGATGTGACTTTCTGGATCTATGAACAATATACTGAAATGAAAACCCAAATTCGAAATGCAATTCCTCTTTATTCAACTCATCCGTGAGACGATGAGGACATTCTCCTGAAGACCCATAAAAACATGCAACTAATTAGATAGAATTAGTCTCGTCGCTTAATTACATAAAAAAAAAATATTATGTGTTAAATTTTTAAATGGAATAACTTAGTAATTGATGTGTGATAGAAATGGAAATAAGATGTCTGAGAGGCGCAAGAGGCACCGAAATCATCCGCTCCAAATGCAAAGCTGATGCTGACTACAATCTCATATAGTGACCGTAGTGTACTAAAAGTATGAAGTAGGTGGAGATTGTTAGTGGTACCGGTGGGGTTGGAACGGAATCCTTGCACGGTGAGGGGAGCGCGACGTGCACGCGCGGGCTCTGCGAGCGGACCAGCCCCCACCGCGCCACCACCTCCTGACAGTGCGGCCAACCCACGCGCTGTCGCTGCCCTCATCGCAGTCAAGTTGCGGTGCCGTAGACCTCTGGCACACCACAATTAAATACATTATTAAAAACAACTATCATATATTTTTTATCGTGTTTCTTCTCTTATCGCGTATAATATCTACCCATTTCGATTTTTGTTATGAAGTTTTGTTAGTGAGACGATCTTAACGAACCTACTTGTCTTACTACCACCTCAGTATTATAAACTTGCATATCAGCATTGCTGTGTTCCAGCAGTCAACATATTCTGGTCGAGCACGCTTCACCATCCCCAGATTTGTGACAATAAATATATCGCATTGTACGCAATAAACTACAATTAAACAAAATAACTCATTCCTATAAACGCTATCTGATCAGAAATTATCATCAGATGTGTTAAAAATCATCATCATCATTATCAACTGACAGATGTCTACTGCTGGAAACAGGCCTCACCGAAAAGATCTCCACGTAGTTGTTTGAGTTCATTGAGGGGAATTGGGCCGTAACCCACCGCGTGAAGGTGAGGTTGACTCGAGCTCCGTAAGATGTTGGACGGAACCCCTTACACCCCGTGTTAAAAATAAATTAATATTATTTACAGAAGCTTATTTAAAATTATTTATAATCACAAAACCTACCTGAAGAAGTGCACAGCCGGGTTCGCAAGACCTTGCAGATCGCCAGCACCGGCCGCCAAGGAACCACCCAAGTCATCCGCCACAGTGTCATCGCAAGCAGACAGAACCTCCTCGGCGATCATTCCTGTACAAACATTACTATTTACATATAAATAAATAGGTTTCTTAATATTCTCCCTACTTGTACTCGGAAAATTCTTCTACAAAAGAGAGTGTTAGGATATTATGTAAAGTAAAGGATTATTTCAATATATAATAATAATAACAAGTTGTTTTTTTTGGGTTATGTTGTCTTCCTTTCTCTTTCAATATATCTCCTACAATAATTATTACATAAATTTAATTAGTGATTTTATAGCCTTGATACGTATCAATGCAGTACAAGAAAAATATCCATAGTCCAGAAGACTAAAGGAGATGATTTTTATTAAAGTTTGATCATAAGATGCTTATTGCTTCTGTAATTTTACAGTATGCAACGCCGAAAACTGGAACCGGTACAAGATGGTGTTGGCACTCTATATGTGAGAATAGACGCTGGTGACCAACTATCGAGTTCCCGATAAAGTATTAAACGAGAAAGGTATCACTGACCATGCAGAACCCGGTCGAGGTGCCCCGTTTCCATCTGCCAGACGTACACGGTGCCGTCGCTGCATCCGACTACCATAAAGTCGTCAGCCGGCCGCCATTTGATGCTTACAACCGGAAAGAGGTGTCGAGATGCCAGAGTCACGCACTTCCGTTCCGTTAAACCTGATATTAGAAACGCAAACGTATATTTTTATTCATATAGGTTTTTTAATGATAATAATAACTGTCATACACCGCAAAGTTAATGGGATACCACCGTGGCGCAGTGGCTCTTGACATAGTGGTCCCTGGATAGATTTTTTCAAACTTACTAGGCTAGTAACCAAATTAATGTTATAAATCAGCCGCTATAACGGCATTGTTGTGTCCAGATATCAAAATATGAGAGCCAGAACTCTCCAGGCGAACATGCTTCTTCACACATGGCCTTATTGTCACTTAACGCCATTTTTTGTGCGGGCTTTTATTCCTTAGGGATGCTGATGCTAGCCCGGCGTGCAATCTTAATATTCCGTGACCCTATAAAATAAGGTTCAAATTGGAACCAAATACATTTAGAGTTCCCGACGCGCCCGGGCGTTCGTTGACCCGAGCATCAGCCATTTGTGATTTTGTGTTTCATTGCTGGTTTTTTTCTTAGTAAAGTAATTTATTTATTATGAAACTATCATTTCATTTAATTTTACTAACACGATAGAGCGTAAATAATACTAATAAAACGTTTTAAAAAAAGGATTTTTTTTTTAATCAGAATCGATTTATTTTCCGTCCCATCATCAAAGGTGTCATTAGTACTATCGTATCCAATAGAGGTTTTTTTTTATTGACGTATGTAACAAAATGCTAATGGTCGCACACCCCGAAACCAGAAGGGCTGGTGTCGCGGTAGTGCCGGACTCCAACCGACTACAAAGCTTCACTCGGTATTCCAATCACTTCCGAAGACATACACGAGGGTCACAGGATAACATCGAGCAGTTGTTCTTCCGCAACCCCCCATCGGCGCCCGGATCGAACGGGCCCGCCCCGGACCCAGTATGAGGTATAACATGACAGCAAAACGTCAGCAGGGTCGCTATAATAAATTATACTATCTATAATAAATATTCAAATATTAACTTACTAAGCAATGTGACGCTGTGATCGGAAGCTACAGAACAGATACACTTCTGTATACGAGTCTGAAAAATAATGAAATACATCAGTTTTATTACAGGCAATAACAGGAACATTTATTGATCCCTGTTAGTCTAGACCTACTAGGTCTCCGTTGCCTGAGACCGTATAAGTAGGTACCACAGTAACTCCTATTCCTGTCGTCAAACAGTAGTGTGCAAACATTACTGTGTTCCACTTTCAAGGGCACTGTAGCTAGTGTAATTAGTGGGGTAACGCAATGTGGTGCAGTGCAAACCATTTGCAAGCTGGACTCAGAGAGTGACCAATGACAGTGTTCTTCAACGAACTGGACAAAAGCGTAACCTTATGGTTACGGTTAAGAAACGGAAAATCTCCTACCTCGGTCATGTACTCCGTCATCAGCGATATGATCTTTTGCAGTTAATTATAATGGGTAAAGTATATGGAAAACGAAAGGTGGGGAGAAGGAAAAACTCATGGTTGAGGAATATCAGGGAATGGACTCGCATATCTGAGGCGTCCGAATTGTTCCGCCGAACCAGAGACAGAAACGATTGTACCACGCTGATCGTCAACTTTCGCTAGTCGGAGAGGCACTTTAAGAAGAAGAAGCATACCATTTTAACTAGCGTCACGTTGTTATAGGCGAGTGTATCACTTACCATCAGCTGAAGGTCCCGCTCGTCTCGTCGTTTAATTACATAAAAAAAAATGTCTCAAGGCGACAAGCGTATTGTAAACGTGCAATACTTAACATCACACGGCAAGTCGTTTAGTTGAATAAATATAAAATATCTAAAATTTCAAGTAATACATACAGAAAGTAATTAATACAACAAGTGCACGTACACTGCAGTTGTGTGGCGGCACTATAAGCTGGGTGATCTCGCCTGCGTGCACGCAGAACCGGTGCAGCAGGGCGCCGGAAAACAGGTCCCACAAGCACACCGCGAAGTCTATACCACCAGACACTAAGTGCGATCGGTCGTACCTGCCGCGAACAAAAGAACGGTAACATTTAGAGATAATACTATAGTATAAAAATTATTATCATCAGCAGATAGACGTCCACTGCTGGGCATAGGCCTCCTGAAAAATACCCATATCGACCGATCCTGCGCTACCCGCATTCAGCTGCTTTCCGCGACCTTACTATCAGCATAACTTACGGTACCGTCAGACACTACGGGCCGTCGTTTGTAATGGTTCATAGGGGGATTCGGGCCATTTATCACTACGCTGGCCCAATACGGGTTAATGGCAGTCAGAGCCTCGTTTGTTCATTAGCAGGGTGCACCACGAGCAGGTGAGATTGGCTTGGGTCTCGTGAGATGTTGTACAGGACACCTTATACTCCTAAAATATTGATCAAACAATAATTAAGTTCTAAATTTTTTTACCGCATCTGTGGCGAAGAGACAATCCGATTTTCTTGTAAAACGGAGGTCCTTACTTAACTTCTAGGTCACAGCGGAGAATAGTTGATTGGGCAACAGAGACATTGAAACCAGTACTCTTATATTTTGCTTATATGTCGGTAAGTAATTATTGATTTATGAAGTCAAAGTCAAGGAGATTGAAATAGAAATTATTTATAATTGAAACCAACTTATAGATATTTATTGATGAAAAATAAATTACACGTAAATAACAGTACATATCGATATCAGTTGCTTAAGAGGAAATGTTTAAAAATTACATTTATTACAAATCAAAGAACAAACCTTTGGTGAACGTGATGCGGATATAACAAGCAGTTAACTCTGCCATTATGTCCTAGAAGTAGCTGATGCGGAGGCCAGTCTGCAATCAAAACGTTTCCACAAAAAAAATACATTTTAACTTATGTTATAGAGTTGAAACAAATGTAAAATGGTCATAAATTGAAAATATAATATATTCAACAAGTAAGCTACTTTAAAGCGTAGTAACTTTTAGTTATGATTTAAAATTAACTTTTTTTTTATAACAGTGACTGTTTTTATCATCTTTATTAAGTTTGCAAGCACAACTTATTCCAGTTTAAAACATATTGTAGCTGGTGAAGTTATTGAAGTAAAAAAAGTTAATAAAAGTCTTAAGGCGACAAGCATAGTGTCATCATCATCAATATCATCAATCGATAGACATCCACAAGCATAGTATGGTGCTGTATATATCAAAGATGCCACCATTCATGTATCATTAACCATCAGGTTACGTACTGCTCATTTCGTCGTTATGTTGAATTTATAAAAAAAAAATTAACAATGCAAAACAAGTAGAAATCATAGCATACTTTTGTTCTTCTCACTCTCTCTCTCTCATTGATGTATATTACCATCTAGCTGCTGATGTCCTCCGTGGAGTAGCTGTAACTGCACGGTGTGTGTTGCGTTCACAATGACAATGGAGCCGTCCTTCCGCCCCACGACCAGCCGGTTGGCGGCAAGAAGGTATATCGACGCCGTAAGCTTTATCTCTATTGACAATTTATTCTAGTTAAAAACATATTAAATTATTCAAACATAAATATTGGAACCCCATGTATTACTACTACATTTTTATATAAGATACTAAAAATTGCCCAACCTGGTTCGTCTGGATGACTCAGCTGGTCCAATATACCAACCGGACTTGGATTCATTTCTGCCCAGGCCATATCCAAACTCGTCATAACTGTTGGCGCGTGTGCTAAAAGAACAATAAACAAGAAAATGTTTTTAATAAAAATTACATTTCCTAATGTTTTTGTCAGTGTCACACGGATATAATCAAATGGCAGGTTAAAATTTATGACTTCAAAATTATCATTCAGTTCCTTTAATACTATTCTATTATAGATTCAAGCTTCATCCTCTTTTAAACTCTAGCCTGGAAATCATTATTACCCACTCATGTGACAGTACGTTGATCCTCTGAAGCACTTACAAGGCAACTGGTTGAACACAGCCGTTGCGGCCTGGTCAATATTCCACACGGAGACAACGCCAGCAGAGTCGCCACGCAGCAGCAAACGCCTCTGCTCACCGCCTACAAATGTAGTCACGAAGCGCATTGCAGGTGGACACGACAGCAACTGTAGGAAAGTTCAATAAATTTATGTACACATTTATTTATTCATTCGTTTCTTAAATTATTGCAACATTTTTTTTATTTATTTATTACAGTCCTATTACAGCAGACGAAAAGAACCTATATATGTGAAAAGTAGATTGGAATATATTCGTTCTCACTTTAGTCTTGGCGAATGATTAAGTCAAGACAAAATCATCTAAATTATCCATCACATGCTTCATTAATAAAATTCTGATACCGTTTGTCGTTATAGAAAGAATAGGAAAATCCAATTTCATCATTAAAGATACAATTCTAACATATTGTCGGTTTTCAAAAATATCGGACGCATTTGGTTTTGTTGTCATAGAATTCTTTACTCAGGAAGAAACAACGTAAACTTTATTATATTGTAAATAAAACCCATATTCGTGTAGATAATACAAATAGGCTACCGCAACTATTAATCAAATGTATTGTTTTTGAAAAGCGGCAAAATCTATCTAAACATTTTATTTTATACTATCACGCCTTTTTTCCCACTAGCAGTAAGCAGAGGCGAATAAACACCCACTTTACACCAGATATGGTCAGATTAGGTCCCATGTAACAGGGGACGAGCCTGTTACCACTTTATTGGGTCCACCACACACACACAAAGATAACTTCCGTCTCCGGGTTTCCTCACGATGTTTTCCTTCACCGTTAAGTACGTGGTAATTGTAACAATATACACATTAGGCACTGAAAAACTGCCTAAGAGGTGCATGCCCCGGTCGAGATTAGAACCCTCGTCATCCGATTGCGATGTCTGGGTTCATAGCCATTGAGCCACCACGACTTCTAAACATTCATTCGCCAAATTGTAAAAATAGAAAAAAAATACTGAAAATTAATGTGTCTTCATAACATTAATCTACCTTATTATCAGGATGCGCGAGGATACTATATAGCACAGGACTATCGTGGTCCACGGTAGGACCATGGAATCCTTTGTGATCAGGCACAGAGCTGTAAGTAATCACACTGTCAGCTAAGTCGGTTATTAACAAATATTTTATACACGAAAAGGAGAAAAAAATTGATACACTCTCTTGCGTCTTTACACAAAATAATTTAGATGATAATTAAAGAATTGAAGTCAAAGTGAAAAAATAAGTGAACAGAATTTCTCAATTTATAGTACATATTATATACATTAACAATTGGTATATATTAAACTTTTTTTTTATTTGTATAGACTAGCGCTGGACTACGATCCCACCTTATGGTAAACGGCGATGTAGTATTTAGTGGTAAAGCGAACTAGTCTAGAAGTAGCCTATTTACTCTTCTCTTAAAATAAAAAATAAATCACAATTTTTAAACTATAAAAAAAAATTATGGACAAAAATGTTTTGTGTTAGCAACGGAAACATCAATCAATCTATTCTAACGTGAACAAATACAACTAGATTAAAACAAAATACTAACAAAATTACAGCGCTAAGGGTATGTTTTGTTAGAAACCTTTATATATACTAACTTAATGATAATAATAAACGAAGTCGTAAAATAAATTTTATAATAATCATTGCAAAGTTACGAACAGTAACAACTTTGAAATGGTCGCGAAATAATGCGGCATAAAACAATAAATTTTTTACAATAAATTTTAATGAAACGATAACTAGCAACACCAAATGCCACATAAATGTAATTAGACAAGCAGATAATGTGCTAGCAAAGGAATATAACTGAAAACGAACTACGTCGAAAACAATTACATACGAAATGACAAATCAAACGGTGCTGACCTACGTATGGCCCGTCCACGTAGCTTGCTATAAAAAAAATTGACATTTTAGCATTTAGCCGGCAGGCAAAGGTAGAGTGTTAATATATTGTAATACATATATGATATTAAAAAAATCTCTGAAACGTGGATGACAAGATACCATCACTTTTTCGGCCCGATATGAATTAAGAGTTTGCCAAGTGTGATAACTAAATCTTATTTTCAAATTGTATTCACACCCGAGCAACTACATGAAAAAAAAAATTAACTATATAAAATATAACTGTCTTTATTTCTACTGTGTATAAATCAAGTCATTTTTAATGTAACACAAATATTCATAATTTTATTAGAACTATGTATGCATGTTTTTATAAGAGTTAAATGAAAAATGTTAATATAATAAATTTTTAATCTGTGTCCAAATCGTAATATTATTGTCTGTGGCTGCAATGAATTTAGCTGTTAAATGTAAACATTCAACACATATACCAGGCTAAGTGCTCTCATGAATCTCTAATGATGAACTTATCATAAACCATGATCTATGAACATCCCATTCATGTAATAAAACAAATAGATTAGAAAAAATCTAGCGTATACCTATGCAAAAAAATTCATTAAAATAAACTTCATTATTGTTTAATGTAACAAAATATTTTATATATCCCAATACACTATTTTCTCTCCGTAATCTGTTAGTATATTTCATCATCACGATCATCATAGCAATATAGTTTTTGTTGATTCATTAAAAAAGATATTATTTATAAATATTGCCATTTTTATAATTCATAAAGTACAAAAAACATATTTTTTTTTGTAAAGGCAGATTACTTGATGATAAGTGATTAGAAAGTTTTCTTTTTGATGCTATCTTAGAAGTATAACAGAACGGAAATTGCAATGGTCTTTACACTGCATATTATTGTGTACTATGTTTAATCACTCTTAACAATGACATCCTCCGAATGTTCAAAATTTTAAGCACCGATTCTCCATTCAACATTTCCAACATTTTCATGATTTATTTTAAAATTATATTTGAGTACCCAAAATTGTGTTACAGATATTCTCAACCTGTCTACCTAGGACACGAGATTGAGATGTAATTTTTTTTTTTTCATATTCCAAAGAAGCTTTACTTATTACTTAACTGTTTTTGTAACATTAGCGCTACTATTTAAATTTTTAATAATACTATGGATGTCGAAAATAAAACTACATTCTAAAACTTAGTTTTAACTTACTTAGCTGGTAGCTTATAGAGATATCCTTTCCCTTCAGTAGACCAAACAAGCACTCTGTCTGTAGCCAGAAAATCTCCAGACATCCAACGTTCACCTGATGGCGCTTGGATAGAACAGAGTACTGAAAAATCACCTGTAATAAAATCAAAACCAAAATTATTGATAAAGTGTTAGATAATAATCAACTTTAAGTACAAAGTAAAGTGTAAGATAGTACTGTAAAACTGCAGGATATTTCAATAGCTGGTAATTTTTTTTTTTAATTTAGTATACATTATACATTTAAAATAAGCAGAAAGAGAATCTTAACAATGTTAAATATATATGATCCTAGTTAATCAGGCATATTAATTACTATCGTGTGAACATCATGCCCTTCTCATCTCTACTTTGAATAAAAACCAACACACCTGCATCATATATCTGGCTGTACTTAGCACAAACCACCAATACAGTGCGCTGATTGTACGCACAGCAGTTCAGAGAAAGAGCATTTAAGCAACGAATTTGTTTTGATTCATTTTCGTAGATAGGCTCTGCTTGTTTGTTCTCATGACCGAGGAGTGACCAAACCTGAAAAAATAATTACATTTTCATTCTATTACATATTACTTGGTATTGATTTTTAAATTAAATTATATCAATTTATTTTTTTGAAATCTTTATGTCCAAACTAGACAGTATTTATAATTGCTTTATCATCATTGTAATCCATTAGATATCCATTGTAGGATACAGGCCTATTATTAATACCTGCAAAATCCCAGTATATTTACCACACAATCATCCAACTTTTGCAGAGTCTATAATTATTAGGTAAAAAGTAATAATGAACAATAATTTGTTTAAAGTATATAATTTTTTAGTGTCTTTACTTACTTTTACAGTACCAGTGATAGATATAGCCAAGACCACATCGTCTTTTCTCGATGATGGTTTTAAAACCTATAATGAAATGTAATTGTTTCATTAATCTTAAAAGAAAAACACAACCTTGAGTAATGAAACACAAATTAGGAGAAGAAGATATTATGAGTTTGGATAACACAATATTATAAAAAGCATTTGGTAAATGATAATGTACATTGTGGCCTCTTGGTAGTATTGAAAAATTTTGTTCATGGGAACAATAGCAGTAATGATTCAAACTAGGATATACCCTTTTTAGTAGCATAACTTAAAAGTCAAATATTTTTTAATCAATAATATTAATCTGTAACTCACATGTAAAGCTGATATCCAGTCAGGATTCATTTTGGAGCTTAAGCAAAATAAAATTTCCAAAGAAAATGGATCCATTATTATAATCTCTGCATAGTAACCATTACAGAACAGACGGAGATCCTCACTATTGCACATATGGTATGCCTACAAACATTATTAACATGAGAGGTTGTAGAAATTTAAATACTATGGCATCTCATGATTAAAGATAATTGTAAAGAATCATAAAAATGACAAGGAAATTTGATATTACCTGTATGTTAGTATGAATCTGTGTTAATTTGACACTTTCTCTACATTTGCCATCTACCAGATCCCATGTGCACATTTCACCAGCTTCAGAAGAGCTAACTATATAGTTATTGTCCTGTATAAAAAAAACATAGTGAAATTCTAAGTAATGAATAAAATTCTGGCAAAAATATTTTGCAAGTACACTTGTACCTCAATTTACACTGGACTCAAATTACATAATTTTTCTTTTACAGTTTTTAATTACATTTTGTTTACATTACTCTGATAACTTTGACATTAAACTTAATATTTTATATTAACCAACTCACCTAAACTTAATAATTTCAGAAAAACAAAAATATGAAAAAAGGAAAAATAAAATTATTTCATAAAATACTCTTAGTTAATGTTACTATAAAACTCTGTACATACCACTTACATTTTCCAATAAGAATTATTATATAAAAAATACTATATTGTTTAACTTTACTCATGAAACAAAAAACCTTGTTTTATGTAAAATATGCTTACTGCATTAACAGTTTTCAAGTTATATATTAATTTCTTCTGTTTTTCACATTCCAGAGGCTTTGAACCTCTTACCACATCAAGGCTGCTATCTAATAGACTATGATTATTTGCATTATACATTACATAAGGAACATTTGACTTCAAACAGTACTAACCTGTATAATAGAAGCTCTAGATAAACAGGTTACTGGAGCTGTATGCCCCACAAGGAGACACCGTGGAGTCATCTTCAATGTGTCTGGATTGACTTGCCATATACAAATTTGGCCATCATAACAGCCTGTTACTAAAGTTTTTTGATCTCTGGATAAATATACTGATGAAACACAGTGCGAGGGTGCATGTTTACCCCACAAGACAACAGGGACAATGAGATTGGTACCAGGCATTTTTAACTGTAAATTAATAAATGAGTGCTTCCTAATATAATACATAAAAACAGAATAAATGGCTAGGTAACAATATGATAATTAGCATTTAAGGTAAAAAATAATTGGAAATCCGTAAATAATTTCCATAACAGAGAGAAAAAAGTAAAGCGAACTATTACTTAAAATAACATCATTACTTTATTTTTTTATTACTACTTTACTTACTACTATTAAGAACTGTAACCAAAAGACGAGTAAAAGTTTAGTTTATAGATTTTACTGTATAGCCATTTGTACATAACAGTTTCTACTAATCTTCAAGGAATAAAATATTTTTTTTTCAATTATATTACTATTGATAACAAAATAATCAATGAACATATGACAAATGTTTGACAATATTTAAATGTTGCCATAAATGCTAACTAGAATTTCAATACCAAAAAAATTGTACACAATTATATGAATAATTTTTTAGCTAAACAGAGTTATTACATAATTGGTTCATCTTGTGATTCACTATATAAGAATTAAAAATTGTATTTAATAGTTCGCATTGATTATCTTAATGCACGGATCTATGGCTTCTCTTAGCTAGAAATGACTTATTTTAAAATTTTTTATTTCTAAACTATTTTAAATGATTATTTACAATAAATATTAATTTATGGATAGAGACATTTATTTTATCCATGTTGATCAAACTTTTAAACAAATAGAAAATTATTTCTATTGCGCCGCGCTGTTAAATACTGTTTTGTATAAAATCTACACTAAGTCAATCGGCAAAGGTTCCATTAGTGAATAAAGAAAGTTTTATATATTGTCACTTCTTTAAACAATATTTGACATTTATTATTACATTTATTGAAGCTTATGAGTTTTTAATATATAACTACAATGGCATCAACTAAAAAACGGAATTTAAAGGACGATAAATTAGCGGAATTGGCGGATAAAATCGATGAAACTGACGAAATGAAATTAAAAATGTTAGGGGCACTTGACAAACCAGAACCTGAAGATGTCTTATATCCTCCTGAACTTAATGCGCATTTGATAGAGCAGTTGAAGGTATGACAATGAAAAAATAATAATTATGCTATAATGCTACGGATTAACCAAACCAGTGACTAGTTTACCTGGCTGAAACATTTTAATTATATACACAATACGTTAAAATTTTAGTTTTTGAGTCAAATAATATAATAATATAACAACTCACAAAAGGCCCCAAAACACTAATAATTCGATAGCCAATTACAATGATTTTTTTGACGGTATTTTCAAATTGTAAAACCATTTCACTATCGTTGAAGTCACATCTAACATTCACTATAAGGGAGCAAAAGAAGCGATAAAATTTATTTAAAAGTTTGGAAGACCGAGTGTGACATGCTAATACAATTATTTTTATTTCGTAGGTAATGACTTGTGAAAATAATGAATTACGAAAATTAATATTTTGTAAAGATGAAGAAATTAAACAGCTAAATAGAACGGTCAATGATCTGAACCAGCGAATACGTGATTTAATCTCCGGTTCTGGACCTGCAATATCTTCGAAATCAGCAGGTATAATAAGTGCTAAAATAACTGACCTGTGTAAACAAAATAGACATTTAGTTGCGGAGCTTGAAGGTTATAAAACAAAAAATGCAGCTTTAGAACGTAAAATAATGCAACTAGATATCTTGAGTAAAGAACACGAAAAATTAGATATTTGTTTATGTAAAGAAGATATTACGGATGCTAGTTCGGATGAATTGAAAGAACTTAATAACAAACTCGCAACCGTCAATAAAAAATTGTTTGAAAGTAAAAATAGAAATTTAGAATTGAAAAATGACATATTAATTGCTACAAAAATTCTACAACAAGAATTAGGTGATAAATTTACTAGCGTTAAAGAATTGCAGCACGATTTAGCAGGATGGAAAGGGAGAGCTCAGCAAATTGTATTACTGCAAGCAAGAATTAATGAACTAGAAGAGAAACTAAACGGGAAACATAAAGATTTAATTGAAGCGAAAAAAAATGATCAAAGCCAGGTTTTAAAATAATTAATTAATATGTATTCATTATATTGATAGACTTTATAAGTTTCCTACATGTATTAAATCTCAAACCTCTAAGTCGTGGTGGTTCAATGGCTACCCGGACATCGCAATCAGATGATGAGGGTTCTAATCCCGGCCGGAGCATGCACCTCTTAGGCACTTTTTCAATGCCTAATGTGCATATTGTTACAATTACCACGTACTTAACGGTGAAGAGAAACATAGTGAGGAAACCCGCACACTGAAATTGTCTTTGTGTGTGTATTATGGCCCCGATAAAGTGGCAACAGACTCGCCCCCTGTTACATGGGACCTAATCTGACCACATCTGGCGAAAAGTAGGTGTTTATTCGCCTCTGCTTACTCCTACTGGGAAAAAAGGCGTGAGAGTATAAAAAAAATGAAATTTCACTGCATATAAAACGATGGCGACACAACTACACAAAATTCTCTATATTCACTACTTTATTTAATAAAATTTATATTTTTCATATAAAATAATACTATTATCGAAATTCCACCCCTTACTGTAGCCAAAAAACCTACCTGAGGATCATTGTTTTATAAGGCTAATTAAATGAGCAATCTTCAAGAGTTTGCATTAAATTTTTTTTTTACAAAATTGATTGTGTAATACTTTTAATTTTTCATAACATACGAATATAAAAGAGTAATAAAAAAATCTACAATAATTTTTAAACTATTTCAGGTTATTAGAGAATTAGAAATGAAAAGAAAAAAAGACGTAGACATTGCTATGAAAGATTTGCAGTCATTAAAAGAAGAAAATCAAGATTTGAAAAAGAAGTTAGATGGGGCAAGATGTAGAATCAAGAATTTAGAATGTGACTCACTGACTCTAAGACAAAAAATGCAAACATTTGTTGAAAAAAGCAATCACGATGATTTGTTAATTAACGAACAAAGAGTGAGTGACCATGGAATTCGTTGATAAAATTGTTTATTTTACGCGTTGATTAATATTACATTATATTTCAGAATCAAATTAAAACTCTTGAATTCTACTATCAAGAATTGTTGAAAGAAAACACAAATAAAATGAATAAAATGAATAATGATATTGAGCAGTACAGTAAACTAATGAAAAATTCGGAAGAAAAGATAGATGCTCTACAAAAGCAAGCTATAGAGAAATCGATTAAAATTGAAGAACTACGAGCTCAATTGACCAGATATGAAGAATGTTCTTTGCAAAATGTATTTTTCACTCCTATGAAAACGGCATCTGACAATGAAATCAAACAATTATCAGAACTCGTAAATAAATTAAACGAACGTCTAGATTTAGAGAGACATAAATGGGATGAATTGGATACAATCCATAGAAAGTTAAAAGAAAAGAAAAGACGTCTAGAAAAAAGAATTCTGAATCTTGAGTGCGAAATAAAAGCTATAAAAGAAAACAGAAGACCTTCAAAAGCTTCAAAAACATCTGTAAGTAAAGATCAGATAGAGACAAGTAAATCTTATACTGCCGGAAAGAAACAATCTTCAATAGCTACAATTGAAGAAAGTCCGAGTATGAGTACATCCATTGAATCGGAAGGTATATCTAGTTATGAGAGTATAGATAAAGAGGAAATGAAGTTTAAATTAGAATTAGCAGAAGAAAAGTTAAAAATGATGGAAGATAAACTTAAGATGATAGAAGAAGAAAAAAGAGATGATTTTACACATTTGACAGAAATGATTAAAAATTCAAAGCAATTATTTAACGATGCTTTAGCTGTTTTACAAAAGGAAAAATGTGTTTGTTCTTGACTTCCAAAAAAAAAGATAATGATACGAGTCAAAGTTCACGTTCAATACCGATAGGTTAATAGTTGCTACCTTAAAAATTACTAATATTCCATAATATTGTTATATAATATTTACAATATAGTTTTCTGCCGTTAGAAATTTTGTTATATTTAATGAAGTGGCAGCACTGATAGCCGCCATTTGTCATTTTTTTGGCATGCGCATTCGGGGATGCTACAGAAATCGTGCTCGGGAGTGTTTTTCATAAAATAAACGTTTTACAAACTTTGTTTGTGCATTGTGAAAAACTTCCGTTCCTCTGTGAAATATTAGTGTTGTTTTTTGTTTTGTGATTGTGTAAAATATATATATCAAGATGAATAAAACTTGCGCAAGGTGTGAGAAAACAGTATATCCTACAGAGGAACTAAAATGTTTGGACAAGGCAAGTTATTTTCTGTTGTACTATTGTTTATCTAATCATTATGATTTATTACTATAGTAATTTTTAACAAGATCTATTACTTTTCAAATCGTAGGGTTTAATAGTATTAATTTTTATTCATGGTCATCGAGTTGTTATCGTACCGGTTCAAATATTCAAAAGAGACATCAGTGACTCATTATTTTTATTAAAATTTATCTTGATCATATGTTTTATTGTATGCTGTTTATGAGCATTCCTTGTTAGATAGTTTATATCAGATGACCTTGTATGAATATATTATGAAATAATCACTCTTGGTAAAGGTTAACAAAATTTTACTTTAGGTTAGCGATATATAAAATCTGCAAAGTTTTGACTTGTATTTGTTTCATTTTCTTTGTGCATTATCTGATGACTTTGATGATTTGACTCACATGATATCAAATGTCACTTGATTAATGTTGTCTTGTGATAAGAGATTAATTAACTCACAAGTGCATTTCAGGTTTAATAACGTGAACTTTTAGTTGTTTGTAAACGTTGTTATTGAGTTTAACAATAAATTTATTTACAAACCATTTTTTTTTATAAGTAACAGTTTTAGTTCCAAAGAAAATTGATATTGTTAAAAAAAATTAATCTCTAATAAATTGTAAATGTCATTTATATAGTTTGTTAATGTTTTATTTACGGCGATATAAACATTTATTTTGTTGTTTTACAAAATTTTTACAGCATCTTAAATTTTATCATAATTTTTAAATGGATAAAATTTAA
The DNA here is from genome assembly GCA_029030555.1 of Ornithoptera alexandrae. Lineage (NCBI taxonomy): Eukaryota > Metazoa > Arthropoda > Insecta > Lepidoptera > Papilionidae > Ornithoptera > Ornithoptera alexandrae. Next base: position 2,266,539 of record JARDVY010000018.1, on the reverse strand, counting down.
AATTTCAACTGAAGATTATTTTTTACAAATATGTAATTTCTTATTTGTTTGTCTACTTAGAATTTAATGAAATGTTTTTTTTCCAAAATAATAAAAGTAATAACTCGGCTGTAAAGTTTAACTGTAGGTTTGTTTATTTGATATAACAAATCTTACAGAACTGATAGCTTGTTACAAAAACATCAATACATGTTTCTGCAACAAGTTATGTAAATTACTTTCCGAAATATGTTAAACACTTGGCACACTGCCACTGAAAGCATGATTGGATAATACATTCTAATGTTTTTAAAAATTAACATTTTTATTTATTTGAAATATGCTGTGATTTATGAACAAAATTTAATACAAAATATAATTTATTATAGTTATATGATTTTATCTGCTCTTTACTGTAAATTTTCATGTTTTGCACTAATTCCTTATGTTTATTGAGTACTGAATAATCTTAACCATGATTAATAATAATAATAATATATTTAGGTAGTACACAAATTGTGTACAGTATGTATACATACAAACCTATGTCCAGCTGTGGACATCCATCGGTTGAAATGATGATATGTACATATAGTACAGTATACTAACAGTTGTGTTTATTTTATAAATCTATTCACAATGACTAGAAATTTTAGTCATTTATAAACCAAATTTTTATATAAACCAAAGATTCAGCAACAGAGAGATAATAACTTCATAAACAACAAATTCAATTTTTGTAACCACTTTACGCCAGATTTATAAAAAAGAGCGATTAAGTTTAATTTTTTAAAATTTCAATTGTTTTCACAATAAAAAAAAGTATGATTCCGGCCAGGATCGAACTGGCGACCTTCTGCGTGTAAAGCAAACGTGATAACCACTACACTACGGAACCAGTTGTATGAATATACAAAAATTGTAAAGACGTTTTGAGTTCGACATTCGACAACAATAAGATTAAAAATATGGAAATATCCTTTATAGATAACATATAGTTGAAACTTTGTTTAAAAAAATATAGAATAACGTCAAATATTAAAAGGCATGGTTGTATAAAATGTCAGACAAATTAAAGTCCAGTCTTGTATTTAAAAATGGGTCAAGGTCATGGTTATACGCCTTAGTATAAATACGTTTTAATACGATAAACGCTTCTTCACCTAGTTTAATCTTTTGGTATGTGGGATATACAGGGTGGCGCAAAAGTAATCCACCTATCAGAAAATGCTATAAATTTTGCCTTGATGTAAAAAAATTAAAAGACAAAATAAAAATAATCCACAAGAAGAAACAAAGTTTTTCATTTTGTTTTTTTAAATTACAGCCAAAAAACATCGGAAGGTTATTTTTGCGCCACCTTGTATACCTTGTATACCATGTATTTTGTATACATGGTGGCGCAAAAATAACCTTCCGATGTTTTTTGGCTGTAATTTAAAAAAACAAAATGAAAAACTTTGTTTCTTCTTGTGGATTATTTTTATTTGGTCTTTTAATTTTTTTACATCAAGGCAAAATTTATAGGATTTTCTGATAGGAGGATTACTTTTGCGCCAACCTGTATATACTGATCGCCGTTGGTGCACCACGTTAGCTCGCAGATCCTGGATCTATGAGCCCTGAAACCGTTGAAACTGTAAAAGTTGCGAAAAAGTCATAGTATAAACATCATTCGAAACAATATATCGTCGATGCATATGGGGTCCCTTTTAGGTGGAGAGGGAAATCTTTAAAAGATACCTTGAGAGTTATGTGGAATTTGTGCCCATTAAAGCCCCTCCTGAGGTCATCCTCAGTGCGTTGCGGGGGGTGGTCTGATATCATCACATGAATCGAGCAAAGGAGTGGCATCAGTCTTCTGATATACTCACGGTCTACTCGGTGTCCCCTATATGGAATCACCAGTGCTTGAGAGATTGTTGCAGTTTAATTTACCCTGTTAATAACACGCTGTTAGTCGCTAGTTTCTTTTTTCCAGATGCTGACGTGTGTTTTTCAGAGTAACTTACCATAAACAAAACTATTTACTATCTGATTATACTCGATATCCAGAGATTTATTGACTCATCACGAAATGTTCGAAACTATTACACGTAATCACTCAAAATTTGGTAGACATTGATTTCCGACTGACTTATGCCATTAAGAGTTCCGCTGAGAATTGATTTAAAAAATTTCTTAATGGACTTCCGTCGGTGTTATACTTGGCAAGAGTGGGGAACAGCTAGTTTTATAACTGATAGGTTCGTTATTTTTTGTAAAATGATTTGATTTTGTAATTATGGAAAGCGGAAGCACCTTCGCCAATACTAATTTAAATCTGTCAAAAAAATTGGTGCCGTTCGCGGTAGTTATGAATCGGTCCATACAAATTGATTTGCCTCGGATTATAAGATAAATTTAAATTTATTATAGGGAAAATTATTATTTACTTTAATTTGAAGTTATCAACTTCTCATTAGTGATAAGTCTGTTAGGCCTAGGTCCAGTCGTGGACGTCTATTGGCTGATAATGATATAAGTCTGTTGCCGTCTAAGTATCACCGCAGTACCTACTTCTACCGTTAAATAGTGTTCAAATATTATTATGCTCCTGTTTGAAAGGCGCTAAACCTAGTGAAATTATTGGGGCAATAAGACTTATCAGATTCCAAGATTCAAGGATTCATCATGGTGTAGTGTTTATCTTCCTAACTAGCGGCACGTTGTTATGATCAGGTGTTTCACTTGCCATCACGTGTCTTCTCGCTCGTTTCATCGCTATTTCGAATAAAGCAAATTTGTTTTAGTAACTATGGTTCCTATGATATTTTTCCGTCATAAAAAATGATATAAAATTGACGTTGAAGTATAAACAAACGTCGTTTCCTCTTATTTCGTTTTTATTTATTCCATTAAGTGACGAGACGGGGGAGACGTTTACTTGATGGTCAGTGATACGTCTGTCCATAACAATGTGGCGCTTGTCAGGGTGATATACACTGTACCATATTGCCCTCGTGGCCTGAGACATAAAATGTTGAGTCTCGTTACTCCAGTAATTACACTTGCTACAGCGCGCTTCAAACCGGAACATAATGTTTGCATACTACTGTTTCTCGGTTGCAATAGGCGCTGCGATGGTACCTACCTAGACGGTTTTCGTAGACTGAGACCTACCCTACCACCATCGTCATAATAATTCTACTGTAAACATAAAAACTAACTGTATATAATAAAAAGGGGAGGTATAAATTGGAGGTACCAATGCATGATGTCGTGCTCGCTTATCTCGTAAACGTTGTACAAATATGTATTTATAGCTAATAATTGTAAATTTCAAACAACAATAAAAATATCGCTATGTTCGTTATTTTTTTTTAGAAAGTATTCATATAACACGCGTGCGGGAGATTGCAACGAGTCGGGATATTTGCAATTATATTGCATTAATAGTCGAGAAATCGTTGTTTTAGTCACATTCTAGTTAGTATAAAAAGAAATTTGCCTACTAGTAGATTAAAATTAACGCGATAACAAATTAGTTATAATAATTGAAAATATTTTTAGATATAGTCTAGGTGTTAAGTTAGAGATTAGTGCTCGTTAGCTATAATATACCAGTTGGTGTCTATTGCCCTTACAGCCCTGTAGGTTCTGGCTAGTAAGAATAGGACTAAGGTAAGCCTTGTCTATCGTAGAAGCCGATAAAAAAGGTTTTCGAGTTTCGCAGGCTTTGAGCGTGGGAACCCTTATCAATCAATAAGCGACCCCGATCAGCGATGGTGCCTAAAACGGTTTGGCCTTTTCTTTAGAATGCCCTCTACACGGTGCGTTCTATAAGAGGTCCCGGAGCCTCTCCGAATGCATTAATGTAGACCATCGAAGGGGTTTTAGTGAATAAGAATCTCACATAACCCTGACTTCCCCTCCAAAAGCACGGTATCTTTCGAAGATTTTCCCCCGAAACATAAATAAAGATCTCCGTTTACGAAGACCGTCTAATTGTTATCATAGCAGCGTCCGTACCATTTCATAGACAGCATCTTATGTCTGAATATGGAGAGCATAACATGATGCAGTATATGCCATTCTAATTAGTATCACGTTGTTACGGGTTGGCGTATATCATTAGTTGAGCGTCCCGATCATCGCTTTTCGTTTAATAAAAAAGGAGGATGAATGAAGCATAAATGTTTTATATATCAAATTGGTATATTTGCAGTGAGCAAAGATCTCACCAGTGCACACTGTTACCGGAAATGTCGGGCCCTCGCCCACACTAGTAAGATAACGTGCAACTTTGCAATGTAATATAAGAATGAAGCGATTCATTACTGCAGTTGTACTAGCAGATGGAGTAATTAACAATCAATTAGTAAACGTGCTACAAAACTTTTACTGTTGCGCTTATCATCTACTAATTTGGCAGTATATGTATTAAGTGTATTGGTCAGAAATACGTTATCTTGCTATTATAGAATAAATATACAAAAACCGAAGCTAGTCGTATAACAAACTTGTATTCATCATTCACTTGTATTTCATCATCTTATCCGATGGATTCTTTCATATTTTTTAAATTATAATAATATTATGTTTTTACATACATCATAGGTCCTTAACCCTTCATGATTTACCGTATCCTTTAGAAGAAATTAAAATACCAATGCCCACTTACATAACAATCGATTATACTAATTTTATTTATCCTAATATCTATTAATATTTACTTATTCTCTTTCTCTATATCTGTCTAAAATAGAGCTTCACCAAGTAATCTTAAAGGCCGGTAAAACTAACCTATACATTTATTAAACTAATCTGAATCATGTCTTCATACAAATTTTGTATATTTTTCATTATATTAACCTTACCCGTTTTCGGCATTTAGTAATGATTTTAAAATTGTAATACAAAAAAAAAAAGTGTTATATAGTTATATTTGCACCTCCTTTAATATAACTTGCGACACCGTTACAAACTAAGTGTATGCGGCGTTCATCGCAGTTAATATTTTCCTCTTTCATGAGAATGGGAGCATTGATGCCACGATTGCCGTGCCATTGTTTGCCTGTCGAAGGTCGCTCGGTCGAAAGAAGCTAGCTACCTTTAATTGCTCATTCACGTCAGCTGATCTTAGATGAACATTCTCAGCTATTGTGCTTAGCACACGTTGCAAATGTCGGAACGTCAATAACGACTATGCAGCCGGTTAGCGAAGGTGGTCAATTCGACCTTATAACTTTTTAAATTTTATTACTCGTGATAGAGCTAGCACTCTTTCTAGTCTATCGATGTCCACTGCTGACCATATGCCTCCATAATCGATTCCCAGCGCGACTAATCGAAAGCCATTTGCATCTCCAACTCGTTTATTGCCTTTTGAACCCTTTCTGATAAATAACTCAAATTGTATCAAATTTATTAAAAAAAATTGAATATGATATAAAATAAATAAATTAACGTCCCATTCACTGTTCCCACTAATAGCCAACTCTCACAAAAAGAGCCAAGGTCATTAAGCCACCTCTCTGGCCAAGATGACATGTATACGAAAAGTTGTTGTTTTTGGAGTATGCTAGTTTCCTCCAAACGTCTTCTTCAACCAGAAGCATAAGATTAGTGGGAATCGAACGGCATGGTGCGATCCTTCTTCGAATGGCATAGTGCGTTTCAGTTCATTTACAAACTAGTTACTGTTGCATTTAAATTATGATGAAAAATTATGTTGGCTCATGCGTTTACACACCTTCACGATGACAGATGATGAGAACATTTCGGATTTGTTAATACTTTGTTATATTGTTTGAAACGTGAACTATATTAACAATAGTATTCTAATGCAACAATCATAATGTAACATTACAATTGTCTGTATGATACACTAGCGCCGGCGTTCCTTGCAACATTAAATTTTTTTTTCAACAGCCTATTTACGTCCCCACTGTTGGGACATAGGCCTACTCCCAATACGAGGACGATGGGGCCATAGTCACCACGCGGGCCCAATGCGAAATGGTAACTTCGCACACAATTTAGAATAAATTCTAATTCATGTGCAGGTTTCCTTGGGATGTTTTCTTCACCGTTTGTATCTCGCTGCTGTTCTAAAGCTGAACTAAAGTTCAAAAATGTACATAACTTAAATATTAAAGTCATCGGTACATGCCGAGATTCGAACCCGCAACCTTCGGACTGAAGGCCGCACGCTCTAACCATTAGGCCAGCGAACATGTAACGTTCAATGCATTTAAGATATACCAACGTTCAATAGGCCACTGTTAAAAACAATATACAGTCTTTTCGTACGTTAAATTTTTTTCGAATTAAGTATATAAGTAATCTGTTTATACTTTTTTTTTATTTAGATCAACAAATAGCATACCCTAAGTCTATGATTACCGGTTTAGATTTCTGTTGTCAGTGACGTCTAGGTGGGTGACATCACAGCTCCCTATTTCTGCCGCAAAACAGTAACGTGCAAACAATACTGTGTGTCGGTTTTAAGGGCGCTGTAGAAAGTGTAGTTACTAGGGTAACGAGACTCAAGATCTTATTAAAGAAGTTACAGTTTTGTCAAACAAATTAAACATGCTAACCATCAGTTAACGATATCCTTCTATAACACTGAGGCTTGATAATAAATTTTATTTAGCGGTCACCCATTCAATAAGAGCCTAACGAAACGTTAGCCTCTGGTGATCACCTCCAGTTACGTACTATAAATTCGAATAGTACTACAGTACTGAACGAAGTTATTAAATTACAGTATATGCTGTTATTGTCCATGACCATCAATTAATATCAAGCATCATTGTGTAAGCGGGCAAGTGGGAGGTGTTAATACCTCGTTAAGTTATGTGGTTAATGTAACGTTGGATAACTACTTGACCTTCATTTTGGACACACAGGAACGCGTGTGGTCGATGAGGGCATACACATTTTTTGCCACTTTTTCAGCTTAACTATGTTTATCATCGGCGTTGGTATGTTCTTCTTACACCTCTTTAAGAAGCACAAAGGGGATTTCTCACTTAAAATATAAACTCCTCAATTACGATCCTCTCTACCCTTGATATCGTTCAAGTGAATGAAGAAAAGTAGGAAAGGAGACCCCGTCACAAAATGGGACTAATACTATGAAGACTAGTTGTAAGCTTCTGTTGTCGAAGGTCTACATCACCGCATCGCTAATTTCTGCCCACAAACAGAATAGTGTAAAAGGTATTACGGCTCTGTATTTAATGTACTGGTTACCATGACAGGACATCGTATGTTTTATGTTATTTGAACCAGCAAATCATACATCATCATTATTTCAGTATACCACTGTCCATTGCTGAACGTAGGTCCTGCACAACAATTCACGGGACCCAAGCTAACCTTACCTACTCGTGGTGCATCCTGCTAATCCCAAATCCACCATATGAACACTTATATACGACAGCCCCTAGTGCCCAGTGATACCGGAGATCATGCGGGCTGTATGTGGAGTTCTTTGAGGGAGGTCAATGTCCAGCAGTGGACGTCTATCGGCTGATGATGATTATGATCAACGTAGGTCTCCTTAATAGATATCCAGCACGACCGTTCGGCCGAACTTCATTCAATGATCCCTTGCGATGTTCACCAGGCCGTCGGTCCACCTGACAGACAGTAGTCGTGCTGACCAGAAAGAGTAATGGAAAAGTAATGTTATTAAATACTTGTTTACTCAACCCGATGGAAATATCGAAAAGATTACTGTATTGTTTCGTAACATTGTTATTATACAACGCTTTATACGTGTGTTTACCTGGTACGTGGTCACGTCTACATTACGAAACGTCGTGCGGCGTGTTTTTGTCCGTTTGTTGGAGTGACTGCAAGCCCCTCTAATGGTGTGTGAAAGTGAGCATGCTCATGCGCCGGTAAATTGTTCGTAACGCTTATTAGAAAAATGAGAAAGTGAAGTACCAGTATGACTTGTACTTTTCTCGAGCACAAACATCTGTTGGTTAAGCAGGGTCTGCCTCGTGTACTTCTTGTTGTTATGAAAACAACAAGTTTGTTGTGTATTGTATACGCGGTACCAAATGCGAATATTGTATTTTAAATGTCTCTATTGCCGGAGACCGTTCTAGGTATATACCATGTACGGGCCTGTTTCTATCTTCAAACAGTATTTTCTAATTTCGAGGCCATTGCGGTTAGTGAAATTACTGCGATAACGAGACAACGTATGTTTTAAGGCGACGAACGCAATGTGGTGCTTTGTACATCACACTAATGCCACGTTGTTATGGGCAAGCGTATATCATCACCAGGTGTATATCACACGTCTCGTTATTTTGAAGAAAAAGTAATCAAAACAAAAAGCATGTACTGCTAAGATTTCTTTAGACTTCATAAGTTTCCTATTCCGGGTATAAGTTTTTCTTATACTCAAGGTTAAAAGGTATTATTGTTTATTAGATAATTACTTAATCGTATTTATTTAATAAACATTGAGAATAATTCCTAAGAGAATGTCATGTATTACACTTGTATATTTGTCATATAAATTTAATAATGTTATAGCTGCCCATATAAACCTGGAGCTTAGAAGACATACAAAAACTCTTCCATTCGTAACTATATTATCAAGTAATTTATATAATTATATTTACACTAAAAATATGATTATTCTCATTTATTCTCGTTTACTTTTATGTTATGAAAAAGTGACTATAATTTATATTATAATAATGAATAAATTTTCAGATTTCTTTTCTGTCTCTTATAAAACCATTTACTGATAATATTGAAGTAATCACAATAGATGTTGTTTTTTATAGTATTTACATGTATAAGAGATATCCGGAGATTCATTGACTCATCACGAGATCTCCGAAACTATTAGGTGTAAGTACTCTAGTATGGTAGAGACATTGCTTCAGCCATTTCGAAGTCAGTTAAGAATGAATTTTATAAAATTCCTTCCCTAAAGGGAGTGGCGGGGGTATTGCGGTCAGCAAAACGGGCGGGGAACAGCTAGTTTACCATTCCTTAGTTTGGTATTATCTAATTTTGTTCGTAGTTAATAAAAACTGATTAGTGTGTGAATGTCATCTGTCAAAAGGTCAATGTTTGTAGTCAGTGAAGCGACGAAGTTATTGCGCTTGCGTAGTAATTGTACAGCCCGACAGTACGACAGAGGCAACATATTATAAACAAATTTGTTTTAATTTATTTAAAAAAAAATTTAATCATGGTAAAAGCTTATTACGCAATGTACAAAAATCTTAAATCCCGTAAGCTTTTTCTACCTTTCAATCTTTGGTGAGATGTGGTAGGAGTCCCAATAAACTTTGTTTGTTTTTCTTCATTCAACGAAGCGACGAGACGAACGAGATATTCATGTGATAGTAAGACATAATAAATGTCTGTCCATGTCTACCGTGCACCACAATGTGTTCGTCGCCTTGAGAAATAAGATGTTGAGTGTCGTTATCCCAGTAATAACCGGAACACAGTAATGTTTTCACACTACTGTTTGGAGGCAGCAATAGACGCTGCGGTGGTACCTACCTACACGGTCTCGGACAACAGGGACCTTTCATCAGTAAACGTATCAAAAGTAATAATAAACATTTGCTTACAATATCTACCAAGAAAACTGATCATCATTATAAAGATAATGTTAAAAATATATAAAATATAACAAATTGAGAAATATATCCGAAACTGACATCAATACTATATGGGTGGCGCAAAAGTAATCCTCCTATCAGAAATGCTATAAATATTGCCATGATGTAAAAAAATTAAAAGACCAAATAAAAATAATCCACAAGAAGAATCAAAGTTTTCATATTTTTTTTTAAATTACAGCCAAAAAACATCGGAAGGTTATTTTTGCGCCACCTTGTATACAAGGATTGTGGATTATTTTTATTTGGTTTTTTAATTTTTTTACATCAAGGCAAAATTTATAGCATTTTCTGATAGGAGGATTACTTTTGCGCCACCCTATAAAAATTACACGTAAATGTTTCAATGTGGAGCGGGGTTTTTGTTATCCCTTTTTTGGTAACTTGTCACCATATGGCGCCACAGTATTTCAACATTGGCACCATTAAACCGATTGTTGTGGCGACAAGTGAAATGCAATAAACGTCAATTTTCAGGTACGAATACGTGAAATAAATGTTCAGTAGCAAAACTCCTTTGGCGATCAGTCGATATAATAAAATTTCAAATGTACCATACATTCGTTTTTTTTATTTGTTATTAGCTGTTCCTCGCCCGTTTTGTTGGTCGTACTATAGAATTTGATTTCTATAACAATACACAGGACCCAAGCCATCCACATCTGTGCTCGTGATGCACCCTGCTAATCAGCAAACGAGGCACTGGCTTCCACCAACCCGTATTGGGCCAGAGTGTCGGGATATGGCCCAAATTCCCCCCACATGAACGACTACAAACGTCGGCATCTGGTGCGCGACGGTACTGGAGGCCATGCTGAACGAAGGTCGCGGGCAGCAGCTGGTTGTAGACAACGCTGGATGGATCGATGTAGGGATCTTAGGGGAGGCCTTTGTCCAACAGTGGACGTCTATTGGCTGATGATGATGATAATAATGATGATTTGAGATTTGTCAGAATTATTCCTGCCTAGCGGCAACCAACCGTCCCCGGAGCCCTCGTCTGTTATTAACACCACCGCAACCCATATTCATATATATTTTTAAGTCTCCAGGCAGTACGGTTCCAGAGATATCGTGATGAGACTCTACACAGGTGGAAATTTCTCTTACATATATATGTTACTTTTTGTTATTTAATCACGTACGGGAGTGGATCACAGTCATATACGCCAAGGATCTTTTCGAGTGTCTTCAAGAAATCTATGAACTTCTTTAATATTGGAGACATCTAAGGCGCATTGATGTCTCTGATGAAACCATATACATCAATGTAACTTTCAAATGTCAGTAGTCACATATTAAATTGCTAATGATTGTAATAAATCAACTGTCGACACTTTGGTGTTTGACCTAGAACCTGTTAAGGCTTGTATAATCATTAGATACACTACAAATAGTTTTTACAATGAATCTTCGCAATATTAGTAGCTGAAAATAAATGTATTCACATCTGTGATTACATTATATATATATATATATAAGCTTTAAACAGATTTTTTAACTACATCCTTATTGGAAAGAAAAAGTAATTTGCAATAACAATAAGTACTTAAGAAATAAAGCAGCTAAGTATTTTTCTAAAAAAGTTTCTAGGGCATTATACACAGTAAAATTATTGTGATAACTGTGCCCTAAAAAGTTGTTACAAACGACGAGCATAATGTGGTGCAGTGTATATCCTAACTATATATAAAACGTCACGTTATTATGAGCTCCTACTTACCAACAGGTGGGTGTCCAGCTCATCTTTTCGCTTTATCGAAAGAAATGAATGATGATTATAAATGTATAAAATTTTGATAGATCTAATTTAACAAAGAGTTCGCTATCTATTTCTATATTTATTTCTATCCATAAACACTTTACCGGTGGTAGATGTTAACTGCTAGTGATGAGCAAAGCATGACCAAAGCCAAGACTTGAACAATCTTGGTATTGGTTCGTCTTGCATATTCAATGAATATGCAAGACCAAGTAGACCTCTGGATATGTCATATATATAAATAGATTAAATTCAGTTTGATGGTAAAGTTCAAAGCACAAAACCGTAGCAATATAAGATTCAACGGTATCGGCAAAAATTGCGGCAGCGGGCGGCGAGTTAGAAAGCGGTGAGGTGGAACTGCACCGAGCTGACCCGATTAAGCCGCAGATGGCGCCGGTAAGGTCGCCCGCGGGCCGACGGCACCGATCACTTGAACTTAACTTGTCGCTACATTTTTTTATTCCGATCAAAAATTTGTGTATTAAAAGTATAACTTTTTAAACGTCATCAATTTAAAAAAAATTATGACGAAACCTGCGAGGCCTTCTCATAAGTTTATATTCAGTATAACATATTCTCCTCCCACTTTGGTGATCGTAACATCCCCGCAACTGCATTTGATGGATGTTTTTCTCTAAAATTCATTCTTAACTTATCCCGAAATAGCAGAAGTAATATCTCTACCAAATTAGAGTGTTTTCATTAAATAGTTTCAGAGATCTCGCGATGAATCAATATGAATCTATGGATATCTCCTATATACAATGTTGGAATGACCTCCAATTAGACAAATAAGAGATGGTGACGATTTTACTCACAACTTTTAAGTATCATCATCATCATCAGCCGATAGACTTTTACTGCTGGACATAGGCCTCCTTCAAAGATTCCCACTTCGATCAGGTAGGAATTCATATGTAGGAAGTAAATGATTCAGTCAAATGCACCACATTTCTCCTGAAATTATTTAATATCAACGAACCTTGCTTTTGTTGGCATGTTATATTCTATTTAAAAAGCCCGGTGATTCTCTTTGTAGTCAAATGACCATATATGATCAATAACCAATAGCCTTTCTTATCATTGTGGAGATTAACATTGCAGGTATATTTTTACTGGTCTCAATTGACATAGATCGTTTAGATAGGTACAACCGCAGCTCATATTCATACCAAATTACTGGGGTAACGAGACATCATATCTTAAAGCGACGAGCCCAACGTGGTGTAGTGTATATCACCCTAACCAGCGCCACGTTGTTATAGGCATAATACAGTTGTTGTAATAGGTTAATATTTACTCCTTTGCATCATTCTGGCCTAAGAATATACGAGCCGAGTTTAGTTTAAAATGGGGTGGATGGTGTAAATAATTAACTGGTTATTATATATATATAACGGATAGTTTAACTATGGTTGGAGCCGGGTGCAGTCGTTATTATATATATATATATATATATATATATATATATATATATATATATATATATATATAACGGATAGTTTAACTATGATTGGAGCCGGGTGCAGTCGAACAATATGGCACCGTTATGTAGTTTAGTTTCGCTTTTAGTTTATCTCGTACCAACGCGAAGTGAGCAAACTCCGCTGATACGGACGGACCAGGTTACGGCGAACAGCTCGTGTTTAAATAATGAAGTAATGTACTTTGCGAAAATTAAACAGCGTTATCTGATAGCTGCGGTCATATCATTTATACTTTACATGTAATATGATATCATATGTTTTAACCTTTGCTTTTAACCAAACAATTTAGCGCTTACCATCTGCATGTTAACAACGATACGTAACGCTATTTACGTACGTACTAACATTTACATCTTTTTTTAAGTACTTGTTAGTAATCTGAATTATAAATTATTGACAATTTACCCAGCGACTTTATAGAGAAATAATTACAGAGTATTTTGTATTGGTATATACGAGCGCAACTCCGGTAACATCTATATATAGGAGACATCCTGAGATAAATTGAATCATCACGAGATCTCCGAAACTGTGAGACGCAGAGACTTAAAATTTGGTAGTGATATTGTTTTTGCAGTTTAGAGGTCAGCTAAGAACAGATTTTATAAAATTCCTTCCCCAAAGGGGGTTGAGAGTGTTACGGCCAGCAAAGCGGAACAGCTAGTTAATTTATACACAGGTAAAAGCCCGGCAGTCAACAAAATTTACTGATGTCTAGATATTATGATTTGTGATTATGAATATCTATGCCAAGGTGTCTGCTAATTCATATTTAATTACCCAGGGCAGACGACGAGAACGTCCCTTTGCTTACTGCCCCACGGGGATTCTCTCTTCTAGAGTGTAGAGTAGTAAGTAGAGTGTAGGTAGCTTCTAGTAGTAGAGGGGATTGAAAAAAACCACTGGCGGTACATTTATAAAGACCGACCGCTAGTATAGACTATTTGAATTCCGTACCAACTTCACTCCATTGGCTGGCACTGTTACGCAAGAAACCAATAAGCTATGGCCGACAAACTGGTACACACTTAAACTGCATATGAATAAGATGTTCTGCAAGTTTCGTTCCTTTGTTTAATATAAAAAATACTATTTATTAGAATCAATTATCGCTAGAAGTAAGGATTCTCATATATACAAAAAAGCGCAATAGAATAGTGGTTATATCTTTACCAAAAGTGGGAAACAGCAAGAAGTTGGTTTAGAGTATAAAACGGTCTGACTTACTACAAAGAGGCGAATGCTTTCACCAAGGTCCACAACGCTGCAGATCGCAAGTTGCGACTACCCGATTGTTGCGGCACTCATTGAGCGACGATAAACACTCATTATTACGTATTGATCCCACTCATTACATTTATTCGACCGAGAGAGACATTTTACAGGATATTAAAATTGGTGCTTAAATTTACTTATTTCTGTGTGAACCAATTGAAGAAACCTTTTGATAAATCGTTTATAAAATGTAACGAGGCTGATTCATAACAATGACCTTAGAATGATTACTCATACTACAAGTAAAAATATACGCATAAATTTTTTTTTCCTTTTATGATACAAAGTTACGGACAAAAAGGAATTTCATTTGGTGGTAAATATTACGTTTACTTCTAACAAAGTGGCGCTAAGTAGGAGAATACACACAGCACCTCATTGTGCTCTACATTGAGACATAAGGTGTTAAATCTCTTCAACTCAGTAATTTAGTGAAGTAAAGAGACCAACTAGTGAGCTACAAAGCACTTCGAACCTGAAAACAATAATATTTGCACACTACTGTTCAGTGGTAAAAATAAGTTTCTTTCCGGTACCCTGTAGATGGGTACCAGAATGAAACCTATTTTAGATTTAGGTCTCCGGTAGATATTGAAAGCTATTTTTAACCTACCAAAGAAAATGATATCAGCTCCTGAAACTTGTTTTTGGGTCATTCATATTTGTCATTGCAAAATAATATTAGTTGCTAAATATTTTCATGGGGGTGTAAGGGGTCCCGCACAACAACTCACGGGATCTAAGCCTACCTCCTCGTGGTGGGAAATGACCCAAATACTCCCATATGAATCCCTATATACGACGGTCTCTACTGCCCGTCGGTTTTGGAGGCCATGCTGATTGTAAGGTAGCGGGAAGCCGCTGGATGCGAGCAGCGCAGCACCGATCGACGTGGAGATCTTTCGTGGAGGCCTAAGTCCAGCTGTGGACTTTTATCGGTTGGCATTTGTAATATTTTCATGACACTATAAAATTAAATATAACTTGTATCATAGTAGTGTTTACAACAGTGTGTTCAATTGCTGAATATCCTCTCTATTTTCCCTATATATGAAGAGTTGTATTGTACTGAAGTGACGTAAATAACCATAGGCAACCATGATAAACGTAAGAATTAAAAACCGTACGAACGTTTCGAGGAAAACCAGCTTACTAAACTTGTTAATGACTTGCAATGTTTATGTGTTTACTTTTCCTCGTGATCATATTAAGAATAATTACCACAGCGTTATTTTAATAACGATTTACTGCGTAAGCTGAACCACTTAAAAACTTGTGAAAGAAAACTGGAGAATAGAGGTAACACTTCAGCTGCTGCTTTGAATGTCAGATATATTTCGAAAATGAAAGAAGTAGGTTCTGATAGTACGGATACGATGTTAAAGACATTAAATACTTTTTAACGTTATATATCAATAAGGAAGAAGTACTGTCTGTGAATCGGCACTGATGGTAAATCTGTCTCCAATAACCGTCTATGTAGATACTCATACCACCGCAGTTCTTATTTCTGCCGCCAAACAGTAGTATGCAAATGTAACTGGTTCGGTTTAAACTGCGCCGTAGCTACTGTTATTACTAGGATACTAAAACTTAACATCTTATGTTAATAAAAAAAGGTAAGTATTGAACATATTAAAGATGCTAAAATTTCTATCTATATCTGTGTATATATCTATCTATATATATATACAGGTACCCTTGTAGATATATATATATATATATATATATGTATATACATATATATATACATGTATATATATACATATATATATATATATATTATATATATATGTATATATATATATATCTGTAAGGGGCCCTGCACAAGAATTCACAGGACCCAAGCTAACCTGACCTGCTTGCATTGGGCCAGCGTGATGGGTAAACGCCCTAATCCCCTCATATGAACCCCTACAAACGTGGAGATCTTTGGGAGAGGCCTATGTCCAGCAGTGGACGTCTATCGGCTGATGATGATGATGATGATGAAAATATCTGTTGCCGGAGATCATTTAGGTAGATACCACCGTCTTCTTAAAGTGCCTCTCCAACTAGTGAAGATTGGCGATCAGCGTGGTAAAATCCTTTCTGTCTGTGGTTCGGCGGAACAATTCGGACGCCTCAGATATGCGAGTCCATTCCCTGATATTCCTCAACCATGAGTTTTTCCTTCTCCCCACATTTCGTTTTCCATAAACTTTACCCATTATAATTAACTGCAAAAGATCATATAGCTCATGACGGAGTACATGACTGAGGTTGGAGATTTTACGTTCCTTAACCGTAACCATAAGGTTACGCTTTTGGCCAGTTCGTTCAAGAACACTGTCATTGGTCACTCTCTGAGTCCAGCTAATCTACCACGTGTCTATATGTCCACATCTCAAAAGCTTCAATACGTTTCTTAAGATCTTCTACAATAATCCAAGCCTCACATCCATACAAAATAATGGGCCATATGTAGCAATGGAGTAAACGAGTACGTAAAGCGATGCTGATGCTTTACTGCAAAGGACGCTTTTCATTGTGTTGAAAGCACTGCCAGCAATTCCAAAACGAGACTATCTCTAGCTCAGTATTCCATTTAACGAGAACCATGTACTCAAATATTTGTACTTTGTCACTGTTTCCAGATTTTGGTCAGATACCTTTAAAGTAGACGTATCATTAACTTTCCCAAAGATAACCATAAGTTTCATCTTCTTAACGTTCATTTTGAGACCAGCTTTGCGACTACATTCCTCTAGACTCTCCACCATACGTTGCAGATCCTCCACTGTAGATGCAATCAACACTGTCATCAGCGTAGCGAAGATTATTTATAATGCGTCCGTTTATTTTCACGCGACAATCAAGATCGTGCAAGGCTCTGTTTATTATAGATACCACCGCAACTTCTATTTCTGTCGCCAAATAGTAGTTGTGCAGAAATTATTGTGTTCCGGTTTGAATTACAGGGGTAACGAGAATTAACATCTCATCTCACAAGGCGACGAGCACAATGTGGTGCTGTGTATACAGTCTTAACTAGCACGACGTTATTATGCGCAGGCGTTTCACTTACCATTAGGTGAACATTTCGTTCGTATCGTCGCTTCGTCGTATAAAAATAACTGTTAATGAACGCACAAAGATATGTTTTTTCTGGAACAAAATATTTTCATTTACCGTTTAAAAGTTAAGGATTGAACACTGTAATCATGAGTTCACCGAGCGGTCATCACAGCTTTGTCATCGGTTTCAAAACTGAATGGTCGAGGTCATATGTAATGGTTTTTCCATCATCAATGATATCATGCGCAATGATGTTATATCGTTAACATAATTCATAGCTACCAATTATAATTAATTTATATGATAATACTTTAGTCTTCTTCTCGACTTCAACTTCACACAATATTAAGTGACAATGAGCACAAAAATGATAATGAATACAGTAATGAAAGCAATATGATATAACGAATGTGGTAGCTCATTCACTAACTCTTCACTGCGAAGGCAGTTATTACTTTATTTTACGTGACAATATATTATAAGTAAATACCCATTTTATAGATGTTCATTTATTATTCTTTACTTACTATAGTTATTATTAATAAGCATTTTGCTGACCTGCGATAAACTTTTCTCGATAAAATAACAACTTTACTTTCAATTTGTTTATTGTCCCCCAGTTATATTACTATAATAGGAATAATGAACTTAATAGGACAAACTATCATCATCATCATCATCATCAGCCGATAGACGTCCACTGCTGGACATAGGCCGTCCTCAAAGATCCCCACATCGTTCTGTTCTGCACTGCCCGCATCCAGCAGATGCTCGCGACCTTCATATGGTTCATGTGGGGAGAATTTGGGCCATTTCTCATCACGCTGGCTCAATGCGGTTTGATGGGAGCCAGAGCCTCGTTTGTTGATTAGAGGGGTGCACAACGAGCAGCTGAGGTTGGTTTGAGTCCCGTGAGTTGTGCGTGAAAAAAAATGTTGAGAAGTTTATTTCTTAATACGGGTATGTATGTTATGATAGGTCAGGCTTTAATATGTAGTGATCATCAGTACCGTCAGTATAAAGTTTTGCACCACGCAGCACGCATATACAAAGGGTCTTTTTTTTATTTTACGATGCGAAGAGATGAGTAGGAATTTCACCTAATGGTAAGTGATACGCCTGTCCATAACGTGGTGCTAGTTAGAATGACATACACTGCGGCATATTGTGTTCGTCGCCTTGAGACATAAGATATAAAGTTTCACTACCTCAGTAATTTCACTAGCTACAGCGGCATACAAAACGGAATACAGTAATTTCTGCATATTGCTGTTTAGCGTCTGCAATAGAAGCTGCGGTAGTACCTATCCAGATTGTCTCCGCCAGCAGAGCCCCATCACCACAAATTTTTGTGTACCTGAAAATATATCTACGTTTTCAGCAACTTAATTATAATTGTGTTTTAACTTAGATAGAACCACCATGTTGGTATGTAACCCCTGGAAGGAGGTGGTGTTACCGTTCGAATTGAAATAGTTGGAGCTGCATGGATCGTCGTACATATGTATGCGGGCCATGTACGGGAATACAGATGTATTGGTACTATTACTCGCAGCTGAGCAGGAAACTACTACGTCTGTGTTGAATTGACTCATGCAAGCGACTTGTACTTGTCTGACTATTCGTAACCTGTTAAATTATCATCAGCCCGCAGCAGTCTACTACTGGATATAGCCTCTTAACAAAGAACTTCACTTCCTCCGTTATTTGGCTATACGCACCCAGTACTACTAACCGGACTGACCAGATAAAGGCGGCAATAAGTGATACATCATCGTTGCCATTGTATGAGTGCACTAGGAAGGCGGCCATCAGAAAGGAATGACGATGAGACATGTTGTTGATCTTGCGACAACCAACATCTAAAGTAATGACCACGACCACTCAAGAGTGATACCGACTAGGAAGAACCCAGCACTAAATTATACTTTTGCTCCAAAACTATCATAAAATATCTTATGTCCATAATAAGTATAAAATATTTATACTATTATAATACATTTTTTTTTTCTTTTTGTACGATTACAATTCATCTAAAACCAAAATAGTATTCTCCGCTTATCAACCCTGGTCATCCATCTAATTTACAATTTAAATTCATGCAAATATTGTAATACTAATATCTCAATGTCGCCGTTCCAGTTAGTCTGGTTCAATTTCATATTATCGTTACATAATTTAAAACTTTAGTGAAGTCATCTAGCTTCAGAGAGACTTATGTATCAGATTTTTATACAATAAAAAAAAATTATGCAACGAATTTTGAGGAAATTCTCTTAACAGTTGTCTTACTTCGACTTGGCGGCCAAGATGAACACTTTACTACATTCGATTTTAATCAATGAGATTATTGAATTAATTACTTAGTTACGTACTAATTAACTATTGGGTTCAGATCTATATTTATGGCTAATGTACTACCAAATAGCTATAGCTGTAATGTATTGGAACAAGATCGCCCTCGTCTTTGTACTTGATATTATACATTTTTATAAAGTCTAGAATAAAATCGCAATAATAACTATACACGTGTAGTAGAAGTAAAAGTATATCCGTGAAATGATCTATAAGTATCAACATCATGAATTGAACTTTACCATTTTGTTAACGATACTATACTAATATCTGTTGCAATCCACCACTTCTTTGTATTGGGGATAAGAACAATAGCTCAGTGTTAAGTCATTTCACGTGTACTATTTCGGAGTGAGGGTTTCTCTGAACTATACAACATTCTGTTGTTACCATCAACAGGCTGAGGATTGGATGATGAAATATATTTATCTTATAAGGTAGATTGAATGTTGGTATAAAGGTTGTCCGATCAGCTGCGCCGAGCGCAACCCAGTGCTCCACTTACGACCGGAGAACAATACGACAATTAAGCAATCAGACATTCCCCAGCAGTTAGCACATCCATTACCTACGAATGACGTCTTAGATGATAACTCCTAGTCATCAAAATTATTTACATCACAATGCGCGTTAGAAAATTATACAAGAAATAGTTTAATGTGAATCTTAGATCATTAAATTTATCTGTACAGCATTTTTAATTAGTTGAAAATATTTTCAATTGATTGCAGAAGAATCGCACTTGGATTTTGAAATTTTTATTGTTCTGGGAAAATCCTAGATATTAGACATTACGATGCTTTTACTTATTTTCCATCGTTGTGAATTTCTACCACCAGACATTACTGTGTTCTGTTTGAAGGCCGTTGTAGCTAGTGAATTTGTTGGGGTACCAAGATCTAAAATCTTATGTCTCAAAGCGACAAGCACAATGTAGCGCTGTGTATATAATTTTAACTTAGCTATATTGTTGTGGAAAGGTATATTACTTACCATCCAGAAAACATGCTGCCTGAATTGAAAATTGTGACATTATTGAAACAATTTAGTTTTAGTAGACTCTTGTGTTAAAGAAAACTTCCGTTTCCATATAGTTTGATATTACATTCTTAAAATTTTTAAAACGTCCGGAATATCGTTTTTACTGTGTAAACTTATAAATTATAATATGTTAATACTTAACAGGAAATTTCTGTATAATTCGACCATTTGATATGGATGGCGGTGAGGATGTGACCGAATTCCGCACGCTTGGTTATATAACGTCAGCATATTATATATACTATACAATGTCATATATGTTGCCCAAATGTGAATAATATAACCTTAATTGGCTTCCAAATGAGCCTTAAGTTTGCCGAAAAAGGGGATATATAAAGGAGCTTAAAAAATTTAAGGTCTTTTATTAGTAACATGGTTAGGGATAATGTTATAATGTCAACTGTGGCCGTGAAAGTTATGTTTGTAATATGATTTTTATTAAATATGTATGTGTACTTAAATAACAGAAAAAAAATCAGCAATGAAAAGATATTACGTTTATTTCGTCCTCGACCATAATTAATACGGATTCATGCATGTTATATCAAGGCTTTTCTTTATTAGCTAACATAGAATATTTTCATCATCATCATCAGCCAATAGACGTTCACTGCTGAAATAGGCCTATATGAATATTATAATATTTTACTTGCCCTAAATATCACCAGAATATCTGGCTTTTATATGTCGTCAGCTGTATACCAGCAATAGTACTATAGCGACATTTACAATATTAGAGAGGTACTTAGCTTCAAGGATTTTAAAAAAAAAACCTATCATTCAAATTTCACATCTTGTGACTCCGAAAACGAACCAAGGACCTCTGTATTACAAGGTTTAACCACCGTCCCTCTAAGGCTGTTTATATAAAATGTAAATATTAGAATAAGTAGTAATATATAAAGGGTATCTGTAATGTATGTATGTAGAGATGAGTCTCTACATACATACATTGCCTTATGCCTTATGGTACCAGAGATGTAATGAGTTACATCTCTGGTACCATAAGGCATAAAGACTTGAAATTTGGTAGGAATGTTTATTTTGAGGTTTAAGAATTTTTATTTCTCACAAGAATATATACAATTCCCTTTTGCCGGGGGTATGTCAGCTAAGAACGGATTTTACAAAATTCCATCCCTAATGGAAGTTGCGAAGGCGTTACGGCTAGCAAAGCGGGCGGGTTTCAGCTAGTTAATTATAAATTAGCTTTTTAACCATGACACCGATAAATAACATCCTTCTGTATTTTGCCGACAAATGTTGTAATTACGTGTTCGTTAACTTGTCGCCAGGTGTGGCACAAAGGTTGCTTCAAATGCCAGGAGTGCGGCATGACGCTCAACATGAGAACCTACAAGGGCTACGGAAAACTGCCATACTGCGAAGCGTGAGTATTGTAATTTGTTTTTTAATAACTCTCATAAACATCCACCGGTGGTACCTAGGAGCCCCACGAGTTGAAGGATCCGAGAAGTTACTGGATGTGACCGGTCTATCTTCAAACTTTGTTTTTGTTTTACAGAGGGTGTCTATCTGTTGATAATGACACCTAAAATATCCCCCTTTCGTAGCAGCCGATCCCATCGAACTTTTTATATCACTTTTTTGTACGACGAAGCAAGGAGATAAACAAGACCTTCATCATTATCATCAGCCAATTGACGTCCACTGCTAGTCATAGGCCTCTCCCAACGGTCTCCACATCGATCGGTCCTGCGGTTCAGTCAGCATTGATTTACCAACTACTTACTAACTAATTGCATTGATTGACGGTACCGCTGGAACTAGGAGCCGTCGTTTGCAGGGGGTCGTTGTCATATCGGAGGATTTGAGTCCAGCTGGTCCAATGCGGATTGGTGGGAGCCAGAGCCTCGTTTGTAGATTAGCAGGTTGCACCATAAGCAGGTGGGGTTAGCTTTGCTCCCGTGAGTTGTTGTGCGGAATGCCTTACCCCCACTTTTCCAGCAAGACTTTTACCTGGTGGTAAATGACACGCCTGGCCTTAACAACATGGCGCTAGTTTAAATAACATACAGTGCACCGCATTGTGCTCATCGCTTTAAGACAACGTGTAAAGTCTCATTACCCGAGTAATTTCGCCAGTCATAACGCCCTTCAAACCGGATCACAGTAATATTTGCATGGCAGATATAGGAGCTGCGGCGGCACCTATTTATATGGTCTCCAGCGACAGAAAACTACCGCTAGTATTTCTTACTATAGTGTGCAATCGTTACTATATTGTACTTCGAAGCGCGCTATAACTAGTGAAATAGCTAATGTTGTAGAGGTATTGGAGGTAGGGTGCGGAGTCTCCGGTGAATGACAACGCACGCAGCAATATCAGCATTATATTTATAATGACAGAACAATTTAAAGTACAGAGCAAGTTACTAAGTACAACAAGTATTACGAAGATCCAGAGAGATCCAGTCGATGGATACAATTGTATGTTTACTCCGTAATGAGTTACACACCCAAGTCACTGTAAACAAAAATGTACGAACATTATATGTATTTGTGTTATGGTAGATGGAAGCGCGATCTATTATTTGTGGTGGCGCCATCTGTTGAGTTCTTTAAAAATTTCTTATTACAATGTTATAATTTATATTACTAACTAAAGTTCATGTCTAATGATGATGAAAGTATTATAGTGATATGTTAATACTAGTGCTATAACTTTATGTGAAGCTTTTGACGAGCGTCCTTAATAATGCAAGGTATTTTGATTAAAAAAAATGACGTAAGTCAATACCTATTTGATTTCTTTGAGCACCAAGATGCAGTAAATGCACCGAGCTCTCAATCAAAGGCATTCCGAATGGTGGGCGTCAATTGTCACGCGATGGGCGCTTAGATGAAAGCATATTTCGATGCAGACATCACCGAACGTTGTTAGCCGATTTATGTGCACTGTCCAGTGTTATTGACCTCGTCCACTCAACTGCACGTGATGGTCTCATAAGTCTCATAAGCAACATGTAGTCAACGTATTCTACAAAAATAAAATAAACAAATTCTTGATCTAAAATTATACAGTTGTTTATTCGGTGATATAGAAGTAGAATCTTACTTCTTCTCAAAGTGTTGTCTTCTTCGGTCTAGTGTTCGTTCTTTAGCCGGAATGAATCTCTATTGAATGTTTATAAGATTGGCTGTAGTTATAATGTGATTCTCATTCTATGACCATACCATCTTTCATAGAATTTTTACCTTTGAATATATCTAAATATTTTTATATGAATTGAATTTACAATTACCGAATACTAATGAGTAACGTTAATGTTTGAAAGGCGCTGTAGCTAATGTAAAAATTAAGTTAACG
Organism: Ornithoptera alexandrae; assembly: GCA_029030555.1. Classification (NCBI taxonomy): domain Eukaryota; kingdom Metazoa; phylum Arthropoda; class Insecta; order Lepidoptera; family Papilionidae; genus Ornithoptera; species Ornithoptera alexandrae. Next base: position 2,242,593 of record JARDVY010000018.1, on the reverse strand, counting down.
TGACGTAAGATACAAGCTGACGCATTGCGGTGTTGTGTGGACATACTGACTACGTCACGGTTGTGGCGCTGATGTTCTGACGTTTAAATAAGCGAGGATCGTGGGTTCCGCAATGTGCGCAATAATGCAGCATGGCTTTCCATTTCTAGCATGTGAACAATGCCATGAATGCACTGCAGTTCCCACTCGCTGAGCATTGACGGAGCGCGTCGGATCGGCACACGGTCCGTCCGTCCGCACGGCGCAGTTTTCACTACAACGACTTCGGACTTCAGCTCGCCGTTTGAATTATTTATTAACTTTCGTCCGAACACGAGCTGCTCATAACTCTCCCGGTCTGATGATCGCAGCATAACCGGACAATACCACTGTTTTTCAAAGTACCACACGGCGTGCCACTCTCACCATCTTTATGGTATACATATTGGCGGTAGGTCACTGTTGCCGGAGACCGTCTGGGTAGGTCCTTTTTTTGCCTCCATACAGTAGTGAGCAAACATTACTGAGTTGCAGTTTGAAGGGAGTTGTATCGAGTGAAATTAGGGGGGTAATAAGGCCACAAGGCACACCATGTGTCAGGAGACGAGCACTTGGTGCTGTGTATAACTTCCTAACTAGCGCCACGTTGTTGTAGACACGTGTATGACTTAACATCTCGATGTGTCTTGGCATTGTGGAATCAAAACAAAATTCCCTGTTGCGCGAACAAATGACTCCTTGTTCTTGGTATCAACAGCAAAAGATTGAAACAATTTGCCGGAAATAGTATTCCCATCCAAATACGACGTGGTTGTCTTTAAGGGAGAAGTGAATAAGATGGTACTGATTTGGTGCGATTTATCACCACATATTACTTAGGAAATCCAAAATTGCATTAGATAATTTAAAACTTTTGTTTTCAGCAAGTCGATATTTGGGTTGTAAATAAATAGTGATGATTTGTAAAAATATTTGATGATACGATTTTTATAGATCTTTTTTGGGACCCTAAAAAATTCGTAACATTCGGTTTTCAAAATAGACAGCAGAGAAGTTTAAGAACGAATGGATTAATTCATAGCTGCTACTCCTCATTAGTGTAAATACCTTATGACTGCCATATTGGGTAAATGATGAAGATGCCACAAGTTGTTATGTTCTCTTAGATATGTCTCGATGTTCAATGATATGATTGTTATTTGAGAAATGCTGTTTTATCATTATCTCTTTGTCTCTTAGGTGGTGACAATAAATTTTTTTATGCTTACTTTCTTTTGTCTATGTTCATCTGCTTAGACGTCAATGTTTCTTTTTGCTTATTGGAAACCTTAGTTTACATTGATCAAACGATCCCTTGGAGGTTGTAGGTTAAGTGAATATTTTGGCTTGTCTCTCCAATGAAACGTTTTGGAGCTTTCGCATCTCCGACATTAGATGCGATCAGAATGATGTTGTAGATCAGATCGAGCCTTATTATCATCATAATCAACTGGCAGACGTCCACTGCTGGACATAGGCCTCCCACAAAGATCTCCACAGAGTTCATTAAGGGGAATTGGGCCTTAGCCCACCGCTCTAACCGGGCAAGTTGTTGAGAGGTCAGAGCCACGTCTGGTTTCAGCAGGGGGCACCGCGTACAGGAGTTTGACTTGAGCTCTATAAGCAGCGGCTCCATTGGCGGAACCACCCCTTAGCCTTATTATGCTTGTTAATATTTTTGTTCGTACTAAAGAGGTGACGTAGTCGTTCAAACGATACACAATATTGAATACTTTATTAAAGATATGGTTACATTAACATTAGAGTTTTTAGTATTAGATAGAGAAAGGAATATTGCTACCAAATTTCAAATCTCTATGCCTCATGGTTCCAGAGATATCCTAATGAGAGATAGACTAAGATCTCGCTAAGTGGAAATCTCTTTTATATATATAACAGGATATATGTCTATGTAAGTGATGTATATAAGAGATTTCCACCTAGGTTTTAAAATGCCACCTAGGTAGATCTCACTCTCTCTCATCACGATATCTCTGCAGTCATGACGCCGAGAGTCTTGAGATTTGGTAGGAGTATTAATTTTGCCGAGTATAGGTCAGCTAAGAACTGATGTTACAAACTTTCTTCCCCAAAGGATGTTGTGACGGTCAGCAAAGCCGGCAGAGAACAGCTAGGTTTATATAACTGTGTTGGTAGATTTGAAATACTATTTAGCATTAGACCTATTGGATGAATCAGTTGGTGCGTCGCTTACTCATATAATAATTACCAGATCACTATCCACATTGTCCCAGCCCAGCACAACGACTCCATTATTATTAGCGTGAATCATGCGTAGTAACCGTCCGCCATTTTTCCTTTTAATTATTTATATATACGGCACAGAACCATCTGTTACAGATGTCCCTTAAATATATTTCAGTTGATTATTTCCGTCTTTTCAGAAATTATTTATGCTATGCATAGAACAAAAAAAAGTACGTTTTGATTCTTATTTTTTTCCTTTCATTCGACTAAGCGAGCGAGCGATTTACCTAGTGCTCTAAGTAATACTACGCCTGCCATAACAACGTGGTGCTAATAAGGATGATATACACAACACCACATTCTGCTCGTCGCCTTTACACATAAAATGTTATCTCGTTATCTCATTAATTTCATTAGCTACAGCGTCCTTTAAACACGGTAAAGTTTGCATAGTACAGTTTGTACCTAGACGGTGGTCTCCAGTAACAGAGCCCAACTACCCTTAAAAACTCGACTTTATTGATTACTATTGAGTTCTTCTTTTCTATATATATATATATATATATATATATATATATATATATATATATATATATATATATATCTATATTAATGATATGTACAATATTCTATTAGTTATTTCTGCATTATATACATATTGGAGATATCCAGAGATTCATTGATTTATCACAAGATCTCCAAAACTATAAAAGGTAAACACTCAAAATTTGGTAGAGGTATTGCTTCTGTCGTTTAGAGATCAACTAAGAATGGGTTTTACAAAATTCCTAGCACAAAGGAAGTTAAGGATGTTACAGCAATCAAAGAGGGTGGGGAAACAGCTAGTGCATAATATAACATAATAAGTGCAATATGTTTTATTTCATATCTACCAAATAGTAGTATGCAAATATTTTTATTCTGTTTTTTATCTAATTGCCAAACTTCACTTTGAAGAGGGCACCTATTGAAGATGATGAGCAAATTACTGAGGCAACAAGACAATGTTGTGTTGTGTTTATCTACCTATCGCCACATTGATGATAAGTAAGTCTAGAAGTCGTTATTGATGAAGATTAAGTGAAATGTTACACCACATGGTACACAGTCGGCGTTTAACGATTGCATTTTCTGCTTGCCGACCACTTGCCTGCTTAATGCATTACAATAAAAACGAAAGTGAATAACAACATGAAAAACTTACACAATCGCGCGCCCGTTGTCGATCAAACAATACGCCTCCATATTTATGTAGCTGCCAGGAAAAGCAACCTTTTGTCCAGACAGCAAATGTTGTAACGGTCGTATTTAATAAAAATGCCAATAACAACAATGGCTGTTCATTGAAAGTAAACTTTACTACTTAGCCTTACTGTCTTAGTTTGTTTCGTGTTTGTGTCAGTTTACTTCCATTGTATTGTTTTTTATTGTTATTAATGTTATGTCAGAATAAGCAAATGTTAGTTAAGAAACGTAAAGTCTTATACCTACCTACACTAGTATACAGCTTATTATAATGGGTAAAGTTTCTGGAAAACTATAGGTGGGGAGAAGAAAAAAGTCATGGTTGAGGATATCAGTGAATGGACTGGCATATCTGGGTCGTCCGAATTTTTCCGCCGAACCAGAAACAGAAAGGATTGTATCACGCGGATCGCCAATCTTCACTAGTTGGAGACGCACATTAAGATAAAGTTATCGTCATCAACCTATGTTATGGAGTTTAGTTGGTTGTAGTGTTTTTTCGAACCTACTTGTCTAGCAACCCTCATATTGTAATTCTGCTACCTTTTTAACTGTCAACATGAAAACCAGGAGCGAGCGCAAGGGCGATGAGGACGAGCACGTTTCACCCTCACCGACCACAGCCTCATTGCTACATGACGATTTGTGAATTGGTTAAGTGTTAGCCCATGTCATTTTAACTTAATTGTATGACGACTAATCATCTAGAGATGTAGTAATAAATAAATTTTATGTGATCGTCAGGCATGTGCCGAAAGCGAAACCGACGACGATGGCGGAGACACCAGAGCTGAAGCGGATAGCTGAGAACACAAAAATACAGAGCAACGTCAAGTATCACGCGGACTTCGAAAAGAGCAAGGGCAAGTTCACACAGGTAAACCATCATGATACGATCCAATCATTAGATAAATCAAAAGCATGGGTTCACCAAGAACTTTTATACAAGCAACCATAGGTTATAACATTTTTATTTGACAAGGCAACAAAACAACCAAGACTTTCAGCTGATGGTAAGTAATACGCCTGTCTATAGGAACATGGGACTGGTCAGGATGTGATATATAGAGCAACTGCATTATGCTCACTGTGCTCGCTGTCATCCCAGTAATTTCTATACATACAACACCCTTCATACCTGAACACAGTAATGGTTGCACACTACTGGTTAGCGCTGGTTCCTAGACAGTCTCCGGAGAGATCTTTCGCCAGTATTTCTTAACAGTCTATTTACAAAATTCTTTAAAATAAATGGATTTTTTTGAACTGCATCTCCTTTTATGTATAAGTCCAGATAAACCGTTTTAGTTTCTAACGTTGCTCGTCTCTGATGATAGATTGACGTATTATTACATTGTCTACCGCGGAGGCTGCTGGTGGATATCTATTTTCAGAGTTTGAACCCACCTATCGTAAAGCTGAAAGAGAATTTTATCACATGATCTTCTTCAGACACAAATTATTTTATTAAAGTCATACATGCTGTTGATTGATATTGGATAAAAAATCTTCAAGCTCAGAGTAATAAAGGATTTCGACTCACTTATATCCCTTTGGTGGTCATTCATAATGCATCATGAAGGTCCACGTCCAACGAAACGGATCGGTAGGTTATATATAATACAGCCCTTTAGTCTCGGACTAGTAAGAATATGACTAAGGTAAGCCCTGCCTGTCGTAGAAAGAAACTAAAAGGGTTTGAGTTGGAGCCCTTATCGATGTTCAAGCGAACCTGCGTGAAACAGTATATGGCACAGCGTGCCTAGAAGGTTTCAGCCCTTCCTCAGAGATGTGCTAACACAAAGTGTAGAGGGGCACTGGTGCGTTCTGTAAGAGATCCCGGGACCTCTCCGAATGATGATGGAGACCACTGGATGGCCTTTTAATGAGTAAGAATTTCACACAACTCTGACCCATCTCAGAGGCAGAGTAGCTTTCGAAGATTTCCTCCCTGAAACAAAAAAAATCTAACATATAATAAAAGGCAATATTTATTGATTTTTTTAACAGGTTGCAGATGACCCGGAAACATTGAGAATCAAAGCGAATACGAAGATAATAAGTAATGTTGCGTACCACGGCGACCTGGCGAAGAAAGCGGCGATGGAGAAACAGCGTCAGATGAACGAGAATGGCGAACTCGTCGGTAAGTACAGCATCCCAATAGATAACGAATTCTAATCGATTAATACATTAAAATGATGAGGTAAATGTTTTATAATAACTATACTTCTTCTTCATCTTAAGGTGCCTCTCCGACTAGCGGAGGTGGGCAGTCAGTTCACCACATTTGGCCCGGTAACTAGTACACAATCTAATAATTACGTCAACCAGCAGTGCGCAGGCATTACTGTATTCTGCGTTAAAGAAAGATACTTGAGGTTATAAAGAATACGTTATAACAAACTGATTTTCATGCCACTAAATCATTTCATATACAATCATCTGCACTGTGCTTCGGTTAAGGAGTTTGTCTTTATGTTCATAAACTACACGGAGCACGAGGAAGTTTTAACGGCGAAGGCCAAAATAAATTTTCATAGTCTTGATAGTTTCCTTATCAGTTAAAAAAATATAATTTCTCGTGTTCCACTAAAAAAGTGTTTGGTAGTCATATAAGGATAAGTCAGTTTTCGTACGTAACATGAACAAACGAAAACCACCAAAAGATGTAAAATTTTATAAAGATTGTAGAGACATTTTTGGTGATAACTCGTACGCGAGCTGGCTGCTTCCGATCAATGTCGTAATGTGTCTAATTGTTACACCGCCTCACTAAACCGTGTCTGTCCCACCACCGCTTGCGTATAGATGTCGCAACTAACGACAACTATCACCAACAAATCGACAACTATGCGACGGAAATGCTACCGCCGAACATGGCGCCCGTGCCCAACCTGCCGCCCAAGAACCACTACCAGACACCGCAACCTCAGCCGCAAACCGCGCAGCCGCCGAGACAACACCAGCCCGAGCAACAGTACAGGCAGCAGAAGTGCGACGCATACTCTTACCAGTACCCCAAGTACGACGAGTACCAGAACCAATACGCCTACGGGCAGTACGAACAGCAAAACTACGGCGCGAACAATCAGCAGAAGATCGGCAGGATCCAGGACTACGATCCGCTCAGCGACGGGCCCCGGGCGCCGCCCAACATACAGCACGCGTCCGCCACCGTCATCTACAACAGCACCAGGGATGGGAAACAAAGAGGTTTGTGTCAGGTTTGACCTAGATAGCAACTGGTAAACACATTCACCACGATGAACATATATTAAATTTGTTCACGTTATCATCGCGCGACCATTATCAGATCTTGGGTCCACCTCATGGGGGGCCTGTTGAATCTATTTACTAGTTGCCTATCCAGTCATAAACCTATTGTTTTGCATATATATTCATGCTTACCACCACAGGGTTGAGGCCAACAAGACACTGTTCGTCAGGTCACCACGTCGCACCATTCGGTTCAACGGAAACACTTGTAACTAACGTTGTCGATTGTTATTAAGGAGGTTGTTTGTATGAATGATTGGAAAAATAGATTTTTTTTTTATTTTATTTAATTTTTTTTATTCAACGAAGCAACGAGACCAACGGACCGTTCACCTGATGGTCAGGAAGTTATTGCAGCACATTGTACTCGTCGCCGGAGATATAAGATGTTAGGCCTCGTTAATCTGGTAATTTCACTAGCTACAGCGTCCTTCAAACCGGGACACAGCAATATTTGCACAGTACTAATTGTAGACTGCAATGCAATAGCCTCTACTATGGTACCTACCTACGCGGTGTCCGACAACAGAGACCTACCACCAGCATAGATTTCTGTATATAGTAAATATTGTGAATTTCATTACTTACAAAAACGTAGAATAAAGTAATTGGGTATACCATGTCGAAGACTGGAAGAATAGGAATAGACTGAAATTTACCGATTGTACCAGCTCCTCCGGAAACTACAGAGGTTATCGTTTAATAATTGGTAAACCAATCAGATCTTCATTAGCTATGGAGCCTCTATATATAAATTAATATTTTACTTCTACACTAAAATATCCGGTTAAGAACCGGGACTCGTCTAGATAACTAGCTTTTTTTTTGTTATTGCCTAAACTAGCGCTTGACTACGATCACACCTGATGGTAAGCGGCGACGTAGTCTTTGGTGGTAAAGCACAGTCTAGAAGTAGCCTACTTTTGGACTACTGCTGCTAAACAGTGCTGTACAAACATTACTGTGTTCCGGTTTGAAGAGTGCTGTAGCTAGTGAAATTACTGAAGTAATGAAACTTAACACTTTATATCTCAAAGCGACGGCCAATTCGGTGTAGTGTTACACCATCCTAACTAGCGCCACGTTATGGGCAAGAGTGTCTGTAAAAATCTTCTGATATCTATATTGACCTATCTATGGCTAAATTGATGACGATGATAATTTATCATTGTGAATTTGAGCAATATGATGTCGCCTCTTTAGGAGCGCATCAGGTCCAACAGCAGCAGAGCCGGCAGATCGGGCGGGTGACTGACATGGACCCGCTCGCCGGTGAGCAGCCCCGCCCCGCCGCAAACAACCACGCCAACAATCAGGTACCTACAACCAATGTACATTATTAACTAATCATATATTTCCATAAAAAAAATAGTTTAGTGTTAAGTTTGTTAGGTACTAAATTATTATTACTAATATAGATCCTTATACAAATCTGTAATTATTATTACTTTAAGGATTATGGATATGATTAAAATTTATCCTAGGAAATGACAGTTTGTTGTGTATACCCATCTCCGTCGGTGCCGTACCGGTAGACGGAGTGTTGGGAGTCCTCGCACAAGGTGGACCGTCGATCTGGTGAGAATCGCGTGAACCCACTGGATGCGAGCAACGCGGGACCGATCGATGTGGAGATCTTTGGGGGAGGCATATGTCCAGCAGTGGACGTCTATCGGCTGATGATGGGGATGATGATGATTCATCTCCGTCAAACGTCTTATCGCCTCCCCACACGGTTGAACCAAGATATTGATATCATCAACATCAGCTGATAGACGTACACTGCTGGACACAAGCCTCCTCAAAGATCACATCCGTCGGTCTCGCGCCGCCCGCGACCTCCACCATACAGCATGACCTCCGATACCGCTGGGTATTAGGGACCTGATTTAGTCCATCTTTAAAAAAAATATATTATTTATTTACGAATGGATAGTTTTTTTCTTAGATACCGCAGAATAATCCGTTGCACTCAATACCAGGTGTTAATAGAATCGTTTGTTGCAGCGAGTGTACATCGCGATGTACGACTACGAGGCGAACGACAGCGACGAAGTGAGTTATACAATATTAATTGGGATTATTAATTGTGAACCGGACATGTACTCACCCCCTGAGATGAGCGGCATGTTCACCTGATGGTAAGTGATACGTCCGCCCATAACGTGCCGCTAGTTAAAATGGTATACACTACACCACATTGTGCTCATCGCCCTGAGACATAAGATATTGAGTCTCGGTACTCTAATAATTACACTAGCTACAACACCCTCAAAACCGGAACACAGTAATGTTTGCTAAGTTCTACTTCCACCGCTGTAGCGACTAGTTCTGGCGGCAGTAATAATCGCTGGAGTAGTACTCACCTGGACGGTCTCCGGCAACAGAGACCTACCACTGGTGATATGTTATTATATATCGATACCTCAGGGTCCAAGGCCATGTTACCACTACAATACGTTGTTCCACTACAGCAATAAACTGGAAATAATTAAAACGTGGACGTCTATCAGCTGATGATGATGATGATAGTTATTAAAAAATTATATAGAGCAGGATTTATTCAATTCTATTAGATTCATACTTTATTGACTAAAGAGCGAAATAGTTTTTTTTTTTATTTTATTTAAAAACTATTTACTATTTATTTATTTATGCAAACAGAAGTTACAATGAAAATATAACAAGCATAGAAATAGAGTACAATTGCATTACTTATTCCAATATGGAATTTCTTCCAGAACGCCTCTGGTTGGGATTTGATTAAAGTGAGAGTGAACCTGGTGCACTTTTGATCTGGTCATGTAGGCTTGCAAGCCATGCGACTCTTACAGCTTATCTGATACTGGGCTCGGATTCACGGCTTGTTTTTTTTTAAAGTGTGCTACGTGGAGTGTAGTTATCTGACGGCGGATTTCCACATGGTGTGTCTGGTATTTTTGTTTTTCTGTCGTACCTACTCGGTCGTCGAGGGTGGGTGCGGACCCGTTCCTCGACCACCTTCGCGTGTATCGGAATCTCTGGGCGGTGAGGTCCGCCTCTGTTCGCGGGTGAACCTTGTGTACGCGGTGTGTGTGTATTTGTAGCGTCTGGTTCTGAAGCGAGGGCGGCGTGATGTCGGAATTCGGGGCGTGTTGGTAGTGTCCGAAGTGTGTGTGGTGACGTGGTGTGCGGGACCGCTGGGGATGTCGCGATTAACGCATACCGTGGTCTGCGCTTATTGGTCTTTGGTGCACTCTGATAAACGCACCGCCGATAAGATCATGTTGATCTACACAAAGTAGTATTCACAATTTTTTTTTATCAATTTCCTAACTTTGAATATATCAATAGATAGAGCTCGTAAATTTGAGTGCGATCGCATTTAAAAGTAATTATCGCCATAATGGCGCTTAAGCCCTTTGAGATCAGAGGTGCCGATAAGTAGATGAGCTGTTTATGTATATATTTTACCAGGGCTATGGCTCTGCTACCGCAGAGTTAGTTACATCAGTAATTACACTAGCTACAGCACTCTGCAAACCGGAACACAGTAATGTTTGTACAGCACTGTTTAGCAGCAGTAGTCCAAAAGTAGGCTACTTCTAGACTGTGCTTTACCACCAAAGACTATGTCGCCGCTTACCATCAGGTGTGATCGTAGTCAAGCGCTAGTCTAGGCAATAACAAAAAAAAAGCTAGTTATCTAGACGAGTCCCGGTTCTTAACCGGATATTTTAGTGTAGAAGTAAAATATTAATTTATATATAGAGGCTCCATAGCTAATGAAGATCTGATTGGTTTACCAATTAATAAACGATAACCTCTGTAGTTTCCGGAGGAGCTGGTACAATCGGTAAATTTCAGTCTATTCCTATTCTTCCAGTCTTCGACATGGTATACCCAATTACTTTATTCTACGTTTTTGTAAGTAATGAAATTCACAATATTTACTATATACAGAAATCTATGCTGGTGGTAGGTCTCTGTTGTCGGACACCGCGTAGGAGACAAACAGTACTGTGCAAACATTACTCTGATCCGGTTGGAACGCTGTAGCTAGGGTAATTACTGCGGTAACGATATTTAACATCCTATTTCTTAAAGCAACGTGCACGATGTGGCGCTATGTATACCATGTTAACTAGTGTTGTTACGGGCAGAGGTATCCTTACCACCAGAAGGACGACTCTCATATCGTCGCTTATACAATTCTTTCGCAGGTGTCATTTCGTGAAGGCGATTACATCTCCAACGTGACGTCGATCGACGAGGGCTGGATGACGGGTGAGGTGTTGCGGACCGGGCGCACCGGCATGCTGCCCGCCAACTACGTCGAACTGGCGCCGGCGCCGCCGCACCACTACGCCAACTGAACCCGCGGCCGCGACACCGGCCGAGCTAATGGGGCTTGCCACAAACCACCACACAACCACAATACAATACCAACAAGACATTCCTTAGAAATTCCATAGCATACCCTCGACTACATCCCCACTTCTATTCAGCAGACTGATCGCTACCATAGCTACATTCTTCAGCTTGCTGAACACAAATTGAACTTGCTGAATAACTCCTTACCACAGGAATAAATACTACCCCAAGTGTTGAGCCACAATATATAAATAACTAACAAAAAATTTAAAATATTATAGGGTCAATGAACTTTTGACAAAACATAAATAAATATATAAATACAAAATTTAATTAATTCATTTGTATGATCTTTATTAAACAATATAAAAAAAAATATATTAAATAAGAAATCAATTTTTACCAACCCATGTAAGTCCACTGCTGGGCATCATCGAGATCCATCCCCTATCTACTTCCGCTTCATATTGAACACATCACCATAAGGCCTCACAATAATATTAGAACTAGAACAATGTTACCACGACTATTACATTTTCCACCGGTGGAAATTTCATGATGGTAGTGTATAAATCTCCACCCAACCCTAACGTGTGTGATGGGGGGTAACTGATTGTCTTCGGTCCACATGAATTATGTGTCACAAGTTGTAACACCAAATCGTATTTATAGAAGTTGTTTAAGCCGTTGAAATAAACTTATTGTTGTAAACCGTTCGTATATAATGTGGTTTTGTGTCATCATCATCATCAGCCGATAGACGCCCACTGCTAGACATAGGCCTCCCTCAAAGATCTCCACATCGATCGGTCCCGCGTCGTTCGCATCCAGTGGGTTCCCGCCATTTTCACCAGATCCTCGTCGGTTAACGGGAAGTGGCCCAAATCGTCTCCCCCTGTATAAACCTCTACAAATGATGGACCCTGGTGCCGGGCTGTATCGGAGGCTATGCTAACTATGACGGAAGCTGGCAGGGAAGTGGCCCAAATCCCTTTCATATAAACCCCTACAAACGATGGACCCTGGTGTCTGGTTATACCAGGGGCCATGCTAGTTATGACGGTTGTTGGCAAGGAAGTGGCCCGAATCCCCTCCATATAAACCCCTACAAACGATAGACCCTGGTGTCTGGTTATACCAGGGGCCATGTTAATTATGACAGTTGCTGGCAAGGAAGTGGCTCAAATCCCCCCATATAAACCCCTACAAACGATGGACCCTGGTGTCTGGTTATACCAGGGGCCATGCTAGTTATGACGGTTGCTGGTAAGGAAGTTGCCCGAATTCCCTCCATATAAACCTCTACAAACGATAGACCCTGGTGTCTGGTTATACCGGGGGCCATGCTAGTTATGACGGTTGCTGGCAAGGAAGTGGCCTGAATCCCCTCCATATAAACCCCTACAAACGGTAGACCCTGGTGCCTGGTTATACCGGGCGCCATGCTAATTATGACAATTGCTGGCAAGGAAGTGGCCCAAATCCCCCCATATAAACCCCTACAAACGATGGACCCTGGTGTCTGGCTATACCGGAGGCCATGTAAGCTGTGACGGATGCTGGCAAGGAAGTGGCCCAAATCTCCACATATAAACCCCTACAAACGATGGACCCTGGTGCCCGGCTGTGTCGGAGGCTATGCTGGCTGTGACGGGCGTTGGCAAGGCGCCAGAACCAGGCCAGCGCAGAGCCGATCGATGTGGTGATCTTCGGTGGAGGCCTATGTCCAGCAGTGGACGTCGTATCGGCTGATGGTGATGACGATGCTAAGACTGGTACAATGAAATACATTTGTTGATATGTTAAGCTGGTGCCTGTGTGCGTATCGCACGTCGTGTTGTATGCTCGTATACATTTGGTAACGGCTAGGGTAGCCATGAGACTCCATCGGGCCCCACTTGCAAAGCCATTGTTGACTAACAGAACTACAGTTAGCTACATCCGCGGCGTTAGCTACATCGCTAAACTGTTTTATATGAAAGCTAAAACAGACATATATATATGTATATATATATACTGATAAAGCTTATCAGTGGCTATACCTGATGATGGATACCGCTTAATAACACCGGATGGGTGACCATTCATTTTTGTATGGAACTGATTGAAAACGGACAATTGTCTTCTACAATAACATTGTATAGAACACAGATTATATATTTTTATATGAATTATACTTACATATATACTATACTATATTTTATATATATATATATGTTGCCTAAAGAAAATATATTTATTAGGATCAATGTTTTATCTTGCATTTCATTCATTCCAACGCAAAATGGTCATGATGGATGAGTAGCTTATGACACTCCTCGTGAGAGCATCCCAGCTGTCGAAACATGACCCTTTCAAGACAGTTTATTTTTTTTAAAAAAAAACAAAAACTTTAAACTATTTTATGATATAGGCCAAAAATATATTTTATATTAAATTAATTTTTTTTTTGTTTATACCCTCCTGTTGTAATAGGCGACTATTTGTATCTATGTGAATAAAATTGTACTTGACTAAAAGTATTTATTTAGTCCGGTGTACTGAAATTCTTGAAGGGGTTATAGGGGTTGATAGTTTTTTTTTTTATATACCCTTCAGCTAATTAAATTGTAGTTGGTCTTAGTGTTGCCGCAATCATTTACGAGAAGCTTAAAACAAATTATGTACTGAAATATATTTTTATATAATGTTTTTAATGACTGCTTTATAAGTCGTATGTATTAACTTGAGATGTATTTAGTATAACGGATGCTACTTGATTATGTTAAAAATCATTGTCTACGGAGATGATATATATATTTCCGTTTGCAACGGAAGCTGTGTTGATTGTTTAAATACTTATTAATAATTCAAACAAACCTTATAACATCAGTAACAGTAACTTTGTAAATAATTGTATGCACCTCTTTGGGTGAGGACCATATTTTATTATTGTTATTATTTTAACATTTTTTTTTTAATTAAAACACCCCTCATGTTCATGTTTGTAATGCATAATAATTTAAATATCGCCGTAATGAAGCGTACCAAACGTGAGTAACTGTTTGATGGTCTCGTCCAGCGGAAGTTGCCAACTGCCCTTCAGGTTGCACACCGTGATGGTGGACGACGATAAATATAAATGCTTTATCATAACTTTTGTTAAATGCAAGTTAATGCACGTTTAGTTTAAGTAACATCTTATTTATTCTGTACGAGTCGCGGGGAACAGCTGCACGTTGCCTACGGCGGATAGGTATTGTTTTTATATTAGCAATGTTAAGTGTTCATCACAAGGGGGCGCGCCGGTCGGGGGCTGGGGCGGGCGACGTATCGAAATGTTTCCTGTACGAAACTGGACATGAGATTAATGTATCTGTCATCTATAGAAGCTGAACGAGATACCCATAGTAGTGCTGCGGCCAGTTAATTCGGTAACACCTCGGCCACTGCAGCTTCCGGCTCGGTCCAAAGGCAACAACATCTAATGCATTGGGAACAGTATTACTCGACCGATTTTACAGTGCCTTTGTAATAATATTTAATAAATTTAAACGGTATACAAAGAGTTTTATTTCATTCGCAGTCCCGTCGTTTTAGTGCAAAGAATATGTCACAGTCTAGTACGCAGGTCTAGACACAAAGGCAAGTGTTCGTTCGTTTAGGTAGCAGACTATATATTGAATACCTTGAATATTGTACACGTTACTAGGAACAACCGCAACGCAATCTCCACCGCCGAACAGTAATGTGTGAAGATTACTATATATGCGTTCCGGTTTGAAGGGTTGTAGCTAGTGAAATGTGTGTGAGACTCGACATGTTATATCATCTCAAGACGAACACTATTAGGTGTAGTGTGCCGTCTTAATCGGCGCCACGTTATGGGCAGGCGTATCCCTTACTGTCGAAGGAACATCTTGAAAAAAAAAAAAAACTTTCATCGCCGTTAAGATATATAGTATTGGAGATATATATCCTTCCAATAATTCCTTAATTGTATATTATTTGTGTGCTTTAAGGCAGCATGTAATCTCCCACCAACCAGCATTGGGGTAGTGTTGGAAAGTGGCTCAGATTCCCGTATATGAATCCCTAAGGACTAGGTCGCGGAAAGCCGCTGGATGCAGGCAGCATAGGATCGATCGATAGAGGGATCTTTGCAGGAGATACATCCAGCAGTTCTATATGTGTAAATATGATATGTAAAAGGCTTTTCATCATTTCAACAGACGATCTACTGCTAGATATGGGCCTCACATCACCATGCAGTGCTAGAGTATCAAATTTCTAAAATTGGTCGATATAAAGAAAAGAATAATGAAAAAATTACATCCATTTATTTACGATATTAATGTTTTATACATACTGACCTCGACTATAATCATATAATGCAACATCAACTGGTGTACAACTACACTACATTGTAGAAACTAACAAAATATATTTAATACTCCATAATGCAACTAGCGCTAGGTCCGCTTCATCAGACAGGCACGTTGTAAGGCACCGGGCAGGGAACCGTCACTGGTCTCGCGCACCGCAGACTCTTGGACGTCTCCACTTATGCAATAGCAATATAACTTATAATTGGAAAAGGCACATAAGACATGTAACAATAAATCTTAGAACTACAATTAACTTTGTTTAAAATTAAAAAAAAAACTAGTAATTGAATATAAATCTAGAGAAACAAGCGATAAAGTAATAGTGGAAATAGCTTCAGCTGCCATTTTAATAATAACTTAAAGTAAACGATTGCACTTGAGACTTAAAAGTTAATTAACTTAAAGTTTAAAGAAACAATCATAACTACCAAGAGTAACCCATCGGTTAACAATTGTAATAAAACTTCAGCAAAATAACCAAGAAACGGTTAAAGCTGTTTAAGTTAAACTAAAAATTAACTTAGCACAATTGTTAGTTATTTATGCATCGATGAGATGAGCAGTTAGTAAATAATCCAATTTTATAAAAAAAAACACCAATTGACAATAACAATTAAGGGTAGTTTATTAACCGCAGATCTGTCTCGATAAAGGTACCAATTGTTTATTCTCGATTCATTTCTTTAAGACATCTTCACATTAATTTGGTCAATTTTTAAAGCACCATTTCACTCGGGAAATATCAAGATACAAATAAAAAACAAAACTATAAAAAGTGTACACGCAAAATGGAGTGATAACGATTTTTTTAATTTCGTACTCGTATGACTAGAAAGCCAATTTCATATAGTTTATATCTAAACAACATCTGACACGTGTGGACAACAACAGCAGCGTTTTATTTAACTTAAACATAGATACTGTCTTAGACATTTCGGTGAACCGCCGCCACAGCGCTGGTAACAGGAGATAGGTCACAATCGTGTGGTTATTAAACCCAAACTATCATACATTGGTGAGGGTTCCACACATCACGGGATCCAAGCTAATCTCACCTGCTCGTGGTGCACCCTTCTAATCAACAAACGTGGCTCTGGCTCCCATCAACCCGCGTTGGGCCAGCGTGGTGGGAAATGACCCAAATCCCTTCCATATAAAACTCTACAAACGACGGCCCTTGGTGCCCTGTGATGCGGGCGGTCCACAACCGATCGATGTGGGGATCCTATGTCCAGCAATGGGGACATCTGCTGATGATGTATCATAAATTCAGCCTTCTTGATATTCCCATAGTTGGGATTAAATAGTCATCTCTTCTGAAGGGAGAATCAACACCATTAATCCAATGGGCTATCACTCGACTTTAATTCAACACAGAAGTCACAATGGAGCTGCGGGTAGTCAAGTGTGTTTGTACACTAAGAGCCAGAACAAGATAATGCTGGTCTGGCAGCAAATTTACAATATTAGGCTGGTAGCTGTCCCAAGTGGATTCGCTGCAATTCTACCACCAGTTAAATTCCATAAGATACCACCCTGGATTCAAGCGCCCCATTTCAAAGCAAATGTTAAATTAGAAGGCAATAATAATTGAAGAGGAATTTACATCATGACCTTAACTAGAGAGGCCCGTCCAAAAGATTCAGCCTCTGAATCTGTGTGGCTCCAGGATAGATCCAGGGGCTTGAGTATTCTTCATTCTCTAAACCTTCACCACATCATATTGAGGATATTGAATATTCTTAAATTTTTTCTTATACAATTATTGACAACTAGTCTCCGTTTACAAAAACCGTCATTGCCACATTATAACCGTATTTTTCTTCTTCTTCCTCCTCTCCATTGGTGACACTATTTACAGGATGGTGGTTTAGACTACTGTATTTCATGTTTCAGTAAATATACCCTTCTGTTGTTTGCATTTAGTTTTTTAACAAACAGATGTATCCCGTTGGAAGATGATGAGCAAAAACCACGGGATATTTATTACTCCACACAACTTTTCTATACAATTCTAATGTAGTTGGGATGCTGTGGGCATTTAGTTACTCGTAGCGCTGAGCAGCAGCGAGTTATCATCTAGTCGCTCCAGCCTGTAGGTGGAGTTGTCGGGCATGTGACGCACCAGCTCGTCAGTGAGCCGGACCCGCGCCCCATTAGGTCCCAACACTAGAACAGTCTCGTAGTCCTGAAAGCAAATATGTATTGTTTATATGCAGTAAATACATCATTCGTTACAGGTGGCTGTGTCAGTGTACAACAGCTGGACGTACACCAACTTATGGTCATGCTCAGCCAGCAGGTAAACGTGTATTTTTATTTGACGAGATCTTCACCTGATGGTAAATGAAGCAACTACCTGTAACAACAAAAGTAATGATCGCCCACTAACTATTAGTGGCAGAGATAGTGGTGGTAGTGACTCATACTGTCTACGGCAACAGAACTACCAGGAGCCGGGGACACGACGGAGGTCCATGGCTTTAGCGTAATCTGGTATTGGTAATCGATCCAACTCCTTACCAACAGATATGAACTTGGTCGGGTGTACTGGGTGTAAGGAAACCGCTTCCGAAAACGAAGACAAATCATAGTACTAATGATACCTTTGACGATCGGACGAAAAAAAAATCGATCATGATTAAAAAAAAAAAAACATTTTTAAAACGTAATTATTGTTTTTTTTTTTAGTAAAGTAATGTATATTTTATGAAACTATCGTTTCATTTAGCTGTACTAACATGATGGAAAGTCTTGGCGTAGGGATGTGACGACCCCACCGCCCACTGGAGAGACAACTGAGTCCTTTGAGGACACAGTTTTCTCTCCAATGCAATCAGTCCACCGGCGTAGGGATGTGACGACCCCACCGCCCGCTGAAGCGAAGGCTTATTCCCTTGTGGATACAGTTCTTCTCTCCGGTGCAACCAGTCAAACGGCGTCGGGAAGTGACGAACCCATCGCCCACGGAAGAGAAAACTGAATTTTCCCTCGAGGATACAGTTTTCTCTTCCGTGCAAGCAGTCGAGTCGCGCGGCGAGTCCGCCCTTAGGGCGGCTGTTGGCTTAGGCCACGTCGGGCGCACCCGTAGCCCGCTTATAGCACACCCCGAACGGGAGCGGGGACTGCGGTCATTGCGACCGGAGTCAAGAGGAAGACAACCTCTCAAATCACCCCAATCCCAAGGTATGGCGCGCCGATGGGATGAATGGCCAAGGGTATTGGTCGCTAGCGCCCAAAGCTGTGGATCAGCAACAACGCATACAATGAATGACAATTTAAAAGGCAAAACTACCCAGGTGGGTCCCGGCCGTACGGCTGGAGAATCCCACACGGCGCCTAGCGCCGTCTGCCCTACGTACTCTGGGGTGGGCAAAACTGTTATGGGCGAGGGAGTGTATGCACGGCGGAGTGATGCCGGCGTAACGTCGGCATCACCATCTTCAGCGGCGAGAACGCCACGCCCCAAGAGGGGCGGTGGCCAAATTACCGACGGTGACGAGCTCGCGCAGCGCGCGCCAGCGCCAACCGCGCTTCCTCAAGCGCAAGTGGTGCTGGAGCGACTGCGCTCTGAGCGTAGAGAGGGCGAGAGCGATGTCGATGTAGACATGGCCCTCGTCCACACCCGGACTGACTTAAGCGAGGCGGCATCGGTTTCCGACTGCAGCCTCGCCCCGATGGCGTCTCGCGACTCAAGCCGTGGGCGAGAGCGCAAGAGACGCCTCCTCAGAGGAGGACGATACAAAATCGGGTTTCGAGCCAGAGCGTCGTGGCCGCGGACGTCCGCCCACGACAGAGAAATACGTGGGCCTTAGCAAAGCTAAAGCCGCGTTCGACGCCGAAAGGCGTCAAGAGCTGAGACTCCTGGCGGAGGAGGATCTCGCCGCGACCGTGGCGAGGTTCCGCCGAAACCGGGAGAGGAGGCTCGCACGGTCTCCGGCGCTGAAGCCAAGAATGGCTCCGGACAACGAGACCGCTGCCACGCTGCAGAGAGTTGTCTTCGATGACGCTGAGCTGATCGCAACGATCGCCAGCAAATCGAAGAACTTAAAATCCGATCTCGTGCGGGATCTGAAGGATGCCGCGGCCTCCATCAAGGCGGCCGTGGCGGCCATCGGGTCACGCACTGTGACGGATGAGACGCGGCAGCTGCAGGCGGAAAACGCCCGCCTGCGCGCCGAGGTGGCCGACTTCCGCAAGGAATAGGTCAACCTGAGTCCCCGCCTAGTGCGGGGACTACTTTTTCGGTAAGGAAGAAACGGCGCACCGTCGCCGCTTCTTCCGAACAGGGGTCGCTGCCGGTAGAGGACATCTGCCGGAGCGTAATGATGCAGGTCGGGACGATGCTGAACGCCCGCCTGGCATCATTGGAGGACAGGCTTCTCCCAGAGAAGCGTGTCCGGCCACCCTTAGGCGCGGCTGGGCGACCGGCGGCACAAGCCGCCAAAAAGCCCGGTCCTGCACCGAAGGGAGCTATGAAGAAGGTTGCGGACACCGCTCCGCAACCTGGGTCTTTCGTGCCCGCGCTCACGCCACCTCCCTTGGAGGAAGCGTGGAACACGGTAGTACGAAAAGTACCCAAAGAGGTTAAGGATGGTCCTCCGGTGAGGAAGACTATCCTGATGATCACGCGGCAGCAACCGAAGCAGCGACAGCAGTCGCAGCCGAAGCTGCAGCAGTAGCGATCGAGTACCGCGGCAGGCCGTCGGTCCGGCACCCCTCTTGGAAAGGGTTCCTGAGGTGACTTTGGCGACGCATCTTGTGTTCCGATGCGTCGTCACGTAGGGCTTGTTTAATGGGAGGGGTGGTTCATCATCCCTCCCCGAGGTGGACCCGTTCGAACCGGGTGCCAAACGGGGGTCGCGGAGAATGCGTATCATCACACGACCCTCGTAACTATTGGTTGAGGCGGAACACCGTGTGCAGCTTTTTAGTCGGTTGGAGTCCGACACTACCCCACTACCGGCCCACTATTGGTACGGGGTGTGCGTTGCATTAGCATTTTGTTACACACATTAATAAAAAAAAAAAACATGATGGATAGTAAATAACGATAAAACTTTTAACAGTTTTTTTTTTTTGATTAGGATCGATTTATTTTCCCTACCGTCTGTCTTCGTTTTCGGAAGCGGCCTCCTAACACCCTGTATACTGTGGTGAAACCAAATGTAAAAGCGAATGTTGTGAATCCAAATAAACAACAAGATAACAAATGAGAGTATCTATATAGAAGACAACGGCTGGTCACCTTGTTAGGCGGCGAGTGCAGGAGTGTCTTCAGCTTGTGCAGCAGCTCATGCGCGCGGCACGAGTGCAGGTACAGCGCGCTGTACACGCTGCTGCCGGCTGGGCACACGTATACGGTCAGCCGCGGCTCGATGCGCCTGCGAGATCAATAACCACATTACTACCACAACACAACCAACGTGTGGAGCACGTGCTACATCTAAATCTTGTCCCTGGTGGTGGTAGGGTCTCTGCTGCCATGACTCTACTGGATAGCGTTATAGTTAGGAGCTGTGGCGACCTATCTAGACAGCCTCCTGCAGACTACTATCAGCCTCTCTATTTTTAGTAATAACTCTTCTTCCTCCTGTCCTTTTCCCAGCTATGTGGGGTCCAGTACAGTATGTACTTCTCTTCCATATCTCTTCATCAACCGTCATTTCTGAATTCACACTCTTCTTACACGTCATCTTTCATACAATCCATCCACACTTTCTTTGGTCTTCCTCTACCCTTATAACCATTCACGTTCATTGTCCTTCGTCCCTCCGCATAACATGCCTACACCACGCTAACCTCTTGCTCCTCAATTTCTCTGTGACTGGAGCAACGTTCAGACTTCCTCTAATATACTCATTCTTAATTTTAATATTTACTACTACCCATTGTACTTTAATGCATTATTTACTCACTTGGCGTGCAGGGCGTTGAATAAACGTATTCCGTCAGCCAGGCCGCAGATCTGGATAATGTCATCACGGGACAATCTGTCAAAATTACATTTTATCAGGAATTAATTATAGTAATTTTGGCATATGAAAAACTAAGTTTTATTAGTATCCATTGTAATGTCTAGACAAATGTGTAAGAACAGAAATTGTTTATCTACAATAGCTATACCTAAGAGTCGACCTCAACTTGACAGTGTTGACATGACGAGGCTACAAAAGCTGGAACATTCATACTTAGCCAGATACCAGGTATGAACATTAGATTGATCCTAGGTGGTACTTTTTATCACTACCATCATCAATGGAGGTAATAGGAGGAGGAAATAATAATAATATTCCTCTATATAGTTACTCAAATATTTTTGGTGAATATAATGTCTAAAATGTTTGTTTAAATTCCCTAATAAATGAAGTACTTAAATAGCTTAAAACCATTATCTTCACATTCAGCAGCAGGGATCCAACGTAAAAGTAATTTATAAAAAACAAAGTCTATCAACAATTTTAATAATATTTTAGTGTAAATGTCAGGTTGGAACCGGTGGTACGGTCGGTGTGGCTCACCTAAGCAGATCAGCGCCGGAGAAATTGGCGAAGGTGGCGGCGTGTTGCGAGAAGCGATGCTGGGACAGCCACGACTGTGTCTCTGATGACGTAGCCTCCTTAGACAGCCCACAGTTCTATACAAAAGTATTATTGCAGTTAACCGCTGTGCTTTGTAACAGAGGTACTTCATGGTAGGATTTCAGAGTTGTAGATTTGGACTGGAGAGCCTCATATTTTTACAGCATAGTGAGGATGCTTGATGTGAAGAAGACCTTCCACTCCTTTAGATATACTTAACATAAAGATACATTGGTGTGTTCCATTAGACTGACAGAAACTATCATGGAGGTTCCAATGGGATAAATTTAAAATAACTTCCTCTATCTAAAATCTAAGAAAGATTATATCCCATATGTCATGTTTTAGATACCTTGTCCGGATCTTCAGCTGGTTGCGGCAAATCGGGCAAGATGGCGCCGGGCGAATGGCACTGCGGGCTGCTCACCTTCACATCACCACCGCTAAAACATTAACTACATTAACATACATAGAAGATATACACTCTTCACTTGATTAGCAATAGCGACCATGAACTTAGAGCCTTTTTAACATATTTACGCGTTCCGATACTTTACCTCTAATTAAAACATTTCATAATACATTGGGGGATGGATAGTTAAAAATAAATATATGTAAATACCTACAAAATGTATCTTATTTCTCTTAAGCTCAATCCGAACTTTGAAATATACTCTCAGCCTCTCTATTCTCTTAACACCTTACTAAGTCATTATTTATAAGGTTAATTTTAAACTGTATATTATAGACATAATACATTATAATAATTTTAATACAAGTTAACTTTGTTATCTTCTCTGTATTTGTGCCATTATATACCTCCCGTAGTGTGTAACATAGATTGGAAATCGCTGATTTACATCAATATTATCCAGTGAATATATCTCTAATTTATTTTTGTGCGTACCAATATTTTCTGGGATAGGTTAATACAATTTTTGTATTAAAATATGTGATTAATGTAATGTGATTAATTGCTACCGATAAATATAACATCATATTGGTTTTAATACAAATTTAATTTTACTCTATAAGCTATAATTTTTTTTTTAATGATATGCTATTTGTTAGAAGGTATATAGTATGCAAGAACTTAAAACGAAATCAAAAGTATCCATTATATTATATCAAATAAACTATTGCCTATTACTATAACAAAATAATAAAAATTATGGCATATTCTAGACAAAATAAATCTGTTGATTGAAGATTAGTTCAGACTTGATTGGCGCAGAGCGGAAAAACCAGTAAATTTTACAGTAAACTACAAAGATACATTTTAGCTGTAATTGCAGTACATTATGATGAAAAATAAAAATTTTAATAAAAACAAAAATTCTAAACTATCACCATTATAAACAATAAAAGAAAACAACATGAGGAAATCAACATGTTCTAAGAATAACCCATTTCATGGATATGTGATTTCTATGGAGCTCTCCGACAGTAATGTGGATCAATGAGAAGTCTTCGAGTGAGAACATTAAAAGTTGTTTATATCAGCAGTGATGATATTGATAATGGCTTAAAATTTTGCCAAGACATGCTCAACCGAGTGTAGAGCTGCCAAGGTCGATAATTTTATTGGTTTCAGCACAGCATCAGTCAGTTACAACCAGTTCAATTCAGTATATTTACATACATAATTGCAGTTACATTGATAGAAATTAATTTTAGTTTCAATTACATGAAACTTTAGAGCCTTATAAAAAAAGAAACTTCAGAAGACGAGTCACATATTGCATAAGTGATAATGTTTAACTAATATCAATCTGCATTGGGCTAGCATGGTGGGGAATGGGATATGGCCAAATCCCCCCATATGAACCCCTACAAACAACAGTTCCTGATGCCCGGCGATGTGGGAAGCGCAGGACCGATTGATGTGGGGATTTATGAGGGAGGCCTATCTCCAGCAGTGGACATCTATCAGTTGATAATGATGATAATGTTTAATACACTTCAAATTTTTCCTTATTTAATGTGTCTAGTTAAAATCTGTTGTATCCGCAAATAAACTGGACATTTTCAGAGATAACTATCTTATTTAATGTTTTTAAAGAGTCAGATTAAGCATATTGATATCTATTTCTGATAAAGAAAAATTATAAAAAAAGCACTTATACACTCATCTTTGTACTTATCTTTATCCATACTACAACTTGACAAGGTTGGAGGATCAACCATAATGATCATTATTTTCACATTACTGTAGCAAATAATCATATTACATTGATCACTCGTTTTAATACAAAAATTGCATTAACTGATCCCAAAATATATTGGCATGCACAAAGATAAATAAAGAGGTATATTCACTGGATAATATCAATCTAAATCAGCGATTCCCAACCTATGTTACACACTACGGGAGGTATATAATGGCACAAATACAGAGAAGATAACAAAGTTAACTTGTATTAAAATTATTATAATGTATTATGTTCATAATATACAGTTTAAAATTAACCTTATAAATAATGACTTAGTAAGGTGTTTAGAGAATAGAGAGGCTGAGAGTAATTTCAAAGTTCAGATTGAGCTTAAGAGAAATAAGATACATTTTGTAGGTATTTACATATATTTATTTTTAACTATCCATCCCCTAATATATAATGAAATATTTTAATAAGAGGTAAAGGATTGAATAACAGTCGGGAATCACCTGTCTAGATAGCAATTTACAAAATAAATAAAAATATTTTGATCCGATCATAAATTAATACCCTAGATATCTTTAAGAAAGAATAAATTGTTCTAGGTTAGCTGTATGAGTATACTGAAATAATGCCAAGTATAAATATTTATGAAAGAAAAATTTTAAAAGACTAATATAGTTTGTAAACAATGCCTACTACAGAAGCAATTGCATACATACATACACATTTCTTCAATATAGTGTAGTTATATTACAAAAATTCTTTAAAGATCATCAACATTGCATATTCTCTTATGCAATTGATATACGAGTTGACAGTGATGATAAAATCATAATGTATTATAAGAATATTGCAAAGAATTGCCAAATTATGTCTTAGAGATGATTATGAACAATACTCACTCTTGACAATAAAGTGGTTTCATCTGGTTGGGCGAGGCAAGGATAGCTGTAAGAGAACATACCTTTGCTTTAAAATGTGAATAAAAGAATGTTTCAATATAATAAGTACTTTTACTTTTGAACACATAGATTGTAAATAAAAAAGGCAAAGGCAAGTTGCTTAACTCTAATAGAGTTCTCTTCCAGCAGAACTTAGTCAAGAGAGGATTTTGAATATACACAATCAAATGCTACAAATATACAAAATATAAAAAAATTATGTTGAGTGATTCTAGCTAAATACAGGACCAACATTGAAATGTGAATGAGCTATTCAACTAGTTTGTATCACCACTACTGAGTACCGTTAAAAATCTGTGGGGATTTAGATCAAGCACAATAGATCAGAGATGAAATTGTTTAGTAATGATACTATCAAATTCATTTAAATACATGTATTACTTGTTATTGTTAACATTACTAACCAGATTGAGGCAAAATCGGTTTATTCACCACTATAGGGCTCACAACTGTCTTGGGTGCCACACTGAAACAAAAGATTTTCTTCGACAACAGGCTAACATTTGATTTCAATTTTATATTACCAAGTGACAATGAAAGTGTGGAGCATATATATATATGGAACACAGCATCAATGCAATATTTTCTTGTTCAAACTAACATTAGTCTGTGTAAGTAATTTTCTAGCATAATCACCACCATTATAATAGATGAAGCGAGAATAAGTTTTAACAACTGAACATTTTAATTTTTTAATAAAATTATGTCTTCATACTTTGTAGTATGTAGTCAAGAATTATTGTGGTTTGACATTATGATTAGAAATATAAGATTTTATCCGGTTTTAAAACTATGTATGATTCCATTGATGATGTATTATTAATATTTTTTTTATTTATAATTTTTACGTTTTCTTTACATCTCTTGTAAGTTGCATGCATAGATAATACCTAGTTATCGTGATATGGACGTTGAAAATTAATTTTATATTTATTTTCGTAGCAGATGACAAGTAGCGTTTGTGTAGTAGAATAATTCAGTAAAATCCGGATATTTACGCTATTCGTGAGTATCGCGCCGGCCTGACGTGTACATTGGCAGCTTTTAGACGTCGCGCCAGCTCTCGGTACGTGTCGGGGTCCGCCTCGATTTCGACTTCGGCTTTTAACAAAGAAAACTTCATACGCCAACCCCGGGCTTCAACCCCGTGCACCAACCGAGCTCTGAGAAATATCCCACGTCCTAAATGCCGCGCACTCAGTCTCTGCTCGAGAACGAGCATAATACTCGTCAGCTATAGTCCTGTCTAGTCAAATTGAAGAAGATAAAGGCTCCGGAACCGACACGGTACGCCAACCCGCCGGCAACCACCATAGCTGGTCCACGGGCCGCCTCAACAACCATTTGTCACGATCACGGAAGGTCCCGCACAGCACTCGCTCTATAAATATTAAGTCCCGTCTGTTTTGTTCACTTGTCTAACATTATTTCCAATAGAAGTGCAGTAAAAGACTGATGTTAACGTCGAAAGATATCACAATCTGCGTTAAGGCGCAATGTAAAAGCCGCACGAATGAGAACGCCACGGGATAACACCAGTTCAGAAGCGGTCTACGAATTTGCAGATATATCGGCGGAAAATAGTAAAGAAAAACAGAAACAAATCGCAACTGGAGGCGCGACGGAAGGCGAGCGACTGGGCTGAATGGCCGCTGATTGGCCGAGTGAGGCGCGCTCGTCGATTGGATCGTAACCGGTTAGATTCGGTTTGCGGTGGCCGTACCCGGCTTGCGTTAGAGCATCTGACAGCGTAACACCTAACAGTGACGGCGGGTTATAAAGTCTTCAATCGATAATTTTACGTTATTCGTTACAATAATATTTTATGCAAAATATTGTTAATTAGACTAATGTAAATTTAATATACATAAAATACTTTTTTTTTTAATCTGTAAGCCATAATTGTAACGATGACGCCAAAACGAACGCAATCCGGATCCTGCGCGTTATTATATGCAATTTCGGGCAATACGCTAGTTCTGAACCCACTTAATCTGGTTTTGGCGAGACAAACATTATTTTGCAGACAAAACAAGAATACACAACTACTAACGTGCTAGTAAATTATAATATTTTACATTACATGAATTTATGTCTCACGATCGTCGGCCATCACTATCGCCCGAATCCATGAGAAGTAACCGACCTGACACAACAATACATTTGTAAATCTTACTCTTACGTAGTCAATGAGAAAAAACTTCACGAAACGTTTGAATGTTAAAAAAATATCTGTAGTCAATATGAAGATGAATTTGTTTCATATGAAAGGCTAACAGGAAAAGGGATTTACTTATAATAAGCTTATATTAGTAAAATATCTTTCGCTAGCTTCGCTTTCAATTTTACTTGAGGAGAAAATGCGTTATAAATTGAAATTTACATTTAGTGCTGATTAAAGCGTTAAAGAAGAATCTACGGTCAAGTCGAACCTATAAATTTAGCATCATTACATGTGAAGGTAGTATCAATTACAGTTATAACTCTATCTATTGAATATGCATCATGGTAATTAAAGGAACAAATACGCATCTTAAAGATTTGATCACTAAACAATCATTACTTGAAAATAACCACTTTGAACGGGTTGGGAATTTCATCGGAAGTGGTAAATGCGGATTCGCTGCGGCTAAATATAGCTCCAGCGCAATTACGGAAACTGGGACGCGACGATTTCGCTACTTTGCGTTGTATTTTTACTATACGCTTGTATCGGACAAGATAAACATGAATGTGGAAAAGCGCAATTTAGCTGTTTCAATTACTTGGATATATAAATAAAAAACTTTTATTATCCTAGCGACAAAGCCTGCTCAGTCACAAAACATAAGTCTGGTTATTCCAGTAATTTCACCTATAGCACCATTTAAATCAGAACGGTAATGTATGTGTGATATTCTTTGGCGGCGAAACTGTTATCTAATAAGCCCAACGCTTTAAAAAATTGCAGTTTCTGTTGCATTTATCTTCTTATGTAATAATGGCTGAACCTGAAGCCGTTACCAAACCCGTGCAATTTAGAGTTGATAGATACTAATTTAAAACACGAAAATTCGTGTAATGGAGATGACAATGTAATACAGCAAGTAGCTGGAGATTCTCATCTAAATTTCAATGACGATTGGTTCTAGAAAGGCGTAGAAGATACCAGGTCATATGTTAACAGATTATGACCTATCTCTAACGTAGTAGATCTCATCATCATCTGCAAAACTACGAGCTCAGTTGTGGATGTTCATCAGTTGAGATGATGATGTTATCTCCGGTTACTAAAAATACTATCTCAATGATTACATTCGTTTTAGGTACATTTATTAATGCATTTGCCCGCTGTGGTGACCCCTTTCCGGTGGAAGCGAGCTGGATCTAAAATTGTTGCCGCTTGCTGCAATTGGTACTTGTCGCACATTAACCGCAGTGTCGGGGTCACAGAGAGGTCACTTTGGCTCGGCTAATATATTTTTTTTATCCTCAACGGAGTAGTTTCATTTTAGCTTGATTAAATTTTGTAGGGGTCCATGTGGTAGAATTGGGCCCGCGTACTGGTAGACGTAGTGTTGGGAGGCCTCCCACAAGATGGATCGACGATTTGGTGAGAATCGCGAGGACCTACTGGATGCGAGCAACGCGGAACCGATCGAGGTGGAGATCTTTGGGGGAGGTCTATGTTCAGCAGTAGACGTCTATCGGCTGATGATGATTGATTGAAATATATAATATTATTATTAAAAATAACATATACACTTAAGCCTGATACAACAAGGTTGGGCTGCATTTATCAGCTACATTTGGAGATGTGATCGATGTGTAATTTGCTATTAAAAACCGGAGATCATTATTGTGGTGATATAACTTCTCACCACCACAAGGACGGGTTGTACAAAAGTATACTTTTATATGATTTCAATCAAAAACACTTGGGTCGCCGAACTAACTACTTTCCAGGCGTCTTAATGTGGTGCAGTGTATATTATCTTAACAAGCGGTAAATTAGCGAATCTATTACCACCGATGACCGATCTGCTCGTCTCGCCGCAGTGGAATAAATATATTTTCAACAGCATATCGATTGTGCACTTAGGTTATTTATATTGGGCACACCTACCTGAACTGATATAAATATAAATCTATAGATAATGGCCGCTTGATACGGGGAACTACTCGGGCGGAGTTTGCATACAGCGCAGATAACGTGTTTACATTGAAATCTTAAAGTGCATATGCAAATAAATGAGAGCCTCTCCTACTGCCCGCTGATACCCCGTAACCGCACTTCTGGTATTAGAGATTTCATTAGTACAGCTTCATGTCATGTCACACTTGCTGCAGACCAATTAGAAAGTATTTTAGTGGACTGATATATTTTTATGTAACAAACTTCTTAATACTTCTAACGTTGGAACTAAGAGTCATCTTTCTTAAGGACAGTGTTAAAGCCAATTATCCATCTCCCTGCCTATTCTTTAATTAAGCACCTCCCCTGACGATGTTTATTTTACCAGTAATTACAGGGTTCGTGAGGATCAAGCCCACGCGTTTACTAGACGTACAGCTAGGGTAGGCAATGCTACAAAAAACCATCCTAGGAGAGGGAAGAGGGGTTTAAAAATATATGTATATTTTTATAACATATGTTTAATTTTGATGAGTATAGAAGTAAGTATAAATTTAGAATATATCGGAGAATTTTTTGCGCCGCGGGGGCTTGAGGGGGTAACCATTATAACCGGAGTCTTTCGTGAAATCCGGGTGGGATGGGAGCCCTATGTACAGCCCGCAGAATCGTCTTATTGCAGTGTTTAGCGCATATCTCTTTACCACCTACATTTTCAGTTAGGATATGCACATTGTTCTTAATTAAAGGTTTGTCAGTTGCAAAGTAATATAATGGTAGTACAAAAATGCAACACCTACTAATAAGTAACACAAGTCATTTCTTTGATACGGGCATCAAATCCTCGACAGTGAACATGTCAGGAGCGGGCGGACATAATTTAACCATCGACCCTATTGTGAAATCATTTTATTGAATTAGTTCCAGGGGTTCAATTGGATCGAATTAGTTCCGAAAGGCGATGGCGAGGCGATGTCCGAGTACAATTGCAAATGCGGGCGGCGGGCTCGTCTGCGCGGGCGCAACTGTTTCTTTTATGTGGTGGATAATTTCGAATTTCCCTATTATTTAAAATCTCTAATACAATAGTTAAATTTATTACAATAAATAGAAGTTTGAAGGGAAAACGACTAGAAAAAATTATAACATATGCTTATTCTGAATCCTCTTTTGTAATCATTTTGCCGACCTCGTAATTCAATCAATAATTAAATTTAAATGAAAATGTTTCTCTGATAATTTATGGCAACATTCCTTTAAACGTGTATAATAAATTTGATAGGTTATATATTTATAATTTCATTTATATGTTTATATACATATAAATTATTTTTAAAAGGAATTCGGTGTTCATGTCGTGATTGCAGTTGTTTCTGATGAAATAAGAAAGTTTGACGATAACTAAGTTTAATAGATGTTAAACGATGACAGTGCTGAAAATGTCGAAACAAGTAATGTATGTTATCACCAATTTAATGTCATCGTTTGTTAATTGCATCTCCAATTAGAGGCAGCGCCCGCAAGAAGACCGATAAATGTGGCGCTGCCGGGGCGAAACCAGTTCGACGCAGCGCGTGCGCACGCTGCACCCAAGCGGGATCCTGATCGAGTCGGTGCCCCGACGGATTATTGTGCGTTCCTCCTCACCATTTTTATTTTTTTAGATTGTGTGCAAGTGACACACGGTACCTAATTTTTGCTACAATATGGATTATCTTGAAATACTGATGGTTAATGAATAACAACGTGGAAGTAAATAGACTGCGGGACAGCAACCCGATGCGTTGGTGTTACCAGATTTGTAACACGCTCAACTCCACTGTCTATGGGTCCACATTGACAACACAACAAAGACAAATGTGATGTAGGTAGTCACGACCATCAAACTTGAGGAATACCTCAAATCGTAACCCTGTATACTATATTCTAGGGATAGTAAGAATAAGACTAAGCCCTGTTTGTCAAGGTCGCTAAGAATGTCTGCAGGGTTTTGAGGGTGGGGAACCTTATCCCTGCCCAAGCGAGCTCCAGAAGTGTAATTGTTGTAACACGTGGATAGTGTTACGATGGACCTTGCTCTTTCTTGAATCCTGCTTAACCAAAGCGCGTTCCGTAGTTTTTGGGGGCACCTGCTCAACTCATGAAAGAAGACCCCATCGAGACGATTAAAATATGGAGATTCCACATAACCCTGATTTCCATCTGGAATCTGAGTAACTATAACCCCCTCGATAATAAAAGGTATATACATTTATTTAGTAAGAGTTTTCAGACAAATAAATTTGTGGAAACTTATTCCGGTTTGAAATGCTCTGTTGTTAAGAAAGATGTTTTCTTGCAACGAGCAAGCAAACAAGCAAAACGTTTAATATTTTTATAAATAAATATATTTTATGTGTCATAGAAGAAGATAGTAAGTACAATTGAACACGGACATGGTACTGAAGCGCAAGCTTTTTTAGAATCTTATGATATGATGTTGTGTAATAAACAGAACGTATCAATTACCATCAGTTAAACGCTCCATTTGCCTCGTCGCTATTTTTAGCCCGACGAAGACGAGAAGGTTCTCAAAATACATGCATCATTTATGTATCACCACATTCTTCTTCTTCCTCCTGCCTTTTTCCCCAGCTATGTGAGATCGTCAAAGTACGTACTTCTCTTCCATATCCCTCCATCAGCCATCATATCTGAATTCATATAATCCATCCACACTGTTCGGTTTTCCTCTTATAACCATCCACGTTCATTATCCTTCATCCCTCCGCATAACATGCCCGTACTACGCAACCTCTTACTCCTCAACTTCTCTATCACTGGAGCAACTTTCAGACATCCTCTAATATACTCATTTTTAATTTGTTTCACCACATTATCAAGTGTTATTTACCGCCTTCTAACTTCAAGGTTCCTTCTTCGATTCCGAGGCCACATATTGTGCAGTTAGATGATTGTCACAGATAATACGAACCCTTTTCAAATAAAAAAAAATTGGTTATCTTTTCAATCATTTCTTCTGGTTTCACATATTAGAATATTTAGATTCCGTATTTCTTGTTAACAATAATCAATTATTATATCTGGTTTAACTTACCACAGCTCAGGCGAGTACGGCGGCGATGTGGTGACCAGCGACGGCGGCGGCATCATTGCGTCGTTCGACAGCTGTTGATAAAACTTCATACATGAGTCATCATCATCATCATTTCAACCGAGTATACTAGTACTTCATACATGAGAATTTACATTTAAATATCGCAATGCAAGTATCTCTTAGTATCGCAATGCAAGTATCTCTTAGTATCGCTCTTTCAGCTTATTTATGTCCGCTACAAAACGTAGACTTCCCTTATATTGAAGATGGTTAATGTTGTCGTCATGCTTGGTGTCAGAGTTGGCGATGGTACAATGATATGCCGATGCCAAAATGATAAGAACAACCTCTGCCCTTTTCCTGGAGCTATTCCCACTTAGTCGCCTTGTACAGTACGCAGAGCAGGATATAGCGAGATTAAATTTTCTAAATCCATCTTGATACTATAGTGGAGTTTTTTTTTTTGGTTTAAGCGACGAAACGAGAAGACCGTTCACCTTAAGATAAATAATGCCTCTTCATATACAAGTGATGATAGGCGACGACGTCTATGTGATATGTACACCACATTGCATCACATAATGCTTGTCGCCTGGAGACATGATTAGCTATAACGTCATTAAAACCGCTAATACCACTTTCTGGTCTCTAGTCACAGACATCATTCATTATCATCATCATAATCAGCCGATAGACGTCCACTCCTGGACATAAGGCTCTCCCAAAGATCTCTACGTTTGTAGGAGTTCATATGGGGGGCTCCGGGCCATTTCCCACCACGCTGGCCTAATGCGGATTCTTGGGAGACAGAGCCTCGTTTGTTGATTAGCAGGGTGCATCATCAGCAGGTGAGGTCGGCTTGGGTCCCTTGAGTTGTTGTGCGGGGCCCCTTACACCCCCTTATACTTTACAGATAGCATTATATCGATGGAATGTTTCCGTTCATACTTATTAAACAATAATAATTGAAATAGCTTACAATTTACATTAATATTGTATTGAAAAATACTGAAAATTTTGCTAAGACTTTATCATCATTTTAGTAGATCCTGCCAACGCTAATGACTACTTCTTGCATTGCCTCACACCAGCGGTCCGTTGGAACTAGTTCGGCTTAGCACATTGTAAGAAATCTAGCTTAGTTTATCTTACAACCTACTTCGTTAAATTAATTGAACTCATACCAAAGTTATCTACTATAAATTTTATTAGATCTTATGAATTGCTTTATAGTGGTAGTTTAAATACCATCAGTTAAAAAGAATAGCCCGAGGATCGAATTGATTATCTCAATCTGATCGCCAAAAATCAGTTTGAAGAGGGCATCTAATCTTCTTCCTCCTGCCCTTTTCCCAGCTATGCAGGGTCGGCACAGTATGTACTTCTCTTCCACATCCCTCTATCAGCCGTCATATCTAAATTCACACTATTCTTGCACATGTCATCTTTCACACAATCCATCCACACCGTCTTCAATCTTCCTCAACCCTTATAACATCCACATTCATGAAGAGGGCACCTAATGAATGAATTTCTTTCTATTTCTATAATGATAGTATTTTGACACTTTTTTAAATATTTCAAATGAACTCACAATTGATTTTGACAAAAAATTAACTCAATTTGGTGAAATGGCCGAGATAGTCCGCAGGTTTTCACATGTATGACTACACAGCATAGTTCTAATAGCCGTGGAAGCACCACCAGTTATGTTACTCCGGAATCGAACTGGAGACCTCAATGTTGATGATTGTAAGCGTACTAGCAGCCGCGTCAGAGGGAGTTGAGTTGTGTGAAGTTAGACTTTACCGTAGTGAGCACAGTGGCCTCGCAACCCGGCTGGTATTTGTCGTGGTCGGAACGCGGCCGCCGCATCACCTTCTCTCGGTCTTGCTTGTGCTTCCGGTCCGCCCCTTTCAGCTTGAATACCTGTCATGTAATTTAATTGTTAATATACACTGATGGCTAGTTGTAGGTTTCAGATGTTTCAGATCGCCTTAATCTATTTTTGCCGACAAACACTAATGGGGAAACATTACTTTGATCTAGTCTGAAGGGCGCTGTTACTAGCCAAATTACTGAAATAAGGTAACTCAACATCTCATGATTTAAAGCGACGAACACAAAACTATGCTGTCCAACATCCAAACTAGTTCAGCATTTTTATGATGATACATATCAATTACCGTCAGGTGAACGTTCTTGTTGGTTTAATACATGAAGTTGGCTGTTCATCTCATTGTAGTCAGAAATAAGGTATAGGATTTCATCAAAGATTTTTCATCTTTTACTGTTGCACTTGCCTTATTATCTTTATTGAGAATAATATCAATTTTTTTAGCTTTTCCGCATTAATTTCCTTTGCCTTCTTATTTTAGTTTGTGTTAATGTACTAGTTGAATTATTCTACTAATTATATATCTCATTGTATTAATTAATTTTTTTTGTTGATCATATCTATGACGATGGTCACGAACTGAATATATTATTTAAATTTTTTTACAATTGCTACTTTTCAACATTTTTGGTGTATCCAATAAGTAAATAAAAGTTTTAATAATGTTGTACTTTGATCTGACAGGCAGCGGCGTGCAGTCGCGTATGGTCATCGCTCGCGAGGTACGTCTCCACCTGGATGCGGAATGGCACGCCCTTCTCCCCTCCGTGCTTCTTCGCTGTAAATTCCGTGGAGATGCAGTTCACCTGGAAATACGGTGCTACTTAAAAAATAGTGCTTGTAACAGCTTTAATATGGTAACACTTGTTCTTGCAGGCGTGAAGATTCTTGTTTATTGACAGTAGGAACACAGCAGTAAGTCTGTAGGTCTTACTAAATAATTGAAGTAGTGACTCAACAAATTAATAGAATTTCTACAACTATTTTACACATTAAGCTTCATTAATAACTTAAAACGTATGCTAACCGTTAACACTTCCCAACGTTTTAAACTGGCGGGAACGGTAAAGGTTAATGAGATATGACACCATAACTTAGACGAAAAACGAAAAAGTTTTTATGCTAAAGGTACAGGTGGAATACATGCACAAAACTGATTTTCAGCAAAAAAATTTACTTACCTTGATATAGACGCCTACGTCCTTTGTGGGGTCCCACAATATATGGAGGGCGTTGAGGCTTGCCGGGTGCTCCACTCGAATCACTCCATATGATAGCGGCACATCCACCTGTAGTGTAGAAGTTATTATAAATATAATACATATGTGGTACGACTTTGTTGCCCAAGACAGAGAACTGCTTTCTCCAACAGATATCTGTTACCATTAAAGACTAAAAGTTTAAGCATCTTGTTGTATTCTCGCATGACTGGTCTCCAACAAAAGTCTTGACACATGTCCCATACGAATCTATTAATTTTTTAATCTGGGTGGCCACGTGGTTTTACCTCTACAATGCGCTCGCCGGGACGCTCCGCGTGCCACTGCGCGATCTGCTCTCGCTCCATATACTGCAGCCGCCTCTCGTGGAAGCAGATCTTGATTATGCTCTGTAGACAAACGGATAGTGTTACGCAAGAGCAAATGTTTTACCAATCGCCTTACCTTTTTAAACTAATACCGTGGCGTAGTATTTGATCGCGGTTAGATTCCGAAGCCTTGAACTTGGCTGTGGTCTTTTGGAACCCGTCTGGCTAGACGCCTCATTCATATTGTAAATGGGTTTGTTATGTTTGTATTGGTTTAGCAGTTTAGTACCAGCGACAGTTCTTCAGCAGCACTGTGTAATACATATAAAGTAAGTAAATTTGATTGATAATATAGAAAGCATTACCTTCAGAATCTTCCCTTTGTAGTGTGATAGATCTCCCAGCTTTTTCAGTTTGATCTCGTAAGGCTGACCCTGGTTAAGGTAAGTCAGTGTCTCTTCGTTCTGCTTAGTGGCGATGGATGTAGCCGCTGCCAGCACGTATTGGAACCTGTTAGCAAATAGAACCTACGTGTTGATGATAGGTTTCTCTACTTACATCCCGCTAACGTATGACTTCAATTTCACATGGTGTTAAGTGATAGTGAAGCCGTAGATAGTGGCTCTGGCTTTGTATGTATGTGGTAATTAGTAGCTAATTTGTAGTATTTACATTACAGTGCTGTAACAGTGGGAGACTTACAATGTGATGGTACCATGTAGCCAGACTGGTACAAAAAAATAATATCACCAACCAACCTCCAAACAAGGTAGTCCCAGAATAAAACAAGGGATCTCCGCTACTAGGTTAGCCTCCCCGCAGCCATATCCAACTCTTAAACCCTTCCGCACCCAATATTTTCTCACCATTCTCCTCCCCCTTTTACATACTACTTTATGTACATATGTGTGTATTTATTTTAATTTTTTTTTGTTTTCGTGTTTTGTGTTTAGTTTTTGTATTTTGTTTTCATTTAAAGTTTTGGTTTAAATTCAAATTAATTTAGTCTTATTTTTAGTTTCTTTTTATTATTATTTCAGATCGCGGATACCAGATCTGCGAGCCATGAGTCCGATGCAACCGCAATGGTTGTCAATAAAACTGCGGCGCAAACATAACCAAACAAAAAAAAAAAAACTAGGTAAGCCAATGTGTTATGAAAGCAATTAATGTCTTACGTATATAAATATAGCAGATACGAACTGTCTAATAAACCATAAGCTCTGAAGTAATAGTAGATCATTAAGAATGATTTTATTAATAGAATTTTTATAACCTGACATCAGATAGCTTTGCATCATTCAATAAAAACTCGTGAGATGTGGATATAAAATTAACGTTTACAAACAGGGCAAGGTCTACCGATTATAACCAGTACAATGAAAATAGGAAATGAACGATACGAAACAAATAGCGCTTCATGCTAGTTATGAGGCACCAAGCTTATGTCAAGGTATGTATCGTCATCTTCGAAGAAGTTTTCGTACGTAGATCAAATTCACTAAAAAATTTAAAATCGGTAATAAATATGTTGATGATATTCACCTAGTATCGTCTTTGAAGCTAGGCTCGCTGCGTTGTACCGGCGAGTGCAGAAATCCGTCGAGAGAACTCACAGGGGAGCACATCAGCAGACCTGGATCTGGAAAATGATGTCTAATTAGACAATAAAGAAAATCTCAGCACGTTCCGTATAGTAAGAGCGTTTCTCACACTGCGATTCTCTCTCTCTTTCTCTTTGCTCTGTAATTTAGTATAGAGTTAGAAGGATTATAAAAATCATAACTCTTGATTATATTTAAATTATGCTTTATAAGGTACTGGTTATATTAAATAACGATTAAATAAAAATGTTAACACTAAAAAGAAGTTTTGTTAAAGGAAGAAAGGTAAAGAGTTTTTTTAAAAAAAAGTTTCGTACTCTTATTCTCCTGAACTCCTGGCGAGTGGTAACCGCCCATCGGCACCAGCGCGCCTGGCTGCACTGTCGACTGGCACTGCATGTCTGGACTCCCAGCTATGGAGAAGATAAATGTTTAACTTTTGTTAAAATATTTAATCTCTTATAATTAATTAAATTTTTGATTATTTCAGTAAGTTAAAGCAAGGGATGATTTAAGTTTACATGTTTTTGTACGTCTTTACTCGTGGTAAGCACGGGTATCGATGTGAAGATCTTTGGAGAAGGTCTATGTCCAGCAGTGGGTGTTTATCGGTCCATGATGAAGCACGGGAGACCGTCAAGTTGAATACCAACGCAACGCCTCTTTCTACCACTTAAGGGTAGTGTGTAAACATTATTGGGTTCGGTCTGTTTGTTGTGGCTAGTGTCAACAGGGTACCGGGAGTACATCATATCTCATAACGACGATCGCAGTGGAGTGACATGCGTATCACTTACCACCAGGAGGATGTCCTGCTCGACTCGTCGCGTCGTTGAATAGATTATTTTAAGGAACTAAGCGCTGAGAGTAAATATAGTGAAGACGAGGGGACAAATTGGAACCCAGTGATGATTACACATAATTACTTGGCAATAGACGTATAGATATCCAGAGAGTTTCTCTGAAGACCTTCCTCCACAAATGTATCGGAATTACGGATACTCACAATGCTGCGTCATGATGGCCGCGTTGTGCGACGGTGACTGCTGGCACGAGCCCTCTTCCATGCCGTCGCGGTTCACGCTGTCCACCACCATGCTTGTGATCTAAAGGAAATACCGCCAACATTATACGGAACGACGAATTTGTCATCATGATATGTGTTCAATGTTTGTAATTTACAGGAGTCTACTTGAGTATACTTTACGTGACAGTACAGCTCATCGTCATCAGCCGATAGACATCAGCTGATGGACCTAGGCCTCCCTCAAAACTCTCTACATCGAAGAGTTCATTGAGATGAGTTTTACTAGTACTTTCTTTACATCAAGACAGAAGAGTTATTATCTGGGTATGGAACTATAGTATTATAATAGTATTAATATTATTTTATTGCGTTTCTTATATACTTTTTTTTAAATAATTTTATTTTAAAGTATATAGACAAGTAATTTCATATACTTGGTGTTTTTCGCTCGCTTTTCTGACTCATACTCGTGCAATTTATTTTTGGGAAAAGGATTTTGTAAAATCCGAGATTCTTATCTGACCTATACTTGGTAAAAGGAATATTCCTACCAAATTTCAAGTCTCTGGGCCTTGAGGTTTCAAAGATATCGTGGCGAGTCTCTACATAGGTAGAAATCTCTTCCGTAGATATATAGAGAGATATTTTTGAGGGAGGCCTATGTCCGGCAGTGGACGTCTATCGGCTGATAATGATATATACAAGATAGATAACCTGTATGTTATGTCAAATCTGAATTATGGCAGCCTAAGACACAAGCGCAATTTAGTTTGGGTGCCACAAGGACTGTTAGAAGTTTAATACAAGCTCTTTAATTGAATAAATTAAGTTTGAGTTTCAGTCAAGAAAATTGTGTGGATTTGATTGCTATTGGTTGTAGTGTTTATGGGAGTAGGTTGGTGATATACAGTAGGTTCACCTGTCTCTCGTCGATGCGTCGCGCGCCGGGCCAGGCGCGGCGAGGTGGTGACAGCACGGCGCCGGTAGGCGAAGGAGCCTCTTGCTTGAACACCGACAGTGACGGCAGCGACAGCAACGCCTCGCTGCAAATAAAAAAAATATTAATATTATTATTCTATCATATTCACATTTGTAATATTTTCATCTAAATGTAATAAAAGCAGCATTCAATAAATATTAAAAGCAATAGTTTAACTTGTTCGAAAGAAGGATCTGCGTAGCAAAAAGGTTTCTAAGCGTGTAACAATTACTTCCTCTCACCTATTTAATAACAAAAAAAATATTTTAGTCGATACGTATAACAGAATAGACCATATTAATCTTTAGCCTACTCATCACCTACTTTTTAATAAAATCTACGTGTAAAACAACAGGAGAGGAGTTTGTATAGGGTGGCGCAAAAGTAATCCTCCTATCAGAAAATGCTATAAATTTTGCCTTGATGTAAAAAAATTAAAAGACCAAATAAAAATAATCCACAAGAAGAATCAAAGTTTTTCATATTTTTTTTAAATTACAGTCAAAAATAACCTATATAAAACCACCCTATATAAAAAAATAAATCTGTTTCTTATAAGTAATCTGATTTATATTATAGTTATGCATATAAGAACCGTGATAGTTCACTTTGTAAGGTTAAACGTTTTGGAGAAGGGCCGAGTTCGATCCCTATTGTAGTTGAGCTTCCAGTGAAGGCAAACTTCGTGAAGAAACAGACATGTTCCAATAACAGCAGCTTTCTTGGTAATAAGACATTCAGCAACCCGCACTTTGCCAGCATTGTGGATTTGATTTTAACCTTGAGAGGGACGGTCCTCAGTCCTATCAGTGGCTGCATTAAGTGAACTGTTTATTGCCTTTTGATGAATTTTAAAAATTCACTAATATAAGTTTAGTTGTGTGTTAACGTAAATGACAACTTAGTGGGCAAGTGTTTTTTTTTATTTCATGAAGCGACAAAATGCGCGGGACTTTCAACTGATGGTAAGTGACACACCTGCCAATAACAATGTGGCGCTAGTTAAGATAGTATACACTGCATAAGATTGTACTTGTCGCTTTGAGATATACGATGTTAATTCTCGTTACCACAGTAATTTCACTATTAGTTATAACTGCCTTCCATCCGAAACACAGTAATGTTTGCACACCACTGTTTGGTTGCAGATATAAGAGTTGAGGTGGTGCTCCGTAAGACCCAATTGGGGCCGTACATGCTCCAAATGCTCGTGGGACACGAGGGATTCTCGGCGTACCTTTACAGGTTTAAACTTAAGGTGAGTCACTCATATACCTGTGACCCGAGCAAGGACCAGACCGTGCAGCACCCAATCGCTGACTGCACTGTATACGGGGAGCAGAGAGAAGAAATAGAGTTAGTTACAAGCGAAAAGATAAAAGGTAGTACGATCGCCTCTCTGGTGAGAGAGGACCACAGTTGTCGGACCTTTTTGCAGTACTGCAAAAAGGTCATAAGTAAAACAAGACATAAAAAAGTAGAGCAGCAAAAGAATTAACAAATAAAGAAATGAAATGTACTTGAAATAAAAAGAAATGTAGGAAACCAAAACAAGAGTATGTATAGTGATAGATACATAGAATGTAAAATAAAAAAAATGTAATAGAATAAGTAAAGAAATGTAATAGTTTACAGAAATAAATAAAGAACGGCTGCCTCCCTTTATATTGAGCGCAACGTAGGAAAGAAAGATAATAATAATAGAATGGAGAAAGAAAGAAGGAAAAAAAAAACAAATAAGAACTGTAAACAGGATAGGAATAAAGGCCCAGGCCCAAAAATGCCCGGAGCAAAGAGTAAAAAAAAAAAAAACTGCGGTGGTACCTGCCTAGACATTCTCCGGTAACAGAGACCTACCTCTGGTAGTAATATATATAAAGAAAATCAATGTAGAAATAGTGTAAATAACTAACTTCATGGACAGTTCTCCGGGCAGATCGAGGTCCAGATCATTGACCTGCCAGCCCGGTGATAAGTGCGAGGACGACGAGCTGGTACCGCTGCCGCCCATCTCGCCCAGGGATGCTGAAAATATGAAAAAAAAAATAAGTAACAGCCTGTGTGTAACAAAGGTCTAATATATTTTTGCCTAGTGTTTTAGGTCGTAAAGTTTATCATCACTACTGCTACATATAGGGCTCCGTTGACGTAAACCATCTAGGTATCACAGCAGCTTCTATTTCTTTTGCTAAACAGTCACGATGACGAGCACAATATGGTGCAATGTATATCATCCTAACTAGAGCCACATCGTTATGGCCAGGGTATTAATTACCATTAGGTGATCGTTACGCTCATCTCATCGCTACGTAGAAGGAAATAATGTAAGGTTCACGAAATAAATGTGTTTTTGTTGGTGATTTTTATCTTACACCATAATTTTATGATATTTTACACCATATGGATGAGATAGCTGAAAAACTTTATGGATTCTTTACAATCAGCTACGTCATCGGGCGGTTATCGCACGAGCACAACACGTGGCAGGGTTATCAGCCGGGTCGTTGCCAATTATGAGAGCCATAGCTCCGAACCAGCACTTGAACTGGATACTCTTATCACCGCTGTCTGGTTCTCCTGAGTACGACATCCGATGTTTGTTTTGAAATGACCTAAATTATTGCTTTCTATCTCTGAGCTACTCGTGTTTATAGAAAGCCCTTCTCTGTTATATAAATATATATAAATAAAATTGTAGTGCGTTTGTAATATAAAAACAATATTTTTAGCTTAATTAATATTAATGTTTTTAAGACTCTAACTAATAACAATTTACAATGTTTGTCTGTTTTTTACAGGCAATAACAATAAATCATTTGTTCCCATAAGACAAAAATTGCAATTCGACCGTAAGGAAGAGGAACCTACTCAGGTAAAGTTATTGCCTCTAAAAATCACAATCTTGATTTTCAGTGGGGCCAAAAAAATGAGATGGTTAATACACAAACCAGCACCAAAATTATATATACATATATCCTATAATTTTTTTTTCTATAGGTAACAAGAATAAATACATTAATGAATATAAACAGGTAAAGTCCAGAGGAGCTAGAGCTACTTTGAAGGGACTTCCATTGGCATTTAGCTGATGTAAGTTGTAGTCTTGACTGCTGTAACTAGTTTTATATGATAAAAAAGGTTGCACAGAAAATTTGAATTAAGTTTTTTTTAAATAAAGTTCGTCATTACTTCATCTTTAAACGGCATAAGTCTTAGTTTGTTTTTGATGAAGGTCACAGGTCAAATTGCTGTTCGTTATCCATATACTAATTTCTACATATCTGTTTCTTTTTATCGTGTCTTCTATAACGGTTAATAACACTTAAAATATATTATTACTAATATACAAGCGTTACACTTCGGACTTCAACTTGATGTATAACGTGGACAATAATAGCTCGTGTCTCCCTTATCAGCTACCCTCTGACCCCGTCAGCTCTCCGCCTCTTCATAACTAGTAACAACTGCTCCTTTGTGTTCACATGTATTAAAGGTTTACAATACACATATCCTACTCTAATTATACAACTAATAAACGATCACTGAATAATAATAAATATACTGAAGTTGTTGGGTTTTGGATGCAGATAACGTATTGATCGTTTAATCACTTTATTAAGTAATCAATATAAAAAGGTTAC
The DNA here is from genome assembly GCA_029030555.1 of Ornithoptera alexandrae. NCBI lineage: Eukaryota > Metazoa > Arthropoda > Insecta > Lepidoptera > Papilionidae > Ornithoptera > Ornithoptera alexandrae. The sequence continues at coordinate 2,199,534 of JARDVY010000018.1, read as the reverse complement.
CATAAGCATTGTAAGTTATGCTTGCAAAAGCGTGAGCACCGAATTCTGCAAAACGTCGCCCCTCACGCGCCTCTCGTGCTGCAAACTGAAGCACAGCCGCTGCGGAGACCCTGTCCGATTGCGAGGCCATAGAATCCTCAACCATGGTTATCAAGATAGTCTTTTACTCAGACACTTCAATAATTAAAATCCCTCTGATACTCTCCTATCAATTTTATATAGAAGACGCCTCCAGCGTTCGTTTCCGCTGATTCTTCTCTATATTTCCTAGTAGGCAATTTTCTGGTATTGATTCTCTATTTTAATATATTCGACGATACACACAATAATTCTTTTGACAGATTATTTTTATTCTTAATTTAGTTCAAAACTCTAATACATTTCCATATTCCATTTCACTGATTATCGTTTCTCAGATAATAAGTTTTGGATCCAATCCTAAAAGGATACCGTAATCTAACGGGAAATATCATACATTAACATTTCATTCACTGTCATAACACACAGCAATGTTTCAACATCCGTATAACAACACCTTTTAGTAACGTCCGGTAAGTAAGAATAGTTTTGTTTTCACTTTTCAATGTCATTTTATATATATCCCACATTCAGTAGTTCTAGATTATTAAAACTGATCCGTATAGTATCCGTTTGTAGTCTGTTAAAGTATACATATATTACAAAAAGATCTATAGAAGACCACGTGGTTACTTTAAGTTATAATTTATCTAAAGACTAAACCATATTTAGTATGTATTTAAACAAATTAAGTAAAGCCAAGGATGCGTTAAATGCTACAGTTCATCGGATGGGAAGGTAGTAATATGAATAGTAGCATATCTTAGGTATAGGTAAATAATGCCTCAAATGCCTACAATCATAACATATTATGTAAAGATCTTAAGTTTGAACGAAAATACGTAATACATCAAAGGTGATAATTTTTTTATGACATTGATCTTACGTGCGATAATAAAGTTGAGGTTGTTATGAAAGTGAAGAAAAATGTTTATAGATTCTATAATCGAGTATCCAATAAAATATATAATATGCACATAATAACTGTTCCATGCCCGCTTTGCTGGCTGTAATACCCGCACAGCTCCCTTTGGGGAATGAATTTAAAAAAACCCATTCTTAGCTAACATCTAAATCGCAAAAGAAATATCTCTAATAGTTTCGAATGTCTCGTGATGAGACAACGAATCTCTAAGTATCCTCCTATATACAAATATAGATAGATATATTAAGAAAACTTTTGAGTTAAAAAATACCATCAAATCATAAAATTATGCTTTTATTGATATTTCAGATTTTGATTTCGTATTTCATAATGAAAACACTGAACTGGGCTCAACCACAAGACCTTAAATGCAATCTGCGCTTAACCAGAGTTATGAATTATCAACCTCGTCTTTGTCTTTATGAGAAAGCCGCTGATCCCAACCATGGGCCGTTTATTCCCACTCTTAATGTTCTATTATAGTACTATTTATCGCACGGATGCAAACAAATAGTACTATGACTTGTATTTGCCATTTTTTTTTGTATCATTTAAGTAGAATATAAATAATGTAAACAGACATCATGTCGTGTGTGTAAACAATCGTCACAAACGTAGGAGTATTTACTTGAAAACATCATACGACACGCAAAATAAATTGTTACAGTGCTAAAAGTTTGTTTACTTCAACAAGTTATACTTGGAGACTTAGCAGAATCCAAGTTATTGGAGCTGGACTGGAAAAACAGTAAGAGACTGCACAGGTCAGTCTCGCTAAAAGATTAATTTGATTTTTATCCTACGAGGCGATAAAACCAGTGTAACGTTCACCTGATGGTAAGTGATGTGTTTGCTCATAACATGACGCTACTTAGGATATTTATACACAGCACCATATTATGTTCGTCGCTTTATGATACAAGATATTTAGTACCGTCATCCTAGTAACTACAACGCCGTCTAACTGAAACACAGTAATGTTTGTACACTACTGTTCGGCGGCAGAAGTAGGCTACGATGTGGTGTCTAGACGGTTTCTGGCAACAAATACCAACGATCAGAAAGTTTTTTATAAATAGACTAAAGCTTGATTACGATCCGATCTGATGGTAAGCAGTGATATTATTTATTATCATCAGAACCTTATATACAGGGTGAAAAGTAATAGGTGTAAAAGATGTGTAGGGGCTAAAGTATAGCTCGTATCCTATCTATCTATGTATGGAATACCCCATACAAAAACAATGCTGCTGGAGTTATTAATTTTTTAAATATTTTTCAAAAAATTCTCCATTTTCTAGGAAAAAATTCGATAATTTTATTTCTTACTTATTTCTACACAAATTTTAATGTAATAATTATTGTTTAATCATTGTTTTATTCAATTAAATTAATAATCATCACTTAAAGGCTAAAACTTTTAAGTAAGGTTCTTTTAAAGTCGTGACAGTAAAAGATAAGGCGTCATACTTACATTTTTATTTAATTTTAAAATAAAATTTTGTTTATGAAAAATACGTATAAAGCACATAAATATGTAGCTGACTTCAACACCTATCCGACAAAGTATAAGAAAGTACATAAAGTTTCTAAAATTTACATGACAAAATAAGAGAACAGCTCACAGGGCGAGATAATCGATCTGACTTAAGAAAAAGTCTACGTGCTTGTATCAGGAACCGTGGCCGTCAGTTTGAGCAAAAAAGTGTTTTTTTTTTTTGCTCAAACTGACGGCTCAGAGTTTCTCTGTACGATCGAATCAGAAATGTGAAGATCCGCAGAAGAACTAAGTCACCAACATAGCCCAATAAATTGCTAGACTTAAGTGGCAATGTGCAGGGTATATTGCTCGAAGGTCCGACGGCCGATGGGGCAACAAGGTTCTCGAATGGCGGCCGCGTAGACATAGTGTTGTGGGACCCCCCACAAGTTGGACCTTGGACGTTCTGGTGAGAGTCATGAGAAGCCGCTGGATGCGGGCGACGCGGGACCGATCGATGTGGAGATCTTTGGAAGTGGCTTATGTCCACCATTGAATGCCTATCGGCTGATGATGAAATGTATAGACTATTTATTTTCATAGAAAGCTAGTTATAAAAAGGTGAATGTAAAACTATAATTATAAAAAATAATATTAATATTACTTATTGTAATGTTTATGAAATAAAGTATTCATGAGAATATTGTAAGTTAAAAATTCTAACTTAATTATATCATACATAATACTTAACGACAATATATCAGTCGCTCAAGCATACGGGTCGGTTATATGTTTACTTTATTACCCGTATGAATATAACACGGTGATTATATATCGGTTAATGCACATATAGTCGACTATCTGTTATAGTATTAGAAATAATATTATTTACATCACAACTGCTGCTTACTGCTTTTTTTAATACGTCGCAGCGAGGACTCCCATCTGATGGTAAGTGCCTGTCAATGACAGCATGGCGTTAGTTAGGAAGACATACTGGTAGATTTCTGTTGCCGAAGACCGTCTAGGTAGGTACCATGGCAACGCGTATTCCCTCCTCCAAACAGTAGTGTGTAGATGTTACTGTATTCCGGTTTGAAGGGAGATATGTTTACGTCTCACAGCGATGAGCACAATGTAGCGTAAACAATTTTAACTAGCGCCACATTGTTATGGGCTGGCGTGTCGTTTACCATCAGGTGAACGTCGTTTTCGTCTCGTCGCATGGATCAATAAAAAAAAAATACACAACACTACTTGTGGCTGTTGCCTTGGGACATAAGATGTTATTTCTCGTTATCTCAGTAATTTCACTCGCTGCAAGGCCCTTCAAACCGGAAGACGGTAGTGTTCGCACACTTCTGTTTGGCGACAGAAATATGAGCTGCGACGGTATCTATCTAGACCTTCCGACAACCGAAACCTACTAGTACACACATATTAACGTATTTAGTTGTATATAAATCATCTATTATATAAGATAGACTTGCTCGTAATGCCTATAGCATTATTCCAGTCTGTCTTGATTGATGAAGAGTAATAAGGGAGTGGAACGAGGAACAGCAAATAAAAAATATAATGACACAATTATTCAATTAAGTATCATATCTCGGCCAGGTTGCTTAGACACGATAGGTACTGCTTCTATTCATCATGATGGGCAAAGTGTTGTCATAGAAAGAAATCGTCATATAAAGAATGGTATGAGTGTTGGTCATAGAAAGAAATCGCAGCTGCGTAACATCAGGGAGTGGACCGGAATAGCGAGTCCACCCAACTGTTCCCACTCGCAAGAGACCGGACGAAATATGGTGAACTGACCTAACCTGACCTGACAGAGGCGCCTTAAGAAGAAGAATAATGACACAGATAATTAAAATTTCTTCTCTTAATAAAACGAATTTATTATTTTCTGGTGATAGGTCTCTGTTGCCGGATACCGTCTAGATAAGTACCACTGCAGCGCCTATTTCTACCCTCGAACGTGTTCCGATTTGAAGGGCGTTGTAGCTAGTGTAATTACTGGGGTAACGAGACTTGATCGAATGTCAGACGACGAGCACAATGTGTTGCAATGTATAAAATCCTAACTAGCGCCATGTTGACATGGGCGGGCGTATCACTTACCCTCAGTTGAACGTTTCGCTTGTCTCGTTGCTTAATTGCATATAAAACAAAATTAAAAATTAAAGACTTAACAATTTTATCCGATAAAAATGGTAACATGCTTAAGTAATAGACAGTTGTGCTACATAGAATTTGTCTACACAACATACGAATTAACTTAAAGCAGCGCAGCAATTGCAAAATATTTTACAGCTTAGCAATCAATTTATTTGTTACATATATAACATAAATCCATTAAAACCCATATATATAAAATATTCAAAATTTAAGCATCACACCTCTCTACCATCGAAATTAACAAGAGAGAGGAAGGGATGTACTGTCTGTTGCCCGTAAGACTATAGATTATTAATAGTAATATAAAAAACATATAAGTCTTCTAAGCAGTGGACGTCTATCGGCTGATGATGATGATGAAAAAAACATCTAAAAGAATAGTTTCCAATTTTCTATTAATAAGTATGATCATGAAATACCTTAGAGTACAATTCTATACTTGAAAAGAAACTTTTGTTGCTAAACACAGGGTCATAGGCACATAAACAATATATTGTTTAATGTAATAACTATTTGATTAAATGTTTTATTTAAATTTTACTGATTTACTTGAAGGGTCTCTGATGCCGGAGAATGTTTAGGTATGGACCAACTCATCTCCAATTTCTACCGCCAAACAGCTACGCGTTACTGCATTCCTGTGGCGAAGTAGCTAATTAAGTTATTGAGGTATCGAGACTTAACACCTATTCCCTCCTCCAAACAGTAGTGTGCAGACATTACTGTATTCCGGTTTGAAGGGCGTTGTAGCTAGTGTAATTACTGGGGGTAAGGAGATTTAACAATCCATGTCTCAAGGCGTTAAGCATAATCTGGTGCGGTGTATATCATACTATCTAGCGCTGCGTGGTTATGAGCAGGCGTATCACTTACTATCAGGTGTACCGTCTAACTCGTCTCGACGGAAAAAAAAGCAATATATCGGTTACCGTCGGACTGGGACAAGATATAGAAGTATTATCTTGAGGAAAATATAACGCCACTGATAACTTTACCGGATCGCGTCGAAAATATGATAAAAATGTACCGATTAAACATGTTTGTGTCAAATTATAATTGTATTATTATATAACTAGTGAAATAAAGCTTAATATTTTCTCTAAATAATAACAGATGGAAGGTTGCAGGCGTACAGTAGACGAAAAGTTACCAGTCACTATTCTTCTTCTTCTTCCTCTTGCCCTTTTCCCGGCTATGTGGGTTCGGCACAGTATGTACTTCTCTCCCATATCCCTCTATCATCCGTCATATCTGAATTCACTCTTCTTACACATGTCATCTTTCACACAATCCATCCACACTTTCTTCGGTCTTCCTCTACCCTTATAACCATCGACGTTCATTCTCATTAGTTACCAGTCACTATTAACTGGATTATTACCGAACTAACGACCATTATATTAACTGGTGACTTTCAATGTTATGTATTTCTATTTGTTTTTTTTTTATTTTATTTATATACTGTTTGTATAATTTTTTTGTTGTTTTTATACTGTCCATCTCATTATAGAATAGTAATATAGAATTAGATTCGAAATTTGTCAGAAATATTCTCGCCTGGCGGTAACCCGCCGCCCCCTTCTTGTTATTAACCAATCCCGCAATCCTTTTTGGGGGTAACTTTTTATCAAATTTGTTCTTAGCAGGCTTATACTCAACATGAGAAATATTCCTATCAAATATCAAATCTCTAGCCCTAAAGGTTCCGGAGATATCATGTTAGTGTCCTGACATACAGAAATATGTATAGATTGTAGATATATCCAGTATCAGTAGAGAATCTAAATGTATCTAGTACCGGTATCAATAGAAATATACAGAGATATATAAAGATTGTATACATGACTGTGCCAAAATAAATATAAAAAAAAAAATCATTTAAAATCCGTTCGTTTGGCTATGCATTTTGAACAAAAATTGATCCTTACGGATCAGAGTAGTCTAGGCAAGCACATATAAATGTTGACAGACGAATACAGAAATCCTACGGCGACAAAAAGAGGATAGTAGCTTGCCAGATGGCTGTGAACAATTTAACCAATACCAAAACTCCGCAAAACGAAGTCTCGGAATCGTACCAGGCATTTCCGTGTTACAAGGCCGGCGGTCAGCCACTATGCTATAAAGTTAATTAAGTCATCAATAGTAATCAACGTCAGCTAAACATTCGTGACTTTTATAGTAGTGACTGTTCCGCATTCCATATCATAAAAGTTTAGACACGTAATCGAGAAGATACCGAGATTCCTCAGGCATCAGCTCTAACTGTATTGCCGACTCCGGCTATTAGGAATATGATTAAAGCAAGTATTGATTGAGGTGTAAGGTTTCCCTCACAACAACTCACGGGATCCAAGCTAACCTCACTTCCTCGTTTTCCACCCTGTTAATCAACAAACGAGGCTCTTGTTCCCACCAACCCGTATCGGGCGATCGTGGAAGCAAATGGTCCAAATCCCGCATATGAATCCCTATCCGATCGATGTGGGAATCTTTGTGTGAGGCATATGTCCAGACGTGGACGTCTGTCAGCTAGAGATGATTATGATAAAGCTTTGAATGTCGTAGAAGACGATTAAAAGGGTCTTCGGGTTCGCGGGCTTTGAACATAGGGACTCACATTATTGACTAAGGTGGTCTCACATTTGTCGCAGCATAAGGAAGGTGCTGAAGGTTACGCTCTTCCTTGAGAGGTGCTTAGGCGTAATGCAGGTAGGATCCGGTGCATTCCGTAGGAGATCCGGGGGACTCTCGCAACGCACTGAACATGACCACGGAATGGATACAAATCCCAAACTTTTTGAAGCAGGCTATCTGTTAGACTCCTCTTTTTACAGTACTCTTATCAAAATGAAATTTCATGTCACAAATTTACTGCATTCCTGCGTATATTATCGCTTATGAAATTTCAATCTACTATTAATTATTCATTTTAATCGTTTCTTATCAAAGAATATATTTCTAAAGAGCTAAAAGTATATATTGATATTACTATTTCGTCAATGTACTTTTAGATTTCATTTTAATTGACCTGTCTTTGTCTATTCTTGGTTGTCAATATAAAGGAGTCGGTGTTCTCATGGAGCGACGCTTAAGGATTTTCATTTCGTTTTCTCCTTTTTTCATGTATATATTAGAACTCTTCCATCGCTGATAAAGCAGAAAGTTATGGTGGATTTTCTATTACCTAAAACCCTTGTTCGTCTCATAGTACTAAAAAACAAACAACTCCCATCGTATGAGTTGCAAATGATGATAATAAATAGCTCCATCGCTGGGACTCGAAATGAATGAGCTGCTCCAATAGGAAGAGAGTAAAGACTGTTTATGCCTTCGCTGACCCAAAGAAGATTGGTTGATGTGAATGTCACGTCTACTAAAGATATTATTATTGAAACCTGTTAGTTTTTCTTCTACTAACTTAGTAGGCATCAACAAATACTGTTGATATACGTTAACTATCCAATACATATACTTATTGATCAGTAACCCTGTGAGAACCGGAGGCAATAGATAGTGAGGTGCAGTTTATTATCTGGTGGTAACGATTTAACATTACCATTGTTACTGTGAGAAGACAGCTGATAGAGATTGTGAGACGTACCATCTTTTACTTCGCGGTGACGAGGAGTAAAGAGGTACAGACAAAACTCAAAGAATATGCTTGTGAAATAAACAATCCTTATAATGAAAGGTAGTAACAGACTACAAACGACGTGTTCGTTGTTGTAATTTGACACTGAAAGCACTGAAACTAAAACAGGCGCGTTAGATACTAACACGGCAACACAGGCACTTGTATAACAAACTCGAGCGCATAGGTCATGAGCACAGGGCTGATAACACGGTAGCATCGCGCGCGTCGTGCCGCCGCATCGCACCGCTCGTTACTGGGGCACCAAAGTTTATAATTTGTCTTCCGATTATCAGCTCTGTATCAACAAAGAATATAAAATTGCTATTGTTATATAAAACTTAAACTCTGGTAGTCTCTCTGAGGCTATTGTAATTTTCATATATATGCAAGGGCGTACGCATTATACTGGCAAGTAAACACTGCATATACATCATAACAATAATCTCTGGAGTCATACAAAAGGTACGCAACTAACACCATCATTAGCCGATAGACGTTCACTACTGGATATATATAGTCTTCCTCTAAGATCTCCACATCAATCGATAATGCGCTGCGCTGATTCTGGTGCCTTACTAACGTCCGTCACAGTCAGCATCACTTCGGAACCCCGGGCCACTTGGCATAAGGGATTACACGCCGGGATCTGGGCCATTTCTCACCACGCTGGCCCAATGCGCGTTGGTGGGAGTCACAGCCTCGTTTGTTGACCAAGAACGTACACCACAAGAAAATTAAGTAGGCTGGGGTACCGTGATTTCCTGTGTGGAAGCCCTACGCTACCTACCACCGAAATAATGATAATAAACGGTCCCATTTCTGGGATAACGAGACAACATGTTACGCCTGAAATCGCCGATACATTGTGGTACAGTGTACATCGTCCTAACTTGGCGCTACATTGTTATGGTTAGGGCCATTAGGTGAATGTCCTGCCTATCTTGACAATACGGCGAATAAGAAAATAATATAATCATCAGGTTGTTTTTTAAAACATTCATCATGATTATGTTAGCCTATTGACATTCACTGCTAAATATAGGACACTAATCGATTTTCAGCGCGACCTTTCGACTCGATAATTGTTTACGAATTTTTGGTACGTCCTCGATCTACAAGGAGGACGGTCAATCCATGGTCTCAACTTTAAGATCTTTCTGCTCTTTCAGCTGTCGGAGGTATACCGATGTCACTAATAAGTCAAAAATAAATTACGATATTATATTAATATACTTGATCTTTGTTGCGCTCGGGTTTCATTATTGGTTAATTGACAACAACAAAGTCATTCAGTGTAAGATTAATCAGTTAACTGATACATTCAGTTCATAAAGAATATAAAAATAACATTAAAGATATATTCTTGCTTACATATCATTAAAAAAGCAACTTCTCGAAAGTAACCATTATTTATATGATACACTGATAGGTTAGTTTGTATGGCGGTCATATGAACTGTAAATTTCGAAGAGTAATTGGCTTCGATCTTAACTGATCTTGAATTCCCGTTGAATGAAAATCATCGAAAATCAAAAGCAACTAACATCTTCCAAAACAAGCCATCGTGAAGATGTCATATCTACCAACCTGCACTTGACTCGTGCGGTGGAGAATTAGCTTTGCTTTTCCTTATGAGGAAAGCCTTCAAGTCTACTGAGTGGGAATATGAAGAAGGTTGTTTAAAGCCATTTTTTAAAGAAATTAGATAAGCTTCGGTAATTGACAAAATAAAAAGAATACCGGACGTTCATGTGACGATAAGTGCTTGATAAAACTATGAAGATGCTAGTTAAAATGTTTACATTACGCCAATTGGCGATAGTCGCTATTTATACACGAAATTTTAAGCTGCCTACTTAACCAGGTAAGTTAGATTCCGCTCGTCGCTGTAGTGATGATTTATATAATGAAAAGAAATTTTTCTAGTTCATCTATATTGAGATTTAGTAATTACATACCTATAATTTTTTTCGGCGGCATCTTTCTGGGCTCCTTCTCATCGGGCTCCTCCCGCCGCATATTTTTCTCGGCGTCGCCCTGGTGCCACTTCCTCTTCCTCCCCTCTCTCTCCTCCAAATACATCCCCAGTTCTTCCTCCCTACCCACAAGAGTAAGCCTCACTGACGACTCCCACGTGAAAGGATCCTCCTTGCGGCCGTCATGCATAATAAGCCCCGTATAGTCTGTGTTCTCTTCATACAATTCCATTACACCCGGGCCATCACGCCCGCACTACACTAAAAGTCACTGAATGAACGATGGATGATGATGAATGATTATTTTAACCGCTTTCCAAGCGAATAGGTTAAAAGAGTACGAAGAACGAGTTGTACAATTTTTTGATCCCAGTAGTCTCTCTTTGGCGGTGACTTTGCAGAAGTTCGTTTTCGATTTTTAAGAGCATGTTTGTGTTAGAGCGACAGAGGTGATACTGTATGTGGGGCACCAGGCCCGGGATTATTTTCTTGGTGAAACGATTGCCGATCAAATACGTCCGTTGGCAACTGGGAATGGGCTCCATGGGGGCACAATTGGCGAATCGGCGAACTGCGATCGAGTTAATGTCCCACTCGAATTCGTGCCTCGGCGCGGGTGATGCTACGGCTCCTGGAACAAAACAAACATAATTAAGTAATTAATAAAATAAATCAATAACTACATATTAACTAACCATAATTTTACAACTGATACTAAGAAATAAGGGAGCGATGAAGTTGTTAGAACATATCCGATTCCTTGTAGTTTGTGGCAACGACTAATAGAAGGTAGAGTTCAATGAAATTTCACCTGACGCACACGATCGGGCTGTAACCTGATATCTGCGTGTAATGCAACATATACAATTACATATAAAGCTATTTTATGTAATAATATGACACAGTATTGGTTCAAATCCATACTATGACATTTACATAACACAGTCATATAATATGATGATTTATAGATACAAACAATAAAGAAATTATATTCAAAGAAATAAATTGTAATATATGTACATTTATTTTTAATTATAAGAGGTCTATATCAAGGTGAAAGGTAATAGGTGTAAAAGATCTGGAGGAGCTAAAGTATAGCTCGTATCCTGTCTATCTATATATAGAATACCTCATCCAAAAACAATGGTTCTGGAGTTATTAATTTTTTAAATATTTTTCAAAAAATTCCCGATTTTCTAGGAAAAAATTCGATGATTTTATTTCTTACTTACACATATTTTAATGTAATAAATATTGTTTAATCATTGCTTTATTAAATTAAATTAATAATCATCATTTAGAGGCTAAACCTTTTTTAGTCTAAAAATTAGGTTCTTTGAATGTCGTGACAGAAAAAAATAAGGCGTCATACTTACATTTTTATTTAATCTTAAAATAAAATTTTATTTATAAAAAATACGTATAAAGCACATAAATAAGTACCTGACTCTAATACCTGACCAGAAAAGGTATAAAAAAGTACATATAGTTTCTAAAATTTAGAAAAATATCAGCTACGTTTTACAAATCGTCACCTACTAGGTCATAGTGTTTGCTGCGGCGTATCAACGCGTCAGGGAAACTGGCAGCGTTCAACAGAGGCGACATGGTGCAGGTAGGCCACGAATCTACGATACTGAAGAGGATGAAGGAATCATAGATCGTTTTGATATACACCCGACTACGTCAACCAGGGTCGTGGCAAGATTGCTGGGATTAACGCAATGGAAAGTGTAGTTTACTGTGCATACGGCAAGGCTCTACCACTACCATTATACACCGGTCCAGGCCCCGGAGGAAGGCGATCCAGCAAGGAGGTTAGTCTTCTGCCGTTTTATGCTGCATGCAGACTTAGAAAATAATAATTTTCCCGCTAAAATATTGTGGACTGATGAATCGACGTTTAACAGAGACGGCATAACAATATTTCATAATAGTCATTATTGGGCTCTGCGAGGTGAAATCCCCACGTGATTAGAGAAGGAGCTTATCAGCGAAGATTCTCCGTAAACGTATGAATGGGCATAATTCATACTTACTTGATAGACCCAGTCTTCTTGCCCAACAATTTAAATGGGAAGACGTACGAAGATTTTCTTCGAAATCATTTTTTTAATTATCTTGAGGATATACCATTGGAAACCAGAAGAGAAATGGTTTTCCAGCATGGCGGTTGTCCCGCCCATTTTCGTCTCGGCGTAAGACAGTGGTTAAACACTACTTTCTCTCAGTGATGGATTGGCCGAGGCGGACCAACACCGTGGCCCACAAGGTGTCATGATTCGGGCGTTGCGGAAGACCTGCTCGATATTATCCTGTGACCCTCGTGCATACTGTCGGAAGTAATTGGAATACCGTGTGAAGCGTTTTAGTCGATTGGAGTCCGACACTACCCCGTTTCCGGCCCTTAGCGCCGTGGTTTTACGTTTCGTTAGCATTTTGTTACACACGTAAATAAAAAAAAAAATGTCATGATTAAACACTTATTTTTACTTATGAGGTCAGATGAAATCTTTAGTGTACACAACACCAATTAACCCGTCAGGAGATTTAAAGTCGCGCATCATCATCACTACTGACAAAATAAGAGAACAGCTCACAGGGCGAGTCACTCGATCTTACTTAAGGAAAAAGCTTCGTGTTTGTATCAGGAACCCTGGCCGTCAGTTTAAGCAAAATTAAATATAATTGTTACTTTGAACTCAATATCTTTGACTACATCAATAAGCTCGCGCGTGTTACAACAAAAACAAAAGGGTCACATTAAGGGCCGGCGCGGCGTATACTTTTATGAGTCTCTACAGTTTGATATTTCATGGTACTTGGTTTTGTTGCTTTTTTTTTGCTAAATTTTATAAACTTTATTTACTTTCTTATGCCTTGTCGGATGGGTATTGAAGTCAGGTACTTATTTATGTGCTTAATACGTATTTTTTATAAATGAAATTTTGTTTTAGGGTTAAATAAAAATGTAAGTATGACGCCTTATCTGTTACTGTGACGACTTTCAAAGAACATCATTTTAAAGTTTTAGTCTCTAAATGATGAGTATTAATTTAATTTAATAAAACGATGATTATACAATAATTATTACATTAAAATATGCGTAAAAATAAGTAAGAAATAAAATCATCGAATTTTTTCCTAAAAAATCGAGAATTTTTTGACAAATGTTTAATAAATAAATAACTCGAAAAGCATTGTTTTTGGATGGGGTGTTCCATACATAGATAGACAGGATACGAGCTATGCTTTAGCTCCTCTAGATCTTTTACACCTATTATCTTTCATCCTGCATAATCCCTACTCTACTCATATTTCAGGCTTAAAAGAAATTTTATTAATAGAAATATCAGTTTACGGATTTTAAATTCGCATCATATACAAGACCGAAGGAGCAATGATTTCTAAAGGATATTTCTAGCAATAGGCGTTTAACGGTTGATGATGATGGTAGTAATGTTGACGATGACGTGGACGACAAGATTGATCATAACGACGAAAATAACAATATTGATGACCATGACGACTAAGACAATGATCGTAAAGATGATGTATTTAATGTCGTTCTAGCTGTTTAAATAGCTGTGTTAAGAAGAGATAATAAATCCCATGGATAATATTTTCATTGAACTTCGTCATGAGGACACTAGATCCGCTCCATTGTGAAAAGTCTGTTATGAAATTCTTACGACCGTTCAAATGTTTGTACTTTACCCGCAATGCCGCGTGTTGTGACTAATTACGGTTTAAATTATATTATTGACTATTAATCGAATTATTTACTAGCTAAATTTATTAATTTCACAATTTATATAATTCAAAAAGAAACTCTTATTTAATAAATACAACTGTGCGTGTATTGTTTTTTCTTATTTATACGAATATTTTTTTTTGGCAACTGGATAATTTCGTCCACTTCGAAGATGATAGTGCAAAAAGTTGAAAAAAATTGTTGTAAGTTTATTAAGTTAAGCAATAATGTAAACCTATGATTGTAGCCAATCTTGTAATGTCCATTCTAATGCTGTACCACAGTCCAGTCATAACCTGAATGAACTGAATAAATTGCGTACTGCGAATAATTGGATCGGTTTAACATGTAAGAGACATTTAGACAAAAAAACATTTGTAAGCAAAAAAAAAATTAAAAAGAGTGATAGTAAGTAGAAAATGACAAAAGTACAACCAGCAATGATGTTTTTAATAAAACATCCACTGAGGACTGGAACTTTGCATCTTGAAAGATAAGAGAAAACATCCAGATTATAACAAATATATTCTATTTCTATTGAGACGGTGTTTAGCTTGCTTATTTAATAGTAATATTAAGTTATTAAATAAAATAATGGATTATTTTTTTCCCTCATCTGGGAGCAGAGAGTGCTTTTGATAGAATTATCTTTATTTCATCGCAATTTTTAATCTATACAGACAATGATATCCTTGCTCCCACGTGGGCAAGTTAGCAAAGGCTGAATATTTTGGGTGCAATAATCCAGCCAAATTTGCTCTATTAAATATTATTATTAAAGTTTATTGGCTTATTAAAATATCATCAAAAAATAAAGGCTTCTCAAAGATAATTATTATTCATAAGGACTTTTTTTTATAATTATATGAAAGGATATAAAATAACAAGATTCATGAAACTTAAAAAACATAGACAATACAAGTGTACGTTCCGCCACTGCAATAGATAATAAATAAGGTTAATAAATCTTGTTTCCAAATATCACAGATACTCCCTCACCTTAAAATTGAGTCCTTTGCAACACACAGAACACACAGAACACACTTTCAAGAAATGTCCAATGGTTTGGCGCTGTGCTACATTCAAGCCATATTGGCGAACTTCCACATGAGTACGGCCATGATCCGACCGTCGCCGTCTTTAAGGTGCATCGCGTCAATCTACCATTTTGAAATCGTGAAACAGGATGTTTTAATAAAACATGCCAATTTGCGAGCGCTTATCCTGATCGTGGACTTCCGATACACAGAGGTGTATTTTCGAAAAGGATCCAATGGTTCCTCCGGAGCGGGCGCGTGCGGCCGTCGACTGCGGCGCGGAACTCTATTGCTAAATTGATGGTATGAAGACGGTCAAATGAATAAGAACGCAATATTGTCATTAATTCACTGGCCAATGGCGAGGAGAGGAGCGCTGTGTGGATGCCGGGAATTGGGAGCACTTGGACGGCAGGGTCACATGTCCGCGGGTCAAGACGTGGCTGCAGGGTACTGCGCGACGGTTACGGCGTTCCGTATACTTAACAGTTTCAGGTGGAATACTTCATGAAAGTTTTTCATACATGCAAAATTTTAAAGAACATTTTCAAGACAATTTGATGAAGATAGAATTGATGGTCTAAGTATTATTTTATAATGTTTCTCCTTATAAAATGTATAAACACAGCAAAGTAAAGCATGGTCTGCAAAATTTGCGTAAGGTCAATTGAGGCTAATGACTTATGTAGTTTTTAATTAAGCCATTTTATGCTCTACTAATTATCCAGTTTAAAATCTCTGTGGCGTGGTTCTACGAGAAAATTCTTGTGGGAGATCTATGTTCAACAGTGAGCGTCAACCTGCTGATAAAAGTGATACACTAAGTTTAACATTAATAATATTCGACCAAAAATGCTATTTATCAATTTATTCATTATTGTAATAATAACACAGATGACAGTGTCTGCGCATCAAGCCCTGGCGTGATGATGCATTAAAACTAGTTGATGTAAATCAAAACTTTGCTTTTTATTACCTTTTCAATAATATAATGATTTTATGTATTGTAATAAAACAATCACACATATTGCGAGAGTGAGTAAAAAATAATAGACTTTTATTGCGCAAGCTTTAAGAGTTGGGAGTAAAAAAAAATTAAATAAAAACTTCTCGTCATCTTGAAACCAGGAGGCTTCGCTGATGATAAAGGCGCGTGTTCCGCTGAACACTTTAATTGATATATATTGGAGACAATTAAACGGCAGTTCGCGAAACAACTTTATTGCTAATTTCAAGGGAACGATTACAATTCAACAAGTGTAGCAATTGATGGTATCAAAAAAAAAATCTAAATTATCCTCATAAAAAATTTTGAAATACCGGTGATTCCACTTCCAGTGCTGAGGATTTTTTTTAACTAAATACTTAGACTTTAGAATGAGGTAAATATGGCAAGAAGACTAACATCAAAAATTTTAATTGAACTAAGCCACTAGTGGAGGAAGAAGGTCTATGCTCATAACAATCTGGCATTTTGTCCTTAAAACGTTTGTAAAGCCTCATTACTTCAGTAACTTCACTGGCTGCAACTATTAAACAAAAAAACAAGTGTTTGCATAATACTATTTGACGTTAGTCTCCTAGACCTAACACTAATAACGGCATGAGAATTACAAATTTGTTATGCATATAGATATAAGTAATAGTAGTGATTGAAGGTCTCTTATTGTATATGTCGCGACGTAGAGATAGGAGGATATTACAAAGCTCATCAGGTTCGTCACCTTGTAACATGAAATGTTAATTCTCATTACCCTGGTAACATCACAGGGTAGAACGTCTCTCAAGTCGGAACACAGCAATGTTTGCACATTACTGTTTGTCGGCAGTAAAGGAGCTGCTCTGTTACTTAACTAGATGGTTTCCGACATCAGACAGCAGTAGCTCTTCACGTGTTTGATCGACGATTTAGTGAAGGACATAAGAACCGTTTAATGCGAGCGAGTTGATCCATGAGATCTTTAGAAAACTTAAGTCCAGCAGTCAACGGCTATAAACTAAAATATGTGTTTGAGAGACGAGTTAGAATATTTTTATGGTCATTTATCCTTCAGAATTAAATAAAGGCAACAGAGGAGTGAATAATTCTATATAAATGACAACAAGCTGTTGAAGGTAGCGGGAAACCACTGGTAGTGATCAGCGCAGAACCGATTGGAGTGGAGATTCTTATGGGATGTCTGTCCAGCAATGGACCTCTGTTGGCTGTTGATAGAGGTGACGATGAAAAGACAATAACTTTCAATGTGACCATTTATCAGCATACCAGCGTAAGGTGTAAGTCCAGCGCGGTGAATGTAGAAAATACAGTTTCTGGGAAGATTTCTCTTTAGCAGCGGAATTGGACACACTAAAATTGATTAATAAATATATACTATTAATGTAAACCCATTGCTTAAACTTGTCTATTGTGTTTAGATTTAGATATCAAGCGTGCAGCATCAGGATTTTTCCTAAATGGAACCATACTGTACTTACCTAACTTATAAGATAGTTTGTAAATAAACCGTGGACTATAGTCTAAGTTACGGGATACACTCGTAACTTTAGTAATAATCTTCACCGAAGATAAACATTAATCTTCGTTCAAACATCACTTAAAATCTGATGAATGTCAGCCGCAGATGGAAACGCTAAGCGAAGAATGGTTTCGCAGCGTACACTAAATTGCTATAGCAAATTGAACGGTAAATCAAAATGACAATAGTGGTCAGGTTGACAATGGACGGTCAGACGACGGAAATGAGATAAACATTATTGGGAACTACAAGTGCATAAGTGCTCTCACATGGTTTTATTGAAGCTATAGACTTCTATGGTATATCTAGATATCTTCTATACGATTCAATACTGATTCTAAATGTTCGATGGAATAAATTAAAATTATGATTATGGCAAAAATAGATTTTTAAAATTTGAGAATCCAAAGAATCTCAAGACTAATCAGCTAGTGAGTAAAGGCTTGGCTTGGCTAAGGAACCTTGTTTTAGGCATCTGAGAAAAATATTCGAATGGTACCCCTGTCTACTTGAATAAAAAAAAGGTTATGTGGAGATTTTTAATCTGTTAATCATACCTTGGTAATTGTTCCCAGATCCGCGCGGTAGTAAAATGAAGCAGTTAGGGTGGAGCAGAGGCGCCTAGTGGAATTGTTTACTACTTGACAACTACAAACAGTCTATCAAGACTGTTACGACAGAGAAAAAGAATAGTCCTTTGTTATCATAGTTAATCCTGGGGGAACGTTGGCGGGAAATAATATAAGGGCCGGAGACAAACTATCATCCTCGGAAACCCTAAGCAATCCTTTTCTATCTAACCCTGTAAGTACAACGAATTTGTAAATAATAATCTACAAATGATTTTTAAGATAATACGTATAATGTTTGAATAAAACAAAATGTTGCCCATACTGTTATACATTAAAGCTTAATTGAATGTTACTAAGTACAAATTAATAAAAGGTAAGTACAGAGTCGAGGTGTAAGGGGTCCCGCACAATAACTCACGGGACCCAACACAACCTCACCTGATCGTGATGCACCCTGCTAATCAACAAACGAGGCTCTGGCTCTAAACAACCCGCATTGGGTCAGCGTAGTGGGAAATGACCCAAATCCCCCTATATGAACCCCTACAAACGACGGCACCTAGTGCCCCGCAGGTCGCAAGACGCCGCTGGATACGGACGGCGCAGGATCGATCAATGTGGGAATCTTTAGGGGAGGTTTATATCCAGCAGTGGAGTTTTATCGGCTGATGATGAAGTATAATCAAGTGAACTAAGTATAAACTATGACAAACTTACATGTTTAAGCCAAAGTCGTTACTGGTGGGTCATCTAGATATGTACCATCGCAGCTCGTATTTCTACTGTCAAACGGCAAATAACCAACATATCTGTGTTCCGGTTTGAACTATTGCAATGATAAGACAATATTTCATGGTAAGGAGCATATTGTGGTGCTGTGTACATCATCCTATTTTTCGCCATATTGTTATGAGCAGGCGTATCATTAACCATCAAGTGGACATCCTGTTTGCTTAGTCACTTCGTTGAGTAAAAAAGTTGATTAAGGTACTGCTCCTTACTACTAATAGATAATAACTTTCAATAAAGTTATAAATCAACGTTTTCTCTAATCGTCGTTAATTTTAGTTTGTAAATAAATAGATTAATTTCCTACTTGGGCCAGGAGCTGAATGCGTCTCTTGTAAAAGAGTTGCAGGGTCAGGTTGGATTTGATACCGCCTGGTTTACTACCACCTCTACATAATAAATCTACAGTCGTAGTAGCATCACTGTATTTCTATTATCAACATATGATAAGAAGTATATTCTAAGAGGGCACACTTCACTATCTACGGCCTTATTGGTATGACCATGTGAACCATATATATCTTCAAAAAAGGATAGTTCCTCCTCTCATATTTAAACATAATGTGGTCATTAACTCGCTATATGTTAAGCTAAGCTTGTCGATGTTTAGCTGTAGTATATCAATTACTAACAATATTCTGATTAGTACATTCACACAAATTATAGAACTTGCCATCAGGTGAACGTTTCAAAGCCAGCAGCAAAAGACAAGCAAGCAGCTGGACATAGATAGATGCTTGAAGTAAGTATGACTTTGAGCAGGAGACAGGCTTAAGAATGGATATAGACAGTCTATCCGAGATGATAAAAAATAAATCAGTTAGAAGTAAGTTCATAAGTTATTGTTTGAAAATATGTAAGACAGTAAACAGTAGAAATAAGCACAAGTGAATGTACTTAATACATAATATTCTGTTTATTTATGTGAATATTAGATAATTAGATAGCGTGGGTATACATTATGTAAATTAAAAAAAATTATATAAATTTGTACAGAATATGTTGTAAGTAATGTTGTGAAAATGTCGTAAATAATAGCCCTGAATAATAAAATCATGGAAAACTAGAAAAAAATAAAAAAAGGAAAGCAGCCGGTTGAGGGCAGCGAAGGACTGATCGATGTGGAGATATTTGGAGTAGGGCTATGTCCAGCAGTGGACGTCTGTCGGCTGATGATGATGATGATGAACGTTTCAAAGTTTATGTTGTTGAAAAAATGTTTAGATTCATAGATTTAACCAGATTCTGAAACTATCAAAGAACATTATTGGATATCACGTTATATTAAAAAATATATATTTATAGATATCAACCGATAGACATAAACAGTCTGACGTATTTTACATAGTCATAGTTTTTTTTTTATTAAATGAAACGACAAGCCGAGCAAGATGTTCACTTGATGGTGAGTGATACGCCTGGCCATAACAACGTGGCGTTAGTTAGGATGATATACACAGCACCACGCTCTGCTCTTCGCCTTGAGCCATAAGAAAATAATTCTCGTTACTTCACTAAGTTCACTAGCTACAACGCCTTTCAAACCGGAACACATTTACGTTTGCACACTACTGTAGGAGCTGCGATGGTAGCCAACTAGACGGTCTCAGGCAACCGAGACCTACCACCAGTTTGTATCTGTGTGTATTATTTATATTAAATATTTTTAACACACATCCCTTTAAAATTTCTATGTCACTCAGGGGTGACTGGCAGAGTCTGTCACCTACGCATGACCACCCTAACCATGTAGGGTAAATAAATAAATAGATCTCAGATATAAAATTATTACATATGTGGCTGTTATGTCGTCCGCATTGTGAATGAGTAAAGACCGATAGTTATACGTCTCCTTGCAAGGACACATCAGCAAAAAATAAATTCCAACATAATACGACGTTAAGACTAGTTACACAATCGTTTTTTTTTTTAAAATTATTGTTCATCTAATACACAAGGCGTGTAATAAACGACTGGTGTAAATTACATTAGTTTCTATTCGTAATTTCTATCGACACAACTCATATAGCTTTATTTTCTCTCGTGTTTACATCCCCTTTTACATATTGCATTTTTTTATTATTATACGAATTGACGAGACGAGAAGGAGGTTTACCTGATGGTAAGTGTTATGTATATCTATAACATCATTAAGCGATAGACTTACACTGCTGGACATAGGCCTCCCCAAAGATCTCCACATACAGCATGGCCACCGCTGGGCACTAGGTGCTATCGTATGTATAGGTTCATATGTGGGGATTCGGGCCATTTCCCACCACACTGGCCCAATGCGGATTGGTGAGAACCAGAGCCTCATTTGTTGATTAGCAGAGTGCACCACGAGTCAGTGAGGTAGGCTTGGGTCCCGTGAGATGTTATGCGGGACCCCTTACACCCCCCCATAACAACGTGGCGCTAATTAGGATGATTTACAGCACCGCATTGTACTCGTCGCCTTGAGACAAGATAGTCTCTATACCTCGGTAATTTCACTAGCTACAGCACCCTTCAAATCGGAACACAGTTGTGTTTGGCAGTAAAAATAGGAGCTGTGATGGTAGCTACCTAGACCGTCTCCGACAAGAGAGACGTACCGCCAGTAAACTATAGTTAATAGTAGCTCATATCATAAAATCTCATCTTACCATTAATGGTTCAGCAGCAACGGGAATTGAACTGCAACAGTCAGTCCAGGATCTTGAGCGAGGCGAGCACAATCTTCTTTACCAACATAAGAGCGCCAATGTCAATGTTTTCCATTAATGTTCCGATGCTGGTCGCTGACGTATCCGCTTAGCGCTGTCGGCCTTATCTAGTTCAATCTCATTCGCGCTGGACTCAGTTAAGGCACTTTAGACGACTCCTCAATGAACGCTCGCTCTGTAACGAAACGAATAGGATTGTCACAATTTAAATTGTAGAAATATCATTTCGCTGTGGTCTTCTTTTGTTAGATCCCTGATCCCAGCCCCTTTAATATCCCCCCATATTTTTTCTAATTAAAACCCTTGCTAGTATACGATTAAAATAATATTAAGACATAATTCTCTTGTTATAAAAAATTAAGACAAAACATCAACATATAACAATTTGTTTACTTTATATTTCCTATATTATTACGATTAGTTGTTCCCAGCCCACTTTACTGGATGGTACACCCCTGCAACTTCTTTTGGGGTACGAATTATGGAAAATTCCTTCTTAGCTGACTTCTAAATAGCAGAAGCAATATCTCTACCAAATTTTGAGTGTTTACGTCTAATAGTTTCGGAGATCTCGTGATAAGCGATTGAATCTCTGTCCACCTCCTTTATATAAAGACTAGCTGTTCCCCGTCCGCTTTGTTGGCTGTAACACCTCTGCAATCCCTTTGGGGGTAACATGTCGTAAAATCCAATAAATTTTTTATCTATCCTATACTCGGCAAGAGGAATATTCCTACCAAATTTCAAGTCTCCAGGCCTTTTGGTTCCAGAGATATCGTGATGAGTCTACGTAGGTGGAAATCTCTGTATATATATGAAGGAGACTTATGTATACACAAAACAGGAGATTTATTATTTA
This sequence comes from Ornithoptera alexandrae, assembly GCA_029030555.1. Classification (NCBI taxonomy): domain Eukaryota; kingdom Metazoa; phylum Arthropoda; class Insecta; order Lepidoptera; family Papilionidae; genus Ornithoptera; species Ornithoptera alexandrae. The sequence goes on along the minus strand of JARDVY010000018.1, from coordinate 2,177,016 downwards.
GCTATAGTTAATTATAAATATACTATCAATTTTATTATTATGTGTATAACTATAGGATACGATTGAATAATGAATACTTTATTACGTTTAATATATTCATACCTTATTCATACATAAACCACTTATAAAATCTTCTTATTCAAGGAAAAACATATATCTTACAACTTGTTTCAAAGCAATATATATGAAATTCATAGAAAATAATAGCAATATATTATGGCTATAAATTATCTTTTTGTTTCTTTTTATAGTTCACAGATCATCCATAACAATGTGATAGAATGTTTACACAGGACCGCATCAATATATAGGGTGGCGCAAAAGTAATCCTCCTATCAGAAAATGCTATAAATTTTGCTTTGATGTAAAAAAATTAAAAGACCAAATAATATACCTTGTATACAAGGTGGCGTAAAAATAACCTTCCGATGTTTTTTAGCTGTAATTTAAAAAAAAATATGAAAAACTTTGATTCTTCTTGTGGATTATTTTTATTTGGTCTTTTAAATTTTTTACATCAAGGCAAAATTTATAGCATTTTCTGATAGGAGGATTACTTTTGCGCCACCCTATATAAGACAGCTAATCCTATTATCACTGCTCTTTTCTTCACTCTACGAAGCTACGAGATGAGTGTGACGTTCACCTAATGGTAAGTGATACGCCTCCACATAACAAAGATGTACTAATTAGGATGATATACACTGTACCATATTATGCTTGTCGTCTTGAGACATAAGATGTTAAGTCACATTCCTCTTGTAATTTCACTAGCCACAACGCTCTTCATACTGGAGCACAGTAGTGTGCCTATAAGGCTCTAGTAATAGTAATTGCGGTGGTACCTACCTACAAAGTCTCCAACAGGGACTGATCACCAGTTCATACAATGCGATTTAAACTGAACACAGTAATACTTCGTCATCGGATATAACACAAAGATAAGTTCTCTGTTGTCGGAGACCGTCTAGGTAGCTACAACCGCAGCTCCTATTTCCATAAACAGTACTGTGTTCCGGTTTAAAAGGCGTTATAGATAGTGAAATTACCGGGATGAGACTTAAAATATTATGCTACTAGCACAATGCGATGTTGTGTATATCATCTTAACAAGCGTCACGTTGCTATGAGCTGGCGTATCAGTAGAAGAAACGTTCGTCTCTTCTTCTAAATTAAAAAGTTAATCTAAGAGAAAAATGTAGAAGCACGTGAAAAGAAGTTAAAGTATACTAAATTAGGAAGCTGCTGGAGGATAGCATTACTTGAAATGAACACTAGACCTAACTAGACACAAAGACTGCGACAAACTGGATACAGAGTAAAGCGGGATACTCTCGTTTCGGTCGGTACGATCTGGAATTTATTAGAGAAGTAATGTTGGTACAAAAGAAAACAAAAAAAAAAAACATCTTTTCCGGTTCTATATAAATTGATCTTAACCATAATTAATATAAAATAATAAATGATCAACTATAAAGAATTTTTGATAGGATTTAAATATCAGTACATAATATTTAACATTTAAGGGTTATATATATATTACGAACAGTACAATAAATATGTCATAATTATATTATAATGCATAAAAAAAAATCTAAACTGTTCAACGATAAGGTGATCACGTGATATTAGTGGTTTGGAATTTGTGTTATATTATCAATAGCAATAAACTTACCAGAATGTATCGACGAACCAAAAAACACTCATTTTGAATAAGATCAAGACTGGTGAAATTTGTAATAAAGGTATTATTTATAAAAAAAAAAAATTAAATAGTTATATATGAGAGGGAGGAGAGAGGTCGCGATGCGTCGAATTCTGTCCGGAGTCTGGATTGCAGTATACGGTCTAAATCGTTCCGATGAGGGGGACGACTCACAATTGGGGCAATACAATGACCATTAAACAGTCCCCATTAAATATTTCGGGTGGGCCTATCAGTTTAATAGAAACTTTAACGAAAGTTTAACAGAAACTGATTGAAGAAATTACTAGACCTAAATAAAAAATATATTTTTTTTTTTTATACAAACATCAAATATTTATATAAAAAAATTATTAGTATAATGTTGATGAGTATTTGAATGACAATGCGCAGAAATAAAACAAATCAATTATCAAGTGTTAGTCGAAATGCGAGATGTGATAGAATTTAAAAAAGCGTATATATATAGATCCGGTTTAAAAGGCTTTGTAGCTGGTGAGATAACTGTAGTAACGAGATTATAAATCCTATGTCCCATAACGACAAGCACGACGTGATGCAGTGTATCATCCTAACTAGCGCCACGTCGTCATCGACAAGCGTTTTATCGCTTTGTGATTAAAAAAAAACTATGGTGGTAGCTGTCCAGGATTCAAACTGCATCAGGAACTAAACACCACCATACGATGACCACAAATTGAACCGTGGACTTCCGTACAATAATAGGGTTAACTTATTTAATATCTACTTACGTAATAGTTGCTTAGATGCCCGTTAAAATTTTCTAACCAGTAAAATCTAGAAAAAAAAAAATCCCCACTGACGTTTAATTGAATAGATTCGATTGTGTGGAGACAACCTACCGGGGTTGCCATCCACTCAACATTTCGGGTGGAAACAAATAAGGATCGGGTTTAAAAGTATTGTAATGTATTCGATACGCCGATTGGTCTTTTTATACAATCATTATCATATACAATATTATCTTTCATATTAATTGTGTCTATATAGATAATTCTCAAATCCAGTTGACAGTTTTGTGTATATACATATACATATACATAAGAATACTATATTACATTCAGAAAAAAAAATTGTGTTCAATTTGTAATCACCTATAGCTAAATAAAAAAATACATCTTTTGTATTTCGCATGTATACATCATCAGCCGATAGACGTCCACTGCTGAATATAGATCTCCCCAAAAACCTCCACGGAGTTTATTGAGGGGAATTGGGCCTTAGACCACCACGCCGGCCCAGTACGGATTGATAGGTGGTCAGAACCTCGTCTGTTATTCAGCATGGTGCACCTCGTGCAGGTGAGGTTGGCTTGGGTTGCTTAAGATGTTGGGCAGTACCCCTTACATCCCTATGTCATCTATACATATGTATGAGAGATTTCCCATCATGTACAGACATGACGATATCTCTGGAACCAGAAGGTCTAGGAATACTCCATTTGCAGGGGATTGGTCATCTGAAAACGTATTTTACAAAATGTTTAGTTCCAAAAGGCGTTGCGGGGGTGTTACGGCTAGCAAAGCGGATAAGGAACAGTTAGTCTTTATATAATAGGAGATATCCAGGGATTCTGTGACTCATAACGAGATCACCGAAAAAATTTGACGTAGACACTCAAAATTTGATAGAGATATTACTCTTGTCAACATGAGATCAGCTAAAAATAGATTTTACAAAATTCCTTCCCCGAAGGTAGTTGAAGAGGTGTTACGGCCAGCAAAGCCGGTGAGGAACAGCTGGTATGAGTATGAGTGTATGTAAATAGCTGCACTCGGTTGTGTTTTTTGTAGTCTCTTTCTCTTCACAACCCAAAATGTTGACTGGAAGAGAATACCTTGTGACACCGAGTCCGCCTTTTTGATTATGCTATCTCTATTATTTTTGTCTCATATTTATATGCGAAAATTTTTAATAATTACTACAAGTAAATTTTTATATACCCACGAATCATCCAAATAAGATTTATGTCATCAAAATTTTTATATTTTTTTTATACAACGAAACGACCCTTTCACCTGATGGTAAGAGATACGTCCACCTATAACAACGTGGCGCTAGTTAGGGTTATATACACAGTACTGCATTGTATTCGACTCATTGAGACATAAGATGTAGTTTGGTATCATTACAGCGTCTTTCAAACCTGGACACAATAATGTCAGAACATTGCTGTTTAGCGGCAGATAGACCTTTGTTTTGTGATCGCGAAGGAAATCTTCTTAAAAGGAACCCTGATTTTGGGGAGAAAGACAGGTTTACGTGGGTTTCTAATCACTAAAACCTTCACGATGGTTTCCCTCAGTGCATTAAGAGAGGCTCCACGATCTTCTAAGGAACGTACCGGTGCCCCCCTGCACTCTGGCTAAAACATCCCACGAAAGGGCAAAACTCTCCCTAGCACTCATGCATTTGCCGTCGTCCTAAGTCTCACTTATTGAGGTCTGAGGGCCTCCACCCTCAAAGCTCACGAACCCGAGGACCCTTTCAGTCGCCTTGTACGACGACAGGCGGGGAATACCCTAAACCTTAATAGCTCGAGACTACAGGGCTGAGGAACAGAGACCTACCTAATAAATAATACAGACTTAAAAATTTTTATAGTTAATATACAGGGCGATTGTTTTTTTAATCCTTGTGAAGGTGTTAATTCATAAAAAATAGGGAACCTTGATCTATGTAGATATATATCAGATCGATATATCACGGTACATAAAATGTATGTTATTTAATCAGCAGACGACGTTATCGCTTATTTTGCAATCATTGTGCGAAATTATCAATAAAATCTCTTGTGTACTTGACATGTGAAAATCTAAAACAATTTTTGATAACATTCGGCCAGACGGTCTACCTGTGGGGTATTAACTATATATATTATTTTTCAAGTACTGATAAGGTCCGACCACTGGAAGTGTTAGTAGTTTTTTTTTCAATAATTTTACTACGCGTCGATGTTTTAATAATTTCAGCTTTACGATATTTTCAGCACAGGGGTGTAAGGGCTCCCGCACCACAACTTTTTTTTTTATTCTATTAAGCGACGAGAACATCGAAATGTTTACCTGATGTTAACTGATACTTCAGCTCATAACGAGGCAGTAGTTAGGATAATATACACTGCACAACATTGTGCTCGTCGCCTTAAGATGTTAGATATTTTCTCGTTACTCCAGTAATTTTACTACCTACAACGCCCTTCAAACTGGAACACAGTAATGTTTGCACACTATTATTTGGCGGCAGAAATAAGCGCTGCGGTGTTGGAGACAGCAGAGACCAGAAAGGAATAGATTTATTTTTGGTGAGTAGGTACAGCCGCAGCTACTATTTCTACCGACAAACAGTAGTGTGCAAACATTACTGTGTTCCGGTTTAAAGGGCGTTGTAGTTAGTAAACTTAATAGAGTAACGATACAACCTATGTCTACGGCGATGAGCACAATGTCATCATCAGTAAAACCCTATTTGTCTTCAAGCTCTTGACCGTCGGTCGATGGAGCTGTGAGGTCCTCGAGTGGCGCCAACATACCGGTAGACGTAGAGTTGGGAGACCTCCCACAAGGTGGACCGACGATTGGGTGAGAATCGCGGGAACCCACTGGATGCAAGCAACGCGTGACCGATCGACGTAGAGATCTTTGGGGGAGGCCTATATCCAGCAGTGGACGTCTATCGGCTGATAATGATGATCCTGAGCTATTCTTTTTAACTGATGGTATTTAAGCCCGGAGCACCATGTAGCTCTCTATGTGTAATCATAACTAATAACGTAACCTGACAGTAGTCTGATATTGAAGAATCTTCTTCATCGCATGATTACGTACAGCAAGTGTTTTATTATGAAATTAATTGATCAAATGAACAGCAAATTACGTTTGGGAATTACCACCACTACGGATCTGAAGCGTTATTGGTTTAGAAGCGGACACCCCATCCTTATTACATCGGTGGTTTGTTTATTGCTTTTATATTGAATATAGTAAGTTGGATAACTTAAATTATATCCAAACTAAAACGAAATGTAACAAACAAAAAATCTATTAACAATGAAGATTAATAAAAAAGGAACCAGAATAGAAATATGGCTACAACTGGTGGTAGGTATAGGTAGGTACGTACCACCGCCTCTCTAACAGGAAGCCGCCTTGTTATGACGGTGGGGTTTACCCACGATGAAACTAAGAGGAACCTACCTGGCCGATCCGAGGGGTGCGGCGGGCCCGAGGTGACCGCTCCAGGTGAGCTCCATGAGCTTACCTTAGATATGTGCCGTTGGGCTGTGAGAGCAGGCTCCCACTGTCTTCGCAGCCGTAGTGAAGAGCCGCTCCAGGTGAGCTCCATGAGCTTACCTCAGATATGTTCTGTTGAGCTGTGGGAGCAGGCTCGCACTGCCCTAGCAACCGTAGTGAAATCGCGGAGGGCGACGAGGGTTAGTATTGCGGTTCGCCGCTCTCCCTACTCTCCGCGACTAAGCGATGCCGTACCGCTTACTCGTGGAGGTGGGGCCGCCGGGAAAGAGGTGTGTCTCCCTATTCTAAGCGGCCGTATAACGGTTGGCGGCGGAGCCAAAGACCAGAACTGTCGACTAAAAATCATGTCTTAAGGTGGCGAGCACAACGTGGTGTAGTGTATAACATCCTACCTAGCGCCATGTTAATATGGGCAGTCATATCACTTACCATCAGGTGAACGTTTAGTTCGTCTCGTCACTTTGTGGAGTAAAAAAAAATTCTTTTCCCTCAAATCTTCCTTATGCCTTACTGATTCATAAGACTCGGGGATTGAGGGACGAGAATTCAGTAGTTAACTTAATAAAAACGTTTAATATACTTAAGCAAAACGTAACATTACACAAATGACCCTTTAACTTAAATTTATTCCTTTCTGATCTCTGTTGCCGGAGACCGTCTATGTAGGTAGTTTAGGTACTGCTAAACAGTAGTGTGTAAATATTACTGTGTTTCACTTTGAAGGGCGCTGTAGCTAGTGAAATTACTGTTGTTACGAGACAACATGTAACGTATCAAGGCGACGAGCAATATGTTGTGTAGTGTTTATCATAATTAACTTATGTAAACGTTTTCGTTTTGTGTTAATCATGCGGTTGCCTATAGCAACGGTTGCCACAGAAAGTAATTTGCATTCTTATTCCATATTTAAGGCTAACGAAGCGGGCGGGGAACTGCTAGCATATATATAAGTTTTCCACCTATGTAGACTCATCACATTACCGGATCCATAAGGCCTAGACTTGAAATTTTGTAGGAATATTCTTTGATATACGTATCGATTGGCGAACAAAGGAAACCCATTTATATATATATATATATAAGATATAAAAAAACCCTACAGACGTTGAAGATTTAGTGAAGATGTGATTTTGCTTTCATCATCATCATTATTATCAGCCGATAGACGTCTACTACTGGATATAGGCCTCCCCCACAGATATCCATTTCGGTCGATCCTGCGCTGCCCGTATCAAACTGCTTTACTGGTGGTAATCAAAATACGATAGCGTCATCGCTTACACCGGTTGCTAACGAGCGCGATTGTTTATTTTAGCATAGACTTCCTGTTATCATTACTCAACGACATCCGCAACTGACAATACCATCTTCCTTATCTAATGCCTGATATATCAAGCAGGAATTGTATATATATAGACGTGTGTGTGTGTGTATTGCTGGGAGTCACTGGATTCAAATAGCTCAAAACCGTGCTTCGTGAAACACATTACAAGGAACCACTCCAGCAGTGGACGTCCATCGGTTGAAATGATGATATATATATATGTGTGTGAGATTCGCGTGAAACGGAACGAAATAACAGTGTAAGCGAGAGGGTGTGTGAATGAGAGGGTACAAAAAAAGGAGGAGGGATAAAGAAAAGGGCAAACATAATATCTGTTATTACTGTTACTGTAACGCAATAATAACAGGTACCTACTTCTAATGTTAAATAACAATAGTTATTTTTTTACAATTTGTATTTTTCGGGTTATGATACTAGATGCGTCTCGTTTTAGCAACAGTATATACAATGGGTGTGAGCGAGATAAATTAATCAACGAAATAACAGTTAACACGGACTAATTAAGGAGTGATGTTTCGAGGATAATTATTTTCTTGTAAGATTGCAATTTGTATTTTTCGGGTTATGATACTAGGTGCGTCTCGTTTTAGCAACAGTATATATAATGAATGTGAGCGAGATAAATTAATCAACGAAATAACAGTTAACACGGACTAATTAAGGAGTGACGTTTCGAGGATAATTATCTTCTTGTAAGATTGCAATTTGTATTTTTCGGGTTATGATACTAGGTGCGTCTCGTTTTAGCAACAGTATATATAATAAATGTGAGCGAGATAAATTAATCAACGAAATAACAGTTAACACGGACTAATTAAGGAGTGACGTTTCGAGGATAATTATTTTCTTGTAAGATTGCAATTTGTATTTTTCGGGTTATGATACTAGGTGCGTCTCGTTTCAGCAACAGTATATATAATGAATGTGAGCGAGATAAATTAATCAACGAAATAACAGTTAACACGGACTAATTAAGGAGTGACGTTTCGAGGATAATTATTTTCTTGTAAGATTGCAATTTGTATTTTTCGGGTTATGATACTAGGTGCGTCTCGTTTTAGCAACAGTATATATAATGAATGTGAGCGAGATAAATTAATCAACGAAATAACAGTTAACACGGACTAATTAAGGAGTGACGTTTCGAGGATAATTATCTTCTCGTAAGATTGCAATTTGTATTTTTCGGGTTATGATACTAGGTGCGTCTCGTTTTAGCAACAGTATATATAATGAATGTGAGCGAGATAAATTAATCAACGAAATAACAGTTAACACGGACTAATTAAGGAGTGACGTTTCGAGGATAATTATTTTCTTGTAAGATTGCAATTTGTATTTTTCGGGTTATGATACTAGGTGCGTCTCGTTTTAGCAACAGTATATATAATGAATGTGAGCGAGATAAATTAATCAACGAAATAACAGTTAACACGGACTATTTAAGGAGTGACGTTTCGAGGATAATTATTTTCTTGTAAGATTGCAATTTGTATTTTTCGGGTTATGATACTAGGTGCGTCTCGTTTTAGCAACAGTATATATAATGAATGTGAGCGAGATAAATTAATCAACGAAATAACAGTTAACACGGACTAATTAAGGAGTGACGTTTCGAGGATAATTATCTTCTTGTAAGATTGCAATTTGTATTTTTCGGGTTATGATACTAGGTGCGTCTCGTTTTAGCAACAGTATATATAATAAATGTGAGCGAGATAAATTAATCAACGAAATAACAGTTAACACGGACTAATTAAGGAGTGACGTTTCGAGGATAATTATTTTCTTGTAAGATTGCAATTTGTATTTTTCGGGTTATGATACTAGGTGCGTCTCGTTTCAGCAACAGTATATATAATGAATGTGAGCGAGATAAATTAATCAACGAAACAACAGTTAACACGGACTAATTAAGGAGTGACGTTTCGAGGATAATTATCTTCTTGTAAGATTACAATTTCTATTTTTCGGGATATAATTCTAGGTGCATCTCATTTTAACAACAATCTATCAAATGGGTGTGAGTGGGATAGATTAATCAACCAAATAACAGATAACACGATCTAATTAAGAATTCGCTTTTCAAAGAGGATTTCTTCTAATAAAACGATCTATTATAATTTTGTGTTTATTTCAAATAAATACTAGGTTTGTCTCGTTTTAGGTTATAACAATATTATACAAAAGACAAAGACATGAATAGTTGTTTAATTTTTATAGCCTGTTCTGTTATTTCAAACTATGTTACTGTTAGCGACCGGCTGTTATCGAATACTGAAAATGTTGATTGTTGATAGTGATTGAATAACTTCAGTGTGGTGGAATTATAAATGATATTTATTAACAGATATAACGACATTGCAACTGTTATCTTCTTCAATACTTGTGATTTATATGTTATGATAAATACGCCTCACGTCTAGTAAGAGTGAACGACGTGTAACGGAGCATAAGTTTTGTTTGAATTTTCGTAGTTTCACTTGAACATCGAGATATCGAACAAACTACATACATATATATATGGACCTGGCAAATCGCGAGTGTATTAATTTACACCAGCGATACTAAAACTTTTTTCCATAGGGAACATAAGCACAGATTAGAACTGGTGTCATGGACAAAAAATAAATTGTGTATTACTTAGCTTGTTGCTATTATTCAAAATTTATGATTTTTTTAAAAAAAATATAACGAATATGATACCCGTAAAGATTTAAAATAATTATACTAGATACAATACAATGTTAAGTCCCATTACTCCTGTCATTTCACCAGCTACAACGCTCTTCAATCCAGAGCACATGGCGGTAGAAATAGAAGCTGCGGTCGTACCTACCACTAGTACAATATATGATACAAATGCGTAGTATATGTCTGAATTTTTTGAATACTGTTATAACATTATCCTGTATTACGAAGGAAGCAATGAAGTATATATACACATAAATCCAGGATGATTAATACACATGGACTATTGTAGTCAATTGCAATACATGTATGGTTCATTAACGTTAATCATACACCGCTTGAACAACATCATTATCATATAATTATCCTTAAACAGCTGACCTTATTGTCGCGATAAGCTAAACACAGATCGCTTGTTAAACACAAGTTCACAAGACAAAATCGAGTGACACTCAATTGAAGGTAAACAAACATATCCATATACCATATTTGTTTATTAGTTAACAACAACAATGTTTGATGTAACAATATATGAAACGAATAAAACGTAGCGTGTAAACATTATTTATATACATTTTTAACGCAAATTAAAAGTACACAAATATACATATACATACATATATTTTTTTATATTATCACGCCTTTTTCCCAGTAGGAGTAGGCAGGGGCGAATGAACACCCATTTTTCGCCAGATGTGGTCAGATTAGGTCCCATGTAGCAGGAGGCGAGCCTATCGCCACTTTATTGGGGCACCACACACACAAAAATAATTTCAGTGTGCGGGTTTCCTGACGATGTTTTCCTTCAGTTTGTATTTCCCTGTTGTTGCTCAAGTTTACAAATGTATATAACTTAAATATTAAGTCATCGGTACATGCAGAGATTCGAATCCGCGTCCTTCGCAATAAAAGTCGCACGCTCTAACCATTAGGCCAGCAAGCTACCATACCATATAATATATATCTTCTTCCTCCTGCCCTTTTCCCAGCTATGTGGGGTCGGCACAGCATGTACTTCTCTTCCATATCCCTCTATCAGCCGCGATATATAAATTCACATTCTTCTTACACATGTCATCTTTCACACAATCCATCCACACTTTTTTCGGTCTTCCTCTACCCTTATAACCATCCACATTCATTCTCATTACTTTCTATATATATATAGTTAAAATGTGTTTCGTTTGTTCGTGAATCACGTGAAAGTTAGTGAATGTATCGACATGGGACCACGAGCATTCGACGCGGATATATTTGTAGATGGGTCACAGGCTATTTATTTTTGGAATTTCATAGATCCTTCATCATTTTACTTCTAATCAACGTTTATAAATATTTTTATTTCGTATTGTTTATGCGTTCTCTATGGTAACGGTTGCTACTATAATAATTCTATATTCTAGCCAGCAACATGTATATATTTATAAGGACATACATATATACTGGTATGATGAAACTTTACATAGTAAAATTCAAAGAATCGAATATGGTAGTTACTAAAATCCAGGCATATCTTTACATTTTTCCTAATTCGACGAAGCGACGAGATGAGCGAGATGTTCACCGAATGGTAATGAACGCCTGCCCGTAAGAATGTGGCGCTAATAAGGACGATATACACAGCACCGCGTTGTTCTCGTCACCATGAAACGTAAGATATTGTGCCTTGTTACCGCTCGTTACACCATTAATTTCACTAGCTACAACATCCTTCAAACCGGAACACAAATTTTGAAATACTAAAGTTTGGAGACAGAGACTTACAACCAGTAAGCAGAGATCTACCACTAATTTAGACTTCCTACAACACATCTCAACCGAACACAATAATACTTATACACTATTGCTAAAAGAGAATGGAAGATTGCTATATAGTGTAAAAGCAATAAATAAAAAAAATTATAAGAATACAAACTGAAAGAGAATGAGGATTATGATGTTAAACTGCTCAATGAATGTGAAGAGTCAATAGAAATATGAGTTGTAGTGGTACCTATCTAGAAAGCCTCTAGCAAAAGACCATCAAATATCCTACAGAGAGAATATTTTTCAAGTTTCGCCATTTAGTTATATAAAAAACAGTATAACAAAGTACATACAGTAACAGACCGTTTAGATATAAACATATATCAGCAGATCACCCAAATGTCTCCCCAAGGTCCACTTATCAAGACTGAAGTAATTGTTTTGATAAAACAAGAATATATTATATAAAAATTTATGTAATTTGATAACTCCACAAGATTTTATATATACATATATATATATTTTATCAATTAACATTACAAATATAACAATGTCAATACAATGACAAAAACCATTTTAATTTTATATATAAAATCTTTATTATATATCCTGAGGTCAATTTTTATGAAATAACATATATCATTATTTAAAATACTATGTATGATATGAATAAAAAGTATAAAACAAGACAAAATTATTAAACATACAATAAATTTCTTAAAAATAAAAATGCTGTTTTGACTAAAACTATTTCCTCTCCGTTCTTTCTCTCATCCTGACTGAAATCATACTCAACCTAACAATTATATTAATCGCTCCAAAAAAATTACATAATCTGGTTATTTTCATGTTGATAATAGAAAATGGAAATAAAGTTATTTTAGATGTATTTTTAACAGATGAAAGTGGTAAGATTAAACTTCCGAAGTTTTTAGTGTTGTGATGACATAATGAGAAGAAAATGTTTGTTTTTTTTTTTTAATTGAAACTTGTTAGTTGTTCTGTTTCTTATATAGATTAAGGTGTGATCGAGAATATTATAAAATAATTACATTTAGACTATTAGCAAGCACAGTATTTATTGTCTCTATACATTAGGAATCTTAAAAGCTAATCAATCAGTAAAATGTCATTATTTGTAATGACATTTAAATATGTACATAACATTTCATAAAAATCCTGTAAAAACTTCAAAACGATGATTCAATGATGATATAGTTTGCAATTTGCATTTAGATTTTAGTGCACCATTATGTATGTTATCAAAACTAAAGAAAATTCTACTTGCTCGGGAGTGAACTAATGCCATGGAGCACATGACACATGGCTCTCTTACCAAATAAATATAGTATCCGGTGCACAAATATGGACTCTCACTTAAGTTCCCATTAAATTTATCACAAGAACATTCATTATCCTTTTTACTTATAAATTTTCTGGCACCAAAGTTTACACTTGGAAATTGACCTTTCAAATATGTTAGCACTTCTTCACTAATACCACTTAATGTCCTATCAGAGTCTTCTTTTCTTTCTGTATCAAACCAAACACCCCCATCCTGTGTCTTTGCCACATTGTCAATAGCTAACATTGATGCATGTTGAATTGGGTTATTGTCCCGATCATCAAATGCTACTGCAACCACTGACTGTATAACTGGATCAACAACAATAGCTCCATTAATATTTTTATAAACATCATTTCCATCTACACTTGTTATATTGTAATGCTGAATATACCATTTTGATACTTTGAAAGCCATTTTCATATAAATTCTATGATAGCTAAGTTCTGTATCAGTAAAAAAATCACCACTCATAAGTTTTTCCAAGTAAGCATTAGGATGAAAGTTACAAGACCAAATTTTATTGTATTCTTTAAACTGTTTTTTCAATTTCGGTGGTGAGTAAGGAACATCTAACTCCTTAAAATACTGAAATACATCTCTGAGCTCCACTACATTGCTTTCGATGTACTGCTGAATAGAAGACATGCCAATTATAAAGTTAATAGGACACAGTATTACCTCCTTTTTCCTAACACGTTTTAAGTGCTGCAATTCTTTTAATGGTACTTTTTCATTCAGAGTCATAACTATCTTTGATAAATTCTTTGGATCCTTGATGATACCTACAAACACTTTTATTAATGTCAAATTGTCATTAAAGTCATCACTCAACAGTGGATCTAAATTTTTTTTACAATTTGTTATATCTTGAATACATTTGTCAATTACTTTTGTACACAGTTCATTATCATTCGCAAATATTTTGATTTTTTTTACTGGAGGTTCTATGTTTGAAGACATTGTCCTGGCTTAATATCTTCATAAAACCCACTGGTGTCCTGATTTTATCAACTGAAAAGAGAGAATAATAGCACTTTTTCATCACTGCACTGTATTATTTCACTTTAAATAAATCACAAACCAACCACTGCCGAAGAAAACGTATTAAAAATCTATAAATGTTGTGACAAAAATAAAAAAGTTTTATTTAAAAAAATTATATTACTTTGACAGTAATAAAAAAACGCTTTTAAATAAAGGCATTAAAATATAGTGAATATCCATTTTTCAGACCCTGATATAAAAATATTCTGATGTCTTCCTCTGCTTGTAGCTACACATTATTGAGTCATTGATTAAGTTTAAGTAATTTTCTTTAATATACAACATGTTATCTACGTTAAAATACATGCTCTATTTGAGAAATTGTTATCACTAAATAATGCATGTTTTACACAGAATAAATAGTTGTTTGAAAAAATCTAAATGCCACCACAAATATTAAACTTACAAAAATGTTCAATTGCATGCCTAATTCGATTCGATGATAAAATAAGCATAAAAATAAGTAAATTGTGACAAATTTACCTCGGTTCAAATTTTTCTAATCAGAATACAAAGCACGACGTAACAATTCTTCAACAACAGTCACAGATTAATTAACATCAGGTGATATAAGCACCTTGATATAATTTATCCAAACAAAAACGATAACAATTTAATTTGCCACACATGTAAAACGCCAAAGCACAGCAGCCATTAAACAGTGCTTTGTTTCCTATTTCGAAAATTCATAAAGAACTAGTTAAATATTGGCTTATTTAATATATGAAGTTATCAACTAGTGGCAAAGTCAGGCACAGATAATAAAAGTAGTTTACTCAAGTATTAATTTCTGTCGTAATAGAGAACAAAGACATGCGCGTTCCGTTTTATGTACCTATAATATAAATTTTGTAATTCAATCTGTCAGAATTATTAAATAAAATATTTTATGTTTGTTATAAATGGGTATGTGTTGTTATACATAATGTACCTACGAAATCGCTTGTTTGTAACGATAAAAATAAAAGTGGGCGTGCTTTTACTGTACACTTTGTCATTACTTCATGCCAGTTGAAAATTTTTGTCTATATTAGTTGATGAGGATGATGAAAAAAGTTTGAAAATACTATCTAAATATTAAGCCCGGGTTCTTTTATTTTCATTTAATTTAAATAAATAATCTCAAAATTTTATTGTAAGGCATAAATCAAATAAAATTTCTTTGTTTATATTAATTATATCGTTAGCAAACACTACTTAGACGAAAAATAAAACAATACTAAATCTGTTCCACCATTTGGAATATACAATTGTATAGGTAGAGACAGATTTGCTTGCTTAAAACATTAATTAAACATGTATATATGTTCAGTGGTCGTACTGTCGAAAATCAGGGTTTTTTTATAGTAACCATTTATGGCTTACCTTACAAACTATAACAATAAGCTCAATAATATTAATTTATTTTAAATTACGTATACCACAACGGAGTAGCTAGCTAACGCAATTTCATTTAAATTGACAAACGTAATTGAAAGATAATTTTATTGTAGAGGATAGCTCATATAACCCGATTAATTATATGAAAATATGTTTTGTGATACTATAAAAGCTGCGAGCAGAAGAACTGGGGATCATATTCATTTTTGGGTCCTTGGTGTAATCATTGTAGATAGTGAAAAAGGTACTAGAGGAATTTTTAATAAAACACATTTTTTAAGAGACAATGAAATCCGTATTACAGTTTTATTAAATGTATGATATAAATAAAAAAAATTAACTATGATGATTTGGAATAAGAAAGATTAACTATGATGGTGTGTTATACCGGCATCCAGAATATTTATAAAATTTTATAAATAACAAATTCAATCAAAACAAATTCATTACCATCAGATCTCCAATGTTTATCATGATATCATCAAAAAATCATTTCTATAATAGTACTGCGGCTTCTTTTATGACCGGTTTGGAACAACGGTGCCATATAAAAAGATCTTAGTATGTTTTTAAGATTACTTTATAGCTAGTGGAAAAGTATAAAAATATTTGTTTAATTTTCAGGATTGAAAATGCGTGCCAATGTGTCTTTTGTATTAATCATCGTGATTATTTGCATCATCAATTCTAGTATGGCTGGCTACAGAAAACCTCCTTTTAACGGATCTATATTCGGGAAACGAGGAAATATCGGTAAGATATTTTACCATGTATATTTAGAGTATCACTTATCATCATATAGCTTTCCTTTTAATGTTTCGTTGTTTCGTCAAATATAAAAAAATACAAGTACCATAGCCTTGCCTTATTCCTTGATCATGTCTTTATAGTAAGCTCATATATTTAAATGCACACATTATTATTATGTGATAGGATTTTTAAATTATCTTAAATATATCTGAAGCTTTCATTTATGATTTATTAATTATAAATAATTGCTTTATTAGAAAAAAATCTAAACTAGTAAAATAATAGCGCCATAGCATAGCCCAAAAATGTTTTTAAATCACAGAGTAACAGATCCTTTATACAACATTATTTTTTCTTCTAAATATATTTAAAATTTTGGGACATTATTAACATTCAAATTTCATATTGTTCCAGGTGATATCGCTAATGAAAAAACTCTATCGGCGTTGTGCGAGATTGCTTCGGAGACTTGTCAGGCGTGGTATCAAAGTATAGAAAATGAAAAATAAGCTTTTATATTCGACCACTATTATTCGACCACTATTATGTTATAATATCAATAATTTATTAATTGAATAAATAATATAGCAACAGATTCCATTTCTTTCATTTCTTCTTCTTAAAGTGCCTTTCCATTATTGGAGTTTGGCCGTCAGATTTGCGAATCTTTAGTCACATGGAACGATTCTTTTTCTGTCATATATATTTATTATGAGTATAAAAAGATTTATCAAACTCTGAACCCAAGGAACGTAATTCCGGAGGAAATACAATTAAAAAAAATTCTTCGGCACTATATTGTGATCTTGCCTATGTTACACATAATGGTGATTTCTAATCGACCTGTTGGCCCTATTCCTTATTATTTATTAAACGGATTCTTCAGACCTATAAGTCAGTCGTTAATTATCTGTACTTAAGTTTCTATTCTCAAATCTATTTTGTTACTTGTGCTATTTATCTTATCTATTTACTAATACATTACTCTTGCTACAAACATTTACCGCTATATATTCACAATATTTTAAAAACCTTTAACTACTCTTATAAATATTATATTTACTGTTACGTTTAGTTCCACTTCTAAATCATATCTTTCTCTTCCTTGCATTGGGAATTCTGCAATCAGGTGTAAATCTATTTCCTTTTATCTATAAACACGTATAATCGTTTCAAAAGGTTATCAAAGCGTTACTACGCTTTCTTATTATTTCTTATATTCTTATAGCAGTTGTAACATTCTATATTACGTGCTATGTCGGTATATTTTCCACATACTTGAAAGGATCAACCTCTAATTCCACTCAAATCCCTCTGACCTACACAAACACCTGTTCAGCGTGGTGACTTATGAGCAATGCATATGATCTTTCGGACAGCATAAAATGCAATGGACAGGCGTCAACGCGTCTCTCAAATAAAAAGCAATTTACTTTCAATAATAAATGAAAAAGTTCATTATGTGGACTATTAGTAAATGCCAAGTTAAACTTTGATAAATTTTGGAACTTGCGAAAGATAAACATGCGGTTGTACGTTATTACCCAAGGGTAGAAGGGTATCAAAACTTTCGTGTTGATACAATTTACTGATAATGGACTTAGGATAATTTTATATACTCCAAAAGTTTGTAATCGAGCTAGCTAGGTGAATTCGAAAAACTCTATGGTGGCAGGTCTCTTCGGCTGGAGAGCATCTAGGTAGGTCGCCTAGTTCTGCCGACAAACAGTACTGTGCAAATATTACTGTATTTTGGTTTGTAGGACGCTGTAACTAGTGTAATAACTGGAGTAGCAAGACTCAATGTCTTATGTTTTGGCGACAACTTAATGTGGTGCAGTGTCTACCATCGTAATTAGCGCCACGTTGTTATAGGTAGGCGTATCACTTACCATCAAGTGAACGTCTTATTTGCCTCGTCGCTTAATTGAATAATTTTTTTTTATCACATTTCAGAAAAATAATAGTTGTAACAAATATGTTTCTTAAAAATGGTCTTTGGCGGTCAATTTAATAATATTGTTGTGATTTTTGGTATTTAGGCAGTCCACTCTTATATTATCAAACCATTTCTTCGCTGTTTACCAGGTGCAACTCTTTCAGAAATTTACAGAAACTTTAGCTATAATAATAACAAACTCGATAAAATAATGAAATAATATATAAAAATAAATTAATTGAAATATAAATCATATTGAGGGTAGGTCTGTTCCCCAGCTGTGGGGACGTAAATTGAGTGTTGTGGGGGAAATAAATCATAATTTATTTCACAATTTTATACTTAGACTAGCTGTTTCCGCCTGATTTGCTAGCCCTAAGATCCCTCTGAATAATTTTGAGAAATGAATTTATGCATTCTTAGCTGACACCTCTAGACGGCAGAAGCAATATTTCTACGAAATTTTGATTGTTTAGATCTAATAGTTTCGAAGATCTCGAGATGAGTCAATGAATTTTTGGATATCTCTTATATATATAGATTTTAAATGACATTATGACCGAGATTAATAAAACTTAAGTATATATCGTGTTAGAAACAAATAGACTGATACATATATAATAAAAACTGTGTAATTCAATTGCATTTCTGTGCATTTGTGTACGTCATTAGGACAATCACTATAATGCAATAGTAGTTTTTAGCCTAGATCCGAAAAGAGAAGTGGAATCGACAGAAACGGTATTCTATATGGCATTTATGTTTATTTATTTGGTGTGTTTTGAAAGAAATGCGATCGACTTACAACTGGTAGTAGGTCTCTGTCGCTGGAGATGGTCTAGGTAGGTACCACCGCAGCTCCCCGAATCAGGTTCTCGCCTTGTCTTGGCGGTGGCGCTCAGTAGCCGTGGTTTGGTCACCCATGGTGAAGCTAAGAGGAACCTATCTGGCCGACCCGAGGCCTGCGGCCGGCCCCAACTGGGCGCTCCAGGTGGACTTCACGGGTTCACCTCTGATGTGTGCCAATGGGTTGCAGGGGCAGACTTGTTCTATACTTGGTTGCTGTGATGGAATCGCGGAGGGAGAGGTGTCGGTATTATGTTTCGCCGTTCTCTCTATCTTCCGCGGCCGGATAACGATTAGCGGTGGAGCCCAAGACCAGATTGGTCGCAGAGAACCGAGAGTTTTTTTTTCTTGGCACCCATGCCTTCTAGGTAACGGATTCGGGGGACCCATTGCCCAGGTCACGGTAAGAGGCTGAGAAGAGGGTGCCCCATATGTTCCGGCGCGCCCTTACAGAGGGGGTAAAGATCGGGGAGGAGGTTCCTCCCTCCGAGATAGGGCTGCGCATTGCAGTCGACGTTGCCAGGATCGCGGATGTGTGTGAAATTGTTCCCGTGGCCCTGCCGTAAAGCGACGAAGGTGAAACATTGTGAGGGTTTTAGTTGGTGTAAGTCCGACATAACCTGTCTTTGCCCCATGAAGGCAGTTATGCAAAGGCATTTTCCTCACGTAAAACAAAACAAAGGTACCATTGCAACGCCTATATGTGCCGCCAAACATTATTGAGATCCGGTTGGTCGAGCGCTGTAACTAGTGAAATTACTGGGATAACAAGACTTAACATCTTATGTTTCAAGACGACGAGCACAATGTGGTGCGGTGTATTTTTTTTATTATTTCTTCTAACTATCGCCGTGTTGTTATGGTTAGGCGTATCGCTTACCATTCGGCGCACGTCCCGCTCGTCTGGTCGCTTCATTGAATAAAAACAAGCCGATTCAGCCATTTGTAGTTTATATTCCAATTTTCAACAAGAATCTTGATAACTTTTTTTAAAGTTTATATTTAAAAAAAAATCAAAGTTGTGTGATATGGTGGCTACTTGAATTGGAAAATTTCTCATATTTTAAATGTGGGTAAAAATACGAAGAAAATAATTTAGTTATAAAGGTATATTAATATTGTTTTACAATACTTATAGACATGATTACATAATAAACTAATAGATTAGTAAATGTCGCTCTATTTTTTATTCTCCAAACTCTGGAACCAAGTTTGGCATGTATCAGAGGCAATCTCGCATAGTGTTGACATTACTTTTTCCGCCAAAACGTTTTCTGAAATAAAATAAAGTCAAACATCGCTATTAGGAATAAAAAACTGTAATTGGTTAAATTAAAAAAGAGCTGGTAAACTTTAAATAAACGAAACGGCATTATTTATTTTACTATACACACACTACGTACATAACGCAATTTTAGCATATTTGGTTAACCAGTATGGTCACAAAATGATTTAATAAACGGTTTAATATATGTACAATAAATATTTGAATACATTACCGTTGTATCCTCGCTTTCCAAATATGGATCCATTGAATGGTGGCTTTCTGTAGTTAGCTTCACTTTGATTAATCAGACAAATAATTACCATGGCGAGACACAAAGCAATTACAACACGCATGTTATATCTGAAAAGTTGATACATATTTTTATGTTTTTTTTTTTTTGTTAAATTAAGACGGCCTCATTTCCAACAATTTTACGTGAAGTGGCAACAGCGACGTAAGTTGTGAAGCGCTCTAGCCCAACTATGTCTTAGTGTTATCATCATCATCATCATCAGCCGATAAACGTTCACAGCTGTGTCAGTGTAACATAATTTAAATATGTACCTTTTGATATTAACTGATCTTTAGATGCCAACACTGAAGCTTCTAAGGTAAATGCATACCCTGTCTTTCCTACCCTGGCTTTTATACTAACCACGAGTGTCATATAATAATATTAAATTGTATTCATTATCCATCTAGACTATCCAATTGCTTCATGTAAAATGACATTGCTTCAAAGATATTGCTAACAAATTCAATTTTGTATTAGACTCAAGTTAGTTTATTTTTGATACGAAAACTTTTTATGTTAAAATCCTCTAATAATTTATATATAAACAGGGTATATCATCGCCATTATATATCAGATAATTTTTATATTTTGGAGATATATTCAAAATATAATATTTTTTCAACGATACAAGCAGATTTCACATGCAATAGAAAGCAATGCGCTGATTAGGATTACCTTGATATATTATACGGTAAGTCCTATTACACTAATAATTTTAAAAGCTACCGTTTCTTCGTCCTTGAACATCGAAAAATTTGTAGCAGAACAGACGTTGCGACAGTAGATATATTTTTAATATGGGAGAAATACCCTCGCCGAGGTAAAAATTCTTATTCTCTTTCGTGCATTTTATTTTTCTAACACATATTTGGCGTAAAACATTTTCCCTGATGCGTCATCTAGCTGCCCTCACATGACTGTCCTCGCCACGTATAACAGCATTCGGAGCAACATAAGATCACTACCAGTTTATCCATTATCTGCTACTAACGAGTTTTAAGTTACTTTGTCTGCTTTGCGCTGAGACTACCAGAAAAATTGGATAAACTAGTTGTAGTAGGAGGCAAGTATAAGTAAAGTTGAACTTGTAACAATTAACAATACCGCAACCCCTAACAATTATACAAAGTAGTCTTGACAATTAATTTGCACAGCTGCTAGAGACAGTACCGATAGTAACTATTGGTGGACCTGTAAATTAATTATTATTTACTATTAAGTAATTATGGTATATGTTATATTGTACTCCATCTTCTTCCTAAACTAAGTTTTAATCCCTGAAGAGTAGGGCTCTTTACATTGTCAATATGTGGTTATCGTTCAATAATCCAATAATTGAATTTTGCCATAGGATGAGAAATAATGAACCGACTGTGCTATAAAAGGGTCGGCAAAAGCCTTCCCAGCATCAGTCAATCCTCGGCTCTCTTCAGTATTACTTCTGACAACTCTGTATACACAATAATTTAAAGTAATAAAATATTCTTAATGTTTTTTTAATGTCACAAAATTTATATTAGAAAGTTTATTAATTATAATTTATGTTTTAGATGTCTGCACAAATGGCCAAATCGACTGTTTGGTTAATTTGCATTATGGCAGTGTTAATATCTGTAATCGAAGTAAGTCACGCTAATTATAAAAATGCGCCAATGAATGGAATTATGTTTGGAAAAAGGGTTCCATCTGGTAAGATAATAATACCAAACTTATCTTGTAGGTATTTCAAAACTTTTTTTATTTATGTAATAATATAATATTATTTATCTTTTTGTTATAGAATATGATGTCCGAAGCAAAACTTTTATTGCGCTTTGTGAAATAGCAACAGAAGCCTGCCAAACATGGTTCCCCTCTCAAGAAAATAAGTAAAAAAACAAGAGGCCTAAGTAATATTACAAAGAAACCATTAACTGGCGACACGATTTAAAAATTATAGTTAATATTTTCTTTAAAAGTATATTATACAATATCGTCCTTATATCAGAATAGAAATTTTCTTAATAAAGTGCAAAAATGGTATTAAATGTATTTAAAAACACTTGATTTTGTTTTGAACATGCTTGTGAATTAATTTCAATTTAATAAAAGAAAATATCAATTCAATATTGTTTTATTTTCATAATTAGTCATTATTTTGTATTTTATTTTATAAAATATTTTATGTGTAGTTCTTTATACTTTTAATAATATTGGTATATGTATATATGTTGTTGCAGTATATGCATTTATAATATTTAGTTTATGATTAAATTATAAGTTAAATTTTCACCAACCATAATATTTCATCACGCCAAAGGTTCTCTGGTGGAAAATGTGTACAGACATTACGTTTACCATTTGTAAACCTCGTTACAATGTTTTATGATAACGAGAAAAACATTTTTTTTTGTGTATAAAGTCTTTCATTGAGTAAAAAAAAAATTTCTTTCATTAATTTGTTTTGGAACATAGTATGAAGCAACACGAACGGAACGGAAAAAGTAAAATATTTATTTATTAAATAACTATTCACTCAATTACACCTTTTTTCTGTTTTATCACATTTTGAGGGTTTTTTGATTATCTTATTCAGAATCATAAAAAGATAGCTAGCATTTATTATTAATCTGTTGTTTTATTCGTACCATTCTAGAAAAAAAATCTTATCTATGATTTTACAAGAACTATTGAACTGCTGATTCTGAATCACCGTTTGACATATGTCAATAACAATGCAGTGACGTTTCGCAATTCGCATTGGAAAAACTTTAAGCGTTTGAGAATCTGCTTTGGTTCTAAAATGTATTTCAAAAGTTCCGAGCTCGTGGTGAAATAATGTGATAGACATAAACATTACCATTTTTAATTCGTCTATGATTAATTTTCAACATGACTACGAAAGAATTGTATACCAAGGTGAATTTCTGCTATACTGTTTTGATTGTATATGTTTTTAGTTATGTGATATTGAGTTCATTATGAATTAAGCAACATTAATTGATTATTAATGACGTCAAAGATATTATGATAGGAGATATTTAATCATCGATTAAATAAAATGCATATTAGATAAATAGTCATAAAATTTAGGACAAGTAATTTTATTTAAGAGTAAAATGTTCGGATTCATGCGGTGTTCAAGCATGGCAGTATATTAAATACTTCATAATTCAATTGTTGTATTTTTATTTTGTGATATATTTCTCATCTACCTTCATTTTATTTATGTGATGTCTAAATAAACTAAATGAAAAACAAGTGATTTGTTATTTTGGGTCACATAACTTACATAATTGTTTTAAATAATTTTAATTCTGCTTCAGAAAATTATTTTTGGAAGTAGGGAAACAATAAAATTATTGACAAAAACACTTGTTTTAGTTTAAATATTTGTTTAAGTTACAATGAAATTCTTTTAACAGGTTACCTTGAGGTGTAAACATCCTTGTTAAATACCAGATCATATGCATACAAAACTAGTTTTTTAGAATATTTTACATTAAAATTATTATATGTTGTACAATCATATCTTGTTTGGTTTTTACTTATGAGTGTTTATTTCAAATCATGAATTATTTAAATTGTCTAATTTCTATTATTTATGAACACAGGGCTCACTCAATAGACTAAAATGATGATATTGATGATCATTTAAATTTAATTTTCAATCTTATTCACATACTTGGAGAAAACAAGAAACTTATCTATGTGTAGACTTTTTCATCAACATCATTGTGTCAAATGATGAATTTCCACAACTGAACATATCTTTTGAACATTTTCATTATGATTAATTCATTATATTTTTTTAATTTTGTGGGTAATAATAAAAAAATAAAATACACAAACATTTTTTTTGAAAATTGTATCTACCTACATAATAAGAAATAAATTTTTTTATTCGTCATGGCTTTTGTTTAGTAGTATTGATATTTGTTGATAAATAATTTTTGTATATAATGTTTTCATATAAATTAATTCTGCTTATAGGCTGTTTTCTTTTTACTTATGTAATATGGATGTTACTCAATATTTTCAAATATTGAAGTGGCAAATGGCTCAACAAAATTTATACTATGTAGAAATTACCCTATATAATCACATAATTCAATAAAAAGAAAATTATATAAGGATTATTTATTTCTAGTGATATCTTTCAGTCAAACTATGCACTATTTTCATATAAAATTTCAAATACTTTTTGACAACTTCAAATACTGGCTATGTGTATCAAATGTAGATGTATTGAAAGACCAACTATAATAATATTGTGGGCATCTAAAGGTTGATCATGATATAGAGAACAATGAAAATATAGAATTTTTTAGTTAAATTTGCAAGTGTAGTTGTTAAATATTATACCTGTTAAAATTAGTATAATATGTAACAACAAAGAAGTGTTTTTCTTCAGCAAAAATCATTGTTGCCTAGTAATAAATGTTAATGGTATTTAGTGTATAATTTGTGATTTAGTGTGGTATGTATTTCATTGGTATTAGTCTTATTTAAAAGAATGGTTCACTTGTTGCCATGTAACTAAAGAAATGACTATTTACAGGATGCCCAAATATGGGTAGAACATCCGCTGAAAGTATGGGAGGGTGCAACAATTACCTCCGACTATCGTTCCGGTGTGCTCATTGTTAAGATAGATCAGACAGGTGAAATACGCCAAATAAAAGTAAGTATTTATTTATCATATGATTACATAACTTTATAAGTATTTTTATTGGTGATAGGTCCATATTGTCAAAGTTTGTCTATGATGGTACCTCAGCAACAACAAACATTGCTGCTTATATGGGATACTGTCATATGAAATATATGTCTGTCTAACTAGGTATTACCGCATCTCCTATTTCTGGTGTAGAAAAGTACAGTGAAAACATTACTGTGTTCCGGTTTGAAGGTTGCTGTAGTTAATGAAATTACTTAGAATCTCATATCTCAAGGCAATGGGAATAATGCGGTGCAGTATATACCATCCTTACTAGAGCCACGTTGTTATTGGCAGGCATATTACCATCTGGGAAACGACTCGTTGGTGTCATCGCTTCGTAGATCGCGTCTTACAAGACTAACCGAGTACAATGTGATGTTATCGTCCAAATTACTTTTTATTTATAAACGTACTAATCATGTATCGTCAAGTGAACTTCCTGTTGGTTTCTTCGTATCCTTCGTATCGTATTAAATGAATTAATTCGTCCCACTTTTTTATTCCTACAGATTAAAGATGAAAAGCAGATGCCGCCGTTGCGTAACCCTTCGTTGCTGATTGGACAAAATGATCTCACATCTCTCTCTTACCTCCACGAGCCGGCCGTGCTGCACAACCTTAAAGTCAGGTAAATAAACAGTATATTTATTTACACTTGCATGTAGAATAAAAAAACAATAAATAAATTGAAAAAAAAAACAATGTTCAACCGGAGCTATTAAAAATTCAAAAAATCTTTCTCAAAGGAATATATTTTTTTAACAGTTATGAAACTTTGTCATCATTCATATTTATTAAAGGCAAAGGAACATAAAAGATACACGTCATTAAGAACTTTTTTTGGCAGTAGGGTTTTGGGGGGGGAGGCCTTTGTCCACCATTGGTCGTTTATCGACTGATGATGATGAGGTCTTTGCTGCCTCAGCCCTGTAATCTAGGGCTATTAAGAATAAGACTAAGGTAAAATCGGATGGGCGTAGAAGGCCATTAAAAAAGATTTTCGAGTTCTTGGTGTTTGAAGAAGAGGGCCCTCATTGCCTGCAAAGAGAGCCGTGTGTGTGGACAACAAATACATGATTATGTAATTGTCGTAAAAAAGCAGGCATAATGCTTGGAGGTAGAGGAAGAGTTGCGTCCCATAGGACATCCCGGGGCTCAGCTATAACGCACTGACGTTTACCACCGAGAGGGTTTAAGCGCATACATTATTCACACAACATTGACTTCTCAGAAGCAGGGTATCTTTACAATATTCCCTCTTCCCCCTCCCCATTAACTAAAAAAGGTCTCTTTTGGTTGAGACTGTGGTCGACGAGTATAATGAGGTGCTGTCCCTCATCTCCACTAACGCTACATTGTTACGACTGGGCGCGTTGTTCACCATCAGGTGAACATCTTGCCCTTCCCGTCGCTTCGTCGAATAAAAAACCGTTCCGTTTCTCAGCAGTGGGAACATTAAATGAATCGTTTTTTTATATATACATAGAGTGCTAACTGTTCTATAGCTTGACTTTCTATAACAACCGTTACTATGGCAACCGCATAAATAATACGAAATGAATATGTTTATAAAAGTTATTTATAAATAAAATTGTGGAGGATCTATGAAATTCAAATAATAAATAGGCTATAACTATCTAAAAATCATTCCGCGTCGAATGTTCATGTGCCCATGGTCGGTACGTTCACTGGTTTTCACGTGATTGGCTAACAAAGAAAACCTCATTTTCATTATATATGTATATATAAGATATATAGAATCTTGTTCGAGGTTTCTGTTCATCATCATCATTATCAGCCGATAGACGCCCACTGCTGGACATAGGCCTCCCCCCAAAGATCACCACATAGATCGATCCCGCGTTGTTCGCATCCAGTGAATTCCCGCGATTCTCACCAGATCATCGGTCCACTTTGTGAGAGGCCTCCCAACACTACGTTGGCTCAATCTGTTCTGTCCATAAAAACCATTATACCGATCATAGTTTAATTTGACTTTTATATTCTTACTTTTTAAGGGTAGTTTCATATTATTTCTTTTATATTATATTCGCGCAACAGAAACGACTAATACAGAAAAATGGATATAATCACTGCAAATAACATGTGGATGGCGCTGCATCAAGTAAACTATACAATCTTTTTAGTGCCATTTTCAAATCGATAATTGGTATGAAGTCACCATACATTTTTAGATACTTACCCACTTCCGTGGTGCAGTGGTTATTCGCGTGCCTCGTGACAGAGTCGCTGGTATGTTTCCAGGGCTATATATTACATAATTTAAATGAAATTAGAATCTTTCCGAACCCGCCTGGCTAGCTACGATTTTTTTTTATTTAACGAATGATGAGACGAGTGAGACGTTCTCCTGATGGTAAGTGATACGCCCGCCCATAACAACGTAGCGCTAATTAGGATGATATACTGCATTGCGCTCGTCGTCTTGAGACAAGATGTTCAGTCTCGCTATACCAGTCATTTCACTAGTTACACGCCTTCAAACCAGAACACGGTAACGTTTGTAGACTAGTGTTTGGCGGCAGAAATATGTCGTGTGGTGGTACCCGCCTAGGCGGTTTCCGGCAAGAGAGACCTTGTTTTTAACGCAGGGGAATTCTTAAAAAATAACGTTTCTGGGATCATGTGGTCAAGGTTATGTGAGACTTCTAACAACTAAAACTCCCTTGGTGGTCTTCGTCAGTAAATTAGCAAGGGTTCCAGGATCTCCTACGAAACGCACCGGTGCCCCCCCACACTCTGGTTAAAATATCCCAGGGAAGGGCAAAACCCTCCCACGCTGTGCTACGGCAAATACAAGACCATTATGCATTTTCCGACCTCATAAAGCTCGTTTATTGAACTCTGAGGATCCCTACCCACAAGGCCCACGATCCTGAGGACCCTTTTATTCACCTTGTACGACAGACAGGGAATATCTTAGTTCTATTCTTAATAGGCCGAGACTACAGCGCTGGGCAACAGAGACCAACGATTAAAGAAAATGTGTTCCTGCTGAAATTGTAGTCAGATCAGGTGTCAGCCCTGTGGACCTAAATATACGTCTGGGATATGAGTGGTTGGCCGTACCTCGTAATCCTGTACAGTAGTACAGGATTACTTCACGCCATTCGACCGTTATTAAGCCTGCAGTCGAAATACGTATAAATGAAATTAGGAACTTCACACAACTACAAAAACTAGTTTACATTTGACAATGATATTTCATGTACTGTCACGGTGACTAACTTTCTCATGGACGTCCACTGCTGGACATAGACCTCCACCAAAGATCTCCACAGAGTTCAATTGAGAGTAATTGGGCCTAAGCCCATCACGCTGACCCAGTGCGGGTTGGTGGGTGGTCAGAGCATCGTCTACTATTCACCCTGCTAAAGGTGTCCGCATGCAGGTGAGGTTGACTTGAGCTCCGCTAGATGTTGGGTGGAACCCCTTACACTTGCTAACTTTCTTAAAGTACCATAAAATGAAGAATGATAATCGGATTCGGTAATCAATTTTTTTTATATGACTGAGCTACAAGACGACCGAGACTTTCAAATGATGATAACGTGGCGCTAGTTAATATAATGTAGACATAAGATCATACAATAGAGCGTGCGGCCTTCATTCCGAAGGTCGCGGGTTCGAAGCTCGGCATGTACCGATGACTTTAATATCTAAGTTATGTACATTTGTGAACTTTAGTAACAACAGCGGAATGCAAACGGTGAAGGAAATCATCGCGAGGAAACCTGCACATGAATTACAATTTATTTTAAGGTGTGTAAAGTCACCAATCCGCATTGGGCCCGCGTGGTGACTATGGCCACATTGCTCTCATATTGAGGGTAAGCCCCAACATTGGGGACGTAAATTGGCTGTTATGGAGGGATGGAGACATAAGATGTTAAATCTCGTTTGTCATTTCACTGGTTACAACGCCTTTCCAACCGGAACACAGTAATGTTTGCACACTACTGTTTGGCAACAGACACAGATGCTGCGGTAGCATCTTCTGTAACGGATATATTTTTTGTAATCGGAGGGGAAATTTTCTTAAAAGATACCCTGCTTCTGGGGGGAAGTCGAGGTTATGTGGTATTCTTACCCACTAAAACTCCCTCGGCGGTCATTCTCAGTGCGTTGCGGAAGGCACCGGGATCTCCTACGGACGCACGATTGCCTCCCAGCACTGTTAAGCACGTCACACGTATGGCTTTAGTCCTCCTTGGCACCCTCGCATTGTTACGGTACGACAAGTAATAGACCACCTCGCACGCTTAGTCGCCAGTGAGGTCCTCCACCTTCAAACCTCACAAATCCGAAAACTCTTTAATTCGCCTTCTACGACAGGCAACATACGTTCTATTATTAATATTTCTAGACTACAGGGCAAATGGTGGTACCTACCTAGATGGTTTCCGGCAACAGAGACCTACAATCAATTTTAAGCTTTAAACATCAGAAATCACATGTGATGATATTTCATAATAGTTATTTATCTATACTGTCTTGTCTAAAATGCTACTCCAAACCGAAGAAAATTATCAGCTAAAATAATGAATCGATTTCGTATTAAATATCGTTAATTACATGCTATTATGGAGTCATTTAATCATCGATTCATTTTACCATACGTGGGGTGCCTATTACACGGCGCCGTGTGTGATATCGTGTAGAGTATGCACATCGTATCCGCTAAATCTTTGTGCTTGTCTATACTTAAATATAAACATACTAATTGCAATTCTGGATTGCCTTTTTTTTGTTTTATCTGGGAAAAATGCCTTTGCATACTATCCCTCGCGGGGGCAAAGACAGGTTGTGTCGGATTACCTCCGATTAACACTCCCTCGATGTTCTCCCGTCTTCGCTTTATGGTAGGGTGATGGAAACGCTTTCTTACACCTCCGCGATCCCGACAGCGCCGGCCTCACAGTGCAGCTCCACCTTGAAGGGAGAAATCCCGCATTCCACGAGAGAAAACTCCTTGCAGCAGATCAGGCCTTGGGCTCCCCGGCGAACCGTTATCCTGCCGCAGAGGATAAAGAAAGCGGGGAAACGTAATACTAAGATTCCTTTTCTCCCGCGGCTCCACCGCCGCCGCATCAGCGGTGCGGCACTGCTTAGTTGCGGAGGATAGAAAGAGCGGTAAACCGCAATTCCTTTCCCTCCGTGACATCACCACCGCTGCGAAGGGCAGTGCGAGCCAGCCCTCGCGGCGAATCACATCCGAGGTGATCTCACGGAGCTTACCTGGAGCGGCAACCTCGCGCCCACCATGTAGGTTCGCCATAGCTTCACCGTGGGTGACCAAGCCACAGCTACTGAGCCCCACCGACACGACAAGGCGGGAACCTGTTCGGTGGCGCGAAGAAGTTTTAATAACTACACTAAAATAAGATTAAAGAAAAAGGCAAAAGCTTAACATTTAAGTATACAGCAAAAATTGCTTGATTGTCCCCGGAAAGTAACACTTAAAACAGGGGCTCCGCGGGGGCTCAAGTTCCCATGGGAGGATTTCAGTAGGTGACGCCTTGAGCACAAGCCCGACACACTGTCCGTAAATGTGTTTTTCCTCCAACAAAAAAAAAACACATTTACCGGTGTGAGAGAGACAACGAAAGAAAAATGTTGGATTAGCAGCCCACGCTAGTACACCGCACACAACTGCGCTGATGACAAGTGCGTCCTCCTGTTCATAAGTAGACTGACGAGCTGCAGAACAGCCATTACATAACTACAGTTCAGCAATTAGCGTGACGGTCTGGATGACTATGACCTAGCTCCACAGTGAACTGCGTTTTAATTTTGTTTTTAATCGACGAAGCCACAAGACGAGCGAGACTTTCATATATATAATGGCGCTAGTTAAGATGTTATACACTACACCACTTTGCGCTCGCTTTGAGATACTGGCTTTGTGATCGGATACCGTCTAGGCAAGTACCACTGCAGCGCTCATTTCTCCCGTCAAACAATAGTGTGCAAACATTGTTCCGATTTGAAGGGTGTTGGTAAGTAGTGAAATTACTGGGGTAACGAGACGTAACATCTTATATTTTAAAGCGACGATCGCAATTCGGGTACTGTGTATATCATCTTAACTAGCGCCA
This sequence comes from Ornithoptera alexandrae, assembly GCA_029030555.1. Lineage (NCBI taxonomy): Eukaryota > Metazoa > Arthropoda > Insecta > Lepidoptera > Papilionidae > Ornithoptera > Ornithoptera alexandrae. The sequence goes on along the minus strand of JARDVY010000018.1, from coordinate 2,145,565 downwards.
CTGTTATTATGAGTAACTTGAGATGTTAAGTAACGTTACCAAAGTAGTGTCACTAATTAAAACACCCTTTAAACCGGACGACGCTAAAGCTTACACACTAATATTTCTCCGCATAAAGCCGTGGTGGTAGCATAGCGATCTGTGAAAACAGAGAATTGTCATCAGTAAATCATGTTAGATTGTGGGTGGGGTGAGGGTAAGGAGAGATGGGGTATACAAATAAATGATGTTACTTTATCTTTACGCACGGTGATTCAGTATCACATTAAGCGTGATATGATATCATAAACATTCAAATGCGCAGACGTCGCAATGCTATTTATACAAACCGGTTGCGCTGATACTCAATCAATTGCATCATAAATATCAAATTTCATAGTAATTCGAATGCATTGAGTCATTTTTATATAAATCTAGAATCTTCTCCATAGATGTCCACAGCTGGATATTTACAATGCTGCAAAGATCTCAACTTCTAGCAGTCTTAACTATACCTTTCTTAATTTTTTTTATCTTTTTTTACTTTATCTTCATTAAATCATCTTTGTGAACGGCCAACCAATATTACACCATCTATCAAGGACTCGAGGATCGTAATCCTGGCCTACAGTCCCTCCATCAATGCTTTATTTTTTCATAAATCTATATATATATATATATATATTATGAAAATTTTCCTTTTTTCGCCTATCACGTAAAAACTAGTGAACGTATCGACACGGGAACATGAACATTTGACGCGGAATGATTTGTAAATGTCTAAAGGCTATTTACTTTTTAACATTTATAGATCCTTCATCACTTTATTTCTAATCAACTTTTATAAACATTTTCATTTGTTATTGTTAATGCGGTTGCTATAGTAACGGTTGCTATGGGCTCATTTGCGGTTGCGCTTGCTGAATATTACAGACAAATTTCAAGTCTAAATTTATATCATGGCCAAGATGGCGGGCAGGGAACGGCCAGTGTGTGCATGTGGACAAGATCGAGCCAAGTGGGGCTCCATGGAAGAACCCTGCCCAAAAGTGGATTATCGCGAGCTGATAATATAATAAAGTATACACCCGTCCCTCGAATTTGCACGGTACTTGAATTACACGGCTTTGCCTTTAAACGGTTTTTAAATAAAAAAAAAGCATTTTTTTTTTAATAATATTGCATTATGCCATTAATTAGTATCATATTGATGAATGTACTCTTTTAAAAGCTCGTTCAAAGTTACCGACGCAGTGCTTGCATCAGCCCCTTTTTTGGAAGAAGTAGAAACTTCAAAGTCATATGTTCTGAATGAATTCTAGTAACAGATGATATCTCATTTTACACGATTATAATGAAGATATCTTCGATTTTTCTTTGTTTTTAGATCGATTTACACGGTTTTCAGATTAATTGAACATATCCGTCGACTTCTTATGAACTCTGTGTCTCGTTTTACACGGTTTCGTTTTGCACGATTTTCTCAAGAACATATCTACCGTGTAAATCGAAGGATGAGTGTATATATATATATACACTCGTATTATAAAGTATTAATCAACATGAAGAAATAAACAACATACATTAATTTTAACATGTAGCGTTTGACAACAACCCTGTTTAAACTTTCAAGTACACCCTTATTTTTATACTGCTCTTATAAGAAAATATTAGTTAGGTAAAAAGATATCAGTAGCTCGCTGGCCTAATGGTTAGAGCGTGTGGCCTTCATTCCCAAGGTCGCGGGTTCGAATCTCGGCATGTGCCGATGACTTTAATATTTAAGTTATGTACATTTGTGAACTTTAGTAACAACAGCGGAATACAAACGGTGAAGGAAAACATCGCGAGGAAACCTGCACATGAATTAGAATTTATTCCAAGGTGTGTGTGAAGTCACCAATACGCTTTGGACCCGCGTGGTGACACCATCGCCCTCATATTGAGGGTAGGCCTGTGCCCCAACATTAGGAACGTATATATTTTTTCTCTTTTTTTTTTTTACTTTAATCGTATCCCTGCGTGTTGTGGGTCAGGGCCTTTATTTACATTTTTTCATTTGCCATCATTTCATTTTTATTAAAATTTTTCACTTATATTATTTTTACATTTATTTACTTTACCTACTTTCCTAATTATCCTCATTCATTCTTTCCTTTCTTTCATTCTCTACTCTTCTTCCACACTTTTCTTCTCTGTCATTCTGCTTTCCTCTCTTCTTTCACTCGTTCCTCTTTAGAAGAGTGAAGACTCTTCTCGTACTTATTTCCAGAAAAAGGACGGGGCGGGTGGGGGGAGGAGAGCCTGAAAATAAGCATCCACTGTACTTTTCACTTTTTATTTATTTACAATTTCTTATTTTCTATTATTATTTTTTCAATTTATAGTTTACAATTCTTATTTATACTTTTGGTTTTGCTTTATTCCTACTTATACTTTACTATTTATACGTAATGTAACAGACAATACACGTATGGACGTATAATATGAAATATTATGTTGGATCCGATATTCTGCTATACAATATTTATGATCTCCCCTAAACCATGGACTACCATGTCAGTCACTTGAAGTCTTGCAAACGCTGCATTCCCTATAACAGTGATCTCGAGTACTCTGCACTATATTATCAAGATTAATGGTGCTTTATATGTTTAGTGGTAAATGCATTTGTAGTGTTTAGTGTGAGTAGGTAAGATAAAAGCAAGCAACGAGACGAACGTGACATACACCTGATTTTAAGTGATCATCTTCATCAGCCGATACATGTCTTCTGTTGGACATAGGCCTCACCTAAAGATTTCTAGATCGATCGGTCCGGCGTTGCTCGCATCCAGTGAGTTCCCGCGATTCTCACCAGATCGTCGGTCCTCCTTGTGGGAGGACTCCCTACGATATGTCTACCGGTATGCAGACGCCACTTGAGGACTTTACTGCCCCATCGGCCGACGGTCCTTCGAGCAATCGCTCGCCCATAATAACATGTGACGAATTAGAATGGTATACAAGCACCACATTATGCTTATACTTTGAGACATGAGATGATGAGTTTCGTTACTGCGGTATTTATACTAGCAACACCGCCCTTCAAACCTGAGCACATATTAACAGTAGTGCGTTGCGGGAGGCCCCAGGATCTCGTACTGAACCCACCGGTCCCTCTCTGCACTTCCCTTAATAGGTCTTGGGGCGTGCCGTAATCTAGTGTCTCCCTTTGCAAAGACAATGACGAGATCACCTCGTACTTGTCTTCAGACATGGGCTCGCGTAGTGGGCAATGAGTGGTCCCACCTTTAGAGCCCGCGTACCCGAAAACCTTTTAGTTGCCTTTTACGACAGTAGGGTTTACCTTAATCTTATTCTTAATATCACGAGACTACAGTCGTATCGGTTAACCGCTCTGCTTTCTATCATGCAGGTCCCCTTTTCGATTCCACGCATAATAGAGTTAGGATGGTAAGACTTTTTGGAACCCTTTCTTCTTCTTTTTCACTCTATCACTTTTAACAGAGCGATCGTGATTATCACTTTAGGTGTTTGTCGCAAGATTAACAGCCCTTTCTAATTTAACTGAAACCATTTCTACTTTATATTAATACAGTAATACATCAAAAAGTATCCTTACATCAACAATGTATGAGAGAAGTTATAGAGATGTTTATGTAACCTGTTGTCTGAATGCAGCCCATCATCATCAGCCGATAGACGTCCATTGTTGGACATAGGCCTCCCAAAAAACTCCACATTGATCGGTCCTGTGCCGCAGCCAACATGGCCTCCCGCACCGCCGGGCATTAGGGCTCGTCGTCTGTAGGGGTTCATATGGGAAAGGATTTGGGCCATTTCTCATCACGCTTGTACAATACGGACTGGCGGGAACCAGAGCCTCGTTCGTTGATTAGCAGGGTGCACCACGAGCAGGTGGCGTTGGCTTGGATCCCGTGAGTTATTGTGCGGGATCCCTTAGACCCCTGTATGTAGCTCTAATCATTAATATTTATTTCTTTGGGCATTTAATAAGGAATTTTGTATGTTACTTAGCTCAGCAGACGTTCGATATTCTTAAGGAATCTCGGCAACGTCGTTGGGTTAAGTTGTTAACTTAATCTTGTTACGACAAACGTGCAGTGAATAAGCAACTGCCGTAAGTTGGAAATGTAAAAGCCGATATTAAAATTCCTTTTCATTACAATACGCAATAATCACATTCCAATGGCGACAATTGTAAAGGGAATAAATATTTTAATTGCATCAGTAAAAAGTTTCACTGCAGCCGACGTGAATAGGTGGGAAATCTGTGTGGAAAGTTGTGTGAAAGTTGATCAAAACTTAATTTGTTACTTGTTATCAAATAACATATCAGGGTAATATTAAACATAAGCAGGAAAGAGTTAAGTGGTACTAGAATACAATGGGCTCCCCGTAATACAGACACTAGGTTCTAAAGTTCCTTCGTCAGACTTTCCGGCTATTGTAGAACATCCATAAATTTACTGATACTACTTAATCAACTTATTCGTTAGTTAAAGGTATAGTTTTTTTTTCTTACTTAGAAAGCATTCACATTGATATAATCTGTCACTATAAAATCATTGTTTTGTTTTCTTTTCTTTTTTTCTTTCAGCGGGAGCCAGAGTATTCTGGGTAATCATGCTTCATTATTCACAGCCTCATGATTAATAAACACCATGTGAAATTGAGTACCAGACTAATTAACAAGAAAAACAATTTTAAGATTTTTTTTTTGCGTGGTATATATATTTTTTTTAAGTATAAGAAGTCGGTTATATCTTTTATCTATAGGTATTTTCCAATTAAAGTTCAGTTAAAATCTGTCCAATGATTCCATATAAAACAAATCGAGGATTTTTTGTATGAATGTCTAATAGTAATGAGAATGAATTAAATTTGTCATTATCAGCAGACAGATGTTCACTGCTGGGTATTGGCCTGCCTCAAAGATTCCCACATTAATCGAGTAGGGATTAGTATGGGAAGATTTCAGCCATTTCCTAACCTAACCTAACCTAATGCCCCTCCAACGGGTTCTCGCTTTGTCGTGGCGGAGGGGCTTCGTGACCGTGGCTCGCCACACACGGTGAAGCTAAGTGGAACCAACCCGGCCGGCCCGCGGCGAAGGGCTGGCCGAAGCGGCCGCTCCAGGATCGAGCACCTGTTGAATAACTGGAGTTCACCGGAGCGGCTAGGGGCCGCAGGGGCGGCTTTATGCTGCCCTACCGGCTAGGCTGCAGGGGCGATTACATACCGCCGCTGGTAGCCGAGGTGGGGTCGCGGAGGGAGTACCCTCTGCGGACAACCGGGGTCGCACCGGCAATGCGGCGGCGGTGGGGCCGCGGGGGAAGAGGAGTGTCCGTATTGAGATGCGCCGTTCTCCCTATCCTCCGCGGCCGCTGTCAGGTAGCGGCGGGCCTAACATTTCTCCGCCGCGGGGAGCCGGGAGAGGTTTTCTCCAATGGCTCCCATGGCCTCTGGGCGACGGGTTCGGGGGAATCCGTCGCCCGCGCGACTGCAGGAGGCCGAGGAGGGGGCGCGTTGCATGTTCCGGCGCGCCCTGGAAAGGAGGGTTCATCCCTCCCTCCCGAGGTGGGGCCGCGCAAGCTGCCAGCGCCGGCAGGGTCGCGCTTGAGTGCGCACTCGCGTCCCCGTGTCCCTGCCATCATGGCGATGAGGTGGAACATCGTGGGGGTTTTAGTCGGTGCAAGTCCGACATAACCCATCCTCGCCCTCGCGAGGACGAGTATGCCTAGGCATTTCCCCCACGTTAAACAAAAAAAAAAACCTAACCTAATGTGGGATTGATGGGAGCCAGACCCAGTGTACCGCGAGCAGGCGTTGTCAGCCTGGATGCTGTGACTACTTGTGCGGGAGCCCTTACACCATTGTATTAATTTATAAAAAAAAATGTATGTTATACAAACGGACACATCATTCGCTTTTGTATAAATAAAAGATTCTCTGAATGTAGCATTAACTAGCACATTGTTGCGGCCACTTCGTTAAAGGAATTATGAAGACTTACGCCGGCCGAGCGCTAATTTAAGTCTCTTAATATTAATTCCTCTGGTGGTAATTACCAATTCAATGATAATGGAACGTAGCAGTAATATTACTCGCAATTATATTTGATGAAATTCTTACTATCCAAAATAACAGTGAAGATGTGTTTACTGTAACTATTTTACTGGTGGATCTGTATTGCCAACGATCTCCAACTCCACCTTTTTTTTTACTCTACAAAGCGACGAGATCGCTCGTTCACCTGATAGTAAGTGATACGCTCGGCGATAATAACTTGGCGCTAGTTAGAATGGTATATATGCACCACATTGTGCTCGTGGCCTTGCGACATAAGATGTAGTCTCCATTACCTCAATAATTATACTAACTACAGCGCCCTTCAAACCGTAATATAGTAATTGTTTCACATTACTGTTTGTCGGCTGCAATAGCCGCTGCGGTAGTACGAACCTAGACAGTTTTTGATAACAGTGACCTTTCGCTCTAGGGTCCTTACCTCATGTCTGAGGATCGTAGTCAATGCTAGGGTTGCTGTCTGGGGCGAACGATCTGCTTCCACCGGTTCCTGTCAAGCGTATCTCTTACGACTGTGTAAAATTTAGAGGACGACGAGTCTTAAACTGATCGGGCGATCTTTTACCTTCGATGTTCCCAACGACATTTAATTTCAATAGAGACATACCACCAGTAAAAAGTTCTACCACCAGTATAATGTTGCCGTATTAGGGTTCCTCGTTATCGGAATCACGGTTGTGTGTGAAATTGTTCCCGTGGTACAGGTCATGATTTTAGCCCGTAACGGTCTGGCATAACTCTGCTGCTGCCCTCACAGCAGAAGAGTATCCCGAGGAGGATTACATCACGAAAAGATAATCTATGTATTTACAGACTGTAGGTAGGTAAGAGCGCGGCGTCTACTTCTGCTGCTAAACGGTAGTTTGCAAACATTACTATGGTACAGTTGGTAAGGAGTAGAAGCTATAAATAACTGGGCTAACGATACTTAATATCTTATGGCGACGGTAGTAATGTGGTGCTTTGTATATCATCCTAACAGACGTATCAAGTACCAGCAGGGGAACAACTCGCGCGTCTAGTCGTTTCATTGAGTAAAAAAGAATTTTTCATAAAATCTAGATAGACTAAACATGTCAGTGGAGAGAGCTGTCGAGGGCCTCGCGAACACACTTGAAGTTAATGAGAACAGCGAGGGGTTCCGTGACCGGCAATAACGAATGCATACGAGTACGGGAACCACAAAATTTTCTACTACGGAATTGAATGAAAAATATTCCTGGTAAAAGTCTCGATACGTTAGATTCAAAAGGGCTTAAGCGCCTATGTGGCGAAGATGACCTGGATGCAGTAGCATCCAGTTTTACGAGATCTATCGATTGCTATATTCAAAGTTGGGAAATTCGCAAAAAAATTGCGAACTTTTTTTTTTCAATGAAGCGACGAGACCAGGAGTACGTTCACCTGATAGCAAATGAAACGCATGACCATAAGAGCGTGGCGCTAGTTAGGATGTGGTACACTGCACCATATAGCGCTCGTCGCCTTGAGATATATGATGTTAAGTCTCGTTACCCCAGTAATTACACTAGCTACAGCGCCCTTCAAACTGGAACACAGTAATGTTTGCTCACTACTGTATGGTAAGGGGTCCCGCATAACAACTCACGGAACCCAAGCCTACCTCACCTGCTTGTGGCGTACCCTGCTAATCAACAAACGAGGCTCTGGCTCCCGCCAACCCACATTGGGCTAGCGTGGTGGGAAATAACTCAAATCCGCCCATATGAATCCCTACCCGAAATGGGAATCTTTGGGGGAGACCTATATCTAGCAGTGGACGCCTATCGGCTGATGATGATGATGATGAATAGTATGTAAATATTTTAAAGGCAGAAGTTCATCCAGGTCTAGGTTATCCTGTATTATCTACCTCCAGGCTACCGCACGGTATATTTGGGCCAGCGTGTTGAAAATTGGCACAAGTCCCCCCGTATGAACCCCTTCAATCGGCGGCTTCTAATTCCCGGCGATATCGAGAGCCATGTTGACTATGGACGACGTCGAGATATTTGGGGGGGGGGGGGGCAGAGACTATGTCCAGCCGTGGACGTCTATCAGCAGATAATGATGATGTATGACGGTAGGAATAGGAGCTGCGGTTTTGCTTACCGAGACCATTTCCGGAAATAGAAACCTACCACTAGTAAAAAATCAGCACAAAATCAATATCATCAAAGGATCTTTTACTTTAATAATTTTTGAACCTTTTACCTTTACTATTTATCCTTTTTTTTTTCAAATGTAAATTGTATCTAAATGAATTGTTTTATTAATATCGTTTTATGAATTATCTAATCGCTACTACATTAAAGCGGAAATAAAAGGAAAAAGATAATTTCTACTTCTGTGAGATTCTAACCATGGGAAACGCATTGTTCACGTCGTTATTGTTTCCCTAACATTATTTGTTCTTATGGCGCCTCTTCTAAGAATACATATTTGCAATAAATCTAATTTAATACTGGTAATTTTTACAACTCCTCGTCACCACAAATTACCACTGATAAGATAAAGATAAAGGTTTGGACACTAATAAACAAACCTTCGACACTCGAAACCCCCTGGTTCCCTAAACTAGGAATTGAACTTGTATGCCAGAACTAAAGTACTGATGATGGAATCTAGAATATTTGCGTCAAATTTTGTAGTTACAAAATACTACCTATGTATATCTAATACTAGTTTTCACGTGATTGGAGAACAAACAAAAAACCATTTTCATTATATATATATAACTTATACACAGTATAATTACATTAACGGTCCATTTAATTTTCCCACTGTTGGGATTCGGGTCTGGTTTCAAAAAGGAGATTCAACTTCTTGCTCAAAGCTTGCCAAGTGCGGGTTATCTCATCCGCTGTCTCACACTTTTCTTGGAAACTATTGGTGTTGGAATACGTCTGTTTCTTGGCCCACTAGTGAAGATTAGCGATCAGCGTGGGTACAGACCTTTCTGTCTCTGGTTCGGCAGAACAATTCGGACGCCCCAGATATGCCAGTCCATTCCCTGATATTCCTAAACCATGACTTTTCCCTTCTCCCGATCTTTCGTTTTCTGACAAGGAAGCCTTATGGTGTATACCAAGTATGCAAGTTATATAGTTTCAAGTCCGGAGTCGCAAGCTCAATATCCGATAAGTTCAGTTAAATAGGTGGTAAATCTCTGTTGCCGGAAACCGTCTAGGTAGGTACCACCGCAGCTGCTATTTCTACTGCTAAACTACTGTTTGCAAACATTACTGTGTTTCGGTTTGGAGGGCGCTGTAGCTAGTGAAATTGCTAGGGTAATAAGACTTATTACCTAATGTCTCAAGACGAGGAGCACAATCTGAAGCAGTGTATATCACCTTAACTAGCATCACGTTTTATTGGGCAGGTGTATCATTTTGACGAAAAGATAAGCAAAACTATCACCATCTGGTGTCATACTAACAAAACTATCAACAGCACTACACATCATCAGAGAATATATATATTTATATATATATATATCTATATATTTATATATATATATATATATTTATATATATATATATATATTTATATATATATATTTATATAGAAATAGAATCGATGTTCCTGCCCCGTGGCTACTCGCTGCCCTCCGGGCCTCTTTCCCTTATTAATACTCCCCCAACTTCCATTGGGGAAGGAATTTTGCTTCATCCAATCTTAGCTGACCTCTAAATCGCAGAAGCAATATCTTTACCAAATTTTGAGTGTTTACGTCTAATAGTTTCGGAGATCACGTGATGTCTCAATAAGTCTCTGGATATCTAATATATATATAAATATGCAGTGCGTAGTAGTCGCACTTAAAACCTGTGCTATCACCACTCCGTCATTATCAGGCGACAGACGTCCGCTGCTGAAGATAGGTTTCTCCCAAGGATCTCCACATCCATCGGTCCCGCGTTGCTTGTATCCAGGGGGTTCCTGCGATTCTCACCACATCGTCGGTCCACCTTGTGAGAGGCTTCCCAACACTACGTCTACCGGTATGTTTGCGCCACTCGAGGACCTCGCTGCCCATCTGCCATCGGTCTTTCGAGCAATTTGCCCTGCCCACTGCCACTTAAGTCAAGCAATTTTTTTGGCCAATGTCGGTGACCTTACCTCTTCTGCGGATCTCCACATTTCCGATACGTTCGCGCAGAGAAACTCCGAGCATAGCCTCTCTCCATTGCCCTTTGGGTGAGCCTATGTTCAGCAGTGAACGTCTATCGGCTGATGATGTTGGTTATGATTATAACTAAAAATCTAGAAAATAAACTAAATCTGTTAATACCTAAAACTAATCATATTTTTAATAGCAACGCATCAAACAAGTTAACAGAGCGCCTTTATGTTACTAATGCAAATATTGTGTTAGTAGTAGTGTTTCCATGATAATAATAGATGACGCACTATGAATAAAATTTCAAATGTCAATATAGTGTGTAATAGATATACAAAAATATTATATAGATTGTCGTTTTAGATTAATTGAATAGATATTTATATATATATTGGAGATATCTAGAGATTAATTGCCTCGCCACGAGATCTCGGAAACTATTAGACGTAAATACTTAAATTTTAGTAGAGATATTGCTTCCGCCGATCAGAGGTCAGCTACGATTGGATGTTACAAAATTCCTTCCCCAATGGGAGTTGCGGGAGTATTAATAACGGGAAGAGGCTCGGAGGGTAGTGGCTTGCCACAGGGTGAGAATATCGATTCTCTATCTATATTTATATTATGTCCATTCTACATCACTACGACTATTTCGGGCAGGGAACTGCTAGTATGTATATACATATTTACTGATGATGTATAGTTCTGTCAATAGTTTTGTTCATTTGAAGAAAAGACGAGCAAGACTTTCACCTGATGGTAAATAATACACCTACCCAATACAACGTGACGGGAATCGGCCCAAGTTCATGTATCTACTTTTGTAGGTATTTTCATGTTGTTATCATTGTATACTATTTACTCATTAACCGTCGCTCTTTTTACAGTCATTTTATATATATTGATCATATATACGATGTGAAAAGAGATAAAAAAGATGAGAAAAGAGATAACATTTATTTAGAATCGCAAAGCCTTAACGATTCCTTAGTCGTAGAAGTAGACCAATGTTAAAAATATTGGCAACGTTCCTTCATTCTCTAAATATACTTTGAAAAATCGAGTCTTGTTTTTTTTTAAAAAAAAAGAATTATTAATAAATTAAGTTTATTTTATGTTTATTATAATACATGATATACTTTTCAGGTTCTGCGACAGAAATGCTATTTACACATATTGCGGAATCGTACTCGTCGCTATCAATCCATACTACGATTTGCCTATTTACGGTAAGATATTTAAATTTACTTTTTACGTCATAATTATATATATCCTCGATCATTTGGTTAGCTACAGCGCCTTTCAAACAGTATGAGATATTTTTTTATCGCATAAAAGGCTTTATAAACTATAATTTGATCTACTTAAACGGTATCCGGCAACACAAAATTATCACCGGTAGGAATTCACAATCTGTAGTTAACAAATACTTTTAGGTCCATCATCATCTCGATCGAAGGACATCCAATGCCGGATATAGAATATTTCAATGTATTCCACAAACATAGTTTTGCTCTAGTTTAGGTCTGCTATGAAATTTTTATAAGTTCTCGTAACATCTCGCCAATCTAGTTTTGTATGCATGAGTTTATATCATTGATACGAACCCAGGCAGAAACTAGGCTTTAAAATTCATAGTATTGTTACTATATACTATGAAACATAAATTGTTAGTTTTCAAGTGGGATGTTAGTATCTCTCGACTTTTTAATTTTATTGAAATTTACAAGTAAATATAAACAACACTTGGAATAGCTTTAGCAATCTACTATTATACTTTTATTTTCTACGGCCAAATAGCGATATTTATTAGATCCTGTGGGCTTTTCCCAATCCTGTCTCGCTGATATTCATTCGCCAAACAGTGAATTTACTATAGGCACAGGTAATAAATTTACGAGGGCATCAAGTCCAACGTAGTAAGAATGTTAACCTTCTACCATAACCAAACTAACCATAAGGAACCATAACATTAAGAGGTCCGATGAAGCTGCAATAGTCATCAATAAAACTTGCAGCGCAAACTTCATCATAAAAAAAAAAATAATTAAGAGAAATTCTTGCTCGCTGCGTTAAAGTAAATAAACGAGACTATTATAATAATAAATAATGTTTTATTCTGCTTCTGTAGTGTGTATGAAAACAACCATTATCAACGCATCATTCATGGTATTATTTAATAAACTCAGCCGTTTTGTAATTTGTACATAGGTGATGAAACGATCATGATGTACCGGGGTCAGTCCATGGGAGACCTCGATCCGCACATATTCGCTGTATCCGAAGAAGCCTACACTAAACTGGAGAGAGAGAGGAGGGATCAGAGTATTATTGGTGAATATACAATTATTTTATAGATGATGCCTTAATAATTAAAGAATACATACATTTTGAAAACTTAAACATTAAAAGATTTTTTTTTTTGTAAAATAAGTGATGATATAGACTTTTAGGAAGTTTTTAGTAGTAGATTATTTCGTTCGTTATTCTTCTTCTTATTCGTCGTTATCACTTGACAGAACGGTCGTGGTCATCACTTTAGGTGTTGGTAGCTATTGAGTGACTTGTGATCCAGATAAAAGTTTAGGGCACCAGGTCACAAGTAACAAGGCCTCAGGAATGGACCGACCAGATAAAGGCTGGCAAATCATTGCCACTATGAATGTACTAGGAAGGCGGCCATCAGAGAGGAATGGCGACGTGTTGTTAAGCTTGCAACCAACACCGGAAGATTATATATACGTAAATATTTTTTAGTGAGCGGTGAGTCCGGTGCGGGCAAGACTGTGTCGGCTAAATACGCGATGAGGTACTTTGCGGCAGTAGGTGGTAACGCCAGCGAGACGCAAGTGGAACGGAAAGTCTTAGCATCGAGTCCCATAATGGAGGTAGGAAAAGTTAGAACTAGACCTATAATCTCAAATAAGTTTCTTAGGTGAGTTATAAACTACGTTGGATTTGTACTTATTCACTGGAAGACATACATAATAATAGAACCTCAAATCGAAGAAGCATAGGTTTTCTTTCACATTTAGCTTGAGCTTCACAGTATTGGCTGACATATTGTATTAAGATCTTGATGACTTGTGAAGGATGGAATAGGTCCAGTGGGTACATAAAGTGAAACTTTGTCTTTAAATGTACGATTTTATTATTCATCTTATAGGTGACAGATTTAAAAAAAAAGTTTATATGTGACTCTTACAATGTATTTTTGTGGTCTACAGTCATGTTTAGTAACAATGATAATCTTTTGCAGTCCATTGGTAACGCTAAAACAACCCGAAATGACAATTCGTCCCGTTTCGGCAAGTTCATCGAGATCCACTTTGATGATCTATACCGCATCTCGGGCGCCAGCATGCGTACCTACCTGCTGGAGAAGTCACGGGTGGTGTACCAGAGTACCGGAGAGAGGAACTATCACATCTTCTATCAGTTATGCGCAGCGGGCGTCAATATGCCGGAACTCAAGCTTGGTGAGGATTGCTGAGCCTTTAGATCTTATATAGACCGACCATTGATTCAATAATTAATTTTCTAGTTATTTTCTATTTCATCGCTATCTGTTGATGTCCTTAGGTTAAAATATGCGTCCCAAAGAAGAAGGTTATATATTCGCCACACTTGTATGTTAGTTGATAAATTCAGCGTTCTGATGAAAGCCATACACTGAGATAGATGATGTCTTTTTCCAGGATTACAGTATAGCACTTACGTAATAGTATATTTTCTATCTAATTCAGTTAATACAAGTATTTAAGAAATGATGAAGAATGATGTACATTTTAAAACAAGTGCGCTGTTTAATATATTAAATAATTAATATTAAATCTACTTGGAGCCTTCTCTAAAAAGGAGACATTCAAGGCTATATTTACTTGAATGGTTAAGTTCAGGTTTGTGGAGATCAAATCCTCTTCTCTTTGAGATGTATAGCACATACGCTTGTCTTATTACTCGGTTATCACAGCCTTTATGCTCAATCAATTTATGTGAACTTTCAGACCATCAGGACTCATTTCACTACCTAAACCAAGGTGGAAGCCCTTACATCGATGGCGTCGACGACTTGAGAACTTTCAACGAAACCAGAAATGCCCTCACCACTTTAGGTAAATTTTAAGTTGAAAGTAATAGAATAATCATGGTGCGTAAAGTTTTTTTTTTCTTTATGATAAAGTTTGCGCCGCAGTTTTATTGACAATCATTGCAGCTTCATTTGGATTCAGGCCTAAAATAATAAAAAAAAGAAAAGAAATTAAAATGAAATTAAAACTTTAAATGAACACAATAATACAAAAAGTAAACACAAATCTGAAACCAAAACATAAAAATTTAATATTTACATATATAATATATGTAAAGTAGTATTTAAAAAGGGGAGGGGGGGAAGGAAAGGTAAAAAAATATTGGATGCGGGAGGGTTGAAGAGATGGATAGTGCTATAGGGGGAGATATAAGGGAAGGAAGGTACGTAAAGTGGTCCACCTGGTAGTAGTTATTATGTCTGCACATCATCACATACTGCTTAGACATATGATGGTTTGTCTAGTTAATTCATTATCAGCTACCATCCAGCCAATACAGAGTAATGTTTGTGACTTACTCTCCAGTTGCAAAAAAAAAGCTTCTCATTTATAGTCACTTGTGATAATCTTAGACCTGACCAGAATCAATGAAGTCCAAATTTTTTGATTAATCTTAATTTTCTACATTGTTGATGATTTTTTATTTTAAATTTTTTTGTCCAGGTGTATCGGAGACGGAACAGCAGAACATGTTCACGGTGCTGGCTAGCATTCTTCACCTCGGTAACGTGGAGCTATACGATAGTGACCCTGACGCTGGGCACAACGAGGAATCGAGCGAGGGCGCTTATATCAGTGTGAGTGCATCATAGTTCCCAGAGTAATACAATGTGTTGATAGCTCAAATTGATAGTGTTGTCGTTCTCGATACAAGTTGAGATAGGGGCGGGTTCGGTTCACACTCAGCTTGAGCTTCCGGTAAAAGAAAACGTGAGGAAATTGTAATATTGAAGAACCAACAGTTTTATGGACACGTACCAACATGATGAACAAAAGATTTCGCATTACTCTTTTTAGAGAAAGATTTGTGTCTACAACGGTGACAATAATAATTTCGCTGGAACTTTTGTATTAAAAATTTACTAAATCGTAATGCCTGTAAATTTTAGTATGTTCTTTTTCTTCTCCTCTTATAAGCAATTCTAGTTTGTATTTAATATATAAGTTTTGTTACAATACATAAATTATTTGAGTAGACCATATTTACGGCCACTATCATAAAATAGTTCAATCTCTGGCTTACTATAAGAAATTCCATATAAGTAAGTAGTGCCATTGCATTTATTACTAATCATGTTATACTTTTAATGTGATTTCTATGTGTATAAATAAATAATAAATCTATTGTGTGCACAGGGTAAAGACAAACACCTGCACGTGGTGTGCTCGCTGCTTGGCGTTTCAAGGGCGGAGCTCGCGCGCTGGCTAACGCACCGACGCATTGCGTCTGCGCATGAAGTGATCGTGTCGCGCGTGGACGCACAGCGCGCTGCGTTCGCGCGCGATGCGCTCGCGAAGCGCATGTACGGTGAGCTGTTCGCGTGGCTCGTGCGGGCGGTCAACCGGGCACTCAATACCGGACACGCGAGGAGACACTTCATCGGTAAGCGGTTTAGGAGATTGTTTTAATGATAGTAATGTTTGTGGATCAGTTGCTCTTTTTTAAAATACAAACATTTTCATCATCATCATCGGTCGCTAAACTTCCACTGCTGCACGTAAACTTCCCCCAAATATCTTTACACCGATCAATAATGCGCTGCCCGCATCATTCAAGAAATGGTCATCAACATCATCATCAGCCGATAGACGTCCACTGCTGGACGTAGGCCTCCCCCAAAGATCTCCACATCGATCAGTCCCGAACAAATAGTATTAAATGTTAACACATGTAATTTCTTTCGAAGGTGTTCTCGACATTTACGGCTTCGAAACGTTCGAGATAAACTCCTTTGAGCAGTTTTGTATCAACTACGCCAACGAGAAGCTTCAGCAACAGTTCAACTCGCACGTATTTAAGTTAGAACAGGATGAGTATATTAAGGTATTACAATTTTTTTTTATCACTAAGATAGCGAACTGGTATATACCAGTTGCCGTGTCTTATGAGAACTATTAATACTGGAAGTATAAGGAGCGCGTTATCTAGCCCGAATGAACCTTGAAAAAGTCTTCAACACGAAGTTAATTCTTCTGGAACTGATAAAGCTAAACGTTATGTAAACATTCTAATATTTTTACTCTGTAGATGTTGAAACATCATCTGGGCGATAAATGCCTACTGCTAGACATAGGCCTCTAAGTCAATTAATGTATTATACCAATTACTCTATATTATTTTAGAACAGGGATTTTTGTATTTTATATTATCAAGCCGACATTCCCTTCGCCCACAGGAGGAGATATCCTGGAAGATGATCGACTTCTACGATAACCAGCCGTGTATCGATTTAATCGAGGAGCGGCTTGGCGTTCTTGCACTGTTGGACGAGGAGTGCCGTGTGCCGCAGGGCTCCGACGCCGGCTTCGTCGCGAAGCTGCACCAGAACTGTGCAAAGTACCCGCACTTCATGAAACCGAGATTTGGGAATGCAGGTGCGTTTATTAAATTATTGTAAATATACGATAAGTTATAAATAAATAAATATAAATTTGGTTTCGGTGAAGAAAAACATCGTAAAGAAACTACTAAGCCATCTACCGACTGACCAGTATGGTGAATAAATGGCCTGGACTCTTTAGTTCTTCTGAAAAGGCTCTGGATCCTTGTAATGGTAACTTTTATTTTAATTTAATTAAGCGACGAAACGAGGGGGCGTTCACAATATGGTAAGTGAAGAGCCCGCCCTTAACCACGGCGCTAGCTGGGATGGTATATATAGCCCCATTTTAACTGAGACATAACATATTGAGTCTCGTTATCCCAATTATTATGCTAGGAACAGCGCCCTTCAAAATGAAACACAATAATGTACGCACATCAATGCTTAGCGTCAGAAATAGGAGCTACGGTGGTTCTTTCCTAGGCGGTCTCCGGAAACAGAGACCTATCACCATTAGAGAGAGAACAATAAATTAACTGTTTATTTATATATCAAATTTGGATTTAAAGGAAGTACGTCAGTGTAGAATATTTTTTTTCGTAACACTGTACACTAGATAAGAGAAATGGTGGCAGGATTTTTTGAGCCTGTTTGCTTAACTTCTTTCAACAACTAACTACATCTGTCCATCATGAGAGCATTACTCTTTTTCGATTATCAACATAATATGAGAGCCAAGATGATTAGACGAGGAAGTTTCACTATTTACGGTCTCATTGTCCTATGTGATCATGTGGAAATGAGGTCAAGAGTTAGTCCATTGTCGGATTGATAAATTTATTTTTTTATTGATATTTTCAGCTTTCATAATAAAACATTTTGCTGACAATGTGGAATATCAGTGCGGTGGTTTCTTGGAGAAGAATCGCGACACGGTCTCCGAGGAGCAACTGGAATGTATAAAGTCAGCGACCAGCTGCCGGCTCATCCATACGATATTCGCCGAGGAGCGCCCAGTCGACCAATCCGCTACGCTGCCGCCGCCTTCTAGAAGGAAGACAGCACCATCGCTAAGTATAGGCAGTCTTACGGTAAGACCATTTTAATATTTTTTTATTATTTAAAAAAAGAATGGTGTTATAACTTTTACCAGCGTCTTTGTTGCATAAAAGCACTTGTTTGAGTTCTTTTCTTAGATATTTGTTAGTCGTTGTCTTGTCTATGGGCATACACATGATCTCTAGGGGCGGTTAATGGTAAAGTAAGCTTGCGCAGAGGGCGGTAGATAACCAGGTGGGTTCGACAAAACTTTGCCATCAACAAAATTTCGCAACATGTGGCCCCCGGATTCGTATCAAGGGATTCCGTATCACAAGGCATACACTTAGCCATTCCAACGGAGAGGCACTTGAGCTGTAAATCTTTAGCAGGGTCACATACTCAGCTGTGGGATACATAACATATATATATTACCATTGTAATATACTCGTACAATGATTATAAATGGCAACTTATCACTTAGCAACCTCCACGGCGCGCGTCGGGCCAGAAGCAGACAGTAGGGGCGCAGTTTCGCGCCTCGCTGTCCGCGCTGATGGGCACGCTGTCTGCGACCACGCCCCACTACGTCCGCTGCATTAAGCCGAATGACACCAAGCAGCCCTTCAGCTTTGATTCAGCGCGCGCCGTGCACCAGCTCAGGTAATTTCATGACGCTCACCTACTCTATAACAATAAATGCTTTTCTTGGAACATATTAGATCACCCACTGCAATTTCCCTGAACTGATGCACATGCTGTTTAAAGATCAAGCCCGCACCACTACAATAATTATAGCGTGTTCGTTCCCATTCACCGTCTACTGCGTCATCTGAATAAGTAACAATTACTTAATACTTAAATTTTCTCGCAGGGCGTGCGGCGTATTGGAAACTATAAGAATATCAGCAGCTGGTTTTCCTTCTCGGTGGCTTTATCAAGATTTCTTCCATAGGTAAAAATATTTATAACACTTAAGATAATCTCTTTTGGCAAAGCGACGACATCTGCAGGAAGTTTGCCTGGTGATACGCCCGCACGTAACAGTTATTATATGACTTGTCTGTGTGCGATTTAGATAAAAGATATTGTGTCAGTTTCTCCATAATTTCACTAGTTGCATGCTTACTACACATAACTATTTCGATAGTAGGTATTTGACCCCTTAGCGAAACTTTTAACTCAACAACTCACCACATGCTTCTAATGATGAGATTCTAGCCTTCTTTATCAATAGAGGTCGTGAATTGAGTTTAAGCGATAATTATTCGGCAATATAAGCGAAATATAAATTATCTAAAACTTGTTCATAGAACATGTTGGTCTTTATCACCGGAAGCTCAGGATAGTGAGGATCGATCTAATACATTTTTCGAGTCATGTTGCAAATAGTTTTACTTCATTTCCCATTAGCCATCTTCGCATATGAAGAATTTTGTTAATAATTATAAATTTGTGAATTAGTTGTTAATAAAAATATTATAATGTTTAACTAAAAATGTTTTTTTACCGAATAATATAGAATTAAAAATAACTTTAATATATATATATATAATTTTAGATACCGCCTGCTGTGTTTACATAAAGATATAAATCGTGCTAATATCAAGGCGACATGTGCCAAGGTACTGGAGAAACATTTGAAAGATCCAGACAAATACCAATTTGGAGCCACGAAGATATTCTTCAGAGCTGGACAGGTTGGTTTTAGTTAGCCCGTTAAATCATTAATTTATAGTTAGTACGGTTTAAATAGATGACGATGATTTAGTAAAATATTATTAATGATTACACCTGAGAAAAATTTTGAGTGTAATTTTGCTGTGGCAGTTAATATAAAGTTTGATATACTTAAATATCGTTTTAATTTTACTGATGATTAACTAAAATAGGAAATTGTTGCTAAAATGATATTCGTTATTAGTTAAATAACTCAAATTGTGACGGCCTCCATGGCGTGGTGTTCAAGCTCACTCTGTAATACAGAATGAATAATAGTATAATAAAATAAATAGATGTAAATTAACGTTTGTCTACACTATGCTATTTTTGTGGTATTTAAAAAATCTAACTTTTGTGGGAAGAAAGTACAGTATATGAAACTTTTTTTGTAAACTTTCTTGGCGATTACCTTTAATTTACCGTGAGGAGTTTGAAATAATTTTTGCGACTAAGCATGTCATAAAGAGGATTTCTAATTTTTCTGAAACCAATGGTGTTCCTGTATAGTACTCATAGTTACGTACTAATATCCTTCATAGGTGGCATACTTAGAGAAAATTCGCACAGAGATCCAGCGGCTCTACTGCGTGCGTGTGCAAAGTTGCGTGCGTCGGTTCCTGGCGCGACGCCGATACCTACGGCTGCAGAGAGCGCTAAGAGGCCTGCAGGCCCACGCCAGAGGATATCTTGTCAGAAGGTAAACATTTTAATTACCCTTTTTTTGGTTTGATAGTTTTATATAACAATAGCTGATACTTACGGCGCTTGCTGTAACTTTCCCCTCTTCCTATTTCATAAGGGTGGCACAACATATCTTCTTTCGTTATGTATCGCCTGACGTCAACCCAGTCTTCAATTAAAAAGTGCATGCTTGCCACTTACAACGCACAAGGGCTAATAGAGGGATGGTAATAGTTTTGCTGATATCACATGGCTTGATTTGACCTTACAAATGTTGATAAATTACAGCGTATTACAGTAAAGGTGATATTAGTTTTCTGCACCAGGTTTTTTGTATAATATATATTTTTGTTACAAAATGTTAAGTATCTGGTATTTCTTTGTTGATATCGTGACTATGGCTATCGACCGTCTGGAGTTTTCAATTTCACGGGTTTTTGCATTATTTTAAGTGTGTATTTATTTGAATGGGGATTGCGTGTAGGTGGGCGCAGGAGGTGCGCCGTAAACGCGCCGCCATCAAGATCCAACGCAACGTTCGCGGGTGGCTCGCGCGCCGAAAGTACCAACGGTTGCGGCGTCTCGCCATCGGGCTGCAGGCGCATGCGCGCGGCTACCTCGCGCGTCGCCTCTACCGCGACCGGCGTAAAGTGCGGGCGGTCAGTACTTCCATTTCACATTTACAATTGTAAATCAAATATTGAAGTGTAGTTTAAATTTACGTCTACTCTTCTTCATCTTCTTTTTAAAGGGCCTCTTCAACTAGTGATGATTGGCTATCAGCGTGGTACAGTCCTTTCTGTCTCTGGTTCGGCGGAACAATTCGTACGCCCCAGAAATGCCAATCCATTCCCTGATATTCCTCAACCATGACTTTACCCTTCTCCCCACCTTTCGTTTTCCATAAACTTTCTCCTTAATATTAACTGCAGAAGATTACATCGCTGATGACGGAGTACATGACCGTGTTTAGAGATTTTACATTCCTTGACCGTAACCATGAGGTTACACTTTTTGGCCAGTTCGTTGAAGAACACTGTCATTGGTCACTCTCTGAGTCCAGCTAATGCATAACATGTGTCTATATGTCCACATCTCAAAAGCATCAATACGTTTCTTAAGATTTTGGATCTGCTCTCGTTACATCATCATTATTTCAACCTATTGTTGTCTAATGGATAATATAAACGTCCTTAATCGCTTACTATTGCGACTGGTCCAATAACATTTGCGACAAAGGATTTTTTATCTTACATATACTCTAACTTGATTTTCCCCTGAAATGGTTAAATTGCAGAGCCACACTTTGTTGTATTACTATTATCTATGATATTTAACGCGATGTCGCTATATCTCCTACCTCATTATCATTTAAAATGACGTGTAATTGAGGTCAATTATTGCCAATATAAACATATTGGTGCACCAATCTAGGTCAATAAAAATCCTTTGAACAATTGAGATAACAAAGAAAATGAAACGATTAAAAAATTATACGTAACTTTATTATTATGTAAGGATGTATAAAGTATTGTATAAGGTAATTATGTGGTATGGTTAACGAGCAGGTGATCACCATTCAACGTTATGCGCGCGGGTTCCTCGCGAGGCAGCGGGTCAAGAAAAGGAAAAGGCAGATCATCCTTGCACAAGCAACTGTAAGTACTAACCGTACGAAATGCAATTTAAGTACATATCGAAAATTCTCTTAATTTAGTGAAGACTAATACTAGTAAGAATAATAAGTACAAGCTAACTGTCCATTTAATAGTTAGCGTATTGCTAATTTAATGTTTACAATATTTTAATATTTATTATGCGGTGTACCTGTCCCGATTTTTATCTTTTCCTTTAATCCTTTTCTATTTTTATAAATAATCTATTTACCTACGTATTATATTTATTTCTTTATTCCAGCACTTATGTTCCAGACATCTAATTTGATATAGCTGTAAAAGTTGTCAATAATACTGAATAAATAATAAAAAAATAAATAAACGCTGATCATTTTGCACATGTATTAAATTTTTTAACGATTTATCCATAACACTTCGTTTATAGATACGTCGCTTTTTGGCGCGTCGCCAGTACAAGCGGCTGCGCATAGAAGCGCGCAGTTTAGATCACGTAAAGAGCCTCAACAAGGGCCTGGAGAACAAGATCATCAGTCTCCAGCAGCGACTTGGCGATGCGCTCGAACGGAATAAGTGCATCGAACCACTGCAAGCGCAAATAGCAGAGCTGAAGTTAGTACTATGTAATTACATATCTAATTTTTTTATGTATACGATAGATTAAAATGCTCAGTGAAACTTGGAAGCGTTTGAAGTATAAATTTACTACTTTTATATTTAAAATGTGGTTAAGATGAAAGCTCTGATAAGTATTACAAAATAAATATTTTACGGAATCGACTGTAATCAAAATTAGCATTGCTACTTCTGATATAAATAAAAAATATATTTACACATAACCGATTGGATTTTAACTATTACATTTTCAGTGATATACTATAATAATTTTATGTACAGGGCTAAACTTGAGCTCCTGAAACTGGTCGAAATCGAAGCGAAGACTCTCAGAGTGGATATTAATAATAAGGACGGCCACATTGCGTCGCTGCAGTTGGAACTCGAAAATGAGCGAGACAAAAACAAGCGTGTCATTGAAGAGAAGGACGAGGTGGAGAATAAATATAACAAACATAAGGACATATGGTTGGAAGAGAGTAAAAAGTTGGCCGATGAACTGAAGAGCTTTAAAGAACACTTAGAAATGGCGATTGAAGGTATGTACTATTATATTCATGTGAATAAATATTTTCTGAAAATTTAATCATAATTTGAATTGGTGATGATGATGTGGATGAGCCTCAGTACCCTTGCCACAGTCAGTCTAGTTTTGTCTGTCTGTTTTTGAGTGGTTAAATGTTCGTCTAGTTGCTTTAAGGTATTTATAAAATGCAGTGTGATAAAAATTATATTCGCTCTTTATTTGCACGATAACGAACATATTCTACAGGATTAAAAACGGTTTGATTAGATAAAAAGGACACACATCGATAGTGTTGTGTATAGTTTAAAACATCAGTCGTTTCATTTATAATTATTTAAAGACCACATTCTGTTATTATTTTGACATATTATTATGACACAATAGTTTAAGGAAGAAAGCTTAGGTGCAAAGTGAATATGTTATTAATGAAATAAAATTGTGAAATAAGTAATGGGTGTTATCTCGGAAACCATCCTCGAAGAAGCAGACACTGCGCCTGCGAAACATTTTGACTATACAGCTTGGTCTGTAGAATTTCAGACACGCGCTCAATTTTGGAAAGGTAGGCCTGCATTCAGCAGTCGAGATCTATCTGTTGATGTATATATTTATTTATGTTTGCTGTACATAAAATATTATCTGGGTATATACTTAGACACCTGTTTACGACTAAAGCAAAAATGCATACATTTATGTGAACATTTTTTTTTTTACTTTAAAATAGCTGCTCTTGCAGTTAAAAGTAGTATTTTTGTGACTGTCTATTACGAGTTTTTCCAGTCATAACGTTATATTCATCATCAGCTGATAGACTTTCACTGCTGGACATTGGCCTCCTCCAAAGATTTCCACGTCGATCGGTCCTGCGTTAAGTTATATTAATTGTTAAGAAATAAAATTTCATAAACTAGATATAAGCCTTTTTTAAATGTTTTAAAAACAAGTACATGTTACATTTCGTCTTACATTTGAAGAGGTTTAATAGCACAGATAATAGATAGATCAAAGCATAAACAAAAATATTAAAATGATTTGTTGTCTCCAGAACAAAATAAACAACACGAAGCAGAGAAGAGGAGTCTTTGCGCAGAGTTAGAAGCCGAGCGACAGAGTAGACAGAAGTTGCTCTCCTCACAGTATGAGTTACAAGAGAGGCTCGACTCTTTGCAGAGGTAACAAAATCAGTTCAAACATAAACCTTTTTAAGTAACAAATATTTTGTATGGTATTACTATTTCTATACTCTCTGTAATGAATATAATCGTATGCTAATTGCTCAAAGAGATTTAACATGTTGTTTAACTCAGGTATAACTCTTTAACAAGTCACCATATAGAAGTAGATTTTTATAGATAGATAATTATAATATAATGGTTGCTTGTCACAGGGCGCCTGCGGTTAAGGAGCACAAGAGGTCACTATCGGATGCCAGCAATACTTCGCAGCAAGAGACTATCGTCGAGGATGTAAGATATTTTTCTATAACAAGATTACCTTAGAGCTGCTGCTATACATTGTCTCGTCGCTGCGTTGGGATAAATGTAATTGTTACTTGCTCGCGTGATATAAAAAAAAAGCAATTGCTTACTTCCATATATATGAATATACTTAATAATAACAGTTATTTTTTTGTACAGGATTTCGGTTATGGGTCTGTACGGTCAGCGCGGTCGGTGGAGGCCTCGCGACCTGCACTTGAGGCGGTCAACTGGTCTGCTGGTCAGCACAATGGACCCTCTCCTGTAAGCAAGCCTCTCTTCTCCCCCCAACACAAAAAAAAAACACATATATTGGAAGGAATCCCGCATCTGATTAATAATGTTAGATTTCAGCTGTGTTTCCATTTAATTTTTTTTTCTGGTATTATAATCACAGCGATATTATAATATGATTTTTTATTGTTGACTGCAATATTTTAACAATTATATATTTGTCTCGGGTTGTCTCGTTTAATGGGGGAATTCCGTACCAAAATGACTGCTTGGTAACGTTAATGTTATATTACAGATTGCTGACGCTGGACTAGTACTTCGCATGCAGAACAGGATATCGGCATTGCAGAGCGAGTTATCCAGGACTTCCAAACGCGCTTACGATTTGGAAGAACGTCTCATGAGTAAGACAGCTTTCGTTGCATCTCCGTCATTAATAGAAAGGTCTCCTTTATTTCTACGTTTACTTCTGGATCACTTTCAGATTCTATGACAGATATAGTTATTATCTTTCTTTGTCTATTATCGGTATGAGCGTTCTGCAATGGATTGATTCGTAATTTCTGTTTAATAATGTTTTTCTTTCCGCTTATTATTATTTTATATTGAACTAGCTCTTCCCCGCCCGTTTTGCTGGCTGTAATATAAAATTAGACTTGAAATTTGTTTAAAATGTTTCTCGAGACCAATTGCAACCGCAAATGTCTTTTTATAGCAACTGTTACATAGCAATCTCCTAAAAAACACGAACGAAAATGTTTATAAATTTTGGAAATAAAATGATTAAAAATCTATAAAATTTAAAAAGTAAACAGCCTATAACCATCTAAAAATCATTGCGCCTCGAATTGTTATGGGTCCTTGTCTATACTTTCAATAGTTTCCACGTAATTGGCAAACAAACAAAACCCATTTTCTTAATGTATTCATTCATAGTTTCATTCATTCTTAGATTAATTCATATAATTATGTATTCTGCTTCTTCAAAAGTTTAATTTAATCTATAGATCGTCTGTCATCGCCGCCCAGCAACCCCAATATCGACCGCTTCAAAGTTGAGGAGTTGGAGATCGAGAACAAAAAACTGCGGGAGCATCTCGATAGGCTGCGAGCAGCAGGCGATAGCACACTCGTCTCCAAGGAAGTAATAGGTAAGCGTTAATTTCTCAAACCTATAAAATATAAGTGATATTTATATATCAATTTAATTTTTAAAATCCTGTAAATTATAAATGATATTTACGTATCGTTTATAATTTACAGGTTTGTGTATACAAAAGAAAATTTTCGTAATATTTACACCAGTGGTGGCGATAGCAGAAAAGCCCGGCTTGCTCATACATAACAACGTCTGCTGGATGTACCTACTGCTGGAATTCAGGGCCTCACATGAATAGTTAATGCCATTTATTGTGAAAGGCAGTTGTTATTGGAACATGTAGGTTTCCTTATGTTGTATTTCATCATCAGAAGCTCAAGCTTAGTGAGGATCGAATGCGCCCTATTACTACACCTATTTGACACGTTTGGTATTTTATTTTGCTATATAGGTACGGGGTCTAACTATAAAAAAGTCTAATTGTTCAAAGTAATGGTGATATTATTTTTTCTATTTCTAATGATAATTAAGTTTTATATATGTTATTACCATTAGTTATTTCTATTTCTAGAACAACTGAGCGTGATGCAAAGCGAACTGGACCGACGGCGGGACGAGTGCATACAATTGAAGAGCGTGCTCACGAACCAGGTATCCGCATTGTTATGGCAAATTTACGAAATCTGGGTGATCAGGTAGATAAGCAATTTTTGAAAATCCTTTCACCGCCAGCTTTAGTTACCGAACCGGTCCTTTTGTTTATATGGTAATATCGCCTCTTTAATTTCCTAGAAATTTTCAATGATATTCTGAATAATAATCAGTCAAAAGTGTAGCAGAAAACTACTATTAGCAAAAACAGTACTGTCATTTACTACATCACTATTCTTCTATCGTCTGCGTGTTTTATGGATCGTTATGATGAGAAAGGTCATAGATAACATCCTTTGGTGGTCAGGTAATTCGCTTGTCTAATGGTGTCGGTTATCTCTTATCAGCACAAGAACCGCTTCGTTAGCTACTTTACCTTTAAAAAACGATATCTATCTACAAGTCGTTTTAATATAGCACAAACAAATTGATGAATGAGAATTAACATTTGTGGCTAATAGCAATACATCGATGCAGTGTAAACATTTTAACCAACGCCTCCTGTTATAAGCAGACGTATTAGTTGGAAATGAAAATCTGTTCATTGAAATCTCTCTAGTTGGAACGTAAAAATTTGTTGAATGATTTGATACCTTGTAAACGAAAACACGTAATCTTTTTATTTGACCTAAATGTTATCACTGTCAAGTGACAGCCTATCTATGTTAGATAAGCTTTGACAGACAGAAAAATTGCTGTTTATATACGTAAACATCGCGTGTAAGTAAATACGGTGACATGTAGGATTTGTATCAGTCATCCCTGTGTGCTTGGTGTTGCCGCTTCCTTTAGTTCATTACACATGATGTTATACCTTAACCTTGACGTTGAATATTCCTAAATGAATACATGTTATATTTGTGGTACAGTTAGTAATTGTTATTGTGTATTCTGCCATGATAGATTCAGCTTCAGCGGAGATAGTTAAAATTCTGTTCATGGATTTACCCGAACATAGAAGTGTTTTCAGCCTGCGACATAAAGACAGGGTAATTTTATTATTATTGTTCACAGTAAAGTTATACCCATACGAGTACTTAGAATGCCACTGATTTTAAAAAAAAAATATCGGAGCAAAATCCGCCGCCTTGCCTTCCGAATGGAAATCAGGGTAATTTTAAGTTTCTATTCTCATTAATACCCTGGGTAATCTTGTACAACCTCTCTCCTTCTTCCCTTCTCGTCTAGAATCCTTCATGTAAGATCTTTCTCTTTTTATTAACCTCATCCAGCATCCTTGTCGTATAACATACGTAAGACTGGCTTAGCGGACAGTGATTGGCTTATCAAAACCTACGGTCTGCAGTATTAGAACTTACTTTTAATAAACTATATAACGTAATACCTATTTACTTTACTACGTAGTTGTAAGACTAAATTTTCAAAATTTATCTCGGAACGTCCGCCTTTAAAAATACAAACTGTTTTCACTTTCCTAACTTAAGCTAATACATGAAATGATCTCAAATTGTCTCGGAGATAGCGAGGTCGTTCCATTACTGAGCTTTCGCTTTAGAAAATTGTGGTAAGAAAATCAATATGATCCATGAACAATTGGTTTGGTGGACATATGACATTCATCCACCGGCACTCGACCAGCGTGATAGATACCTTAACTCTCCTTATGAGAGAAAGTCTTAACTTTCCCAATATTGGGAAAATTAAGAGAACTATTACCAAAAAAATTATGCATAGTTTATTACTGCGTTCAGATATGTATAATGTTTATAGCAAATTAAATTTATAAAGACCTACACTTAATATATTTTCTTAGTGAAAATGTGACCATAAATATTTTTTAACATGGCAATATTTTATACAGAAATCATGGTTCCAAGCGTTGAAGAGTGTTGTGAGTAATCTGACCCACAATCATTTGACTGCTTTGTTTTGTTTATCGCATGTGTTATTTTACGTAGATTTAACATAAATACACTTAATTTAGTTATTTGACACCAAAAAGAAAGTAGCGGATAGTTGTTTTTTATGTGCAAGAATACATGAATTTATATATGTTTGAATTTAGGCACGAATACTTATTTAAAATTCCGCGGGCATAAGAAAGCAAATAGAGTAACGATAAGAGAAGGAGATTAAAACACTCTTATTGTCAACTTATCACATTATCACAAAAACTAATATTTTGATGTTATTTATTTTGTCTTAAAAGAAGAAAATTTGGTGATGGTGTAGATATGATGGTTCAACCCCTGAAAGGGTAACTAACTATTTTATTTTCGAAATCACTTAAACTAACATTTATTTTTCTTTTGTTTTCTTCTCAACGCATTCCTTTTGCTGACATTGCATGGTATTGTTTTTTGTTTTATTAATTTTTATTACGTTT
Organism: Ornithoptera alexandrae; assembly: GCA_029030555.1. NCBI lineage: Eukaryota > Metazoa > Arthropoda > Insecta > Lepidoptera > Papilionidae > Ornithoptera > Ornithoptera alexandrae. The sequence continues at coordinate 2,116,690 of JARDVY010000018.1, read as the reverse complement.
TTTTTTTAAAACTTCTCGTATGTATTATATCACACGTGTATGATGTTTTAATTTCTCTTCTATACTTACAGACGGTAAATTTGAAGTCACTCGCCACGTCAAACTACGGCTCCGACGTGGACATTATTAACGAAGACGGCGAGCTGGCGTCGGCTTATGAAGCACAGAAGGATATCAACAGGTAATTTAATGTTACCAACACCCACTAGCGTTAGTTGTGAACCTACAACATTACCAGAAAAACAAAAGCACAAAATTTTGAAACTATGATCAAATCCATATTACAGTATTTTAAAATTTTTAAATAAGTCTTTGAATTTCTGGTAAACGCTTAAGGGTTACTAATAATAAACATAATAAATATATATTTGTAGTAAACTGCTTACCAGGTCCAACTAATATTAAATGTTTGTATTAATGAATTTATTATGTAATTCAGACAATTACAAGAAGAGCTCTCCGCCGAGAAGAAGTTCTATTCCGAGCACATAACTAAGGCTAAAGTGGAAATTGAAAGGCTGCGCGATGAAAATGAAAAGTATCAGAAGTGAGTAAAGCTCTTTTCGCTTTTTATGTTTAGCAGGATACATAAGGTTGAAAACTAATTAGCAACTTTAAAATAGTACATAATAGTCTGCAATCGATACATATTTCAGAAAGGCTCGACCGTGGATAGATCCAGACTATTATGTTTTGCAGATAGTAAGAGGGCGTAACTTTTAGAAAAATTTAAAATTTCATAAACAGGTTGCTAATATTTAAAGTTTATAAAAAACAAATCTAAACGTACTAAAGTTTCGCTTTAAGGACACGCAATACATTTTGTCTATTCCAGCGCCAACGTGGATTATAATCAGACAATTTTCAACAACTTAAGAAGACGATGGAATTGTTTGAAAAGCTCATCTATTTACTTCAGTGCATTGTTTAATAGTGAAAAACTTGTTATACACTTTACATGTACTGTCCTCAACATACTCTCAATTTAGTTTTACACACTTATTTGTTTGTGAGATCAATTATTATATTATTATTCACTGTTATTATTGTACAAATCGGTTTAGCTGACTGTTATAGCAAAATTAACAAAAACTGATTAAATTAGGTAAGTATGAAACGTTTGAAATAACTTTATTATTTGTGATTTTTAATTATATTATGAAAAACACTAGTAATATATTAATAAAACAAATACATTAATTTTAAATTTTAAGTGAAATAGTAGAAACAAATTTTGTTAAGTTTACTCATGCTCGTAAGTCAACGGTTGATAATTATACGCATATTAAACTCTCGATGGAATAGAACCAGTTGCCGAAAGTAAAAATATAGATACGGTTCTTTTTAGGTTGTCAATACAATGTAACCACGGTTCTTATTAGAGCTGGAAAACAATGTTACAATGGCTCTTTACACAGCTACAATGCAATGTAACCACAGTTCTTTTCAGAGGTACAAAAATGTCACCACAGCTCTTCAGAACTACAAAACACTGTAAACACAGCCCTTTTCAGAGCTGCAAAGCAATGTAATCATAGCTCTTTTCAGAGCTACAAAACAATGCAGCGATAGCTTTTTTTATAGCTACAAAATATTAAAACCAATTGCTCTTTTCAGAGCTACAAAATAATATAACCATAGCTCTTTTCAGAGCTATAAAAGCAATGTAACCATAACTCTATTTTTGTAGCTCTGGAAAGAGCTATAGCTACATTGTTTTGTTGTTCTGAAAAGAACTATTGTTACGATGTTTTGTAGCTCTGAAAAGAGCTATGGGTACATTGCTTTATAGCTCTGAAAATAGCTATGGTTACATTGTTTTGTAGCTCTGAAAAATGGAACCATAGCTCTTTTCGGAGCTATAAAGCAATAACATCATACCGCTTTTCAAAGCTACAAAGCAATGTTACCATAGCTCTTTTCAGAGCCACAAAACAATGATACCATAGCTCTTTTCAGAGCTACAAAACAACGTAACAATAGTTCTTTTCAGAACTACAAAACAATGTAACTATAGCTCTTTTCAGAGCTACAAAACAATGTAACTATAGCTCTTTTCAGAACTACAAAGCGATGTAACCATAGCTCTTTTCAGAACTACAAAGTGATGTAACCATAGCTCTTTTCAGAGCTACAAAACAATGTAACTATAGCTCTTTTCAGAGCTACAAAGCGATGGAACCATAGTTCTTTTCAGAACTACAAAACAATGTAACCATAGCTCGTTTCAGAGCTACAAAACAATGTAACTATAGCTCTTTTCAGAGCTACAAAGCGATTTAACCATAGCTCTTTTCAGAGCTACAAAACAACGTAACCATAGTTCTTTTCAGAGCTACAAAACAATGTAACTATAGCTCTTTTCAGAGCTACAAAGCGATTTAACCATAGCTCTTTTCAGAGCTACAAAACAACGTAACCATAGTTCTTTTCAGAACTACAAAACAATGTAACCATAGCTCGTTTCAGAGCTACAAAACAATGTAACTATAGCTCTTTTCAGAGCTACAAAGCGATTTAACCATAGCTCTTTTCAGAGCTACAAAACAACGTAACCATAGTTCTTTTCAGAACTACAAAACAATGTAACCATAGCTCGTTTCAGAGCTACAAAACAATGTTACCATAGCTCTTTTCAGAGCTTCAAAGCATTGTCCAACAATGTAACTAAGGCTCTTCTCAGAGTTACCAAACAATGTAACTACGGTTTTCTTCAGAGCTACAAAAGAATATAACTACAGCTCTTTTCAGAGCTAAAAAACAATGTACTGTTGGTATATCACTGTTGTCAGAGAATGTCTTGGTGGTTACTTCCGTCAAAAAGTAGCTTCCAAAGATTGCTAAGTGCCGGTTTGAATGATACTGTGATTAGTGAAATTATTAGAAAAACCAGACTTAACATCTTGTTTCTGAAGATGACGAGCACAGTGCGATACATTGTATTTCATTATAACTAGAGCCACTTAATAACCGATGAACATCCTACTCGGCTCGTCGCTTCATAGAATAAAAACCAATAGAAGGAAATCTGCGCCATTTTAATTTATTGTTATATATTTTATTAATCTATTTTTATTTTTGTTCAGCATTTTTGTTATTCAAATTTCAACATCCCTTTCTTAAATTTTTACAAATCCAAAAAATTAACGCAGCCCCTATTAAAGTCGGAATAAAATGTGACCATTACTCAGTTTTTAGAATAAATAAAACATGCTGTTACTGTACCATTTGAATGTTTGGTGTCTTATATAAAGAACAGAGTAATAACTATAATTGATAGTTATAATAAAAGTATATAATTTATTTCAGGTTGTTAAGTGCTGACCTGAGTCAAGAGCCCAAGAATAAGAGCCAAGAGTACTCGCAGAATGAAATAATAAGGCTCGCGGCAGAAAGCCTTGCGTTACAGGTAAAAAACTTGTATTAAATTTTCTTTATTTCTCCATCTTTGTGTATTACCAGCTTGATTGTAATCTGATTTCTTTATCTCTGTATTATATATAAAAAAAAAACAGTAATAGAAGGGAACAAAAAGGGTATCAGGAGATACCTTTCTTGCTCCTTAGACATTGACTAGGAAGTCTAAAATAAATTTTGTTTTAAGAAAGCGTAATCTTTGACAGGACATCGCCATAAATATTTCTCTTAATTTTTGTTTGCCTAAAGTATTGCTTGACATGTTTTATTATAAAATACTTATTCACTTATACAGTAGTTTACTGTTAGGTTATCGTTTTTAATACAATCGGAGCTAAAAGAGTAAGACTCCTTATGGTGGATCTGCAATTCGTTTGTTGAGAATAGACTGGCAAAACACATTTCTAATCTCTCACAAATCCACCATCTCAACTTTACTAAGTTAACTTGAAGCGCCAACTTCACTATCAATTACGTTCCTCTTGACTCCATCACGTATCCAGGCCATTATAACTAAGCCTCTCCACCATGACCAGGTGGTAAGCAGCCGAATTATTCTACAGGCTTTGTTTCAAAAAGTTTACAAATGTTTAATTTCGGAGTGTTTTTCAATATATCTCTGTTAATATAAAATTCAGTTCTTGAGATTATTTACGTCCTTACAAGGGTTCAAGTATAATAGCACCGGACATTTAAAAATATGTATTTATTATATTCATAAATCGCAGGAGCGTGTGGACAAATTATCAGAGAGCTGTCGGCGATATAAGAACCAGATCCGGCTGCTTGTCAACAAGCTGAAAGAGGCGGGCATTGATGATGTCAATGACATTCTGGAGGGCAATGGTAATTTTCCACGAACTCTTACTAAGTTGTAAATTAGTATTAATCATCGTCGCTAGCTAGAAGACGCCCACTGTAGAGAATAGGTCTCTCCCTAAATATCTTGATACGGATGTATTCTGGGCTGTGCGCAAACCCTGGCTTCACGCAACCGTAGATTAATAGAAGTCTAGAATGCTACCTTAACTTTTGATGTCTTCTGCTGAACATATAATGCACCGGCTATCTGCTTCTTGGCTGTTCCACACTGCGCTTGCCGACCACAAAAATGCGTTTCAGGATGTTCATATCCTATCGGCCATTAGATCTGCAGTCCGACATCAATATATTCATTACACTTAAATTGGAGTGATAATACAATATGTCATCTAATTTTACAGAATCAACGGTAACACAGCTTTCCATGTCCATCATAGACATACCCCCCGTGACGCGCAAGAAGGAAAGAGAGTACCTCGGCATGTTCGAGTATAAGATACAGGACGATCCCGTCATCCTTAAGAAATTGATTACTGGTAACTAGTAACTACATAAAATTACTGGGGTAACCCAACTATTTTTCGTCCATTTCAAAGTCGTTTTAAAATTTTCGTTTTTATACTATTCTCTTTCAGATCTTAAACCTCGAGTTGCGGCAACACTGCTGCCCGGTCTCCCCGCTTACATCTTATTCATGATGCTGAGGCACATGGATCACGTAGACGACGAGCCTAAGATGCATCACCTCATGAAGGCGGTACGCACCACTGTCAAGAAGACCGTTAAGAAACGTGCCGACAGTGTCGAGTATAACACCATCTGGCTATCTAATATGCTCAGGTAGGCATTGACAATGTCTATTGTCTATGGATGTGTTTTCCTCTTTTTTTTATCTACAATGTGCTATTAGTCTACATTTTCACCTTGTTTATAATTAACGTTGTACGTATTCGAATTTCAAATTCGTTTGATAGAGCAACTGGGTTTCAACTATTATATTTTAGCAGCATATAGTTAGATTTAATATTCTTCAGACTCCTGAACAACCTGCGTCAGTATAGCGGAGACGCGGTGTACCAGGCGTCGAACACGCCACGTCAAAACCAGCAGTGCCTGCGCACCTTCGATCTCTCGGAATACAGACAGTTGCTTAGCGACACAGCTGTTGGAATCTATCATGGTATACGCAAGATTTTAATAAGGATTCAGTTTGCATTTTTAGTCTACTTAACTAACTATTGAAATACCGATAACCAGGTTTGATCCAGCTCTTGCAAAGACAGCTGGAGCGTCTCATTTTGCCGGCTATCCTGGAGTACGAGGAGATCAGTGTACAATCGGGACCTGCACGCGCCGCACCCACCAACAGCGCGCCGGCCGGCCCTGCGCGCCTCAAACACGAGCTGGCCACAGTGCTCGACCATTTGCGCACCTTCGCGGTAGACCCACCGTTGACCGTCACCATCTTCAAGCAGGTGTGTGACGACTCCCGTGCTCGATTATTTCGGTGGAGAATTTTTTTGTGTTTATATCCTTATTACTATAAATGCATGTGTTGAGCCGTATGGTTACATTCAGCTATCTCCACCACGACTACCGACTGATACCTCATCTTTAGTTGTACAAAATTTAATCATTATCATCCTTTAATAAATGATGTTTATGTTAAAAATTAATATGTTACAGTTATTCTACTACATCTGCGCGTACAGCTTAAATCAGTTGCTACTTCGCAAGGATCTGTGTTGTTGGGCTAAGGGCTTGCAGATTCGGTACAACATTTCCCATCTCGAAACATGGGTCAAGGAGCACCTTGCTGAATATGGGCAAAAAAGCGTAAGCATCACACTAATTCCTATATTTGATGAGTCGATAAGACGTTCAACTCATACTGAGACGTCTATCGATAATAATTTGTTGCTGATAAGGATAACGTACACTGCATCAAGTCACGTCGCCTTGACACGTTAAATGTTAAGTACCCTAGTAGTTTCACTAGCTACAATGTTATAATGCTTGGTGGCTAAAATAGGCGCTGCAGTGGTTCCTAGAAAATTGGGTATTTTTTAGTATTGGTTCACATAAGAGGCAACAAAGAGATTGTGACTAGCTGTATGTTCCCCAAGTAATAAGTAAGAGACATGATATGCTTGTCTATGACAATGAAGTGAGGACGTTTACAGTCTTTAACTTCTTTAAAAAAAACATGAGAATTTGTGTCAGCTATAGCCTCTGTGGTTAAATATTCAAAATACATTTGACCAGGTGGAGGAGATACTGGGTGCCCTGAAGCCGATCACGCAGGCCGTGCAGCTGCTACAGGCGCGCAAGTCTATGGTGGATGTGGACAGTACGGTTGAGATGTGCGCAGACCTCAACGCCATGCAAGTCTGCAAGGTAAAATTGATATTGATACAAATAATATTAACAGTACAACGATTTCTATTTTAACAAAAATTTTATCTTAGGTATTAATTTTTTATGAGGGCTCTTTTTAAAATTTCAATAATACTATGGAATATTTTTTTATTAACACGAAGCAACGAACAAGCAATTCCCACGTTTATAACAATCATCATCATCAGCTGATAGATGTCCACTGCTGGACATAGGCCTCTCTCAAAGATCTCCATATCGATCGGTCCTGCGCTGCTCTGGTTCCGGCGCCTTGACAACGTCTCAGCATGGCCTTCGGTACCACCCGGCAACATGAGCCGTCGTTTGTGTGAGTTCGTGTGGGGTATTTGGGCCATTTCCCACCACTACTGGCCCAATGCGGGTTGGTGGGAGGGAAGGCCTCGTTTGTTGATTACGTTGCGCTGTATTAAGATATAAATTTTTATATATGTACACCTACTATTTATTTTATACGTTCTTCATGTAGATTTTGAACATGTACACACCGGCCGAGGAGTACGAGGTGAAGGTGACTCGTGAGTTCATACACGAGATACAGAAGAAGATGCAGGAGCGGGCCGGACCAGCCGCCAACAATAGGCCAGTGAGTACCACTTATATACAACATATTCTTTTATTCTTTTAGTGCCACTTCAAAAAGCAGCGTCTCTTAAAACACTTTACAACAATCACTTCAGCCGACAGACGCCCACTGCTGGACATAGATCTCGTGATTTTTGAAAGTGGTCATGGACACAGAATGCTATGCAAAACATTTCCATCACCACTGTGACCTAAATACCATTACAGCAACTATTTCTGCCGCCAAATAGTAGTACACAGACATTACCGTGTTCCGGTGTGTAGGCCGCTGTAGCACATTTTTGTGATCAACATTTCTTCATATTATTCCGATCCTCTATGCACTACTAAAACCATTTTGTGAAAAAGAAATAATATTCATTATTATCAATTTCCAGCAAAATCTGTTAATGGACACGAAGATGATATATTCGGTCCAGTTTCCGTTCAATCCGTCTTCCATCCGTCTGGAGGATATCGAAGTGCCCGAAGTGCTCGAACTGGACGGACTGCTCACGAAGATATAAACAACTATAACGGTTTTTTTTTCGTCAATTGCTCATTCAAGGTGCAGACCTATAAATTTGACTTAAGAAATTCTAATAATAGAATTTCTAGGTGTTTGTCCAGTCTATATTAGTAAGTTAGTAAAAATGTTTTTTTTTTTTAGTTTCTAATTCCGTCGTCAGCCTAATCCTTTGGTCGTGATTGTTTATGGTTTCATAACATTAATATATTACACTATAGCCCAAAGCGGTGAATGCGACTCGCGAATGTAATATAGCAGGTTCGATTCCGCCATTAAACTGTTACACGCTTATACCGCGATCTATAAGCTGAGCTGGAGTTGTCAATATTAATTAAATTTGCCAATATTAGGATTTTCTTTTAAACAAATCTTTTGTCATTCAGTCATGTGTTTGAAAGTTTTTACTCGATATATTCCTTTATACGCTTTACTTTGATTTTTCACTCTTCGTATAAGAATAGTTGACAAATGCTCCATTTGTTAACTTAACTTATATGTCTATAGATGACCATAGACAGTCCTACTCCTACGATCTTTAAACTCGTTCGCGCACCATTCGAATCAGGCGATTTCTTTCTACCTTTACCAGATAGCTGATCTAATTTAGGACTTACCAGCACCCTACATCTAAATTTAATCATTTTCAAATAATAACTTTATAATATACTTTATGATTCTCTCTATCCACTATTAAAGGAGGAATTATCCAGTGTTTCTTTTTAAACATTTTTCTATTTATTTATAATCTACATGTGCGTATGTAGTAGAGCTGGAAGACCATCCTATAGAAATAAATTTACTATAGTTACATCTCACACTACAGATGTAAGTGAACAGTTGGGTCTGCGGCATATTTACTTATTTATATTCCATTACAACGAAACCTTGCCATGAAGCATTTCTATATTTTATTTATTTATATATAAAACTTTGATATTGTATGCCATAAAACATTGTTATCGTGTGCCATTTCTTTTATAGTATTATCTCTGTAAAGGTACAAACTTGTTATTTGATGAACTGTTATATACATGTTATTTTTTTTTTATGAGCTTCCGCTAAGAGAGATATAGAACTTGATAATACACCACAAACTTCTTAACAATGGAGTTGCTGAGCTATTAGACTATTTATATGAAAAAATTAATTTACCAGCAACCATTAAGATGTTTTATAAGTTATAAATTATCTTATCCTCTCCATATAACACATTAGATATTTAAATGTAAAAGTTAAATAAGTGTATCAATGGATAACATATTTATTATTAATTAAACTATCTTCAGCTATCGGTGGAAAGGATAAAACTCCTTATGCTATCTGAAACGAGGGTTAAATGGGCAAAGAAAAAAACTGGACTTTTTAAACAAACACTTACGCTATTATGATTTACTTGCAGCTATATCCTTTTTCAAAAGCCCTTTTAAGCCTAAAACTATATTGTTATGATATAGTAAATATAAAGTATTAGTTTCTTACTTTTAATGGATTATGAAATCAATGAAAACTAATTACAATTATTTGAATTTATTTTCAAATAAAATGTACAATAAATAGTGAAATCGCACTTAGTTCACATATTACTACTCAAAATTAGACTTGGTACTTAAAGTTACACTCATTGTAGAAAAATATATGTTACGTTAACAACTATACTGTGTATGTTAGTGCGCGTCAATTTATTGCGTTTTCTGTTAAATATTTCGGTACAATAACATATTAAAGACAATATAGTGTTAGACACAGAGGATTCAGGGGTCGGCAGCCATTTTTGCTCTGACTCGACTCGCAATCAACCAGAGTATTAGAAATGTTTAGATTCAGTATGATTTATCTTTATTTTCTGAACTAAAGTGGGGTCAATTGAAATTGTGAAATGGATCACTTTGTGACCATTTGGTTATGGGTTGCTATTCTCCCGGATAGTGAGTTTTATGTTAATATAAACAGAGTACATATTTACAATTAATATATTTACGAGGTAAATGTAACAGAATTTAAATATTAATTACATCTTTCTACTACTATATAAATACAGTAATATTTAGCGAGACAAATGAAATGTCTAGTTAGATATTAGTGTATAGCCTATAAATTTCCTTTTTTCTCTAGAACTTTCCATTCTAAATTACTAATGATTTTTCTCTCGCATAATGTACAGCTTTGAAGTATTTGTGGTGAAAGTATTAAAAAATAAAAAAAAAGCATAAACAATTATATAAATATACATAGTTGTAATAAATGCACAAAGTGTTTGTGCCTTTATTAAAATATGTTATTAGAAAAAAAAATATTCATTGATCAGTTAAAATACATACATGTGTCATTTACATTTAAACTGTATCAGAAGCTGTATCAAAATGATCTATCATTATATATTGAAATAATCTAGTATTAAAATTTATAAAAAAAATGCAATAATAGAAGAGAAATGCTTTAGTTATTTACTATTGTTGATATTGTAAAACGTGATGACCACTATAATATTACTAATGAATTATATTAATACATTTAGAGTTTTCTCCTATATATATAAATTGGGAAGATCTTTTGAAATCATTGAACTAGTAACATACATGGATTCAACATCAGAAGTAGAATCAAAGATATGTGACATTGATTAAACCCACAATTAATCAATGTGGTGTATAAATGGCACCTTCCTCGAGTTCCAGTAGTGGGAACATTAAAGAGCCCTTCAATAACAAAAAGTCACATATATACTTCTTCACTCAGACTGTTGTATAATAATATTATTATTTAAAGCATATGAATATATAAATATGATTGAAGGCATACATTTTGTAATACATAAAAAGTAATCAATTGAAGTTTTTATATATATATTAAACACAGTTATTTTCATATGTATTTAATTATATGAATACTCTTCAAATTTCGCTCTTTCCAATATCTATACAAACATATATGTTAATCATGTACTGGGATACAAACAAATCAGTACATTACACCACATAATATAGTTACGGTGTTATAGTTTTTTATTAGATATAAAAATTAACATATACATGTGTTACCATTAATTCTTTGCTTTAGAAGCAACGTTATAATACTTACTATAGAGTCACCGAAGCAAAGGCAGTGTATATTTTTTTTGTTCAAATTATCTACAGACTTCTGTATCGTTAAAGTAAAAATCCGAACTTCCTCCTGCTTATTTAATTTCTAACATTATACTTTAATTATGAACATGGAGTAAAGTTTTAGTAGATACATTCAATTAAAAAAAATTATTACTCTGTATCATTCCAAAATATATTCCATTTCCCCTGTCTTTGCTTTCACATGAGTCGTACACAATATTTGATAAGATTTAATTTTGTATATTTGCGAGATGTGTTGTATATTATAGGCATTAATTTGTATTTTTTTTTTACATATATTGTTCCTTTAAAATCAAATACGGTTTTACTAGTGATAATAGTGTTTGTTACAATTGTCGTTATTTTCGTCCTGAACTCTTTAGACATTAAGTATAGGAATACCTTGGATTTAGGGACTAATCATTCCTTTACACGTTGACAAAATATAGAAGATATATATTCATTAATAGTTGTATTGTATATGTTGAAAACAATTTTATTAGGTAATATATTGAAAATATCAATAATACTGTTTATACAAAATGTGTTAAAATGTGGTACTAAATATTTTGATGGTTTATTGATTATTACTAAATATAGGTGCTGAAGCGATTTTCATGTCTAATTAAATATCATTATTGTATAATAATGATATTTAACATACAAAAAAAAAACAAATATATTAGTCTAAATATATACATGATATCAATTGTTACCATATGAAAATTTTAGGTGTTTAAACAGTATAATGCTTTAAAAGTAATCAACGGCAGTGACATTTGACGCTTCGGTATTATATAATCTGCATTGGAAGCGCTTCTGTTAAAATGAAAACAATTTTGGCGCTATTTTAGAAAGTAAAATGGCTTCCTTGCTTAACAGTAATTTAAAAATAATTATCTCATTTTTAGAATTAAATAGATGTAACTGGGAAGTTGTAGTTTTTTGGAAAACGGGCATGATTATTTTTTTTTTTATTTAATTAAGCGACGACGAGCGGGACGTTCACCTGATAGTAAGTGGCCTGCCCATAACAACATGGCGGTAGTGAGGATGGTATACACAGCACGCCATTGCGCTTGTCGCCTGAGACGTAAGATGTTGAGTCTCGTTACCTCAGTAATTGCATTAGCTAGAACACCATTCAAAACGGAACACAGCAATGTTTGTACACTACTACACTGGGTGTCAGCTGCAATAGGCGCTATGATGATACTTATCTAGACGGCATCTCTGACAACAGAGATTTACCACCAGTGAAATTTTAATCAAGATATACTGTTATCTAATCTATATTATTTCTTTTTTATATGACAATGTTTTTCTTGTAATAGAGAGTCTTTTTTTCTATAAAACATTGTAGACGTCTCGTAATTCACACTTTTCATTAACGAATATAAAAATTTAATTTCAAATGGCATATGATAGAATAAAAGGAATTTTGTGTTAGGTCAGTTTTATTCTAATTACGTATAACATCATTATCTATTGCATTTCAACAATTATTTATGCCAACCTTCACTAGTTGGAGAGACACTTTAAGAAGAAGAAATTATTTATTATTCATATACTCGTTTACATTCAATTCCTCAGTTTGATAGTAATTTTACATATGAAGTATTATTTTTCTTAATATCGTTCTTTAGAAGAATCGCGACAAAGTTAACATTATACGTATAGGGTAATTCGGTTTTTTTTTCATTGATGCGAAAAAGTAAACTTTCATAATTATTACAAAACTTTAGCAATAATATGCATATCTTTAAAATTTTCATTTTAATATTCTGTTCCTAATATAAATTAAGTAATAAAATGTCATTACTCAAATCTTTTATCTTTTTGTTATTTATCGTATTATATTGCTATTGTGTGTTTATAAGATGTATTGTAAACATTTACGCTTTTTCTATATGTTTAAAACTTTTGATACTAAAACAGCCTAAATATTAATCATTCATTGGTATTGATTTGCTAATAGTATATAAAATAGTTTGCCATATAATTTTTAATACTTTTCAAGTACTTAATCTGATACCTTCATGTTAACGTTTGACCAATATTTGTCCAAACATTTGTCTAAACAAATTTTGTAAAATGTTTGATCAAATCATCGCCAATACCGTGCAAGATATGTTGTATACGATTAGGGGTCGGTATCAAACAATCGTGTAATATTTTTTTTTTTAATTTAAATTATATTTCTCTTTAAATCAATGTTTGAATTAAGTTTTGTATTACTATTTGTTATAATTACACTTAACTTATAAGTAATTTACTTAAAAACCCGGCATCATAATATTTGTACTTAAATCGTATAATGATAGTTTGACTTTATCTTTATTTACCTTTAAATATACATAATCAGAAATAAATGAAGTAGTAAATTGAATTAATTATACATGTTAAAACTTCAGATTAATACACTACATTTGTAATAATAATTATTGTTCTTGTCTGTTGGAAACTAGTTTTTTTTCTGATCTTTGATTATCATATATCTTTTTGCTATGCAGTACGGTATAATGATATAAAAAAAAACCACTTATTATTAGTAGTTTCAATAATTTATTTCCATAATGAATATTGTATATTCCGCTGTTGAATATTCGTCCCATATCAGTGTATAATCTATAACAATGAATAATCCGGAGGCATTATTTGATAATTATCCTCCGTGTGCTGTGAGCTGGTACATTCCTTAGCTTTTAGGTATATATTTATTGTTTTAGGTATTACAGTTTTCCGTTGTAAAGTACATAAAGAAATAAATGATGTTAGAGATTCATTTTTTTCTTTCTCTCCCTTGTCTCATTCTCTACCTTGCTTGCTACCCCTACCGCTATGCTTCTCAACATCCCGATCATAACTTTTGTAGAAGCATGCGATTGTGATCTGAACTGAATTTCTGGTTTTTATTTTTTTTTTTGGTGACGGAGTAAGTGACATTGGACCGTGGATGATGATATTATATTATAATAAAGAATTAAGTTTGAGTTTATTTTTATTCGACGAAAAAACAAAATGAGCGACAGTTTCACTTGAAGGTAAGTGATACACCTGTGCATAACATGATACTAGTTACGATGACATACACAGCAACACGTGCTTGTCGCGGTGAAATATTAAATCTGCTTCACTTGTGTTAGTTACCTCAGTAATCTCGTAAACTGCAACGTACTTCAAATCGGAACACAATATTCTTTGGCGGCAGATATAGACGTTGACGCAGTGGTATTATTTCACAGCTAAATTAATAACATATATATGCACATTAAAGAGAAGGAGTGGGCGCTGTTTCTTTTTTATCTATAACCCGCTAAAACAACCGAAAAATTATAAAATAATCCACGTGTGACATTATTAAGAAACCAGGGACTCCTGTGTTGCATGGACTCCTGTAATGCAAACGTAACCACTCAGACACGGCAAAAATTGTGTTATGAGAAACTGGCTCAACTCCGCCCACTTTGTTGGCCGTGACAACCCCGCAACTCCCTTTTGGGACGGAATTTTGTAAAATCCATTCCTAACTGGCCTCTAAACAGCAAAAGCAATGTTTTTACCAAATTTTGTGTGTTTACGTCTAATAGTTACGGAGATTTCGTGATGAGTCAATGAACCTTTGGATATCTTCTATATATATAGATGAATAATGTGTGAATTTCATTAGTTACTGGCTAGATAAAGTTATGACTGGAACTGGTCGTTACAAGCCCGAGAAATTATAAAAATAACTATATACTAATCTAGTGGTTCCCCGAGGGCTTTGTTGGCGGCAACAACTCTGTAACTCCTTTTTGGGAAGGAATTTTGTAAACTCAGTTCTTAGCTGACCTATATTCGGAAAAAAGGAATATTCTAACCAAATTTCAAGTTTCTAGGCCTTATGGTTCTAATGATATCGTAAAGAATCATACATTAATACAAAGGTGGAAATCTCTTATATATGTGTATACTAGCAGTTCCTAGATACCCGTAATACAAAATAAGGCCACATGTGACTTTTTACAGAAACCGTTACTATAGCAACCGCATAAATAATACGAAATAAAAATATTTATAAAAGTAAATTAGCAATAAAATGGTGAAGAATCTATGAAATTCCTATATATAGCCTATAACCATCTAGAAATCATTGCGCGTCGAATGGTCGCGGTTCTATGTCGATACGTTCACTAGTTTTCATGTGATTGGCGAGCGTATAACAGTAGTGTAAAACGAAAGTTAAAAATTTTATATAATAATAAAAAAAAATGAGAATTTTACAAGGTGTCGTCTTGTCGTAAAGCTTATAACATTTAATTACGTGGCTAAACAACCTTCACCGGCTGAACCATTATCCAGTTCACCGCGCCAAGTGGCAAAGGATACACGTATTAGTGATTTCGCGCCTTTGCAATCGCGCTGCACCGTATAACGTGAATTGTTTACTTATCAATTTTTATTTGCCGCGAATATTTACACAACTGTCAACTTCTGACACAAAACACTGCCGATGTTCATTGTAAGTTATTATATTTTATAAGTAAATTAATGCATATTAGAATTATATATAATTAGTTTGTTTATATAATTATAATAATTAAAAAAAAATATTTTTCAAAGTTTGGTTGTAATCAAAACTTTAAAGTTGTGTAATTATAATTACTGTTGAGAGATTAAAGAAAATATACCATTGTGTTTTCGCAAAATTAGAAATTGTATGGGCAAGCGTATCACTTAACATCAGGTGAACGTCCCGCTGGTCTCGTCACTTAATTGTATAAAAAAAATGTCAAAGGAATACCTGTTATCGAAAAACTTGAGATAACGATTACATCAAGATAAAAATCTCCAATCAGAATGCTTTGCAAGGATGGGATGGGTGTCTTCCATCCTCGCAAATTACTAACGCAGTCTTGTCAGATATATTTCTAGATTCTATTAAAAGAGGAATATCAGCGGTATTATAGATTTTTCGCAAACCGTGTCGATAAAAAAAGTTAAGAACATATTTTTTTTATAATTAAGCGACTACACGAACGCGATGTTCACTTGATAATAAACGATAGGGCTGCTCATAACGTGGCTCTAGGGTGCACTATATTGTGGTCATCACCTTGAGACATAAGATGTTAATTCTCGTTACCACATTAAATACACTAACTACAGCGCCTTTCCAACCAGAACATAGTAATGTTTGCACAGTACTGTTAAGCTGCAGAAATAGGCGCTGCGATGGTGTCTACCTAGACGGTCGCCGGCAACAGAGATCTACAACCAGTGAAATCTTAATTTTTGAATTCGCTCCTTCAACTTGATCATTAGATCTATTGAATAATCTTTATTTACCTATTTCTGGTTGATCAGTTATATCTGCTTGATTAATAACCAATTTGAGAGAAGTGTAATTAAGTAAAAACTTACTATATCTCAGGAGTCGTAGTAATTTATTAATATTAACTGCACTGACCTACTTCTGGCTTAATGTACTTATGAGTGGAGGACAATGATTATAAGCATTAGTTTTGCACCAATTATAAAACAAATAAATACTAAATATAAAAACTGTTTACACAAACAGATAATGTACTAGATTTTAATACTTTCTTATTGTAGACTATATTTTAGTTATCAATTTTAATTGCTTCTCAAGTAATAAACTAAACTATATTATTGAAGTATATTTATGAGATTTGTTTTAAAACTTCACTGCTGGTAGTTCTCTATTGCCGTAAACAGTATAGGTAGGTACCACCGCAGCGCCAATTTCTGCAGCCAAACAGCAGTGTGCAAACATTACTGTGTTTCGGTATAAACGGCGCTGCGTGATTACTAAGATAACGAGACCTAACATGTTATATCTCAGGTGACGAGCATAATGTGGTGTAGTATATACCGCGCCATGTTGTTATGGGCAGGCGTATCACTTATCATCAGGTGAAGCTCCCAATTGTCTAGTCGCTTAGTTAAATAAAAAAAAAACTATAAAAGTTAACTTATTTTAAATGATGTCATGCAGTAATCATTGGAAACCCATATAGTATAATATACATTATTATAGTCTTTCATCTTTTAAATGGATTTTTATTAAAATTATATTGACGAGAAAAATACGAGGATAAAGAAGCAGAAAAACATTTTTATAAATAGTTTCCATTTATAAGATTTTACCGAAATTTTTAATTCCTTCTCAAATTTCATAATAACAAAATTATTTATACATGCCGTGTAAAGGTGGAATTTATGCGATGGGCATTATATTCCAGTTTACCTTGAGTGATGCAGAGATACTATAAGGAAAGTGCATAAACTAAAAATTATTCGCTATATATATACATGTATGGCTTAGTGGTGTTCCTCGAGAGAGGCCTCTGTCAAGCAGTAAACTGGCACAGTCTGTTGATGATGATATATTAACATACATATAAAATTTTAAATAAATATTTCTATGAAGACTCACACATACTATACTTGAGAAGAAATTTTGATTTAGACGTACTTTTGCATGTGCATAAGTGCTTAAAAGTACATTGATCAGTTACGGTTCTTGATATCGAGAGGGAGCGCACCCTAGAAAAGCATAAATTGAATAGAGATGAAGAGTGGTTAGAACGTAAATACTTAAAACAGGAAGTGAGATAAAAAGAGGTTTCGGAGGTGTCAGAATAGAAAATAGAGTGTTGAGAATACGCAGACTTTGCAACTAACGAACAGTTAACCACTTTAACTGAGAACGGAATGTAGACATGATCATACTTGGGAAGGTTGAAAATTAATCAGTGTAGTTATTTAAAAGACGGTCGTATTTATTGAGGAGGTCTGCACTCAGGGCGCAGACATCACCACAGTCGATAATAGGGAGAATTAAAGTTTATACAATCAGCGCTTTGGCTTCGAACGGGAGAAAGTTTTCCGAGAAAGTAGAGAGCTGGCAAAGTACCGGTTACTATCCGGCTAACAGCAGTTAAGGGTTGAGACGATGTGAAATTATGTTGACGAACATTTATCTTTCGCCATGGCAGTTGACACAGTACCTAGTAATAACTAGTTTGATTCCGAGGCCACGTTTCGTTAGTGGTAGGGTTTTCTCTAACCCCTCTGACTACTTCATTGTCACTTCAAATCGTGTAAATTTGAAGTCAAATTTTTAGCCATTGCAGTTAAATAAAAGTTAATCGAAATCGGTGGATGTTGGAAGGCCCCTCACAATGTGGACCGATGATCTGATGAGTGTCGTGGGTAGCCCCCAGATGCGGGCAACGCGGGACCGATCAATGTGGAGATCCATGAAGGAGGCCTATGTCCAGCAGTGGCCATCTATCTGCTAATGATGGTGATTATGATGATGACTAGTTTAGAATAATTTAACAGACATACAAACTCTCTCGTTTATAATATTAGCACAGATCGCGTCGTCCCACTTACTGCGAACATTAAACAGGTTTCATATAAATATTTTGGGGCACACCAGTTTAGAGTAAATTTGTACATCTACAACAATTCCTGTTCTGCCATCAATTCGCCGCCGCTACATCTAAATGTGGAGATTTCTATAACAGATCGTTTAACTTTTATCTCACATTCCATAGAAGCTAGTTATGCCATTGTTGCTATCAGGTCGCACGATAAAAGTGTCGACATACTCGTAGCATAACAGTTCAGCGATAGGCGATTGCCGTATAGGCCCTTAGTACTTGAAACGCGGTAACGGCCAGAATTATAACCATCGGATGCCCTCGTAGCAAAGTGGCTATCCGCAGCACACCTTTCGCTCCAACGGGAAACGAAACGTGAGCAGTTGCGAACCTCGTCGCCGCGATTCTGGCACGAAATATATTCCTCCATTGTCGACCCAGACAGAACTCCTCATGTTTGGGCAAGGTTAGCCTTGTTGCATGACGACGCTCATGAAAGCGGAGGAAGCGAGAGAGGTGTGCAAGGATCGTAGCAATTGGAGAGAAGTGGTCTCTACCTACCCCACTGGAAACGAGGCGTGATATATATGTAAGTATGTATAGGATGTTCTCACATCCCATTTATAGGTGAGACACATCAACACCGACAGACTCACTCTGTGACCAGCCCTCAAACAGACTGCACTGCTTATAGGTACATTTAAAATTAGTTTTATTCAATTAAGTAAATTTTTAAAAAAAAAATCTCCGCAAAACAAAAATTCTACTAGATTTTATATTATTTTCATTGCTTTCCCTCTTTTTTTTTAGTTTATTTCAGATATTGTTATTTGATAACACTCTCTATAAACATTTCGTCGTCTTCGTCAATCCGGCAGGCCACTGCTTCCGAGTATAGTTCATACGCATTAGTATAAATACTTATTTCAATAAATATTAATAAACGTTATAAAGAATTAAAAAACACAAAAAAATAAACTGTTATTATTATTTAATTAATACAAATTTATAATTAAACTACTAAGACAAATGTTACATTGATCTATTGTTTATGCTGTTTTAAAAGGATTCTGACATTCTTTAAAATGTCCTGTCGAGTTATGTAAGAGATATCTAAAATTTTCTAGACACATCTTTAATCCAATTGATTACTTTTCTTTGATTAAGAATAATTTAACAATAAAATAAAAAAAAAACCTTCAACTTAATTAGATTATTTAGATAGCTATAGGTAGCGTTCATTATAAAGATAATTGTGACTTTCATCTGATGGTAAGTGATGCGTTTCCCCCCCGAACAGGTTCCTGGCTTATGGTTGCGGTGGGGCTTAGTCTTAGTCTTAGGGTAGTTAGTGGGGGTCACTTACAGTGAAGTTAAGATGAACCTACCTGACCAGCTCGAGGCGTAGGGCCGGCCCGACGTGGCCGCCCCGGGTGAGCTCCGTAACCACACCTGGGATGTGAGAGTGCGTGTCCTTCGCAGCCATGGTGGAATCACGGAGCGAGATGACTGTCGGTATTGCGATTCGCCGCTCTCCGTATAAAACAACCCCCTGTAAAACAAAATACTGTTACCCCTGCCCATAACAACGTGGCGTTAGTTAGGATGGTATACACTGCACCACATTGCGCTCGAACTATGATGTTGTCTCGTTACCCCAGTAATTATACTAGATTGCACAGTACCATTTGTCGTCTGCAATAGCCGCTCCGATGATCTCCAGCAGCAGAGACTTGTACAACCATATCACGTCTTTCGAAACAATTATAAGGTTTTGTGTTAGGCTGATCCTAGGGGTAAGCTATCTGCGGTTATAATGGGGTAAAATGGAAAGAATAATAGAATTATTATATCAGCAATACGGGAAATATTCTTCGATGGTGGTGTACTGGTGGTAGAGCTATGTTGCCGGAGACCGTCTAAGTAGGTACCACCGGAGCGTCTATTGCAGCCGACAAAGAGCACTGTGCAAACATTCCTGTGCCTCGGTTTAAAGGGCGCTGTAGCTAGTAATTACTGGGGTAATGAGACTTAACGTCTTATGTGTCAGACGACGAGCGTAATGTGATGCTATGAATACCGTCTTAACCAGCACCACCTTGTTATTGGGCAGGCGTACCACTTACCATCAGGTGAACGTCCCGCACATCTCATCGCTTGTTTAAATAAAAAAATATGTATCTCTGGTGAACGATTGTGATATTTTCCGAGTAGTGAACCTTCGCTGGCCCTCGTAGACCTTGGGACGCGACAACGACCTCCTGACATATTTAATCACATGTCATATAAATAATAAACAAGTTGAGAAAGTGATTGGCGCCACGATGTTTATTGTAACTTGTTTTGAGACTTCGCACAGCAGTGGAGCAAACAAGGGGACTGACGGCTAACGACTGCAGTTGTTATTGTGTTCACACATTGTTTGGCTGATGCCCGGACGTATCAGATTTTACCACCACCTCGTATCATTACCATACTTTATCTATCTAATTACTTGTGTACCGTTGAGATGGAAAATGCAGATTCTATACCGCTTTCGTGGCTGACCGCCGTGCTTTGTAACACAGAGATCTTTCGTTCAGTATCCAGGCAACATATTGTGGTATTGGATTGGTGGTGAATCTGCTGCAATAATTGCTATGTTGGTTAACAATGAAGTGTTCAAAGTAAACTTGAAGCAGTGATGGCTCAGTATGTGCCTGAGGTGGCGCGGGTTCTGTTCACCAACTTGTACTTGACTTGCGCAATGTATAAACGACCTTGGCTCTTTTCTTGCAGGAGAAGTGATTAAGGAATGTTAATTGAGTTATTTATTAGAGTAGACTAAATTAACTATTAGTACGAGAATTAATCCTGTTGATCAGAATATGAAATATTTAGTATGTACATAAATAATATTTAAAATTGAAAAAGGCCCGGAGCGGACAGATCGTATCGGGGAAACCCCACGCATAAAGCATCAATCGGAAGTTCCGTCCTTTCCAATTCGAAGAAATGAAGATCCGTAACATACTTCTCGATTTATTTTCCTTTCTTTTTTGCTGTTTACCTTTATAATATTTATTAAAAACTTTGGCATACCCACGATGAAAAATATCACAATAAAATACTCCTTGAAAAGAGTAGATCTTTCTCGTGACGTAATCGACATTCTATCAAAAACACAACATGAAAGTTATCACACACTCATTTACGAGTCTAGAATAAAATAAAGGACAGTCTCTATAATGAAGAAACGTTTGGCCTTGTGCTCATTGAAGTTACCACTTATTTGCCCTTTAGAAGTTATGACACATTCTGACGATTGACGTGTGATGATAAGGTCCGTAAACAGTTCTCTGTGATGTTCATTCTTGTACAGTAATTATTTACTATTAATTTACTAGTAGTAGATGTCTATTGGAGATGTTCTTCGTCTCGGTAACTAGATAATAAAATTTAACAAAACAAACTGAATGATAAATTAACCTAATTTACGTACAAACAATTCACCGATAAAAGATTTTATAGATTTTTACAGAGAGTTGTCCCCAAAGGAATTTATCAAAAGGTGTTTCTTACCCTACATTAATGAGGGTAAGTTGTAGTTAAAAATAATATTTAACTTCCATAAGACACGACTGTTTTCGAAGTTAACAGCAAATCTTCAGGCATGAAGAGGCACGACAAGAAGAAATTAGGGTTATGTATATTTCAACATATTCTATTCTTACCAGCCCAAGAGTACAGCTGCCGTTGACTCCTTACTAACACCTAAGTTGAAGTAATTAACCGCTTCATGCAAAACCTTGTCGTTTGCAATACGATCCGATATAAAAAGGTCAATCGTAATAAAATAATAACAGATAAGTGAAATAATCCATTATCGTTATAAACAAGTGATAAATATATATCTGATAAGTTATATACCGTACACGTACATATGTACTAGCTTACATGTATTTATTGCATCTGATTTTCAAGTCCATGTCAGACGTTTTTTTTAATCAATTAAGCGACGAGACGAACGGGACAATCACCTGGTGGTAAGTAATAAGCCTGCCCATTCCAACGTGGCGTGGCGCTAGTTAGGAAGATATATACGGTTTATATTTATATCGCTTATGCTTCCCTTAGTCGCTGAAGGTAGGGAGAATCGTAATACCAGTACTCCTCTCCCTCAGTACTTCATTCTTGGCTGCCGTACTGATTACAAACGGCGTCTCCATTAAAATACCATTCGCTGCATATCCACACGAACATCGGAGGTGTAAATCTGAAGCGAGTTCATCAAACTCATCTGGACGAGCCGTTTCAGGCCTCCCGACAGCCAACTTGGCTCCTCTTTATTTCACCGCAGGTTATCAGGATTGACTATTATCTATACAGTCTCCACTAACAGAGAACACGTCACATCGTGATGATGATGTTATCAGATAATATTTATATTAATATAAATTAATCAGCATATTTCGCAAAACAAAGTAATGAGTTAACAATTACAGTTGGCTGTTAATATCAGAAGTTTGATTAATTAACAAGTATATTTATAAAATATAGTAAAAGTAGTATTTTATTGTTAAGTTAAATATTGTAATAGTAAAGTCATTGTAATACTTAAGTCATTGTATTACGCTACAGGGGGATGGTAAGACGCACTGCCGGCAGACCCGTCACAAGGCGGGTCGAAGTTGAAGCTGCGGTAAGTCGACGAATCTATCACCAGCTAAGTTTGCTTAAGCATACGCTACTAAGTTTAAACTGAGGCAGCCTAATTGAGATCTTAGTTGATTTGATAATTCCACGCGTGCGTAAACCTTTTGCTTATCTATCTCAATAAAACATCTTATCGTTACACGCAGCGATCCAGTCCGATTCGCGATTCCGAGGAGCCGGTGCTACCGAGACTTTACGCGCATGTTTACGAGTTTACATATTTGTGTATTTACATCTAATTCATGTATTTTTTACTAAAGACCGACATCATCATCATCAGCCGTTACACTGTAAAGATCGCCGCCCCGATCGCCCCCGCGGTCCAGTTTTAACATAAACTCCATTCAATCATGGTGAGTAAATAAAAAGGTTGCAAATTTTTAATTAATACATATATTATTAATGAAATGTGATTATACTTTTAAGTGTTTCTCTTATTAATATCTTCTATAATTGTTATCGTTATATTTTATCTCATTAACTGTACTAAGACTGACACAAAATTTTTCTTTGTTCTATAATTTTATGTTAGTTGTAATTTAGCCTCAATTTTATAGTCGATTAACTTGTTTGTATATAAACTGGTATTTTTTATAATATTTTACTTTTAAAATATCTAATATAATTAATGAAAATTATATTTTCTAAATAACTTTGTGTTACAGTTAGTAGAACTTGAATTAAACCAATATTTTGTTTTACATTTATATCTCTCTACGAGTTAATTGAACTTGCACAGTATCCTAAAATAATTAACTGCTACCGTATCGGAGTAGAAAACGTAGATATCCCTGGTTAGATTCCAGGACCAACGTAGTGGAGTCTGGTTGATGGTAGTTTTATCAACCCCATCGAGCTAGATAATAGCCTCCCATTGTACATCTGCCACCATAGCTAAGTTCCTGTTGTCAAGGTATGGGAACCTGAGTATTCTAAACGAGCAAGCTTTACCAATCACGACCTCACCAGTCTTTTAACATCGTGCGACATTGAGGTTAAATTTTAAACTATTGCAGTTAAAAAAACTTTATTAGAATTGGCCGACTGGTTTAGTTAGTCGCAGACACAAACTTTCACATTTATAATTAGCATGGATTCGGTTATCTTTCTAACTGCGTCGATTAAAACAGGATTGTTAATTTTTTTTTAATATTTGCCTTAAAAACCATATATATAATTTCAAGCACTTTATCATAAGTTTCAAGTAAACATTAATTATCCTGTTAGGTTCTTTGAACTGTTTTATTACGTCCTAATCGTTGTTTGAATAACGTTTAATAATACTCTTAATGCGGATTAGTTTATCACTATTTCGTTACCGCGTTCCAGTGATAAGTGTAATAAATTTAGGCTACTTATTATTAGGTCTATCTCGATCCGAGGGTGGACGATAAAAACAACGTTTTAAGGTGTGAAAATCCACATAACCTTGTCATCCTTCAAATTGTGTCATCGCTTTCAGACATAAGTTATTGCGTATCGTTCCCTCAATAATTTCACCAGGTACAACGTTCTTCAGGAAACAGTTACCGTATTATCGACATCGGATTAAAAATTATCGAAGAAATTCTTGATTATCTCACCAATGTCCTTGTGTTCACTATCACACGTTTTTAAAACATACCAACAAATTTAGTGTTTGATTAACAATGTACGATAATATCAAGTGTATCATCAGGTCATAAAGTAGACCTCGATTTTTGAGTATATACAGGGTGGCGCAAAAGTAATCCTCCTATCAGAAAATGCTATAAATTTTGCCTTGATGTAAAAAAATTAAAAGACCAAATAAAAATAATCCACAACAAGAATCAGTTTTTAATTTTTTTTTTAAATTACAGCCAAAAAACATCTGAAGGTTACTTTTGCGCCACCCTGTAATAGAAATGAGGTAATATCGTTTTGCACAAAATTAAACTGAACTTGGATTTAATTTCTTTTCTTTATTGACAAGTGGAATTTATACAAGGAGGGATCAAAAAGTAGTGAGAACGACATATATACTTCTTAGTAAGAAAAAAAAAACAATACTGACATAGCTCTGATACATATTTGTAATATTAATAAAGAAAAAATCTTCGATTTTGTTTTTTTCTCAATGTAGTCATTTGTTTGCTTCGTGTCGGAACTTGTACTCGAAAATGGAGAAAACCGAAGTGCGAGCCGTTATTAAATACCTGTATTTAAAAAAGTTAACGACACAAGAGATTCATTGCGATTTAGAGGCAATATTAGGAGAGTCTGCTCCGCCGTATTCCACTGTCGCAAGGTGGGCTTCTCAATTTCGAGTAGGCAGAACGAGCACGGAAGAGGAACATCGTTGCGGCCGTCACCACAACATTTGCATGGGTGACTGACGTGGCCATGGCCACGTCAGTCACCCAAGCAAATGTTGTGAAAGTCGAGAAAATTCTATTGAGCGATCGAAGAGTTACCATCTGATACTTAATTCAAGAAACGGGCATTTCATATGGAAGTATTCAATCCATATTGAAACAATCTTTGAATATGAGAAAAGTCTTGGCAAGATGACTGCCGAGAATGTTAACCGACACTCAGAAACATAACACGACGACGACTTGACATTTCGAAGATATCGTTGGACAAGTTTCAAGAAGATTCTGAAAACTTTTTGTCTCGTTTCGTAACAATGGACGAAACATGAGTTCATCATTCTGATCCCGAGACAAAACAGAAATCTTTGCTATGGAAACGGTCATCATCACCGACCCCGAAGAAGTTTCGTGCCGTGGCATCGGCTGGTAAGGTTATAGCCTCAAAATTTTGGTAGTCAGAAGGGGTATTGTTGATTGATTACTTGGAGCGTGGAATCACTATTACAGGCCAATATTATGCAGCTTTAATTCCCAAGTTGAGGTATACCATCAAAGAGACAAGGAAAGGGACACTTCGAAGGGTCGTGGTATTTCATCACTACAACGCACCCGCACCACATTGTGATGACTGCCATTCAGCAAGCTGGCTTCGAATTGATTGACCACCCCCCTTATTCACTCCAGATCTGGTGCCTGGCGATTTATCTGTTCCCCAAATTGAAAGAATACTTAAGGGGAAACAGGTACGAAGACGATAACGAGGTGATGGATGCAGAGGAGAGCTTTTTGCAGGACCAAGCCAAAACTTTTTTTTTTTGAAAAGGATTGCAGCCTTGGAAGAGCGCTGAACTCGGTCTGTACAGAGACTCGGACACTATGTAGAAAAATAAATTATTAAGTTATCAATAGTCATTATATTCTATCTCATTCTAAATACTTTTTGATCCCTCCTCGTATGTTCTGTAACATTATTAATATTATCTCTTAAATGTGATTAAAACTACAAAAATATTTGTTTTACCTGGAAACGAGTACAGTTAATATGAACAGTAAAGCCGTAGAGATTTGATCTTATCCTAAATAACACTCCGGTTGTTTTTTAATACGATTTATAATTAACCCAGTTAGGTGTAATCCTGATTACATTAAAAAAAATTTTGAACTACTCTTTAAATGATAAAAAAAAAATCTTTATCTTAATTTCACACGTTACAAAAATGTAGACGTCATAAGTTACGGCTAAGTAACACAATAGAGAGTTAATCAGGTTTTTTTTACAATGGGTTTAATGGATTAGAAACAAGTTATGTTTTCAAACTATATACAACATTTGCCGTTCAAGTTTACTCATGCGAAGCGGAATCTGAATAATATTAATGCCGTTGGAAATAGACAAGTTATCTTGTGACAAAACTTAGCCATTTTTAACACTATATTATGTACTAGCTCAATACACTGTGGCCTACTGCGGGGACAGTCAAAGACTTATGCCGGACTCTTACCAGCTAAAACCCCACGGCGACCCTCGTAGCGTTGTTAGTCGGAAATATGGGAACGCTTGCGCACACTACCATAGTGCCGATTACGTTGATTCGCCATGAATTCCTTCTAGGGAAAAGGATAGAGAAGGATGTAACCTTTAATTCGTGACAAATTACACCAAGCACACCATCTTGTGGCCATAATATAGACGATGGATTGGCCCCCATATATGTGGGTCGAAGGAGAGCAGAGTACATCTCCCTACGGCGCCCGGTTCTCTGGCTGCGAAAAAGGAAGATGTGAAATCCTCTCCCTTTCTGCAACCTCCTTTTGGAATTTCATCTGTTCATTCACTGTCAACCATAGTGTTAACTAGAGCTGGTAGTGACAGTTCGTCCCCCTTACAGCGGAAAGTTCCTGACACTAATACTCTCCAGACTCTCATATGTTGTCGAAACAACAGTGCTGCAATAACCAGGCAGACTTGAAAAACAATTCCATTCAGAGTAGGCTTGATGCGGAATAAGTCTGGTAAATAGAAAGGAACTGGGGACCTTGGTGTCGTTTTTCTATTTAATAGTTAAAATAAAATAAAAAAATATATCTTTTTTTTATCTAATTAAGCGACGAGAAGAGTGGGAAACGGCGCTAGATAAGATGATATATACTGCACCATATTGCGCTTTTCGCCTGAGACAAGATGTTGATTCCTGTTATGGGATAGTGGGAATTAACATTTTAATTACACAAGCTACGAGGTCCTTCAAACTGGAATACAGTAATGTTTGGACGGTAGCGTTTGGTGGCAGAAATAGGCGTTGAGGTGGTATCTACCTAGACGGGCAACAGAGACCTATCACCGATCAATCTATTAACATTTAAAATATATATCATCATCAGCCGGCAGACATCCACAGCTGGACATAGGCCTCCTCCAAAGATGTCCACATCCATAAAAAAATAATAATTAAAATAAATATAACAAATTATCATTTATCGAGATAAATGTCTACTAGACCGTTTCTTGTCTGTATTTTGACTGTCACATTGCTGAAGATTTAGGGCATCATCATCATCAGCCGATATATGTCCATTGTTGGATATAGGCCTCCTCCAAAGATCTTTACATCGCTCGGTCCTGTGTTGCCCCCAACCAGCTGCTTTCCACTCTCACCAGATCGCCGGACCACCTAGTAGAAGGCCTGCCGACACTGCGTCTTTGGGTACGCGGTCGCCATTTGAAGAACTTGCCGCCCCATCGGCCGTCAGTCCTTCGAGCGATGTGTCCTGCTCATTGCCACTTGACATTAGTAATCTTTTGGATTATGTCGGTGACCTTAGTTTTTCTGCGGATCTCCTCAATTTTGACTCAATCACACAGGGAAACCCCGAGCATAACCTTTCATTGTTCTCTGTGCGACTCTAAGCTTTTTCACACGACCCACTGAAGGCTGCCACATCTCAGTGCCAAAGACATCACTGGCAACGCGCACGAATTAAAGACTTGTGTTTAAATACTGCGGTAGTTTTTTTTTTTATTAACGTGGAGAAACATGCTTGCGCATACCCGTCCTCGCGGGGGCAAGGACAGGTTATGTCGGACTTGCACCGATTAAAACCCCCACGATGTTCCTCCTCGTCGCCTGATGGCGGGATTACGGCAACGCTTTCGCACCATCCGTGACCCCACTGGCGCTGGCCGCTTACGCAGCCTCACTTCGGGAAGGAGGGCAGAACCCTCCTCTTCCACCTCCGTAGGAGTAGCCAAAACATGCAGCGCGCCTCCTCCTCGGCCTGCTGCAATCGCGCGGGAAACGGATTCTCCCGAACCTGTCACCCATAGGCCATGGGACCCAAGAGAGAGAACTCTTCCGGCTCCCTGTGGCGGATCCGATGTTGAGCCAGCCGCCACCCGTTAAACGGCTGCGGAGGACAGGGAGTACCGCGCATCGTTATACCGACACTCTTCTCCCGCTGCCCCACCGCCGCCGCATCAACGGTGCGACACCGCATCCGTGGCGAGCTCGCGGTTCACAACCGGTGTTCTAACCTGGAGCGGCCGCCTCGAGCCAGCCCTACACCACGGGTTGTCCGGGTGAGTTCCTCTTCGCTTCACCGTGGGCGACCGCGCCACGGTTACTAAGCCCCTCCACCACCACAAGGCGGGAACCTGTTGAGGGTATACTGCGGTAGTTAGGACGAGATAATTCTAGGTATATTATGCATATAATGTTAGACTATCGTCCATTTTGACAAATAATAAGTGGTTAAGATTTTACAATTTTAATCAATACACAATGAAATATATACTTTTGAAACCATTTAACACCGACAACCTTCGCTTTCTTCTAACCAACGTGTTCCTGACAAACCGACGCCATCTTGTCCGCGCGTCCCTTTTGTATTGTCGTATTTTAAATGTTGCCAATTTATAATTATCAAAAGTAATGATACCGATATGAAATTATATATATTTTCTTATTTTTTTAATAACGCTAACAATAATATTTATATTATTATGCATCTTCCTAGTAACAGCTTTCATGATAATCATAGATAAAATGCCCCAGTTAAATACACGTGAGTGATATTCAACTGGTGTCACGCGTATGTATATGTGTATGTTTGTATGAGTGTATATACGAGTATGTTGACAGTGTAAGACAAGCGGTGAAGTCACCGTGCGCGCACACTGAGGCACCTTATCATATTAGAAATATTGACTTTCTTTTATTTGCATACATAACATTAGGAAATCAAATTCCGTAGACGTCAGCATTATTTTCTATTTTACATCCTTTTTTTTTGAATTCCACGAAGTGACAAAGCGAACAATATGTTCACCAGATGATCAAATATTCCAATCCTACCCAGGCTCAAAAATGCCCGGGAGGCATGATTATAAAAAAAATATATTCCGATTCTTCACCATCCGTAGTGGATATTCATTATCACTTAACTTCAGTTGAAATTGGGGACAAATTACAGTGCATCATAAATAAAAAAATCCTAGTTAGGATACTACAATGATAATTATTGGTGCACTATTTACCGGTGGTAGGTCGCTGTTGCCGGATACTGTCTAGATAGGTACCACCGCAGTGCCTATTGCAGCCGACAAACAGTAGTGTGCAAACATTACTGTGTTCCGGTTTGAAAGGTGTTGTAGCTAGTAAAATTAATGGGATAACAAGTCAACATCTTATGTCTCAGGCTACAAGCACAATGTGGACCTGTATATATTATTTTAACTAGTACCCCGTTAGGGGCAGGCGTATCGATTACCATCAAGTGAACGTTTGGATCGTCTCGTCGCTTACTTGAGTAAAAAAATATAAATAAATACTTTTTGTTTCAGATAAAATGATTTGTTCCGGATCCAGCAACAGATCATTTAACGCACTGGCCAGTTAGAAACCTTCTGGTCGAATAAAAAATTAAAAAGTTATATTAGAAGAAATAAGAAAAAAATGGAAGCGAATGGATCTCCTCACGCGCGGAATAATGGAGTAAGTGTTAATTACATCCTTTTACAATATTACTTTAATTTATAATATTAAAAATCTTAGTATTGTTAATAAACCAATAACATTTAAATTTTACTGGCAGGAGATATATTTCTAGCGATGGTAGCTCTCTGTTGTTACTGTCCTGTTGTCTCGAGTTATTAATAAAAGTACTAAGATAGGTACCTGCCTGTCGTAGGAGACCAAAAAGGTTTTCGGGTTCGTGGGCTTTGAAGGTGGGGGCCCTCATTGTCTACTAAGCGAGTCCGGGATGAACAACAAATACGAGGTGGTCTAAAGCTTGTTGTACCAAAGCGAGGATGCCGAGAACGACTACATCCCTCCCGAGGTCGTGTTTTACGCGTAGTGCCGAGGGACACCTGTGCGTTCGTAAGAAATCTCGGAACCGCCCGCAATGCACTGAAGATGACCACCAAAGGGGTTATTACAAGTGAAGCAAGTGAAATTACCGAAGTAATAACGAGTAGAACATCAGAATGTAGTGCAGTTCATACCATCATATCCAGCGCTACATTTTCTTGTAGCTTTGATGAAAAAAAAACATACACAGGTACAATTATTTTTGCTTCTAAGAAGCATATCAATCACATCGTACCTTCTACACATCGCTGTAAAACTAAAAAAAAAAATTTATAAATTAAACATCCTCTATTGAGGACTATACTCGAAGTTTCTCTGCGCGATCGAATCAGAAATGTGGAGATCCACAAAGGAACTAAGGTCACCGACATAGCCCAATATATTGCTAGACTTAAGTGGCAATGGGCAGGGTATATTGCTTGAAGGTCCGGCCGATAGGGTAGTAAGGTTCTCGAATGGTGCTCGCGTAGACATATAGTTGTGTGGCCCCCCACAAGTTGGACCTTGGACGATCTCGTGAGTCATGAGAAGCCGCTGGACGCGGGCGTCGCGGGACCGATCGATGTGGAGATCTTTGGAGGTGACCTATGTCCACCATTGAACGTCTATCGGCTGATGATGAAATTGAACATCGATGTCATTCAAATTCGCCAATGACATCAGGTCTTGCCGAATTTGGAGGTTAGATCCGCTGGTACGTTTTGATGACATCAACTTCGATTAAGTTTATATAAATGACCAAAAAGGAAGCGCTAAATTGTTACTCTTACCTTCCGTCAGCAAATGTCGGACGCCTTCATTTATCACAGGTTCATTTGATGATATACATTTGACTACAATAGAGCCACTTGTCGTCAAGTCGTGCCTGTCGCCAAGTTTTAATGGCTGGCAACCGAATAACGCCAACAATGTGAACTATTTCATTGTTTGCGTTTTTCTATATATTGTACATTGTGAAAACATTTTATGTTTACATATTTCAGCTTCAACAATAAAAATTTAAAGGTGCTACTTCACTAAAGCGATCATAAATAATAGTTCCCCGCCCGCTTCGTTTACCGTAACAGCCCTGCAAATCCCCTCGGGAAAGGATTTATGTAAAATCAGTTCTTAGGTGACCTAAAATAATATTCCTACCAAATTTCAAGTCTCCAGACCTTATGGCTCCAGAGATATCATGAGTCTCAACATAGGTGGAAATCACTTATATATAAAAAAATATTAACTTTCATACTTTGACAATTTCCTCTTCTTCTATTTCAGGCTCTCGCTCTTCGCTTCCTGTCTTCAGGAACGACTTAATAAATCAGAACGTCTTCAATTAATTTTCGGGCTGAGTTCAGGGCTCTACTAAAATATCGACCTGGTCGAAGACGTCGAGACATGCACGTTCTATGTTTTCTTTACTTTCCACTTTCTACTCCTCATCCTGACGCTCCTCATTATCGCTGTAAACTCTTTTAGTACTCGTTCCCCGTGAAACCCAGTGTCGCTCTTCTCAATCTCTTCTTTAAATACCAACACATTCTTTCAAATGTTAGAATGATTGACTGCAAAAGCCGAAGCTCTAGAATTCTCTTCCTCATGACGTCCGCACCTGTCCGTCCTCAGTTATCTTTAAGAGGAAAGTTAAGGACCATTGTCTTAGTCTTTAGTTGTAGTGTTATGTACGTAACTGTGTTGTATATTTTTATATATTTCTTTGCTGCATTGTACACCCCAACACACGCTATTACAATTGATGATCCTCTGCCGGGGTTTGATGGGAGAGAACTCTTTTTGAGGTTAAGCTCGCCTATGTTCCATACATATACACATGAACATAAATAAATAAAATAAAATATGTGACCTTTGTCACAAATATGGTACGAACATCTGAAACATTGACTGTAATAATATGTATATAAAGGGTGTAAGGGGTCCCGAACAACAACTTACGGGACCCAAGCCAACCTCACCTGCTCGTGGTGCACCCTGCTTATCAACAAAAGGGGCTCTGGCTCCCACCTACCCTTATTGGGCTAGCGCGATGGGAAATGGCCCAAATCCCCTCATATGAATCCCTACCCGAAATGGGAATCCTTGGGGGAGACCTATGTCTAGCAGTGGGTGTCTATCGGCTGATGATGATGATGAATAATATGTAAATATTTTGAAGGCAGAAGTTCATCCAGGTCTAGGTTATCTTGTACTATCAGCCTCCAGGCTTCCGCTCGGTATATTTGAGGATTTGGTGTTATGTATGAATAGTGTGATGATGAGGTTTGAGCTATTACGAGAATATGAGTGAGAGTTCGTGATCGATTGAACGTATTAAATATGTAAAATAATCCAAATAAATCCAGTTTTTTTTCCAATTAAAAGTAACTTGTGATAACGTAGATAATGTTTATTGAAAATAATTATGTCTTTATTAACGAATGCTAATGTGGAATTAATTAATTAATTAATCTTGCAAACTAAAGTATGACGCTCGTATTCATTGAACAAGCACTGCTCTAATCCTCATTGACCTTGAGCTTCCGGTGCAAGACAACGTGGTTAGAAGACCAATGTTTCAAAAACAAGTTTTCGTGGATATATTACATCAACCAACTAACATTTAGCCAACATAGTGGATTAATGGACTTGACTTTTGCCCGTCTTGACTCCTCGTAAATAGTATCTACCGGAACGGCTCCAATATATATCTGCCAACTTTCTTTATAATAATCTAACGAAAGTTATTACATGTTATGAACAACTCCTTAATTCAGTTAAACTGGTGGAAACTCCCTGTTGCCGAAGACCGTCTAGGTAGGTACCACCGTAGCGCCTACTGCAGCCGCCAAGCAGTAGTTAGCAAACATTACTGTGTTCTGGATTGTAGCTATTGAAATTTCTCGGATAAAAAGACTCTCATCATCTTATGTCTCAGATGACGAGCGCAACGTGGTGCAGTTCACAATATCCTAACTAGCGCCACGTTGTTATGAGCGGGTGTATCACTTACCATTAGGTGAACGTTTCGTCGCTTAATTGATTTTTTTTTTTTTAATAATTCTATCACAAACCAATTGTACGTCATATTGTCGCCCTACTACCAATCCCGCAGCTCAAAATGAACACTTGACTCACTAATCATTTTAACAACTATACTCATACATCGATTAATAAAAAATAAATAATATTAATTAAACAATTAATAATCTAGATATTACTAATAATCTATTTATAGATTAACCAATATATTTTAAATAAATTACACTTAAATATAATATATAGGTAAGGATGTCAATATAACTATAATCTTTAGCATTTATAATTTTCGTTTTTATCGCGTACCGACTAATTGTGTTAATACATTTCAGATAAAAAAAAATACGTCAAAACATATGTGAATAAATTAATCACACATTTTTTTTTTTATATCGATTAACAAATATTCGTTTTGAAAATTCAATGAAAGCTTTAGTGTGTCGGCACCGTAACGTCTTGTTTATCAACACAAGCGCATAGCTGAAGTCTGCTTTCACAATGGAGACCTTTTGTAAGCAACGATACGAACAGCCGTTCAAAGTAACAGTTAACTTTGTAGTTAAAACCTTACGTTAATTATTACCCGATTCAGTTAATTTTCAACTCAGATAATCCAGGTAAATTGTTACCGCATTTGCCGGCGACAGTGTTACCGTGCAGTTATAACGAGGGTATTACCAAAAGTAAAGTGAAATAGGCTCTGGCTTTATTTGTGCGCTTCACTAGCAAAAGTTAGATCGTCACTTAAAACTAGGTGAGATTATTAGCATCGGTTTACATGATATACGTCGATAGGTGTTTTCATACATAAAACCAATGAAATTATTTAATATTCTATGTGAAGTTTTGTTTGGTAAGATATATATATATATATATATATTTACATATAAAAAATGATAAAATTGTTTATTTCGTTATTTTATACGAAGCAATGAGAGGAGCGAGACGTTCACCCGATGGTAAGTGATACGCTCGCCCATAGCAACGTGGCGCTAATTAGGATAATATACACAACATCACATCGTGCTCCTCGCTTTGACACATATGTTTAATCTCCTTATTCCAGTCATTTCATTTGCCACAACGCCCTTCAAACCGGAACATTAATATGTGCACTCTACTGTTTTTCGTCGGAAGTAGAAGCTGCGGCGATACTTAGACGGTCTCCGGCAACAGAGACCTACGACTAGTAGAATTTTGTTGTAATGAAGATTGCTGAATATACTAGTACATTAGGCAATTTTATGATTTATTAGTACTAGATATATTAGGATCTAGAATAAATTCTCGCTGTTTCTTCAAAAATGACAGTAGCAGTAACACACATGCAAGGTAGTAGGTGTATCTAACCTTAAATTTCCATGTATGATGGTTCACGCTCAGCATCATGTTGCAAAACCAGTAAAAACCTACCAGGAAACGCTTCAAGGGCAAGTTTTACCCCACCCGCCGCATTCACCTGACATAGCCCCTTCCAATTATCAGCTACTCCGTTCGATGGCACATGGCGGAGCTGACCAGCGCTTTCATTCTTACAAAGAAGTTAGAACAGGGATCGATTCTTGGATAGCCTTATAGGCTTTTTGCACAACACACAGATCTGAACCAGTATCCACGAGGCGCAATCAGTCACAAATAGACGGCCTGTTGATGAAGGGCTATCGATTGCTGCTAATTCCGATCGCCCAGAGATTCCAACGTGTCGTTTAGAAAGCTGCATGGACCCTTGCATTTCAGCGCTTTATTGCCGTATGTGTGGTGGTAAAAACAATGCGGATGATTTATAGATGGTCGCTTCGGTCGTGATCGATTGCGTGAGTGATAGCGAGAGTAATTGTGTCCTCTGGGACGTGAGCGAGTGTGGTCGAATTCTTCATCGCTGATTTTAGAAGTAAGCATAGCTACTTGTCTTGTTAGTTCGCTTATCAGTGTGGCTAGTTCCTGATAGGTTGTGCTATTGCTGCTACGGCCCTTGCTACCTGAGGCGTCAATGGTGCGATCTCGTGCACCTTGTCAGCCAGTTCAGATAGCTTGTCCAACGGTAGGTCTATCTGTGAAGTGATGACGGTTTGAATATTTTACGGTAATCGGCTAGACCGTAAGGTAGATAAAAAATCCTTTGGTACAATTAGACCTGCGAGACTTTCCAGGTGTGTAAGAAACTGAGACGGCTTTCAGTCTTCAAGTTCCTCATGCTTTAGCCACTGCTTGACACGTTTTTCTTTTGAAGCAGACACTTTATAAGCTCACATTTAAATTTCTGATACTTATTATTTTTGGCTCTCGACCTGGGTTAAACATAAGTCCGGTTCTTCAAGCCAAAATGATGGTACTCCTACTCCGAAGCGCAAAATTTCGGGTGTGACGCTTACTTGGAGGTCACTTTGTTCACTAGGGCCTCTGTTTTACTCATTATATATTATTTTAATATCGCTCTCCGTTTTGCTAGACTCACTGTTACCACGGCGTTAAACAACAGGTTGGTGCTCCAGAATTTTTTTACACTGCATTCCGATGCTCAAGACTTAGTGGCTGGTAGTTCGGTTCCTTGCAGCTACCGTCGGGTTCACCAATACGGGGATTGTAAAGTTAAGTTCTTGTAAATAAATCGCGTGTTTCAAACGGTACCCGTGTATTTCGTAAAATTCACTTTACAACGGTAAAAGGAATTAAATATTAGCAGTTACAACTACTACTACAACTTGGCTGTCGTAGGGATCTAAGTGATCTCTACCGCAAGACGCCCAGTGTTTTATACTTAATTGATTATTTGAAAGCGCCATACGATACCGAGCTCTAGTTTCCTTCAACGCATTGTATAAATAAACAAATAAATAAGTCAACATTTGTTATAAACATAAGCGACAGATTCGATTGCTCAGTCTTCGAGTGCCCGGTGAGAGGACGATGACGGAATAACAAAGAACGTCTGTCCAGAGCGGCGTCACGACGGTACTATTGTCATGATGGATACACGCCACAGCCTCAAAAGACAAACAAGAAAAACATTTCCGACGTGGAATTCATATCCTGTTAGAAAGATGGGAGGAAGTGGTCTGGTGGCTAGTGATGGACAATACTTTGAATGAAATGTTTTTGTTCTTTATAATTTAAATAAAGGTTTTATTCAAGGTTCTAATAATTTCTTTTTTTTCCAGACAACAGATGGGACTCTCGTCGAAATGGGAGAGATGCAGAAGAAAGAAACGGATGTCAATGGAGAGGTGAGACTTCAATACGTAATAATAATTTAAATGACCTTTATTTCCCCTTTACCTGTATTGCTTTATTAAACCTAACATTGTGGAGTGGCAATTGAAATTGCCCTCCTCCAACTTGCACCATCGTTTTCAATCGCCGGCTACCCTAAAAGCCTTCCGTGAACCTGTACGGATCCGAAGTTTCGCGTAACAGCTATATCATTATCATCAGCCGATAGATGTCCACTACTAGACATTGCCCTACCCCATATATCTCTATATACAGTCAGCATAATCTCTGGTACCGCTGGGCACTAGGGGCTGTCGTATGTAGGGGTTCATATTTATAAGGCTATTTCCCACCACGTTGACCCAATGCAAGTTGGCGGCATCCAGAGCCTCGTTTGTTGATTAGCAGGGTGCACCACGAGCAGGTGAGGATGGCTTGGGTCCCTTGAGATTGTTATGCGGGACCCCTTACTTATTAACAGTTATATATATGTATATTGTATATAAAGTACTAGCTGTTCCCCGCCCTCTTTGCTAGCTGTAACACCCCCAATTCTCATTGGGGGTAGATATTTTTTAATTGCATTCTTAACTGACTTCTAAATAGCAGAAGCCTAGCTTTGGAAATCTTGATGACGTTATGAATCTCTGGATATGTCCTATATGTATATATATATATATATATATATATATATATGGTTTCTACATATATATATATTTGTTGTTGAGGAGACCTATGTCCAGTAGTGGACATCTATCGGCTGATGATGATGATATATGTTTTCACTAGCAGAGAATCATCCCCCTTAACAGCGCCACTGTTCCAGCTGTTTGTAAGATTTATAATATTCTAGATGACAACAATTCACCATCCATGACCTCATTATGGTCACTTGTCAATGTGAATATAAGGTCACAAGCATTGGTCAATTATAAATAAAGGAAAATAGGTTTTTATTACTGAGGAAAAATCGTTATTATATCATAATACAATTATATATCATTATGGTGTTCTCATTGTCAATAAAAAAAAACATAATTAGGAGGAAAACTTAAGAAAATGGACGAAGCATGCAGACGAGCAAGACGTCCACCTGATGGTAACATACCTGCTTATAACAATGTGGCGATTCTTAGGATGATATACACGGAGACACGTTGTGCTCCTCGCCTTCAGACATAAGATGTTAGTTCTCGTTACCCCAGTAATTTCAATAGTTTTTTTGTTTTTTTTTTAACCGTTCCCCCTGCGTGTTTTGGGTCAGGGCCTTGTTCTTTCAATCACTTGTCATCATATTGTTTATTTCTGATTTCCTTTTTCTCTCATCTCTCATTCTTCCATCTTTCATTGTCTACTTATCTTGCACACTTCATTTCTCTGTCATTCTACATTCCATTTCCTTCTGTCATCCATTCTCTTGGAGTGAAGACGCCTTCTGAAGAGGGGGGCGGGGGAGCCTGAAAGAAATCATCCCCTGGAGCATATTTCTTCTTTCTTCTCTATTATTTTTATTTTTACACATACATTATTACATTTATTTATTAAATTACTAAATTACTTACTTACTATACTCTATTTAATTAATTTACTTACTTTTTATTTTCTCCCAATACTTTCCCCATCATTCTCCTGCAATATTTCACAAATATTTCGCGACTTTCGTCTTCACCCATCAGAGAGGCGATGGCACCTGCGTCTATTCTCCTACCCATCTCCATTTCACTCTCCATCCTTTCCCTTCCATACAAGGGACAGGAGGTGAGGATGTGCACCACGGTCTGGTCGAAGGTCAAAGGCACGCGGGACTCTCCTTGAGCTTAAACCTGTGAAAGTACTCGGAGAACCCCCCGTGCCCAGTGAGCAAATTTCAATAGTTACAACAACCTTAGAACCAAAACAGTCATGTTAAATAGGAGCTACAGTGTTACCTACCTACCTTTTTCTTTTTTTTACGGGGGGGAAATGCCTCCATATACCTGCCTTCGCAAGGGCAAAGACAGGTGTTATATTGGACTCACACCGATTAAAACTCCCCCATGTTCCACCCTCATCGCTTTACGGAGGAGCCACTGAAACACTTTCGCACACCTCCGCGATCCCGCCAGCCGGCTGCACCGCGTAGCTTCACCTTTCCACATTTGCAAGGACGCGCCGGAACGTACAGCGCACAGTCCTCTTGGCTCCTTAACGTTATCTGGGCAACAGATTCCCTCGAATTCCTCATCCAAAGGCCATGGGAGCCAAGATATAAAACTTCCCGACTCTTTGCGGCGGATATGGTCTTGGGTCGCCGCGAACCATTATACGGCGACGGAAGATGGCGAGAAAGGCGAAATTCAATACCGATACTCCTGTCCCTTCGCGATTCCATCAGGGCTGGGAAGTGGATTACAAGCCTGCCCTCGCAGCCCACCGGCACACATCCGAGATGAACTCACTCACCTGGAGCGGTCACCTGCCTAGACGGTCTCCGGCAACAGAGACCTACCACCAGTCAAATAGTGATTCGTGTGATCTACACTATGATATGTAAAACGTGATAGCCAAGGGATACAACTCTTGGATGAATTTATAGTGGCAGGTTTCTGATGCCGGAGACCGTCTAGATAGGTACCACTGCAGCGCCTACTTCTATATTACTGTTTTCCGCTTTGAAGGGCGCCGTAACTAGTGTAATTACCGGAGTAACATTAACATTTTTACTCTCAAGCTGAGTACAATATGGTGCAGTGGATATCATTCTAACTTGCGCCACGATGTTATGGGAAGGCTCGCCAAAAAAATGATTCGGTGCAAAGAAACGATAAATGACCCTTGCAATTTCACAAAGAGGTTGTATATGTTGTCAATAAGTACCGCGAAATAAAAAAATAATACAATTGTCTTTGTAACGGTAATAAAGGTCAAACTGCTGACGTAAGGAATCCAAAGATATCTCACGTCGCGAACTGAAACCTTCCTTTCTAAATTGAGTCGTTCAGACAACCGGCTGCTGGTAACACGCGGTGACATTACATCTCCATCTTTGAGTTTAGTGACGAATCTACCATTACCATCATCAGCATAAGCCCACTGTTGGACATATGCTTCTAAAAACTCGATGTGCTGTCCGCGTCCATTGGTTTAGCATTTTCATCGTGTACAACTTGTTTTATTGTTTTTCAAGGTGCGAAAAAGTACAGTAAATGTTACTGCTGATTAGTAAGTTTGTGTTTAGTTATCAGCTCTTTCTTCTTACTATTATAAATATAGCAACACGTGGTTTAAGAATCGACGTGATGGTATAACTTTCATATCTTCAGTTTATGTATAATTTTACTCTGTGCTTGATCGAGGGTTTTTTCATTGCAAGTCACTTTTATTCAAGTGTATACTATTAGGCCACCATTAAATACGTCTGCGTGTTCTTCTTCTTTTACTTTCCTCCTTCCTTCATCATCATCATCGTCATATTGCAGATAATCCACGAAAAGTTGGATTATGAGCCAACGGGCTGGCTAGCGGTAACTATGATCAAGGTGGGCAGTTCGACGGAAGACTTTTTCAAGAGGAACAGCTCCGCCATGAAGACGATCGGACTGTTCGCACTGAACGGTCTAGTCTTTGGATTCTTCTTCGCATGCCTGTATTACTGGCTCAGTTATAGTGAGTGCAATTTCTTTTTTAAAAGAAACTTTTTATGGTGGTAAGCTTTTACTGGTGGTATCATGGAGTCATGGTCAAGCACTAAACTATGTTAAATTAAAAAACAACGTGGCGCTAGTTAGGATGATATACACAACACCACATCGTGCTCGTCACCAGGAGACATCGGATGTCTAGTCTCGCTATTCAAACTGGAAGCCAGTAATATTTCCTCATTACTCTCTGGTGACAAATATACGCGCTATGGTGGTACCCATATGTTCTCCAGCAACAGACACCATTGTAGTAAAATATGCTTTCTCAAACTTGCAGGCGACAAACCTTTAGAACTTTGTCAAGGATTCGGCAGCTTGATTGCCTTCTTTAGCATAATATACTTCTTTCTGATCTACTTCCTGGTGGTGAAGAGGTTCTTAGGAGAATGGTTCGGAAGAACAGTTTGGAAGAGATTTGACAGCATTACGGATTACCTTTGGAAATTTAGGTAAGATATACTCCAGCTGCTAATATGAAATAACGATGCCATACAGCTGAATATATGATGCTGATGATATGTCCTGAAGAGGATCAGGTTCAATGCTTAATGACCTGGAAGTTGGGATGAATATGATGAGGGAACCTACATGTCCTAAAGAACAACAGCTTTCGTATGCATCTTCCACAAATCAGCATATGAAAAATTGGTTTTAACTTTCTTCTTGAGAGTCCCAGCAGTGGGAGAATCAAGGAAGCTGTTTATAATAAACAATTTTTTTTACCATAGATGGTTCCGCTGGTGCTTTACTCTGGCGATATTGGTGGCGATCGCCGTCTTCCTCTACATGGACACCAGGGATGCGCCGGAAAGACTGATCTCACTACTTGGTCTCATTGTCCTTTTGCTATTAGGTAAGTTATTCACACAATATTATCACTAGTGGTATTCAGTATCAATGTAAGAGGTGATGGAACTTTGCTGGTGGTGCAGGAGACTATCTAAGTAGATACCAACGCAGCTCCAACTTCCGCCGTCAAACATGCAGGTAATAAAATTGCAACGGTATTCTAGACTTGGCATATCCTATTTCAAAACGAGGAGTACAATGTGGTGCAGTATCATCTTAACTGGCACCACACTGTCATTGGCAGACAAATCACCATCAAGTCAACTTCCTGTTTGTATGACTGATGTAAAAGACGATGTGTTTCAATTCTCAATGTTTCCAGGTTTCGTGTTCTCGGCTAACCCTGGCCGTGTCAAGTGGCGGACGGTTACCGTGGGGCTCCTTATTCAATTCATCTTCGGCCTGGTCTTCATCAGGTGGGACTCAGGCAGGCTGGCGCTTCAATGCTTTTCCGACAAGGTATTCAATGTGCTATAGTTTTGGGGGCTGCTTAATAGTATCGAGTATAAGGAAGATCGGTGGTGGTGACTGTCCTCTAATTTCTCCAGTAATTTTTGGTAAGGTTGCGTTTCCTATTACTGTCACCGAACACTAGTGTGCAAATATTACTGTGTTCAAGTATGATCACTTAGGAAAATCATGCTTAAAGATGAGCATATTGTGATGCAGTATATATTTTTTTAACGAAGCGACGAGAAAAGCGAGACGATTAGCTGATGGTAACTCGGACGCCGTCTAAAAGAATCTTACACTGATTAGAACTATACACACTGCATCGCGTTGTGCGTGCCGTTACTACAGTAATTTCACTAGTGACAACGCCCTTCATACCGGAACATTGTAATGTTTGCACAGTGCTGTTTGCCGGTAGAAATAGGAACTGCGGTGGTACGTAGACAGTCTCCAGCAACAGAGACCAAATAGTATTTAACTAGCGCTGTATTGTTATGGCCATCTAGCATCAGTTCACCATCTTGCTCGTCTCCTTACTTCGAGGATGTAAAAAAAAGGATATTAAAGCCGGATCATATTTATTATAACCATAAATATTTATTAAGAAAAATATATATATCGCGAAATATGTACTTTACTGTTATCAGCTTATCAATAATATTGATTGTATTAACTGCAAGT
The DNA here is from genome assembly GCA_029030555.1 of Ornithoptera alexandrae. NCBI lineage: Eukaryota > Metazoa > Arthropoda > Insecta > Lepidoptera > Papilionidae > Ornithoptera > Ornithoptera alexandrae. The sequence goes on along the minus strand of JARDVY010000018.1, from coordinate 2,074,151 downwards.
CACGGTATCCGGTTTACAGCGGCTTTCTGATTGCCAGGTCGCTACGTTCCTGTCTTACGGCGTGGACGGTGCAGCTTTCGTCTTCGGCGATCTTCTGGTGAAAACTGAAAGTGTTTTTGCTTTCAGTGTAAGTATACCGATAGTACGTCTCCCGGTAACGACTAATAGTAGTGTTCAAACATTACCGTGTTCCGGTTTGAAGGACGTTTTGGGTAGTGTAATTACCGAGGTGACGAGACGGTGATGTCATGCTAACGCTATATTGCTATGGGCAGGTATCCTGTTCACCTGATGTATGGAAGATCACGTTTTAAAATTAATTCATATTTAATGTATGTGAAGTATTATTTTCTACATTATCCTTAGTCAATAGACAGTTGTGAACCCCGCAGACGCTGCCAGTGATCTTCTTCTTCAGCATGCTGGTGGAGGTGCTGTTCTTCTGGGGCGCGCTGCAGTGGTTCTGCCTGAAGCTGGGCGACTTGCTGCGCACGCTCACCGACACCACCGTCTGTGAGAGCGTCATCGCCGTCGCCAACGTATTCCTCGGACAGGTCGCTGATGGATTACTACTCATTCGTTTACGGTCTGTTGCTTTGTATGCTGTGATATTTAACTCTCAATTTTACCTGCAGTCGGAATCCGCGCTGATAGTGAAGCCGTACCTGTCAGTGCTGACTCCGTCGGAGTTGCACGTCGTGATGTCGTCCGGCTTCGCAACGGTATCTGGCAAGTCTTGTTTTCTAATATCTTCCAGCAAGTGTTTGTCATCGAATATATATAAAAATTTATTGACTGTGTGTCTGTCTTGGAAATTCTCGTGTCGTGTTGGACTGATGAGACGCTGTTCTGTATTGATAAGTATAACTCCACTACTAAGAGACTCCTCTCTTTCTTCTACACTATCGATCTCCTTTTCTTCTATATTAGTATCAATATTGTTATCACCAGCTATGCTTTTCTTTGGGTCTAGAACATAGGTCTCCAAGTTTTTATGAACAACCGCCCCTATAAATTATACCAATTTTATGTGATTACATACATATACATCACGCCTCGTTCCCAGTGGGGTAGGCGGAGACCACCTCTCTCCACTTGCTACGATCCTGGCACACTTCTTTCGCTTCCTCCACTTTTATGAGCGTCTTCTTGCATGCTCGTCGATTGCGAGTACTCGGGAGCCGGCCTTTCTTTTCTTATGTGATTATCTATTGATAATCTGTTTTGAACCTATGGTTTAGAAGCTGCGTTACAACTGTTCTGAAGATTTAATCTTAGATCCTCAGACCTCCTAAAGAGGTTATTGAGACAAATCGACTTACTATTCTCTATCCGACTCTCTAGTCTCTAAGTTTATAATTATATTGTTCAATTGTGTATATAATGTGTGTGATTGAACTTCGGATCAGGTACGATCCTGGCTGCGTACATCGCGTTCGGAGCTGAGCCCGCGCACCTGGTGACCGCGAGCGTCATGTCCGCGCCGGCAGCGCTCTGCTACGCGAAGCTGATGCTGCCCGAGAGCCGCCGATCGCGCACCGCCGTCGATAACTTGGAGCCGGTGCAAGTGTAAGTACACCGCATGGTGCTTCATCATGGTGAAGTGATATGCACCGTGGCTTTGTGTTAGTGCACTGGGCATTGTATAATGAATATGTTATATATCGCAGGATCGATTGATGTGCAGATTTTTGGGGAACGCCTATATTTTGGGAGTTGTCTATCAACTGATGATGTTGATGATTGGATATACAGATTTTAATATGGAGCTCATCTTGTTCTTCTTAGGCAAATGTTACTTGATGCTGCGCTAGAATCTTCAGCACTTTGATGATATTAAAACAACAAAGTTAATGCAAACCTTTATTTATGAGCCATGCTCTAACACTTGACGTCAATTTCACTCGATGTTAAGTGACAATGAAGCCGTCGATAGTGAAGCGTGCTTGTCGTGCTCGATGGCTTACATCTTGACAATGAGGATACATAAAAGTGACACGCCTGTCCATAACAACGTGACAATGGTCAACAGCGCCGCACTGTGCTCATCACCTTGGGACAGAATATTAATGCTCGTTATTGTAATAATTTTACTAGCTACAACGTCCCACAAACCGGAGTATATTTATGATTGCATACTACTGTTAAGTGAAAATAGGAGTTGTGGTCGTATCTTGGGCAAAAGAGACTTACTATCTGTAAACCTAAGAGTTCCATAAATCAAAATGTCTCTCAATAATGTACTAGGAATTCAGAGTATCCTCTTCCAGTTCCTGTTCTTACCCTGGTTAAAATAGGTCCTGGATAAGTTTGTGATACATAAACTCATGGTAAATCTTGAATTGAACTTGGTTGCTTGCAGCGAGGACCAGTCGGTACTGTCAGCGGCTACGCGCGGCGCCACCAATGGCGTCGCGCTCGTAATGAACATAATCGCGAACCTGGTCGCGTTCGTGGCGGTGATCTCGTTCATCAACGGCGTGCTCGGCTACTGCGGCGGGCTGCTTGGCAACCCCGACGTCAACCTGGAATGGATCTTCGGCAAGATCTTCATTCCGCTGTGTTGGCTTATGGGTATATTAATCTATCAGTTTATCTATACGGTTCATAGACACAATCGATACCTCATTGGTTCAGTCGATTAGTTCCTTTGTCCATTCTACCATCAGCCGATAAGCGTCCACAGCTGGACGTAGGCCTCCCTCAAAGATCCCAACATCGATCGGTCCTGTGCCGCCCTCATCACCGGGTACCAGGGGCCGTCATTTGTAGGGTTTCATATGGGGGAGATTTGAGTCACTTCCCACCACGCTAGCCCAATGCGGGTTGGTGGCAGCCAGAGTCACGTTTGTTGGTTAGCAAGGTACACAAGCAGATGAGGTTGGCTTGGGTCACGTGAGTTGTTGTGCGGGGCCCCTTACACCTCTTTCTTCATTCATTCATTCGGGTATGTACATTTATCGGTGACGAGGATATTGACTCTTGACGATGGTGACTGTTGACCGGTGTGGCTTTCGCTGACAGGCGTGCCGTGGGATGAGTGCGAGTATGTGGGCGCGCTGGTGGGGCTCAAGACGGTGGTCAACGAGTTCGTGGCGTACCAGCGCATGGGCGAGATGAAGAAGGAGGGCCTGCTATCGGTAACCGACAGCAATTAATTTTCCATTATAATTTTATTTACTATAGTTTATGACTGTTGTGAGTCAGTAGGAAGCATCATCATGGTCCTACGTCATAATATATATTTATATATATAAATACCCACAGAATACCCCTATGTTGGGATTCAGGTCCTATCACAACGAAAGAGTCCAAGATCAATCTACCACTCTGGTCAGATGCGAGTTGTCTTCTAAAGCTGTTGCTGTTGGAGCATATTGATTTCCTCGCGGTATTTAACACAAGCTCATTGAACATCAAACCTCTTTAACGGGATACCGTTAGATACAGTTTGGACTCATGTAGCAAGGATGATAGCCAGGGTATCCTGGACGAGCACGCTTGACAATCCGCGGTTTCATTATGAATTAACATCATGTGCTGACTGCAGTCCCGCGGCGAGCTAATCGCGACGTACGCGCTGTGCGGCTTCACCAACCCCGCGTCCGCCGGCATCATGATGGGTGTCATCTCGGCCATGGCGCCCAACCAGAGGGAGACCTTGTCCAATGTAAGCTACATCATACATATACGCAATCTGAACCAATTGACTATCAGCGGCGCTGTCACTACCGTGCTTTGTGGAACACGTTAGAAGAGGCCTATGTCCATCTGTTGAAATAATGATGATGATGTCATTTTCCTGAATTGGCAACCCATCCATCTTACCTAGCTGAAACTGAATTATATATATATATTTAGTTTTATTATGTTTTATGCGGCAACTCTGCATGAGCGAGGAATAAGGAAGCGACCAGTAACAATGTAAGTAGTGTAAACATCCTAGTTAGTGCCACATTGTTATGGATATATCAATCACGATCTGATTATTAGTATTTAAATAAACACTTCGCCTCATATTGTTCCCACTACTGGAACTGTGGGACTTCTTTATTTCGAGGAGATAATCGACTCCATTTACCAAGAACGCACTAACAGATTGATGGATATCATGTACCAATGAAAGCTGGAGTTCATATTTTTCTTCAACGGATGCACAAACTAAATAGGGATCGAACCCGCACCTCTTTGAGACGTAAACATCATATGACCTCCGCGGAGTCTCACGACTCCTGAAGAGTGATTGTAGATACAAATCGGTGTGAATGGAATTCATTCCCCAGGTCGCCGTGCGAGCATTTTTCACCGGCTGCGGTATCTGCTTCATGACGGCTTGCATAGCAGGTATGCACTGCTTCAAACCTGTACCCTTACACACAAAAACGAGACACGCGAAACTGGTTCATTAACAATCATCACCATCATCATTTCCTTCTGTTGCTATCCACTGCCAATCCCAATCGATTCATACCTTATCCAGTTCGATGCAATCTTCATCCAATGATTCCTTGGAATCTTTATCAAGCCGATACTTGATCTCCACTAAAGGATCTTTCAACTTCATCAGAGGTCTTTCCTTTCTTGGTTTATAACATCACCATCCTGGAATCAACTTCTGTACTTAAGGAATCAGTTCCTGTTTAAACCTAATCAGTGACAAGAACATATTTATTAATAAATACTAAAACTATGAAGAGTGAAGTATTGATTTATATAGTATTAAAAAAAATACTAATATAGTAATAAAATATATATAAACTATATTATATACGAAAATATAACAAAGTAAAAGATTTTTTTTTTACACTTTTTCAGGTCTTCTGATGCCGGAAGGTTCTTTCGGATAAATATACATACTAAACTGATTACTCTAACATAAATCCGCTTTAATTTAGTACTTAAATAATATGGAACATATTAAATATTAAGTTAATTAACTAGTAAAGAAATTTATTATATATAGTGGTTTTATTTAAAAAATTGCATTAAAAAATAAAATTAAAGCCTTTTTTGGATAAGCCAACAAGTATAGTTCAGATAAGTAGTACTGAAGAAATATACTTACTACTGGTATGTAGTATTCAGGTAATTGTAACAATAGTAGTCTATATATACAGGATCTTAGGAGACCGCTTCCGAAAACGGAGACAGACGATAGTACTGACACCTTTGATGATGGGTCGGAAAAAAATCGATTCTGATTAAAAAAAAAAACATATTTTAAAATCTTTTATTAGCATTATTTACGCTACGAGATGTATTTAGTTTCAATTTGAACCTTATTCCATAGGGTCACGGAACATTTAATCCGTCGATCGGGGATCGGAAGTAATGTATTTTTTATGAAACTATTGTTTACATTTAGCTATACTAACATAACGGAGCGTTAATAATGATAATGAAACGTTTAAAAAATATGATTTTTTTTTTTATCAGGATCGATTTTTTCCGTCCCATCATCAAAGGTGTCATTAGTACTATCGTCTGTCTTTGTTTTTGCAAGCGGCCTCCTAACACCTGTATATATAATCATCAGCCGATTAGAGGTCCACTGCTGGACATAGGTCTCACCTAAAAATCTCCACATCTATCGCATTAATTTCATTATATGCGAATGGCTTTTGTTTGTTCGCCAATCACGTAAAAATGAGTGAACGTATCTACTCTCGAGCATACACATTCGAAGCGGAACGATCTGTAAATAGTTATAGGCTATTTGTTTTTTGAATGTCATATGTCCTTCATTATTTTATTTATAAATAAATTTTATAAACATTTTCATTTCGTATTATTAATTCGGTTGCTATAGTAACGGTTGGTATAGAAAGCCATTTGCGGTTGCGGTCGCTCTCAAGGAATATTTCAAACGAATTCCAAGTCTAATTCTATACCACAGCCAGCAAACCATAAGAAAAAAAATTGTGTTTTCTTTAGTAATTTTTATTTATAACATTTGTAGTGGTTACCTTAAATCCTCCGCAAAGTAATGTTGAAAAAGAATTTGGTCGGCCGGGTTCCGTTTTGGAACTGTCAAGGATGTCACTACACAATGCACTCCGTCGGGAAGTGTTTCGATTTTATACTAACCTACACAAAATCATTTGGCAAAGTGCATTAGTTATGATACCGTATCAATTTCAAATTTACGCGAGTGTGTCGTTCTTTTTACTTTGCAAAATTCTTTGTTTCGCATCGAACTATATATCCATGTTGGAGAAGAAACATCGCACGTTGATGACCGACTCCGGCAAGGATGAAACCGACGAAGAAGTTTGCAAATGGATACCTAAGAAAAAGCACGAGGTGTTGAAAGCGAAGTACAAATGTCTGAAGAAGCTTTTTCAGATATACGATGCTAGCGTGATCGGCATACTTCCGGAAGTTTACGCGGCGCCAGAGAAGCGGGAGGAGAAAAGGCACTCGAGGCGGCGTCGCACGCACAAGACCAGGGCGGACGCGAGCGCGGGCACCGACGTCTCCTGCGGCGCCGTGCTCCTGCCGGTGGAGAAGCGCTCTATAACAACGTCGGTTATACGGGACCTGAAGCTGCAGTACACATCCACCTCCGCCCCGGAGTCGCTGAGTCGCCGCGATAAATTCACACAGGACTCGAAAGACTTCCTTTCGATCACGACCAGCGAAAAGGAATGCGAGTGTACGCAGACATCCGAGCTATTGCAGATGCCATTCCTGATCATAAAGGAAGCGCGACCGAAGCCTACCCGGTTCCAGCTGTTCCTCCAACGTATCCTGGGCATAAGACGGGAGAAGCCGAGCGTAGTGCATCCCGATGCACACGTGTACGCGGCCAGCGACAACAACATAAGCAACCGCTACGAGAAAAGGCGCAGGCGCGGGCTGCGGTTTCGGAGACTTCGTAACACGAAGAAAGTCCACTCGGAGACCGCATTGAGGGACACTCAGAGCCCGGTGATACTCACGTACGTACAGTCCGTGCAGAAAAATTGTTTGAAGGATACCACGCCCCGACAATGCCCCATTGTGGGGTGCAGAATGATTTTCTACGGTAGGTATATCTCTTTAACTGTTTATGAAAAAATACATAATTTCTTTATCTAAAATGAAAAAAAAATTTAATTAAAATTTTTATAAAAGTCTATAATTATGTAGCTTTGAGAAATTATCTTTGAAGTTTCATATCATTCATTATAATAGACATTAGTTTACTGACAAAATAATATTGCCGACAGGAATCATCAACTACAATGACCATTTAAATCTTTGCCATTTCACTGACCGCAAGTTCTACTGCCACTACTGCCACGAGGGTTTCGTTAAAGAGCGCGATAAGCTGATACACGAAAATGAACACATCGGTATCACCAAGCTGAACTCGACCATGATATCAATACCAAACTCCAGCCGTCATCCCAAAGTGGCCAGCGTTACCCAGACTGATCCCCAGCCAAAGGACGTTAACGAAGAGAAATTAAAGAAAATCGTATCTTTTTTTGATAAAATAGAGGACCCGGAGGAGATTCTCGCCGAGTTAAAGAAGAGTCGTCATTCCGCATCCAATGTAGACATAACACGTAACTCTTCTAAAACCGACGCAACAATTTGCGGTACCACCAAATACATAACCAACTCCCGGAAATCGAGTTATGCGCATTTGCAAAAGGCGGACAGGAAGTCCGTATCGTCCGTTGCATCAGACGTCGCGTCGGAGCATTCGATAGCATCTTCAATAAAATGCCAAATGTGCGGAGAAAGTTTCGATCAAGTGTAAGAGAATCGCGATATTTTAAAACTTGAATATCATCATTATGTCTTTTTAAAACAATTTTTTTTTTTGTTTAAGACACTATTTCAGTTTTCCAATATTATTATACCGCCCACTCAATAAAATATATAATGTCATCATCATCATTAAAGTTGTCGTTGGCCACTGCTGAGCCAGGCCTCCCCAAACGCTTTCACCTAGCGAAAAATAATGTTAATATTTCTTTTCCTTTGTCCCTTTGTCCTATTATTAATTACCAAACTATTTTATGTATTGATATACATAAAATAGTTTGGTAATTAATAATAATAAACAGATACATATTATTATAATTTATAATATTATTCTGATTGTACAGATAATAAAATAATATTCCAGACAACGACTAAATCTTCACGTAAGCGCGGAGCACCGCGTTCGCGACAAATATTCAAGATGTCAGAACCGTGACGCCGTGAGCCCGGCGCGCCGCCGCCATCAGTCTTCCGAAAATGGGGACCTGGCCAAGTACACCACTCGCAGCTATTCTACGATCCCACCCGTCGACACGTCGTCCGATCTCACCGAGACCGCCTCCGAAGAGAAGTCTTCTCGGAGCGAGAGCTGCGACCCTTCCACCAACATCATATACTATTCCTCGCTGGAGTCTGTAAAGAAGCCGTCGGCGGTGAACGAGCTGGTGAAGCGTGTGCGGAGCGGCTTCAACAGCTACAAGTGGGAGCCCGAGGCCAAGGCTGTTCACGCATAACTTTGTTTTGTGAAGTGGCATTATTTGTCCTCTTTTAGTTTAAATATAATTATAAAACCCATTGTATTTTATTTCCCATTCAATCCATATGAGTTACCTTTCAAAGGAGCTCTTCAACTTTTGTGGGACATGGCAAAATCTCCGGAAAGATACCGTTCTTCCCACGAGTGTTATGTGCCGATGCCAAAATCAATCCCTCAGTACTTCAGTTCTTACAATAATTATTTGTTTTTAATTTGTACAGCATCGATTTCACTATAAACTTGTACATCATCATCAAGTCTGCAGCAATCCGCTGCTGCGCGTAGCCCACGAAAGAACGTCACTTGAAGATATAAATGGGAAAATACAATAATTCGGAATTGCTCTTATGTCCATTTTCTTAAATCACTCGAATAACGAGCGCAATGTGGTGCAGTGTATATCATCCTAACTAGCGCCACGTTATGGGTAGGCGTATCACTTCCAATCAGGTGAACGTCGTGCTCGTTTCGTTGAATAATAAAAAAAATACCGTTTAATCCAAATTATTTTGATACTTAAAACGAACCCTGTTTTATAAACCAAGTTCCTCTACATTTGTCTATTAAATAGAGTGTTCCTCTTGTTCCACTCAATCTCTTTACCAAGGAACGCTCCAAGAATGTTCGCAGTGTAACATACTACATTACGCCTGATAACCCCTCCTTAAATATTATATAACATATGAAACAACATCAGCCATCATGTATCTCCAGTGATTAGAGCAACGCCGTACTTGACCTTGTTTCGATTCAACGAACCGACGGAACGAGCGAGAACTTCAACTGATGATAAATGATACGTCAACGTGCGCTAGTTAGGATGTTATACACTGCACCGCATTGTGCTTGTCACCTTGAGACAAGAGGAAGAATCTCTTTACCCAGTATAATTATTAGTGTAATCACTAGTCACAATATCAACAGCCAATTTACATCCCACTGTTGGGACACAGGTCTACCCTCAATATGAGAGGCTATAGTCACAACACGGGTACAAACCGTATTGGTGACTTCACACACACCTTACAATAAATTCTAATTCATGTGCAGGTTTCCTCGCGATGTTCTCCTTCACCGTTTGCATTCCGCTGTTGTTACTAAAGTTCACAAATGTACATAAATATTAAAGTCATCGGCACATGAGATTCGAACCCGCGACCTTTAGAATGAAGGCCGCACGCTCTAACCATTCAAACCGGAACACAGTAATGTTTCCGCCGTACTGTTTGTCGGCTGCAATAGGCGTCGCGGTGGTTACGTACTTACCTGGACGGGTTCGGCAATGGTGACTTACCAATCTAAACAAATGGAATCGGGTAACCATCATGCTGCTGCCATAGTGTATATTCCTGTATAGTTGGGAGGTATAATAAATAATACTACACAGTACAAACCACACATGTATATTGCAGTTTTTATAATGTCCTACGCGCCGCTTGCCGCTCGCCGCCCGCCGCCGACGCGGAGCGGCAAGTATACCTACCGCAACGCACCGGAAGTACCGTTCCCATCCCCTCCGTATACTCAAACGTATGGACACGCACAAACTTAAACACTACAGATAACATAATCTTTCGTATAAAACAACAGTAAGAAAATCTGATATATTGCCAAACCGAAATAACGTGTGTTTATTTGTTTTTGTGTAAATTGTTTAATATATGCCACTTATAAATAATCTTATTGCGTTATTCATTTAAAATAACAAACAGTTTATTAAAAAAAAAATAATAATAACAAATCGTAGCCAATATAACATCACATACGCGGAGTATTGCGATATAAAATACATTCCAATGCAAGCCGGATATACGATGGCATAAACAGAAGTTGTGCTTTACTCATATATAACTATGTGTGTAAAAGATTTATAACAAAACCGATATAAAATTACAAATTGTGCAATAATATATAATTGTTATTATATTGCCATATATTGTTTTTTTTTTAATACATAAAATTCAACGTTACAAGAGCAAAAAAAGAAGATCAATCTTATGTACTACATTATAACAAAATATGTTTATATATATATATATATATATATTGGTTAAATGTGCTATTGCGTTTAAAGTTACAATTTATTGCTACTGGCTACCCCCTTCGCGGGGTGAGAATATGCGGTATGAAGATATGGTGCTGACAGCACTACCAATACAACAATACCAAACAATCAAGCTGTTATTACTCCGTCCTGTTTTCGAGTAACTAGTGTTTCCTAGCAGCTACCTTTGAGGTATATCCAGAATTAAGGATACCAGCCCCTCAAGTACGAAGCACTTATCCACACTGCAGACGAGTAAACGACCAACTATCTACTGTTTTCTCGCTCGAGAAATGTACAGTAGATACGAATAGTACGCGAATGAATGAAACAGATGTAGGCAAGTGCCGTGGATCCGGGACCACGAGCCCAGTATCAGATGAGCTGTAAGAGTTGATATGACCTTCGAACGCACGTCTTCAGAAAACAGAAACAGATATATGCATGTCTGTTCACTCAGCCGCGGACGAGACTTCTTCCTCTCCGATAACAACTGTCAACGGTGGTAACCGCTGAGCGAGCATGCGACACGTTCACTTTGCAAAGCTATGTGCTGCAGTCTCACCAGCACGGAGCGAGTAGTGACAGTAATCAGCCATCGCCTTCGCCCCTTTATGGTACACCCACAAAACTCGTGCGTCACACACTCGCTGCACCCTAAATCATTCAGTTGCTAGTTCCACTAGTTTCTCGTCCAACACCGGCAGCGGAACAAATGCCTAAAAAAATTTCTTAAAAAAAAAAATTAAAAAAGAATATCGTAAAGTAAATCACAATTTAATGAAACTTGTAGTAAATGAAATAGTAACCTTTTTTTTAAGTAAAATGGAGGACTAAGATTCTTCATTGTGAAATTTTCCCTATTACCACCCCCAGTGGTCTTCTGCAATTGAGGACTATGTGATCTATGAAAGGCACCAGTGCTTATTTACGGACCTAGGTGGTGTGTGAAGGAGGTCGAAGAACATTTGAGGCTTTTATTGCTTTGGAACTAATAACATCTTGTGTGTAACATAATATATATATACGGAGTAAGATATATACCATTATATCCAGTAAGATGCAGTTACTCGAGCCAGAATTGACTAGTATTACGAAATGGTCTTTTTGGAGTCGTTTGCCACTGTGGTTGAATTAATTGAAATATACAACCAATTCATTTCAAATAAGACCATAAGACAAAGCTAGACTAGTGTTCTCTCCTTATGTAATAAAATCTTTAACGGCGAAGGAAATAAGTTGAACTGTAAAACGGAAGTATGTAATACACTACTAAATAAACATATCTACAATCGTATAGGCAATAAAACATGCAAATATTTGTTCAAAACGAAATAGCACTTAAATTAAAACACTACCATATAAAATACTAAATTTGGTAAAATTATAATATATATATATATATATATATATTTTGATCAAGGCAATATGTGAAACGGATGTGACGTAATACGCACTATAACGCTAGAGATCTTTATAAAGTAAAAATTTTATCCAGTGTCACTCCCCTCGCGATTGCTTAAAGCGTTTCCGGTTTACAAATTCCCCTTTACATCAAACACCAACAATATATACCAACGCTACAATAATATTCTATATCATTTTATCGTAAAACTTTTCCAAAATAACCACTCTCTTAACACCACGTGTTTCACCACTGAATATAGTTTTCATCACCATTATGATAATACAATACCCTCATCGCGTAGGGCCATGGAAGGTCAGGAGTTATCTTTTTGCATTACATGACATGTCTGGTTTGATTTTGGGGTCAAATGTTGTAAATTTGGATTGGTGATCGTGCTTGGTACCCACCTGCCCCTAGCTACCACCATAATTATGTAAATCTGCTAACAAAACTATATATTTTTTTTTATTATGATGAAATTTGCGCCGCAAGTTTTATTGACAACTATAGCAGCTTCATCGGTCTCGGAGCTTGCGGATCTGGTTATCGCGAGCTAAAATAAAAAAAAAATTAAGCTAATCTTTATACGAACATCATTACTATTGTCTTCTGACCATTAATAATAGACAGACGAAGTATTGTCGATGAGCACGCTTCACCGATCACTACCTCATTGGCAAGGTCACGAGGTCAAGTGTAAGCGCGTTGTAAATAAAAAAAATAAATGTAGGCGTATATTACCGTAATACATTTTAAAGATATAAGAAATTAATTATAAAGGTAATCAGTTTGACCTTATGTCCCGCCATTTTTTGTTAATGTTTATAATAATATCGACGTCAGATTATTGACCAATTCAATTGGCCATTTATTATGTATGGAATTATATTCTCTCCATGGCCCTAAGCAGTAATTACAATGCATTTTTAAACATATAACCAATTTTCAAATTTTGGATATTGCAACACTTAGTGTTACATTTTTCATATCTTCCCCTTCCAGTATAACAGTTAGGTGCACTCTAACAGGTAACCGTTATAAATGGGGTTGCCACTAAATATACAATTTTATTTTATATATATTATAGATCTTAATTTATTCCGCTTCACGAATCGCCATTTAATGACAATTATTTTTTTTTTATATTGCAACCCCATCACACCGATTCACTTAACCTAGACAATACGTTATCTTACGCAACACAAACGACGGCGGATGTGAAACAGAAACTGAACAAGCCCATACGGTAACGTGCGATCATTTAAACGTACCTATTAAATGTTTTAAATGTAGTGACTGATAACAATTCTCTATATAACTGTAAATGCTTCAATGATGGCAAAATATTTATAAGTATAAAAAAAAAACGTCAACTGCATAACTATTTACATAACTCGTGTGTATATATATACGTATGTAGTGTATGTTACAGAAAGCTTAGACGAGCAACCGCTAACGATAATCTGAGTATTAAAACTTAAAAAAAAAAAACATTACGGGGCTCATTTTAAACTCTACCTGTACACGATAAAAGATATATAACTATTACGTTTAAATATGAATTATCAAATTCCTATACAAATGTTACAACTGCGGTATAAAGGCGAAGTTAATAAACATCGTTAATGTATATACATTTACATGGATGAAATATCCTAACTGAAAAATTATGAAGAACCCTTCAGGCGACCTAAAGTACCAGCATGGGCTAGCTGTTATTGATTAGTTGTCCAGACAAACTTTCCATCGAGTATAGAGGAATCGTGGACTGTGACTTCACTGTATATTTTATTTCTGTCGCCAAGCAGAAATGTGCAGTAAAATACCTCTCAACCCTCACGTGATGCAGTGCACCGTTCTAACTTGCGCCACATTGATATGACCAGGTGTATCACTTACCATCTGGTAAACGTCTTGCATGTCTCGGCGCATTATAAAATAAAAAAAAAATAATGTACAACCGCCACGATGCCGCCCGCACCACGACAGCTTAACTTTAGACTAGAAAGGAATTTGATATTTGTCGATAATAGAGAATATGCATGTGTATTGTTGTCGCCTTTAATTCTCTTTTCCTCTCTTGTTTAAAAATAAAAATTGGATATTCAATTGGTGAAATGCGACGCTGCCAGTCTGACTTTACTATGCACAACCTGCGACCTTCTAGACTTTTGTGATAGTCCCACTAAATGTTATTTTATTTTAAACCATTCCGAATTTCGCGCCATTATAAATTTTGAAATATACAAAAAATTCAAATTAAATCGTAATCTAATTCTTTTTTAGCCGACAATAACATTACTAATATGTGTTAATGGCTACCTATGACACAAAGGTTAAGTACCATGACGTAAACTCCGTGTAAACAAAGGCGATTACTTTAAAGTTTTTCTGTTGATGTGATAATCATAGTCACTGAAGGTTGGCTATGCCCATGTATATAGGAGATATCCAGAGATTCATTGCCTCGTCACGATATCTCCGAAACAAACGTAGACACTCAAAATATGGTAGAGATATTATTTCTGCCATTTGGAGGTCAGCTAAGAATGTATTATATAAAATTCTTTCCCCCATAGAGAGTTGAGGGGGTGTTGTGACCAGCGAAGTGGGTGTAGAAATGCTGGTTTTGTATATTCATATTATATATATATATAACAAGTCGAGATGATGTGATGTTAACTATCAACAAACACACATGCACACTCTATTATTATATTAATAATAATGATGTAGTTGAAAAGACAAATATGTATATGAATTAATTCACATATATAAAATGTTCATTTCATAGTTTTGTTTTTTCGTAAATGATTTCTATGTAAATACATTATATTGAATAAGTATATGACGTCGCCATCTTAAATGATACGATGGACACTAAATGACACAAAGTTTTCACGATTGTAAGTTTAAGTCTACAGCTAAGTTAAAACAAATGTTTATTAAGACTCGTTATGGAGGTATTTGTTTTTGATCCTACCCTTAATATTCTGCTCCCGAAACTATTGGCCAACGTACTGGAAATAGTTTCATCTATATCTCCACCATAACCACCTGAGAAAAACAGAAACATTTATTGTATAATAATAAACTCGACTAAATTTCATGTTAGTGATATAACTGGTACTACCACAGCAACTCTTATATCTGCCGCCAAACAGTACTGTGCAAACATTACTGTGTTCCAGTTTGAATCAAACAGAATTTTATTGCCTTTTATGTTTACAAGGTATAAGTGTCCTTGACATATACTTCATGTAGTAATTTAACTATTAAATAGTGGTATATACTTAGGACATGGAAGAGCATGGCAGACGAGGGCTACCCATCTGCGTGAGCACTCGATCCAGCCACTGCAGCGGCCCGTTCAAGTGCAGCTCTATCCAGCACGGAGTGGACGTAACTGTCTGCCGTCTGCAATGGAGATATGTTATTGATTAATTTTATATTTGCACTTATTTTCCCATGTAAATACAAAAATTAATTTAAAAATCCCATGCATAGAAAAACATATGGTATTAAAACAATTCATTAATATGATTAAGAGAAAGTTTATAATGAAGTGACAAGATGAGCAGCAGGTTTAGACATAATGATTAGTGATACACTTGCACAGAACAATGTCGTGTTTCACAACATTGTGGTCGTCAATATCAGACATGATATTAAGTCTTGTTACCCCAATCATTTCGCTATATGGTACCCTACAAAACTGGTTTGAAGGGCACTGGATAGGAGTTTTTCACATTACTGTATACTGTATAGTAATGTTTGCACGCTATTGTATGACGGCGAAAATAGCATCTCTGGTGGTACCTAGGCGGTCTCCGACAACAGAGGCTAGCCACAAATGTAACTAAGACTTTTTCAGATAAAATATAAATCTAAAACAGAGTCTGACACCAGATAATAATAATAATACTATCATAGATAGGGGGATACAAAGATAGGAAAGATGCCTGTTCAAAACAAAAACAGGTTACAGAATAAATATAACCACCACTTATTTTAATAACAATATATTAAAAATCAGCGTAACTACTGACACCTGGAAAATATTAGTTGTGGTGGAATCTTATTCAGCTACATAGTGTTTTTCATCACTAAAGTTCGTTTAAATTTAAGTAGTCTTAAATAAAAAATTTGTACCTATCAGTCCTTTATTTTGTACGAAATTAAATTTAGTAAATTTCGCAATACCTGTACTCGGCACCCCATCCCTTCACGAAGCTCATGCGTATGGTGCACATGCGAGTCAGCTGGAACACAGCCTCGAAGCCCTGCGACACCGACTGCGACAGCAGAGCGGCAAACTCTTGGTTGTTGAATATTTTTAAGTTGCAACCTAACATAAAATAATTTGATAGTTATGTATTCCAGCAAAATATAAATATGGCAAAATTATATACATACTAAAATTTAATATGATTAATTTTGAAAAGAAAATATTTAAATTTGTTACAAACACATCAGGCTTTTTTTTAGTAGCAATACTAAGATTAATGAATATACACTTGCAATTGAAGTCCAACATCATAAGGAAAACAAAATGTTCTAAAAAGGTCAGCTTTCATAAACAGACAAGCGACAAAAACCAGCACATAGTGACTACCAGATGCAGGAATGTTCTTACTTTACTCTTTAATATGTTAACAAAATATATAGTAAAATGTATTGTTGCTAAAGAAATAAAACTTTTTGAATTTATAACACTTGGTCAGCATAGTGGATAAATGGCCTTGATTTCTCCTCCATATAAAAGGCCCTGAGTACCATTAATGGGTATAATAACTGGAACATTAATGTGTATATATATATATATATATATACATATATATATATATATATATATATACACCAGTACACAGTCTGAGTAATAACTTATGAAGTATACAATGAAGTGACTTATGTTCGTCAAACTTACCAGGAGGTATCTTGCAGACGGTGGCTGGATGCCATCCATAGCGTTGATTGCAATTAGGGCTTTGTACAAATATTGATGAATCACTGAGGCATTCCGCGAACACCTCACCTGTAATTAATAAATTTATTTATTTTTATATTGAAAATATTATGCAGTAATTCCACTAACTTGAATAACTATGAAACAGGAATATAGTAGTATTGGAATGCTACTGTTCGACAGCAGAAATGGAATTGATGTGTTGCCGTGATACTTAACCTAGACAAGTCTCCTACAAAAAAAAATTACCATCAGTAAATAATTTATAATTCTGGTGGTTGGTTTGTATTGCTGGAGACTGGCTAAATTGGTTACAGCAGCATTGATTGGGTCCCTCTTTGAACAATAATGTGATGTAATCTACCCTCAAGCAGAGTATAGTTAGTGCTAATGTGATGAGAGAAAACACTGTGTGGGGATTAAAAGGGAACCAATCCAACAAAAAACTAACTCTCACTGTGACTTACTATAACATGTTAGGCAACCCACATATAAGTGTGATGAATGCGGAAAATACAGGAGTATTTGAGATGACATATATTCAGCAGTAGACCCCAACATACTAAATTCATATATGCTATATAGTGTATAAGCATTTTAACTAGCAGGTCTCTCTTGTCAACAAGTAAACATCCTGATGTCACTTTATTGCTGCTCATTTAACACGTGAAACATACTCACCCCCGATATAATACAATCTGACACCTTTGCCGATGTGCCGGCGCGTTTGCTCCACCACTTCATTCCGATTCACGTTTGACAATAGCCCCAAGCAAAACCTGTTACAGTGTTAATTTATTAAGATGGTAACAAAGTGAAAAGAGTTAATGGAAGAAATTCCTCTATTAAATAAGCTAGTTTTAATAATTAACATAGCCATAGAGCAGCGAAGGTGTAATGAAGAAATATTATTATTTAGTACTCTCTTCATAACAATTGGACAGTTATTTATCCTCACTAATAAGGCCAGAATGCCACAAAAATATACATTCATCTTGACGAAACTTGTTCTTAACCCGGCCTACTATTCAAAACTACATTATCCTATATCACCAATTATAAATTAGTACATGCTATATAACTATAATAAATGTTTCACCTTTCACTGTTGCTTGGGTCAGTAAATCCATCCACAGTAATCGAAGGTTGAGAGGCATGGAAAGTCTCTCCAACTCTGGTGTTCAATTCGTAGTAACTGATGCTGCACCAAAAAGCTGGCTCATGGTACAAAACAGGAGCAGCCTCAGTTGCAAGTCCAGGTGGTGATGGAGTCAGTCGTGTTAGGTCTGAATAAGATTGACAATATCATAATTTTTAAACATTTTTTGATAAACGAAATCTTTTATAAAGGAACTAATGTTTAGCTAAATTGTTTAATAAGAATATGACAACACTAAAAATAAATAAATTATCTCTATGTACTTGGAAGACATTTCAATTTATTTTATTAAATAAAAAAACATAAAGATGGAGTACAAACTCACTCATGTTGTCATTATGATCCATTGGATCTCCGTCTTCACTCATATAGCCAGGTGGTGGAGTTTCTACTGATGATGAGCTCCTGAAGATTAAATTGGTATTTATAGATATAAGTACTTCAGATATTACTGTAAAGACATATATAAAAGAACTTCTACATTGTCAATAAATTTTCATTAACTGATGTGGCAGATTCAAAAAATCTTTAAAATATCAATTATCACAAAAAGAAGACTGAATTTTTCAGACTTGTGAGCATCTGGAGCTAAACTGGTCAAAATGGCCAGTTACCTCATCATCCATAAATGTGTCCAAGTTTTAAATGCGGAAATCGAAATCCTCTATCCATCTTCCAAAGTGACATGAGCAACTGCTCCATTATCATAATAATTTTTCAACCTATTGATGTAACGAAACCTTGGCAGTGAATGTAGTTAAGTACTGCTTGACATTTACAACAGACAGAGTTTTCGTTTCGGGGCCGGCGCTTGTTACAACTCACACGTGCACGGTGGTGTTGGTTGGCACCTGTTGCGCAAGAGTCGCCTCCAGGTAGAGGGCGCTGTGCGGGCCGACGCCCACTACACCGCCACTCTGCATCACGCTCAACGACAACCTGATGACGATATGACAATTAATATAATTTATTAGGATTGTCTGCTATTTTATTATTAAACAGCAAATCATCAATCCAACAAATGGATAAGTTTAAGTATTTTATTTAAGGGTCACCTTATGTATTGAAGGCAATGAAGATTTGTATAAAAATAGTAATAAAAATCTAGAGTAATATAAAATATATAATAATATTCAAATGGAGAAGCAAAATTCCCATTGACATAACAATCAGCAACTATAATAAAAATGAGTTGATATATTGTATTAATAAAGGAAAGATTCCAGCAGAATAAACCTATCGTAGTTGTTAAGGTTGTTCATATATATACCTCAAATATTTCAAGAATGTTCATGAACATTAAATATACTGCACTTAACTTTTTGTGACTGGATGGTGAATCCTGTGAGCTCATAAAGTCAAAATTCATATTTAACATAAGAACATTCGTTCATTTAAGTTTTACCAACCAGAACACCTTTAAAATAGGACAAAATGTTGATAAATACTCGTTCGTTTTCAGCAAAAAATGCAACGGTAATATCAAACGATACAAAGCAAAAAAGAACAATTACTATTATACTAGAAACTCATTTAAACTGGAAGATTACAATTCCTTATTCACAAAACTCGCGTGATATAAAAAATATAAACTTACGCGTCAGTATGCTCGTGATGCGGCTGGTGGTAGTCGGTATAGGGCGGGGGCGCGCGTACCTCGCCCTCCGCACAACGAGGTACCAATATCGGTGGAAGAGCTAGTTTGACAAAAGCGATGTATCATTGATTTTTTCCCAGTAATTTTATTATAAATTACAACCAGAAACTTATCTTTTACAATTTTATTAGGTTTTGACCAGAAGTCATCATAACTTAAAAGGGTAAAGACACAGAACATCATAAAAAATATGATTTATCAGCTTACTGTATCCAACAAATTATTATTCAAAACACAGGTATATATAAATCTTATATACCTTATATGTTAAAGTAAAAAAACTTCATGTTTTTCTTACCAGGTGAGTCAATCTTATTGTAGTGATAAGGATTAATGCACACCTCGTCCTTCTTCAATTGATATGCATAGGCACAATGGTCGACAGGCTTTAGTTCATGTTGACTCTGTGAAAAGGTATGATGCATATATAACAAAAGTTTTTCTATAATCTTTACTAATACCAACGGAAATTAAACTCGGTTACATTTATTTTATGCAAAATCCTGAAAGATAACAAAAGGTTAAATCTTATCCTTTAACAAATTTACTTGTGTTTTTATCACTTAGACACTTTCTTCCAATGAGGCAATATAGTAGTGTTGATATTAAGAAAATTGTTAAATTGGAAATTAACAATTCTAGTGTACTAAAAAAGAGGGAAATATGTTGTTTTTTTTATTTCACATTAACCTGATGGTTAGTAAGACATATGCCCATAACAACATTGCTCTAGTTAGGAGGATATAAATTGCACCACATTGTGGTCATTGCCTTTAGACCCAAGATGTTAAGTCTCATTACCCCCATTATTTCACTAGCTACAACATTCATCAAACCAGAACACAATAACGTTTGCTGCACACTAATGTTTAGCAACAGAAGTAGACACTGGAGTTATACCCACCTAAATGGTATCTGACAATAGAGGCCTGACACCAGCATACTGGCACATATGTATCTTAAATATAACAACTACTATTGTTTGTACAAAATAATAATCATTGCATTTTAATAGTAAATAATGTAATTATAAAGTTATTTAACAGCTAATACACAAATCACAGTGTATATACATACTTGGAGCTGCGGCCACCGCCACAGCCTGCAGTAGATAACATGCGGCAAGCCCTTTCTATATTGACCATTTACTATGTTATCATTTGGTTTTGCTCTGTGAAATAGGAGATAAATTTGTGTCTATATAATACAAAGTCAATAATCAATACTTTATATGTTTGTTTATTATAATGGAACTTTAATTGATAAACAATATTCATACATTTAAGTTAATAAAAGAAAAAGTTAGAGCATTACATATTGATTTTGTTCAAATCACCTCCAAAGTAGTATACCTTTTTATTAACTGGACTAATACAAGCAGACAGAGATACATAGAATTATATTAGATATCCTTAATGTTGCAAAAATAGTAATATATCAAAATAAACTGTAATAATGATTGTTAGTACTTATAGTATTAAACTA
Source organism: Ornithoptera alexandrae (assembly GCA_029030555.1). Taxonomy (NCBI): domain Eukaryota; kingdom Metazoa; phylum Arthropoda; class Insecta; order Lepidoptera; family Papilionidae; genus Ornithoptera; species Ornithoptera alexandrae. Next base: position 2,052,917 of record JARDVY010000018.1, on the reverse strand, counting down.
TAAATCTCCTGTGTAAATATTTTTGTCTCCTACATAAATGTGAACATTACAAGCTTTTTAACTTGCTTACATTTCTTAATGTACCTATGTAAAATATTTTATGTTTGATTTTTGCAATAATTCATTATATAACAAAGTTCCTGATTCAGTTAACCACCTTTTTAATATAACACCACATTGTTACTAACAGAACATCTCACTACTCTCATTTCTTTGTAGAATAAAAAAATCTGTGTTTTACTTTGGAATGTTAAAAAAGAGTTTAATTAATTGCCTAATTTCAATATATGACCCTAATAAATTGACAGATACATCGACATATTTCTTTATTTCTAGTTACCACAAATCGAATATCCGATGTTTCTTCTCAGGTAAGCCATATAGTGCTTAGAGACTTGCTATTTACATGTTCACAAGATTACAAATAAATCAAGTCTAAGGTTCATATTAACTTAAGTTTTAAAATTGTTATTTCTTCTTTAATTACTTAAGTGACATTTGTTTAATAATTACATTCAAAACCACTTCTAAAACTTAATGATAAACCAGTGATGTTCAACGTAGAACATACAAAATTAAATTAAACAAGAACTAGCATTTACATTTACACTGCCAATGTGGAGTTGGGTATTCATATTACCATTTAAACATTGTCATATTTAGGTCAGGGTCAGGAGTTATGCTATCAATATAGCAACAACAAAAAATATTAACTTTATGAGGCTTTAAAACAATGCACTTCAAGAATAACAACAATTATCAACTAAACCATTTGTCGTTTGCGGTACACAAAATAATAAAACCTAATTTTCATTATCATTCTATTCAAATCATTATGAAACAATTTCTAAGTATAATTATGCAATCAAAAAACGTTACAGTTATAAGTAATCTATGTAAATAAATTTCATTGCCTCTTTGTAATATTAAAAACTAATTGTTACACTAATAGCAATTTTTTAAAATGTTTACGTTTTTTAAGTACAAATGTAAATGAACACCAACAAGGTCAATGTAAAAACTGTAATAAATCCAATAGTAATCAAACAAGAATCCGATAACATCCATTCAAGTATTTCCGTGAGCGAGACCTTCAATTTCGTAAAATAAATTCTAAACCCATACTACCATGTCACATTAAACGAAATTACCTTAATTATCAACGAAAACAGCAAAAACAAGGACAAAACACGTAACCATCGCACTGAATTTAGTATTTTAACACTAATATCTAACAATAACTTTATACTATTAACAATAATTTTGAACGGAAATTAGAAATACGGTGGACCTAATTTTCGCCGCCATATTGATAAAAAGCTTCGATTGTTTTGACGGCGATTTGACCTTCCTTTTCGGATTTTGCGTCCTGTCTGTGATTATGTAACTAATATGTGATGGTCAATACTAACTACGGGGTCATCGTGCCGGCATAACTCCGATATTTGGCAACGTTATATTATACGAAAACTAGCTGGGGTTATAAACACCTCTAATAAGACTTGCGCTATACGATACATAAACATAAACACAAGTAATGGTATATGTTACAACGAATAAAGCTTTGGCTTATAAAAAACGGTTGTAGTACACAGTCTTAGTAAAACAATAAATAATTTTCGTGTATAAACGAAAAATAGAACCCGCGAGTAACTATTTAGTCCAGTCTTATCTTTCAAATTACTATTTATATCCAAGTTTTCATCATATCTCAATTAAATAGATTCAGTGTTTCTGATTTATAACCGTACATAATATTAAAAATTAATCAAAAAATAATACAAATATATAATCAACATCAATGAAATTATAGTGATAGATAATTAAGATTAACGATTGTGCAATAGTTTTAAATCTCGAGAATAAATTATAAATACATTACAAAAATAAAACAATCAATAGATACCTGGGAATTGTAACGCATTTGGTGTGACTACTTTGACTAGATATAGCCTTTTCTAGTTCTTCGAGAGCTCCACTTTTCTTTAATTTCTTAACTAAACTTCTTACTGCTTTTTCTGACCATTTGTCCTCTGCAGCAGATGATCCTTCAGGACCTTTTTTCCACTCTAAAAGTCGTTTCACTATTGGTGGCGTTAGCGGAAACATTCCGCAAAATTTTACGTATTAAATCATTCAGGCAACTAATTAACACTCAAATACCGAACAATACGCATGTCTTGTATGGGAATCATACGCCGAGGTATGCTTATAATAACTTATCGGCCATTACTGCAATTTGCGAATGTGATTAATGAAATGACAGCTTAGTTGCCAATAAACAAATTTTACATAATTTTGTATTTTTTTTTGTCACACTGGTAAATACACAATATACACATCTTTATTTTTATTTTTATTTGCTTGTAATCGGAAACATGATTTTTGAATTTCGTTTTATTATGAGTATTTATAATTACTACACAAATAATAAATAATGTTCAAGTAGCAATATTCTATAAAAAACTCCAGTCAGTGTTTCTTAATTAAAAATCTAAAATTTCTATACATGTATTATAATACTACAAAATTTAAATTTACAAGATATCTTTATAACTGTCCAACCATATGTTATACTTTTTAAGCGGTTTACAGTTTTTAGTTAGGTTTTTGAAGTAATACTAATAAAAAAACATATCAGTATAATTAATTAACATGTTTAATTTCTGATAGCAATAGCAACAAATTTTCTCTATGGTTGCAGTGTTTTGTTTTGAAATGACATTCACGGTCCCTTGTTTGTTTCATTTGTATTTTTTGATGTGCCAGTTGTTATAAAATATTTATATCGCATTTTGGTCAAAATACATGGTTTGTACAACTATTTCATACCACGTTATGCTAATATTAATCTGATCTTTGAAAATATGTATAATGTATTTAATGTCACTGGCCATTATTGTATTAATGGCCTGTCACAAAATTAGTTTGATTTTCGCGCTTTTACTTTGATAGTGGCTTGGCTGGAAGACACTAGTAAATTTTTAATAAAAGATAAATAAATTCAAACCCTTACTTTTTTGCATTGTCTGTTATTGTAAATGTTATGAAATATTTAATTTGTTTTTCTCCATTTGCCTTATCAAAATTAATTTTCTGTAAATTTTTTTCTAAAAATATATTTCTTGTACATTAATCTTATTTAAGCTTGCGCCTTGTCCTATCACTTTTTTTATGAGGCATACCTATTATATATGACCTGTACTTAAATGTCCATTATTGATTTTTTTTTAATTTCTGTACATTATTCCATAAATTGTTATCATTTCTTGGCTTTTAGTAAGATTTTTAGATATTAGTATTTAGATAATACTAGTTAGCTTAATTAATAGAATGGTCCCTAAAATTTTAACTTTTTTCTGAATTTGTTCATGTCTAATACTGCATGAAGGCTTGCAGTGAAACTGATAGAGTTATGATGATTGCATCAATTGATCCTAAAACTATATTGATTCATAACTGATGTTTGTTTATTTCTATCTTCCTTTTTATTAAAACCTGCTTTCCACATCATCCTTAGCTACCAGTGCGATAATATAATAATACAAAATATGTAGATACCTGATTAACTCTACCTCCCTATATTTTATTCTTTACATAAAAATTTAATACAATGGAATGTCTGTGGTAGTTTGAAAATAACAATATTTACAGTTACATGAACACTTTCAGCTTCTATAAATATGGAACAGCAGCTCCCTCCTTTAATCCTTTGTATGGAAAACCTGAGTGGAGAAGAAGTAACACTTAGCATAGAACCGAATGATGATTTCCAAAGTTTTCTGGATAAAGCAAAGTACACTTGATCATTAATCCTTTCTTTTAATCCTTTGTATCCTTATACCTTAGCTCCTAAAGTCTTGAATTTTTATTAGTCATATCTTTTACCATTGTCTAGAAATTACCGCTATGAACTTATTGAATAACTAGTCTATATATAATTAATAAAAAAATTGTTATGTTGTATTAAACATAAAATATAGCAAGAATGCATGTTTTAACTCTTAGAGGTTGTTAAATAAGTACTACATATTTTACTTATTATCTTGCTAATCTGGTCTGCTACCAAGATCAATGACTGTAATGTGTGTTGTAATTATAATGCATATTAATTATATTGGATTTGATTTTTAAAGATATAATTTTTTTTGATTTAAACTTTACAAATGAACATTATTTATGGTCTTGCCTATCGCATCACCTCTAGTGTTATTATGAAATATTATAAAGGCAATATAGCAAATGGTGATATTTATTTATTAGACTGGTGTTGAGAACTAATATTCTTTTTCAGGTCGACATTAGGTTTTGATGTCAATATTAACTCTATAACTGGTGACCAGTCCGTTTCATTAAATGAAAATATTTATCATTACCTTTTAAATTCTGAATTAAATTTTCGGAACGATTCGCAATTAAATAATCCAAATTACCCTCCGAAGTCAGACCAAGTTTCACAAAGCCCTGATGGTTTTGTTTACGTTCTAGACGACGGTACTCAGATACGTGCCTCTCAAATACATTTTGATAACGAAGATCCTCCGGTAGATTTGACGGCTGAAGAAATACCGTTTGTAAAATATGCAAATGATAGCGCAGATGAAAATGAAAATAGAGATTTAAATATTGAAGACACGAAAAAGATTAACATAGTTGAAAGTCCCGTTAAACGATGGGCAAGCAGGAACTCTAGTCCAAAATCCAGCTTCGTCAATAGTTTACCCTTCAAACTTGTTTGTTCTAATACATCTAATTTCGAAGCACAATTTACTAAATATTTGGAATCGAGCAATAACAAAACATACGCTACTCTAAACCCGGTTGTTAATAGAAACAGATCTCCTAGAAGTTTAATTAAAGATAATTACAAAAATTATGACGACAGCTATCAAACCCAACGAAACAAAGATGATTTTGCAAGTTTTACCCGTGAGGAAATTCTTAATATGTTCAAAGACTCTCCGGTTACATCATTACCTTATGAAGAAAACCAAAGTTATAACGAAAAAAGACGCCATGTTCGCAAGACTGACCCGTCTCGGCTCCATAAAAATTGGAATAACAGGCCTTTACCTTACATAGACGTTAAACCTGGCGATAAAAGTAGACAGAATTGTTTTATATGTGGAAAAACCGACAATAACGTGGAAAAGTTATACTTGTTTGATAATGAAGATCAAAAAATACACCGATGCACGTCACCGAGAAAATGTTCGACCCAGCTTAAAATAATTTGTGATCACTGCTTAGCTGAAAATTTTAGACCTAGCCATATGAAAAGTCCTACACAATCTCTTAGCTCGGACGAATACCTGGTAATTAAAAATAACCAACAATTTATTTTTCAAAAGGTAGTAGATTTCCAAGTGGCACAGATTGCAGATGTAACGGATAAAATAGAAACACGACATGTCAAAGAGCCACAGGAAAGTGAAAAATTGGAATTCGTGAAGGTTGAAATTGGTTCTGATGGAGAGATTGTTACGAAATGTATAGATAACGATACTCGGTCTTCGGATGATGTTGTTATTGTAAAAGATGAGAAAAAAGAAAGTTCCAGCGATGTCGAAATCATTGAAAATGAACCTGATATTGATGAAAATATTATAGATAATTTGGAAGACGCTGATGAAGAATTAAAAGAATTTTTAGGGCTATATCAGTGCGACGAGGCAAATAAACTTAAGGAATTAAAATGCAGGTATGTGGTAATATTATATCATAAAATATATTTTCCTCTATATTATGATTTTTCAGTTTTACCACAAGACATCTAAAAACTCTTCTGGTGATCTTGTTGATCTTTTCCTTGTGAGACACAGTAAGTGATAAAACTACTGGATCTACTAAGCCAGTGGTCGGCAAACTTATTAGCCAAAGAGCCAAATATGCAAATTAAAACGATTAAAAAAAATTGAGAGCCAAATCTGTTTGTAAATGTAGTAAACATTCATCATAATTTTAGAGATTCATTAAAGGGCCCATGGCAAGCACGTAGGAATCTTGTGTCAGAGCCACACTCAAGAGTTCAAAGAGCCGCACTTGGCAGACCTTTGTACTAGGCGTATCTCGATGTATCAGGGTTGAGTACCATTGGTCACTATGTAAACAAACCCAAAATATCCCTAAAAAACCCAAAACGTCCCTTTTTTTGAACAAACTATTCGGCATTACTCTTCAGAACTTACAAAGTAATTAGAATGTTACACATAAAATATTTATTTTCAATTAAAAATTATTATAGCTTGTGACAAGATAGTGATTTACAGGTTTTGTGATCGAGTCTTTGAGGATGTAAGCGGAGTGATAGACCATGGTGAAGAACACAAGCATATCTTAGACGACGGAGAATTATTCCCCTGTCCATTGTGCGATTATGGTATAATTCAATTTAATATGTGTGGCCTATATTAAATTCAAATTAATTTATCACTTTATATGATTGTATCATGATTATTATATCTAACGTATCAGTAATAACAGCAGTTCGTTTATTATCAGACTATTTATCTGTTTCCATCTTAGTGGTTAAAAAGGAACGATTCTGTAGAAAAAATTAAATAAATTTATTCTTCTTTGTCGTAACTTCATGACTGAGGGACGTGACTATGGTGCGTTGCCCTGGCCACCATTTCTTTCCAGCCTTTGAAAGACTGGTGCGGAAAGGATGGGGACACTACCGCAACTATTATTTCCAAGAAAACTATGGTGTTATGTCAGACAATCGAATGAGTTTGTCGGACCACCCGGTTGACTCCCGGCGCCAAGTGGGGTCCGGGCCTTCTGGTGTGAAATCAGCTACTGGCCATAAGGCAGATTCACAGCAGGCTCCTTGTGGAAATTGGGCTGGAAATTTATTACTCGTTAGTAAAGAAAATCTCTAAAATATTAAACCGGCACTAATTTTTAGGTTATGCTAATTTTAAATGGTTGAAAAGACATCTTAAAGCGGTACATGATAAAGCGAAACCTTCTGAAGCTAAAAAGGAAACCTGTGAAGTCGATGGAGGTGAGCTTTTATTATTATAAGAATCAGGGATAATGAATAACAAAGACATGTTACTTTATCCATCAGTTGTGGGGACCACACCCTGCTTCCGATTGATAAAGCAATCCGGTCACGTGAGCTGAATCATGAGCATGCCTGTTAAAGTATGTACTCCGCTTTAATTGGCGTAATAGGACGTCTCAATTATCAAATGACCTAAAAATTGGAAATACTTTTGGGTTGCCATTATTTAATATTCTAACTAGATCCTGTATTCGTTACTTCGTTTGGATTTAAAATTTTAACAGTTCTGTTTCCACCTAAAGCTATCTTTAGATTTAATAATAAAAAGTGTGATCAAAGAACCTGTAACAAAGACTTAACATCTTCATTCGTATAAGGTCCATGCGACGGGGACAACGTGATGCAGTGTATGTAATCTTAATTAACGCCACATTGTTATGGGGTACACCCTACCACAGTCATGTGAAGATTCCTTCCGTCTCGTGGTTTTTAAAAATTAGAAAAAAGATGCGAAGCAGCATTTATTGTCCGAGAAATTTAAGTATCTTTTATACAAACTTGTAATACTATCTGTAAGGCAATTTTTACATTTATCTTTTTGAAAACAATTTATATAATTTTTAGGTAATAGAAGGCAAGAAAAAAATGTTCATTCCTTATTTAATCTACAATACTATTAATAAATAATATATAAACTATAATAAACTTTGTAATTAGTTGCTGATTTTTTATTAGTTTTTACTGATAACAAAGTTGCCGCTCCCACATCTCCAACTTCATCTCCGGTAGCCAAGAGGACGAGAAGCGCTGTAAGGAAGGTCGATACTGAAAACGAGAAAGATTCAGGTCAACGTTTCTATAATTAAGTACATTGTCAACAAGTTGTTGCTCTTTTAATAAATATTAAATTTATAAGGCATATGATAGAAAGAAATGCTTGAAAACAAATGGAAACCTTTCTTATGACAAAAAACTTGATTCATTTATTAATATCACAATCACGCATGCTCGATCTGCTACACCCATTAACACGTGTAAATTTACTGATGATTGGAACATTGCAGAATACTGTTTAGATAAGTACCACCGCGGTTCCTATTTCTGTCGCCAAATAGTAGTGTGCAAATATTACTGTGTCCCAGTTTGAAAGGTGTTGTATCTAGGGAAGTTATTGTGGTAGCGAGACTTAATATCTTGTGTTTAGTAGTTTTCAAGTCGCCTTTTTTAGCCGCCTCTCTAATTACTCTTGCACAGTCATGCTGAATATTAATGAAATGAACTTTTTGTTATCGATTTTTAATAAAAATTTTGTTATATTAATTTCTCATGACATAGTTTTCTTTTTAAATATTTTAGATTCTACAGAAAAAACTACGGAACGCGCAAATAATTTTACTACCAAACTTGAATCGGTTTGTATTTTTTTTTAATCATTTTAATTTTATTTTCCGTCCGTGTAGTGATCAATAAGATAAAAACCATCAAATCGACGACGTAATTCTCAAAAATCGAACTACCCTCAGAAATATTGTTAAGAAAAAAAACATGTATAGCGGCTATGTGTATGTATAAATAATGATTTGTATGGATGATGGGACTATGCAGTGCAGCGATGAGGCGACCAACACATTTACTTGGTGGACTATTTGAGACGTTAGATAGAATGCTCACACAACACCCTATTACGCTCAGCATCATGTTACTTAAGGTAGGCCTCTGTTGCCAGCCATCAACAGTCTAGTTAGGTACCACCGCAGCTGCTATTTCTGGTGACAAACAGTAGTGTGCAAATATTACTATGTTCCGATTTGACTACTGACTGAGATAACGGGACTACATCTTGTATTTCAACATGTCGAATGACAATGCTGCTGTGTATATCATTCTAATTAGCGTAACGTTGTCGTTGTTCTGGGCAGGCGTATTGCTCCAACCACTTACCATCAGGTGAACATCTTGCCCGTCTCGAATATTAAAAAAAAACCTTGAATCTCTTATAAAAATATCATGGTGACTCAGAAATTTTCGTCACTATAACGGCCTTCATGCTCGAATGTAATGTTAATATTCACTCCGGAATCTCTACCATCGGAACTGCTTGAAATAGTTTAAAGTTATCATATGCTAATGTTATAGAATGTATTTAGATGATTCTTAGTATAGTAATAAAAAAAAAACAAATACAGTCGAGGATTTAATTGGTGGTCAAAGATATACTTTTTCTTAAGTTAGAGTTAAAAGAAAATGTCGTATCTTGTCTGTAATACATGGTAGAAGTAAATAGTATATGAAGTTAAATATTTATAATGTAATTAGAACTCTACTACAACTGGTTGTAGGTCTCTGTTGCCGGACACTGTCTAGGTAGGTACCTCCGCAGCGCCTGTTGCAGCCTCCAAACGGTAGTGTGCAAACATTACTGTGTTCCACTTTGAAGGCGCTGTGGTTAGTGTAATTACTACGGTAATGGGAATCTATATCTTGTCTCAAGGTGACCGAGCACAATGTGGTGATGTGTATATCATCATAACTAGCATACTATGGGCAGACGTATCACATATCTTTGGGTGAAGAACGTATCGTAGTATAAACAAAATTATGTACAATCGTAGTATTTAATTGTTTTTGGTGTTACTACAATAAAATGTTATAAACCGATGTAATACTATTCAGAACGAATCGACCTTAACCGTGAATACTGAAGTGAAACAGGAGTGCCTGGACAGCAGCGACGACGAGGCGATATGGATTGTGCAGACCGTCGGCCACGAGGCGACCGAACAGTTGGAGAACCTGCTGAAGGTCGCTGGGGTAGGCGTAGTGTGTAGTCGTAATGCTAAAAGCAAACTGCTGTTCCCCTCTTACCGTACCTATGTATCTTAGAGGACCATGGCGGTGAAGCTTATCAACCCAGAATAGTTTGGCTCTCATATGTAAAGCTACCGAAAAGCCAAAAGTATGGCGACAGGTTGCGAACTCCATATATGTGATCACGGTATACAACAACCAGGGACTGAATGACAGTGTTACTAAAAGGAGTAGCATCTGTTTTTGCCGCTTAACAATAAATGTTGACTAGTGTGTTCCGATTTGAAACCCCCTGTAGCTAAGTAGTAGTTTCTGATGCTGGAGACAATCTAAGTAGGTACCGCCGCAGCTATAAACAGAAGTGTGCAAATGTCTGCACACTACTGTTAGAAGGCATAAGGGCTGTTTTCCGATTTAAAGGGTGTTATAGCTAGTAACTGGGATAACAAGGCATAATATTTTATGTATAAAGGCGACGAGCACAATATGGTGCTGTGGATACTATCCTAACCAGCACCACGTTATGCCATCAGATGAACGACTCGCTCTTTTAGTCGCTTGGTAGAATAAAACAAATAAGCCCTACTTTGTGCCGTGTAAATATTCTAACTTGGATAATATTGTTATTCTTTAACATAACAAAATTAATATTCATCACCATGTAAAGTTAATTATATATGTATGGAAGGTATTTTTTAAGGGTAACAATGAAGAAGACAAAGAGGAGAACACTAGAAAAAAACACAAATGTGATAATTGCAGGTAAATAAATAAACTCTTAAAAATTCAAATATGTATGTTAATGATAATTAAAAGAAATGGTTATAATACAAATAAAAATATTTTCCCAAGGATTATTGTAGAATATCGCTCAAGTATGTATGTTAAGAGTAAATGTTATGAAGATGTCGAATGTGCTGTTGTAGTTCCGGCTTAGGAACACTAGTGCGCTCAGCACTGGTAAGTAGGAGAGGGGGACGTAATAACCTTATCAGCTGTTCTGCGGCAAAGACAGCGAAGATTGGTAAAGGGTAACCCTGTTTTTTTTAATAAACCGCATAAAATAGGATTGAGCAAATCGGACCCCCTATGATTACTAAAACGAGACAAAACCTACAGTCCTTGTGCTCTGGACGGACGTTAATGCGTAGATTGACAATATTTTATGACCTGGAGTCAAGTTAGCTCAAATATTTTTTTTAATGAAGGTTATAAGTTGCCGTTGACTTTTTTTTTTCGTTTTACATGGTAGAATTGCCTTCGGCTACCGGCCCTGCGGGAGCAAACGCAGGTTATGTCGAACTTGTACCGACTGAAACCCCCAAGGTGTTCCACCGTCGTCGCTATATTATTTTGATAATAATAGAAATTATTTCGTTGCAGTCAAATATTTCCCACATCCGACAGCTTGGTCTCTCACAAGTGTCGGCGGCGTGGTAGGAAACGTAGGGTGCAGGGTAAAGACGACTCAGTTATTTGTGTACCATCTGAAGAGGACTTTTTTAGGGTACGACCAATATTTCAATTATTCACAAGATCTATAAATTTTTTACCATCTCTTATCAGTTTCTTTATGATCTGTTAACAACCAGATCCATCATCTTAAAACGTTGAAAAGGTTGCTAATTCATTGTCTGAACCTTATTTATATAATATTCACCGATCCCTCACTACAGACGAAAAATACTAGAATTGTGGATTACATTGTTTAACAAAATATTGTTAACCGATACATTTATATATAATTTGTTTGTAGAGAGCTCAAGGACGACCTAGACAAAAACAGGAAGATGTTAACAATGATTTGCTTGTCGTGGTAAGTTTTAAATGTTTTTTATTATAAACTGTTGCGTCTCTTTTCTTATATCACGAAAGCAGCTATCACAGTTTTGTTGTGTCTGTTAATATTCCCACTGCTGGAACAAAAGCTATTATCTCACAAGGAAAGAGAATCATTACCCGTCATGCTGGCCACCATAGTCAGCTGATAGACTTATACAGCTGTACATAGGCTTCCTCCAAAGATCACCAGATCGATCGGTCCTACACCGCCCGCATCCCCGTGCACCAGGGGCCGTCGTTTCTAGGGGTCACATGGAGAGATTTGAGCCATTTCTCACTACCCTGGCCAAGTGCGGATCAAAAGGTGACCCATGACCACGGATGTCATTGTTCTTGGTACATGCCGACATCCACCGATGTTTTCCTCAAACTCAGCAGAAATCTAAACTGAGCCTTTTTGAAACAAATAGTAATTACGACCACCGCACAAACTGATCTATCAATGCATAAGTACTGTGAGATTTTTTTTTTATTAATGAAGCTGTAAAATTTGTCAGTATAAACGCTTCATTCGAAATAAAATAGGCCCTTCTTTATACTGCAGAGACCTCGAAAGAGAAGGAATCGGGAGCCGACCTCCGATCCTCAAATCGTAACCTGCCATAATTGCAACGAGTCCTTCACGTCCAAAGTTCGACTCAAATTTCATATGTTAGTGAATAAACATTTTCTTTTCTTCTACGAACCCTCACATATTCAGTAAATGTCTATTGTAAAATGTTATTGATCAGTTTTTCATACCAATGAGGTGGACTGATGATAGGTCTCCGTTACCAAATACGGTCTAGAGTACCACCGCAGTTTCTATATCTGCTGCCTAACAGTAATTTGTAAATAAAGAGACAAAATATTATATCTTAAGGCGATGAACATAATGTGGTGTAGTGTAACACTATCCTAATTGTTACTGACATACATATCACTAATTGTCAGGTGAAAGTTCAAAAAAAGTTCATCACATTTTAATATACAGATTTGACATATGTTAATTGCCTTAATTACTAGGCAGTTCCATGACACCACAAATCTACTGACCGCCGACGGTCAGTACGCGTGCCCGGAATGCGAGGGCGCGCACTTCCCAACGGAGAGTGAACTCTTCGACCACGTTCACTTCCAGCACCACAAGCAGAAGCGCTGGCAGTGTCCAGTAGAGGACTGCGGGAAGACTTTCTATCTGAGGTATTGATAGAACTTCTTTCGTTTATATTTATCGGGTATGAATGTTTATAATCATCTAAAATTACCTGTCGACTTATTTGATATTATTTAGACTAATAAAATTATTCATCATCATCATATATGCCATTGTTGTCCGGTCCGATTCCAATTCGGTGTTCGTGATCTTCATCAGGTTGTTGTACTACTAAGATGGATATGCTTAATGTATATTTAATGACTGGCCACTGGGCTGGGTGAAGAAGAAACACTCATCTGTGGCCCACTGGCTATGCTCGTTGTGGAGCTGTCGATTAATTTGCGAGATTTGCAGAGCAACGCTGACGAAGCACAGCCGCACGCACACAGACACACGCCGCTACGTGTGCGTCACATGCGGGAAGAGATTCCTCGACAAGCAGACCCTGGACGAACACGGTGTCACGCATTTGCAAGTACGCAAAAATTTTATCCTACAAAACTACATTAGTTTTGGGCATACCAGGAGTTACCACTTCATATATTCCTCTTCGCTTCACCATAGATGCTTATCACAAAACGGGAATAGCGAGGAGTGGTGGAACTGGGCATCATTATAAATAAAAAAATCTGTCAATATACACGCAACACTAATCTATTGAAAGAATCCACATACATATACATATAAAATAAAATAAATAAAATAATTAAGGCTTTTAAAATGACATATTTTTTAATTCTTATTTAAGATGTTACTTCATCTCTCGCGATATTGTCATGTCTATGACAAGTTTTATTATTAATTGATTTTTATGTTTAATTAAATACAACTAATGTTCAGCGCTGCTAGTCGTTTTACTGTCTGAAACGAATCAGATGATCAGATGATAATAAAAAAAAATCATGGCGAACATGATATGGTATTACACAAAGAATATGTTTTATTTCTTATATTTTTGTTATTTATTTACAGGTCCTTGTGAAATGTATTGATAAAGGCACATAAAATATTTGCACTATCTCCTCAGATAAAACCCTTCCAGTGCCACATCTGCTTGAAGCAGCTGACGCGCCGCTCGCGCCTGCGCATGCACTTGCGCGCGCACGAAGAGGAGCTCGCGCCGCGGCTAGTGCTCGTGTGCGCGGCGTGCGGGCGCGCCTTTAGGGACACCAGCGATGCTGAGGTGAAATTCAAAATTCGCGAATCGTAACGCCCATGTCTTTTATGTACTTATTTAAGTACAACTTAACATTAACTTTTAAAGGATCTATCCAATATAGTATCTATATTTATTACTTATTAATCTACTATGGGCAAATACTCGAACTCAATTCGCCGATATAGCTCGCTGGCTTTAATGGTTTGAATCTCGTCATGTACCGATGACTTTAATATTTAAGTTATGTACATTTGTGAACTTTAGTAACAACAGCGGAATGCAAACGGTGAAGGAGAACATCGTGAAGAAACCTGCACATGAATTAGAATTTATTCTAAGGTGTGTGTGAAGTCACCAATCCGCATTAGGCCCGCGAGGTGACTATGGCCCCATCGTCCTCATATTGAGGGTAGACCTGTGCCTCAACAGTGGGGACGTAAGTTGGCTGCTATGGACTCTAGCTCTCGTATATTAGCAGTCCGAAAATAATAATTCTGTTATATAGTTAAGCGGGTTCGAAGCCTGTACTACCAACTAACTTCCACAACGTAGCCTCGGATTCTAATCAGGGGTTTAACTAGTTAAAAACTAGTTAAACTCCTTTTATGAATTGACTCATAGAGGCAGTAAAAATGTACCTTCCACGTACAATGACATAATCCACATTTTGGATTTTCCAAAAATATTATGACTTTGTTTTAAAACTTATTTCTTAAAACAGGAGCATGCTAGTAAATCGAAAGAATGCATAGAGCAGATAAGTCCAGCCGTTAAAGAAGAGAATGAAGTGTCAGTTCAGCTTTCGCCAACTAGCGGTCTGGTCACGCACACCGTGGCTGTTGTTGGTAAGTCATGTATACATAAAACTGATGAATATTACATATTTAGCGTCGCCGTCGTCAGTGAATAGTCTGACCTTGATTGGTACTGGTTTTTTTTTTACATTTATTGTTAATGAAAACGTAGGTCTCTGTTACCGGAAACAATCTAGGTAGGTACTATCGCAGCGATTTCTGCCGCTAAACATAACGAAGTTTCAAGTTAAAAAGCACTGTAATTATTAAAATTAATAATCTTATAATTCTTAGCGAAATCGCCACAAGTGGACTGCGGACCGGAAGGGGAATCCCTGTTGGCAACCCTCACTGACTTCGCGCGGATTATTATCAGAGTCGTCGAGATTGAAAAAGCCTTTCGGTGCGAGTACTGTGAGGAGTAAGAACTGTTTCTTTATTAGAAACTTCACGTTAGGAACCTATTCTTAGTTAAAGCAAAGCAAGTACAAAATACACTCCTAGTCGAAACACAGGAATGCTATTATAGCATTATATTAAGAATATGGAATTGGTAGCAAGGTAGACGGAACCGAAAAACTACCATCAACCCTAAAATCTTCGTGTTACTAGGCTAGCGCATAGACAATGCGCCACGTCTACAATGTACTTACATATGTCTCTCTCACCCTCACCCCTCATCATTTAAACAAAAATTCGAGGAAAATAAAAATATAAAGATCACTCTGTCTATGCTTACAGTGTTTTCTACTTAGAGGATGCACTGAACAGCCACCGCGTCATACACAAGGGCGTCAAGAATCCGTTCACTTGTCACATATGTAAAGTGAGCTTCGCTACTTACTCCAGGTAAGACTCATAATTAAAATAGCTACATAATAGAAATGACGAAAACATGGTATAATTTCTGGTCTCTATGGAAATCAGAATACCTTCGACGCTACTCTCTCTATCCTCGATGTATCATAATAGGCGACTAAGTAGATTAGTAGTAATAGTGAAGGATTGGAATAGTCAGGTCGTGCCAATGTTACCGCTTGGAAATGTCAAACGATTATTTAAGAGAAGATACAATAGGCTTCTTCTAGACTATTATACTTTACCATCTAGTCCATGTCCGATTATCATCAGTTGAACATGTTGATCTAGTACTAGTCTTAAATTTCAGATGCACAACTCATAAGACGACCCACGGCTTCTACAAGCGTTCGCTTGCGGACTGCAAGAAGTCCGCCAAATCACCCGGCACATCGGAGGCTGGACCGTCAGCAACCGGCATTTTGGGATATGGAGGTTTCCCTGTTGTCAAGCATTTCCTGTGCGAGGTAAGATTTAGTAGCTTAGCCGCTTCTTTATTCTACGAAGCGAGGGAACGAGCAAAACCTGATAGTAAAGATTGAACTCGTCTTTCGCAATGATGGCTAGACGGCCTCCGACATCAGAGTCCTACCACCGTTAATTAACTTACAAGTCCTCTCATCTCATTTTTATATTTGACCAGGACTGCGGCAGGTCTTACCTACACTGGACATACCTGCAGGTGCACCGTCGCATGAAGCACGCCAACGAGAACTTCCTCTACAAATGTAACCAGTGTGAACTCACCTTTCCCAATAGGTAAGAAAAGCTGGCGAATTTCAAATTAAGAAAGGGTGTTTATTGTGTTAGTAGTAATCGGCTTACTAAGACTTCTGCCATCTCACTGTATGTTGCAACACTTCTTAAAATCATCTGAAATTAAGGTCGAGAGTTAATCCGTTGTATATTAAAGAAACGATATCAATTACCAGGATATTAAAAATGTTTACAATAAAAGGATTCTCGCATTTTAATATCCAAACAGTTGGAGTGTCGCGTACCACAGAAAGAAGATGCATGGTAAGAGCGGACCGGAAGACGGCGGCGGTGCCACTAAAATAGCGCGAGACGATTACAGGTATAACATTTGGGATAAAATTATAATATACTTCGATCTTTGTTGTTCAATTCAATGAAATGTTTCTGTAGTCTAGGACTTTCACAGAACAACATGTGTTATTCTGATATATTACATTTGCTTAATTAAATGAGTAAATAGCTCCTTGGTAACTCGCTAGCCTAATAGTTAGAGTGTGCGGCCTTCATTCCGAAGGTCGCGGGTTCGAACCTTGACATGTACCGACGACTTTAATATCTAAGTTATGTACATTTGTGAACTTTACTTACAACAGCGAAATAGAAACCGTGAAGGAAAACATCACGAGGAAACCTGCACATGAATTAGAATTTATTCTAAGGTGTGTGTGAAGTCACCAATTCGCATTGCACCTTCATATTGAGGGTAAACCTGTGCCCCAACAGTGGGGACGTAAATTGTCTGTTATGGATAGATCCTTAACATTATCACTACTGGGACCCAGTGCCTTATCTCACAAGGAGAAATTCTAAGCCAATTATGCATCACCCAGACCAAGTGAGTATTGTTATTTTAAATACCTTCGAAAACTTTTCTTGGAACATGATTAATAAGTCACAATCTTTTCCTTCATCGCAACGTCAAGGTCAGTGGGGATCGAACCCGCGCTTCATTGTAAACCCCTAACTAAATGAGCTATCATGACTTTGAATGCTTGTAATACAATTGAACATGTTGAAACTGACTTGTGAAACTATGTCTTCCATCCTTCACAGAATACCATGTCGTGATTGTAGCGAAGTGCTGCCGAACAAAACAGCGCTTTATGCGCATCGCCAGAAAGAGCATAGTGACGTGACGCTTTCCATGAGCGATGAACAAGGTCTGTTTCGGTTTTATTTATTTTATTAGTCAATGAAGTAACGACACTAGTAGAATTTTCACCTATTAATAGGTGATATAGCCACTCATTACAATATTATGCTAATTAGGATTAATACGCATTGATATTTTTACTATATTAATATCACACGCTATAACCCTCTTTAAACCGAATCGACAGAATGTTTGGGGACCTGGTACCTGATACCTTACTAGACAGCTTCTGGCAACAGGAACCAACCGCCATTAAGAGAGATATGAATTGTTCATTTTGTGTGTTTACGTGAACACCGGTATATTTCTGTGATTTAATGATTTTGCATTAATTATGTAATAGAAGATTGATCACATTGTTCGACTTACACAGGCGCGGACTCGGCGGGACGCACGCACGCCACGCGCGCCACCTCGTGCTGCAAGTGCGGCCACAACTTCACGGAACCGAACGCCCTGCAGCGTCATCTCAAGTACTGTACATTATTATAAAACGGAACCGCCGTACTATGTATCACCATCTTCTGTAAAAAATGCTACTTTTAACTGCCTCGGTAAGGCAATGGCTAAACGGTTGCCTTTTTACACAAAATTCCCCGGTTCCAATTTGGGGGCACATATTTTGTCCGTGGTAGAATTTTTTTGTAGCCCAGTTACCACCTTTATATTGTAAAACGTATCTCACCGGCCTAATGGTTAGGGCGTGCGGCCTTTATTCCGAAGGTTGTGGGTTCGAATCTCGGCATGTGTCGATGACTTTAATATTTAAGTTATGTACATCTGTGGACTTTAGTAACAACAGCGGAATCCAAACGGTGAAGGAGAACATCGCGAGGAAACCTGCACATGAATTAGAATTTATTCTAAGGTGTGTGAAGTCACCAATACGCTCTGGACCCGCGTGGTGACTATGGCCCATCGCCGTCATATTGAGGGTAGGCCTGTGCCGCAACAGTGGGGACGTAAATTGCGTGTTAAATTGTAAAACTATAACGATGTTTTCAAGCTAATGCTTGTCAGCAGAAGTAAGAGCTACGGTGGTTTCTAGCAACAGACGACTACCACCACTAAAATATTTTAAAATACATTGGTTGTCTTTAATATAATAATGCTTTTTGCATGTATGCAGAGAGGTTCACGGGCACGAGGGCGAGGCTCGTGCAACGCGTGCGCATGCATGCGCCGTGTGCGGGCGCGCGTTCCGTTCGGCGTCCGTGCGCAACGAGCACCTGCGCGTGCACACGGGGGAGCGACCCTACCCCTGCGACGTGTGCGGCGTCGCGTTCCGACGGTCGGTGAGAGATGACTAACATTTTATTTTCCACTTGCTACACGAGCTAGCGTACGCACAAGAGACACGGACATGCATCTTAAATAAGCCATAGCTTTAGAAAATTATAATGACAACGAAAATCCTCTACGTTTTACCGCCCTGTTAAAGATATCAGAACATAGAGAACTTGACTTAAATTTTGTATTAGTATTAATGAACAGGTGTAATAAAAACCGTACTCTACACTACATATATTATCTCCACGGCCGAACACTAGACAATTGGAAGATACAAGAGTAACGAAAGGTAACCCTCTTGTGTCCCAGGCCAATGTGCGCTTCCGATATGCACGAGTAGACAGTCAGAGCCCTGCCACCACGAAAATAACTTTGAACAAGTTTTAATTAATACGTCTTAGAATCTCAACTAATAAAACATACCATATGCGATCTTCATTAGGTCGACCGCTATGCGCAATCACCGACTGATTCACTCGGGAGTGCGCGCGTGGGCGTGCCCGCGCTGTCCCAAACGCTTCCGCATCCGCTCCGACCTGCGTACGCACCTGCGCCTCAAGCACCCCACGCACATCGTCGTGTTTGAGGTCAGAGTTGCCAAAATAAAAAAAAAATGATTTTATAAATAATTTGTGCATTGGTCAGAGTTAATGTTATGATTTTGATAACATTTCATCAGATGAAGGGTTTGAACCCCACGTACGAGGAGATAATGCAGCACATTCGCGACAACAACATCACCCAGGGTCGAATCATCGAGATCACTAAAATGTGTTTTGAGAAGGTAATATTATTATTTACTGAGCTGTGCGCTGTGTATTATTTTTTATTTTTACTTGTACCGCCTAGACAAATATCACCATCGGCCGTCAAGCAGTAGCGTGCAATCATTACTGTGTTCCTGTTTAAAGGATGTAGCTCAGGAACTTACTGATATAGCGAGACCTGACATCTTGCCTCAGGGTTACGAACATTATGCGTTGCAGTGTATATCACTCTAATTTCATTGTTATGTCCAAGCATATTCTATTTTTTTTCTGTCGTTATAGGGTACAACCAGCATAGTACCAAACAGTGCGCGCGCGTTGTCCCTGCTTAGCGGGGTGCCGCGCACCAAGATAACCTGTGAACCTCCAGCGCCTGTTAGTACTGGTGAGAAGCTCAGCTCCCTTTCACTCCCTTTAATATTGCCATGTGCATGACAAAGGGTGGCTTACAGAGTGCAAAGAAAGGCAACATTGTTCACTAACAATCTCCGTCATCATTATTATTTAGCCGGAAGGCGTCCACTGCTGAACATAAATATCATTATAACGATTCATCATGTTATGGTTGCATTCATTTATATGTATGATTTTTACCATATGATCATATGCACACACATATGTTTTTTTTTTGTTTCATAAATTCTCTCTGTCCATGATGGACGGTAAAAAAAAATTTATTCTTCAAATATTTTATATATTTTAAATGGTTTGCTAAAACAGCTCTAATAATAAAACGTCAACAATCTATAATAAAAATTATTTTTTTTTTGCAGATATGTTCATACCCGTGCGTAGAGGCAGGGGCATCGCCAAGAACCCTAGGCGGCCGAAGATACTTCAAGGTTCACACGAGGAATCCGAGCTAGAGACGAGCACCTACCCCCTGCCTATTGACGGTAGTGGAGAGGTTAGATCTATTTAAAAAGCAAATAATTTAAGAAGTATCATCTTCATCATCAGCCTATAGACTTCCACTGCTGGACATATAGGCCAAGAAGAAGAAGTATAACGCACTCCAATCCGCGACCAAATAAAATATGTGGCTGATTTAATTACGTCAATTTCCTCTACCACCACCAATCGTGTTTCCAGGAGCTGGGGGAGCTGAACGTGCAGCTATTGATGCGCGAAGGCGCGCTGGCTCCAAGCCAAGTGGTTCAACTTCAGCTGGACGAGAGCATATGGAATAAACCCTCGCAATGAAGTCCGTACCTGTTAACCATAAAAGATTTATGGTCACCACGGAAATGCAAATCGCAAATTCATCGTCAACATGAAAGGCATTTTAATTTATTTATGAACATTTCTTGCGTTTTTTTAATCTTTATATCCATGACATCCATCGCCTATATACACTAATTACCGGTAACAAAGGGTGTGACCGGTATTAAAAACTAGTTACTTTTCGGTAAGAGCTTATGAGGGTTCTTTAGAAGGCATGCAATGAAATTATATACCATAGAGTTAAGAGCAAAAAAAGAAAAAAAGAAGAAAGTGTGGATGGATTGTGTGAAAGATGACATGTGTAAGAAGAGTGTGAATTTAGATATGGCGGCTGATAGAGAGATGTGGAAGAGAAGTATATACTGTACCCGCCCCACATAGCTGGGAAAAGGGCAAGAAGAAGGAGAAAAAGAAGAAGAGTTAAGAGCAAAAAGTTTATTTTTCATTTGTCATGTGAAATTAACGTTTTGTTTGTTTTATGAGGTTACCTTTAATAAAATGTAATTTAGAGACAAATAAAAAAAATCATTTTATTTATTTATACATCATCATCATCATCATCGTCATTATTAATTGATAGACGTCCACTGCTGGACATAGGCCTCACCCAAAGAGAAAACCGTATAATTCTTGTATGCCAAAGCATTCCCGTGGACTTACTTTGAAGAGGCGAAGATTTTTTTTGTTATCCAACGAAGCGACGTGACGAGCGGGACGTTCACCTGATGGTATGGGATACGCCTGTCCATGACGTGGCGCTAATTAAGATCTCCGGGCATTTGTGGGCTTGGTCTTTCGTTCTATTATTAACAATCTCTTATTTATTTCGAATTAAGCTGGTATTCATGGAACCAACCACATTGTGTTCCTCGTCTTTAGATAAAAGATTTTAAGGCTTATTCATTTAATTTCACTAGCGCATACAGCGCCCTTCAAACCGGAACACAGTAATGTTTTTCTGAAAAAATAGGCGCTGCGGTGGTACCTACTCGGACGGTCTCCGGCAACAGAGGCCTACCACCAGTTTAACTGAACTGGCGAGCTGTTAACAATATGTAATAACTTTTGTTAGGTTATTATAAAGGACGTTGGCCTAATTGAAGCCGTTCAGGTAGATATTTTTGCGAGGAGGCAAGAAATGCAGAAGTAGAGCGCAAGTCCACCAATCCACTAAGCTGGCCAAGTGTTAGTTGATGTGACATTTCAACGAAAACTTGTTATTAGCTTCACAGTTTAGCGGCTGCAATAGGCGCTGCGGTAGTACCTACCTAAACGATGTCTTGGAATAAAGACCTACCTCCAGTAAAGAATGATTTGAAGAAGATAACATACGCCCGCCCATAACAATGTGGTGCTAGTTAAGATGTTATGAACAGCACCACATTGCGCTCGCCGCGGCATAAGATTTCGAGTCGCGTTGCCCCGGTAATTACACTAGCTACGGCGCCCTTTAAACCGGAACACATTAATGTTTGCACAGTACAGTTTGGCGACAGAAATAGGCGGTGCGGTGGTACCTACCTAAACGGCATTGGAACAGAGATCTACCACCAATGAAGTACCACTTGTATACAAGTTAATATGATTAATGTTGAACATACAATTTATAAATTCTATTCACAACTGTAATACACTTAATGTAGCATAGACAAAGAAGTTAATCCCGGTAATTTACTATGGATTAGATTCCGTTGTTGAATAATACTTATTCTATAGATACGGATTCGTAGTAATTATCTTTAATCGGTGTGCAGATAATACTATCTGTCATCGATAAGATGCAAAACATCGCCGCACCAACGTACCGCCGAGATTTCATTATAATATTAAAAATATTTGTGAGTTATGTTTTAACCAGTGAAGGAGTCTTAGCGAGGTGGTTTTCGATTGTTTTTTTTTTTTAAAGAAAACGTTCCGTTTTGAAAAAGGATAAATATAAAAAACAAAATATTATTTAAATGTTTAAGTCTGCGTATAAAGGAACTGTGTGCATGATTATTCGAAATTGGAATATTCGAATTCTGTCGACCTAAACATTTATAAAAAAAAAAAAATATTTTTGCAACAAAAGTGGTTCGTAACAATATTATTTTTAATTCCTTTATAGTGTTAGATCTTTTATGGTGTAGTGTGTGTCATCTTAACAAGCGCCACATTGATATGGGCGGGCGTTTCACTTATCACCAAGTGAACATCCTGTTCGTTTAGGGCCTCGTCAAATAAAAATAATTGTAAATATAACAGATTTATTTTGTCAAATCACGTCTACATTTTTATTATTAATACATGTACAAAAGTAAGTATTAACAGACGGCATTTCTCTTGTGTTGTGGTAAAAATTTATAATTACCTAAATAATTTACTTGATAAAATAACTTAAACGTCTAGCGAGAACTGAGAAATATGTTAGTATGTTCCAATTTTTGATTTAATGGAACTGGTCTGTAAGTTATGACTTATTTGAAATGACTATGTAGTATAGAAAATATTTAATTCAAATATAATTAGGACAATGCAACACTACTATGATACAGAGTTATCAGGTTTTTATTAAATCTAAGTCTGTTCTCTTCAGTATGAAATCTAGACACTCAGAGCAAGCACTCAAAATTTGTTCGGCTGTGTCGTCGGATATATACTAATATCATTAAAATTTGATTTTATATACTTCAGTTGAAAATTCCTTTCATACATTACAAATTGTGCGGTATATTTTTTATCTAGACATACAATTCACGTGATTCAACACTTCGGAATTTTAATTTCTCAGAATTTTAATGTAACATATAAACTATTTATAATAGTTATTTATTTCTCCATTAGGATAACTGTAATTCTGATTTTTTAATACATACGATCTTTGTCTGATGGTGAAACCCCCACATAACATGAAAAAATTATCTAGTTTTACTTCATTAATAACAATGACGATATAAAATTATTTTCACTTAAACACCTTTTTTTTGTTATCGGGGTAATTCTAAAAAGATACCTCTGGGGAGAAGACAAGGTTATGTGAGGTTTTTATCCACTAAAACCCCCTCGGTGGTAATCTTCAGTGCGTTGCGGGAGGCTCCGGGATCTCCTACGATACGCACAGTTGCCTCCCGGCAGTACACCTCAAGCACATCCCAGGCATGATTGTAGCCCTCGGTGGTACCCTCGCTTTGGTACGACAGGCACTAGACCACTTCGTACTTGTCGTTCATCCCGGACTCGCTTAGTGGACAAAAGCCCACGAATCCAAAAACTCTTTTAATGGCCTTCTGCAACAGGCTATGAGACTACAGAGCTAGCACTTAAACTCCTAAAGAAAAATAATAAAAACAACAAAGGAACTATAAAAATAAACATTAATTTCTCTTTCAGAAATAGAGATTTAAATTTTTAAATATATAATATGCGACTATTGCCATGCATAAAGTCATACGACGAAGGTGTGGATCACTCCAAACAGATAGACAGGGAGATCAAGGAATGGATCAAAACGTATAACGAGGTGAGCATCATTATCATCAACAGACCGCGGCAGTCCACTGCTGGATATAGGTGGCTCCCAAGGAACGCTACTTAGCCCAATCTTCGGCTATACTCAACCAGTTGCATATTACGAAGTGAGCATATTTACATAAAATTCTTAACACCCGCATAATCACGTGTTTACGTAAATTTTGTATTTTTGTTTGTCTGTAACATATATACGTCTAAAGTTTTAGATTTACAAAAACCCAATAAATTATTTTTGTACTTTTAAAGATTTTAGGCAGTCTAGTCAAAGATTAAAACCTATCAGTCCTATACGCTCCTCGAGGTGGTGCGTGCGGTACTTCCACCTAACACTTTTATAGGAGGTGGAGAGCAGTAACTCCACCCCGAGATGTAGTCTTAACAAGGCTTCTCGCTGTCGGAACCACGGTTGTGTGCGAAAGCGTTCTCATGGTTCCGGCCAAATGCGATGAGTGAGAAATTGTGGGGTTTTAGGCGATAAGAGTCCGGCATAACTCTTCTGTTGCCCCGCGACAGAAGAAGAGTATCCTATGCAGCAATTCAACACGAAAAAAAAGCAATCCTATACGCTGATAAGTAGAGCGAAGAGTTTTTCTAGAATATTCTCAGATTCCTCAATCCGAAGATTCCTAATGTGAAATTGTTGATTTGGGCCGGATTTTTTTATTCATTTAAACGACGAGACGAGTGAGATCTTCACATACATAACGTGGCACTAGTTAGGATGGTGTATCATCCTCACTAGCGCCACGTTGTTATGGACTGGTATATCACTTACGATCAGGTGAACGTCCTACAGATGAGGCCTATAACCAATAAAGAATGATATTGTAACACTTTCCCTCTTTGTAAATAAATTGAATTATAATTAAACTCATAAACAAACAATAATTAGAATCACATATAACCTTATTTTACGTGACCAGGAGATGCATACTATTCATTTTAGTATTTGTAATGATTATGTTTTGGCCATTAATTAATTATAATCATTTGTGATCGATCGTCTCGATTAGGACCTTGTTCTACATTGTGTTTATAGTTATACTCAGGTCTTTTAGGTTAATATAGAAGGATGAATAAGGTAGTCTGATGCCGTTTGTGTGTTTATTTTCGTATTTATAATCCTTTCACGTTTGTAAAAGTCTCCACATCTTGTTACGGGTTTGCATTTTAAACTTTTTTAAAAAAATATGAAAATGGCATACGGCTCCAGCAAACAGACCCCGCTGTATTTTTTTTTTATGGTGATGTTTGCACCGCAGTTTTATTGACAACTATAACGGCTTCATCGGACTCGGGGCTCGAGGATCCGGTATCCGCGAGCTAAAATAATATGAAGGAGAAAAAAGAACTAAAAGTAGGGCAAAATAAATTTGAAATTAAACTAAAACTTAAAATGAACTTAAAATACAAAAACTAAACCCCCCCCCTCTCCCCCTCGCTGTATGCGGTGAGCGCTAACCAAATACTACGCCCTCTCCCACGAAACAGGGATATTTTAATTGGCCTCGGACCGCAGTCCACAGCAAGGTTTACTGGCGAACCAGTAGAAGAGCACTCGGCTCATAGTTAGTGCGTAAGCACAAACTGTGCATAAATTGCGCATGGCAATGTGAGTAGTCATCTCACAAGATACAACCGTAACCAGATATAAAGTGTATGGTCAGCGTACATTCCAGGACACAGAATAGATATAAAGAGTACTCTGACCCTAAGATTAGTCCTTGTACGAGCCACCACCTTCACCAGCCAGGTACACTTGCAGACGCATTGTAAAGTGTTGGAATTGACATCACCACCAACTACGTAGTCAGCGCGGATCACAATCCGCGGAGTGCATTCGAGAGCTCTTAGCTCACCTCATAGGATGGCAAAGCGATTGCATCGCAGCCTTGAAAGATCGTACTTCCACCAGCAATCACCATACATGAAGTAAATACATAACTCCGCCAACCACTGTAGTGGATATAGCCAAAAAATTATTATGAGCCATCAGGCATAGTCTTTGTCGGTGAGTAAAATGTTGTTTTGATCAAGTTTGTCTCGCCCACCGACATCTCGCCCCATATCTTGAAATATGGGGAGCTATTGAGGCTTTTATTTGCAAAATTCATAAAATATGGAGGGCAGACAGTCTGCAGCCCCGTCATCAAGGGACCCGACTTAGAAAAATCTAATAAGATAGAGTGTCAAACCATAATGCGAGGCGCAACCTACAACGGCCATATTTAACCAAGTGACCGTGGAAGACGTATCACTGAACTGCGACAGACATGCAATCGACTTTCATCGGCGCACATCTTCGTGAAAGGCGCACAAGACATCACAGCAAACATCAATATCTTGCAAAAGTCCTCAACCAACCGAATCCGTAAGACGCATCAGTTCAATAACGGTGCAAACGTTACGCTACGACAAGACGCAATATCAATATTTGATAAGCATCGAGGCAGCAGCTCGCATCCGCTTCCGCTACCTCATAATGCATCGACACAGTTCGAGTCGACTTTGGAATAAACAAATGTTATTAAACACGACGTGTCATAGCAGCAAGCCACTAAGACGCCGAGCACCCATGTATCATAGAGCGGAAGCACTAAGGCATCGTTCTGAGTATTTCGATATCACCGAAGTGCTATCTAACACTCTTCTCGAACCGGAGTATAATCAAGCAGTTACTTAAATAACCACCAACTACACCCGGCTGGTATCCCACCTTCTTCACCATCTGGATGTTATATCTTATATTTGCCATGCAATATTTTAAACGGTTTCGAACCCGTATACTTTATAAATTTCATTTTTTAAAAACCTTCACACTTACTTTTTCATATTGTATCATAATACATTATTATTTGCATTTTCATGTTTTTTCGGGAATCGAACCGATATATACTTTATAACTCATCAATAGGGACTTTCACACTTATATTTCATAATTTTTCACCATACAATCACTTATGTATTTTTATATTTTTTAGGATTTCAATTGGTATACTATACAGTACACCATCCCTATACGTCTTTTCAGTATGTATTGGAGTTCAATAATAACCTCCAATCAATATTTCAATAAATTTGCAAAAAGCAAATTTTTACATTCGACACGTACGCAGTACATGTCCGGACTGCCGTCTCTCGGCCGCCCCGTGTGTACGTAGGAGCGCAAGTATGCGTCTCCGCCGCGCTCGCTCGCCCATACAGCCGGTCGATACACGAACAATACCTTATTAGGTCCTTAGGGCGTTTCGCGAACACACAATTGTTGGCCTTTAACTTTTTCACTTATTATGATGAATCTTTTCAAATTTGACTCCCTTATATATTTACGTATTTTGGACATAGAATAAAGTTTGTTTAAATAATTTTTAAATATTTTTGTATAGATTTATAATTTAGAAACATATCTATATCACTCTTTTAACTTTCGCTAAATTATATTTTTAATTTTATAAATTTTAATAATTTTTATTTGAGCCATTTGAACGCCCTTATTATTTAATATTTTTTTATAGAATCATCAGTTTATTGTTATAAATGAATGTATTTCGTTACAATATGAAGAAGATACCGTACGCCCACCCATAACAATGTGATAGTTAGGATTTCATACATAACACCACATTGCGCCCGTCGCCTGAGACATAAGATGTTAAGACTCGTTATCCTAGTAACTAGATACAAAGTCCTTCTAACCGGAACATAGTAATGTATGCACACTAATGTTTGGCGGTAGAAATAGGCGCTGCGGTGGTTCCTACTTAAATGGTCTCCAATAACGGAGATGTATCACCTTTAAATTCCTGCGTTAAGCCCATTGATTTATTACATTGGACGCCAACGGTCTGTCGCATATCTTTGAAAACTGTTGTTGGGATATATCGGTTTCCGCACAATGTTTAATCACAAGCTCAAGTTTAAAGAAAATGTTTATTAAAGTTAATTAGAAATAAAATGATAAAGGATCTATGAAATTCATAAAGTAAACAACAGCCTATAACCATCTATACGTCATTTCGCGTCGATTGCTCATGTTCCCGTGGCGATACGTTCACTAGATTTCTGCTGCCAAATAGTACTATGGAAACATTACTGTGTTCCGGTTTGAAGGGCGTTGTAGCTAGTGTAATTACTGGGGTAACGAGTTTCATCATCTAATGTCTCAAGGCGACGAGCGCAATGTAGTGCAGTGTATACTATTCTAACTAGCGCCACGTGGATATGGGTAGCCGTATCATTGACAATCAGGTAAACGTCCCACTTGTCTTGCCGCTTAATAAAATAAAAAATCCAATTTCATTATATATCTTCTTTTTCTTGTGCCGTTCCAACTAATGAAGATTGGACACCAGTTCTGCGAATCCAGTCCTGTCGCGCGCTAGGTGGATCAGCTGCGCGGCGCTTTTGATCTTGGTTCACTCCTTAACGTCGTCCAGCCATGCCTTGTTTCTGCGACCGATCTTTTTTCTTTCCTGCTACTTTACCCATTATTCCCATCCGTGGAAGACTGAATTTAGCATTTCGGACTACATGTCTCTTTTATTTTGTGTTCTCTTTTTCGGAGGAAATCTTCGAAAGATATCCCGCTTCTGAGGGAAGTCAGGGTAATTTGAGATTCTTACTCACTAAAAAAACCTCGGTGGTTTGCATCAGTGCATTCGGAGAGGCTCCGGAATCTCTTATAGAACGCATCGTTGCCTCTCTACACTTTGTGTTAACAGGTCTCTGAGGAGGAGCTTAGCTCTCCTAGGCACCATCGCCGAGCCAAATGCTATCCAACGCAGGTTCGTTTGTTGAGCGATAAGGGTCCCCATCCACAAGACCCGCGAAACTCCTAGACCGTTTTAGTCGCTTTCTACGACAGGCAGGCTTACCTTAGTCCTATTCTTACTAACTCGAGACCACAGGGCTCGGACTACATGTCCTAGATATGCTATCTTCCGCATGTGTATATGTATATACTCGTATATGGATTCTCATTTCAAATGTAACTTCAAGGCCTTTCCGAGTTTAAATCGAGAACGACCGAATCGAATATTACTAGATAATGATAACGATCATATTAATCATCGTTTAAATAAGCTTTCGATTGTTTAGGACGATTTTAAAAGCGTTATCGCGGGCGGCACCATTGAATCTCAAGAACTTGCTGTGCTGTTTCCCGCAAGCAGATAGCTAGAGGGAGATAGTAGATCGTATCTTCATATCAAACGAAGCCGCGCGATAAGGATAGATGCATCGCATAAGTTTAATGTATTGTAGGTAACAAATAAACCAAATTAATGTTCCTGCTGCCACCGAGGTCATTCACCACGCTGGCCAAGTATGGACTGCGAGAGGTACGAAAGAAGGAATTGGAATGCAAAATGATTGAGACAAGAAGTTTGAAAAAAGAGCAGAGAATGAAAGAGGAAAGAGAGAAAGATGAGTGTGAAAAATAAAATGATAAGCAAGCATATGAAATGGATGGTAAATGATTGGGAAAATAAAAAGCCCTAACTCACAATACGCAGGGGGAACATAAAAAAAAGTACGGATTGCAAATGTCACAGGTGAATTGATGTCGTTATTGAAACATGTCGGTTCCCTCAAAGATTTCCATCACCGGAAACTACAGTTCAGTGGTAATCTAACTCACCCAGCTGGGTACTAGCTTTATTCGCCCGATTTTAAGTGTAATGCTTTTTTATTAACTAGTGGTTGGTTTCTGCTGCCGGCACCCTTTAGGTAGGTACCACCGCAGCGCCTGTTGCAGCCGATAAACGGTAGTGTACAATCATTTCTGTGCACCAGTTTGAAACGCTCTATAACTAGTGAACTTACTGGGGTATCGAGACTGAACATCTTATGTCTCAGGCGACAAGCGCAATATGGTGCTGTGTATATCATATTAACTAGCCACATTGTTATGGGCAATCAAATCACTCGGCATTAGGTGAACGTCTCGCTCGTCGCGTTGTATTTTAGAATAAAAACAAAAAATATATAAACAGCATATTTATCCTGGTTGTGTTGATTGTTATATCCATCCATCCATCATATTGTTATATAGGAGTTTGCACTCTACTTTCCTTACCACATCAACCCCAAAGAGTCACGACGGTGGCGCTCCGCGATTCGTTGTACCGTACGCAAACCTGATGCCCAATACTAAAGGTTTTCTATACAATCTCAGGCTATCAAACTGCTGCTGCTGGGAACCGGCGAGAGTGGGAAGACGACGATAATAAAACAAATGAAAATCCTACACGTCAAAGGCTTCAATCACAGGTCAGCCTTTTCCACGCATGGGAAACGAGTTAAATATCCTCGCCATTATTTTGGCCTGGCTGTGTCGTAAGAGGGAATAGCCAGAAGAAAACCCTCAATTTGAAGAGTCCCATGTTTAGTAGTAGATATATATTGAAATGATGATGATGATAATACTAATGTTGTTGTTTTAATTAATCATTAGCTTGAGTATCTGATGATTTTTATCTCAATTGGCTGCTCTTCAGGATACGTCGTATTAACGCTTTTAGCTTCTGTAATAATGAAGCCGAGTTGTTTTGTTCCTAATTCTACATTTTTGTCGATAGATACTGCGAGAAATTACTGTCTTCATACTGTCTATCATTACTGCGTCTTAGTTTAAACGATTATGTAACTGATTAAGAGTAAGAAGACGTATCACATTTGTTTCGAAGTGGTTAGTGTAATCGCCTGCGAAAGTCCTGCCTTTTCTCGTCATTTAAAATGATAATATTAGTGTTTACTTTGCAGCGAGAGAACAGCTATGATCCCACACATTCGATTCAACACCCACGAGTCAATATACGAGATCATCCAGAACATGCCAGTGCTGAACATCGGTCTACAGAATCCGAAAAACGTACACGCCCAACAGTACTTGCTCAAAGTGGGGCCTGATGGTCCTCAAGAGTATACAGAGGTTCGTACGTTTAACTCCTCTTCCACGCTTTATTAGTGCAATATTATTTCCACCTCTGCAAGGGCACCCCGGAATACACAGCGCGTCACTTCCTCGACCTCTTACAGTCACCCGGGCAACGGATGCTTCCGAATCCGTCACTTAGTAGAGGCCTTGGGAGCCAAGAAAGAAAACTCTCCCGACTCCCGGCGGCAGATCCGATCTTCGATCGGTTATACAGCCGCGGAGGATAGGGAGAGCGGCGAAACGCAATACCCACACTCCTCTTTTCCCGTGGCCCCATCACCGCCGCATCAGAAGTAAGCTCACGGAACCCCGAAGTTCTAACCTGAAGCGGCCGCCTCGGGCCGACCGGGTAGATTCCTCTTCACTTCACCGCGGGTGACCAAGCCACGGATACTGAGCCGCTCCGCAACTACAAGGCGGGAACCTGTTGGGGGGGGGAGGGGGAAACTCACGGTACCCAAGCCAACCTCACCTGCTCGTGGTGCATCCTGCTAATCAACAAACGAGGCTCTAGCTCCCACCAACCCGCATCGGGTCAGCGTGGTGGGAAATGGCCCAAGTCTCCTCATATGAACCCTTACAAGGGGATGTTTAGGGAGGCCTACGTTCAGCAGTGCTCGTCTATCGGCTGATGATGATGATGACTAGTTTTAGAAAAAAAATATATGCATAAGATTTTATATTACTTTTTCATACAAATAATTTAAGGAGTATTTCGACAACGTACGATATTTATGGCAAGACGGCGGCGTGAGGGACTGCTTCCGAAGGTCCAACGAGTACCAACTAATCGATAGTGCTGAATAGTAAGTACACTATTAAAAATTAATTGAAACTTTTTTAGAAATCCTCATTTCCATATTTAAAGCAGTTAAACCTTTTTTATTTTATTTTAATATTATTTTTTTTATTATTTTGGCGCGACGCTTTCAATATTGTTGTAGTGAAAGAAAAAATATGAAATATAAGATGGAAGCAAGATGAGAATGAGTTGGAAATAAATGAATAAAAATCTGATGGTAAATGTAAAGCTACTAAATGCTCTGATCTACCACATGCAATTGATAAAAAAAAATGTTGTAGTTCTATTAAATTGCTAATAGACAAGATATTTTTATTATACAATTAAGCAACGACGAGACGCAACAACGAAGAGACGAGCGGGACGTTCACCTGATAGTAAGTTATACGCCCGCCCCTAACAAGGTGTGCTAGTTAGGATGTTATACACTGCACCACATTTCGTTCGCCCCTACGAAACGTAAAATGTTGCCTCCTTACCCCAGTAATTTAACTAGCTACAGCGCCCTTCAAACAGGAGCACTGTAATGAATACTCCCGCTTGGCGGCAGAAATAGGAGCTGCGGTGGTACCCACCTAGACGGTCTTCGCCGTTTTGCCATTGTTATAGTTTTTACTAATAACACCCTTACTGGAACTGAAAATATATAAATCCTCTGGACCAAAAGCTTGAAGATCCGCCGTCGGATAACTACACTCCATGTAGTAATTTTCTTTAGAAACAGGCCGTGGATCCAGGTCCACGAGCCCAGTATCAGATGAGCTGTAAGAGTCGCAATGGTTTGCAAGCGCTTAGCATTTCCAGAATGTAGAGAGCTTGAAGATTTTGAAATATAGACAGGAATTGAATATGTTATCTGTTTTGTTATTTTACAGTTTCTTAGACAGAATAGATCTGATCGGAAAAGATGATTACGTTCCTACGGACGCAGACATCTTGAGGTGCAGACGAAAAACCACCGGCATACAGAAAATTGAATTCAAAGTTAAGGTAACTTGGCTCCATCCATCAGCAATCGGTCTATTCGATATTTTCATTATTTCCTAACCTTATAACGTATGCGTCATATTTACCTCAATCGTGTTCAGCCGGATGATGATGATTTATTTAGCCCAGTGTCATCTTCTGCTGAACATAGAGCTCCAAATGGGCAGCATGCAGTTTGCAGAGCAGTGGTAACAACCACAGAAGATGCAGTCGCTGGTATTATACCCTCTTTATCCGCCTTTCACAACACTGGATATGCTTACCCATCCCCATATACATAAATAAAAACCATTATTAACCCTTATCTATCTTTCTCTCTTCCTAGTCATTATCCCTTATGGTGGTGATGATGGTGATAATCTTTATCTGCATCAATAAATAAATTTACTAGTGGTAGGTCTCTATTGCCGAATACCATCTAGGTAGGTACCGCTGTAGCGCTTATTTCTACCGGCAAACAATACTGTGTTCTGGTTTGAAGGGTGCTGTTGCTAGTGTAGTCACTGAAGTGACGATACTTAACATCTTATGTCCCAAGGTGACAGGCGCAATGTGGTGCTATGAATACCATCTTAACTGCCGCCACGTTGTTATGGCGGGAGTATCGCTTACCATCAGGTGACCGTCCCGCTCGTCTCGTTACTTTATTGTATAAAAAAAAACAACTGTGTAAGTAAAACGTAAAAGTTTTCAAGAGTTCAGCGTTGAGCATGATCTTTAGTGACTACCTGTTGATCTTCGCACCGTCCAATCTTTGTTCATGTCGGTTATGTTTTAAGATTTCACTATTTTAATTTCATATCATAGGTCCCAAAGTCAATGCACGGTGGTACACAAGACTTCTGGATGTTTGACGTGGGGGGGCAGAGAGGAGAGAGGAAGAAGTGGATACAGGTACTCCTTAAAGTATTAATTAACAAAATATTTTTTAAACAGTATAGATGATGGAAGCTTAAATTATAAAGTTGCAAAGAATTAGGTCAATATTTTGATTTCGTTAACTTAAAGCATTTGATGTACAGTCTCTACATCTTTCCCTTTCCATCTTTATTCTCTCTTCTATTTTTTCTTCATATACCTACACTGAATCGTATACTATCTTTATCACATATGCTAATTGTTCTACTATTTTATTCTCAACTACTACTACTACTACTAAATAGGTATGAAACCTCTCTGTTATACTTCTCTTTTCTACATGCGATAAAATTTTTATGTTTATGTTTATAGGTATTCGAGGGGATCCACGCCATTTGGTTCGTGGTGGCCTCCAGCGACTTTGATCAAACGCTGCGGGAGGACTGCCATCAGAACCGGCTCAAAGAAGCGCTCGTCCTGTTCGAGGACGTCTGGCAAAGCAGGTTGTGTTACAATTTTACATTAACATAAGTCTTAAAGGGTGTAAGGGGTTCCGCCCAACACCTTACTGAACCCAAGTCGAACTCACGTGCACACAGTGCACGCTGCTGAATAACAGACGAGGTTCTGACCACCCACCAACCCGCACTCGATCAGCGTTGTGAGGTAGATTTTTGGTGCAGGCGTATGTCCAGCAGTGGACGTCTATCAGCTGATGATAAACATACCTCTAAACGCTCTGGCTAATTACTTGCGTTAATACCGAGGTCCTTGGTTTGATTTCGGTGACACGTAAGTGGTGAAGTTTGAATAACGTTAGAAGCCTCGTGACTAGTTGGCTAGCCAGCTCTAAACCTGTAAAAGCAGTGCTGTTATGCTAGCCACATTCATGACTTAATATTCCACGATGGGTATCTTCTCTTAACAGCACCTCTCTACCGTAATTAAAGTTTATACTTATAATAATATAACAATAATATTTCGTAATAGAAAAAACCTCTGATGTCGTTATCCATTTCAGGTTCCTATTGGAGGCAGGCCTCATTGTTTTCCTAAATAAACAGGACCTCCTGGAGGCGAAGATCAGGCAGGGGAGGAGTATAGCTCCTTACTTTCCGAAGTACAGTCACTTCGAAGCACCGGGCGATGAATACACCAGAACTAAGTTGTTCATAAGGAGTCTGTTTGTCGTTAGTATATTTTATTGTTGTACGATGGGGTGAGAGGATGTGGATATTTACCAGTAATGTGGAGCTGGTTTAGCCGATCAACACAGCATCACGTTGTGTTTATCGCTTTAAGATATGAGAAGTATGTCTGATGTGAGTTAGGTCATTTTAATCTTCTATCTGTTATATGTACTAAATTAAAAAGTTTAATGATAATAAATCTCTGTTGCCGAGTATCGTCTAGGTAGAAACAAGTGCCTGCCGTGTAGTCTTGGCTTATTAAGAATATAACCAAGGTAATCCCTGCCTGTCGTACAAGGTGACTAAATCGGTCCTCGGGTGCGTGGATTTTAAGCGTGGGGGTCATCAGAGTTAAATAAGCCAACGTTAGGACGTCAAATGCATGGTGGTCTTTTATATACAGCGTGGGTGCTAAGGAAGGCTTTGTCCTTACGTGGGATATTTTAGCCAAAGTGCATGGGGGCACTGGTACGTTCCATAGAAGATCCCGGAGCTTCTCCTAATGCACTGGGGGAGACCACCGAGGGAGTTTTAGTGAGTAGAAGCCCCACATAACTTTGCCTTCCTCCGAGACACGGGGTACCTTTTAAGATATCTCCAGCGGAAAAAAAGGTAGGTACGATCACAGCGCCTATTTCTACCGCTAAATAGTACACTGCGAACGTTACCATGTTCCGGTTTAAAGGACGTAGTGGCTATTGAAATTATTTGGATAATGAGATATACTATCAGAGATGATTGAGTAACAGTATTGCCAGATGCATTTTTAAAGCAGTAATCTCACGCGCAGAATATGACGACCAAGAAGCGCGAGCGCCGCGAGATCATCGCTTCGGCGGAGAGGTTCGTGGTGTTGGAGGCGAGCCGCAGCCGAGAGTGCTACTTCCACTTCACCACAGCGACGGACACGCACAACGTTCGCACTGTCTTCCGCGACGTCCACCAGATGATCCTCACCCACATACTCAGCAACATTGGCGTCTACTGACCACCGCAACGCGTCCAACCAATCACCACCAATGAAGTACTTTCGTGGTTTACGAACGACAATAAACCGGCTTAAACTGGTTTATACTTAGCCATTGACACTTCGACTGGCAGTCATAGATAGTTAGTTTATAATCATCGTACACTAACTGCTGCTGGCAACTCCTGGAGCAACCATCAAGAAGTGGACATGATTTGGATTAAATATTTTATCAAAATTTTTACACAGATACCAGGTTATTGATGACCACTGCTAAATATTGTCGTCTCCAATTTTTGCTTCTCCAGATGAAATACAAATTGATAATCAATTTTTATTAGTTAAGCTTTACAGTCTTTATTGTTGCCCCGAACTGGCTTTTAAACATCCATTGTCAAACACTAGACCCGAGTTCCATGTGATGTAATATGACAATGAAGCCGAAGATGGTGATATGTGAACTCAGGATCCTCCGGCTCTCGTGTTATCAGCCGAAACACAGCGATGCTGTTATGGCGGCTGATTTGCAATATCAGGGGTGTAACCAACAGGCGAATTGATAAAACGCCAGCACGATCCCAACTCCATAACATGTGGTTCTGGATTCGAAACAGAGACTTCCGCGTTACAAAGCAATGTATTGTAACAGAGGGATCGTGTAAAACATCCGTCGGTCCAGATGTTCATGATGCTTTTTTTTATTTAATTAAGCTACGATACGAGCGGGATGTTCACCTGATGGTAAGTGAATACGCCTGCCTATAACCTGGCGACAGTAAGGATGATATATACACACCACATTGCGCTCATTGTCCGAGATGTAAGGTCAGCGCCTTTCAAACCGGAACATGCTAATGATTGCATATAAGACAAATAAATTATTATTAGTTCAATATTTTGTCAACAGATGGCAGTATTGAAAAAACTATTTTCACCATTTTTTTCAAACAAGAGCAATTTTTTTATGTGTTTATATTATTTAGACGTCTATAGGCTGATGATGATGATGATACTATTTCCAGCAGGAGCTATCATCTGATGATGATTTTCTTGCATACCCTGAATGATTTAAAATGGACGGAATAAAATATATTTTAAAACATTTAGATAAATAGAACCATATCGTACAATTATAGTAATATAGATTTGTTATTAAATAAGTTAGTTAAGTTAATTTTGTATTTAACAATTAGATATATTACCAAAAAAAAATTTTTTTTTCATTATTAGAACGTGAACTTGACGTTTACTTGATAGAAAGTGAAACGGTTTTCTCATAACCAAGTGACGCAAGATAAGATTCCGCGTATCATCCAGCGTGCAACGGTCTGGTGGAAAGATTCCACCGACAGCTCAAGGCCACGATAATATGCCACGCTGATGTTAATTGGGTGGACGTATTGCCTTTTGTACTGTTAGGAATAAGAAGTTTTTTTTAGGAAGATTTGCAGAGTTCTTCTGCGGAATTAGTATATGGCGAGCCCTCACGTATACTGAGAGAGTTTTTTCCCAGCGACCTCATTAGAGTCAATTGACGTAACAGACTATCACTCGGTTGCGTCAATTTACAGTTAAGTTGCAGCCGAGACCCGCTGTGTGTCATAATAAAAATAAAATATTTGTGCATCGTGATTTGATCACCTCAACTCACGAATTTTTAAGAGACGATTCAGTTCGTGGTGCTTTACAATCCCCATACTCTGGTCCTTACCGGGTCATTGAGAGACGAGATAAGGCTTACAAAATTACGACTAAAGAGAAAATAGTGACAGTTTCGATAAACCGGTTCAAACCAGCCTATGTACTTGCCGATTCACCTACGAGTATTAACGACCCAGTCCCCGTTTCTCCTAAAATCCTAGATCCTGTTACACCTATTAAACCTGCACCTGCTCCTACAAATACTCATTCACACACACATACTCCAAAACAAAGGCCTCTTCAGAACATCACAAAGACGTGATCTGGACGAACAATACATTTTCCTAATTACTATCGACCGTTGTTGGTCTAGGCGGGGAGTGATGTAGCAGCGCGCGAGTTCAAACTTTCGCGCGCAAACCGCTCGCCGCCGGCGCCGGCGCAGTGGCCACCGAACAATGGCGTGAGCCCGGCGCGCTGTGTCACTCCCGTCGGCGCGTGCGACGAATTAACACGACACGGACTACCGCTGTTCCCATAAGTCTTTGTATAACGTCCAGTGTATGTAACTTAGTTGTTGAGTGGTATACCGTGTACTGTATTGATATTTGTAATATAGACCATTACCCCAACTACCGCTGTTTCCATAGGCTCTTAGCACCTCCCGCGTAAACTTAACGCGGCAACATCTTGCGAAGTGCCCAGGTCTGTTGCAACGATAACACTTGCTTTCCTGTGCCGGACACTTATTGCGAACACTGTGGCTTGAATTCCACTTATTACGCTTAATTAGTTCATCACCAGCGCGCCTCCATTTTCTTTCTTTATTGTAATAGTTTTGTGTCAGTCTACTATTCTGGTCCCGTGTATAATTAACATGACCCTTGAATGTGCCATGCGCCTCTCGCCTTTCCCTGTTCCGCGAGATGTACTCCACTTCTTCGTTTCCCAAGTTTGCACTAGTACGCCCTGCGCTACGAGCTTCCGCCTGCTCGCTTGCACCTTCAACTGCCCGACATAATCCGATCGCCTCTTCCAATCATAAACTTGATTTTGCCAATAATTTTTCTCGCTTTCGCCTGTCTCTTACCCCACGAATTAATTGTGGAAGTACGAGACTAGTTTTTAAAAGATCCAAATTCACAATTCGCCTTTATTTCAAGCGAACTATAGAATTTCTCGAATTTCCATTCGTTTTGGTAAGTTTCAAAAAATACATGTCTTTCATAATTAATATCTTCATTAGGATCAGTGTTCATTAAATTTTTTACATAATAAATTGTAATCGTACTTCTCCGGTTCTAAATCTAGCTCCTCGTACAATTCTCGTCTACATTTACCAAAGACATGCATAAACAATGCGCATTTTTTTTTCGCCGTCTCATTTTCTCTTCCCAACGAGATCAAATAATAATCAAACCCCGTCTTCCATTCTAGCCAATTAGTAAACTTAACCTTTCCTTCTGAGCGAGTGGTGACGGTTGTTATATAGAAGGAAAACCTATACACTCTTTATTTGTAGACATTATTCATGCCTTTTCTTTCGTAATTACTATACATTTGAATACTATTCCACTTAGAACATCACTTTACTAAACTATACACACCTGACACCATGTTCTGGTATATCTTTTTAATAAAACTACATAGACGTCCACACTCCTTAATCTTAGCCACACACTGCCTTTTTCCACCTCTACTTATGACGGTATTAACATATAACCTCTTCCTGTAATATTTATGTACTACCCTCTATAATTATGATGTAATATATAACAGTTTTTCACAGCCTACCAACCTTTAGTTTTTAAAAGAAATTTTGAACACCTGAGGGTATATGTATATATCGTTCTAGTTTTATCCAATTACGGGACGAGATAAGCAGGCCCCTCCTCTGATGATAAGTGATACGCATGTGCATAACAACGTGGCGCTAGTTAAGATGATATATATAGCACCACATGCGCTCGTCGCTGACACATAACATGTTGAGTACCTTTACCCTGGTCCGTCAAACCGGAATACATCAATGATTGCACAGTACTGTTTGGCGGCAGAATTATACGCAGAGGTGGTATCTACCTAGACGGTCTCCGGCAACAGAGACCTACCACCAGTTAAAGAATGATGTGAAGAAGATAAACATACGCCCGCCCATAACGATGTGGTAGTTAGGATTTCATACACAGCACCACACTGTGCTCGTTATCTGAGACGTAAGATATGGAGTCCTTTATCCCGGGATGATTACCGGTAATTACACTAACTATAACGCCCTTCAAACTGGAATAAAGCAATGTTTGCACGCCATTGTTCGGTGCCAGAAATAGGTGCTTCGGCAACACGGAACTAGTACCAGTAAAGGTTCAGTCTGATTACTATATAAAAGAGAAATTTTAAATCTCAACTCAAAAATTAAAAATAAATAACTTTCAAATGGCATACATTTTTATTACGTCCAGATCAAGCTGCCATTTAATTAATATAGGGTGGCGCAAAAGTAATCCTCCTATCAGAAAATGCTATAAATTTTGCTTTGATGTAAAAAAATTAAAGGACCAAATAAAAATAATCCACAAGAAGAATCAAAGTTTTTCATATTTTTTTTAAATTACAGCCAAAAAACATCGGTCAAGGTTATTTTTGTACCACCTTGTATACAAGGTGGTACAAAAATATGAAAAACTTTGATTCTTCTTTTGTTGGTTGAGTTGGGAGACCTCCCACAAGGTGGACCGACGATCTGATGGGATTCACGGGAACCCACTGGATGCGAGCAACGCGGGACCGATCGATATGGAGATCTTTGGGAGAGGCCTATGTCCAGCTGTGAACGTCTATCGGCTGATGATAATATATTCATTCTATCATATCATCCTATGGCCCCAAGGTGATTGATTCTCCATCGCCTTCGGTCTTGGGCTTCACCTTAACCTCAATCCACGTCTTCCCGATCTTCTTCGCTTCGTCTGCTACTGTGCGGCGCCACGTCTGTCTGGGGTGACCGCGCTTGCATTTTCCTTGCAGATTCCAACCAAGCACCTGCTTGGCGGTATGGTTCTATATAATACATATTGTTATATGTATTATAATTATATAAAATACTTCCTTTTTATTAATATTACAAATATGTATGTGAGATATGCCAGTGTTTTTTTTTCTTACCAAGAAGTATATATGTAGTTCTCACTACGTTTTCTCGACTCGCCTGTCTCTTCGTTTTATTAAAAAAAAAAGTAGTATTAATATTTATATTATTCATCTCGATGGCCGTCTACTGCTGGAGATAGGTCTCATGTAAGGAATTCCACAAAACGAACACTTTTAAATATAATTAAAATATTTATTATTAAATGGTTTATATCTATTTATTTATTTAAAATTTTTACCGCGAATATCAATTTTATTTACTCTATGAATATTATATATGTTCAGATACATTTATATATAAAAAACAATAAAAAAAATATTGCTCACACAGTAATTAGATCGGTAAAAACTTTAATGTATTTCACAATCTTGCAATTAAACAGTGTCAAGGGGTTGGAGGGTTCATTTATTTTCATCTCTCTCCCTCCTGCTTCTTTCGTACACCGCGACCGCTTTCGAGGCTTGCATGTTGGCGACCTTCCCCAGTTCACCGGGAACCAGCAGAGCAATAGCCGATTGTATGTCGCGGCTGGTCAGCGTGTGGGTTTTGGTGTGCAACACCAGTGTGCCGGCCTCCCCCGCTATCTTCTCCAGCATGTCGTTCACGAAGTGGTTCATGATCAGCATTGACTTTTTGGATATACCCACGTTGTTCGTGTTTTTTAACAACCTGTACAGGTAGCTTGTAAAATTGTGGGCACTTCGTTGCTTCTTCTTCTTCTTCTTTATTATGCTAGTCTGCTTTTCCATCGATTTTAGCACGGGCTTCGGTTTTTTCGCCGGCGTCATTTTTTTATATTTTTATAACCAGGTTTTAAAAAAATTTTTTGTTTCATTTAATTGAGATGTAGGATATTCAATTTTAGAGTATTACAACTAGTGAGTATTGAGTAACGAATATATCCAACCTAATCTAGATATAGTAGTTTTTTTTTTATTCTACGAAGGGACGAGATGAGCGAACATTTTACCCGATGGTAAGTGATACGCTTGCACATTACAACATGGCAATAGCGTGATGGTATACACTACACTTTGTACTTATCACCCGGAGACATAACAAATTAAATCTTGTTACCCAATAACTTCACCAGCTACAACACCCTTCAAACCAGAACACAGTGATGTTATCACTCTATTGTTAAATAGGCGCTGCGGTGAACTTAAATGGTTTTCAACGACAGAAACCTACCAACACTAAAAATGTTGTGATATAGAAAACATTTTTTTTATTCAACGAAGCGACGAGACGTGAAAGACGTTCACCCGATAGCAAGTGATACGCTAGCCCATAATAATTTAGCGCCAGGTAGGATGATATACACTGCATCAC
Organism: Ornithoptera alexandrae; assembly: GCA_029030555.1. Taxonomy (NCBI): domain Eukaryota; kingdom Metazoa; phylum Arthropoda; class Insecta; order Lepidoptera; family Papilionidae; genus Ornithoptera; species Ornithoptera alexandrae. Next base: position 2,010,738 of record JARDVY010000018.1, on the reverse strand, counting down.
ATTGCTCTCGTCGCCTGACACATAAGAGGTTGATTCATTACCGTAGTAATTCAAACCGGACACAACAGCACCCTTCAAACCAGAACACAGTAATGTTGGCAGAGTACTATTTGGCGGCAGAAATAGGCACTGCGCTATTTAGACGTTTTTGGCAACTGAGAACTACCCACCAGTAAACAAAACTGTTGTATATAAACAAAATTAGTTCAAGTTACCGATATTCATATATAATTACATTAATGACTGTCAAAGCTCGCAGTTATACTATCAAAGTTTAAGTATAATAACTTAAGATATACTTAGTCGACGTTGCAAATTATAACAAATATAAAAAAAATAAATGAAATTTCACAAACTACCCTCAATTTATTATTATTATATTGAGGCGGGGTGTATATAAGGCCGCGTCGGTGGTCAGGGCCGCTTGTTTTCGCTCGTCACTAAACGGAGATGTCGGGACGCGGCAAAGGAGGCAAAGGCCTCGGGAAGGGTGGTGCGAAGCGTCATAGGAAAGTTCTCAGAGACAACATACAAGGCATAACGAAACCGGCTATACGAAGACTGGCCCGTCGCGGCGGCGTTAAAAGGATATCCGGTTTAATTTACGAGGAGACGAGGGGCGTTTTGAAGGTGTTCTTAGAAAATGTGATACGCGACGCCGTGACCTACACAGAGCACGCGAAGAGGAAAACTGTGACTGCTATGGATATCGTTTACGCTTTAAAGAGGCAAGGGAGGACGCTGTACGGATTCGGAGGTTGATGCAATATAATATCTAACGATTGTATGTATAACAAATTTGTAACAAATTAAATGCGGTTTCATTTTTTTTTAACATTTTTTTTTTATTTTCAATAAATGCAAACTATTAGTCGAAAACCAGTAAGGTTTATCTGGATAATACCAGCCGTCGTGGCTTAGCTGCTGCAGCGCAAGTTACATCCGGGCGGGTTTGTAATAAGTTTATACAATTCTGCTACCATGAACATTGTTTTGTTTTAGGACCACAAATGTTTACTTGGAGCTCTCGTAAATTTCATGGATGTTTGTACTCTATAAGCGATTCTGAGCAACTAATTATCAACTAATAATAATAATAATAATATATTTAAGTATTTCGTTCTATAAATGTTATTGTCCATACAAATTCTATAAATGTCAATGTCATCGTAGCTAGGTAGTTGAACGAGGGGTTTGCGCGAAGTGAATCGGTGGAGTAAAATATAGGGTATAAGAAATTTCAAGCCAATAAAATCATTTTTTTTTTCTTTCTTCCCGTGCACACTGTTCCAGCACTGGAACCTAAAGGAAGATCTTAATATATGCATATACATTTTTTTCTATGAAAGCTAGAATCCTTTAATGATACTATTATTTGGTGGTTCGATCTTTACGGAGCTTTTCCTTTAGTTTATGGAAAATATCTTTTAACATTGTCATATACTAAAAGTAATCTCTATTGAGGACGTGCAAGATTTGGAGAATCATTAAAGTGGATAGTAAAGTAAATTCTTCGGCTCTCTGTGACAGTCCATAACAGCATTGCTGTGTTGCGTACCTAAAGTTAAAATTAAAAAAAAATACATCACGTTAGCGATTCTTATTAACGCATGAGTGCTTCCACTCGTCACCAATATTAGGTTGTGATATTGTATAAGTGCCTTTCAGATAAAACAATTCCTACATACCGACAAGTACAGGAGACTCGACCAGCGCATGCGCATGCACACTCTCGTCCGACAAATAACATACTACCCGTTGATCTAGATTCCTGATGATGTTAGCGCTGTAAGCCATGCGGCTTTTACAGCTTATCTGACACTGGGCTCGTGGACCCGGATCCGCGGCCTGTTGCCCGTTGACGCACGCACCGGCTGCTTTTATACTACTTTAACTAATTAATTATTTACCACTACCCACCTTAGTTGAAAGCCACATCAAAATTGAGCGTCAATTTGTTCTGAAAGGAAACTATACATTGCTTTACATAAACCATTTTTGATCCAATTAGCTTCACAGGCGGCGCGATTACCAACAATCGTGAATATGGTAACCACTCCCGACTATTTTTCTTATGAGAGAAATGGATTAGATTTTTTTTTATAATAATTCAACGAAGCGATAAGATAAACGCGACGTTCACCCGATGTTCGGTGTACGCCCATCCATATTAACGTGGCGCTAGCAAGGATGTTATACACTGCATCGCGTTGCGTTGGACGCACGCGAGACGTAATATATTGAGTCTCATTACCCAAGTAATTACACTAGCTGCAGCACTCTTCAAATCGGAACAGTAATGTTTGCACATTGTCAGCTGCGGTAGTACCTACCTAGACGGTTTCCGGCAACAGACACCTATCCACAAATAAATGTTTGCCCAATGTAGATGGTTTCATAAGCAACAGAACATTTCTATTAATAAATATTAGAAGTGAATATATATACACAATAAAAATAAACATTTTGAAATTACCTTCTTTTTAAAAAAGTATAGTATCACACATTCATTATATAGTTTTTTTTTTGTTATATTCATTAACCAAAAACATGTAACTGTGATAATTTAACAAACTACATTATTTTATTAATAAATAAGAAACGTATAATTCTTGTTATTTTAATGTATTTCTATGTATTTCATTATTAAAACTACCTTCAAATTTTACTATATATAAAAATGGAGGGGATGAGGTTTTTACTATATAAGCCGTACTTCAAAACACGGCAGTGGAAATTGGAGTTTGGTAAATAATAAATGTAAATATTGACAAAAGAAAAAAATGGCGCGAACCAAGCAGACGGATCGCAAGTCCACCGGCGACTAAAGCTGCCAGGAAAAGCGCTCCGGCTACAGGCGGAGTGAAGAAACCGCATCGCTACAGACCAGGCACCGTCGCATTGAGGGAGATTAGACGTTACCAGAAGAGCACCGAGCTGCTGATCAGGAAACTACCTTTCCAACGGCTCGTCAGAGAAATGGCGCAAGACTTCAAGACGGATTTAAGATTTCAAAGATCAGTGGTGATGGCGCTGCAGAAGGCTAGCGAAGCTTATTAAGTTGGACTGTTCGAAGACACGCCAATCTTTGTGCCATCCACGCCAAAAGGGTGACCATAATGCCGAAGGATATCCAACTCGCTCGAAGGATACGCAGCGAGCGCGCGTGATTCGCGTCATTTTTTTTTCTTAATGACGCGAATTAAATAGTAATGTGTGTGTTATAAGTAATGTTTAAATTTTAGGAGACAACGCCCATTTCGGGGCTGCAGATGATCTTTGTTTCTTTGGTGTGAGAGTCTTAAGACCGGTTAACATAAATTGACTAATCAAATGAAGAAAGCTGCTCATGATGATGATGATGATAAAATGTCACATGAGAACAGATGCACAGCATATATCGATTGCTGTAGAGATCTTCGTGGGAGTAATGGTCTGTGGGCTGGTGATGATGATGATGCAGCATTAAATGTCCACAACACTGGGCTATTTTGAGATGACTATTATTTTTTCGATAATTTCTAAAGAAAACGCGATATACAATAACTATTAAATTATTTTATTAGATTGTCATTATTTTTTTTATTATCCCTAAGATTGTTAGCAGCACAATAAATTAATAAAAGTCCATACAAATATTAATATATAACAATTAAATAGTATATGATTAATTTACTCGGTTGATTTGTTTCCTTTTGGGCAGGAGCTCTGGCTGAATGGAGGGCAGTACGCCGGCCTGGGATATCACCACGCCGTCTAACATTTTGCTAAATTCATCGTCACGGCTCACGGCGAACATGATGTGACGCGGCAATATCCTGTTCTTCTTGTTCGCCTGCGCCGCTTCTATCGCCAGCTCCAGTATTTCAAGCGACAGGTATTCGAGCGCCGCGGCAAGGTGCACCGTTGCGCTGACGCCGACCCTGTGGGCGTAATTACCCTTCTTCAGTATGGTGTGTATCCTTCCAATTGGAAACTTAATGCCGGCGCGAGCGGAGCGAGATTTTCCAATCTTCATATCTGATGACATCTTTCTTGCCGATTCGATATTTTTAGATCGCAGATTTTTTAGAGGCGATGGTGTCGGCTACCGTCATGTTAAGTTTTAAGGTGCGACAACTAGTGAGTGATAGAACGATATATTTTTTTTAAATACAATATAGCGACGAGACGATCGGGGCGTTCACCTGATGGTAAGTGATACGCCCGCCCGTAACAACATGGCGCCTGTTAAGATGTTGTACACAACATCATATTGTACTCGTCACTTTGAGGTATAAGATGTTGGTTCTCGTTACTGCGGTAATTACACTAGCTACAGCGCCCTTCAAACAGGAATACTGGTGTTTGCATACTACGGTTTGGCGTGGTACTTAGCTAGACGGTTTCCGGCAACGGAGACCTACCACCAATAGATTGTTAGTAGGTCGGTATATATAACCTCTTAATTAGCACCATATTGTTATGAGCAGGCGTATCACTTACCATCAGGTGAACGTCCCGCCCGTCTCGTTGCTTTTTGTATATAAAAAAGCCTAAAATATTTATATTACTAATGCACATTACCAACCGTTATTGCAATGTAGTAAAATGATATTATAATCGAGATGTGAAGGTCATAATCGATTTTTCTATATATTTATTCGTTATCAAATAATGCGGGCATACCGGTGTGATGTGAGGTCTCGTCAACATTTTTAATTTGTTAAATGTTTAGACGAAGCTCAAAAGATTGCTAGTCTTAAGTGGCAATGGGCAGGGCGGTGAGGCAGCAAGGTCCTCGAGTGGCGCCCGCGTACCAGTAGACGTAGGGTTGGGAGGCCTCGCACTAGGTGGATCGACGATCTGGTGAGAATTGCGGGAATTCACTGGATGCGAGCAATGCGGGACCGATCGACGTGGAGATTTTTGCGGGGAAGGCCTATGTCCAGCAGTGGACGTCTATCGGCTGATGGTGATGATGATGATAATGTAAGGCAGGAAGAATTTTGAGTGGTATTAGCAAGCGCAGTGTGAGGTGGCTACCTGCCCAGATGAAAGTTTTGGTCAAGATTTCAGGGTTTTAGAATCATTACATTCAATTACACATGCTGGTAATCGATTTGTAGAGTTCATATTCAGCAGTGAACAACTATAAGCTTAAATAGTTATGATAATCAAATATTAATTACTTATAATGTTTATTACTGTTACTGGTGGTACGGTAGGTACCGCCGCAGCGCATGTTGCCGCCAAGCAGTACTATGTTCTGGCTCGAAGGGCGCTGTAGCTAGTGTAATAACTGGGATAAAGAGACTCGCCATCGTATGACTCGAGCAAATGGTGTAATATGGTCCAGTATATATCATCCTAACTAGCGCCACGTTGTTATGGACGAGTTATCGCTTACCACCAGGTGAACGTCCCGCTTTGCTAGTTGCTTAATTTAATAAAAAAGATCAACGTACCGTACTATTAATCGATTAAATACAGTAATAAAGTAGTGAACGAGTTGTTACTAAGTCTCCATGCTTTTTACTAGCGCAAATCAAAATATCTCTAATCACCAGCTGGAGTTGAAGTCGAACGCTGAATTATTTGATTATAAAGAAAACTATCGGTTGCTTTTCATATTTGCATAAATTGTTTGTGACCCCTGGTCGCAGCTGTCACGCAGCTGCGTGCGACCGTTACGCGAGGTGAGCACGTGCCCTTCCCCCCAGCCATGCCACGTAGTATTATTACATAAACATTTCAAGTATTCGTGAATGGAGAAAAAAAAAACTTCTAGAAGTTTCGTTTTGTTTCGAAATAATTATTTTATTAATACACTACCTCTTACCCGGCCACTTTACTGGCGGTAATATAGAATAAGACTTTTTCTGAAGTATTCCTCGTGAGCAACCGCAACCGCAAATGACTTTCTATATCAACTGTTACAATACCAACCGCGTAAATAATACGAAATAAATATATTTATAAAAATTAATTAGAAATAAAATGACAAAAGATCTATGAAATTAAAAAAAATAAACAGCCTATAACCATCAACAAATCATTTCGCGTCGAATGGTCATGTACCCATGTCGGATACGTTTACTAATTTTCACGTGATTGGCGAAGAAAACGCATTTTCATTATGTATACATAAAGACGTCAATAAGCAGAAATTGATTTCCTCGAAACTATAGAAAACGGAAAACGCCGTAGCAATGAAAATAGTGGGACTTTTATCTAATGCTCAGTGATACATCATACTGGTGATAGATCACTGTAGCCAGAGACCGTTTAGGTAGCAGCGCTTATTTCTGCTGCTAACAGCAGTGTGTAAACATAATTTTTTTGTTACATTATCATGCAACATTATTCCGATTTGAAGGACACTGTACCTAGTGAAATTATTGAAATAACGAGACTTGGCATCTTATATATCAAGGCGATAAGCACATGGTGCTTTTAACTCGCGGATACCAGATTCGCGAGCCCTGAGTCTGATGAAGCTGCAATAGTTGTCAATAAAACTTGCGTCGTAAACTACATCATAAAAAAAAATGAAATATGTAGCAGTATCATCCTAACGCTACGTTCTTATGAGTAGTATCACGTACCATCACATGATACTCTGGCTGGTCTCTTCGCGTATCAAAAGTAATATTTTTTTTATTCTACAACGCAAATTTTCTATTAAAATCGGCAATAAAATAGAGTAAGCCTAACACCTTTTTTTATAGGACATAAATCATATATGAACTAGCATAATAAAATAAATTCCTAACGACTCCACTTTCTATCCAGGCTGTCGTTGTACGTTTCCATTTGCCCTTTATATAATTGTGCAAGTTTTTTTTTTTAATTATTCACCACTTTAATTACGTATCGCAATATAGTCTTTGCACGAACGGTAGAAGAACGAAAACGGTTTCGTTATGATGTGGTAACATACGATCTCTTGGTTAAAGATTCATGGTAAATCGTATACGATATACACGGCATGTGTGATCGTATTACCATGGTAATATGACATAAATCGTTATGAATTTATATTCGTAGGGCGCGTGCGTTTCTGTTTACCGGGGGGTTGCGTTTGCGCCGTTTTCGAAGCCAGTTTTTTTTCAAAAACGTTATCCCCATCAGTTGACTGGTGATCGTCAAACAGTTAAGTCGAAGAGTTGCATAATTTAGTGATTTCTTTATTTGTCCGTAAATATTATAGTTTGTCGTGTATAAAGTTTAACGTTATTTCGTTAGTCGAAAATTTAAGTTCTCGATTGTGTTCACTTGAGTTTGTTTCAATTTAATAAATGTAAGTCGTAGTTAGGCTTATATGATGATGGTGTAAACGATCCTGGTAAACGCTCTAGTTTTACCACAATGGTGATCAAAAAGGCGAGACGGTTACGGTCAAAGTAACACCCATAAGACGGGAAGAGTTAAACCGGACGTGTAAATAATAAGTTGAAGTCCTAACGTCGGTGAAAGTATACGCTTACACGATGGAGTCGCCGAAAATTGTTTACAAATATTATTCGAACCCCGCTTTTTGCGCTCAAAGCGAAGTGGTGTTTGCACAAAAGTCATGTGTTACTAAAATCGTCTCTCCGAATAGAAGAATGTCTCCGCTAGGTGCCAACTCGCCGAGGAAAAACGAAATCGACAACCGAATAGTTAAAACTGATATTTCTGATAATCCGTTACGATTAACGCCCGGTCTAAGATTACGCGAGGAACCGCCGGAATTGCCGCCAAAGCCTGTGAAGTATCAGCGTCAGTTCCAAAGGCAGGCATCTTTAATATGCAAACCGACCAGACAAATAATCCGCTGTAGAACACGGAGTGAAGATTTAGAAATGGCGCAACTGCGACAAACGCAAACGAAGAAGTACGAAAGAAATGCAGACAGCGATGATGGTCTAGAAGATAGCAGAATGAAGCATCGATATGAAGTAATCAGAGACATGGACGATTGTACAGACTATTCGCCCACGAAGAAGAGAATAGTTGAAGCTGACGCAAGTGAAATAGAAGAGTATAACGTGGACGGGCCGGATGAAAACGAACTGAAGGAAATACCAACTGAAATAGTTACGACGGTGAATGGTAAAACGCATAGGTACGCGATAATTCCATCAGACGAGGAGGAGCCGAGAAAAATGAACGTCACCTTCTCGTCACCAATTATGTCGCAGAAGAATTTAATCGCTACACAGAAGCTACACGAATTACTGTCGACGCCGAGGAAGTTGAAAAGTTACGCGAGTCAACCTTCGATAAGAATGACGCCGAGCAAACAAACAAGCCCGAACGTATACGTGGAAACACCGAAAAAGCTGATATCAAGCACGCCGACTCAAGGCATGACACCATCAAAGTCCTGCGCCAATTTATCTTTGATGAGAGGTGGAACCTCCCCTATCTCGCCGAAGGCTCAACAGAAATTGAACTATGGCTTACCCGATGAATTCGAAAGGCCGGATGTGTTTGTAACGAGTTTTCGAGAGAAGACTAGAGACCGAAGCTTTGAAATGGACCGAAAGGAATCGAGCAGGGAGAGCAGGAGAAACCATGAAACTAAAGGAAGATGCAGCCAAAGAAGAGATAAACATACTGCCATTATTATGCCAAGGTATGTAATTATAAAATATATTACTTTCATTATTTCCGGTACTACCAAAAAAAAATATCTATAGCGGCAGACCGCACACGTGCCCTTTATAAAGATGCGATAAATACACAGCACCTGGCTAAACAGGTGTAGACGAATTTTTTTTTAATAATATAGCATATTACTTTACAACACACTAATCTAATAAGTACAGTAATTAGTTATTTAAATTGTAAAAAGTAAAAAGGGGTAAATTGTTAATGATGTTATTAAATCATAGTATTAAATAATTCGGGTTTACGGTTTATGCAATTATCATATTTTTGAGCCATATTTAATTTCATAAACATTTTATTAATATATATTATCATTGATTCATGCTATTTTCAACGTCAAGGGGTGTTAAATGAGAATGCCGATTTTTTTCATACAATTTTGCGACGAGACGAGCTGGACGTTTACTTGATGGTGATACGTCTGCCCACATTGACGTGACTCTAGTTAGGATTATTTATACTGCACCACATTGCGCTCATCGCCTCAGACATAAGATGTTGTCTCGTTACCTCGGTAATTAAACTTGCACACTACTGTTTAGCTGCAGAAATAGGCGCTCCGGTGGTACCTACCTAGACAATTTCCTGCAACAGAGACCTACCAACAGTAAAATGCATTAAGACAAGACAACCTTTTTATACATTATTTTTTGCAAAGGTATTGGAAATAAAAATACTTCAAGCAAATAATCTAAATTTAACATAAGCACAATTGTGGTCAGAGTTGTGTATATAACTTGGAATAATTTTCCAGGGTGGCGCCACAAACTCCATCGGTGTACTCGGAGGAGACCTACAAATCGCTATCAAGCCTCAAGGCGGTTAAAAGTTCCTTCGCCTCGCTCACCATTGCGGCTCTAATGCTAACTCTTTGCGGCGGCCTGACCACCGGGCTGAGCTTCTACATGATGTACAGCGTAAGTACACGACTATTACATTTGTAATAGTAATAGTATTTCATCATCATTTCAGCCTAATGTTATCCAATTTTGGTCTCTCCAATTGATTTCCGATGCTTCCGCGCCGATATTAACTGTAATTTTACTGTAACTGATTATTTATTATCTCCATCAAGTCGTCGGTGCTTTTCAATGTAAACTTTATAACCTTGGTGAATAAACTGATGGAACAGGTATTTTTTGACATTAACCTATATCACGGCAATATATTGTAAATTATGTCCGATTAAATAAATGTATTTACTTAAATCAGGTCGGTAGACGCTACTACCTTGATTTCGGGGTTCTGTCCGGCTTCACATGTTTCCTACTCGGTCTACTGGGGTTAAGGTCCCGTAGGAACCAGTTGCTGCCCAATAGGAATTATATTTCAGGTAAGTAATAATATTTTCACTGGCGGTAGTAGAACGATAGTAAGTGCAAACATTACGAGGTTTTTGTTTGAAGGGCACTTTAAATTAACAACATGACGAGACGACATCTTGTGTCGAGGCGATGAGTATAATGTTCTCCATCGTTAATCCTCCAATTTATGACCATAATGTTATTGGCAGGCATATAACTTACAATGAGGTTAGTCGAACAAAAATTATTTGTCATATGTGCATACTTTTTATAAAATATATGAAAAGATATTTTTTCTTGTCCAACCACTTGCAGTATTGACTTGTCACTGTAGTTTACGGGTAGCCACAATATTCGTAATATGCTGCTTCGCCATATTCTTATATCAATCAGGTATTTCGATAACTAAATATTTTCGGTCGCTTCGAAAACTCTTTCTTTGACGCAAAAGACTTTAAACGTTTATCTTTAATTTAAAAAAAAACAATATATCATGTTGTACGTGTTATTTAGGTATTTTTTTAATTTTCCATAGTTTTTAACGATTAAAAAGTTTACCCGCATAATACCCGTCAGAACCGCAAAAATATTATGTTCAATGTTCATGTTTACTTGCATCGAAACATGCGGGCTTATATTCCACAATGGTCTCTTGCCCGGAGGCTGTCCAGGTATTCATTACCACAGTAAAACAGTAGTGTAAAAACTGCTATATATTGTTAGACGCATTAACTTATGAAATTTTTGCGATAAGGAGACTTATTTCTAATGTGTCAAAACAAGGAGCACAAAGTGGGTAAGTGCAAAGGCTTAAACAAGACCAAGTTATTATTCGCAAGAATATCACTAGTTGAATAATTTATAAAATAACAGCGTATAACAAATAAGTATGAGTAATTATTGCTAAAATTTTGTTTGTTTATATAACATTAACGTAAGCATAATTTTCCTTTTTCAGGTTACATAGTCCTATCTTCTTTCTCGTTACTAAGCGCGTTCGGTTTGCTGATCTTATTATCTATACAACCGAAGCCTGGAACAGCACTCAACGACATAACCTCGGGAGCCGTCTGTAGCATAAGCATCCTATCCCTATGCCTCGCGACCATTGGAGTGTTAGCTTCTTACTGTTGCGCCAGAGATCCACCTGACAATAGAGTAGGCACTACAAGATGGTATTAAAATATATAAAAGTTATTTAACATTTAAGGCTGTATGTCGTATGTATGAGTCGAGTGATATTTGCCTTTTTTAGAAAAAGGTACATTCTGCCAAAAAAATATAATGATAAACTTCTCGATATTTATAAAAAGATTATTACCCCTTATCTAATATATACTGTAGGTAACATAAAAATACTAATAAATGATAAATATTAATTGCAAATTCGTGCTAGAATATAAATTATAAGTAATAATAAAAAAATTGAGTTTTTTTTTTGGTGACCAAAAAATTATGATTATGTTAAAATGGACTTATTACGCTCTTTTTTTAAGACTAGCTTTAAAAGTATAGTGTTGTTTTTTATACTTTAACCTTATTGAAACTGTATTATTTTTTCAAGAATGAAAACGTCTCATAATTTTAATTATTATTTAATAATTATTTATACTAAGAGACTTACAAATGTTGTCCTTTAATTATTAATAATATTATAATAATATTGAATGTACATACATTATGGTAAAGTTTTATTAAAAGTGTAATAAAGTTATTGGATTATTATTTCACAGAAAAATTCAAATTTAACTTGCTACTTGTTATTAATACGAATAAAGACTAATATAATGTATCTTCGTAAAGCATCAATTATTCAATATTACCAGTTGTTCATTCGCTAAACAGTCAACAGACAATACACAAGCAGAAAAAGTCTTGCAAGTAATATTCTATATTCAAGTGTACAAGATATAATCTATATCTAAATTCATCATCAATTTCTAAGCTTGAGTATGGTATATATTGCTAGAAATAATGTTAATTTATCATTCTTCTTAACAAAAATTACGACCTTAAACTTGGAGCAAAGAATTATTTAACGTAAAGTACTTTTCCGTACATCTTTAGTAAGTTATTTAGCATATAACATCTTATAAATCATCATCCCTAGCCGATAAACATCCACTACTAGACATAAGCCTCCCCGATAGATCTCTACGTCTGTAGGGCTTCGGTGGGGGGATTTGGACCATTTCTCACCACGTTAGCCCAATGCGGATTGGTGGGAGCTAGAGCTTCCTTTGTTGATTAGCAGGGTGCACCACGAGCAGGTGAGGTTTTTTTTGTTTCAAGTGGGGGAAATGCATGCGCATACCCGTCCTCGCGGAAGCAAAGACAGGTTATGTCGGACTTATACCGACTAAAATCCCCACGATGTTCTACCTCGCGTCTCATGGCGCGGTTACAGCTTTCGCACCATTCGCGACCCCGTCGACGCTGAACGCTTACGCAGTTCTACCTCGGGAGGGAGGAAAGAATCCTCCCTTTCCACCTCCGTAGGGGCACGCCGGAACATGCAACGCGCCCCCTCCTCGGCCTCTTGCAGTCGCGCGGGCAACGGATTCCCTCGAACTTGTCACCCAGAGGCCATGAGAGCCAAGAGAAAGAACTCTTCCGGCTCCCTGCGGCGGATCCGATGGTGGGCCTGCCGCCACCCGTTATATGGCCGCGAAGGATAGGAAGAGCGGCGCATCGCAATACTGACACCAGCTCTTCCCCCGCCGCCCCATCCCCGCCGCCCCATCGCTGCCACATCAGCGGTGCGGCACCGCTTAGCCGCAGAGGGTACTCCCTCCACGACTCCACCTCGGCTGTAAAGGGCAGCATAAAGCCACCCATGCAGCCCCCGGCCGCTCCGGTGAGCTCCAGTTATCCAACCGGTGCTCTAACCTGGAGCGGCCGCCTCGGGCCGGCCGGGTAGGTTCCTCTTCGCTTCACCGTGAACGACCCCGCAACGGTTACTGAGCCTCTACGCCACGACAAGGCGGGAACCTGTAGGAGGGGACGAGCAGGTGAGGTTGGCTTGGGTTCTGTGAGTTGTTGTGCGGGATCCTTTACACCCCTTATAAATTATACTTGTCATATAAACTTGTAAAAACTAAACGTTTTGTTTACATGTTACTTGCCTATAAAATTATAAACGACACTAATCCTTTCGAGAAGTTATAAAAAAAGTACATGCAAGAGACAATGACACAATTTTTTTTTTTAAAAATTTGGTTATTAAATTTAATTCAATATAGCGTTTTACTCTGTTCATCAATCCCACTTAACCATATCTTGTAGGGTAGGCAGTTAACCATGACTTCTAAGCACGACTGCGGTTGAGGGATTTAATGTGTTCATGAACCACATAAAGCTGCTCGCTATATTTTATGGTTGTCCGACCATAAAATAAAATAGAAATTTAACTCTGTTTATAAATCGGAATTCCTTTCCAAATTCTGTAAAGTTTAAAACATTACGTGTTTATACCAAAATTTATAATTACGTGTAGGTACTATTAAATATGTTAAGGAATAAGATAAGTCAAACGTTTTTGGTGGGTGAGCTAAATAGTTCCTTTTTTGTAAGATACGAAATGGTACTATGCAAAATCGTTCCTTCACGCGAATAAAAGCTTTCTGCCTAGTTTTCGTTCGATTAAAACTTTATCGTAAATTAGTAAGAAAAATTAATGCCATTAATTAGATAATTTCAGAAATTTTATTTTAAAACATTTCATTATTATAATTTTTGTTAATCATATGTTATGTTAATATAAACTGTAATGGAACGCAATTTGTTATAGAAAATAAACGTCATTGAATTATTTCAATTTTATAAAATAGTGTTTCGAGACTGAATAGTATTCTTCTAACTCGATAACATTGTTTATATTTGATAAAATGTTATAATTGAATATAAGTACGTGATGGTTTCAAATAGTTTAAAAACTGAAAGTGACTGTTAACAATTAATGTGAAGATAGTAATGCTTCTCTATTAAAATTAGTTTGGCGAATTTAAGTAAGTCTTTGTTATTACAAATAATAAAGAGTACAATGTAAGACATCGTTATGAATTTCAAATAGAGTACATAATTTTAATTTAGGATTTGGATGTTATACTACGATTTAGCTCTCAGTTTTTTCAATGTAACTTTGTTGGGTAAATTTTAAATAAAATCGAGTCGAAGGTACGATGCGGAATTGTTTGTATCAAAAATTATTTTATTAAATTTTATTTCTTCAACCAGATAATATATACAATATATAATGAGGATAGATCATTGCAATTTCTTAAACTAAATGCTCAGAATTTACTTTTGAATGTTTATGATATCATCATTTCAAGTATTTATTAAGAAAGTTACAAATGATAATGAATGACTCATTTAATAATGAAAAATTAATTTGTCTTGTTTGAAGTAAGTTGAAATTGATGTAAGAATGACATAACTATAGATAATTATTAAAACGAATTGAAATTCATACAAATATCATCTTTAGTTAAGATAATAAAAAAATTATGGGTCACATTTAATGTTTGCCCTTTGTAAATGTAAGTATAATAGTATGTAAACATGAAGTTACCACTTTAGCTGTTATAATGTGTTCACAAAACATTTCTTATCTGTCTCTTTATTTACAATGTATTTAAGATACATTGATTTCAGAAGCCACAATGGCAGACCATCAAATTCGAGAAGCTGCTGAATCTCTTCTGGAGAGTACCAACCCACGGTATAGAAGTTTATGTGAGTGATATTACCATACCAATATTTTTAATATTAAATGATGATGATAAATATTTGTTATTTCTTTGTTGCAACTGGAAACCATACTGTTCTGATTGTAATAAACTTTGGTGGCTATTCAACCAATGGTAACTAAACTTGTTATATTTTAACCATCTTAAAATATTTTGTTTAGTCTGTTCTTTTACATTGTGGTGAAATGGGGGTTCTAGAGAAGGAATGTTGTTAGTAATATATTAAATTAGATTTTCCAATCTGACCACCAAACTTTGGATTGAAGATAGCATCTCATGCTAATGATCTCAAGACCAATTTTTTACCTCTTAGTTTATTTTACATTTTTTTTTAAATGAAATGAGTGGGATGTTCATGTGATGGTAAATGATATGCTTGCCCATATCAATGTCTTGCTAGTCAGGAATATACTGCAACACATTTCACTGGTTGCTTTACAACAATAGATGTTAAATTTTATTATCCCAGTAATTTCACTAGCTACACCTTCCTTTAATCTGAAACACAGTAATGTTTCTTCTAATGCTCTACTATTTGGAGATAGAAATAAGAGCTGCAGTGGTACCTGCCTAGGTGGTCTCCAGCAACAGAGACTTATCACCAGTGAACAGTTATGGAGATCATGTTCTGTAGAGTATGATAATGTATACAGCAATTATTAAGTCTCAAAGAAAAATTGAGAATTTTGTGAATATATCATAATTTAAATTTATCAGCTCACAACCAATCAATAAACCTGACAACTGAAGATCTGCTGGCCGGATATAGACCACAAGGTAGAATGTCATCAGTGAGAAGGTTTTTCTGTTTATTTGTCACATTCGATTTACTTTTCACAAGCTTGATGTGGCTCATATGTGTTGTGGTAAGTTTTTGAATATTATACATTGCTTTACTTTTGTGGTTTAGCTGCATCAGTTTAGAACTTATAAATTAAAGCTTGAATCATATTTAGGAAAAAGAACTGGTATCAAATTAGAAAACTCTTGTAATTTTGAAGAAATTTTTACTAATGTAAAAAATATTGGGTTTATAAAAAATTACACATTGTGATGAGAATTGGTGCCTTTTTAGTCAAGGCTGTTTTGATATTATATATTTTTACTTATATTTCAATGGACCACATTATAGCTGTTTCTGTGGAACTAATATTCTAACTTTGTTTATTTCATAGATAATTTTATTTTTAAATTATATGAAAAGCTTAGAAATTTTAAACATACTAATGTATGTCATACTATTTTTTATTAAGTTACTGTTTCACTTTATTTATCAAAAGTAACAAATTTTCACTTAATGATTGTATGTGATAGATTTGCCCATAACAATGTGTTATAAGGGGTATCACACTGCACCACAATGTGATTGTTGCATTTTAGGATTCTTCCATCTGTAATCTGTCACAATAAGGTTTAAAAGAGAAGTAATTTCTGATCTTTAAAGTCATCACAATGATATTACAAATTGTTTATGAAATAGACATTTTCCTATTATATTTAATAATTTATAAACACAAAGCAATTACAGATAATTATATTAAATATAGTTTTCTTTGTCTATTTTATTTTAAAATTCATGAGGAATTGTAACTTATTGTTATTAAACAACTAAAGCACTGTTGAAACTTTACACTGGTAAAGCATAATAGACCGTTAACAAGTTCCTATTCCTTTACAGATGAAAGGGGAGAGTTTAGCACAAATTTTCAATCGAGAAATTATACAATATAGTATTAAGACATCTTTGTTTGACATTGTGCTTGTTGCTGTGCTACGGTTTTTGCTGCTGATCCTGTTTTATGCAGCAATTTATATTAACAATTGGAGTATTATTGCTGTAAGTAACTTATTTTATGGATGGAGAGGAGAATTGCTCTAATCTAGCAGAAAATTCATCTACCAGTATCTTGTCAGCTTGATATCATATTCTTGGATATTCCATTTCAAACAGATATTATTTTTATGCTGTTAAAATAATGCATTCTTACTCTTAATTTTCATTCCAAATATATTTATCCTAACCTAATATTCATTATATGTATTTAACAACTTTAACCAATTGTTAAAAGATAGGTAATGTTTGAAAACCTTAGACACTAACAGATGGCGCTGCTTGAATCCTCATAAAATTTTTAGTTACTTATATTTATTAAACTTTTTTTTTGTCTTTCGTTCTTTGTTTAGGAAAGCATGTTGTTCCACCATTGGAACCTAGAAGATGGTCTTAATATATGCATATACATTTATTCTTCTATGAAACCTAGCATTCCTTTAAAGACACAATTATTCTGTGGTTCAATCTTTAAAAAGCTTTTTCTTTAGGTGATGTAAAATATCTTATACCAACTAGCATATACTAAGAATAACCTTTATTGAGGAATAAGTGCCACGTTGCTGATTTAGATTTCGAGGAAGATGTAACTCAGTAAAGGATAGTAAAGTAAATACTCTAGCTCTCCATGACAGTCATGAACACAGCAATGCTGTATTCCGTACCTATTGTAGATATAAAAAAAAATACAACATCAATGTGATAACTACCCTCGACTATTTTGTTGTGAAAGTAATGGAATAAATTACACTAAGTTTATTGAATTGTTTTGTTTCAGCTATCTACTGGTGGAACATGTGCCTTTTTAATAGCCAAAGTGTTTGTTTACGATGTAAGTATGAGGTAAATAATTTACTTTACTTTTGCTTATTCAGATCAATATATAAATTGCCAATTTATCTTCCTAACATTTTATCAGTCCCCGCAGTGAGAACAGTTAAGGAGTTCCTCATGTTTTATCCTGTCTCAAACTGAAATGCAGCAACTGTTATTCATTGCTCCAGTGGCCTGCTGCCTCCCAGCCTGTATACCAAGTGTTTCTCATACTCACCTCGTTTACCCTATCGTGGGGCGAAGCGTGGTTCTTGGACTTCCGGGTACTGCCTTTGGAGATGGAAGCCAATGGTTAGTATGCAACTAGAGCGTAGTAAGTGTACCCCCTTACTACGCTATCATATTGTAACCTGTCACCATAGCAGTATTGCTGTGTTCCGGTTATCAAGCTATGAGAATCAAAGTAATCTAGACTAGTAAGCTTCACCATCATTGTCGCTTACTGAATATCGTCACTACTCTACTTCCTACTTCCATTTAACATTATGCGATTTTTTTACTGTTTTAGCTTTCTTTTTGTGTAAACATTTAAAGTTATCTTCGCAAAAAAAAAAATTAAAATAATTTAGACCATACCAATGTGTTCCTCGCCGTAAGACACCAGATGCTATCTCTCGTTAGTGCTGTAATATTACTAGCTACAAAGCCCATCAAAACGGAACACAGCAATATAAGCACACCAAAACCAATTTAAAAAATTGTAGTTATTATAAGCGATGTTCGAAGTATGGTAGGTGATGTATGAAAGAAGAAATAAGAATAATGTATAGATGACGTAGTACGAAAGATAGAAAATATGAAAGGAGAAAATAAAAAAAATTAATACATAGAGAAAAATAAAGAAATGACAACTAATCATCTTTTGCCTCATACAACCGGAGGAATGATTTAAAAAATATATAAGCACATCGGATGGGTAGCGCAGGATCTTTGGGGAGTCCTATGTCCAGCAGTGGATACTGTTTAATGGAAGCAGTATGTGTTGCCTACCTAGACAATCTCCAGCAACAGTCCTACAACTAGTTGAATCGTTTTTTTTTATTACTATGGACAATTATCGTTATATTATGTATATTCATTAAAACGTCTTTACAGCTCCAAGGATGGTGTCAGAAAGGACGCCGCTGTTGAATCCTGGGAGGACACAGCAGGCTCAATCCACTTACGGGGAGTCAACGGTGAACTGGTTCTCACCGGTCGAGACTCCCGAGTCCAGTCCTAGGCCGCGGATGCCTGGGGAGGAGGTTATCCTTACACAGGACTTGGTGAGTAGCAATTTAAACTTAGGCTAAATTAGAAATTAACGGATAGACCTCCTGGCTCATGTCTTTTTTATCTTATTTAGAAATATTGACTATTTATTGATATCACTCGTATAAGGAAATAAGATAATGTTCAAGGTTCATTAATTTTGAACAGAAAAAAAAATCATCATCTTACTGGTATTTTTTTGTGGTAAAATTTGTTTAGAGAATCAAAAGTTGTGAAACAGGTTGTATAAAATATGTTTAAGGATCCCAGTTTCTGTAAGATAGGATTCCGCCCTGGACACATGATATAAAAACCTTCAAATAAAATAACTATCAATATTGGTTTTCCATCAGAGTCACTATTTACGTAACAAAATAAGCATGTTTTTATCTAAGGTTGAATCTTCTCTTCTTAAAGTTAGTCTCCATTAATGAGGGTTGTTTCCTCTCCCACCGACCCACATTCGGCCAGCGTGGTGGGAAATGGCCCATATGAACCCTTACATATGACAACCCCTAGTGCCCAGCAGTAGGCCATGCTGATTGTATGAGATCTTTGTTAGAAGCCTATGTCCAGCAGTAGATGTCTATCGGCTGATGATGATGATGAATGGGGGTTGACCGAAAGATTTGTGGCTGCATTTATCTATATATAAAAAAATCACCCTTTCGCATTAAATTTTATTCATCAAGCAGTAGACTGCATATTACTGTGGACTGGTTTGAAGGGCGTTGTGGATTGTGAAATTACTGAGGTGACGAGACAACATCTACCATTTCAAAGAGGAAAACTTTACTTTAATTCGTGTGCTGTTAAGCGACAATGGAGTCGGAGATGATGATGGCTCGCAATAATTCAGCTCCTATATATTACAGCCGGAAGACAGCGATGCTGATATTGCGGGATAACATTGTGATGGTCATAGCTAGATAACCGGATGCTTACTATTACTTACTATTAAACTTACCATCAGGTTAATGTCTTAATCGTCTTATTACTTCGTCGGTTTAAGCCAGCTGTTGGGAATCAGGGCCTTGTCACAGAGAACCAACACCATCTATCCTCTACATTGGCCACGAAAGTTGTTCTTCTGGGAACATGTTCCTTTCTTTTTTTACGCACACAGCAATCTCTAGCTTCATCATCATCAGCCGATAAATGTCTAGTGCTGGACATGACGTCCAGCACGTTTCGTTATATAAAAGAAATAATTTGTCGATATGTGCTCTAAGTTTTAATTAGCAGGAAAAATAATTATACTTTGTATATCCATTTTGTTTTTTTGTTTTTTTTTTTTTTGAGAACATTACTGGAGTATCCGAAAATTATTCTTGTTATTATGAACGTCGATTGAAGGTATACTAGTGGAATAAATCCGCCATATCTAACCATTTATCTCATAACTACGAGATAACGACTGCATCTGTTGTGGTCGTAAATAAAAAGATAATTTCAATTATCATACATTTATTTCCATATATCATGCCTTATATTTCCACCTTCAAGAGGTCTTCGTGATTTTTTTTTAACCATCTGAACTAGTATAGATAAAATATGCTCGCCATAAAATAAAATTTGATCTGTAATTTAGGCTTGAAATTTGCCAGACGCTACCCCTGGGGCTCTTCCCCGTTATTAAAACCCCCGCAACTGCTTTTGGGGTAAGAATTTTGTAAAATCTATTCATAGTTGATCTTTAAATAGCAGAAGCAATATATCTGACAAATTTTGAGTTTATCTCTAACAGTTTCGGAGATGTGTAGAGTCGCTGAGTATCTCCTATATTATCATCATCATTAGCCGATAGAAATCCACTGCTGGCCCCGCGTGGCTTGCATCCAGTGGGTTCCCGCGATTCTCACAGGATTATCGGTTCAACATATATCCTATACGCAATTTTTTTTTTCTAAACTAGTGTTTTTTTTTTTATCGGTAAGTACTGGATTTTCCGTCTAAGGTCCGAACGCTGTATGCCCTCACAATTCAGGTTACAGTAATATACTCGTATGGTTATCTTTACTATTATTACCATCGATATATGGAGCTAACAACTGAATCGGCGGTGCACGCTCTGAACGCAATCGATTTGCACATCGTACGTACTTTAATGAGATCAATTGAGCTATAATTGAGGTCAATCGGCGAACTGAACGTATGCGGATTAGGTATTAAGGTAAAATACTACCCTGGAGTGGTTAAAATTTTAATATAACCTCTAATCGCGCCAAGTGAAACCATACTCGCAATTTGATGCGATATATATAAGAAATTCCCAGCTATATACAGACTCATCTTCACATCATCTCTGGAGATATAAAAAAGACTTAAAATTTGGTAGGAATATTCATTTTGTTCAGCACAGGTCGGCTAAGAACAGATTATACAAAATTCCTTCCCCAAAGCGAGTTGCGGAGGCGTACCACCAGCAATGCGAGTGGGGAACAGCTGGTATTTTATATAGCTTAACTGATTGTTATAGGTGCATCATCAGGAATACGGATCTGATGTTACCTTCCGTTATATCTGTCTTTCGAGTTGGCTACATTCAGATATCTTTGGGACCTACCAGTTAATTTGCGCAACATTTGAGGAGTAGCGAACAGCTAATGTTAAGTGATACGTTTACCCATGAAAACGTGTCTAAAGTTAGGATGATACACACACTACATTCATCTCGTCGCCTCGAGATATAAGGTATGAAGTCTCATTACTTCAGTAATTTCATTAATTACAGCGCCTTTCAAACCGGAATACAGTAATGTTCGTATGCTACTCTTTGGCGGCAAAAATAAGAGTTGCGGTAGTATAACTTTTTTTTATTTCGGGGGAAATCTTCGAAAGATACCCTGCTTCTGGGGGAGGTCAGGGTTATGTGAGATTCTTACTCACTAAAACCCCCACGATGGTCTACGTCAGTGCATTCGGAGAGGCTCCGTGATCTCTTACAGAACGCACCGGTGCCTCACTACTCTCTGTTACCACGTCTCTAAGGAGGGGCCTAACCTTCCTAGGCACCATCGCTGAACCATACGCTGTCCCACGCAGGGTTGCTTGTTGAACGGATAGGGGCCTCCACCTTCTAGGCCCGCGAAACTCCTAGACCCTTTTAGTCTCCCGCGACAGGCAGAGCTTACCTCAGTCCTATTCTTACTAGTCCGAGTCTACAGAGCTGATGGTGGTATAACCTACCACCAGTTTTTGTTATGTTATTTTATGGTTTTTACTGAGTCACATTAGTGTTGTCGGCTTTTAATATATTTTGTCGTATTAAAAGAAATCGCAGGACTTTTACTCTTAGCCCTGGAGAAGCCGTGGCTTCATCATCTAACCACTGTGCTAGCAGGGTCTGATACATCCGTAATGTTGTTATTATCTTCGGCTTAATCCGCACCGGCCATTGCGCAGTCATTACCTTCGCTGCTCCGTTTAATTGTGCATGACCCGAAAACATTAGATGAGATTATGGTAGAGCACCAACCTATATGAAATTGAACATAACACAAATTTTAATATCAAATATAAAAACTGCAAATAATCTTCATACGTTTTAAAAAAATCTATAGTAAGAAATATTACTGTTAACAAGATATTGAAGAAAACGTAAATATAAAAAACTACAAATATGACTTGAGTAATTATACATACATATACATCACGCCTCGTTCCCAGTGGGGTAGGCAGAGACCACCTCTCTCCACTTGCTACGATCCTGGCACACCTCTCTCGGTTCCTCCACTTTCATGAGCGTCTTCATCCATGCTCGTTGGTTGCGAGTACTTATACCTTAAAGTGAAATTGATTGTTCAAATTACTATTGTAATTTTTGACCTCCACTTCATAGACCATAAAGGCGAAGATGCACCAGTTCCTATTTGCAGCCGAACAGTACTGTGCAAACATTACTAATTTCCGGTTTTAAAGATGCTGTAGTTAATGTAATTAAATTGGTAACGTGATTCAATGCAGTGCATTGTATATCATACTACCTAGGGCTATGTCATTATGGGCAGGCGTATCACTTCAGTCCTGTAGTCTCGGGCTAGTAAGAATAGGAGTTTCGCGGACCTTGAGGGCGAGGGCCCTTACCGCTCAACCAGCGATCCTGCGTCGGACAGCGTGTGGCTCAGCGATGGTGCCTAGGAGAGTTAGGCCCACTCCTCAGAGACGTGTTAACACAAAGTATACAGGGGCACCGGTGCGTTCTATAAGAGATCCCGCAGTCTCTTCGAATGCACTGATGCAGACTGAGGGGGTTTTAGTGAGTAAGAATCTCATATAACCCTGACTTCCCCCCCAGAAGCAGGGTACTTTTCGAAGACTTTCCCCCCGAAACAAAAAAAAAAGATATCTGTTGCTGCGGACCGTCTAGGGAGATATTACCGCAGCGCCTAAAATAGTAGTGTGCAAACATTACTGTGTTCTGGTTATTGAAAGGCGCTGTAACTAGTGAAATTATTGGGGTAACGAGATTCCAGAAGCAGAGTATCTTTCAAAGATTTCCCCTCAGAAACAAAAAAAAAGTATCACTTACCATCAGATGAACGTGCGGCTCGTCTTCTTAATGGAATAAAAAAAAGCTAGTGCGACAAAAAATTAAAAAAAAAGTACCCTACAGTCCTAACAATGAACGACTTCTAACTTTCCACTATCTCGCAAGTTGAAAATTCTAAGTAGAATTAAGTTCGTCCATTGTAACGTAGATTAATATTTCACATGTCAATATAAAGTAGAAGGAGTCGGGAGCGAGGAGTAGTGTGTAGTGCACCTGCCGTTCGGATTACGTGCACATGACGCTGGAGACGGCTCCGGGCATTAATATCTAAAACCTTTAATTGGTGGGCTTCTTCGCATTCCTTCCCACTGCAACCTTACTACACTTGTGGTTATTACTTTAAATACATTTAATAACTTAAGTTTAAGGTTACGTAGAAATGTTGTACATTAAATGGTTTCTATAATGCGTACCGTGTAGTGTACAAAAGATTGCTAGATTTAGGTGGCAGTGGGCAGGGCATATTGCTCGAAGGTCCGACGGCCGATGGGACAGTAAGATCCTCGAGTGGCGCCCGCGTACCAGTAGACGTGGTGTTGGGAGGCCTCGCACAAGGTGGACTGACGATCTGGTGATAATCGCGCGAACCTAATGGATGCGAGCAGCGCGTGTCCGATCGATGTGGAGATCTTTGGGGGAGGCCTATGTGTCAGCAGTGGACATCTATCGGCTGATGATGATGAAGTTAGAGATTGCTGTATGTGGAAACAAAGAAACGTACATGTTCCAAGAAGAACAACTTTCGTGGCCAATGTAGAGGAGAGATGGTGCTGTTTCTCTATGACAAGGCCCTGATTCCCAACAGCTGTCTTAAACCAACGAAGTAATGAGACTGTTGAGATGTTAACCTGATGGTAAGTCATAAACGTACTCATAACATCGTGGCGCTAGTTAGGATGGTATACACACCATATTGTGCTCGTTGTAGATATTAACTAAGTCTAGAAAAAGGCATTTATTTTTATCATTGCTAAACAGGTTTTTTGTACAGTCTATCTGAAGTAGACACAAACATGAATTTAATACAAAAATCTAGAATTAACTAAACCATTTCCTTTATCAATAAAATCACAGATTATATTCGTGTACAGTCGAGAAGAAAACGCACTCTATTATTTTTACGGCTTTAATATAGAAAAAAAAATTGCGATGACATCGGTTACCCATCTCATTACTATGGAAAATAAATAAAAAAAAGCAGAAATACAAGATTTTTCACTATTGTTCAAAATGGAAGCAGAGCTAATTAAAAAAGAGACCTATGCACTATTGATAGGTCCCTATTACCGCAGACCGTCTGGATAGGTATAAAGAGGTCAAATGCTAGTATCAGGTTTCAAAGGCATTCAAAGTGTAGGTAGCTAGTGAAATTACTGTGTTAACAAATTTTAACATAACTTTTTTTACCATTAAGCGATGAGACCTCCCCTGGCGAGGGAACATCCCCTGGTGACAAGTGATACGCCTGCTCATAAACACGTGGCTCTAGTTAGATTGTTATACAAATTGTGGTCGTCGCGATACATACGATGTTTAGTCTCGTTACCCCAGTAATTTCACTAGCAACAGCGCCCTTCAAACCGGAACATAGTAATATTTGCAAATTACGGTTTGGCGTTAGAATTAGGCGCTACGATGGTCCCTACCTTAGCGGTAACAGAGATTTACTATCAGCAGAAAAAACTGGTTATTACAGGATTAATTTATATTGCGAATAAATTAACAAATAAAAAATATATGTATATAAAAAATGGTGTTCTCGTCTGTACACAACACTAATGTGATTATTGGCTCTGCCGGTATATACTGTTTGTCGTCATACGCTGATTGGAGTAAGAGACGAGCGTCAGTAGCTGCTCGACGCCCGACGGAGACGGTCGTGTGCTTAGCCAGTCGCCCCCAAGTATTCTCAGGAGACCTTCAGTAGAATGAATTCCATAATGAAGGAAAGAGCTCTAAACATAACCGAGGACGAATTCAAGAAGAACTTGAACGAATTGGGGAATGTCGAGACTCAAGAGGAGATGGAGAAGAAGTTGGACAGATTAATGAAGGGCGGCTTCTTCATAACCAACTGGATGAAGAGCCTGTTCAACAAAAGCAGCAATGAGGAGTTCAATGCTGTTTGGTTGACGGCAAGTTTTTCTTTTTTGTTTATTATTCAATTAAGCGACGGGACTAGCAACATGTTCACCTGATGGTAAGTGATACGCCTGCCGTTAACAATATAAGGCTAGTTGAATAATATATACTGCAGCACATTAAACTTGTCGCCTGAGACATAACATGTTGAATCTCATTACTCCAGTAATTTCACTAGCTACAGCGCCCTTCAAACCAGAACACAGTAATTTTTGCACACTACTATATTAGGCGCTGTGGTGGTATCTACTTAAACGGTTCGCAGTAATAGAGATCTTTTTTGTTTGTTCCGGGGGGAAATCTTCGAAAGATATATAGGGAAAGCTTCTGGGGAGAAGTCAGGGTTATGTGAGATTCTTACTCATTAAAACCCCCTTCCGTGGTCTGCATCAGTGCATTCGGAGAGGCTACGGGATCTCTTATAGAACGCACCGTTGCTCCTGTACACTTTATATTACACGTCTCTGAGGAGCAGCCTAACTCTCCTAGGCACCATCGCTGAGCCATACGCTGTCCCACAGGGTCGCTTGTTGAGCGATAAGGGCCCCCACCCTCAAAGCCCGCGAAACTGCTAGACCCTTTTAGTCGCCTTCTACGACAGGCAGGGAGGGCTTACCTTAGTCCTATTCTCAGTAGATCGAGACTACCGGGCTGAACACCAGAGACCTACCACCAGTACAAATTAAAATTATAAATCGTTTCAATGTTCGAAAATGTTTTTGTTACCGCGGTAATAATATCACGGCCATTATGCAAATTGATATTTGCATTATTTCAAAAGCCCGGTGAGAAACTACTTGCCTTTGTTTTATTATAATATTGTTTTAATTGTTTTAGGTAAATAATTGCTTTAATTACCTGTAACAACTATTTTAAATATTGTTGGCATACTCTAATTTATTAAGACTCGAATAAAGAGTATATGTACTTTGATATAGTTTTCACAGGCAAATAAGAAATACTATACCGCTATGGGTAGGATGATAGTAATCTTACTGGATATGACCACGATCATGTAGTAAACTATTTAATAAAAAAAACTATATTTGACAGATGAGCAGTAAAAACTGCAAATAAACAAATATGAGTTAATTGAAAAGTTTTTCAAGATTTTCCATATTAGATTTCAAGGTAGTAAGCTTCTAGGTCTAATGTAAGCTCTTTTTTCGGTTAGATTACTGGTAATAGATCTTTATTACTGAACACTATTAAAGCTGCTATTTCTGCCGTCAAATCGTAGATGGCACGCTTTAGTGTATTAAATGTCCCTATTACTTGGGTAATGGGATTTAACATCCAATGGCCTGAAGCGATTAGCAGAATGGTACATTGGCGGTAACGCCTCTATTACCGGAGACTGTCTAGTTTGTCACCACCAACATTACTATTTCGCTTTGAAGGGGGTTGTAGATGGTGAAATTACTGGGGTAACGAGACTTTAATTTTAATGTCTCAAAGCGACTAGAGCGACATGTGCTGTGTATATCGTCGTAACTAGCACCACGTTGTTATGGGCTTGCGTATCACTTACCATCAGATGAACGTCCCGGTCGTCTCTTCGCTTCATAGAATACAAAGAAGTATTGTAAATATCTTAACCAGCTCTTCATTTGTGGCTTTGGGTGTTTCGATCAAATTGCAATTTAAAATAAAAGTTTTTAAAGCTTTACATAGTGTGGTGACCTCTAGTCTTGGTTCTGCAAAAAGACCTCGGGTCCCAGATGTGGGAACATAGTTATTTTTTTTTATTCCAATGACGAAATACCTTATACCATCGCACCTATATACAGCAGGTATAAAGACAAAATTTTACGCCTCGACCATCATATGCGAACAGCGAAGGATTGGAACAGTCTGCCGGCGTCAGTGTTCCCATCCAGCTACGACATAGGAACCTTTAATAGAAGAGTGAATAGGCTTCTAGACTATATCATCAAACACTATATCACTAACCATCAGGTAGAATCCTAGACCACCGATACATATTATAGACCCGTAGTCTCGGGCTATTAATAGTAGAACTTAAGTGAGCCCTGCCTGTCGTAGAAGGCGACTAAAAGAGTTTTCGCGTTCGCGGGTTTTGTAGTTGAAGATCCTCATAGTTCACTAAGCGAGACCAGGGTGGATGACCCGAGTCGAGGAAAGTTACAGCCGTCCCCCTGAGACAAGCTTAAACATAGTTCGTTAGAAGATCCTGGAACCCCCCCGCAGCAGACTATGACTACCACCTTTATCTTCTCTCAAAAGGAGGGTATCTTTTTTAAGAATTCCTCTCTCTACACCCCCGATACACAAGAGGTATTTATTATTAAAAAAACTATCAGTAGCAGATATAAAAATTATCTAACAATGGACACGGAAGCTTCGACGTAGTGGCTATCGTACTTATAACAAAGTTATCCACAAATTAGAGATACAGTGGGTCTTGGGCCGCAGTCCCACTATCACAAAAACATAATTATATTGTCACCGTACTATATTGTCGAATGCAGCTGCGCTTGCGCATAGCACTATAGTATCCTACGCAGTCGATTTATTGGTGACAAAAACAAATGTCACCGCCGCAACAGACGGACGCTCTGATTTTAAGTATTTCATTATTTCTCTAAATATTAACAAATCGCTTATGAGAAATATTTTAAAAAGTAATCAGCATCATCATCAGCTAACTCCCCAAAGATCTCCATATACAGTCAGCGTGGCTTCCGGTACCGCCAGCGGCCGTCCTTAGTAGATGTCATAAAGTAAAAGTAAACGCATAGAACTATACAATTGTTGACAAGTTAGGGTGCTTATACACTAGATAGAAATTATCATTCGTTCAACAAACGATCTGTATATATATATATATATATATATATATACAGATATTAAGAGATTTTAATATATGAAAAGAAAGAGCAGTAGGAGGTCAACTCATAAATAAATATTGTAGTTTTACTGGTGATAGGTCTCTGATGCTGGAGACCGTCTAGGTACAAACTGCAGCTCCTATTGCTGCCGTCCAATAGTGCTGTGCAAACATTACTGTGTTCTAGTTTGAAGGTAGCTGTTGCTAGTGAAATTACTGGCGTAACGAGACTACATCTTATGTCTCATGACGACGAGCATAATGTGGTGTAGTGTATATCATCCTAACAAGCGCCACGTTGTTATGTGCAGGAGTATCTCTTATCATCAGGTGAACGTCCCGCTCGTCTCGTCGCTTTGATGAATAAAAAAAAATAACGAATAATATTAAACGTTTAATGCCGCTGTGAAACAGCGAGGATATCAGGGATGCCATGCTTCCCTGAGAATGAACCTACCTTACCAATAGACAGGTTCTTTTTTTAATATTTCTTTTATATACCATGGACTAATATTTGACCTCAATTTCACGTTCAGTGATAAAGCCGTGGTGGACCATCGTAAAGCGTACTTGACCAAAATTCTATGGCTCTCATATATTGTCAACACACCAATGCTGGAATGGTAGCAGATTTGCAATATGAGGCTGTCTACCACAGCCAGGTTCGAATGAACCATATCACGAATCAAATCGCAAAATGTCTCCACGGAATCCAACCAGCGACGTGTTGTTACTAGGCAAGCGATTAGCCGTTGCATGAGAGGCAGTCGAAGCTGCTGCTGAAAGAGGCAGCTGATAAAGTTCACGAGTTCATGACCAGGCAGATTGTTATTGTGTTATCCACTGATGCTAAGGTTCAGTGCCACTGTGACCAAACTATGTTATTGCCATTATAGGTAGTAGTGTATTTTCTAGGGCAGAATTAATAAATAAATATCTCAAACTGGAATTACGACGCCGCGTAGCCGGCCACTAACACGGCGCCGTGTAGATCGACTCGTAACTATTTGACCATTAAACATAGATATAAGAATAATGATAATAGTGTATTTACACTAGCCGTGTGTCGTTTGCCGGTTACATCCAGTTATCTATAAAAGAAAGTGGGTTATCGCGTAAGTAAAAGTTAAAAATAACCGGGAAAGAAATGTGGCATGTCGGACGGGGCTGGGTTCAGCCGCTGGATGGACTTCGCTCCAGTGACCCTTGTAAGCGGCTTAACATTGCGCCTTTGTGTTTTTTTTTCTTTTGCCTTTAACGCAGTTAACATTATTCCAACTAGAATTTAACCCAGTTGTTTACATTTTAAACCGTGGTGGATTGCTTTTATAGCAGTTAACTGCTGATGAACTTGGGTGGATCTCGAACCACATGGTGGGAAGTTTTGATGGTGGTAAAGTTTTTTGTACGCGTCTAGGTTATCTCCTACTCTTATTGTAAATGACTTGATAACAGCAACCCCGTGTTCCCGTAGACAACATTTGAGAGTCATGAGGGTCTACCGTTATCCGCCTCTTCGTCACTTGATCAAATATGACATTAAGGTTGACGGATAGTTCATTCAGATAAAAACGAATACAATAACTATGGTCGACCTCTCATAACAGCTTATCATCATCAGCTAATAGACGCCCACTGCTGGACATACACTTCTCTCGAATCCACACCCATCGGTCCTGCCTTGATGCACTCAACGGTTTCTTGCGACCTTAACCATACCGTCGATTGCCTTATACGCCATTAATTTATTAAGGGATGCATAAGATTTCCGGTTTATTATTTATTATTTTTGTAAATATACTATATATATTTTTTGTAATTATTATTTCTCGTCGGCAGATAGACGAGTACAAGCAGCAAGCGGAGGAGAGCCTCCAGATCGCGTGGCGCATTCTCAACATCTCCAACTGGAGACTGGAAAAGAGAGGTTCTCACCGCGGCGACATAGTTGAGTCCACCGATACGGAGCAGTATGGCAAGGTGTACCGGTTCACGGTGAGTTGTCATTCAGTTTACTTTGTAGTAGTAACGATACACATCTCCCTAAGAGAGGTATACTACAAAATTAGTCATAGCAATAATTTAACCCTCCCTATAATAATAATAATAAATCATTTATTTCAGATAACTATGTGATCCATGTCAAGTTAGAAAAAAAAAAGTATTTCTTAACTTCACCCCATGTCGCTTATTGTCATATTGTCTGTTAAAACTTCTTACTGTAACACAGTTATATTTACTCGCCACTGATACAATAGTTCAATTTTATTTTATATGACTTACAGGGGGTCGTGGAGTGTCCTGCTAAGTTTCTATACGAGGAGTACAAAAACAACATGACCAGGTTACCCGAATGGAATCCTACCATTTTGAAGACTGAATTTATAAAAGTAAGAAATCGCTTCGAAGTACTTTTTTATTTAAATCATAGACATAGTCATCGGCATAAGCTGGAACACACCCACTGCTGAGTATTGGCCAATTACCAATTAATCCGTCCAGATACTTCACTGCTGTCTTCATTGGCGGGGACCGTCTAGGTGTACCGCTGCACTTATTTTTGTCAAACAGTAGTGTGCAAATATCACTGTGTTCGTTTCAGTTCGAAAGGCGCTGTGGCTAGTGAAATTACTGGGGTAACGAGAATTGACGTGTACGTTCAAAGCATCGAAGACAATGGGGTGCTGTTTATATCATCCTATTAGCGTGACGATGCTGGACAGGCGTATCACTTACCATCATGTCGACGTCGTTCCTTGGCTCCGGCGCACGTCTCATAGCTACGGTGCAGTTTGTTGCTGTAAAACATCCTAGCTGCTTATATATTGTTGTAGACAGATATATTATTTAGTATTAGATAAATATCTGATCGAAAGTGGGCAGATGTGGTCACTATATATACAAGCTACTACTACATAAAAACTTTTTTTTTAATGGAAAATTGAGAAGAGTCGATATGAATTCATAGGAGATAGGTCCTGGCATCGACCTGTCTTACCAAGTGACGGCGGGCGGCGGGCGCGGTATCATCGCGCCACGGGACTTCGTGATCCTCAGGCGGACGGCGCAGGTGTCCCGCGAGGGCCAGGTCACCGACGGGGAGCCTTACTGCTACGTCACTAGCGGGATCAGTGTCCAGGTGCCGGGCTACCCGCCGCGAAAGGACATGGTCAGGTAAGATTTAAGTTCGTTTATTAACTCGCCACACATAAACAGCAGCACAGGCTCCTGCAATTAGTGATGATGGACCACATACAAGACAAAAAACGCGCTGTCAAAGGGAAAAGTCGTGGTTATATAATATGCGGAAGTGAACCGGCATCACATCCGCCGAGGAACTTTTCTACTTCGCGCAAGAGACTCGAACCTTCAAGCATTAAGTTTTTTCTTCCTGGAACTCTAAAAGATACTGATAATATAGCATTAGGACATTTATTATATTATTAGCCTTGTAGTCTCAAGCTAGGACCTAAGTTCTATTATCATTTCAAGACTCTCTCTAAGATAGGTAGGGGCTTAGAAATGTCTAGGGAACTCTATTTATTCTGAACTCCCCGTGGAATACTTGTTTTTCGGAAACCAGCTGTCTTCATTCTTCGTTCTTCGGTTGCGATACTTTGTGTACTAAGTAACAGTATAATACCACATGTTACTGGATCCGTGGTGCCGTGTTGAACTTCTTGCCTAAAACCGAAGTAGTCCCTTATTCAATATCCGAGAATTTGTGATGGAGTTTTTCGAACGATTTTAGATCAGCTCTTTTTTTCTTCGAAGCCACAAGACGGTACGTTCACCTGATGGTAAGAGCACCTGCCCATAACATGGTGAAAGTTAGGATGATAAACAAGCCGCCATATTCTACTCATCGCCTTGATATTTTAGATGTTAGGTCTCTAGCTATAGCGCCCTTCAAACCGGAACACGCTAATGTTTGTAGACGACAGTTTGGCGGTGGCTGCGGAGGTACCTACCTAGACAGTCTCTGGCAACGAATAAGAGATCCCAAACCTTCTCCGAATGCACTGATGCATACCACCGAGAGGGTTTTAGTAAGAATCTCACATAACCCTGACTTCACCTTAGAAGCAGGATATCTTTCGAAGATTCGTCCCCCCCCCCCCCTCCAAATCAAAAAAGTAGTATATCAAAGATCGTTGATGTTTAAAGAGTCTGTTAGTACAAAAAGTGACAATATTCATCATCGTCATACTTTGCCCGATAGAATCCCACTGCTGGACTCAGGTCTTTCCAAACGATCTCAACTTTGATCAGTTCGACAATAACATGATATTATTTACATATATTTCCTATTTCATCTTCAGGGGTCACAATAAAGTTGGTTGTTGGGTGATGAAGCCCAAAACAACGCAGACGGCTGGCGGCAAGATCGAGGAATGTACCATCTTCCATTGGCTGATGTGCTGTGACCTGAAGGGTAAGGGTTATCTTTTTACACTTGTTCTGTAAATCCCAATATACTTATATAAAAACTATTTCATATATAAAGTAATTATCTTCAATTGCTCTATTATCATATATCTAAAAATATGATCCTGTGTGAACACTGGTGGTGGGCTTTTGTTGCCGAAAACCATCAGGGTGGGTACCACTGCAGCTCCATACTGTAGTGTGCAAACGCTACTGAGTTCCTGTTTGAAGGGCGTTATGGCTGAATTCCTGAGGTATCGAGACTTATTATCTTGTCGCAAGTAATAATAAAAAAAAGTTCATGATGGAGGCAAGGCTGATTGACTAGTTGTATGTTAATTCCAGGTAACATACCCCAGTTCATCCTAGACGCTGCGTTTGCGACTGTGATGTTGGACTGCGTAATGCACGTGAGGAAGTTCGCAGCAGACTCCAAAACGAAGGGGCTATTCTAGACAGGCCCCGCGTTGCCATGGAAACGGGCCGATCCGTATGAAGTGTTCCAAGCGTGTTTTGGTGCTAGATGTGTTAGTTCCCTGTTAACGGGAAGAGGGGTGATGGTGAATATATGTGGAAAGTGGCAG
This sequence comes from Ornithoptera alexandrae, assembly GCA_029030555.1. Classification (NCBI taxonomy): domain Eukaryota; kingdom Metazoa; phylum Arthropoda; class Insecta; order Lepidoptera; family Papilionidae; genus Ornithoptera; species Ornithoptera alexandrae. The sequence continues at coordinate 1,977,573 of JARDVY010000018.1, read as the reverse complement.
TGTAGATGATACTCCATTGCATCATTTAGTTTCTTTTTAAAAAAAAATTCATATCTATAAAAATACAAACGCACAATACAACATAATTGGGTTAATAAAGTGCGAAAACTTTTTCTTCACACAGATAAAAAAAAGGAAACCATTTTCGATATTAAAAATAATTGCTATCATATTCGTAGCTTTGTATAATCTATATTCTCGATTGGTATTGTTTTTTAATTTTTTTTTACAAATTTTTGGTGCATTTCTAACAAAAAAGCAATACACATAAGAACATTATTAAGAAAGGCTAATGGTAAACTAGTCTAAGTTAATAATAAAAAATAACTATTAAAAATACAAAACTACAAAAAAAAACTTAATATATTTAATTTCTTTTGGTTCATCAATCTATAATTATAAACAAAAATTTAAATTCTTCATGCTGCCATAGATTAAAAAGGCGTTGACAGTTAAAAGCAAAAAAGGCGGGAAAATTATCATGAAGTTATGAATTATTTATATCGTTGATCTAATCGTGAAACACATACCACCATGACACGTCATAACTTAGATTCCAAGTTAGCGCTCCTATTTCCAAATACTAGACTTAAGCTAGATCGCACAGCCTCATATAGATAACACAGATTGTATATACATATGTTTCAAAACTGAGTCATGTAAAATTATTATTATTATTACAATAAATAATTTAGAATATTTTAAATGATTTTTATAATATTTTTTTTATAAATGTAAGTATGTAATATAATCACATGAAATTATTTCTAATCTACATATATAATATTCCAAAGCGCTCTCTATGGACGCCATTTTGATAATCAACATATATACATTCTCTTTATCAATTGCCACTCTTATGTTAATTATAAATAATTACGGATAATGTATAAATGAACCGAATGTTGTGTTGCTAGTGTAATTTTTTTTTTTTTTTGTATCATAAAAATTGGTAAATCGATTAACAGCAGCGCTGTCTTGTGGCAACATTTAATTGAATTTTTATGATGATCGAATGGTTTTGGGTGTTACTATTGTTATTTTATTTTTTTTTATTATTATCTTTTGTATCTATATTAACCTGTTAAACGAGGAATTTCGAGATTTTTTTTTTATTTATGCCTAAAATAAATGAAACATATATATCAAGGACTTGTTTATATTTCCCGCTCGATTAACAGGTTAATGAAGCCTATATAAATTCTTTTCATTATCGATACAAGTACACTGGCTGTAGATTAAAAAAAAATATTGTTGCATATTTTCCCGCGCAATGGCCGTCGAAGGAATTTGGAATGTTACATAACCTCAGTACATATATGCGATGCTTCCACTTGTCAAGTAGTTTGACTTGAGCGAAATAAGTAAACATAACTTAAATACTACAGAAACAATACATTTTATGTTTAAATAAAAAATATTTTTTTATTGAAACTAAATATAATCTATGCGTATTATTTTAACATAATTCTCAATGTTTCGTTTAAATGCTTTGATTTAGATCGATCCTCGGGAAAACCTGTGCCCAGCTGTGGGCATCTATCGGCCGGTATTAATGATGACTCGCTCTGACAAGTTAAGCATCCACAAAACACTATTTTATATTATTTTGCTTTTTTATCGTTTTTTCTTATATTATATTTTTTATCACTGTTCCATAGTTTTTGAAATTATCATAATTTAATTTTTTTTTTAGTCAATTTGACTTTAAATTAATATTAATAATTAACCAATTGTTAATAATTTTTAATCGATGATCTAATTTCATAGAGGATTACTCGTTCTTTGGTCAATTATCGTAAGGTCACATGTTTTTTCTTTTTTTTTTGAAAGCTTGAATTTTATTAAAAGCGGGTTTAACTTTAATTGTTTTATTAGATAATATTTAATAAAGATTTGAAATCGTTTATGTGTAAGTACAATATATTTATTTAAGTATTAATTAAACAATTTCTTTAAATGGAGACGGAGTGAATATTTATTGTTCACATTTATATGTTGTTACTCTAAAGTGGCGTGGATGGGTTGGCAGTACAGGCAAATTCCTGTATTAACAGAATATAAACTTAATATAATTATTAATTATTATTTCAACTGGGATCCAATTACATTAATAATCAGATAATATTATGCTCTAATAAATTAATGTAATCAAAATGATTGTTGTATACTATGTAATTGATTTGTAAGCTAATAGAAGAAATTGATGATACGTACCTGGAGAAAAGTGATACACTTATCACGACACGGCGCTAGTTGGGATGTTTATACAACACTAATTTGCGCTCCTCGCTGTAAGACGTGAGATTTTAAAATCTTCTACACCAATTATTTCATCAGCCACAGCGCCCTACAAACCGAAACAGTAAATTGATCACACTACTGTTTGGCGGCAGAAATAGTCACTGCGGTGGTACCTATCTAGACTGTCTCCAGTAATAGACTTATATATCTAGGCCTTCAATCAAACACTAATGTGTGAGAAAATATTGAATGAAGTCAATTTAATACTTGTATATTGTAATCTTTTGAGAAGCTAGTTTTTATATATAATATAAAAATATATATATATAATAAAGACCGGAAGACGTAGTGTTAGCAGGTCCCCCACCAGGTGGCCCGACGATCTGATGAAGGTTGCGAGAAACAGCTGGATGCGGGCAGCGCAGGATCGATCGATTTGGAGATCTTTGGGACAGGCTTATGTCCAGCAGTGGACGTCTATGGGCTGATGATGATTATATCCAATAACGTGGGCTGCAAATCTTTGTTTATTCCGATTCCTCTTTATTGGTCGCTCGAACGAATAAAACAACGATGGTTAGTCATATTGAAAAAAAAAACCATACGTTGTACCATTTATAAGTGCATGCATTTTTTTAGTCCTTAAATTTAAGTCATTAAGCAAAAAATAAGTAATTTTAAGTATATTATTTTTGTATTTACTATATGTTAAACGCTGTACATAATATTCATGTGAATAAAAGCCGTATTTGTATGCAAATTGTTTTATTTTTGAAGCACAAGCTGCCACGATTTTAACTTGTTCGTTGTTATGTACTAAGTTAGAGATAAGCTGTTACAGCTCAGTGTTTATGTTGAACTTGAGCTTAAAAGTCAAGTGAGATATAGTGAGGATACCGATATATGCCAAGAACTACTTTAATGAACATGTGATGTCCAATATGGTAGAAGGAGCATTAAGAAAGCTGTTTATTGTTATTATAAAGGATGTAGGTGGTGAAACTTCAGCTCTGTAGTTGCGGGCTAGTAGGAATAAGACCAAGGTAAGCCCTGCCTGTCGTAGGAGGCGACTAAATCTAAAAGTTTCGTGGATCTTAAGGATGGGGACCCTTATTGCTCAACAAACTTGTGTGGAACAGCGTGTAGCTCAGCGATGGTGCCTAGGAGGATTAAGCCCCTCCTCAGAGACGTGTTAACACAGTGTAGCGTGACACCGGTGCGTTCTATAAGAGATTTCGAAGCCTCTCCGAATGCACTGATGCAGACCATCGAGGGGGTTTGAGAAATAATCTCACAACCCTGATTTCTCCCCATAAGCAGGGTATCTTTGGAATATTTTCCCCCCGAAACCAAAAAACAAAAAGGTGGTGAAGGTTCACATATGTTAACAGTAGAAATACAGCAATGCTGTTATGGTGAATTTGCAATATTAGGATAGTGGGTTAACCAGAGTTCGTAAAAAACTTTCATTAATGTCCACTGCTCTAAGCCCTGAACAAACTAGGAACGTCTGTGATCGAAACCATACACCTGCTGTGCCATTAAGGCTAATTAAGGTCTTAATACTGTGTTAACATTAGTTATATTAACTAAAGACGATAACGAGGAATAAATTATATTTTTTTTTTATTAAATTAAATTTGTTTTCCGTAAATGGAGATTAAAGAGGATATACTTATATTAAGAAGGAAGTCGTTAAAAAGTATGATATTGTTTGTAATGGTTCCACAGAATAAAAATTCAATAACTATTAAATCAACGGGTAATCTTAGGTTATTCACTGGTTGTAGGTCTCTTGCTGGAGACCGTCTAGGTAGGTACACCCGCGACTCCTATATCTACCGCCAAACAGTAGTGTGCAACCATTACTGTGCTCCGGATGGAAGGGATTGTAGCTAGGGAAATTACTGGGGTAATAAGGCTTAACATCCTGTCTCAAGGCGACGTGCGCAACTAACTAGCGCCATGTTGTTATAGGTGGGTGTATCACTTACCATCAGGTGAACGACCCGTTCGTTTAGTCGCTTCGTTTGATTAAAAAAAAATCGTGAGCAGTATCAATGTTGGGTAATTGATATTGTTACCATCCATGAATGCATTTCGGTGAACGAACTCAGGAATCGCATGCTTAAATAACATCACCGTCGTTTTTAATGTGTGTCCTCTAACTCGTTTTCCGCTACGGCGACTGATTCAGTTATTTCCAGTAATTGACACAGTCCAATGCGCCGCATATATTAAGATGCATAAACGAACGCGCAAACGCATCTGCACACACTCATCCTTACTCTTCTGACCCCAGAGGTACGGAAAACCGATACAACCTGAGAGTCGGATGTTGTATCTATCCATTGCTTTGCTACCCGCCAGGCATGCCAGCCCGATGTACAGACATACCGCCGACATTCAAGAACTAAGCGCTCCAACCTTCATAATGCGGACAGCGAAAAATCGGAACAGCCTTCCGGCAACGGTGTTCCCGTCCAGGTATGACCATAGAGTAATTAAAGAGAAGAATGAATAGGCTTCTTCTAAACTAATTACTCACTACTTATTATTATTTTTACTCCAAATACAAAAAAAAATGTCGATCTTATTCCAACCAAACGCTAATAATAAACTACAGTGTAGATAACGCCCATTCATCACAACCGATCTTGCCAATAAGAAAACAGCTGACGTCATCACATCCGATGGAACACAAATGACTCAGTCTCGGTCGTAAATAATCTATTCTGTACTGTAATGCGCATACGCGAGATAAATCCTATGTGGGTAGATGAAATTAAAGTTTCTTTTATACGACGAAGCGATGTGACGAACAATACGTTCATCTGATGGTATGTGATACGCTTGCTTTTGTGGTGTATACATCACCTCACTGACCGAACGCCTTGAGACATAAGATCTTAAGTCTCATTATGGTGGTATAAATGAAATTTAATCTAAAATTTCTAGATTAACATAGAAGATTTATTTACACAAATTGATTAGTTTACAAGTTCAATAACAACAAAAATGACACAATATTATTAAATAAACATTTTTTAAAAAAAAAATAGGCACAGTGTTTAGGCAGTTGCTTTGGGCTTCATTTTTGGAGGCTTTATTATCGAGCCGATACTTTTCCTTCTCAACAATGCAGCTCGCTTTTTGGCGGGAGTCTTCGTAATCTTCGCCTTCGTTGTCTTTGGCTTCTTTATTTTTTTTTCTTCTATCTTTGCCGAATTTACTTTATTGACTTTATCTGTGCTTTTAACTGTTTCCTTTATCATTTTCTTTTTTTAGCCTCAGTTTTATTTTCCTCACCTTTGGTATCTTCATTCTCAGTGTCCTTTGTTTTCTTGCTGGTATCTTTTTTCGGAGCTTTCGTTTCACGATTTTTCTTTACGGGGATAAGTTTAAAGGATCCAGAGGCACCTGTGCCACGGGTTTGCGCGACTGTTCCCACTTCCAGTTCATTTTTGATGACTTTCTTAATTATATAATTATTCCTAACGACGTCCACTGAATAGTTCTCACGTATATATTTTTTTATCGCTTGCAGAGAAGTCCCTTTTCTATTTTTCAGATCGGTGAGTGCCTGGTACACCATTTCTTTTGTTGTTAACTTTTTAACTTCATCTTTCTTTTCAGATGCTTTTTCGGGTAGACTTTTGGGTACCTTCTTTGTTTGTTTCTTTTTTTGATTTTCACTATCGGGTATGTCTGACATTTTTTTTTCTTGACACATTTTCTGAAGGTATATTGAGAGAAGTATGAAGTACTATTGAGCAGTACCTTAAAGAGAGCCTGCCAGTGACACATTCCTTTTGTCACTCTATTTTGTGATAATTTCTTTAAAAAAAATTATTAATTTCTAATTATTTCATTTGCAACATCAATAAAACGAGAAGTAATTTTTTTCTATCGAAATAATGATTAAGTACTGGCTTACTACATAGGTTAGTTTTAATCACAATATGCAGCAGAATTATTACAAAGGTAAAAGGAGTTGTGTTTTTATCACGTATCATCCTTTGGAACAGCAATTATTTTTATATCTAGTTTTGTTAATATAAGTACTGTACTCTCTACCTCACCACACACCATGTCAGGCCCCTCACAAGGTGGGCCGATTATTAAGTCAAGAAGCATGATAATGATGTTGATAATCATAATTTACCCCATTAGATCATTTCACATAAAGTGAGTATTTAGGACATCACCTTTATAATCAATCGTATGAATTAGTTATATTAATATTTAAAGTTAATTAAAAAGCGATTCGTTATATAATAGTAGTAGTTTTTGTAAGAATTTAATAATTAATGCAAACCTAATACTTAATGTATGCGTACCGCCATACTGATTTGCTTTTAGCGTCTCCACGTACTGTTCACACAATTTTCGAATGATACCGTCAATTTTATTCAACTCCGTATTTAGAAACAACCAGGCAACCTTTATCTTGTGGGTAGACACTATATTCTTTCTGATGAGAACTAGCTGTAAACGCGAAGCGAGGACTCGCGCATGATGCGGCTCGCGGATCTGGTACCGGCGAGCACTCACTCCAATGCAATAGTTTAGACCTGCAATAATTGTCAAAAAAACTTTCGACGCAATAAAAAAAATCATAAAAAAGCGCATGACGAGGTACCGCAAACTTCTTTGCAGTACTCTACGTGACGAAACTGCAAAGTATATTTTCATCAAATATTTTGTTTAAATGCAGTAAGGCTATACACAAAATTCATGTACTATGTGTATTAAGAAGACGTAACAAGTTTGTTAATGTAATTTATAATGTATGTGTAACACATCACAATGTTTGTATGTTTGTTACATTTGAGCGGGTGAACAGCTCAACCAATTCTGATAAATAAATTTATAAGGACAGGTGGAACATTGGAAAATAACACGAGCGAGGTCTTCTGAAATAAACTTTCAAGCATATAAAATAGATAATAAAAGGTTCATAATTGAATTGTTTACATTAATATTATCTAAAATTAGAAACATGTATATATCAACAACATAGTTTATTTAAAGTGGCTTTTATTGTATAATTATAGTTTATTGTTGTCTTTAATTATTTAAAATTGTGCAGTAGAGCTTACTGTAAACTGTGCTGTGTTCCGGCAACGTATTAACAATAGGTTAGTCTGATTACTGAGCCTAGTAGTGTGCCTAGTGGTCTGTCTACCGAATACATTACTCAGTGTGTGCGCAGGAACTTAATGATCTGATACCGTCACCTTTTTACCGTCAGACGTATATATATAAAGCAGATATTAATACCTGTGTTGTCGATATCCCGAACTACAAGACAGTATTTCGCTTTTACCTTCGTAATGCGAACAACGGAGGATTGGAACAGTTTATCGTTATATATACTACCGTCTGAATATCAGATGGGGATCTTTAAGAGAAGAGTAAATAGACTACTTCTTTAATAATAAATCACACTAGTCCAGTGCGATTTATCATTAAAGACGCGGGCGCTTAACATCAGATGGGATTGTTCCAGCGTTAGTCTATATAATTAAAACAAAACCTAGAACATTCTAGACGAAGCTTCACCATCCCACGGTCCCATTTGGCACCTAATACAATAACATTAATCATTATTATTAACCCATTATCTATAAGAAAGAGATCGATCGCTTGTTTTCACACTTTTATAACAGGAAACACAAACAATTCATAGTACATAGAATATACTAAACTACTATCAACAGGTTTTTTATATAGTATATTATTTACTTTGACTGCAATTTTACTAGATGCTGTACACCATTTACATGTTCAGTTACGAACGAGGTGGGGAAATCTAGAATGATCAGGGTCTCGTATCTAGACATTGTTTATCGTGGACTTACTTTAATTGTACTAATTAACTGACTACTAAATAGTGACTTAAACGGTAGATATACTAGAAATAATTTAGAGTCGCAGGCCGAATAACAAGTTTTTGCTTCTATTAGGTCTGTACAACAGCACTAGAAATGGATTCACTTCACTATGTCAACAGCAACTGAGGTACGTCCACTTGCCACAGTAATTAATTTATGTAAGGACCTAATAAGTGGTATCATCGTGGTTAATCTCGACTAGCGCCTCATCATCCCAGCGGTCATGAATCTATTTCTTTATTATAAAAATTAAGTGATTAAGTAAAATTTAGTAAAGTAGATAAAATTAAGTAAAATTTTATCCTGATATTAAGGAAAAGACAATATAGGCAAAAAAATCATATTATATCATCACCTCATATAGACTTCAGTTTGTTTTTTCTTGTCTCTTAATAAAAATCTTTACTGCCACCATTTGATTGCGTTTGTAAACTACAATTCGTGTTTAACATTAACATATACGTAAATCTATACAATAACAGATACAGGAATAAATAATAAAAATAAAAGCTGCGGGTAGTTGAAAACTCGAGTCAGAAATAAAACTATTGGTAAGCGGAAAAAAATTAGTTTGTGCAGAAGTTCAGAGAAGACGAACGTCTGTCGCAGTGTAATATTATTTATGTAAAAAAACTGAAACGTACTATACTAGTGACAGTGAAAGTGGAAAATAATTATCTGCTAAATAATGAGGACATTTGATGACGGTATCTTTTTTAACCAGGTAAGAGTAAATACGATTTTAATTTCGCAATTAGGGCGAAGGTCTCCCAAGAATTCCACCGGCAATCGGTGCTGATTTCATCTATTAACGTCCTCCAGATCGTTAGCCGACGCTGTCATAAATCTACCAGGACTACGTCAGCCAGATAACACCCGCCACGAAGGAACCTTTCCTCCTCAACATTCGTCAGTCGTTCAGTCCTAATAATGTGTCCAGCTCATAGCCACAAACTATGTCTCATAGCAATTAAAAAATGCCAAAAGAAAGCGTTCCACTGAAAAGTGTATTCGAGAAATATTGCATTGCAACATTTTATCCACTATTTATCAATTTAGCCTATTGATATTAGTTAAGTTTGATATTTACAAAGTATTTATTAAAAATTATTTGTGGTAAGGGAAAAATTCTATTCGGTCACCCACGCGAGGACCTACTTTGAAATATCCAATGACCATCCATATAATATATATATATATATATATATATATATATATATTAATAAATTCAATAAAATGCCGATCACGCATTACTACCATTATCCCTTTATCAATTGCTACTCATTTTACAATTTTAATTACTTATTCAATATAATTAAAACTTTCACTAATTAAGTCATTAGCAGTCATATGCAATTAATATCTAAGTAAAATTTTAAATATTAATTGTCAAAGAAATATTTTAATAGAATATGTTGCAGTTAATAATAATAATCATATGTAATAGTTCATGTTGTTGCACAATCACAAATGTTGTATACAAATGTATAGGCCTAAATTGTAAACATCAAACAATACTAAATCAATGACTGACTGCCTTCGTGGCACAGTGGCGAAGCTCCTGTACTATCACAGAAGATCCTGGATTAATTTTTGATCCATGTGTCGTGGAATTTGGTTGATGGTAAGATATTTTTTAATCAGTCTGGCTTATTGTCACTCTTATTTTGTCTGTCGCCATAACATCATCGCTTCGTTACGGTTGTCAACACATGAGAGCTAGAGTTTTATAAGCGAGCACGCTAAACCATCACTGGGCTCATCGTAACATAACTAAATCCTTAAAAGGATTGCCCAATTTGAATAAAAAAAAAATTATAAAAACGTACAAATTTTTCATTTATCAGAAAATTAAATATTAAAAACTCTTATCATTTTGGCACAAAACTCAATATTCATTGTGATAAATTTTTAAAAGATTTTTTTTATTCATTATTAAGATGGCTTTGTCGTTTGAATGACTATATCGCCCCATAAAAGATTTTTGGTTTAGAAGCTTTCTGCACAAATTTCTATACTCTCGCTTATGTACACGTTAATAGTACATAAGTTGGAAAGAGATAAACGTATTGCACCCGTTTACAATCGAATTACCAAGAGAGTAACGGGGTCACGGCACGTGTTTGAATTTCGAAACACGTTCCGTCCAATACGGTTCGTTCGTGTCCCGCGTATTATCATTGGTTAGTCTCGACCGGTACCAAGAAACTGCGTTCCAGTTCAATCGATAGTGAGGACGCGGGAAGTGTTCCCAGTCGGTAGCGATACTGTCGCACGTCGTTATCGGCGGCGGTTTTGTGGTACCTACGTAGCTCACTGTTGGGTGAATCTTTTACGTTATTCGTGCAGCCATTTCGTCGCGAAAGATGTCCGGAGTGACCGTATTTATGGCGTTCTGAATTCGTTCGCAGCAGTTTTTTGTGTATAAACGAACCGTGTTTTCGTCATATTTACGGAGGTAAGAAGATTTGTTAAATTTCATATGTATTATTGCTTTACTGCGCTGTATAACGTTTGTAGAGGCCGTTTCCGTTACAGTATCGTGTTATTGCATGTCACAACACTAATATTATTTTCGAATTCGGCACGAGACGATAGAACATGTTTGAATTTTAAATTTAGAACAACATTATTGTGATTTTGCTGCGTTTTTGTGATTGTGGGTGTTGCTAATATATTGACCTTAAGGTTTTTTTAGTGTATTTTTTTAAAAAAATGTTTTAATAAATAGTAACAGGTAAATTACTTTTGAACAGCCGACATTTTATGTATCGAGTAATATATGACACATGTATGTTGTTACAAGTAAGTTTGTGTTATTTCTAAAGTGCTTATTGCGATGGTGATAAAGTTGAATATTCCACAATAACGATTTGTCTGGTGCGTTTTAATTAGATTGCTTAGGGTGTCTCTGTTCGTCATATTGGTGGTGCATTGCCAAGTTTCTCTTTCTTTCACTTGTGATTTATTTATAGGACGACCGCGGGACTTGCTGCCCCCCAGGGCGCTCTATATTTGTTTTAGTGATGTGTTTATCAATACAATAGTCGTTATCGGTGTTTTCTTATGTTTTATGTATTATTTCTGTCGCTGACTATGACTAAACATAAAGAATTATGTTTAGTCATCACGAAATAAGTGAAAAGACTTAAACTTTATTACCACACCACATCATAATTTAATATTATGTGGTCGTGAACTAACGTATTAATTCATATAAATTTTTTTATTGTTTACCTTTGTTAATCGACTGCTAAATATAGGCCTTTCACAATGGCTTCCACTAAATGCGACTCTCAGCTTTTCGCATCTACCCACCTGCGACCGCCTTGACGATGTCGTCGGTCGACTAACTTATAGGATATCAAAAAATAATGATAATATGAAAAAAAGCGAATGACCAACGAAAAAAAAAACATCATCGTGTTCTCTATTGTCATCACTACCACCAATATACAATCTTTTTAAGCCTATGATTTACATTCTATAAATACATATATTTACATTATATATTTATGTTACACTTATTCTCAAATAAGCTTTGGCTACTTCGTGCTTTTTTACTTTGATAACCAGTTATTCCCTTTTTAGCTTCTATAGAGTTTACTTACAAAAAACAAGAATTACACTCATGACAAGTAGTACACGAGTTGATTTTAAAAGAAGTGGGTACTTTTTGTCTCATCAAATATTTCATCTTAATCCTAACAATCGTATGTTCGAGCTCAAATAGAATTGTGAAAATTATTTTCGATGTTATAAGTTTAAAATTAATGTGATAACGTTTTCAAAAATATACACAAAACCTTTAAAACTTTTTATTTTGCTTATTTATATAACTGAAATTTGGATAATATAATATTACTCACATTCAAGGTTGCTGTAGACATTTTGCATTAAATAATAAGTCAAAATTTTAGCGACTTTTACTTAGTGGTAGACATTAAGAGGTTAAATTGAAACGAATGTTAAAATAAAGTAAAATCCATGTAAATTATGACACAAAAAATCTAAATGTAATAATAATAATAATATCGATAACAGTTGCTGGACAGCGTTATAGCAAAAAAATGTCTGCCGTTCCTGAGGCAAAGGGGACTACGGCTTAACGATAAAAGCATCTATATTCAAAAATATATTTTAATACGATTATTTTAAGGTTCAAATTGCAACAGTAAAGAAATCCCTTCATGAGATTACCTTTTTTACCCACAGTTAAATATGTACCTTACATGGATAGAATACAGTTAAATGTAGTTTGCGCTATGTATCGATTCGGAATAATACAAATCTAAGATGGAGACAGTCCTTTGTTTTTTTTTGTTTTGCCGCATTCTATACAATAATTTATGTGGGGTGAAAAATGGAGTCTGCCAAGGTACGCCAATCGCTCACTGCACCGGGGAGCGGGTTCGTGTTATTAATAATTCCGATTTGTGTAAACATTTAATGGTTTTATTACTGGTGTGTTAATCCGAACATGATTGTAGCCGACGTGACAGGAAGTGGGTGTTACCCGTACCATATTTTTATTACCACTTGTTAAATCGAGTTTTAACGCTTTTATTACTCTTTTATCGCTCGATGTTTTAGACATCGAACCATATTGTCAAAAAAAAACAGACACGGGTCTTCATCTTTACCTTATAAAAAAATTGTTCGTTTCAATCTACTTATAATCTGGAAATTATCATCGAGTCATAAAGATCAGGTAGGCTGAAGAACTGATGAAGATCTTAAGGAATCGTTGGATACAGGTGGTATCATACCAGTCGCGATGGAAATCGATCGAGAATCACTACGTTCAGCAGGGATACTAATAGGCTGAAATGACGATAATTATGATGATGAATAAAAGAGGAACGTTATAAAACATAACGTAATTTTTTCCCAAAAATTTATTTCCAAGTAAAATAATTCCGTATGGCAACATTGAGATGTGCTTGGTTAGTATTGAGCGTTACACGGACGGCGGTAACAGCGGAGGAGATTTTTAAAAACGGCGGGAAAATATCATCAATTGTCATTGTGGATATAAATAGTTTGTATACACTAGTGTGAGTTGTATATTACAGAACTACCCTATTTGTAATGTCTACACTCTAGTTTTCTGTATCTATCCAGTTTACTTTCCAATTTTCACCTCGCTCAGAGTTGATGAGGAATAACTTGTAGTTAGGCATTCCTGATGGTCTGGTTTCAAGGTTTCCGATAGAAATTAATTAATTAAAATACTAAGCATTTGCATTATATTGTTCTTTCAATTTGCGTAAATGTATGAGGCTCTTTGTTACGATATTGTTACTTTATATTATTATCAAAATTAACCTTGAGCATACAAGTTATACTGAGTGGATTATGATCAATGCCTATTTGTCGTTATAGATGACGCAGCCGTTTTACCAGGAACAGCAGAGGTAATTACAACATTTTTTTTTATTTATTTAAATGTTAATGCTGGTTGAACTTAATTGCCAGGAACCTTCTGTTTTGGTACCTCCGCAGCTCTTTTTTCTGCCGTCAACCATAATGTATTCCGATTCCCATCGGCTGTATCTAGTGAAATTACTGCGACGAAGAGTCTTAAAATTTACGCCTCAAGGCAACGACCATAATTTGACGTATTTTTATTAATCCAACTAGCACCTCATTGTTATGGGTAGGTGTAATCACTGCACATTCTCCACCATTAATTTCATTAAATTTATTCTTCAGAGTAACCGTAGATAAAAATAGTTTGATTGTAAATTTCATATATTCCTAATACGAAAAACACTCTTAAGAGTCAAAGCCATACTCTATACGTATCAATAATTAGAATATTCTGGGTGAGCCATGACCGTCATCAATCCGATAAATTTAACATCATGTGAAATTAATATCAAGTATCAATCAATGGGCGACTAAACAAATATCAACTTTTCCTTTTACTTCCAGCAGTCAACAGGGCGCAAATCAACAAATGCTCCTTTGCCCTGTAAGGCTGGTGTACGAAACACAAATCTTAGTGCAACCTGGTGAGTAAACTTATACAATAATATCATTTGCAAAAGTAATAAAACAGATTTATTAATAGTTCAAAAACTTCACTTCGGAAATATTAAAATTTCTCCTTCAATGAACTCTAATTCAGATAATTAAACTTTTATTTACAGGAGAACAAATACATCCAAATCAAACGATATTCATAAACCCTCAGAATCCACCACCATGGATACAAAACCGGCCTCAGAACCAAGTATTATACGTCCAACAAATAGCGCCAAACAACTATATACCACAAGTGCAACACCAGACGAGTCAAAATCAGCTGTACATGCATCAGAATTTCAACAACGTACAACAAATAATGCCGCAACAAATTGTATCCCAAACACAACATAGGGAAGTAAAGTCAACTAATATCCAAATGACAAATGTCTTACAGAGAAATACAGCTCAAGGTCAAACATTACAAACCAACACCGGCCATTATAACCCAAATTTATCAAATGAGGCTCAAATAGCAGCTCAGACGCCTAACTTTGGAATTCTACCACCTAACTATTCAAATGTACCAAATCAAATGGGACAAAATCAAATAAACTTTATTCCTGCAAATATTAATAAGCAGGTTGTGCCAAATGTACAAGTACAACCCAGACCAGGCACCGCCAACGCTGTTAATTTACCGGGAAGCATAGAAATGCATCAAAATGTATACAGGCCAATGCATCAACAGACGTTTCAACATGAGCGCAATATGCCCCCAACATCACTTCCGCAGTCTATAACTGTGGTACCTATACAAAGTGGAACATCGTATCAAAATCCTAGCAGTGATAATAATATCGAACATAACATTACTCAAATACGTCCTGTGCAATTGCAGATTGCCAACACGCCAAGGTTTCCTCAACCAGCAATTAATACAGTTTCAAATTACCCAAATGATAGAATAGCAAAGAAGGTAGCTGCAGTTCCACCGAAAGGAGTAAATAGTCCTGTCAATAATTTATTAAATGCAGGACCCAAAAATGTTCCCACCTACAGCTATAGACCTATACAGCCCAGACCACAACAACCGAGGAACATGGCACCTAGTTTAGTTCCAACAAATACCCATCCTCAAATTATACCACCAATACAATCGTCAAATGTGACCAATTTAAAAACAC
The DNA here is from genome assembly GCA_029030555.1 of Ornithoptera alexandrae. Taxonomy (NCBI): domain Eukaryota; kingdom Metazoa; phylum Arthropoda; class Insecta; order Lepidoptera; family Papilionidae; genus Ornithoptera; species Ornithoptera alexandrae. The sequence goes on along the minus strand of JARDVY010000018.1, from coordinate 1,962,275 downwards.
AAAATATTCCAACAGCGTCAAGTTACGTTAAATCCGAACCAAATATTTTGATAAGAAAAAGGAAAAGTGAATCACCTGATGAAGTTCAAAACAAAATTATTATCACTAATATAACCCAAAAAAATAAAACAATTCAGCCAGTGCAAACAACAAGTAGTTATAATAGCATTGGAGTTAACACATTACCGGTTCAAAAAGGAAATAATAAAATTATAAAAACTATTCTAAATAATCCGAATATTACATTGAGCCAAAATAACGAGGAAAGGAAGGATAATGTGCAACGGCTAGAAAATCAAGCATCCAAAGAATTAACGCAAACCAGCGAAACGGAAAAATTATTAAGGAATACAGTTTTTACGCAGGCGAGAAATAGAGTTCTAGCGGACAAACAAGAAGTCATTAGTACAAATATAGTAAAGGTTGAACCTAAAGCTAATGATATTGAAATCGAACCAGTTCCCGAAAAAGACACGAGCAAAGATACAAATAACGATGTAATTAAAAAAGATGAAACAATCAAAGAAGCTATAAAAGTAGAAGTTGTTAATCAAACTAATGTTGAAGCGAAGGAAGAGGAAGATTGTAAAGAACCAAATAATATTACTGATACTACGGTACCTACTGAAGCAGAAGAGAGCATTAAGAATGAAGAATCTACCAAAAATATGAAAGAAATTAATTTATTTGGGAACAGCAAATCAAATGATCAGAATGGTTTCGTTTTGACCCATGTTCTTGATGGTTATGTCATTCAAGAGTCAAACGTTGCTTTTCCTGTAAGTATTTCTGTTTATTTATCAACGTGTTTTATATATATTTTTTTTGTATAAGATCCATGATTATTGCTAAACGTTTTTGTGGTACGTAAAAGTTCTAAAGTTTTACAGAAAAAATGTTTGCTATATGCCAGGCTTCCTAGAAACTTTTGATTCTTAGGCCACATATTGTGCAAGTGTGGTGGTTCTAGGGTTTCTATGAACTAGCATAGCAACTTATAACGTCAAATTGTAAATCTGCCGTCATAACAACATTGCTTTGTCCTAAATGTCAACATATGAAAGCCAGAGTATTTTGCGAAAGTCCCCTTTTCCATACATGAGTTTATGGTCACACTATATGAAATTTAGATTAAAGATTAGATACAGAAGTACACTTAAAAAAATATATTAATTTTATCCATCTTTCAGGCGGTCTACTGTTCTAATAATGTCTATAATCGTTAACATTTTAACTTTATACTGCAGATACGGAGGCCGTTAAAAGAGAAGACGCTACAACCAAATATCGCAAAGATGGAATTCAAAAAAGAGGAACCCAAAAATACTAGGAATGAAACCAACGACAAAATATTTAATTTATCGTTATTGCAAGTAAACGAAACTGATATTCAGAAAAGACTGACTGACGATGATGAAAATGGAGACAACAATGATAACCCAAACAAGAAAGGTAAACAATGGATTTATGTAATATTTTTAACTTAACAAAGTTGAAAGTTTCATGATCCTAATACTAAGATTTATCACAAATACAAGTTAATTACAAATAAGATTCGATATAGCTTTTTCATAGGTTGGAAGGACAAATTTTTCTTATACTATTGATAATAATCTTTAAAAATTTAAACAGAGACTATTATTAAAAAGTCTTCACAAAAAATTTAAAGGCCATTCTCTGGTTTGGCATTAGATCATAAATTTTTGTATTTTAAGGTATTTTGTAATTTGTTGCGAAAGCTTTATGTTAATTTCTCTTCTGTCAAATTGTAAAGGTTTATTATAAATAAGTCCTCATAAAAATGTTTACTGCTTACTATAAATAATAATAAGTACTTGTTACTTATAATAAATTTTGAGAATTTCGTGCTTTGAAAGTAAAAATGCTTAGTATGACCTATATACATTACCTTCGATCAATTATTCTTTTACAATTGCCATTGATTTTAAACTGATATGTTGTATAGTTTCCATCTTAAAATATAAAAAAAAAATATTGTTATTATTTTTACAGAAAATCCATTCGAAGAGCTCAAATCCCAAGTTGTGAAAACGTGGACGGTACGTACTTTTAAAACATTTAACAAATAAATTTACGATCATAGAATATATTGATACATTAAATTTTAACAGAGAAACAGATCTATCTGAATACATTAAAACTCCACCAACAAATCGTATTATTTTCATATTATATACTTCAAGTTCAAATAACATCCGTAGAAATATTTTTGATTAATGCTTGTAACCCTGCAATATGTCAAATGTCACAAATCACGCAGATTTTTAGATTAATAAACAATAACTAATAGGCTGTACGGAGAAATCCGAAGCTTTTAAATTCATCATAAAAAACACATGGAATAATAAGAGTCATAGAGCCAGTTACATAATCCTGACATACACGATATGTTGCCTTTGATTTATCTATGAATATTGTTTTCCAGGTGGATCAGTTAACCACGCATCTATCAAGATATAACTGGGATGAAACTGTGTCTGTTTTACGAGAACACGAAATAGATGGCGAATCATTGTTTTTAGTCTCTAAGAATCAATTAATGACGATCGGCGTAAATGAAGAGCACGCCGGTGTCATTTGTGATTTTGTTAAAAATTAACATACTGTCTCCAATCTTCATAATGTGTTGTTAAATTGCTTATTTTTTTAAACAATTTTGCCCCATGTACAAAAGATTGTGTACAAAGTTTCTGTATTTAAATAATATCACTTAATTTACTGTAAAAAAATATTTGTCTCATTTCAGGTTTTTGTTGTCATATTTGCTGGTCGATATGATACCCATGGTGTTTCCGATAGTAGTCCATGACATTTTTTATAATTCAACATCTAGTCATAACCATGTTACTTATTCAATTATAACTACAAAGACTTTAGTGAAAACAGAAACTACGCCCCATCTGAGTAGAATTTATTAGTGACACCCTCACTTTAGAAAAATGTGTTCAAGTTACCGAATTTTTGGATAAGAACATTTTATAATCAATTTCTGTATTGTCTTTTTGCAAATCCAATCAAAATATTGTTATTTGATAAAATTCAAATATTGGTTACATGTGTGAGGTGTTTTCATCCATACATTTGTTATACATGTCATTTATTGAGAGATAATTCAAAATTTTTAAGAGCAGTGTTTTTAAACAAAATTATTATTAATCCTAGTTTCTTTTGTACATTTCTTTAAACATAACTTGTGTAAAAATTTTAATCTGGATATATTTTTTAAAGTCTTCCTTTATCTTTATGCAAGGCAAATTTATCATAAGTGTTCACTTAAAAATAAGTAAATTATTTTGGCATCTCACCGTCTTACACGGATATTTGTAAATAAACCTTATTTTCATATGGTTATATGTTCTACAATTAAAGTAATAAATTATAAAAGTAAAACTATTATCATTGATTGTTGTTTTAATTTAATATTGACCAAACCTTTTAGATGTAAACTAGCAGCAGATTATGTACAGGTGTATCACCTACCATCAGGGTGAGAGAGGTGAGAGGTGGAGAGCCCCATAATATTACATTTATCTGATGTCATACATTGTACATTTGAAAAGGTAAAAAAAACCATGGAACTCTTTTAATTAAAACTCGCATAACAACAAAATAACATTTAAGAAAAAAAACCATATAAAAAGTAGATATTGAACAAAAATATCACCAATGGAAAAAAAATTGCCCACTATGGCGCAGCACTAGTTTCTCTTCGTTTTTCCCATGAAATTTACAACTTGAGCTAATGGCGCGAACTTGCCTCGTCGGCACCTCTTCTTCATGCCTAATTCCTGCAACACTACCTCCGAATCGATCGTGGACGAGTCCACGTTTCTCGACACGATTTCTTCGGAAAAATCCTCAGAGTCATTTTTCTCGCTGTCGGTGACCTCCCTATATTTTTTACTGTACTCCGCTTTCGCGCGCGGTTGACTTTTCTCGCGCCGGGACTTGCTGTCTGGATTAAACTTAGAGAAGTCCGGTGGCTGGCACATAAGGGTTTCATAAAAAAATCTGTCGGCTCGTCCTTCAGGTTTCGCCCTTTGTTTTACGTGCTCTTCATCTGAACTTTCGTTGGAGGAGTGAAGGACAGGCGAGCCCGGCAGCTTCTTGTGCGTTCTTTGACTGAAAATTTGTTTCATATTTTTTATGCTACAAATATTTTAGTATAAGAAACATGTTTAACTCTCTTGGTTTTCCTAAAATAACATAATTTCATCATTCCATGGCTTATCCATCAATCGCACATTGGTTCTAATGACGTCAGTAAATATTTACCATCGCTTAATGTCCCCTGATGTTATGTTTGGAGCGGTGCGCGGCGATTGCGTAGACGGAAATACCACTCCAGTTTCATCACCTACACCCTGATTAAAAAAATCGGAATGTGATCTATCTAGTAAATGGATAATTTGGAAATATTATGAATATGTTAAAAACCATTTGATATGATAATGCGTAGTAATTTTAAACGTCTGAGAGGTTGTTACTCATTTGATTAATTCTTACGATCTTGGATCACAAGTTTCTCCCGTTAAACTATTGGTGTGCATTCAAAAACAACCAAAACTTTCTCCCAATACAATAAAAAACTAAGACGTGATCTTAAAGAACAAGAGATTGGGGAAAGATGGAGCAATCGTACGTTTTCTCGACGACGTTATCGATATATATCTTTTGCATGTATGTCTTATGGTGGGTCCTATTTTTTCAATATAATTCCGTAACTTTCACAGCGTACTTACTTTGAATCCGAAATGGAAATAGCAGTGGGTGACTCTCTCGACATCGGCCCAAGCGACGATATAGCGCGCCATGCTCAGAGGGATCTTTGGTAAGAAGTTGGAATGGAACTTTCCCTGGCAGTAGATCGTGATAACGTCCGTGTCCTTCACTTCGAAAACTATTCTGAATATAGTACCTGAATGAATTTACCGTAACCATTTTAGGATTGTTATTTTCTTGTTTGAGCTTACGTACAATAATATTGACTAACCGGGCACAAACATGTTGTAATTTGTATCATAGTTGCCGCTACCTATCCAGATACCGTTTTTTCGTGACAACGAGATGATATTATCGCGATGGAATCTTACGTCAAAATGCAATACCACATCCCTTGGCTCCTCGCCTTCTTGAGCGCATAAATTAATCGACATCCTAAAATCGACAAATAATTGTAAACAATATTTTTAAAGCCTTAACATCTTATATTCCAAGATGACGCTACTGTCGGTAGACATACTACATTATTTTAAACTATCATTCTGGCATCAACTTTTATGATCGAAAATGATCATTACTACTATACTGAAATTAAAATTATGTCGAAGGATGCCCTTTGTCTCCAATGCTCACTATCTCAATTACAGCATTTCATTCATCAACATTTTAAAACGAACAATAACAAAGACACAATTAAACATTAAGCAACGCGATTTACTTCCGAGCGTTTTCTTTAATTTTTCCACCGATTTCAATTTTATCACCAATTTTAAGAATGCCGGGTATGTTAGCAGTGAAAACGGGCATTTTACTGTGAGATTTACAGGGATATAATATTTCGATGCAATTTTATTTAGGTCAGGGTCGGTTATATCTTTTGACATTTTGAACAAGTAATTTAAACATAACAGCAATGTTTGTATCTTTTCTACAATTTACTTATTCAACAAATACTGAGAATCGGTGTATAATGTGACACCTGCCACTGAGACACATTAAGCCCCTTTGAATAATTATTTATTTTAACCAAGTAAAATTGTAAACATACATTGACAATTATTGTTGATCTAAAAAGATAAAATTATAATAATTTATACATAATCTTTATAATATCATATTAATTTTATTATCAAGGTCCCAGATTATATTGAGTTTCCAGTGAAGGAAAATAAATATGCCTTAAGATTTCGTGGACAGATAAAATCAACTAACTCACAATTGGGTAGTAAGAAAAAACGCCTGGAGGCTGTAGTAGTTGTAGAACATTAATAGAGACCCAGTGTTAGAAAAGCAAAAAGTGAAATTAGACAGATTTAAAAGTAAGTACAAGTAAATTTCATCACCTACTAAGAAATCAACAATTATAAATAATTTTATCAGTAATTTACAAACTGCAAATAGTACTGTGAGTAAAATAAATAGTTAAAAAAAGGACCTTTACATAATTTTGTATTTTATTATATTTGTATTAAGTGCAATAAGTTAAAGTGATTTTTATAAAGTATTAGTATTAGTTATATGCATATCTTAGATTCGTTCTTGAGATTTAAATAAATGTAAGAAATTATTTCTAGACAATCTAATATATACATAATTAATATTATTAATTATTGATTATATAATTATGTGTTTATTTAATCATAAGAAATATCGATAATAATACATTAAGATCGATGTTCAGGTGATGTCAAGTTATTTTAATGTCAAAGTCAAACAAGGTGACCGACTTATCAAACATAACCTACAAGGGTAACATTATCCCAGGAATTTGTATTTTTGTTAAAAATATTTAAGTTATCAGGATACATCTGTGAGTTCACACATTTTAGATAATATTCTCTTGTAATATTTTTTTGATCAATAAAAAACTACATTTTATATATTCATAACATTAAATATTCTTAATTTCCTCATGTTTTTGTCGACAAAGTTATTGTAATAAGTGGTCTTTCTTTCCGTTGATATAGTTTAAATTATAATTGAAAATTTTCCTATGGTTAAACTCTTGGAATAATCATTAAAAATCATAAAATAATGGGAAAAATTTTAATGGTATTTTTAGTAACCCTTAACAAACTATATAGGGATACAGTGATAAAAATCGATCGAAATATTCTTCGATTTTTTTTTCTACTAACTGTAATAATACTTTTTGGAAAGTCAATAAATCTATATTTTTAAATAATCATCATAGTATTTCTCTTCAGCAAACTCTCAGTTTGTACCTAACATATTTGAACAATGAATATCTATATTCTGTCCTTGTTATATCCAATGAGTAATACAATATCATCAGGGAGTATTTTATTACTCCACTAACCTAACCAACCTTCCTATGAAAAGAAGTTTCATATATTATTGCTATTATTACACCATAACTTCACAGTAAAATGAAATACATTTTTACTGCTAAGAAAATGTGTGTCACATTACAATATTCTGGTTTTAAAAGTAGTGTAATTAGTATTTTGTTTTTCATAATTTTTTTTATAAAATCGCTAGTTTTATCCTATTGAAATCTATTGTTGAAAACAGACATTGCTAAATGAAAATATCTCACATAATGATGCCTTTTATCGTATAACATCCTAGATTTGTTTGGTCAATATTTATTCAATGTCACATCAATTAGCACTTGTTTTTATCCTCATGCTATTTATACTTGGTATCAGGCACTATGTGCATAGCAATGACAACATTTTACACATCAAGGTTTTTTTAATTTATCATCAATATAAACAAACATTAAATATTTAAGATACTATGCCATTACTCTGGAAAATCATGTGTCTTGATGCTGGCCTTTGTTTTATTACAGTGTGATTAGTATACTTTACACTATCTATTAAATTATTTAAATAATATAAACTACATTGTGAGTTTGTTATATTGTTATTGTTTGTTTGTAGTATTTTTTGTTGTAGAGTAACTGTTTATTTTGTTGCATTACATCATTGTTGTTTACAGGGTGTTGTTTTGAAATATATGTTTACTTTCTACTGTCTTTAGAAAACATTTCATAGTATTATCTCCATCAAAAGAACTATATCTACTTTATGTTTAATTTAAAATATTTTAGTGTTTATTTGTTGTTTTTGTTATTTGAGTAGAATACAATTATAAATTTATTTAAAACTTGCAAATTGTAAACATTATATTGGATTGACAATAAATCACACCTTTCTCAGGTTTGTTGAGCATTAGTGGATAATTTGTCATTTATTATTCACAGCATTAAACAGAATGGTGGTGTCTGAAGAAACTCAACCGACAAAAGAGGCTGATGCGGCGATCAGTAAGAAAGCTGCCAAAAAGGCAGCTAAGGCTGCAGAGAAGCAACAAAAGAAAGAAGAGCACAAGGTAACTATTTTTCACTGTATCCTGCTTTTATAGAAATTAATAAATATTGATAAAATACATTACAGCTTTCTCCTATACAGAAGAGGAGTGGACAACTACAATTAGAAACTCCGAATTAGGTGTGGCAATAAGACAATATGCTTTTATGTACACATAGAAGGAAAAACATATAAACTAGTATATATAAATATTTATTTGGCAGTCCATATACACTGATACCATGTATGCAATTCATAACAGCCAATTTGCGTCCCCACTGTTGGGGCACTCACATCCAATATGAGGGTGATGGGGGGCATAGTCACTATGCAATATACGCTTAGATATAATAGCAAGCTTTGAGAATAATTAGATTTTAATGTAACTAGAACAGTAGTCAATTTTGTTGACTGCTGGGCTTTTACTTGTATATATATATAACATATATTTATCTTTAGTTTATTGTAGCATAAATATATAGAACTGATATGTTGTATCCAATGAACTTAACATACTTATCCAACACTTAGCATGGATTTCTCTTTGAATCCCAGTTCGCAGTGCACACTATTAACCATTACCGGTTGTCACAGTTACAGCTGGTAAAAATGTTGGGGTATCTTTACTTATTTTCTTATATCTTAGAATGTAATTGTGTTGTATAAACATCTCAACTAGCCACATATCAAAAGTGAGTGTATTATTTATAAACTGATCTACATCTTGATCATCTCTGTGCAATACAAAATAGATATAGTTGTCTTCAAAACTTCCAGGCTGCATCAGGAGAGCCACAGAATAATGCTTCAGAGGTAGATGTATCAGAAGGATGTTATGGCATAAGAAAACTAATCCAGTCAGCAGGGGAGCACCGTAACCGGATGTACACAGATGTTAAGAGCCTTAGTGTTGTTTTGGATGGACAAGATGTTTGGGTCCGAGGTGAGATTTGGACCATTACAACATATGTATTATTTTTTTGCTTTTTAATTATATTGTGTATTATTGTGTAAATCAATGGTCCACTTTTTAAACTATTTAAAAATTTTAAAGAACTATGTGGAAGAGAAAACCGTCTTAGTCTTTTTTCTTTATTTAATTATATACTTTTGTTTAGTCAAAGAAGTTCAAATAAATTAAATATTCATAGAACTATCTTGTGGTAGGACATTTTTGCCAGAGACCATAACAGATAACAGTACTGCGCATGATCTAGTGTTTGTCATTTTCATTGGTGTCACAACAATTTAGCTTGTTCTAAAATAGAGACAATATAAATTTATTAGTCCTCTAAATTTAATAATAAGTGATAATAATGAATGCTGGCAGTGCAGGGCCGATTCAAATGGAGATCTTTGGGCTATGTCCTGCTGTGGGCTTACATCGGATTTTCTTTAAAATGTGTGTACTGTTGAAATGATATAGCAAGTAGTTAATCTTTATAAAGGTATTCTTTTTGATCAGCGCGACTTCACACATCGCGTGCGAAAGGCAGACAGTGTTTTGCTGTACTGCGTCAGAGCTCCAGCACTGTTCAGCTCCTGGTGAGCGTCAGTGAAGAGAGGGCCATCAGTAAGCAGATGGTCAAGTTTGCCGGCAAGTAAGTGGACAGTGTTAATTTAGATACAACGCATAAGCTACTGATGCGGATCTTTTGAAACTTCCTCTCCTTTTTATTTTGTGATTAAACATACTGTTAAGTAGTAGATAATAATAAAATAAAATGGCAGTAGTATTGTTATTTAGTAAATAGATATAAGGCTATATACAACTGGTGGTAGATTTCTGTTGCCAGAGACTAAGAAGGTACCAGCGCAACGCCTATTACTGCCGCCAAACAATAGTGTGCAAAAACTACTGAATTCCAGTTTGAAGGGCACTGTGATGTAATTACTGGGATAACGATATTCAACATCTTTTGTCTCAAGGCGACGAGCAGTGCCATTCTAATTAGCACCTAGTTTTAATGAGCAAGGATGTCTTAACATCAGGTGAACGTCTCGCTGGTCTAGTCGTTTAGTAGATTAAAAAAAAACTAATTTCACTAGCTATAACGCACGTCAAACCGGAACACGGTAATCTTTGCGTACTACTATTTTTTGGCTCAATAGGAGTTGCCGTGGTACCTACCTAGACTGTCTCCGCCAGTAGAGACCTACCACCAGTACCACGCACTTCAAAACTATCTTTCACACGGTGAATGTAACTTATACAATATATAAATTCCACAGCATCACAAAAGAGTCTATAGTAGACGTCAAAGGTACGGTGGTGAAGACCAGCGCTCCGGTAGAATCATGCACAATTAGAGAAGTAGAACTGCTGGCAGTTGAGGTGTGGCTAGTGTCGGCAGCCAAGCAACAGCTTCCGCTGCAAATTGAAGACGCAGCAAGACCAGAAAAGAGTGACGTATGTCATGTTTAAAACTTGTCGCATTTATCAGACGTCGCGAGAAAATCTCTAGAATATTTAACATGCCCAGGGTTCTTTGACCTGAGTCATTTCACATGTAGGTTTATAAACCATTTGTCTATAATAGTACTGTACGGAGAGAAAAGAAAATTTCTTATGTGTTAGGTCCTTTGAGCCGGATTAATATAATATCTAGGTTTAAAAATCTCCAAGTCGGTCTGCCTTCAACCATTTATTTTATTTTTCAATGAAATAAAAAAAAAGATCCTTTCAATGCGATTCATAACATGAGCCATCTATGGGTAGATCAGAGTATTGTTGATGTTACCAGTAACGTTTACGTAACAGGATCCAGAGGCGCTGAGGATTCGGGTCAATCAGGACACGAGGCTGGACAACCGCGTGCTGGACCTCCGCACTCCGGCGAACCAGGCGATTTTCCGTCTAGAGGCCGGCGTCTGCAGGCTCTTCCGCGACATACTCACCAGGAAGGGTGTGTACCACTGGCTCACTTATACTGGGGTCTTGAGATAAATAATTCGCTTAAAGTTGGATACTTATACGACAAATACTTTACCCTGTTCTGAACTGGAGATATCATAACGGAACCCAACAGTAGTTCTGCCATGTTTTTTTAATTAAGTGACGAGACGAGCCAAATGTCACGTCAACTAATGATTACGCCCGTCTACAACAACGTGAGACAAGATGTTGAATCTCGTTACCTCAAACCGGAACACAGTCATGCTGTATTAGAAATCCTCATCTATTCAACCGATGGACGTCCACCGCTGGACATAGGTCACTTGTAATGTGTCCCACAAACCACGGCCTTGCGCTGTTTGAATCCAATGGCTTGCAGCAATTTTTTTTATGTTCTCTGTCCATCCAGTGTCAGGTGAACGTCCTGCTCATCCCGTCGCTAATTACATAAAAAAAAATCCACTTGTGCTTTACGCCGCAGGCTTCGTGGAGATTCACACACCGAAGATAATATCAGCGGCATCTGAGGGCGGCGCCAACGTGTTCACAGTCTCCTACTTCAAGTCATCGGCGTACCTCGCGCAGAGCCCGCAGCTTTACAAGCAGATGGCGATTGCTGCCGACTTCGACAAGGTAGCCACTCATCATTCATACAAGTTAATGAGAAATTAAAATTTGTTAGAAGGGTCTAAAAAAAAAAAGTGACAAGACGAGCAGGATGTTTACTTAATAGTAAGTGATACGCCCGCCCACAACAACATATCGCTAGTTAGGATGATGTACACTGTACCAATAATTGTTGTTACCTCTGTAATTTCACTAGCTACGGCGCCCTTTAAACCGGAACACGGTAGCGTTTGTACATTAATTTGTCGGCTGCAATGCACTGTGGTTATACTTTTTTTTGTTTCGGGGGGGGGGGGGAGGAATTTTTGAAAGATACTCTGCTTCTGGGGGGAAGTCAGGGTTATGGGAGATTTTTACTCTCTAAAAACTCCCTTGATGCTCTGCATCAATGCATTCGGAGAGACTCCGGGATCTCTTATAGAACGCACCGGTGCCTCTTTATACTGTGTGTTACACGTCTCTGAGGAGGAGCCTAACTCTTCTAGGCACCATCGCTGAGCCACACGCTATCCCACGCAGGTTCGCTTGTTGAGCGATAAGGGCCTCCACCCTCAAGGTCCGCGAAACTGCTAAACTCTTTTAGTTTCTTTCTACGACAGGCAGGGCTTACCTTAGTCCTATTCTTACTAGCCCGAGACTACAGAGCTGACTGCGGTGGTACCTAGACGGTCGCCGGCACAGGGAGCTACCACCAGTCTTACTCTCTACTCATTATGTAGAATATTTACACAGTATCCCATCATGTCTAATATAGTAAATTATTTTCATTAGATATCATCTCTGTGGTCTATATATCTTCCAGGTGTTCACGGTGGGCGCCGTGTTCAGGGCGGAGGACTCAAACACGCACCGCCATTTGACCGAATTCGTCGGTCTCGATCTGGAGATGGCGTTCAAGAACCACTACCACGAAGTGCTCGACACCATCGGCGCCACCTTCACGGAGATGTTCCGTGGCCTGCAGGATCAGTTAGTGATGTTCTAAATTTAAAATATAATATAGTCATTGACTAGAGAAATTCGAAAAGGACTATTCTAGACTAATGCATGATGTCATCACATCGTGCTATATACCACCACAGACTTTACTCACCATCATAAACTCCATTTACAACCACATTCCCCACTTACCACCATAGACCCCACATACTACCAAAGACTCCATGGATCACCATAGACACCAAATGCCACCATAGATCCCACATATAGATGTCCATTGCTGGACGTGGGTCTTCTCCAAAGTTCTACAGTCGGGTATGACCTCCGCTAGCACCGGGTACTAAGGGCTGTCGTTTGTAGGGGTTTATTTGGGGGATTGGGGCCATTTCCCAACACGCTTACCCAATGCGAGTCAGCTGGCGCCAGAGTCTCGTTTGTCGATTAGCAAGGTGCACTGCGAGGCAGGCAGCTTCACTTAGGTCCCTTGAGTTGTAGTGCGGGGCTCCTTACACCCCTGGTCTGCTGGGCTTCATTGTTTGTTAAACCGTCAGATTCGCGACGGAAATTGCGACCGTCGGACAGCAGTTCAAGGTTGAGCCGTTCAAGTTCTTGGACCCTCCACTGAGGTTAGAGTTCCCTCAGGCCATAGAGATGCTGAGGGAGGCCGGTGAGTACACCACAAAAGCTATGCTTCTCTTCTTTGGTCTTCCCCTACTCTTTCCATTCAATACGGCGATACATCAGCAGTACGGTTTAAACACCACAAGACAAGTTTCGAGTAAAACTTTCTATAGGAAGTTCCAACACGGCATCTATTTTTACCGTCAAGCAGTATTGTACATATTTTACTATGCACTAGTATAAAAAACAGTAACCTAGGTGAAAACCGTAAGGATGATGGAGATGTTTTAGTCATGAGTGCACCATGTTGTCTAAACATCCTAACTAGGTCCTCACTGTTTACAACAGGTGTACCATTTTAAGAAATAATGTAAATAACTCTGTGAATATGCATTTAGGTGTTACACTTGGAGAAGAGGACGATCTGTCCACCCCTGATGAGAAGCTCCTCGGCAGGCTGGTGAGGGCGAAATATGACACGGACTTCTACATCCTGGATAAATATCCGCTCGCCGTGCGCCCGTTTTACACTATGCCGGACCCCAACAATCCGGTATGTGGCTCTTTTATTATACCTGCTGTAATGTTTCAAAGAGTTTCCAGTTTGATCTCACGTGAGCTTGAGTTTTCGGAAGAGAACCTTGAAAGAAAGCTGACACAGCTTCCCAGGACGGAAGATATCCATCTGTCATCTTTACCTAGAGCATTGAATAAATGTACTTAAATCTCGTGTTGTGAGAAAAGTGTTTGAGTCCCAGCAGTGGGAACGTCAGGTGGACTATTATTGCTTACGTACTGGCAGTTAACTGAACTTCAACTACTGTAATATCATTTCAGAAAACTTCCAATTCGTACGACATGTTCATGCGCGGCGAGGAGATCCTCAGCGGCGCGCAGCGGATTCACGATCCGGAGTTCCTGACGCAGCGCGCCCAGCACCACGCCATCGGTGAGTCGCCACCTCACACAACCACACCACCAAGCCACATCTTTGAAGATTATTATCTCCATGATGCCAGCGCTTATTCCTGCTGTTAGACATTGGTCTATCCGAGACTTCATCTAGAACATAAGTTCCCAATCTGGTGGTGTCTTATTTTTCAGAGACTGTCTACTTACCACCACAGCTTTTACTCAAGCCCTTGAGCAGTAGTATGCAAACCTTTCTGTGTTTTTGTTTGAAAGAAGGAAAATAGTACTGCAATCAGACAGCATCTTATACTTTAAAATAACACCAGTGAGACGAGCACAATGTGCTGCAGTGCATACAATTCTGTCAGGTGGTCTACATTATTTATCATCCATAACAGCCAATTTACATCCCACTGCTGGGGCACAGGCCTATCCTCCATATGAGGGCGATAGGGCTACAGTTACCACGCGGACCCAATGCAGATTGGTGACTTCACACACCTTAGAATAAATTCTAATTCATGTGCAGGTTTCCTCGCGATGTTTTCCTTCACTGTTTGCATTCCGTTGCTGTTATTAAAGTTCACAAATGTACATAACTTAGATATTAAAGTCATCGGTACATGACGAGAGATTCGAACCCGCGCCCTTCGGAATGAAGGCCGCACGCTCTAACCATTAAGCCAGTAACCTACTCATCATCATTGAGTGCCATCTTCAAATCAGTCTTGTCAACATTCTTAGATAAGTCTAATCCATAGATGGATCAATATACCACAAAGTTCATAGAAGAGAAAGAGTATATCCTATTATTTTTCTTTAAAGACTCAGTGTCTTAGCCGTGTGGTCTACGGTTCTATATGATCTTGGTCTGGAGCCACATATTTGTGGAGTGTGGTTGTCACGAATCAGCCTACCTAGCTAGCCTTAAGAGCATCACTGTGTTCAGGATGTTAACGTAAGCTGAAATATTCTAGTTGAACACTCTTCACCATTCACAGCTTCATTGTATCACTTATTACTATGTGAAACTGTATGTCATCATCATCATCGGCCGACACGTCCAATGCTGGACATAGGCCACCCCCAAAGATTCTCACATGATCAGGTAAGGATTTACATGGGGGGATTTGGGCCATTTCACACCACGCTGGCCCAATGCAGGTTGGTGGGAGCCAGAGGCTCGTTTGTTGATAATCAGGGTGCACCATGAGGAGGTCGGTTTGAGCCCCGTGAGTTGTGTTACGAGGGGACCCTTACATTGTCTATGTATATGTTAGCTTTTTGTGTATAAGATAATATATGTTATACTTGAAAAATATTTTTACAGATATAAGCAAAATAGCAGCGTACATTGAATCGTTTAGGCTGGGATGCCCTCCTCATGCAGGTAAACACGGCCACTCTCTTCTAAAATCCCCTAGATGGACTACCTTCAATGTTGTTTGAGGAGTCCCAGGAACATGGTACGCACTGGTGCTCTATTCGTTCCAGCAAAGGTTGCAACATTCTACCACACCCTTTCTATACTACAAAAACAAGCACGAAGTTTTCGTATTTGCCATTAGGTGATGTGGGGGGTTCCTCATCTTCAAAATAATAAGACTCTTCTAGTCAAGTTTTACATCTTAAATCTTTTATCCTTTTTAAGTAAGATAAGTTTTATCCAGCTCTGATATTCTTCTTTCAGGTGGAGGCATAGGTCTGGAACGTGTGGTGATGCTCTATTTAGGTCTGGACAACATCCGAAAGACTTCCATGTTCCCACGTGACCCCAAGAGGATCACACCCTGAACTGACTTATAAATTTTACTAATACTCTTTATATACACCTGTCTTTAGGCAATATATTACTTTAAATAAAGTTTCTTATTGCGAAATGTCCATTGATTTATTTTTATTGGAAGCACTAATAATTTTTTTGTTAATTTATGATATATAAGCATTTAAGTTGAGAACTTACGACCATATGTTCTACTGGTACTAGCTCTCTATTGCTGGAGACCATCTAAGTAGGTACCATCGCAGCTTCTATTACAGCCGACAATTAGTATTGTGTAAACATTACTGTGTTCCAGTTTGAACGGGGCTGTAGCTAGTGTAATTACTGGTATAACGAGACTCAACATCTTACGTTGATAGAGGTCCACTGCTGGACAAAGGCCTCTCCTGAAGATCTCCACATCGATCGGTCCCGTGTTGCTCGCGTCCAGTGGCTTCCCGCAATTCTCACCAGATCGTCGGTGCACCTTGTAGGAGGACTCCCAACGCTACGTCTACCGGTACGCGGGCGCCACTCGAGAACCTTACTGTCCCATCGGCCTTCGGTCCTTCGAGCAATGTGCAGTATACATTATCCTAACAGGCAACACATTGTAATGGGCAGGCATATCCCTTATCATCAGGTGAACGGTCCCACTCGTCTCATCACTTAATTGAATAAAAAAATATCCCTTGGATCACTGACTTACATGTTTAAGACCATGAAATATTCCTCTTTGGTATGGTGATCATACTTTATTTTGAACTACATTGATGCAACAGTATTGTGTAGTTGTGGAATTTATTAACTACACTGGACTGACACTTGGCCTCAAAATCACAAGTGGTTAAATAACTCCGGGGCCTGGAGATGGTGAAGTACATAAAATAATCTGGTTTCCAAATGTTGACAGCGGTAACACGGTTACAATTATAGGGGTACATTAATGAGAGTAAAGGAGACTGGGATTGACCAGGGTTACAAGGTATAAACCCGCTGCGGCACCCAGGCAGTTAAGTAGTTGTAAATAAAAAAGAATTAACACTTCAACTTAGATCCACAAAATTCATAATTTTATTATAAATCCTATTAAGTAATTGTTACATGATTAAGTATTCGCTAAGTTAATGCTTAAACTTAACAGAGTAAGAATTTGAGCACTGCCTAAGTACATCACAATGATTTCGTTATAACGGTTAAGTTATTAACATATTCCTTAAGAAATATGTTGTAAGAAATAATACATATGCTTAGGAACTGCTTACCAAAAAAAAATAGAACCGAAGAAGTGTCTAGAGCACCACAAGTAGCCTTCTATTAGATAAACTGATAATTACCCACCAGAGAGGTAGTCCAGCTAATAGATGTAAATATTGTAATAGAGCTTGCTAATACTGTGCGGAGGGGAAATGGCATCAATTCTAAACATTCATGGAAAACTTTAACTGCTCATGACAATTGAATTATATATATATATATCATTAGACCATAGACGTCCACTGCTGGACGTAGACCTCACCCAAAGATCTCCACGTTTGTAGGGATTAATATGGTGAGATTTGGGCCATCTCCCACCACACTGCGGGTTATTATAGTACATATCTAACATCCATATAGTTGTAGGGTAAATAAACCGCCTTATCAATGCTCGCATTACTAGAACTCCAGGGATCATTTCACTAAAGAAGAATCAACTAATTATTCATTACGTTGATATAGTGCGGGTTGATAGCAAGTGAGTTGTTATAAATGCAATTTCATTACTTTGTCCGTTCGGACCATATATATGCAATACCGGGAAGGCCACGTTGGTCACATTTTGCCTATTTACCAATGTGGTGCTGCTCGTCTTAGCAGATACATAATTTTACTTGTTAGGTTAAAGGAAATGATGTAATAATTTATATAGTAATTATTAATGAGAAACAAAATTATCTTCTTAAATCATTATTATCATCAGACGATAGATGTCCACTGCTGGACAGGCTTCTAAAAATCATCACATCTAATGTTTTAATGGAATAATTTAAATGTTCTGAAATAACATAAAGGAATTTTAGACGAAGTAAATTATCAAAATTGATGCCGCTATACACATTAGTATGCTGTGTAGTAAATATCCTGTCTCTCTTGAGATAGAATAATCGATTCGCAATGGATGACATTAGATTTCTCTTTGTACTTAATGTAATGCAAATTATAAATCAATTAATCAGTTCTACATGTAGCCTGTGCGAGGTCAATGTGACCATCGCGAACATAAATAAGACCCGTATAATTGAAGTTGGGTGAACACTTACTTTAACAAATTCGTTGTCCAATGAACTTGATTCACTTCAACGCTGTCCACTGTTCGGTTTCAATTTGACACTTTTGGGTATAAATTCAGAGAACATTTTCACTTAATAACACGTATCACTGGTTTTTTCTAAAACTCCGGTTTAACCGAACAAGTTTTTCAGGTCGTGTTCGTACATGGCGATGACGAGCATGATGCCTATGCCGGAAGCCAGCCCCATTAGCTGCAAGATGCATTGGCACAGCGTACCCTCTTTACTGTGAGATGTGCTTAACTCGGGCATCTGAAAAACAAGCACACATATTAAATAACCGAATAAATAAGATAAATGGTGTGACTGTCTACATGGAGCAGGGACTGTTTCTATCCCTGGTTAAATACCATGGTCATGTGTATTACAGTTTAGTTGGTGATGGAGCATTTTCAAAGCTGCCAACTCACTTACCTTCATATGGACAATTTGCCGTTAATATTGCTGTGTACCAGCTGTCAACATATAAGACCCTGAATATTCTGATTAAGGCTTCCCTATCCATGGCTTCATTACCACCTCGTGACTGAGGTTAATTTTGTCTATTGCATACAAAATTAAACTAAGTAACTCAAAATTATACATTTCGTCACTGGTTCCTATAAATGATTGGTAACTTTCTGGTGGTAGGTCTCTGTTGCCGCAGATCGTCTAGGTATCACCGCAGTTCCTATTTCTAACGCAAAACAGTAGTGACCAAACATTACTGTGTCCAGTTTAAAGGCTATTGTTGCTCGAAAAATTACTGGAGTAACAAAACTTGAGATCTTATATCTCAAGGCGACGAGCACAATATGGTGCAGTGTATCCACGTTGTTACGGGCGGGCGTATCACTTATTATCAGGTGAACATTCCGCTCCTATCGGCGCTTTCTTTAATATAAAAAAATTGACCTCGTCTCAGTAGCAGAGAAGACTGCAAGAAGTTAATTTTTTTATCCAATGTAGAGGTTGGATGTGTTTCCATGCAGCGGTGTGACTCACCATGTCGACGAGCGCGATGTAGAGGAACATGCCGGCGGCGGCCGCGAACAGCCAGCGCGTGGCGGAGGGCGCGTGCCCCGCCAGCACGCCGCACACCATGCCTGCCAAGCACAGGGCCGAAGACAGTGCGTTGTAGCACACCGCGCGCTTCACAGACATGCCCGCCTTCAGCAGCACCGCGAAGTCACCTAAAATAATTGCGCAAGCTCGCTTGAGATACATGTTAAGTCTTGTTACCCCAGTAATTTCACTAGCTACAGCGCCCTTCAAACCGGAACACAGTAATATTTGCACAGTACTACTGTTTGTCGGCTGCAAGAGGCGCTGCAGTGGAAACCTACCCAGATGGTCTCTGGCAACAGAGACTTACTAGTTTAATAGGATGCATGTATTGCAGTTTTTTTCAATGGACAAAAATAAGTATAAAGCGGAGGTCTTCATTTGCGAGAGGTATGAAAGCTATATCCAGCAGTGGACCTCTATCGGCTGATGATGATGATGATCGAAGAAAGAATTGGAATGTAGGATGGAAGGAGACAAAAAGAGTGCAAGATGACTATGAGTAAACAAAGGAAATATAAATAAGTAGATGATAGTAAATGATCTGGATAAAAAAGGTCCTGACCGAAAATACGCAGAGGAGAATTATATATATATATATAGATTATATATATATATAATTCTACTATATACAATTAATAACATACTACCAGTTAACATATTCAGATACTTATACGAGCGTAGTGTACGTTTTATACGCTACCCTCATAGAACAGTAGTATTAAATGAGAAGCCAATTCACTAGTGGTGGACCTCTGTTACCAGAGACCGTCTATGCAGGTACCAGTGCTTTTTCTACTGCTGCCAACAAACAGCAGTATGCAGACATTATGTTCCAGTTTGAAGTGCGCTACAGCTAGAGAAATTCTCAACATTAGCGCCGTATTTGTTATAAGGACACATTTACCATTAGGTAAACGTTCTTAGGTCGAAGTGTAGGATGCCCTCCCTCCAGATGGACCGAAGACATCATCAGGGCGGTCGGAAGTGGGTGGATGCGAGAAGCTGAGGATCGCATTTGGTGGAAGACATTGGGGAAGGCCTATATCCAGCAGTGGATAAACAAAGGCTAATAATGAAACCTTCTTGCCTCGCCGTTTAGTACAAACCCTATGGAAGCTCATCAAGAGATAGGGAGTCCAAAATGTGGTATCTAGCAGGTCACACTTGAACAGTCCGCACACATGCATACAAATGTTTGTTTTTTACCTAATTCGTGAGGGAGCTCGTGGCACAGGACCGCTATAGCCGTGGAGAACCCGCCGGCGATGTTTGAAGCGAACGCAGCACCTGAAACAGCACCATTGACCATACAGACGACTGCGAGCTGGTTTCCGGTGGCAGACTAACCAGTCACTGATCTTTCAATACTCACCGATGGCCATGCCGTCAGTGAAATTGTGCAGGCCGTCACCCATGATGACCATCCAGGCAACGGAGGACATGGAGGAGGGCGGCGCGTGCACGTGCCCGTGCGCGTGAGAGTGCCCGTGGTGAGCGCGCGAGTGCTCCCTGTTCACAATAAAGATGATTAACGTGTGATGAAATCCATCCCAGAGTTCTGAAGGTCACTCCAGACGTGTTCCGGTAAGCTATTGCTAAGTTTGTGTTGTTACCTTAAAATGACAGTGTAGCTGTCGCCGTCCTTCAGGTCCTTGGCACCGTCTTCTTTGTGATTAATGTTGTTCATTTCCACTACCGCGGGGGTTGTCTCCCCTTTCAAGAGCCAGTCCTTCGCAGTCGGTTCGTTCTCTTTCCCTTCGGGATTCAAGGCATTGGAAGAGACCACGCTGACGGAGTTGTTGTGTTTCTTTACCGCCTTCGGACTTGGCGGGAGACCATCCCTCATATGATGTTCATCATGAGTGTCAGTGTCTATTTCATCATAACAGTAAGGGTATTCGGAGTACTTATGCTTGCAAGTTTTCGTCATAGGATCTCCTTTCTCATCCCTCTTGAATATCTTCATGATGTTGTTGGACGTTGAGTTTGCTATTGGTGTTTTAATGCCGTCTGAACAACCAACGGTCTCGTCTTTCAAAACTCGGACCCTTGACGGCAGTTTGTCTTCCTCCAACTTCTGGCGTCTCTTTCTCCACTCCACTACGACCGTTAGGCCTTTTTCAGTGAAGTAGAAGAAGACGACGCCTAACATTGCCGCCAAGCCTTTCCACATGCCGTCGTCGTGGGACGCTCGGACTTCGACGGCGCCGGTGTGATCGTGGTCGTGCTCCATGGGGCTCATGGCGTGCGGCATCAAGTGCAGCAGTGCATCGCCGCACAACGTGCCAACTGCCAGGGCCACGAGGAACTGCAGCAGGTGGTTGTAGTAAGTCTTGTGCATGATGGGTATGACGGCCACGCCGAGCAGCCCGCACGCGCTTATGGCCGTTATGCTTAGGGAGGAGTAGAGCCAGACGGCGTACATGTTTTTCGTGTACGCGTTCTCAACAGGCTTCAACTCCTTATCGTCTGTCCTCCTGCTGAGCAAGTTTAATTCTTTCACACAGCCCAACCTCTCGAGTGAGGTGGCGGCCAGCTTCTGGTAAAGCAAGATCGGGCATATCGCCTGCAACGTTTCGGCGGATACATATTTTTCCGCTTCGTGCTCACGGATGCTGTGTTCGTGTCCGTGATCGTGAGGTTTTAACCTCGTGTTCACCGTGGTGACGAGCTCGGCACTGCTCACGCACTGGAAATGAGAAAAATGAAATCATTGAGAAATTGAAATTCGATTTAAAACCTGTTGCAGAATCCAAACTGTTCAAGCTGTGTATACATTTCGCTTGTTTGTTTTGCATAAATTTCATGAATTGTAATTTTTTTTTTAACCAAGAAGAAAGATATAAAAAGAACGTTAATCTGGTGATGATAATTGATAATTTTGGTAGTTAGGATGTTTATACAACAAACTGTGCTCATCGCCTTGACTCAAATAAGTGTGACCATGGAAAGAGAGAACCACAATCTGCAAGCGAATAAGATACTTACATTGACGACATCTTCTTTAGGTTCAGACTCTCCATATATGTAGTCTTTGCGCTCGGCCTTCTGCACACCGCCTTCGACCAGCTTGTGCAGGTCCAGGTCCTCGAGCATTTTGTTGAAACCCGTCAGATTCATTGTCGTAGTATCGGCATCGCCGTACATACTAAATATCTGTTCTACGTACGAACTTGGGTTTACGTTCTTCACTTCCCTTCTCTGTCTTATCTTCTGCAGCTTTTGGTGGTATCGCAACCGGGATTCTATTCTTCTCTTGCCCAGATCCGCCACCATGTGCTCGGTGTGTTTTAGCTCGGGATCGTGTGACTGCACGCCTTTGTGTACGTCGACGTGCGAGCCGCAAGTGTGCGCCGCGCACAGCAGGCAGAACATGCACACGGTTACCAAGTGGTGAGACATCTTCACGATCACCACTACCAATGATTGGAAGTCTTACACTTGTGTAGTCTTCAATCCCGTAACCTTTTTATGCAACTGTCTTATTGTCAGGATCTGCACATAGCTCGATCTGTTGACAAATTAAATGTAATATTAACTTTGGTCCTTCGAGTCGGATAATTGTTTTTTTTTTATATCACACACACACACACACATATACATACATACATATATATATATATATATATATATATATATATTTGTATGTATATAGTATATATATATATATATATATATATATATATATATATAGATGACTTCGCCCATTTGATCATACACTACATACAAACCACACATACTTTTTATATTTTCTAAATAGTAATTATAATAAATATAAACGTATTGATACGTCTGTGTTGCTGGAGGCTGTCTATGGTACCACCGCAGCTTCCATTCCTATCACCGAACAGTGTGCAAACATTACTGGGTTCCGGTTTGAAGAGCGAAGAGATTTCCGCCTATATACAAGCTCATTACGATATCTCTGGAGCCATAAGGTCTACATATTAGAAATTTGGTAAGAATAATTCTTTAGCCGAATAGGGGCAGCTAAGAACGGATTTTACAAATTGTTACCCCTAAAGGGAGTCGCGGGGGTGTTGTGAAACAGCTAGACTACAATACAGCGTAGTAGTAAAGTAAACAATGAAATATTTAAGCTGATGTCAGCATATTGTAGCGGCTGATAAATTTTTAAAATTTTGTTTATAAATTGACAATTCATCGAATAACGTTCGAGCGTAATAAGCGACGTGAGATCACGTCGGTGACAGCGAGCCGTATGACGCAAATACACGTCAACAGTTACGAACGGGCGGTGGCTTACATTCCGCACGGTCTCATGTTCACGACGGATTGAACCCGACACTGGTGCAACATTACAGTGCAGTTTCACGTGAGATGGTAGCTGATGAAATATGCCTGTTGGGTAACTGATGAAACTTCTCGAAGGTCAACGATGGCAGAGACAACATTACCCTTCCCCTTTTAGGCACTTATTACATATTAGTGATGGTAGGACTCTGTTGCCGGTGACCGTCTACGTAGGTACCACCGTAGCAGCCCTGTAGTCTCGGGTTATTAAAAATAGGACCAAGGTATTCCCTGCCTGTTGTACAAGACGACTAAAAAGGTCCGCGGGTACTTGGACTTTGTGGGTGGGGGCTGCAAATGTATGGTGGTCTTGTATTTGCCGTAGCACAGCGTAGGTGATAAGGAGGGCTTTGCCCTATGTAAGAGTGCAGGCGGCATCGGTGCGTTCCGTAAATCACGGAACCCCTACTGATGCCCTGAGGGAGAACACCGAAGGGTTTTAGTGCGCATAGGCCTCACATAACCTTGTCTTCTCCCCAGAAGCAAAGTATATTTTAAGATTTCCCCGCGATAAAAAAAAATAGCGTACCACCTTAGCGCTCATTCCCTGATCCAAACTGTAGTTGTGCAGACATTACTGTGTTCCGGTTTCAAGGGCATTATAGCTAGTGTAATTATTGGGGGTAACGGGATTTAATAATCTATATCTCAAGACGATGAGCACAATGTGATGTAGTGCTAGTGACACTTCGTCGCATAAAGAAATATATGAAAAACATAAAACAAGACACACTGCATACACTAGCTCCTTAAACCAATCTAAATAATTTCTCGACTCGCTCAAAAGATACGCAACCCTTAACTTTATTTTTAAGTATAGATAAGCACAAAGATTGCTGGTAGTGTGCATATCCGACTCGAAATCTGTACAGGTCCCTGCTCACACGGCGCCGTGTAGTCGGCCCCTGATAAGCGGGTACACTTCAAAAAGATAGATAAAAATCTAACTAAATAGTATCTTCTCAATTCACTCAAAAGTACGTAACTATGCCGAATTGAAATTGGACAGTTTAAGTATAAATAAGCATAGTGCTGTGTCTGATGTATACACAAGCTGTGGTAATTTGTTGTGCATCTTCCCCATGTGCGTAACGTGTCGCGCTTATCAATATTAACGAGCTCAAGTAATGGAGATGTGACCGAAACCGCATCCTCTCTTCCGCTGCGGACTTTTCAATTGTCCCTTTATATTTTTATAAAGAAGTGAAGAAAGGGCTTAACAAAAACATCTTGCTTCCATGATCAGGGTTATTTGAGATTTACACCCACTAAAACCCTACCGATGGTCTTCTTCAGCGCGTCAATAAAGACTCCGGGAATTTTCAAGGTACGGACACTCAAGGAAGACAGGATTCTGTTTAGCTCCCTCATTGGGTTAAAGCAAGTACTACACTCCCGTATTTGTTGTCTTACTCACTCAATTGCTTTTTTAGAATGTTGATATATGTTTTTTAATTACTAATCAAAAAGCCATAACTAAAGCAATCAATCTTCTCGAATAAGAACTGTTGGGTATCCAACATGTTCTATATTAATATATATATATATATACTACATGAGCTGTGCCGCGCCTGTTTTGCTGACCGTAATAGCACCGCAACTCCCTTCGGGGAAATAATAAATTCTTAATTGACCTCTAAATGGTAGAAATAATATTTTTATAAAATTTTGAGTGTTTACGTGTAATATTTTCGGAGATATCGGAATGAGTTAATGAAGCACTGGATATCTTCTATGCATATATATATATATATGCTAGTGAAAGCCCGGCAGTCAACAGAATCGACTGCTGTCTAGTTACATTAAAATCTAATTATTATCAGTGTTTAATTATTATGGAAATAGAATTTAACAATGATAATTGCACGCATGGTATCAGTGTGTATGGACTATTTGGATTCCGCGCCAACTTCACTCCAGTGGCTGGAACTGTTACACAACAAATCAATCAGCTATCGGCGACAAACTGACACACTTAAGCTGCATATGAATATGATATATATATACACGACACCTCAACCTCAATCATCATCATCAATCGATAGACGTCCACTGCTGGACATAGGCCTCCCCCAAGTCTCCACATCGATCGGTTCTGCGTCACAGTCAGCTTGGTCTCCGGCAATGTTGGGCACTATGGGCCGTTGTTGGGGGTCGTTCATATGGGGGGTTTTGTGCAATTTCCCACCGCGCTGCTTCAATGTGGATTAGTGAGAGCCAGGGTCCCGTTTGTTGATTAGCAAGGTGCACCATGAGCAGGTGAGGTTGGTTTGGGTCCCGTGAGTTGTGGTGCGGGACTCTTAGTAGGGCCATTATTGAGGTAAGGGGGATACCTCAATAGTGGCCCTATATAAGAGTCAGAAAATATTTATGATTAAACATTAAAATGGGTAAGCAGTGTAATGATGTGAACAGAGATTGGAATTCTCCATTCATTATCAGTAACAGCGAATTGACGGCAGTTCAAACAAGTAATGATAGCATTTATGTTGATGAACTTATGATGATGATTTTCCTGATCACAATGCCGTGTAGATGTTTCTTTCCCCGTCGTTTCATAACCTTGTGCCAAATGTTCGTTGGCCAGTCGAACGTTTTGAAGTCAATTGAAACACTTCAACGGAACGGTTACTCCTTATTGATCTAACTAATCTATGAAAATTATCAGAATATAGTAAACCTATTGGTGGTAGGCATCTGTTGCCGGATATCGTCCAGATACTACCACGGCTCTTATATGTGCCGGAAAACAGTTGTAAGCATAATATACTTTCGGGGACACTGTAGCTAGTGAAAGTTACTGGGGTAAAGAGATTTAATATCTTATGTGTCAAAACGGTGAGCACAATGTGATGCTGTGTATATCATCCTAACTAGAGCCATGTTGTTATGGGTAGGCGTGCTGCTAACTAACCATCAGGTGAAAGTCTCACTCGTCTGGTCGCTTTGGAAGAAAGTAAAGGTAAAGCGGTGTAAGGAGTTTCGTCCAACATCTTACGGAGCCCAAGTCAACCTCACCTGCACGCGGTACACACTGCTGAATAGCAGACGAGCCTCTGTCCACCCACCAACTCGCACTGGGCCAGCGTGGTGGGTCCAATTCCCCTCAATGAACTCAAACAAAAGACGGCCCTAAGTGCCCGGTGGGACTGGTGGCCGTGCCGATCATAACGGAGGATCGATCGTGGTGGAGAACATTGAGGGAGGCCTAAATCCAGCAGTGGACGGACGTCCGTCGGATGATAATAAATGAATGAAAGATAAAGCCAACAACTGTACACTATGAGATAAATGATCTTAAATATACAGATATCCATTCATGTTCTATAAGTATGTAGTGTATCACCATGACCTAATCGAAGATAATAGAATACTTCAGTAATAGCACGACTATTAATCGTGGCAGGTCATAAGATGTACCAATGAGAGATGGACAAAGCAAGTAACGTAGCGGGATGGACCAAATGGAAGAAGAAAAGTTGGGACGAGAACGAAGAAAGGATGGTTAAGTAAGATAAAAGAGTGGTTAAAGAGATGAGTAGGCCTTAAGCCAGAACAGGATGAGGAGGAGTTTGTTGTACATATAAATTAAGTACGAAAGTTTTAATAAAAACATTTGCTTATTATTATGGCGGCCGATTTACCAGGTGAGTAATAGGTGGGTGATACTACAATAATTTGTGACACCAGGATCGAACCAAGGGCCTCCAGATAAACGCTCAATCACTGACTGAATGGCAGTTGATATCAATATATCATTCAATAAAACAGCATCTATACTTTCGGTGTTTGTTAGTGTTTTTTTTTTTTTTAATTTCTTTTTAATGAGTAGGGTCAATTGAATGATCGCAAGCGGAACGTAACGCCGCCGAAGCAGCGGGGGAGCAATCGATTCGATACGGCGCTGATTGTTCGCTAACGAGCCATTTAACTGCAGCTGACGGTCAAGCACTTTCAGGCAGCGCGAAACTGATGCCACGGTTCCATTCATTGAGCCGTCGGGAAAATTGGTTCCTCTAGACCAGCTACCTATACTCAACCGGCGGCCCGCCGGACTTTCCGTTTTTCTTTTTTTATTCAATTAAGCGACGAGACAAGCCAAACGTTTACTTGATGGTAAGCGATACCACCTGCTCGAGACTGAAGACATTGAGTTTCGCTACCCCAGTAATTACACTAGCTACATTACATTTTGTATTTCACGTCTATCGGTTAAAAAATTATATACGAGTTAAATCTTTTCGTAGATTGATAAATCTTTACTATATAGCCAAGCCAATAGAACACACAAATGCACACACACACACATTAACAAACATAAGAATTTTCCTTATATAATGGCATTAACTAGTTCTTCCACAAAATGTGAAAAGTTCGCGGAAACCTTAGAATAAAAAAAATCGCGACACTATGGCTAAAGCGCTTTTGTGGTGCCAAAGAAAAAAAGGTTGAATACCACTGCTTGCTACCGTCTAGATATGTATCATCGCAACCCCAGTCAAACAACAGTATGTAAACATTACTGTTCCGGTTTGAATGGCGCTGTAGCTAGTCTAATTGAAGTGACGAGATTTAACATCTCAAGTCTCAATGTAAGTATAGTCTGCTGCTGTGTTCATCATCTTAACGTCACGTGGTTATAGTATAGACTTAAATATACATATCATCATCGTGATCAGCCGATAGACGTCCACTGCTGGACATAAACCCCCCCTAAATATCTTCACGTTCGTAGGGGTTCCATATGTGGGGATTTGGGCCGTTTCCCACCACGGTAGCTCAACGCGGCTTGCCCACTACCAGCAGGTGAGATTGACTTGGATTCCGTGAGGTGTTGTGCGGAAACCCTTACACCCCCTATCAGTGCTTAACATGCGTATTAAAAACAGCACATAGAAAGCTTTCATGCAATGAAGTACGAGTATATAACATCATTATGGTGGGAATGGGCAGGTTCCACTGGAACTACTACAGCCCTCCTGCTGCTTAACAGTACTGTGTTCCAGTTTGAAGGGCGCTGTAACCTAGTTACATTATAGTTTTTTTTATTCAACGAAACAACGAGATTCAGGATTACCTTGAGACATAATTTGTATCGTTGTAAGCGCTGAACACTCTTCAAACCGGAACACAGTAATCTTTGCACACTGCTATTTGGCTGCAGAAAAAACAGCTGCGGTGATACCTAGACGGTTTTAGAGACACGAGTTTTAACAGGATGCACCACAAGCAGGTGTGGTTTGGCTGTGAGTTGTATGAGACCCATTACACTCCATATATATATATATATATATATATATATATATCTTTACATAAAATAATAGTTATTAGTAATAAAATTTGACACATGACCTCATTTTGTTGTAGACACACACACCCACATATATATATATATATATATATATATATATGTATATACATATAATGATGTAAGCTAGGAGTGCCAAAAGCTATATTTAAACTTTTCGCATCGATTTCAGTTTACTTTTAACCTTTACACGAGCAGCGATATTTCGCCGCCTATCGTCAAGTTAAAAAGTTAACCAGTTAAATACAAAACTTAACCACAACACGTATATACATATACTACCTAAACATTTGTAGTCGAATATTTCGATTTAACTGGAGCTTTGGACAGTTAAATAAATTCGGAACGTTCACCTGATGGTAAGTGATCCGCCCGCCGATAAAAACGTGGCGTTAGTTAGGATGATATACACTGCGAAGCATTGTGCTCATCGTCTTCAGACATAAGAGGTCTCAACTCAGTAATTCTATTAGCTACAACGTCCTTAAAACCGGAACACGGTATGTTAGCAGAATGTTGTTTTGCAGCTTAAATAAGAGCTGCAGCTTAGGTCTCCGGCAACAGAGACGTACCCCCACTTAATGTTGTATTGTGCAAACATTCTGAGGCCATATTGGGGTGGTCAAGTCGTTTCAGGTCCCACACGTCCCGTTTCTTGTTGGTCAAATGGAATGCTGATAATTTTTTTTAATGTTTAAGATGAGACGAGCGAGACGTTCAGTTGATGATAATAACACCATGTCCATAACGTGGCGCTAGTTAGGGTGACATACACAGTACAAAACGAGATTCAATATCTTAAGAGTCAAGGCGACGAGCGCAATGTGGTACAGTGTATATCATCCTAACTAGCGTTACATACCATCAGGTGAACTTCTTGCTTGTCAAGTGTTTTATCGAATAAAAAAAAACCGCATTACGCTTGACGCATTGAGGCAAATGATGTTAAATCTCTTACAGGAACACATTTATGTTTCATCATCATCAGCCGATAGACATCCACTGCTGGACATGGGTCTCCCCTAAAGACCCCCTCATCAACTGGTCCTGCACTGCTCGCATTCTGCGGCTCCACGCAACCTTACAATCAGCATGGCTTCCGGCACCGTCAGGCACCAAGGGGTGTCGTTTGTAGGTGAACATATAGGGCGGATTGGGGACATATGACACGCTTATTTTGGTGTAATGTGTGTACAAAAAAAAAAGGTTAAACGACTAAAAAAAAAGAGAGTACAACGGTTAGTGAACGTGCGATGTAGATAACGCAACGTTAGCAAGTCAGTGGCACTTTATTATCGACTTCCTGTCTGTAGACGAAAAAACTAGGTGCCAAGGAAGTGCCAAATACACAAACATATTTTCGCAACACAACCACGTATCGATAACGCCGGTTTAAAAGTATATCACGACCACTCCACACCGGCACTCGAGATTAGATATAAGTTGTTACTTGCTTATGACATTAAAGTGCCGTGGTAGTGCAATAAATATATTAATATAATATCTTAAAATACCTAACAATCAAAAAAATGATTATATAAAAAACTTATCAAAATAACAACTTAATTTTTTTTTTTATTCAATGACGAGCAAAACGTTCACCTGATGGTGACCTTTCCCCTATAACAACGTGGTGATAGTTAGGGTGTTATGCACTGCACGATATTGGCGTTAGCCGCTTCGAGACAGTATATTGTCTCGTTACCCCACTAATTTCACTAACTACAACTCCCTTCTCTTATCCCTTCAATCCGGAACACAGAAATGTTGGAACACTACTATTTGGCGGCAGAAATAAAAGCGGTGGTTCCTATCTAGGCGATCTCTGGTAACAAAGACTGTCAGACTAACAAAGATTTGTCAGACTGTTTGTTTAGCGTAAACACTGAAACGTCTGAAACGAATTTAACGGAAACTATTGTACAGTTAGCTAAAGATATAACGAGTAACAGACTAGAAAAAAATTATTAGTATAACAAAAAAAAATTTTATCGTTAAGTTTTCACATTCATAAATAATGCTCATTGTCAGCCAGAAGACGTTTATCGTTGGATATAGCATTCAATGACTTCTTATAACCTTCACCAGATTGTCATCTCTGCTCACACACACCCAAAAACAGTGAAAATACAAAAAAATAAAGTGTCCAGTACAACTATTAATTATTCACTGGTGGTAGGTCCCTCTTGCCGGAGACCGTCTGGGTACCATCGCAGCCCCTATTATTGCCGTCAAACAGCAGTGTGCAAACATTGATTTGTTCCAATTCAAAGGTTTCAGACGTCTTCTTGCTGTGTTGGATTATAAAAAAACACTAAAAATTAAAATCGAAAATTGTCCAGCTTCTCCACTTTATCGTTGGTTAAAAACTAAAAAATGCCACCATTTAGATTCGCACTCCATTTTAATGTTAATTTATCAAATTACATACTGCATATTAAATATTTATCATTAATAAACAGCAAAGCCGATCAACAAAGAAAATTATTATTATATACGAGTCATGTGGAAGCGATGCGTTTCAAGTGAACACGTTATAGAAAACCTGACGTTGTGAATTATGTTTACTTTTGTAATTTAAACCTAAAGCTATATATATATATATACTATGATAAAGCAAAATATAATTCAACCACCGGCATCGCGGTGGCAGCATTCAGAACCTCAGTCCTGTAGTCTCGGGCTAGTAAGAATAGGACTAAGGTAAGCCCTGCCTGTCGTAGAAGGCGACTAAAAGGGTCTAGGAGTTTCGCGGGCCTTGAGGGTGAAGGCCCTCTTATTGCTCAACCAGCGAACTTGCGTGGGACAGCGTATGGCTCAGCCATGATGCCGAGATGAATTGGGTCTCTAATCAATTGGTCCTCGGAGACGTGTTAACACAAAGTGTAGAGAGGCACCGGTGCGTTCTATTAGAGATCCCGAGGTCTCTTCCATTGTACTGATACAGAGCACCGAGGAGGTTTTAGTGAGTAAGAATCTCACATAACCCTGGCTTTAACCCAGAAGCAGGGTATCATTCGAAGATTTCCCCCTCAAATAAAAAAATATTTTATGTCTCAAGATGACGACCGCAATGTAGTGCAGTGTGTAACATGCTAATTAGCGGTAAATTGTTACGGTCGGGCGCATCACTTATCATCAGGTGAACATCACGCACGTCTCGTCGCTTCATACTAAAAAAAAATTTCGAATATCCGAGTCCAAAAAAAAATTGTTTACAAATATGAATATGCGTATTTAACATGTAGAAAAAATTGGTGGTATCTCTATGTAATCAAATCTCTTTCGCGTTAAGGATTACACTTATCAAGTTTTTATATATCATTGAATAATCCTTGAATTTTTGTCCATTTTGATCACCAGCCAAGAATAGGTTGGCGCAAACCTCTCGATGCCCTTGGCCAACGGCCATAGGCCCATTATTATTAACTATCATTAATAAACCAATCGATTTTTATGTTTCAATTATTAGGATAGTATATTATATATTTAATCTATGAAGTAAATATACCGTCTATCTATCATACCTTTCTATGAAGTAAATGGTCTCTGAAAATGGTAACGATTCAACTCGAAAGGAGCATAAAACTAATTACAATCCGAATCAATACATGCGTAGAACGTAATTAAAAACTTATAAGAGAAGGACACGCTAATTAAAAAGGAAAATCTAGAATCATGAAAAATGTGTGAAAAAAAGACCTAAAGTATAATAAAATTCACTTACAATTCGTCGAACACTTAACAGCTTCGTTATTCGATATGCTGAGGTAACGAAAGAAGGTCCTTGAATGCTCTCCGTTACTCGTTATACGGCGTTATAATACATTGCACTCAGCTCACATCCAACGAACGAAAGGGATAGAGAACAAAAGGCGAATTAATACGGACTTTAAAATCACGCCACAATGAACTTTAACGGCATACAAATAAAGCACAATTATTGCGAAATCTTTTGAACTCTGAACATGTACGAAATTAGAATCCAGTGGACAAACAAAATTGAATCTTATTTATATAAAAATAGAGTGTAAATAAACTGTATTTGGTTCATATTAGAAATTCCTGTCAGTTGTATGGAATGTATATGTTATGTACGAAGCAATAAGGGCGTGTGAAGCGGTAAAAACGATACGGAAAAACAACGCAAAGCAATCGCATTTTTACCCGACATGAGTCAGCTAGACGTATTACGGCTAACGAAATATGAACTCGTTAGCCGATATGAAATGAGGACTGAAAATTTGCACACGATTTCATTAGATTATTAAAAAGTTATGTTCAAACATTACCGAGTTCAGTTTAAAAGGTGCTAATGAAATTAATAGGTAAAGATTTTAACATTTTTTATCATCAATCGATGACCAGTGTGATCCAGTGTATACACCCTAACTAGCATCAAATGTAGGTAGTAGTCAGTGAGGTAAATGATAGAACATTAATTATTAATTTTAAACTACCTAGATTTTAATATATATTCATTGCATCGTTACATAGTAAAAAACTAAGCGATTATTATATGCGAATATCGGACTTTTATGATGTTAATAACATAAGTCCAACGTTCAAATCTGGAGCCCCACGTGAGGTATGGAGCCCCGTTTTCACTTAGCATTGTGATAATTGTGGTCAAATGTGAGCGTATTGTATATGGAAAAAAATGTATTCGTAATTTGTGTCGCTATCTTAAGCTATTGTTTCACAATATTCACGCTGCTTTAACGTAACCGTAAACGTTACACGCGACAATGGACTTGTTTGTAATCATGCAATTTTTTATACGTAATACGGTGTAGGTTATTTATTACATCAATACACCAGTAAGCCATTCATTCGTATGGGGTCAGTGATGGTTAAGTCTCCGTTGCCGGAGACTGTCTAGGAACTGCCGCAGTTCATTTCTGCCGTCAAGCAGTAGTGTGCAAAAATTACTGTATTCCGATTTGAACGGCACTGTTATCACCATCTTAGATCGATGTGTCCTTCGTCGGACTTAGATCTCTTCCAAAGTTCTCCACGCCACCGTAGCTAATGATATTACTGGGACATATAGTGCTGTGTATATCATCCTAACACTAGTGGCGCGTCTCGCTTATTTCGTCGAAAAAAAAAAACAAAATGAAAAAGACATCAAAATCTGATCGCACTACCCACATAAAGCTACTGGATTTATTCTTCACAAGCACACTTCACCATCTACAAACACATTGTCCCTTTTTTTTGTCTAGTGCGAAATCTTTAAAAGATAACCTGCTCCTGGGGGGCAAGACTGGGAATTGTATTGATTTAAACTCCTTCGGTGGTCATCCTTAGCACCATGCAAGAGATATCGGGATCTCCTACAGAACACAAGTGCCTTTCCGTACTGCGACTAAACTCGTCCCGGGGAGGGCCGTAACTCTCCCTAGCCCCTTCCCTTTGCTACGACAAGAACGCGATCGTACTTGTCGTATTCGTTTAATGGGCTATAAGGAGGACCTCAATCTTCAAAGCTCACGAACTGGAAAATTCTTTTAGTCGCCTTCTACCACACGCATGGCCTACCTTAGTCATATTCCTAATAACCTGAGACTAGAAAGCAACTATCACTTGAATTTAAGCTAAATTTAGTCGAGAAGAGAAGGGGGTGTAAGGGGTCCCGCAGAACAACTCAAGGGACCAAAGTCAACCTCACCTGCTCGTAGTGCACCTTGCGGACCAACAAACGAGGCTCTGGTTCCCATCAACCCGCATTGGGCCAGCGTGGTGGGAAATGGCACAGCTCCTTCCATATGAACCCCTACAAACGTGGAGATCTTTGCAATAGGCTTGTGTCTAGCAGTGGACTTCTATTGGCTGATGATAACGATTAGTCGAGAATCAATTTAAAAAAAAAAAGATTATTTATTCCATCCATCAAAAATATACCGACATACAAACACAACGTCCGACCCTCCTTTCCGAATACGCAGACGGTTCAACCGACACACACAAGCGACCTTCCATCGGACCGTTGAACCGAAAATGGCCGCCGTAGTGAATTATTTTTTTTTTGTTAACACAACTCTTAAACGAGCTCGTCTACCGAACCAATCGATCGAACAAAATTGCTCCTTATCGGAAAGCAGTAAGGGTCGTTTGGATAAAAAAAGCAGTAAATCAACCCAGACAGATTTGAACGCTTGTGTTATTTTATTTTCGAGACTTTTTTTTTCCAAGTATCATTAATAAGTAAGTTGGATGGCGAATTGATTTTTTTTTTAATAATAAACAATAATTTTATGTTCAAGAGCTGGTCATTGAACATTTGGTAAAACAAATTATCCATATAACAATTACAGCGTTTACTAGTAATAAGGCTTTACTAAGGGGATGGGATTTGCACATCACTATTTCGCTGGTGTAAAAATACGTACGTTTGTACTTCTATACTATACTATCTTCGTCGAGCTGCTGGTGGTAAGGGGGAGAGTGAGGCACAATTATGCACAGCAATTAATAAGATATTGAAGGATAAATAGACTGAAGCCGTGAGAGCTTTGCAAGGCATACATAGACCTCGAGAAGTCGCAGGTTCGAGCACCACTGAACTCAAACATCGAAGGAAAATCTCGTAAGGAAACCGACATGTTCCATGACCATTTGTATGAGAACGATCGACCCGCACTTGGCCAACGTGGTGGATAAATAACCTTAGCTCTTTACTATTGAAAGGTCCCAATTATAGAAACATAACAATGATATTACTCAAATTTAAAGCCGGAAGTCAATACATTAAAGTATTGGGAGAGTTAAACAAACACGAGTATACAGTAAAGTTAGTGTTAAGTAATGTGAAAATAACTTACGATTCGCATAACAAGACGTACAAAAGAGTTATGCGGGAATAACTTGCAACCGTTTAAATAGCACGGAATATATAATGAAAAGGGACAGGTGTGATCGCGCCGGTATTATACTTAGTGTTCAGTACAAAGATTAGTTTTTTTTTTCATCAATAATTAAAAAAATTGCGATAAAAAAACGTGCAACTTAAATTTTATAAGTAAACAGCATATTTAAGTAATGAAAATAAAAAATGATGATGATGATGAATTTTTTAAATGGAATCTATTGTAGTGTCTAAATACAAATAGTAAATAGCGGATGGGACGATCACCTAATGGTAAGGCCTGTATATATAACTAACCGCTTAGTTAGGATAATGTACACTACACTATACAATAAAATTTCATAATTCCGCTAATGTCTTATTTAAATGTGTAGACGATATTAAATAAACAATAAATTTAGAACGTTAATCATATTAGGAGATATAGAGCATCAGTTCAAACGCGGTAGAAGTGAAACTTTCTGTTCTCTAACGTCTCTCTCTTTCTCACTTCTTCATACATCTCTTGACATATTCAAAGTGTTGTATAAAGTACAGACATCTTCCACAGTATACAGAGTATGTAAACCACGGGGACAGGGTAGTGAACGCACTACGAGCCAAAATACAAAAAGGAGACGAAGGATAGAAAGACTATATAGAAACTAGTTTTATCTCATTTTCTGACACCTTAAAACCCTACCCTTTATAGTTGTCTCCCTTCCGTTACACTTTCGTATATAAACAAAAAAATTATGGTAATAAAATATGAAGTTAGGACGAAGATAGATTACCGTAACATACGTTTACTGGTGGTAAGGTCTCTGTTGCCGGAGACCGCCTAGCCACCGCAGCGCCTATTGCAGCCGACAAGCAGTACTGTGCTAACGTTAGTGTTCTGGTTTGAAGGGCGCTATAGCTAGTGTACTGGGGTAACGACAATATCATATGTCTCAGAGCAACGAGCGCAGTGTGGTGCAGTGTGTACCATTCTAGTTAGCGCCGCGTCGTTATGAGCGGGCCTATCCTTTACCATCAGGTGAACGTCCCGCTCGACCCGTCGCTTAATAATATAATAAAAAAAAACAATGTATGGACTTTATTACCAGTAATCGGTACCCTAAAAAGACATATTATTGTGTAATAACAGTCAGGCTTTGGTACCACGATACAAAACAAAAAAAAAAACAAAGCCAAAGAGAATTCATATTGAGCACGCTCATTAACATAATAGGGGTAACAAATTACTCTGTGACGACATCACTACATTCATCATATCGAAGGTTAATATTATATGAAATGTATACACTACGTCCGGTTGTATAGACAATTTGTACAACATATTAAAAACACTTACTACTTGTAAGTAAACAGTGTAAACAAATAATTTAAAATGGTAGATACTATTTCATTGGTGGTAGGTCTTTGTTGTCAGAGGCCTAGTTACCGCCGCAGCACGTATTGCCGCCGCCAAACAATACTATGAAAATGCCCTTGAAGCCGGATCACAGTAGTATGTGAAATTATTGAAGTAACGAGGCAACATCTTATGTCTCACGACGCGCACAATGTGGTGCTATGCATACCATTCTAATGCCACGTTATGGGCAAGCGTATCACTTATCATCAGGTGAACGCCCCGTCGTCTCGTCGCTTGCTTGAATAAAAATAAAACAGTAGTGTGCTAACATTACTGTGTTCCGATTTGAACTGCGCTGTAGCTAGCGCAATTACTACTGTACGGAGAGATGGCGACGAGCACAATTTGGTGTAGGGTATATCATTCTAACTAGATTCACATTATTATTAACGGATTATATTGCTTTGTCGAATAAACATAGTAACCATAACTTCTATAATAGCTAACTAATATAATACAGATAGACGCGGTTCGCGTTGTAAGTGATGCAGTGTATATCATCCCAATAACACGTTGTTATTGGCATTCGTTTTGCTTACCGAGGTGAACGCACTGAAGAATTATTTGTTTTATCGCACAAACCTAAAAAACACTGGCAGTTAAAAAAGAAAAAAACAAAAGCGATTAATATGATTGATACTGTACTCACTGTATGTTCTGTGTATATACGAGCGCATCACTGACGGACGGCCGGTGTTCGTGTCGGTGTTCGCGTTCGGCGGCCGCCGCGGGCCGAGTACACGTAACGCGTTGTACGACGACAGCGGCGCGGCGCGGACGATAACGCGCCCGTTAGCGGGGCTGCCGTAACGCACGCCGGCGTTACGCGGCCACAGATTGTGTAACGCGGACACGGCGGTAGACGAAAAACATTTATTTTTTTATTCAATTAATCGACGCGACAAACTAGACGTTCACCTGAAAATAACTAATACACCCATAACAACGAAGCGCCAGTTAGGATATACACTGCTCCGTATTGCGTTCCTCGCCTGAGACATAAGATGCAAGTCTCGTTACCATATGCGCATAACAACGTGTCGCTAATCGCGATGGTATACACTGCACCTCGTTGTGCTCGTCGCCTTGAGATATAGGTCGTCTCGTTACCGCAGTAATTCCAATAACTATAATGTCATTCAACCTGGAACGAAGTAATATTTGGCAGCAGATATAGGCGCTGCGGTGGTACTTACTGCTGCGACCCATCAAACTATACAGTCATAATTAAATCAGCAACACATCATAATGCAAAACAGCTCGGACTCTGTGTGGATGACGAAGATAATTTTGGAACCAAAACGTCCTTTGGATTGTACGGTAAATTGAAAGAATAGAAAAATGGTTGAATTATACAATTATAAATGTATTTACGATATGATGAAATTAAATTTGGTGCTATATATTGTAGCGTTCCTATCAATGCCGTATACCACCAGGACAGATCAAACCGGATCTTGCTAAAATGTATATTAAAAAATATTTTTTACATCAATCGAACATTTGCTATCTTTACTAAAATGTTACTTTGTATTTAAATTTATTACTTTCTTTCTCTGTTGTACTTTCCTACTTCAATAAAATAATTGTAATTCAACAATAGTTACATTCGATAACATAATACGTGGATATATGTGACGTCATAAGAGCTGGTCCAACTAACATTGGAACGATTTATGGGTATTACTTTATTACTAAGCTGAAAACGTAGCGCCAGGAGACTCGCAATCGCTTGATTTCAAATTATGGGAGACGAATGCCAGATGATTATAATATTAGTCTTTTGTGCTAATAAATTAACTTTGTCCAATTTCCGATAAGAGAGAGAAACTACTTGGAATGTGTAACTTTTAAATGATCTAATATTACGAAAATGGTTACTTTATATTGAATACTATTTGAAATTAATTATAAATAAAATTATTAAGAGGCTAGACTTTACCATTTACTGTATACAAGTTACAACGATTTAATAATTGTTTTCTTTCATGTTACCGCATACATTTCGACACGTGCCTCGGTGAGGTAGAGCGTGTCAGTTTGTTGCCTTTTTATCACTCTGCGGACGTGCGTTGATATATGACGCACCGCTGCCGCTGGCCCGGGTAGAAACGAACGCCGTAACGCAACGTTGGAGGCCGTATAATACGATTTTATGGCGAACACCTTCATTCCGTTCACTTTCGCACACGATACGTTGCCATATAATAATGTTGGTTATTCGCGCAGCTAAGTTCTTATAAATAATACGTTCTCCTCACTTGTATTAGTCCTCGAAGTTAATGAAAAAGTAAGGACCTCAATTACAATAAAAGCAAAAATTTATACATTTTATTAGACGTAGATCTATTGCTTCTAGAAGACGATGTCTGGGATAGAGCGATGTGGGAAGAAAAAGCATGTAAGCAGATCCCAATACCAAAAATAAAATCATAGTACTCTCTCAATGAAGAGGCACACACAAGTGAAACTTATATCCATAAAAACAAATCAAAAGTGGAGAAAAAATACATATACAAATATTTAGTATAGTACTATATATATGAATACTTACAGTTCATTTAAATTCATGCAGCATGCATGCGGGCACCCATCCGCTATTAATGCCCGTAAATCAATGGCTAATGGAAGAGCATTGTGCTATGGTCGTTAAGCCCATAAAGCAACGTTGGCAACGCGTTGCTGCTCGTATTACCAAAGGTTGAATTACCAGTAACGCAGTAGAGTATCATCATTGTCATCGTGTGGATTAAGTCTACAGCTGGACTTACGCCCGAAATAGCTGGGTACATAATGTTAACTATATATCTATTCTAGGTAATGAGCATACAAAAATACTAAGGTCATAGAGACATAGTCTAAAAAATTGCTTGACTTTAGATGCAATGGGCAAAGGCACATTGATCGTGGCACGGCCTATGGGATGGGATTGTCAAGTCCTCAAGAAGCAGTGGTGTACAGGTAAACGTTATGCTGGTGGCTCACGTGAAAGTAGCCTGATGTGACAGTATCTTCAGCAGAAAAAACTTACGAGCTAATGATGCAAATTTTAACAAGCAAATTATAACTCTGAAGAATCTTAAATATGCACAAAATGGCGTCTTATTTATTTAGGACAACTTTCTAATTATATACTCACGTTAATCAAACGACACGATCAGATCCAACCGACGCACTGTTCAAAAACCCGCCACAACTGCTGGGGATGGCGGGCATCCCGAAACTGATAAGCGTCACACCACCGGGCGCCATTTTATATTGAAAAGCGCGGGAAAAACGAAACACAGCAATGCGGAAACAGGAAGGATGCGTTTTTACAATGCGATCGAGATCGGACGCTCCATTAGGCAAATTGTTAGCGCCCTTTGTTGAGAGCGAACCGTTGGTGTTTTTTTTTTTCAGTCAAATTGATTTTGACGCGACGCAAAAAAAATACAACAAACCCATACAAATGACTTTAACGGATTGTCTACCACAGTAATTACTGTGTCGTGCACGCCAACTTCTAGCTCAGTTTCCTATTAACACAAAATACTTACTACTGCTTAGTTTGGTTTGATTGTGATACTGATTTGGACCCCAAGGCATCAATATCGAGCAATTTGGGAGTCTCTTAAATTTATGAAATAAACATGTGATAAGGTAGTTCTACAATAACTGGCTTTACGCGATACTGGCACTGGTGTTTATGTATTTTTTTTATACAATGAAGCGACGAGACGAGCGGGACGTTCACCTGATGGTAAGTGACACGCACAATCATAGTGACGCGGTGCTAGTTAGGATGTTATACAGAGCACTACATTGCATTCGTCGCCTGAGACATAAGATGTTGACTCTCGTTATCCCAGTAATTTCACTAGCTACAACTCTCTTCAATCCGGAACACAGTAATATTTATAAACTGCTGTTTGGCGGCAGAAATAGGAGCTGCGATGATACCAGTGTAGCTACCAATATATGTAGGTAGCTGAATAAAATTATTAATAGTGTGTGGGTGGTAACCGGTGACATTATCAGTATTAATCAAAATGACGAATGAAAGAAAACATCGTGAAGGAAGTGATATGTTCCAATAACGGCAGCTTTCTTAGGCACATAACATCCAACCCGCATTTGGTCACCTTGGCGGATAAATGACCCTGATTCTCTCCTTCTGAATGTCAGCAGTCCCATTGAAACATTAAGTGGGCTGTTCATTATTTTATTATAATCGTAATGGTCTTTCGCTACACAAAAAAAAGTGGGAGATCCCAGGAGCCTCTCATAACGCACTGAAGGAATTCTGAGAAGACATCTCACCCTCAAACCAAATAGATATCCTTTACAATAATAAATTTTCCGTGCCACCACCGCGTGAGCTGCAGGGCTATAAAGCCTTGCATTAATAGCATGTGAGCGGATAAAGCCTTACAAGGCCTATTCTGGTGCCTAGGTAAGTACATTAAGTGTTATGTACAGAGTCTAGGTTGAATTATCTCAACTAATTAAATCTAATGATAAAACAGTACGATGTATGGAAGAGAACAATCTAAATAACCCCCTTCCGGTGTGGGAATCGGGTTAGAATATCACCAACGACAGTCCACTCTTGTATCGTAAAAGGCGACTAAAGAGGACATGATTTCTGGAAAATGGCATCCAGCAGTAATCAAAATGCACTACGCATGCATACAACCACTGTGGCGATCGTGGTGCAGCGATGCAGATCCTTCTTAGAGAGGTTCAGCGACCAGGCCCGGACACGGATGGTGCTGTGTTTATCAGCACCTCATTGAATGTCTCAATCGTTTCGTCGCTTCGAATATAAAAAAAAATGATGATACAATATTGTTTAGTCAACAATTTCCAATAATGAAACCTAAATATTTTCAGCAGCGTCGCCCGCCTGATATTTTGGCACTGAGCCTATTGGGTTGTTGTGACGTTTGATACGAATAAGAAAAATTATTTTT
Organism: Ornithoptera alexandrae; assembly: GCA_029030555.1. Lineage (NCBI taxonomy): Eukaryota > Metazoa > Arthropoda > Insecta > Lepidoptera > Papilionidae > Ornithoptera > Ornithoptera alexandrae. The sequence continues at coordinate 1,920,213 of JARDVY010000018.1, read as the reverse complement.
CAGTTCGAACGATTCAGTCATTCATGAAGAACCGTGACCGCAAATTGGATATCAGACAAGTTTAGATCTAGCGAGCAAGAGAAGAAAGAGTTGTATACGTATTTTACAGTATATCTGATCTGATATCTCAGCCGGATTTAGCAACCTGTAAGAGAGATGAAAATGCAATTCTTTAAATAATATTATAGTAAATGATACCCTAAAGGATGTGGGCTATTTCCATTTAATAATTTCAAAATAGACGGTCTTTTGAATATACCGGAAATGAAGCATAAATTATAACGCATCCTCTAATAATTTCTCAAACTCTAATCCCTCTCCAATAATTTTACTTTTGAATGAGTTTAATCGGCGACCAAAAAAACTAACTCCTGTTCTGAAGCAACATCATCATCTCAATCCGTGGACGTCTACTGTTGGACATAAGTTTCTTGTAATATATTTCATCCATATCTTGCCCTGATGGAGTCATGTGAGTTCCAACAAATTCTTTCATGTCATATATCAACCTAGAGGATGACTTGCCTACGCTGCGCTTACCAGCTGCTATAGCAGGTAACATTGTTTTAACCTTGAACTTATTTTATCAGTATGCTGTGGAAAGAGCTATAGCCTATTTCTCTACATGTTTAAATTGAGAACGAGGTTATCTGTTGAAAAAGTAATCAGCAAATTGAGGCGACAATTAGTTAATACTAGACGTGAACGCCGATGGGATAGAAAGATCCTTGAGTGGAGACCACATAATAGCATGAGACGAAATCTTCGTAGGAAGATCAGTGACGTGGTGAAGATCCCATGGTGTCGTTAGTTGCATGGATTGGAATCAATTGGGGAATTCCATGTTCAGCAATGGCGGCGCGTCGGTTAACACGATGAGGTTTTTTTTTTTTAAATCGTTTCAAAGTAATAAGTTTCGATGATCCTAGATACTTTATCAGGATAAATATCTCCTGTTTGATTAATCATCATAATAATTGGTACGTTTATTTTTGGAGCAGGGTTTTATGATTATACTGGTATGTTGTAAGTAGATAAAAATTTCAACTACATATACAAAAGTGAAAAACGATATCGAATTACGTAAGCAGGTGATAAAATTAATAAATTCCAACTTGAAATGAAAGTACCATAGCATTTTATAATTACATATATATAGCGGAATAAAATATATACATGACGCTATGGTATGTTACCTCACGGTAGCTAAGTTACTGGGATAATGAGACTTCTCAACATCTTAGGTCTCAGGGCAATGAGCACAACGAGGCGCTGTGTATATCATTTTAACTAGAGCCAGCCACATCGTTATAGTTAGACGTCGCTTAATTCGTTAGGGGTTTGAGGGGTCCCACGGGATCCAAGCCAACCTCACCTGCTGGTGGTGCACCCTGCTAATAAACAAACAAAGGTTCTGACTTAGACAAACGCGCATTGGGCCAGCGTGGAGGGAAGTGGTCCATATCCTCTCATATGAACCCCGCACACGTAGAGATCTTTAGGGTAGGCCTATGTCCTGCAGTGGACGCCTATTGGCTGATGACTATGATGATGATAAAAAAAATCTAAACATTCTAAAAAACTACCATAATGTTATTCTCATAATATATTTTTTTCATATTCATTCCAATAAATGATTTCTTTTAATAGACTGATGAGAGACCCCTTGGCAGAGTTCGTCCGCGCCGGCCGCACGTCACACCGTTACATGTGTAAAGAATAACAATCGCGGCATTGATCGGCGAGCCCTGACCGCGAGGTCGCCGGTTCGAATCCCCGAGACGTTCGCCGGTCCCATGACTAAATTTACATAACACAACGTCAACTGAAAGCCTTAATTGAGGACATATATTCATTTGCATAAATTAATTTATCGAAATTGATAAACTCATATTAATTAAAAAAAAAAAATCGATAATAATTTACATTTAAAAATAATTAACGAAATTATAAATAAGAAAAGTCAGGAAAAGTATTTAGGACTTATACTAGATGATCGATTCACATGGAAACCGCAAATTGAAAAAAATCTAAATCAAAATTATATCCCTAACAGGATCATTGCGACGCATAACTCCATGTTTACCCACATGGAATATCTGATAGAAGTTTGGGGCACCGCAGCAATAACTAATTTAAAAAGCCTTAATGTATGTCAAAACAATCTAATAAAGATTCTTTTCCACTACGATTAATTAACATCTACCGAAAAGATACATAAAAATACCAAACATGAACACTTCTCAAACATACTACTTCCGCACTTGCATGTTAGTACATAAAATACTGAATAAACAAATACTTACTAATATAACCGTTTAAGCTAAAAAAGTTACTCACTCTCCTTGCAGAAAGACTTCTAATAGAACGAACAATTATATTTCGACCTCCGCGAACTATGGAAAAAAAAAAACGTCTACTTCAAATCGTATCAAGTTTTCAAAAAACTAGTATTTAAAACAGGTCTCAAATTCACCATAAAATATTTATTTAATATAACAGAAAAAAAAACAAACAAACCTAAAGCACCTTAAAATGCACGACTATTCTAATTTGACTCACTCAGTGTAACCGACTTAAAATTTTTTAGTAACTACCCTCCGATGTCTGCTTGTTTAAAACCCTGCCGCACTGACGACTGCCGCGGACTACCGTCCTTTGGCCGGTTGTAGTGTCAGTCGCTCTATGTATTAAGTTTATGTAATTATAGTGTCTGTCTTTGTACGCTCGTAATTTTAGCTTAATCTATTGCTTATTGTCTACTCGCATAAGTGAATTGTATATATACTTGTTATTCTATAATAAATTATTAATTTATTATAGAATAACAAGAATTATTAATAAAGATTCTTAAACGGCAATTATTCACTTAGTATTTTTTTTATTTAAAAAAAAAATATTTAAAAATAGTTATATGTATAATTATTCAATATAAGTCAATGTCATGATCTATATCCATCATATATCATCATGGTCAACCTATGGGCACACAGCTGGACATAGGTTTCCCCTAAAGAACTCCACTACAATCATCCAGTCTTTTTTTACTCTGGAGTCAGAGGTGGAGGAATCTTAAAAAGATACTCTACTTTTAGGGGGAAGACAGGATTATGTGAGATTTGCAAACATTAAAACCCCTACGGTGGTCATTCTAAATACGTTAAGACGAGCTTCCTGCTCCTCTTCTAATGAACGCACTCGAGCCTCCCTGCACTACGCCTAAGCAGGTCCCAGGGACGGCCGTAACCCTGCCGACACCCTTACTACAAACATAAGATCCCCGCAACCCCTTTTGGAAGTAACATTTCGTAAATTCTACGGTCCGTCTAGGTAGCTACCACCGCAGCGCCTATGTATACCGCCAAACAGTAGAGTGCTAACATGACTGCTTTCCGGTTTGAATGGCGTTGTAGCTAATTAGTGAGATACTTACTGAGATAACGAGACTTACATCTTATGGCACAGGCGACAAGCGCAATGCGGTGCAGTCAATGTATATTCTAACTAGCGCTTTGTTGTTATAGGCAGACGATCACTTATCATCAGGTGAACGTCCGGCTCATTTCATCGTTTAATTAATTAAAATAATATTCTTAGCTGATCTGCACTCTAGGCCTAGTGGTTCCGCAGATACCGTGACGAGTATGAGTGTATATTTTTTTATGTAATTAAGCGACGAAACGAGCTGCATGTTCACCTGATGGCAAGTGATACGCCCGCCCATAACGTGGTGCTAGTCAAGATGGTACACACTGCACCACATTGCGCTCGTCGCCTGACATAGATGTTGAGTCTCGTTACCGCAGTAATTACACTAGCTACAACACCTTTCATATTGGAATACAGTAATATTTGCGCAACGGTGTTTGTCGGCTGCAATACACGCTGCGTCTATTGCAGCCGACAAACACTACTACATAGACGGCGTCCGGCTAACAGAGACCTACCATCAATAAATACGGGTACATACACATATATATATATATTACTCGCTAGTAGTTTAATGTGGCGTGTAAAATGAACCATGATTAACTGCAATTGTGAAGGTGTTACGTACTCCGTTGTGTAAATGCGCGACTTGAGTACGGACACGGATATTTCGGTAACATCACAACAGCGCGTCCGGGTGCGTCGGGTGCAGTATCGAGGACCGGGTCGCGCACCTACATATCCCTCCTTCCCTGCACCACATATATATTGACATCATCTAATGGTAATCACGACCATTGCGATGAAACGCTGGTTGGTATATATTTTTTGTATTGAGGAGACAAAACTGCAGAAATGCATAAAAAAACCAGCTACACCTCACTGCTTGGCGACACAAGTATACAAACATTACCGGCTATCCAAACGTGATGGTAACTTGTCTATATTGATTAATAGTTTCATAAATATGGAGACAAAGTCAACTGCTGACCTTGGCTGTTTTCTTGTAACTTTATACACCATTCCTATTATATATTTTGCTGGTGGGCGGTGTGTTGCCGGAGACCGTCTAGATAGGTGTCACCGCTGCTCATATTTCTGCCAACTTACAGCAGTGTGCAAACATCCCAATCTGATGAGCGCTGTAGCTAGTGTAATTACTGGGGTAACGAGACTTAACAAGTTATATCTTAAGGCGAGCAGCATAATGTGGTTCAGTGTATTAAATCTTAACTAGCGCTATGTTGTTATGGGCAGGCGTATCACTTAATATCACGTGAACGTCTTGCTCGTCTTGTAGCTTCGTTAAATAGTATATATATATGAGGTTTTCACATATGTAGAGACTCATCACGATATCTCTGAAATCATGTCTTGAAGACATGAAGTTTTGTAGGAATATACCTTTTGCCCAGTATGGGTCAGCTAACAACTGATTTGGGAGGATTTCTGAGAGGGGGTGTAAGAGGACCCGCACGATTCACGGGACCCAAGCAAAACTTACCTGCTCATGGTGCACAACGCTAATCAACAAACGAGGCTCTGGCTCCCACCAATCCGAATTGAGCCAGCGTGGTGGGAAACGACCCAAACTCTCTCATAAGAGCCTCTACAAACGACGGCCCTTAGTGCCCGGCGGTAGCGGAGTCAATGCTGACTGTAGCGCAGGACCGATCGATGTGGAAATCTTTGGGAGAAGCCTATGTCCAGTAGTGGACGTCGATTGGCTGATGATGATGTTGATGAACAACTGATTTTACAAAATCTTTCTTTCAAAGGGAATAGCGGCGGTGTTAATAACGGGAACGGGCCCGAGGACAGCGGGGACAAATATCAACGGAGAACAGCTGGTGTATATATATCTGAGTTGTTGATGTGTTGAACTATTTATATACTGATGTATTTATTCGTAGACTGGTCTCTGATGAAAGCACAGATCCAAGGTAAATGTATAACGATGTATCAGTGTACGTCCAACGTTATCGCGTGTAGTGTACCCTGGCGCGTGGGTGTGTCAGGTTTATTGCGTGTAGGTCAGTGGAGTGGCGATGTGGAGCGTCACGCGTTATATTCCGATTACGTGTGGAGTTATATTTACACCGCGCCGCCGTTACAACGAGCCGCGATACATCGTAACGCTCGTGTCCGTGTACGTGTCCGTGTGCGTGTGCGTGGCGCGTTTGAAGTCTAACGTGTTACGCCGATACTTACCCCGAACCGTGAACAGAACTGGTTGCAGACTGCTGATGGGGTTTTTAGTGAGTAACAATCTCACATAACCTTGACTTCCCCAATACAAAAAAATAATATAGTAACCAGCGATTCATTGCAATGGTCGTGATTACCATTGAATGATGTCAATATATATGTGGTGCAGTGAAGGAGGAATATACAGGTGCGCGACCCGTTCCTCGATACTGCACCCGGGCGCGCTGTTGTGACGTTACTGAAATATCCGTGTCCGTACTCACGTCGCGCATTTACACAACGGAGTACGTAACACCTTCACAATTGCAGTTAATCATAGTTTATTTTACACGCCACATTAAACTACTAGCGAGTAATATATATATATATATATATCTATATATGTATGTATATACCCGTATTTATTGATGGTAGGTCTCTGTTACCGGACGCCGTCTATGTAGGTACCACCGCAGCGTGTATTGCAGCCGACAAACACCACTGCGCAAATATTACTGTATTCCAATATGAAGGGTGTTGTAGCTAGTGTAATTACTGCGGTAACGAGACTCAACATCTTATATCTTAAAGCGACAAGCACAATGCGATGTTGTGTATAACATCTGAACGGACGCCACGATGTTATAGGCAGGCCGTATCACTTACCATCAGCTGAACATCCCGTTCGTGTCATCGCTTTCTGGACTAAAAAAAAGAGACGTTGTATCACATTACCCTAATAGTTACAACGAGCTTCAAAACGATAAGACAATGATGTTTGCGCACTACTGTTTGGCGACAGAAATAAGAGCTGCCGTGGTATCTACCTCGATGGTGTCCGGCAACAGAAACCTACCACCAGTGGAATATATGAAGAAAATGTAAAAGGTTATATAAATCTAGCATAACCCCATAGTGGACTTACTATATTTATAATGCTGCTAATCAATACAGTCTAGTTATCATCATGATTGGATAAACAAAGCATAAAAAATAAACGAAAGAGTTTGAGTGCCACACACCTAGTAGTAATGAAACTTTGTGTTGTGATAAATTTGTAAGAGAATGAGATGAACACACTTTGTAGGTAATAAAGATGGAAACAGAGATCGATATAGCGTGAGAGAGAAAGATCGAGGGAACCGAGAAACGGGGGAGAGAGAGATAGATATAGAGAGATAGAGAGAGAGAGAGAGAGAGAGAGAGAGAGGGAGGGAGAGAGAGAGAGAGAGAGAGGGAGAGAGAGAGGGAGAGAGAGAGAGAGAGAGGGAGAGAGAGAGAGAGAGAGAGAGGGAGAGAGAGAGAGAGCAATTGATGGATCAACAATTCTTTATTGATTGAAATTAAAAAGAAACAAGAATAAAATTATGAATCATAGATTATTGAGTCCTCATATCTCACTTCTTTACATTTCTTTGATATTCAGAGGATGGTATACAAAATGGACACTAGACATTTCAACCCTATGAGAATATTCATAGTAGTCTTTATTTCTGTTACACTTTTCCCTTACATAAAATCTAATCAGAGAAATTCCAAATTCAGTTCTTAAAAAACTGGTATTATATGATCATATGTGGTACGTCACAGCAAAGAGGATTATAAAGAAAAACTCATTCTATGAAATTTTTCTGGAAATATATATCTAGACAGTATTCAACCATATTTACTCATCTCTTTTGAGCGCTTCATTACTGAAGGTCATGTTTGTCATGAAATAATCGCTGAAGTGTCAACAAGTTGGCTCATAATTATCAACTAGATATTATGAAACATATGTTACATTAAAATACAATGAATTAACAATTTTAATTTTTTTTAGAATTGTATGAGCACTATATAAGACAAAGTCATCAGTTTTTTTTATCACTCAGGTACTCAAATAATAAAACTTTTTTTATGAATTCAAATGATCGAATAAAGTAAATTTCACAGCTTTCATCATTTATTTGATCATTTTTAAAAAGGGCATAACTACCATTTTTTGAGGTCAATGTATCTTAAAGTCACCTACAAGATACAGTAAAGTCATTCTGTGTTGATTGGACAACAAACATTAATTAAAAAGTTGGAGGTACCCTCATACCACAGCTGTTGCAAATTTATTAGATAGTAATTGTCATTGCACTCGGAGACACATCGAAATTCTCAATAAGATTATGTAAACAATAATATGGTAACATCTACAAGCAGATGCACACATGATTGTATTTTATTGATTCCTATACATTTTTTTGACAACAAACAAGACAGTAAAGAAAAACTCATTATCACTAAACAGTATAAATTTCCAACAAAAGTTTAAACAACTTTTTATTATTCAACAGCCAATTTACATCCTCACTGTCGGGGCACAGGCCCGATATTATATATTTTCTTTTAGTCATTATAAAATACTAGTTTTTTTCTACAATGTGTAAGTGATTCTGAAATTATTATTGTTATAAAGATTTACATTCTTCTAGTTTTATTGACAAAACAACTCATTTTAAGTGTTCAAGAATAAAATCAAAAACCACTTTTGCTCTAATATAACTTTATCTATGTAATTACCTCATGCATTATGGTTTTAGCCGATTAATTGTTTTTTAATTATTATAACGGATTTATTTAATTGTACTGTAAACAGGATGAGTTAGCCTTTAAGTATGATTTGTACTAAAACTATTTTATTATAATCATTTTTAATGTACATATCATGTTGGCTCCATATTAAATAAATAAATAGACTGTTGTGTCATTGCAGAATAAGCTAAACTCTTAATATTAAAACATAGGTTTTAAAGTTTAAGCTCATTCAGATGAGATATGAAATATAGAAGGCAAAAATAAATTAATGAAATAATTTTAACTTAATGACAACTTAATTCATAGAAATATTTTATTTTATTAAATATTATTAAAAAGATAAATATTTATGATAACCAATATTTTTTAAATTGTTTATGTAAATTAATTAGAAACATTTCATCTGTAAATCACTACTAAATATGTATATAATGAACCTGAAAAACATTCAGTATTTTAGATATGTTATTGTTGTTAGTAAAGAAAAGGCTTAAACCTAATAATTTTAAATGTTTTGCATCCACTTGAAACAAAGAGTTGTATAATAATTGTGAATAAGTGACAAAGCATGTACTTTCACTATACTTTCTATTACATTACAGCAAGGCTAGAAAAAGTTTAATAATTATTATTTTTTATATTTTTCTTGTCAGATATTAGCTATTAGTGTGCTTAATATCCGTTACTAGAATTAAACATTACACAGGCACATGTATGATGTTTACGAAGACACGAATTTATAAAAACAAACAAATAAAGGAAGTTTATCTATCAAGAAAACTATTAATACAAAATAAAGAAAAAGCTTTACTTATTACTGTTGTTTAATAAACTATGTTAATTTTAAAGCAGATTTTTTTTTATTAGAATAAATTAAATAAAATCGTTAGTTACGTCCAATAAATGTCTCTAAAACAGTATTACAAAATATTGTAAAGACTAAAACGTGTCCTCTGTGCGTGGGTTTATCTTATAAATCGTCAGCGATAGATGCACAAACAATTAAGAGTGTTATTCAGCCAACCGACACCACTGGAATCGCAGCCCGGCATCCAAATAAAGACATCAGAGTATGACATATCCACTATTCTACAAATACTGACCTGTTTTTTGCGTCAAAAGCTTCATAAACGCTACGATTAGTTTCCATTCAAGAGTTTATTTAAAAAAAAACACAAACGTCCACAAATTCAGTTCATTTCACACAATAATCATTTATTTTTTACGATTTTCTTTTTGTGACACTCGCGGAAACCAGCATTCGGCTGACCGCTGGAGCGCAACGTAACAGATTATTAATAAAAAATGTCAGGAAATCATCTCTGTCACAGATAAGCACATTCATAACAATGAAACTTTTTATACTATAAGCTAATAAGCAATGAAAAATTATATATTTTTTATATAAAATACTTAATATAATCTTTTGAATACTTGAATACTGTAGAACTTATTTCAAATTATTAATAGAAGAATTTATTAAAAAAAAATTATAAATTATTAGAATATATTATCGGAAACTGTGAAGGACTATTGAAACAAATTTTGCCGTCATTTATTGTGTTGTGAAAACGTCATGTTTCGAATTTACAAGCGCTCTGGTTATAAAAGTACTAACATAACAAATTTATATTGCCTCTGATTATTAATATTGTTTAAATAATACAAAATAATTGCAAAAGCCAAGATTAGCGTTGTTTAATATTAACTACTTTCTTATAACATGGAGAAAACTCACAAACATGGCATATTTATAACAATAAAAAGTAGTACTAGAAATGAAATTAAATTTCTATACACACACAAATACAATGTTAAGTTTAATCTTTAATATATATATTTGTCAATTTATGTAGTAATTATTATCCCCTTAACTTATGAAAAAAATGTGTAAATTTAACTTATTTTTAATTTATTACTACCTATCACATTTCTTTACAATGAATGCATTAAAAATATGTTCTCTGTAAAGTGCTGCAGTTATAGTTGTCACTGACAAGTGTCAACAATCAAAAATTAGATCGATGGACGAAACTGTATTTTCTTATAATAGAATTAAATCTATGCTATTTCACTAACCTTTTGTGAATATCCAATTATTTATTTTAAACAAAATACTTGAAGGTTAATTTACAATGATTAAGGCTATACTGGTTTTTAATAACCATGGGAAACCGCGATTATCTAAGTTTTATCAATATTTCGTAAGTAATAATAATAAATACTACTTTCTCATAATTCTTATATTTCTATATAATTTACTAATTAAACACCTGATATTAATTATATGAGGATATACTGTTGAAGATTGGTTATGCTACTATCTACGATTTTATTAGGTACTAGTTTATGTAAACAATTTTATATGATAGCAGTTCATATTTATCGCGTGACAACGTCAAAGAATTTTTTTTTCACAAAAGTAAATTTATTTTAAAAGTATAAAAAAAAATCATACTAATTATAGCTTGTTATTGTAATTGAAGACACTGAGCAGGACATTAATATGGTAAAATAGCAAATGAAAATATGTTATAGTTTAAATGAGAATGTTACTAAAATACTATTATTGCTTTTATTCATTTGATCAATGTTAGAAATATAACTCTAGATAAAAGCCATTTTAAACCTAAATTTTCAGAAAATGCTATGTCCCATTATTTATGAATAATGCAAAAAAATTTACAGGTTGGATAAGTAAATTTAAGAGTTTAGGAAAATAACTATGTTTCAGAATGAAGATATGCAGCAACAAATAATAAAGGAAACTTTCCAACTGGTATCTAAAAGAGATGACAATGTGTGCAATTTTCTAGAGGGTGGCAGGTATTACATAGCCAAAGTTGACTTTATATTTCTCAATTTCTAAATTTAAACTTAGTTTGCTAGTTAAGATAATCCTTAATTAGTTTTCTTTTTAAGTTTTCATCAGTCTGTTTGTTCCAAGTGTAAAGCTAAAATTAGCATACTAGGTGTTGTTGTCAGGTGTACTCATACCTTGTATTTTACAAAAAATGTTCATTATAATTTTAGTTTATTCTTTTTGTTGTACTTTACTACCAGATTGTACCGAAGTGATTTTTTTTTTATGTTAACAAGTTTTCATGATCATAGTAACTTTATTGTGCGACTAAAATTTTTTTTTTCTTACATAAAGAACCTTGTAAGGTCTTAAACTTCCAGGCATGTACTTTCTCAATGGCATAGGGTTAGTGTATTGTTATAGACAATGATTTGGTTCTTTGTTTCAGTCTAATTGGTGGTTCTGATTATAAGCTGATCTACAGGCACTATGCCACACTCTACTTTGTATTCTGTGTTGACTCCTCAGAGAGTGAACTTGGAATCCTAGATCTCATACAGGTATTCAATTTTTTAATTTGCGTAAATTGTTATAATCATTTAATGAATGATATTAGATATGATCTGCAGCTGATAATAATGGGTAAAGTTTTTGGTAAATGAAAGGTGTGGCAAAGGAAAAAGTTATGGTTGAGGAATATCACGGAATAGACTGGCACATCTGAGGCTTCCCAATTGTTTCGACGAACCAGAAACAGAAAGGACTGTACCATGCTGATTGCTAATGTTCACTAGTTAGAGAGGCACTTTAAGAAGAAGAATTGGAGTTGGACTAGAGTCACGATTGTCTCACTGTTCAGTCAGATTCGGTCACCGGCAGAGAAAGAATATACTTATGTGATGTGGTGTTTTGCAGAAATATCTTAACTCCTTGGAGTATTGACTAACTGTTTGTTTTAATACATTGTCCCGGGTCATGTACCAAGACCATATATGATAGAGTTTGCTTGAGGGTATGGTTTTATTGATTTCACGCAGCTTCTTTACCACAACCGTAATATATCTCAGACACTAGCACAACATTGCTTTATTTCAGGTGAAAATATTTTTTGTTGTTCTAATAAGCAACAAGACGAGTGAGAAGTTCCTCTGATGGTAAACAATACATCTGTCTATAAGTGGCGCTTTAAGTATAATATATACTGCACCACATTGTGCTCATATTGAGACATGATTTTAAGTCTTTTTACCCCAGAAATTTTACTAGCTACAACATCCTTCAAACTGGGACACAGTAATGTTGGCACACTACTGTTTAGCAGCTGCAATAGTAGCTAGATGGTCTCCAGCAATAGAGACCTACAACTCGTAAAATACCTTATTGTCATTCCATATTATATGATTTACAGGTGTTTGTAGAAACTTTGGACAAGTGTTTTGAGAATGTCTGCGAGTTGGACCTGATTTTCCATGCGGACGCCGCTCATCAGGTCCTCGATGAGCTGGTGATGGGTGGTATGGTACTGCAGACGAACATGGCGGATATACTTTGCAGGCTCCAAGAGCAGAACAAGATGCAGAAAGCAGAGGTCTGAATTACTAAGAGAAAGGTGTAAAGCATAAATACATTGCCTATGTTCATTTTCTAAAGTAAAATATTGTTAAGTATATATATTTTTTTTACATATATTTACTTAATTTTAGACCTTTTATCAGAGAATAAAGTATACTTTCAGCTGGTTATCATATTACTCCATTGAAGTCCAATGCTGAACATAAATGTCCACAAATAATCTTCACACCTTTGAAATCTTTGCACAAGCTTGAAGTTGGGCTATTTAGGATGTTAACGGCACGTTTTCACTGACTCTCACATGGAGTACGTATACTTTATCAGAGTCTAAAATGATATATGTAACTAATCCGGTTCGAAGGACAACAGTACATATCAAATAAAATTTGTTTTACAGGCTGGTATATCGGCGGCGCCCGCTCGCGCTGTGTCGGCGGTGAAAAGCATGAACTTGCCACAGCAGCTGCGCGACATGAAGCTCCCCGACCTTCCGCAAGCAATTAAGGTGCATAACGTGTGGAAATAAAGTTCAAATCTCTTTGTTGGCATCTGCTTGAATAATATTCTTTGAAGGAATGGAACTTGGATATGCTGTTTGAGGTGGTAGTTATAATATAAGATTGGTAGCTAACCAGGTGGGCTTGAAGCAACCCTTCCACCAATCGTACTTTACAATGTATGATCCTCAAGTCAAATGAGATAACTTCATGTTACAAAGATAGAACTCAGCCACTTCACTTTGGAGGCAGTTGAAAACTCAAATTGTGTGCTGGTTCTTTTGTGATATGTCTGTAAAAGGAAGTACTAACTTTACTCTTCACTTACTAATGTGTAAATATGTCATCTCAGGACCTGAAGTTCTGACCGCTACAGCAGGGCGCGTACCCCACTTCGCCCGCAACCATCGCAACTAACATCATTAGCACTATCTACCCACAAAGCGACAAGTACCACAACCTTCAGCAGCAGGACTTCCCCAACAAGTTCTTTGGATCGGAGGCGTTGAGCGCCCGTTTTTCGGAGGGCTTCTCGGAGAACTATCAGCAGACTGAAGGCATAAATTTTCCGAACTACGAGAGCCACAAGTTGGACGGGTACCAGGACCTGAGCGGAACAGTGGACTGCGGGTATGGTGAAGTGAAAAAGAGAAAGAAAAAGAAGAGAATGGGCAAGTGACAAGTGTATTCACTAGAAAACTAAATCGACGTTTGTATAATAATTTAATCTTAAATCTGCAACTTTTTAAATAATGTAAGTACTTTTTTATGTTTACATAAACAATTTGTTGTTTTGACAAATTCAAATCTACTATACATTATATAGAAGCCGCAATAGCTCAGTTTATATACCGGCCGTAAGTCTTGAATCTCAACGGCTCTGGTTCGATCCTGGTGAAGGAGTACATCATGAGGAAACTGACATGTTCAAAGAACAGCAGTTTTCTTTCACATAGGTCATCCTCCGACTTGCACTTGGCATGTGTGTTTAACAAAATGGCTTTTTTCTCTGTGTGAGAGAAAGCTTAGAGTACAAGTAGGGAGATAACAGCTCTGTGTATCTATTTATTTATTTATACAATATAAAAATACTTATTATATTATGTAAGTAAATAAAATCTGCCATTTTCCATAAGCTTATCAGAATTATGATTTGCTTAATTTTTTAATCTTACTTGATATTTAAATTTCAAGAACACTATTTTGGTAGACCTCAGCTCATATTCCTTCTGTCAAACAATAATGTACAAATGTTACTGTGTTCCTATTCGAAGGATGCTGTATATGTTAAAATTATTGGCATAATGAGATTTAACATCTTGTCTCAAATTATGCTAACAAGCGTCATGTTACGGGCGGGCGTATATCTTACCATCACGTGAACGCCTTGCCCGTCTCTGTGGAAAAGAAATCGTTACAAGCTAAGCTTAATCACGCACTTCGACATTCCTTGAACACTAAAATTTGAGTGAAAAAAAAAATCTAATTCTTTCCAAGTTTATGTATAAAATTTTTTCAAGTTATTAAGATTAATATTATTTTCTTGATAAAAAAAATAGTCAATAAGCGATTATTAATCTTGTATGTATAAAATACTAGACTTATAAAAGAAACTTGAATTTCTGACTTTATTTTATTTATATATGCATTTAGTATTCTATATATCATTATCATCAGCCGAAACACATCCAAAGCTAGCGTAAGATATCATCTGCATATAGCGCATCTCGAAGGATTGACAACTGATTGGGCACTAAGGTCCACGAATGGCGACCGCGTACCGGATGACAGTGTTGGCAGGTGGTCCGATGATCTGGTAAAGGTAGCAGCTGGGTGCGGGCAGCCCAGGATCAATCGATGTTGAGATCTTTTGGGGAGGCCTATAGGAAAAACGTCCACTGCTGGATAGAGCTGATAATGATGATAAAATTTTATTTTAAAAAAAAACAGCACTAATAACAAATCATATTTTTTCATCTAGTATTATAATCTTCCGGTAAAGTATGGAGTAACTGTCATTACACAACAAATTTCATATGGCAACATTTATAACTTCGTACATTTAAAATGTTAAATATTTCACGTATAAAAAAGTTATCATGTCTATGGTATTGTGTATATCACTAATGGGGTTTATATAGACACTGAATGTAAACATAGTTCGTAACATATGTACGTAGGTAATAAAAGTTTTTTCAAGCATTATTATAATACCTTGCAAAAAAAGTTTCAATAGAACAATGCAAATCAATCTTTGCTAAATTTGCATAATAAATATAACAAAATTTCATGACCTCGTTCGGGGTATACATTTTACGAATAAAAAATCTCACCAAGATTTCTATGAAGATTTATTTACAACGGCGTGAAAATTATTTTATCAGGATTCTGTGTAGCGGCAATTAGCGGAAAATGAAATATACATTATCGTAACCGGCTCGAGTTTAGTAGCGGTCACATAACACCTTTGAATGTTGCTTGTCGCCTAATACAATTTTGAGACAAGATAGTGTTAGATATAATATATAGATGGTGTTAAAACAAACCGTGATAGTTCCACTACCCGACAATAGATGGCGCGAGAGACAGTGTTCTTGTTATACTACTTTGATAATAGATGGCGCTGAGTTTAATTGCAATAAAATAAATTTTTCTCTTAGAGAACCAACCTGATATTTGAAAGAATGCTACCCATGTACAATTTTGGTGGATTTTCCAAAGATTTTATGGAAATATATAATTTTTCAACTAAAGATTTTATTTATGTCATTTATTAATTCATATTAATAATAATGTTTTTATAGAAATATTTTCTATTCCAGTTAATTTATGATTTTTTTTTTATTTTTTGAAGGGACGGGATGTGCGGGACATTCACATAATGGAAGTAATATGGTATACACTGCACCACAGTGCGCTCGTCACCTTGAGACAGAAAATTAATTCTCGTTACCCCCGTAATTGCACTAGCTACAACTCTTCAATCTAAACAATAATCTAACCTATCTAGGAAACCTTGACGACCTAACTTACGATCTGTAAATGTAAGTGACGCGTCATCATCATCAGCTGATAGACGTCCACTGCTGGATATAGGCCTCCCCCAAAGATCTCCATGTCGATCAGTCCCCCGTTGCTCGAATCCAGTGGATTCCCGCGATTCTCATCAGATCGTCCGTCCACCTTGGGCGAGGCCTCCAAACGCTACGTCTACCAGTATGCGGGCGCCACTCGAGGACCTTACTGCCCCATCGGCCGTCGGTCCTTCAAGAAATGTGCTCTTTTGAGCTATGTCGGCGACCTTTGTTCTACGGCGGATCTCCTAATTTCTGATTCAATTACGCTCTCCATTGCTATTTGAGTCACTTTCAGCTTTTTGATAAGGCCGACAGTAAGGGGCCACGTTTCGGATCCGTATGTCAACACTGGAAACACGCACGAGTTGAATACTTTTGTCTTCATACACTTCGGTATCTGAAACAAAAACATGCTGCGTAGATTCCCGATCGCAGCCCACTGGAATTGGATTCGTCGATTAATCTCTTTCTGGAAATAGAACTTACCTAGCTGGAGTGTTTGTCTCAGGTAAACGTATTCGTCGACAACTTCCAGTGTAGAGCCTTCGACCATTATTGGCGTGGGTGCAATATGGACATTAGTCATAATCTTTGTCTTCTCCATATTCATTTTAAGACCCACGCGTCGGTACTCTCTACAGAGGTCATCGAGCATTTTGCCAAGGTTTTCCATAGTCTCAGCCATGACCATGATGTCATCAGCGAACAGAAGAGGGGTCATGTACTCACCGGTTATGTTGATGTCATATCCTCTCCAGTCCAAAAGCTTGAAGACGTTTTTCAGCGCTGTTGTGAACAGCTTTGGCGATAGAATATCGCCCTGTCTGACACCTCGTTGTCACTGGATAGGTTTCGAGCGATGGTCTTGAAGACAGACTGACATAGTGGCGTTTTTATACAATGACCGAAAAATTCGAAGTAACGATGGTCTATTTGGTACCGCTGGAGCGACTGCAGCACAGCCCATGTTTCGAGAAAATCGAAGGCTTTTTCATAGTCCACGATCGCTAAGCGTATTGGCAAATTATATTCTTCGGTCTTCTGTACAAGTTGCAGCAGCGTATGTATGTGGTCTATGGTACTAAAGCTTTTGGAGGCTGGAAATCGTCTAGCTTGCGTTTGAGACGATTCGTCATGACTCTCGACAAAAGTTTATAAACGTGGCTCAGAAGTGTGATGGGTCTATAGTTCTCCGGCTCCTGTCACCCATTTTGAAGAAAAGCCTCACCACACCCCCGCGTCATAATGATGGCGTTTTCTCCTCGAGTATGATGGAGTTAAATAGTTTCTGAAGAGCCATCAGCGCTGGTCGTTCTCCTGCCTTCAGAAGTTCCGCCGTAACTCCATCATCACCCGGCGCCTTGTTGTTCTTCAGCTGCTTAAGCGCCAAACTAATCTCGTTCAAGCTGACGTCCGGGATGTCTTCGGTATAGTGTCGGATTAGCTCTTGGGTCGTTTGCCTGATCGTTGACAGGTGCTCGTCTAGTCGCATAAAGCTGTCCGTAGATGTTTTCGATTTCGGCCAGGAGCTCCAGTCGTGCCGAGACCGTTCTATCATCGTCTGTCTTCAGCTTCGTCAGCAGGCTCTGTCCAACAAGAGACATTCTGGCAAACACTTTGGAGCCTTTATTGCGCACGATCGCCTCTTTGACACGTTCAGTATTAAATCGGCGTATGTCGCGAGTCAAAGACTTAGATATCCGCTTGTTGAGCTGCCTGTAATGGGAAGCGTCTTCAGATAACTGCAGAACCATCCCACGCCTCTCGTCCATGAGCTTAGCAGTCTGATTTGAGATCTTTTTACCTCTATTACGATTGGGTTTGAAAAATTTCGACCTTACCGTTAGGACGGTTTCTACGACCCTGTCGTTGTATATGTCCACATCAGTGCAGTCCTCCAGACAATCGAAGCGATTTTGAAGTTGGAGCTGAAAGCGGTCGGGGTTTTGGATCTGGGCGGTTTCTGGTCGGAGTGTAGACCTCATCAGTCGTGACCTCTCAAATTTGACTTTAAGATTTAATATGCCTCTAACCATTCTGTGATCGCTCCCCGTATAAAATGAATTGATATTCGTATGAGTCGTGAGAGAGTGGCTGTTGTTCAGACGAGTTTGGAAAACTGCATAAATGCAATTATGCTCAAATTGCGACCGCAACGTCCTTTCTATTGCGGATAATAAAATAAATCAGTTATTTATAATTTATGTATATAAAATATCGATGTTTTAAGAGTAATCTTTTCAGAAAGAATTGGTTACAATAACTAATCTTTACACGCGGCCGTATCAGAAGTAATATTTTTATTTATCGCCGTAGTGTAAATAGTTTGTGTAAGTTAGTGCGGGTTATTTAGATCCGTAATAAATTAAGCGAAACTGTAAACATAGTCGACATGATGATAAATAAAATAAATCTACAGTTATACAGTCTTACTACCAATAGATTATATTTTATCTATTTACGTCTACTAACGTTTATATATTTTTGTTTGGTCTATATTTGTAAAGTTTCAACAAATGTTTCCTAGATGTCGCTACTGGTTGAAAAGTATATTCATATTGGTTTTTCGCAATAGTTAAAAACGCAGAATTGTTAGCTGTTTACCTTTATAATTTGTTTAATTTTTATTCAATTTCATATTCCCAATCATTTCAATATGCTATATCATGCTTTGACGAGGGAGAGACAATCTAGACGTTCACCTGATGATATATGATACGCCCGCGCATAACAACGCAGCGTTAGTTAGGATGGCATACTCTGCATCACATTTTTCTCGTTGATTTAAGACGATAAGTCTTATAGACGCTGCGACGGTACCGACCTAGACGGTCTCCGGCAATAGAGATATATCAGCAATAAAGAACACATTTCTTGAATGGCCTCAAAATTTTAGATCCATCGTCTTACTCATGGAAACTACTTAACCATGGAAATGGCGGGAATTCTAAACATCTGTCAATAAGTTCGCCAAAATAAATCCTTTGTCTTCAGACCGACATATTCCTGATTCCTATGACAACACTAAGTTAATTAAGTCGTTAAAATACAGCTTTAACTTGAGATAAAAGTTAGATATAAATGTGAGCAAATATTAAGGAAAAATACTCCTCTTTGATGCTCTAATTTGTCCGTCTGTTGTCCATTATCATTTCGAAAGTTTCTTTTGTCCTTTTAACTTATTGAATTGTTTGTTAAATAACTCGGCGTGAGCTTTATGTTCTGTTCATTTAACCATGTGGATGATGAGAGGGTGCGGATTGCCGGTCGGTTGTTCGCAATTTGAGGTCTGCGGTCACCGCAGGACCTCTTTAACTGAGGAAATTGACGATACAAGATTGTCCTGTATTTCAATAAAAGCCGTTTTTTCATGTTTATAATTATATAGAGTAGTGCTTAATTACGATCCTATATGATGACAAGCGGTCAAGCAGTCGAGGGTAAGGTTACAAGTTTATAAGAAACCTATTTATTTTGCTCTTATTGAATCTCTCATCTGTACGGAACCACTAACGCCGGCAGCATGTTCCAATACTTCGCTGTTTTCATAGGTAGGTCTCTGTTGCGAGAAACCCTTTATCTACCAAAACAGCTCATATTCCTACCGTCATACAATTGTGTGCAAACTTTATTGTGTTCATGTTTGAAGGTTGCTGTAACTAGTGAAATTATTGGGGTACAAGATATAATATATCACGTCCCAATGCGAGTACAATGTAGAGTTGAGTATCATCCTTACTAGCGGCACTTTGTTAAGGGCGGGCATATCACTCATCATCAGGTGAATTTCCCGCCCGTGTCGTCGCTTCGTCAATTAAATAGAAAAAACCTTAAATGTAACTTGTACTACACTAATGTAAGGATAACTTATGTTTACATGATATAGTTATTAATAAAAGATAAATTTAGCTTGGAGATCGACGGACGCGTTCAGTTCAGTTGGACAACGTTACGAAAAATCCGTGAAATCCTCATCTAGTAAATTATCCAATGTATGAAGGGAGTAATAGTCGTCAATCAGCGCGTCCACTCGACCCTCACCAAGGGCACAGAGACAGAGACCATCAGGCTGATCCACTGATTCAAATTGCACAACAAGCGATAGATGGAGCTGTGCTTGGCATTTCTCTAAAGGACAAGAACAGGAATCAAGAATTAAACAGAAAACTAAAGTTGTCGACATAGCTCTCTTGAGAGCCTGATCTTGATCAGCAAGCGGAAGTGGCAATGGGTCGGCCATGTCTAGTGTGTCAGTGGCGATTGATGAGACAGGAAAGTCTTGGAGTTGAGGCCAGAGTTGTAGGACGATCTCCAGATGAACCGACGAATAGAAGTTGATGGATGCAAGAAACAGAGAGTCGTATCGAGCAGTGGACTGGTAAAGGCTGATGATAATGATGATTAATAAGAGGTACATTTCCAAGATTCCATTGCTTCGTTTTTTTATGGGCTTGCCTTACAAAAATTACTTTTCTTTTATAAAGCATAATTCGTGCCCACACTACATGGAAGAGCAGCGGCGAGGAGCCAAAGAGCCGCGGTCGGTCGACCTCTGTCTTATACCATCAGGCGAACTTTATTAAAGGCTCATCGATTTATTATGAATGTAAAAGTACGCCGGGTATGTAATTTCGCGTATCCGTTAATCCACTTATAAGTACTTAAAAATAACCGGCGGATAAAGGATACCGTTTTAAAATATTCGTTGCATTGAATTACGAAAATAGGTCGCCGAGGATTTGCAGCCGTAATTTGATCCTCGGACAGTAATTTTGCGGTGGCGGCTGGCGGCAGACGTCCGGTGGTCACCGTCGGACACAAGATGGTCTCTTTCGAAAATCCTAATAATGAGGTTAAGTTATTTTTGCGGTGACGTTTGGGAAGCAGTTTGGTTGGGCGACCGCTGAATTGAAAGAATTCTTTCATTCGTATAATTTGTTTGTATAAATAATTTATATGAAAAAAGTTTTGAATATAAAACCTCTTTCGTATTTTTTAAAAAGGCAACCCCGCTAACAATCGCGTTTTTTTTATTCAGCGACGATGGTAAGTGATTCACCCGCCCATAACAAGGTGGTGCTAGTTAGAATAATATACATTGCACCACATTGCACTCGTCGCCTTAAGACATAACATGTAAACCCTCGTTTTACCAGTAATTTCATTAGCTACAGCGCCGTTCAAACCGTTGGCTGCATTAGGCGCTGTGGTGTTACCTACCTAGACGGTCCCCGAGAATAAAGACCTACCTCTAGTAAGAATGATAATTAAGAAATACTCAATAATTATAAGAAATATTGAATAAATTAAATGTATGTTTAAATGACGCTTTAATCAATAAAAACAATGCACAATGTTGAATAATAATATAAAAGATTTATTAAAGGAGTCTTATAGCTGCACAAATCCAACATGGCGGACAATGATACAGATAAAAAATACAAACAACGTTCAAGAAATTACAGAGCATTTGTCTTAATTTATAGTATTTATTAATGGAAAAATAATATTACAATAATAAAGTATAAGTTTAAAAATCAATATCTATCTTTCTAAGTATTTATCTAAGTTATTAAGTAAAGTTTCAAAACAAACCAACACACGGCACCGCCGCCGAACAATCACCTTTCATATATAACTTGGGGCCTAAAAAAAACCCAGCGGACCCCTACCCCCCGCAATTACACAATGTTTTGACATTTCCACCGCTCCATTATTAACAGTTATTTATAGATCGCGGCGACTTTAAGTTGGTGTTTTTTTTTCTACTTCGCCACCATCAATAGAACTTTACCTGGACTTTATCATATATCAAAATTGCTTTCGCGGCCTTTTTAAGCATGGGTGGTCGCGCACCAAGTGACAAAACTGAACAAAATAAACTCACTTTTTTTGTAGAAGACAAGTGAGATGTTCACCTGATGATAAATAGGCCAACTCATTGGGATGATATACACTGCATCAAATTGTTCTCGTCGCTATCAGACGCAATATCACATCACTATGGTTGTACGTCTCTGATGTCAAAAGCTGTCTAGGTACCACCGCAGCTGCTATTTCTGCAGCCAAATATCAGTGTGCAAAGGTTACTGCGGTCTGGTTTGAAGAGCGTTCAACGCATACAACGATACATCTTGTCTCAAAGTGATCCTGACTAGCGCCACGTTGTTATAAGCAGGCGTCTCGTTGTTTCGTTGAATAAAAAAAACTGTAATGTAACTAGGTTACAGCGCCCTTCAAACTGGAACACAGTACTGTTAAGCAGCAGGAGGGCTGTAGTAGTTCCAGTGGAACCTGCCCATTCCCACCATAATGATGTTATATACTCGTACTTCATTGCATGAAAGTTTTCTATGTGCTGTTTTTAATACGCATGTTAAGCACTGATAGGGGGTGTAAGGGTTTCCGCACAACACCTCACGGGATCCAAGCCAACCTCACCTGCCGGTAGTGCACCCTGCTAATCGACAAACAAGGTTCTGGCTCCCACCAACCCGCATTGGGCTAGGGTAGTGGGAAATGGAATATTATATCCCACATATAGAATCCCTACAAAAGTGGTGAACTTTGGGGGAGGCGTATGTCTAACTGTGCACGTCTATCACCTGATGATGATGAAGCGCTAATATGAAATAGAAACAACAATTTATTAATTGCCATATAAGCTTTAATAAGTTTTTTTTTAAATAAGGAAATATTAAATATAAATTGAAGCTACAAAACTATTGTTGATTAAAATGTTTAGATCTAGATTGAGGTTATGTTGTGTTCGAGTTTAATCACAATATTTTTTTTATTTAATTAACCGACGAGGCAAGCGGGACGTTCACCCGATGATTAGTGATACGCCTGCCCGTTGGTGCTCTGCATCAGTGCATTTGGAGAGGCCCCGGGATCTCTTATAGAACGCACCGGTGTCCCTCTACACTTTATGTTACACGTCTCTGAGGAGGAGCCTAACCTTCCTAGGCACCATCGCTGAGCTATACGCTGTTCCACGCAGGTTCGCGTGTTGAGCGATAAGGGCCCCCACCCTCAAGGCCCGCGAAGCTCCTAGACCCTTTTAGTCGCCTTCCACGACATGCAGGTCTTACCTTAGTAGACCAGAGAGACCTACCACAAGTGATAATATATATATTTAAATATACTACTTTATGTTTATTTATTTATATAGTATTGTGCATGTGTTTTGATTATTTATAATGTTTAGATAGCCACCTCTTATAAAATTTCGTCTCTCTTGTTGGCTGGTAGAGGGTTCGTGTGTATTTTTTATTTTAAGATATTTAGAATAAAGTGAAAATCAAAGGAAAGCAGGATACACTATCTTGTGAATTGTACTAATACTAGTAAGCTATGTAATGAAAGGTTTTGTCGCCGCTTTCTTACTTGGGTATTAAGTTAGTGAAGGGCTGTTGTATATATAATAAAAAAAAATACATGTGATTGTCAGAACGTTCGTTAAAATTACAAGGAAATGGGATTTTATATCGCTTCGTCTTTGAAATTATATTTCGCGGAACGGCGGGCGTTACTACGAAACATTCAAAATGGCGACTGCTGTTTTATTGCGTCTTATATTCAACACATTTAATGATCTTTTTTCTATTTTCCCGCTTTTGTACAACCTCGTGGTTTGATCGTTACTACTTTTAGTCCAAGCAATTAATATAATAATGTTAAAAAGTATATTGTCTACACATACTAGCTATTCCCCTGCAGCTTTGCTTGTCGTAATATAAAATAACGCTTGAAATTTGGTTGAAATATTCCTTGGGAGCAACCGCAACTACAAATTACCTTCTACAGCAACCGTTACTATAGCAACTGCATAAATAATACCAAATAAAAATGTTTATAAGCGTCAATAAGAAATTAAATGATGAAGAATTTATAAAAATTAAAAATTAAATAGGCCGTGACCATCAAAATATTATTCCGCGTCTGACAATTATATCCTCGTGTCGACACGTTCACTAGTTTTCACGTGATTGGCGAACAAAGAAAACCCTTCTATATATACTGCGTATTAGGAAACCGCTTTCGAAAATGAAGACAGACGATAGTACTAATGACACCTTTGATGATGGGACGGATAAAAATTCGATCCTGATTAAAAAAAAACATGTTTTAAAACGTATTATTAGCATTATTTACACTACAAGAAGTATTTGGTTTCAATTTCAACATCACCATTATCGGTCACAGCCATAAATAGAAATATTTTATGCTAGCTCAGTGTGTAAGGCGGTTGCGTTTTATTTCCTCATCAGTATTTCCTCTACTCTCCTTTTTAAGAATTTATCTAATTATATATGTTTGCGTCAGCGTTAGCGAGACGTTGAGCTGATGATAAGTGAGATGCCTCTCCATAATAACGCGGCGCTACTTATTATGACATATAATATCGCACTGCTCGTTTAAGACCCCTAGGTACTAAGACAGCTACTACTAGTAGATTTACTAGTGGTAGATCTGTTGCCGGAGACCGTTAAGTAGGTACCACCGCAGCTCCTATTTCTGCGGCCAAATAGTGGTTTACGAACAACCAGTAGCCAGTGGAAATTACTGGGATAACAAGACTTAACATCTTACGTTTCATGGTGACGAGTGCAATGTGGTGCTGTGTATATCATCCTATCTAGTGCCACGTTGTTATAGGCGAGCGTGTCACTTAGAGAGAACATCTTGCTCGTCCTATCGCTTCGTCAAATTAAAAAAAAAGCTCACCATCAGCTGATAGACGTCTACTGCTGAACGTGGGCCTTCTCCAAAGTTCTACAGTCAGCACTAGTCACATTCCTTTGCTACTGCCGGGCACTAGTGGCTCTCGTTTGTAGGGGGAATTGGGGCTATTTCCCAACACGATGGCCCAATGCGGGTCGGCTCGTCTTTACCGCAGTAATTTCATTAGCTACCATACCTATGTGTCGCAGATATAATATTGTATGTATCTATAAATATATATATATATATATATAAATTTATATGTATATGTTTATTTTAGATCATGCATTTCTTATTCGCGTGCCACGAGTCCTATGAAGCTGTAGAATTCTGACGGTAATAACTTATCTATAATATGGACGTATTCACTATACGTATAGAAGAGGCGCGGCTTCAATCCTCACTGATTGAGCTTCCGGCGAATGAAAACATTGTTAGAGAATTGACGTGTATCAAAAACAACACGTTTCGTAAACATCCGTCCACCAACTCGCACTTAGTCAATGACTTTGGCTCTCCTTGTGAGAGGAAGCCGAAATCCCAGCAGTGGGAAAATTAACTGATTTATCTATTATTATTTACTAGATCAATTATATTCCCACTGCTGGGACTCGGTGCTTTCGCTTACAATGAGCAAAGGTATAAATTCTCTAAGAATCAAACATACTTTAACAATGAATAAGAAATATATTAAATTTATTGTATATGTTATATATGTAGCATAGCGACACTGTTTGTATCTTAAAATATGTACACAAGCACTGGATTTTATTTGTTAAATAAATAATTTAATGTAATTTAAAAGTATGACATTAAAATTTATCAATCTAGACGAATATACCAGCAAGAGCTGGTGAAAAGTTCATGTCTCTTATTTCATCACCACAACGTAATATAAAGTCATCTAGTCGACTATATACGGAGTCGTTCGCCGGAAAGAGTTAACTCAGTCTGTTATTATTATCATTACATAGAGCGCCGTACTATTCGGATGATGATGACTCCATGATTATTACAGAATGAAGGACAATTAAATCAATAGTGATATAGGCGATATTTCCTATTTCCGCCGGCAAATAGTAATGTGAAAATATTAATGAGTTCTGGTTCGAAGGATGCTGTAGCTAGCGATTTTACTGGGTTAATGACACTCAACACCTTATATCTCAAGCTTCAACCGCAACGTGATGCTGTGTAGATCATTCTAATTAGCGCCGCATTGTTATGAAAGTCTTTTTCGTTTCGTCGCTTCGTCGAATAAAAGAATAAATTAGTGCTGCGGTGGTAATACTTAGGCGGTAAGAGAGACCTACCACCACCGTGTCTACCGTGTTTACCAGCACAACTACCATTATATTGCTTTAATGGTAATTAAACCATCGCTGTGTAATCTCCTGTCCATCTCATCTCATGCGCACCCCATGTTTCTATGATGACGTGAAAAAAAAGATCGGTCCACAGATAATTATTATTTTACGGGGCTTAAGTAAATTATATATATTCTGTGGGAGCTGGAGATGCGACCAACGGCCATTTTGTCTTGAGCCGTGTCACTTTGGGCGCTTCCATTAAACCGGACCACTTTATATCGGCTCTATATAAATTATTAATATTGTTGTGGTCGACCATTTTGGGTGTGAGAGAAAGGGACGGCGATAGTGATTTGTACGCGTTAGAGGAGTGCGGGCGGTGATAGTTTTTTACGGTACAACGGAGTGTATGGGCGGCGTTCGTTTGTGATTATTAGTGTTTTGTGTTCTGTTAACTATATGGTGTTCCATTTAAAACGGGTAATGTAAATAATAATTTAATTATTTCTGTTATATTAAGGAAAACATTCATAATAACAATTAAAAACCATAATTATATTAATGAACAATGAACATAGAAACTGAAACGTGTTTAGGAAAATTATTGGTAATAAATAGTAACTGATAGAAAGTTAGCGTCGCAAGTCTCAAAGCTGTGAGATGTGGAGTAAATATCTTTACTAGCATCACCTACTTACGAATTAAAACATCATGCGCATCATCATCATCATTAGGTGCGCTCTTTAAACGGAAGTTTGGCGATCAGATTGGGAAAACCAATTCGACCCTCAGCTATTCTTTTTAACAGATGGTATTTAACCCGGTCCACTCCTTTATGTTGTCAAACTATTTCTTTCACTGTCTACCAGGTGCACGTTTTCCGTATTGCCGTTCAGGATCAACTTTAAGAACTCATAAAGGGATATTCTTTAAAGGTGTCGGAAAAATGCTAACTTTATTTGCATCATATATGGGACATAGGTCTTAATCATCATCAATATTTTTTATTCTACGAAGCTAAGAGCGGGACATTTACCTGATGGCAAGCGATACGCCTGCCCATAATAGTGTGGTGCTAGTTAGGATGTTACACAGCACCACATTGTGCTCGTCGCTTTGAAACAAAAGACGTTCGGTCTCGTTACCCCAGTGATTCACTAGTTACAGCGCCCTGCGATCCGGAACACAGCAATGTCTTCACAGTACTGTTTGGCACCCAGCCGGTCTCCGCCAACAGACACATACCACCTGTACTGTATGTCATCATCGGTAAGATGCCCACAGGTGGACATAGTTATAATATTACATGCTTTCAATTCTGATACATTTCTTAAAATGGTCATTTTAACAGACGCGAGTACGCTCCGTGGGTTTTGCATTATTAATGTTTTTACTGGTAACACTGTATAAATTACAATACAAAGCGAACGATGCATTTGCAGATAATTAAATTAAATGTGCGTGCTCGCAGTGAAAACATTTTAATTAACACGAACCGCATCCATTAAGTTGAGCGATCGCAATGCCCGCTATATATCTAGGTAATGTGTGTTTTGTAATTTGAATTTGAAAATATCCCGCTGTATAAGGAGTGCGACTAACTTGATAACTTAGTCTCGATCACTCACACAGGCGCAGTGTAATGTTTTTATTTATTACTTAGTTACTTATTGTGGTACCGCAATGCGATGGTTAAAGCCTTACTGTATTTATGTTGTTACTTTAAAGTTAATAAACACTATCCCTCCGAAATGAAGAAGGGGTGTCAGGGCTCCCGCACAACAACTCACGGGATCCAAGCCAACTTCAGCTGCTTGTGGTGCAGCTTGCTAATCAACAAACGAGGCTCTGGCTCCCACCAACTCGCATTGGGCCAGCGTGGTCGGAAATGGCCCAAATCCCCCTATATAAATTCCTACCCACATTATAGGAATTTTTAGGGAAGACTTATGTCCAGAAGTGGACGTCAATCGGCTGATGATGATGAATTGAAATTAATGGAAAGACGAGATTTGACATGTTTTAAGACAGACCACAATGTGATGCAGTGTATATCTTAACACTACATTGTTATGAGCGGGCGTACCATCATCAGTTCGTCCTGATTATCTCATAGCTTTAATACGTAAAAAAAATTTCTAAAGGGATATGAGATGATATAATGCATCCTTGACTTGGATCTCGTGAGTTGTTGCGCGGGAACCCTTACACATCCTTAATTTTAATTATTACTACAGCGCTTTTTGAAAATATAGTAATATTTATACACTACTTTTTAGAGTCAGGAGTCTGATTTAACACCTATCTTATTATCACCAATAAGATTGCTAAGTTATACTTTATAACAAAAGTACTTTACTATACTTATCTTTAGTATAAGGTTTTATTTTAGTAATATTTGTAATTTATTTGGTGTAAGGGTCGTGCTGCATGCTGTTGATCAATAAATGTGGCTCTGGCTCCCAACGACTGGCATTTAACCAGCGTGATGTGAAATGGCCCAAATTCTCTGTAAGAACCCTTATAAATGACGGTCCTTCGTGCTTGGCGGTACTGGAGGCCTTACTAAATGCGAGCAGCGTAGGACCGATCGATGTTCGAGATCTTTGGGGTGGCCTATGTCCAGCAGTGGACATGTATCATTTGATGATGATAATTTATGTGATATATTGTAAATTTATGTACGGAATCGTCGCGCCGGTTTCTCATGCTCATCATCATTTCACCGTCCGTGGGACCCCGTACAAAAACCATCCGGACTATAACCGTCGACGCCCCGAATCTCCAAACTAATTAGACCGACGTATAAACTGATTTTTTTTCTATCTCCCTTTTATTTAATACTTTACATCTTTCATCTCTTTCTAACCAATTGAGAACTCGATTAAAGGTATACCTGTGTGATGCGATCAATATATAGGACACACCAAGTATAAATCATTGTTTTACCAAGCAATCAGATGAGCACTTTCTTTTGATGGTAAACGATAATAAACAATAACAATAGCGGTGTTTATTAGGATATTTATGTAAGACTATATCATTATCTTCGTTTCTTTAGTAATTTCACCATTCTTTGCTGCGAATATAGGTTTTATTTTGTTATTAATAACCGGAGGTTAGAAATGTCTTATATTAAATTATAACTATTTTCATAATCTGTAGTCATCTCATTATTTATAGTTTTGATAATTCGTAAAGATTGCTTCCGGGCCTCCCTTTAAGCTTTGACTTGTAACACAAACGTCCCTAGATTTATTCCAGGGCTAAAGTTTTGTAGTTTGGTTAGTAGTACGTAAAAAAACTCTTGCTGGTTAGCTACTAATATTATATTGTATCTGCTGCCATAACTGCATTTGCACCATATGAGAGCCAGAATACGGCCTCGTTCTCACTGAACGTCGTGTGAAAATAATGTGTACATAAGAAATAATGAGATAATCTTTTACTAATGGTCTTTACAGTGATAATTGGGTCATAGAAACTATCCATTCAGAAGGACATAGGAAGAAAATATGGAGATGTGTAAGAATTTCATATTTAATTTTTATTCAATGAAGCGACGCGACGAACGGGACGCCCGTAACAACTTGGCGCCAGTTAAGATGATATATACTGCACCACATTGCGCTGGTCATTTTGAGACATAAGATGTTAAGTCTCGTTACCTTAATAATTAAACTAGCTACAGCGCACTTCTAATCGGAAAACATATTTTCTACTGTTTGGCGGCAGAAATAGGCGCTGCGGTCGTACCTACCACCATTAAATTCCAAACAGAAACCTATGATCAGATAAATAATAATCAAATCGTATATAATAATATGTATAATAAATAATGTATTAAATTAATATAGCTTAATTATAAAGATAAAAAATTTGCAAATAATAAAGCAAAATATATTATCGTTGAATAATGCGCTGACAGTACTTTGTTTATATATTACTGTATTTGTGAAAAGCCAAGGAGGTTTAACGTTTTAAAAAGCAATTTAAATAAATTAAAAGCGCGCGGACTCTGGCCGCAAATAAGTCCGTAAACACTTTATCGCGCGAAAAATAAAAAAATCGCGGACCGTCCTGTTCGCAGCTGTTTCTCATGGAATTTAATATTATCTGCATTATTTATAACATTTTTAAATAACGCAACTAAAAGTTTTGTTACGTTCAGTTATTATATTACTAATATTATACAGTGTTGTTTATTCGTTAAAAATGGTCGAAATGCATACATAAAAAACAAAGTGCACATGCTACAAGACATTATTTTACTTTCAATATTTTAATGATGATCAGAAAAAACAAAATAAAGCAAAACGAAGGTGTGTGTAAAAAGAAAAAATCAATAATAGTAAGTGTTATAATATTTATTAAACTTAACAATCATTGTATTTACATGAAACGCTCGGTGAGCGCCAATGTGAAACCGTGTATATCATCCTAACCAGCACCACGTGTTTATGTGAAGATGTTTATCATAAATATCTTGCCTTATCCTCGCTGTGTGACATAAAAAGACGTATATTCTGTAATAGAATTACAAAAACAGTTTAAACTTTTTTTTTATACAATGAAGCGGCGATAGGAACGGGGCGTTCAACTGATGGTAACTTATACGTCCGCCCGTAACAACGTAGCGATATTTAGGATGTTATACACTGCATCACAATGTGCTCGTCGCCTTGAGACCTACGATGACGAGTCTCGTTATCCTAGTAATTTCACTAGCTACAGCGCCCTTCAAACCGGATTACAGCAATGTTTGCACACCACTGTCGGCGTATCTAGACAGTCTCCGGCAACAGAGACTTACCACCAATAAAGTTATAGCTTACTTAACAAAGCGATCGTATTGGTGTATGTCTCGAAAAGGCTTACCAAGCTTGAGTTTTTGGTGAAAGAAAACTTTGTGAGGAAAAAGAGTATGCCTGGAGTCCCAGAAGTGGGAACATTAAGAGATGTATTTACATATGTATTTTTAACAATATAATAACAGATAGTAATGTAATAGAGAATTAAGTAATCCTTCGACTTCTTCATAGTTTAGTTATTTTTTTATAAATTTCTCACTCTCTCTTTCCAGTTATTAACTCATAAGGTAAGATAATTTGATACAGTGGGATAATAGCTAAGATGCATCATTGTGTAGTGACACATTCTAGATATTATCGCTAGACTATGCTAATGAATTTTTACTGTTTATTATAAAAAAAACATCATCGATGTATTATTATTATTTTCTTATAAACAACGTTTGCCGAACATCCCTTTGTATGTTTGCGTTAAGTAAAATGTATGGCCTTGAATAATTTTAAAGGAACAAAACGAAACCGAATTTCGGTAGAAACTTATGGCCATCGGGTGTGATTTCTCATCTGTTTCTTTTTTACTTAAAGATTAAAAAAAAATACTTTTTTTTAATCTTTGTGTGTGAAAACAAAATTCCAGGTATTATGCTGTTTATCTTTTGGTTTATTTTCAAAGTCATATGTATATAATCTTTACTCCTCCATGATTTGAAATGGTAGGTCTCTGTTGCCGCAGCCCTGCAGTCTCGGTCTAGTGAGAATAGGACTTAGGTAAGCCCTGCCTGTCGTAGAAGGCGACTGAAAGGGTCTAGGACTTTCGCGGGCCCTGAGGGTGGGGCCCTTATTGCTCAATAAGTGAACCTGCGTGGGACAGCGTATGGTCCAGCGATGGTGCACAGGAGGGTTAGGCTGCTCCTCAGAGACGTATAACACAAAGTGTAGGGGGGCGCCGGTGCAGCCCACCGAGCGGGTTTTATTGAGTAAGAATCTTACATAACCCTGACTTACCTCCAGAAGCAGGGATATCTTTCGAAGACTTCCTCCCCGAAACAAAAAAAAAGTCTGTGTTGCCGGAGACCGCTTTGGTACCACTGCAGACTCTATTTCCCCTGCCAAAATGTAGTATCAAAAATTACTGTTGTTTCAGTTTATAGGGCGCTGCAGCTAGTGAAATTACTGGGGTAATGAGACTAAAAGTTTTATGCCGATGAGTACATTGTGGTACAGTGTGTACCATTCTATCTGGTTTTGCGAAGTTTTTGCCCGTTCATACGATGGTTCATCAAATAAGAAATGTTAGTATTCATTGATGTTAAATCTCTAAATAAAAGTTGATGATGGCTGAGGAGGTTTCATAAATTTATCTATTTAATATTTGTAGCGGTTTGCGAGAATTCAAGTAACATTAGCATATTATTTTTTTTTCAACAGTCAATTTTCGTCCCCACTGTCGGGGCATAGGCCTACCCTCAATATGAGCGCGATGGGCCACATTCACCACGCGGGCCCAATGCGGATTGGTGACTTCATATACCTTAGAATAAATTCTAATTCATGTGCAGGTTTCCTCGCGATCTTTTCCTTCACCGTTTGCATTCCGCTATTGTTACTAAAGTCCACAAATGTACATAACTTAGATATTAAAGTCATCGGCACATGCCGAGATTCGAACCCGCGACCTGCGGAATGAAGGCCGCACGCTCTAACCATTAGGCCGGCGAGCAACTAGCCTAATCTTTAATGTATGCAATATAATAAGTTTGTTATCAGAAGATATTTATTTATAACTGTAATTGTCTATGGTTATTATGCTATAACTGTTAAGTTATACTATCAGTTTATAAAACTATTCAAATGTTAACAATATTTTCCGTCTATTCACTGATGATGTTGAACGCTTGGTAATCATTTTGACTCTTACAGCTCATATGATACTGGGCTCATGGACCCCGGTCCATGGCTTCTTATACAATAATTTATATACAAGGGGTAATTTTAGAGTTTTAATTTCCCTTGATGTTCAGTGAAATACTCCGGCTCTTATATATTAGTAGTCGAATACGCCATCGTGTTATGGCGAAATATTTAAAACATCTCGTGGTCACGGAATTGAACTGGGAACTAACATGTAAATCATGCCGTCAGCTGCTGTGCAACAACTTCCGCCAAGTTTATCTGCTGCTGGAGACACAATAACGCCTTCCAGGCGCCATCGGCTCGGTAATCTAATTACTTAAATAGACTACTCCGTTACGAGCGGGTTCCTTATCGAGGTTGGGCAGCGCGGTAACAATGGGCAAAATCAAAAAACTCCTCGGACCTTTAAAGCGTGCCCGGGTCACAAGTGACATCCGTAAAAATTGCCGCAATTAAACTGAAGCAAGAAAAAGTCATTTTAAATTCAACATTCCGAAGCAACGTTCGGGAGACAATGGCCCATTAGGAGCCCATAGATAAGTATCTAGACCAGACCATCTCAAACTTAATGGGACCACGGGTTCACTTAACACCTTCAAGGAAAGGTTTGACGACTCGAAAAAACTATTAAGTATTTATATACTGAGGCGTAAGGGTCCCGCATAACAAATCACGGGAACCAAGCCAACCTAACCTGCTCGTGGTGCACCCTGCTAATCACCAAATGATGCTCTGGCTCGCACCATCCCGCGTTAGACCAACGTGGTGGGAAATGGCCTAAATTATATGAATCCTCTACTTGATTGATGAAGGAATCTTTGGGAGAGGCCAATGTCCAGCTGTGCGTTTATTTATGTCTTCCAAATAGTATTATCAATCGTTACTCAGTCCCGGTTTGAAGGGCGTTGTAACTATTGACTTTCTTTTTATAACGATACTTCAAATGTTATGTCTGAAGGTGATGAGCACAAATCGATGGTAGTTCTCTGTTGCCGAAGATTTTCTAGGTAGACTATCGCAGCGCCTAGATAGATAAATCCATTTATTTGCCCACGCAGTGTAGAGTATTACTGTGTTCCGGTTTGAAAGGCGTTGTAAATATCAAAATTCTTTCGGTGATGATACTCTCTGTATTATCAATGATGATATCTTTGGGACAGGCCTATGTTCAGTAGTGGACGTCTGTCGGCTGATGATGACGATATACCACTCTAACTAGCGCTACGTTGTTATCGGCAGGCGTATCACTTACCATCAGCTTAACGTCCCGCTTGTTTCGCCGCTTAATTTAATGAAAAAAAGGTGTTTATTATCCTGGCGCTGCGTCGTTGCGGCAGGTTTATATGAGTGCCAAGTAGTGAATATCCATTGTCTTGCGAAAGCGAAGACGATAACAATTATTAATAAATCAATCGTTACAATGGACGGGTACAATAATAAATATTTGCTTAATGATAGCTATTTTTTTTTAACAATTCATTGTAATAAATAAACACTTGTATGCAAAATTATATTTTTTACTAGTGATAGGTCTAGGCCGGAACCGCCTAGGTAGGTTCCACAGTAGCTCCTATAGCAGCCAAGAAACAACCGTATGCAAATATTAATGTGTTTCGGTTTGAAGGATGCTGTAGCTAGTGAAAATATTGAGGTAACCAGCCTTAATATCATATATGTCAAAGCTATGAACACAATGTGGTGCCAGTGTATACCGTGCTTTCTTTTTGTTATCGGGGGGAAAGCTTCTAAAAAGATATCTTACTTTTGGATGGAAGATAAGGTTAAGTGGGATTTTTACCCACTAAAACTCCTCCGCTGGTCATCCTCAGCGCGTTGTGGGAGGCGCCGGAATTTCCTATGGAACGCTCCGGTGACTCCCGGCACTACTCCTAAATCACGTCATAGGGAAGACTGTGACTCTCCTCAGCACCCGTATTTTGGTACACTCACAAGATCACTTCGTACGTTCATCCCGGTCTCGATTAGTAGACAACAAGCGCCTTACCATTGAAAGATCACGAAACTGAGAATTCTTTTAGTCGCCTTCTACGACAGATAGGGCTCAATTTAGTCTTATTCTTAACAGCCCGACACTACAGGGCTAGGTACATATATATCAATCTAACTCCATGTTGTTATAGCCAGGCGTATCGCTTACCATCAGGTAAACGCCTCGCATGTCTCGTCGCTTCGTAGAATAAAAACTATATATATTATTATCATAAGTTTGAGAAACATTTGCTCTACGACCCAATTGTAGTTTCATTTTTGAATTTTAGAACGCTCTGTTTGTTTGTTTGTTTGTTTGTTTTTTTATTAATGGTGGAGCGCGCGGGCGGCCTGCCGCGGTGTCGATTTTTGCGGCTAACGATTTGGGATCGAGCGGATTCCCGCTCCGGTTTAACATTCGATTACAAATCGCGATCGCGGCGCTGCTAGGCTACGAAAATGCTTTTACAATTATGTTATAACACGACCAGTCGTCTCCCATCCAGCCTTTCCGGCTGGCCGTAATATAAAATTACACTTGAAACCTATCCAAAATATTCCTCGAGAGCAACCGCAACCGCAACCGGGAATGACTTAATATACCTACCGTTACTACAGTAACAGAATTCAAAAAATAAATAGCCGATCTATAAATCTTTATGCGTCGAATGATCATGTTCCCATGTCGATAGGTTCACTAGTTTTCACGTGATTGGCGAATGTGCGCTCGTGTATCTCCAGTGGCACGCGCAGAGGTGACGATTATCTGGAAAGACTGATTGTCGATAGGAACACCAAAGGCAAAAGATCATTCGGCCAGTCCATAGGAACACCGAAGGCAAAAGATCATTCGGTCATGTACCAACCAGAAAGATCGATCAGATTAAAGACTCGTTGTCCTCTAAATTCTACACAATCGTAAGAGATACGCTGGACAGGAAGCGGTTGAAGCAGATCGTTCGCTCCAGACAGCAATCCTAGCGCTGATTACTATCCTCAAACACGAGGGAACGCTCCTAGAGAGTATCTCTACTGCAAATTAAGAAATTGAATAGAAGAAAGTAGTTTTCATGGAGATGATTATTAACAAGCTATGTTAGCAACAGAGACGACAATAACAAAAGAACATTTTTTTAACTAAATCAAACGCCGATTGACGCCTGATGTTATGTTTTCGCTGCGCCTTCAACGCGTTCGAAATTTAAACGCGAATATTCTATTCGGAATGAGATCAGTAAAATGTCGCGGTCTTAGACTTGTTCCTTTTTCAAAAATAGCGCGCCGCGACCGCACACGATGCCGCGCGCGTGTGCGCACAGCCCGCGCACTGACACGTACATCAGCTGTAGTTTCACAATGAACTGCGATCTCTCACACGGCGCTCTTGTACGGTAAATCCTTCCTATAACCATAAATCAGATAAGTACTTTGCTAGATGCAAACACCGATATGTAACAAACTATTAATTTATCATTGGCAAAAGATATAACAATAATTGTCATAAAGTTGGCAGGACACTTCAGTTAACAAGTTTGGCGAGAAACATTAATGGCAATACTAAAGTTTGGACTAAATAGTCTATACAGCACTGTGCAAACATTACTGTGTTCTGGTTTGAAGGGTGCTGTAGCTAGTGTAATTACTGGGGTAACGAGGCTTAACATCTTATGTCTCAAAGTGGCAAGCGCAATGTGATGCTGTGAATACCATCCTAACCAGCACCACGTTGTTATGGGCAAGCGTATCACTTACCATCAGGTATACGTCTTGCTCGTCTCGTCGCTTCAAAGAAATAAAAAAAACGTTGTGATAAATTTGTGACAGATAAATAATTATTCCCGCCATTTCAAACGTAGTCATGCTGACATTAAAATAACCGCCTTCCTGTTGTCACAGATAAAGGGTTTAAATCGGTTTAAAATCTTTTTGCTTTTTTTTTTCTACAATCGGCCTCGGCGATAGGGTGGAAATCCAATCCTTATTTAATGACGCCAAGTCGTAATTCTTTCATTTCCATTCGAGTCACACAGTGTTTTAGGAGCGGAAGTACCAAACTTTTTTTCAGTATAATCGGCCCATAATGCCACTTTATAACATCCGGTTTGGTATATTATAATAGAAAATGGTTTCGGTTGAGTAAGTAAGGTAATATTTGAATGCGAGCATAGAGAAAGAATTTTGTTATAAACTAAAACCGATCGTTGTAGATAAGGGATATCGCTGTACTATTATAAATAAACAATTTATTAACGATTTAAAACAGTTTTTGAATATGTTATACAAATACATTACATTTTTTTATAGAGTTGTTTCGTTAGATTTTAAATTACTTTATAAATGTTTCGAATAGTGGTTAAGTAAATAGTCGACGTGCTTTGCCCAAGTGATAAACTAGTTCAATCCTTGTATGGGGTAAACGTTTAATTGGTTCATAGAAATATTGTTAAGTTAAGATTTTACAAATATGTATTATGTGAAAATTTTGCATTATTTATATAGATTGAATTTTTTTTATATTAGTAATTCATATTATGAATAATTACTAATGCATTAAATGGAAGTTTGAAAGGATCATAAGCTTGTTTGGAATTTAATGGTGATAGGTCTCTGTTGCCGGAGACCTCCACGTAGGTACCACGGCAGCGTTTATTTCAGCCGCCCAACAGTAGTGTGGAAACTTATTGTGTTCCGGTTTGAAAGGCGTTGCAGCTAGTGTTATTACTGACGTAACGAGATTAAACATCTTATGTATCAGAAAAAGAGTGCAATGCGGTGCAGTATATATTATCCTAACTAGTTACATGTTGTTATGGGCGAGCGTATCACTTACCATGAAGTGAACGTCCAGAACTCAAGTTCAAAACCAAAATTAATAAATTTTATAACAATAATATTAAAAAAAGAATATGTCAATGTTGTGTATATAAATAAATCTAATGATAAATAGAATCGGCAAGTGCAAAAGAAAACGTCCCACAGAGTTTGTTTAAAAAAAACCTTACCATTATGGGCCCATGCGCAGGCTGCATAAAAGGAACTAATCCACTTTGGTGCGGTGTTCGCAAAGCGTTGCCCCCAGCGACGAGCGTTCGAATTTTGAAAATATTTTGACATTAATGACCGCTTTTGTTAGCAGCCAGTGACGTTCAAGTGAAGTATTGTCGCTGTTCCTTTTTTTGAAAAAAAAAAGGTTAAGCGTTGAAGCGTTGCAAAGCCATCTAGTTTTTGGGGCGTAATTTTTTTTTATTAACAGCTCGGGGGAGGGAAGGAGAATCGTTGAAGAAGCGTGTTCCGACATACTTCACGCGTAAACGGGCATTAAGCAGTTTTACGGTAACCAAATTACAAATTGACCAAGTTTGGGTAAACTGATTTTTTTGATTTAGAATTTCGTCTTTAGTGTTAGCCTTTGGGTTTGATATAGATGTTTTTTTTCAGCTTGATCTTATTCTAGTGTTCAACGGCCATAAGTAATATGTTGACTACTGGCGGTAGTTTCTGTTGCTGGAGAATGTCTAGGTAGGTACCAGCGCAACGCCTGTTTCTACCGCCAAATAGTAGAGTGCAAACATCGCTGTGTTCTAGTTTAACGGGCGCTGTAGCTAGTGTAAATACTGTGGTAACGAGACTCATCATCTTATGTCTCAGGCGACGAACATAATATGTTGCTATGTGTACCATCCCATCTAGAATCACGTTGTTATAGGCAGGTGTATCACTTAACATCAGGTGACCGTCCCGCACGTTTCGTCGATCTATAATTAAAAAAAAAGATGATTTTTTTACAAACGCGCTGAAATTACACTTTCAAAGTTATCAATACCCTACAACATATTTACTTATTGTTATTTACAGTTATTCATCTTTTAATTAAATTTAATTTTAATCAAAATTTACAAAAATAAAGTCAATTGAGAGTACAATAAGCAAATCAAATTGTATAGGCATTTGTTCCTTAACGCTCACTTCTGTCCACGAATTCCGGATCCTGAATCCCACTTTGCCATAAGCTGTATACGTATTAGTTAGTGAAACGACTAACAACACTAAACAATCAGAAGAAAGGAAAAAAAGAATAGTTTTTTTATTTTAATTAAGCGACGAGACGAGCGGGATATTTATCTGATGGTAAATGACACGCCTGCCCATAACAACTTGGCGCTAGTCAGCATAATATATACTGCATCACACTGCGCCCGTCGCCTGAGACATAAGATGTTGATTCTCGTTACCATAGTAATTACACTAGCTGCAATGCTCTTCAAACCGGAACACAGTGATGTTTGCACACTATTGTTTGTCCGCAGAAACAGACGCTGCGGTGGTATCTAGCTAAACGATCTCTTGCAATAGAGACCTACCACTAGTTAAAGAATGATAGTGATTTATTTATAACTCCTTATAACTCCCCGTACTGTACTCCAGGTACACATCAGCCCGGTTTATGGTACCTAATCTATTATAAAAAGTAAAGCACATAAGTTAACACTGCCGACATTTGACGAATGATCTCGTAAGCAATATGTAACATCCGATGCGTACAATGTTAAACCATTAAAATTCTGTTACACCTGGGTCCCGTTTGTTTATTCTGTAACACGTGTCAGGACCGCGCTGGTACAATGGCGAACAAAGTGTTACATGCGATCGCCTCCGCAGGAAGTGGCTGCCCACAATGTAACAAAGCGTCGGACCGGCGGCAACATCTCCCACAGAAATATATCTATAGTCTATGCCACTTTGACGTTTGCGATTTTTCGCGCGCAATTATTATAATAAATATAACTGTATTATGTAACTACAGTATTATAGCACTTTGTGGCTGATATATCCTTAAGCCCCCCCTCCGCCCC
Organism: Ornithoptera alexandrae; assembly: GCA_029030555.1. Taxonomy (NCBI): domain Eukaryota; kingdom Metazoa; phylum Arthropoda; class Insecta; order Lepidoptera; family Papilionidae; genus Ornithoptera; species Ornithoptera alexandrae. The sequence continues at coordinate 1,880,476 of JARDVY010000018.1, read as the reverse complement.
AAAAAAAAAATAATAAAAAATCTGTGATATATTAACTTTAATATCGTGTTTTTGGAATCGCTTACTTTTTTTATTCAAAGTAGCGACAGGATGGTAAGTGGTGCGTCCGCCTGTAATAACGTGGCGATAGTTAAGATGACACGGCACCACATTGTGCTCGTCTTGTGACATAAGATGTCGAATCTCAACACTTCAGTAATTTCATTAGTCACACCGCCCTTCAAACCGGAACATAGTAAAGTCTGCAAAATATTGTTTGGTGGTTGAAGTACACGCTGTGATGGTATCTGAACGATTTACAGAGATTTACCACCAGTAGTATATATATATATTTATATTATAATTTATGTACTTCAGACATTTGGGATCTATGATTTTGCATCACAGACTTTAACAACTCCCTTTTTTGCGTATAGTATATTATCAGTTTCGCTATTAAATTAATTAAATATCATACCTCAATATATTAATGCTAAAATATAGTTTTAAGAAAAAAATTATTAAATCCAAACTAGATGATGAAAATCTATTGTAAGTAGAACAAAAAATTATTTATGTTTAATATAAATAATAAAAACGAGTACATAACTAGAGTTTCCTAATATAATTGCTATAACATTTCTGGACCCACGATCCGCACGCAAATACCAAATTTGTTGCTTGAATTAAAAAAAAAAGAAAAAAGAAAGGGGCTCTTAAACAAGCGGACAAACATCAGCTGTCAACCGCAAACTGACCAGAGTAATGACGATAATACAATAACACAATGTCGTATTGTCCGAAACAAGCGGCCAGTGTATATAGAGACTGTATTATACCTGGGCGAATACACACCGAGGGCTCAACTTATACAAGCCACCATCCATCAAGGTCTCTCCTTCAGTTGCTAATACTACAACTTAAGGGTTATCTTTCGCTGGATGAGAGACCGGTCGGTTTTCATTTTGGCGTTTGTTAAAGATGTAAAATACGGGGACAGGTCACATTATGATTGTGACGTAAATTTTTGTTTGTACTCGGGCGCGTGCTGAGAAAGGTGGGTTTGTTGTAGTGTTTGGTAAATTTAGAAGGATGTTGCCTTTTGACTGATTGTCTTCGTGTTTGTAATTCGACTCGGCTACCGTATTTACGACTCGTTTTTCTCCTTTCATAACAAAGTACTTTAAAAATTAAATATTGCTTAGTAAAACGAATATTAAATGCTTTACGAAATATTATTTACATAGCCGCCATTATGATTACTTAGATGGCTTAAATAAAATTCTTTTCATTTGAAATAATATGAAAATTTTGAAGGTAGATTTACAAAAAAAAACTTCTTGCTGGTTTTATTATACAAAAATCATAAAAACTTGATACGCCAAATTAACGTAGCTGCATTGTTCATTCTAAATTGATTAAGTATTTTTATTATTATTATTTTTTTGGGAGGGGGTAAGGAAGTCTTTTATTCTTTAAGGATATGTCAGCCCCATTGACTCAAAAAAAGACAACACAAAAAGACTTATGGTGCAAATAATGTGGTTACAACATAACAAAAATATCTCGTGCTATCCCAGAGTTTGATTCACACGATCAAGTGGTTGAATCTAGGGTTTACTGGTGATAGGTCTCTGTTACCGGAGTTAGGTAGGTACTATCGCAGCGTCTATTTCAGCCAACAAACAGTACTGTGCGAAAATTACTGTGTCATATCTAGCATTAGTAAAATAAAGACTAAAATCATTAATGCCTGGTATTAAATAATTCCGTTATACTGATCCACAATTTTTTATATATAAACGATCAAAATAAATAATATAGTATCGGTTTGTATAATAATATCAAAGTCCCTTTATTTAATTCATATAAAAAATACTACAATATTCAAAAGTCTGTCTGTTTTCAAAAATCTATAGAGCGATTCTACGCTTATATTCAATGTAGTGTGAGTTCCCTAGGTCTTTATTGTCGGAGACCGTTTAGATGCTACCGTGGCTCTTATTTCTCTCGATGATCAGTAGCATTGAAACATCAGCGTGTTCCGGCTAAAAGGGCGTTGTAGCCAGTACAATCAGGTAACGAGAGTACAGTAACAAGTAACGAGGTAACGAGACTTAACTTCTTAACTTAGCGGACGAGCACAATATGGTGCAGTGTATTATTACGGTAGAGTGATATTATTACGGGCATGATCGCTTTGTTAAATAAATTAAAAACCCACTAAGAGCCTCTAAACAATGAAGAATTTTGTATATAAATAAAAAAACAGTATCATTTCAGCGAATTCCGCTTGGGATACAAATACTAGTGTATATTTCATAATAGATAACTTATAAACCGAAGGGTTGACACGGTAACGATTCTCCCTCGCAACCCTTCTGCTAGTAAAACAATTGTCAGAGCATTGAATAAACAAACCGCCTAATCTCATAACAACCCATAATCCGTTTATGGCTGTCCTCCTTCCCTTGTGCGGCACGCCCGAGGGTTGGGGTTGCCAGAATCAGAACTCTGAAATTAATTCACTTGCACGGAGTTCACTCGTAAAACTGCATACCGTGGGGTGGGCGAGATAAGCACACCGCCAATAAATAATTGTTTTTTATCGCGTAAACGTACCGCACTATTAGTTTATTTATATATATATATATATATATATATATATATATATATATATATATATATATACTCGTACCACCTCTTATCATATCAGTGTTTACATATTTTTTATTCTATGAAACGTCGAGGCAAACGATACGTTCAATTGATGGTAATACGCTAACCATAACAACGCGGTAGTAGTTAGAATGATATACACAACAGCACATTGTACTCATCACCTTGAGGCATAAGATATTACGTTTCGTTACCTCAGTAATATGATCTTAATTTTCTTGATATATCATTATAACCTCAATTTTACATTACTAGCATTTTATCTACGATGAGCTCGGCATGATAATAAGGTGATGGTGAAGCTCAAGCAGAGCACTATGGCTATGATATATCAACAGCCGGAATACACTAATATTGGTACAGAACCAGAGATATAATATAAGCTTGGTAGTTATCAGCTTCCGTCAAAACCTACCATCAACCACAACAAGTAACTCTGGTTTCGACGCGGGGATACCCGAGTTAACATTAATTTATTTAGTAAACAATTCGTAAAAATAAACTCCTATTGATATACCCGCTCCTTTGTATAACTCCCCCAAGTGTTAAGCGCGAAGTTTCATGACGATCCCTCGAGGGTTAGAGGGGTGGACCTCAATGATACAGATTTCCCTTTTTATTCGTTGTGTGAACATCGAAATTTGTTAAGTAATTGAACGTATATTTATTCATTTCTGCTTGTAGGTGGGTGTGTTTGGGAGGGGGATAATAGTGTTCATTGTAGCTACTCACATTTCATTAATTCCGTACATATGAGAGTAAGAGTTTAATACTCATACTATCATAATCATGTTGTGTATACGTTTAGAGATGGTACAGGATGCAGGCGTTACAAGGAACTTCGTAAAGTTGTAAGATGGTAAGCTCGGCATAACACTGTGATAATGTAAATCTAACATCATAACATACTAGCTGTAAGTCATCTGTCAAAATATGGCATGCACAGTATTCAAGGGGAAAACGCTTAACTATCTTCGGTAATATTACGTAATACCATATGAAATTAAAATCAAGTATTCATACATTGTAAATACAAGAACGAAACTTTATAAAAAAGAGATATTAAAAAAGTCTACTTTTTTCAAGTTTAGTAATGGCTAATAATTTCATCACTGAACAGATTTGATATGAATCAATAGTCATAAACAACAGATATAGCACCAAGACGCATTAGCTCGTAGAGACAAAAATTAAAAAACAATAAAAGTAATCTTTGTTGTTTTAATTAAAAAAAAAACCTCTTTGCAAGTTTGCCTTCGTTGAGCAGTCATCTGTGCAATATAACAGATTATGGTAAATCGATACGCAAATATTATGCAAAAATAAAAATCAAAAAAGAAAGAGTATCCTTTGTGGTTTCAATTAAATAAAACCTCGGTGCAGGCCCGCCTCCCTTGAGCCGTCAGCGACGCGGACGGACCCACCTACAACCGGCCGGCGACAAAGGAACGATCACAAATTACGCTCGCAATTTACATAGAAAAAGTGACAACAAGCGACGCGGAACATTTGTTAGCGGCCATTGTATTGTAAAGTATTATATCCGCGCGCTTTTTCGCCTTATTTATATTTATAAAGGTTCGTATTTGGTACGTACTAACAAGATGTTTACGCGCCGCAGTGTCAGTGTACGCCGAAAAGTGGCCGATAGTGATGCGCGAACGAAAACTTCACGTTCGTCGGCTAACATTAATAAATATTAATTTTAACTGTTTTCTGCTATCGCGTTGCATTGTTCTACAGATAACGAAATGTAAGTTATGGCTAGTAACCAGTTAAAGCGGAACATCGTTCAATAGGGGAGGTAATAGTTAAAAATCAGTTGAACGAAATTTAAAAAGAATCTACAAATAGAAAACAACTAGAACACTTGTAAAAAAATATTTCAATTACCGTTTATTATAGAGGTTGCGTTTAACAACATTCATTAATGTATACTACCTATTAGATACATATTAACATGTTTTTTCTTTTTTTTTATATACCAAGAAGCTACGAGCCGAGCGTGACGTTCACCTGATGATAAGCGATACGCCGTCCAATAACAATGTAGCGTTAGGATGTTATACACGGCACCACATTGCTCTTGTTGCCTTGCGATATAAGATCTTAAGTCTCGTTACCCCAATAATTTCGACTACAAGCGCCTTTCAAACCGGAACACAGTAATGTTTGCACACAACTATTCGGTGGTACCTTTTTAAAAAGTCCCCGGCAACTGAGACCTACCACCATTAACCACCATCACCAGTATTATTACATTAATGTTTTATTGTGATATATATAATATATACGTTTATCGTTCCCACTGCTGGGATTCAGGATTTTTTAAAGGAAAGCGTTAAGAAACATATCTATTAAATGATCATGCAGGTTGGTGGAAATCAAGTTACTATGATAACTGTAGGATTTTTTAACATGACGGTCATCCGTCAATTTTCTCTACAAACGTTTTAAACAAAATAATTAAAGTTATCGTGTATATTCACAACATCATCATCATCGTTAGCTGCCCTCTTCAAACTGAAGTTTGGTGTTCAGATGGGTATAGCCAATTTGATCCTCATGTCAAGCATAGGATGGTTATGTATATTTTTTGGTAAAAATTATATTACATATAGAACATCGATATTTTGAAAACGTCCCTAAGGGTACGGATTATTTTTTATCGTCGTCGCTTTCTTATTTCGGCAAAGGCAAAGGCGTTTGACGTACAGCCATGCGGTAGGTGAGCCGATTGTTGTTAAAATGGCTACGTAAGCTATACACAATTTGTTTTTTTTTTTTAACGTCGTTGTAATTCATGCTTTGACATTTGTAATTGCGGTTTAATGTAACGAATAATTGTCGCCATTATGGATAAAGATAATCTATGTCATGATTTTATAAGATTATTTGATGTGGGTACCATTGAATCGGTTTAGTGAAATTATTTTCTCTTGTATGTTACTGGAGAGTACAACATATATAATGCATTAACATTAGATCAAGTAACGACGCCGTAGCTCCATCTGTATACTATATAGTATATTCTAAGAGAATCAAAACTCTACTTACAAAGCTTGGCAATCGAACTAAGAACTTTATTGGTGGTGTGTCTCTGTTGCTGGTGACTGTGTAGGTGGGTATCATCGCAGCGCATACATTTTCCTCTTAACAGTAGTTTACAAACGCTACTGTATTCCGGTTTTAATTACTGATAGTATAAATTATTGAGGTAACGAGACTAAACGTGATGAACGAGTTAGCTCGCTTTGATATTCAGGTATTCGTTGCCATACTACATCATTTAAAACAGAGATTGTATTACCGGTAAGTAGGTCTCTGTTGCCGGAACCGACTAGGTAGGTAACAGTGCAGCGGCCAATGCAGCCGACAAAAAGCAGTGTGCAAACATTACTGTGTTCCTGGTTGAAGGGCGTTGTAGCTAGTGATATTTCTGAGGTAACGAGACTCAACATCTTATCTCTCGAGCGACGAGCGCAATGTGGTGCTGTGTCTAACATCCTAGTGTCACGTTGTTACGGGCAAGCGTAACACTTACCATCAGGTGAACGTGACGCTAGTCTCATCTCTTAATAATATAAAGTAAAAAAAAGAACTATATATTACTGAGTCTATGAGTGATACTAAAATACTATATATATCTGTTTCAGCATTCCTCCGACTAATCCTATAGTTTTTAGTTTAGTGAGTAAAAAAAAGGGACAATTTATGGCAATAGGTAACGTTATATAGTAGCGTTATTACATTTTGGCGCTTTGTCAGCGAGTGGATCCAATAACGCGTTGCTTTTGCCCCGAAAGCAATAAAAGCGGGAAAAAAGTTTGCGGGACCACAGACAAGTGCTTGTAAGCACGTGTCGCATCCAATATGGCCCTTGCGTTATGTATACAATTTACTTTATTGCTCTGCTGCTGTCGTTTGTGAAAGACATTACATTTAACTATATACAGCATCTATCTAAGTGTTAAATAGATAATTTATCTGAATACAGATTTTTCTACATATCATCTGTTTACACTATTAATAATATTTGGTATTGTTATTATGTTACGTAACATTAATTATTTCTGCCGTCAAACAGTAGTGTGCTAACATTGCTGTGTTCCGGTGTGAAGGGTGCTGTAGCTAGTGTAATTACTGGGGTAACGAGACTTAACATCTTACATCTCAAAGTGGCAAGCGCAATGTGATGCTGTGAATACCATCTTAACGTTGTTACGGGCGGGCGTGTCACTTACCATCAGGTGAACGTGCCACTGGTCTCGTCGCTTAATAACATAAAAAAAACCTTTTAAATCTTTTTTGTTTTAATGGATTACAACTATATAAATAATTGAATAAATCGTTAAGTGTTTTAATATTTGTAATATAATCTTTGTCTTTTAAAAGAAATAAAGAATTACATATAAAATGTATTACAGAGAAAAAGGATTACAGTAGCCTATGTTATATCTTCAGCTGTCGAAATGATCCTTAAAGGGCTTACAAGCAAACACACAGCCGGAAAAAAAATATATAATATTTAGGCGTATTATATAGGTGGCTCAAAAATAACATTATAAAAAGTACCTTATAACAGGTAATAAGGTACTTTTTATAAGGTTATTTATGCGGCACCCTATATATACATTTGTATCATATAGCAACGAGAGGACGGAAACATTCACGCCTTGGTACGCAAGTTGTCAAGTGTCGTTATCCCGGTAACTTCAGTAGTTATAGCGCCTGTCAAACCGGAATGGAGTAATGTTAGCACACTATAGCTTGCCGGCAGTAATAGCGACTGCTGGTACTTACGACGGTCTCCGGCAACAGGGATATATCATTACATTATAAGCATACGTTTTAATGTTATCTATTTGTATGGATTGCTGTAAACGTTTGTAATTTGGATTTCATTCGGGCGTACGAACTGTTACGAATGTATGGGTCGGTAATAAATGTAAATAATTTGTATGTCGTATAGTTTTCTCATGTCCCGTTATTTAATTGACAGGTATAAAACATAGGATATCAGCAGTTAAACGGCTCCCCCCCACGTATAGTTCTAACGCCACAATATTACGATGCCATATTGTGACGCCTAATGACCATTGATTGGTTATGTATGAGTAGATTTATGTGAATGTACGGAGTTATTGCGTAATAAATAAAACAAATATGAGAGATATTAGATGATAAAAATATTTTTACTTCATTTCTTTATATATTAGAAAAATTAAAAGAAACTAGCTGTTCTTCGCCTTGCTGCCTTTAACATTCCCGCAAGTCTTCTAGGGAAAGCAATTATCTAAATATAGTCTTAGCTGACCTCTAAATGGCAGAAGTAATATTAGATGATAGATCTTTTTATCTCAGTAGCGCGTCTTTAACTTCAACGACCTTCAATCCGGAACACAGTAATATTTCGATGCTACTAGAATATATAATTATTTAAATGGTAATGTGTAATTATGCCTTAAATCTAGATAAACCAATTCCGATCTGTTCCATAACAGTGGTTATATTCTTAATTATAAGATATTTACACGTTAACCGTTTAGCCATAGTATACAGTTCCGCCGTTATATTATGCCATTAAAAGTAATGATAAATTTTAATTATTCGTAGTCCATTCATTCACCTTCTATGGATAAAGAAAAAAACAAATCAATGGAGCCAACTTAACGTTCCTTATGTTTAAGCGTTGAATACCAACATGAAAGATTTATTACTGAACGGCCAGTATAAATACTGACGTTAAGGTTCACCTAAGTGTCTTTAATTACATTTCATACCGGAGGTGTTTAATGAGTTTATGAGGTCCGGTAGTTAAAACTATTCAGTTATATCATTTTTATATATCAGTTTAACTGCCGCGGCTTTACCAAACGCTTTCTTGAATGAATATCTTTTGACTCGATTCTCAGGCCACAAAAGTTGTGGACTTAGACGGCGAAAGGCGGAGACTTGAAAAACGGATGTAGATAGATTCATAGTTGCCCTGTGGTATCGGACTATTAAGAATAGGAGAAGGAGATTAATACGGTTTTCATGTTCCGTGGGCTTTGAAGATCAGGGCCCTCATTGTCTACGAAGCGAATCCGGGGTAACCAACAAGATACGAGATGGTGTTATGGTCCTCATAGCAAAGAGAAGGTTGTGAGCAGGGTACACTCCTCGGCATATGCTTAAGCGCTGTGTAGAGAGGCACGGGTTTGTTGCGTAGAGGTTTTCGGGGTTTACTAAGAATGACCACCGAGCGTATTTTAATGTGTAGACATCCTACATATACCTGTCTTTCCCCTCCCCAGAAGAAAGGTATCTTTTTTGAAGATTACCTCTCGACAAAAAAAATGTTAGAGAGGAAGAGAGGGAGAAGTGAAAAAGTATGTATATAGTTATTACGCCGTAAGGTATTAACAATATAATTGTTGGAAATCTATATGAAATCCATAGTTTATATCCAGCAGTGGACGTCTATCAGCTGATGATGATGATCAATAGGAATTCATTTTTAATATTTTATTTTTAAAACAATTATTTTAAGAAGTTTTTCCTGTTATCGCTACTTTGCTCAATACCACACACGCGTCGACTGCTGCTGCTGCGTTACTTGGTCAACTGACACAATAATGAAGGGATTTTAAATCGAATCATTACTTGTGATGAAGAGTGAGTACTGTACGATAATCGGAAGCGCTCGTCGCAATGGCGGAACACTGGAGACCCAGCCAAATCCTGCCCTAAACGAAAATTTACTTGCGAGTATTTGGTGGACTAGCGCCGGTGTCGTTCACTATAGCTTTTTAAAATCGAGCTAAACGATTACGGCAGATAACTATTGTCATCAACTGCAGACCATGAAGGAAGAACTAGCTGCTAAACAACCGAGATTGGTCAATCGCTCTAGGCCACTGCTGCTTCACGACAACGCAACACCACACACTGCACAACAAACAAGCACTAAGTTAGATGAGCTACAATTGGAATGTCTGCGACATCCACCGTACTCCCCGGACCTTGTCCCAACAGATTACCATTTTTTACGGAATTTGGACAACTTACAAGGAAACGAATTCGACTCCGATGCGGCAGTCCAAACCGCCTTCAAAGAGTTTATTAATTCTCACCCCCATGGTTTGTTTAGTAAAGTGATCAATGAACTACCTAAAAGGCAAGAGTGCATAGATAACAACGGTGCATACCTTGATTAATTAAATATATTTTACAAACAAAAATTTACTTTATATTCCTCCCGTACAAAACGCCAATTTCATATGTAAGGACCTAATATTAGAGGAGATAATGAAAAGGGTAGTAAGTAATTTAGTTGTACCCTGTCCGAGTTTGTTACACAATAATAAATAAACGAACTATGTATTTGTTTTTTTTTGTTCATAAGTTTAAGAAAAATAAAATTTGTTATTAAATTACAAAACATCTGTAGTATATTAGAGTAAATTTAAGTATTAAGTCAGTTAAATGTTTGAGTTATTTATATCAAATGAGCTGCTCGGCTCTCGAGGACAGGGACGCCTGCAAGGGGTCTCTGAACATGTTCATAAAATTGCACATTTTACGTTCGGAAGGCGGTTAAGTTATAGTTAGTGCGGGCTCCGAAGCGAAACTGCGGTGATAAAATCCTTTAGTTTTATCACTTGTGTAAATAATGTTATGGAAATTTATTAATATAAAGTTAATTGAATAACTTCATCTTGATATGAGCCGCGGATAATATTAGGCTGGAAAACGGATATACGTCTTACCAACTAACTCATATATCTAGTTAGTTTATTATATAAATACTAACAGTGCTAAAGAAGAGCTGAAGATCGGATTAATTTGCAACTTGACTAGCAAGCTTCAATTCGAAGACCTCATGATGATGATGTTTGTAAAATACAAGAATACTCATTTGAAACGTAATTGTTCTATGATAAGAAATTCGATGTAATGTGGATTTTTTTTTAATAAGGCGAAACGACGAGACTAGTCGGACGTTCACCTGATAGTATGTGATACGCCTGTCTAAACTAAACATAGCGATAATTAGATATTATACATTGTACCACGTTGTGATCGTCGCCTTAAGATATAATATGTCGAGTCTGGTTATATCAGCAATGACACTCGCTACAGCGCCCTTCAAACCGGAACACAATAATTGTAGTTAGGCAGTAAAAAGAGCTATAAGGTTTTTTCAAACAACATTGTAAACCTATTACATACCTACCCACATATTGTAAACCTGCCGCCATAACTAAATGACTATTCCAGCTTTCCTCCTACTTCCAGCCAGAGTACTCAAGGAAAACAATTGTCCAAATTCGCAGCCTCATTGCCTCTTTATAATAATATACAGCCCTCCGTAATGTGTCCACAACTGGAACCAGAACCCTTATGAGAGGTTATAACGAGAAAGTCAAGGCTGTTTATCGACCACCCTGCCAAGATTCAGTTGGTGGATGTCACGTGTCCTCGAAAGCCGTTTTTCTCATAACAGTCGGTTTCTTTAAATTTTATTTCTTCACAATTCTCACTTAACTTGTTGGGAAATAAGGTAGACGTTAGTCCATTATCAATAAAAAAAAAACACATACTATTGCTATGTTTGTAAACAGTAAATCAATTTAATACGCCATGTTTAATTAACTTTTTATATTATCAGATTACGAATACGAAATGATCAATCAACATTTTTTTTTTAATATAATAATGACCAACTATCTCTCCGCCATCACATTAAAGGAACACAATTCCCCCGTATCAAAATAACATCATCATCCTAACTACAAATCATTGCAACAAAAAAAAAAGGCCTATTGTAGCGCCCTTGCGGCTCCATCCCCAATATCATTTCAAGGCCCTACCACAAAGTACTTATAAAAACACCCAATAACATGCGTTAATGCGGCCGAAAACACGCAGCTGTTGTCTCGGTGAATAAAAAAAAAGTAAACTCCGCCGCCATTGGTCCGCCCGTGATGGCGGGACATTAGCCGCATCTGTCAGTTTCATTTTGTCTATGGCTGGGCGTAGTCCGCCTGAACAGTTTCCATCCACATGTCGTTAGATATTTATGTGGAAAATATTGCAATAAACGTTACGACCTCGTACCCGATGCTTTACATCTTATCGTATAAAACGATATCGAACGTTACCTGGAGGCGTTTCGTTGTTTTAATAAAGTGTTAAGTTCACGTTTAATGGTTCCATAATCGTAACCGATACAGAATCCACCTAAAAGCGAATACCGGTTACAAAGCCTTACAGTTCTGTGACACGGTTAAATTTAAATGGAAGACGATACTTAAAACTTTATAAGCATAACCTAAACCGTTGTACATATAATGTGTGAGTAATCATATATATATTTTAACCGTTTTTTATTTATATAAATGAGGCACACAGTTTTTAATGATTATTCGTTTAAAAACATACAGGATTATATTTCGAAAAACAGTTTTTCCTTTCATGAAAATATATATAGCATGAAAATAATATTTATTATACACTAAGTAGGCTGAAATTTGGTTATCTCAAGTAATACTTTTATATAGTACATTATTATGTATTATGAGCTAGTACCGGGATCCAAGCCAACCTCACCTGCTCGTGGTGCACCCTGCTAGTCAACAAACGGGGCTCTCGGTCCCACCAACCAACATAAAGCCAGCGTGATAAGAAATAGCCCAAATCCCCTCCATACGTGGAGATCTTTAGAGGCGACCTATGTCCAGCGGTGGACGTCTATCGGCTGATGATGATGATGATGTATTACTATTAGTTGAATGTCATCGTTTTATATGTATACACATATGTGTACGCGGGACCGATCGATGTGGAGATCTTTGGATATGTCCAGCAATAGACGTTTATCGGCTGATGATGATGAAGTATATAACAGTAATGGATACATGTTATATAAAATTCAGTCTATGTGTATAGGAGATATCCAGAGATTCATTGCCTCATCACGAGATCTCTGAAACAATTAGAAATAAACACTTAAAATTTTATACAGATATTGCTTCTGTGGTTTAGAGATCAGAGTGAGAATGGATTTTATAAGATTCCTCCCACAAAACGCAGGTGTTACGGCCAGCAAAGCGGGCGGGGAACAGCCAGTTATAATATATGTATTACGACTTAGACATTGTATAAGGAAAAAAGGTAGAAGGTACAATGTTTGCTTCCCTGATGAGCGAGGACCACAGCCGTCCTGTAAAGAGACACTAAGTATAGTAATAAATGAATGGTATAGCAAAAAGAGAAGAGACTGTATATAAGAATAAGATTAGAATTAAGGAAAACAATGATGTACAGGACGTAGAAGTAAGAATAAATTAAGGACACAATGTATAGAATAAGGAATGGACAGAGAAATGTAATAGACCTAAGGATGGAAAACAAATAAAAGTGTGTGTTTTAATTTATTTCAGGGAAGGATGAAAGAAGGAATTGGGATGGAGTATAGATGAGAGAAAAGAATGGAAGATTAAAATGGTATAGACGAAGAGAATGGAAGTTGAGAATGAGCAAAGGAAATAAGAAATGAAAAGAAAATAAAGAAAGGAAGCATGCCCGGAGGTACAAGTAAAAAAAATGTATTACTTATTTTACTAAGTGGAGAATGATCACCGAGGTTCTATTGCATGGTCATTGAAAAATTTTTAATATAGCATATGCACGATATTTGAATGGAACAGATACAAGGACAGGACACGTCTACCATCGAGCGGGTTTTAGTGGGTATTATTATCGGCCGATAGACGTCCACTGTTGGACATCGGCTTCCCCAAAAGATTCCCAAGTCGTTTGTTCATACGTGAGATTTGAGCTATTTTCCACCACGGTGGCCCAATTCGTTTTAGTGGGAGCCAAAGCCTCGTTTGTTGATTAGCGGAGCGCATCATGAGGTAAGTTTTTCTTGGATTCCGTGAGTTCCTGGGTGGGAACCTTTATACCGTTTTAGTGGGTAATAATCTAAATATATATCCCTGATTCCCTTCTTTGTATTAGCGAAAAGAATGTAGGCGAGGTGTAGGCACGGCACCTGTTAAATTTCTCTCCACCTCCAGGATACAGGGTCAAACAAATTCGTCGCGCTGCGTGTCCTATCGCGCCGGGAGCTCGGCGCAGTTGACAAATATCAATTTATATGTTAATAACTTGCTCTGGCGCAGGGTTGCCAGTCTGCCAACGATTCTATATACCTTACTTTATATGCTTTGAAGGATAATTCACTGGTGGTAGTTTTCCGTTTCCGAGAATCTTATAGATAGGTATCATCGCACCTCCTCTTCCTGCCGATGGATAGTGCTGTACAAAATTACTGTTATCTGGTTCGAAAGGCGTTGTAGCTATTAAAATTACCGGGGTAACGAGACTAAATATCCTATGTCGCAGGCGATGAGCGTAATCTGTTGCCGTATCATTTACTATCAAGTGATTGTCCCACTGAATAAAAATAAATCCACTAGTTACAGCACCTTTCAAACTGGAACATAGTAATCTTTGTCGGGTGCAACAGGCTCTGCGGTGGCCTGGTAATATAGAAATTACGTTTAGTTCGATGAAACTATCTAGATTTTTCTAGGTTGTATTTAATTATGGAAATATATATATAAAATATATTAATAAATAAACTTACTGTTTGAAAGCGACGTGCATGATGTGATGTTGTATTTATCATCCCAAATTTGGATGGTGATAAAAGCTTAAATCTAACTATTAATAGACCTACTTAGGTGAATACATATTTATTTTAGATTCTTGAATTCAGAGATGGCAGGGAACACAACCGCAGCTTCTCCAACGCTATACTTTAGTAGCTCATCCTGGAGACGTCTCTTAGCAGTCTGCAAAACCCAGATAGTACAATGGCCGGGGGTATTCGTCCTCCTCAAAGGCGTAGTGAGGCAATTTAAGTTCCCCATCCTAACCGGCTACGACCGCAAATGCCACGTTAACGTGAAAGAACACCGTGTACCGGTGGACCTTGGCTAGGTACGTGAGGGCCACGGAAGCTTCGTCTTCGACTTGGAGACTAATCTAACCAAATTAAATATAACCAAGTATTAAATAAAATGCAACATACAAGCCACCATCCAGCAACAGACGCTCATCGGTTGAAATGATGATGATGGTGATGAAAAAAAAATGCAAAGATTCTTTCCACTGGGCTTGTAGATTTGACTCCTTCAGCATTTAGTTTGTTCCTTACAATATTGTAACACTAAAAATCGTATCCATAATGTGATGTTCAAATTATATAATCATCATCAGTTCAGTAATCATACTGAACATCATCATCATCCTGAGTACCCGCTTCATTTTTAGCGGTACCAGTCCTATACAATTCATTCTAGTGTCATCAGTCAACATGATCACCATTCAAGAATCTTCCTCCTCCATCTGCAATTCAATCTTTGCGCTATATATATTAGAACTAAGATTATTGATATAGCCCAAAAGGTTGCTAGACTTAAGTGACAGTAGGCAGGGCACATTGCTCAAAGGACTGACGGCCGATGCAGCAGTAAGGTCCTCGAGTGGTGCCTGCGTACCGGTAGACGTGGTGTTGGGAGACCTCTCATAAGGTGGACCGACGATCTGGTGAGAAACCCACTGGATGCGAGCAACGGGGGATCAATTGATGTGGAGAACTTTGAGGCAGACCTATGTCCAGCTGTGGACGTCTATCGGCTGATGATGGTGTATATATATTGCTATATGTGTGGTATGTCGCAACAGCCCTGCTTTAAAGCCGGTAGACATCAGATCGAGCCGTAAATCTTGAATACGTTTAATTAATCTTTGTTTGCGCGGCAAAAAGGAAACAATGTGACGATTTTTTCTCCGACATTGTTATTTATATCGATTATATAATGCAAGCGAAACGAATTAGTTCATACCGATTTTAATTCGAGAAATGTTATATGTGGTATATGTACTGGTAACACCGCAACGCCTATTGCAGCTGACAAACAGTTGATTGCCGAGTTTCGGTTTGATGAGTGCTGCAGCTAGTAAAGTTACTAGGTATACCTAAATAAGGCGATGAGCACAATATGGTGCTGTGTATTATCGTTCTATGTATATATATACTATAGGGGTGTAAGGGCTCCCGCACAACAACTCACGGGATCTAATTCAATCTCATCTGCTCGTGGTGCACCCTGCTAATCAACAAACGAAGCTCTGGCTCCTCCAACCCGCATTGGAATAGCGTGGTGGAAAATAGTCCCAAATGCCTCATATGAAACCCTACATACGTGGAGATCTTTGGGAGAGGCTTATGTCCAGCAGTGGACGCCTATCGTATGATGACGATGATGATGTATTGCTATCAGTTGAACGTCTCGATCATTGGACATTATGTCATTTTAGTATATGCGATACCAAAGAATAAATACAATGAAAATTCAATTACTTAAATAATATTTTTGTATTCATTATTCGAAAAGTTTCTATAAACATATATACGTGTTACATCATAATTAGTGGAAAAACTTACTAGTGACCTAATTCAATTAAGTGATGAGAAGTACGAGATGTTCACCTGATGGTAAATGATACGCCCGCCATAATCACGTGGCGGTTAAGATGTTATATACTGCAACACATTGCGCTTGCCGCCTGAGACATACGATGTTGAGACTCGTTACCCCGGTAACTACACTAGCTACAAAATCCTTCAAAATTGTGTTGTAGTTTATTCTATTGTATAGGTAAACCATTAACATACACGTCACTACGTGGTATATATATATACATAAATAGATTCATTTACACTTAAAACAATTATATATATAAGCTTTCAGTTTTTTGTGAGAAAATTCTAAAAACTTAAAACCTAAATAACTTTAACACCAATGGAAACTATTTTGTTATAAACTTAAATGTTTCAAAAGTAAAAAATAAAATCTGTAATATACACGTTCTTTATATATTTTTTTTATTTTTAATATTTAATTAATATCATGTGTGTCTATAAATATATTTATACTTGGTTTTGTATGTGTATATTTTTGTATTATATATTATATTGTATTTATTTGATGCACCTACCTCATCATCTCTGCATTACCCAACGTAGACTGGATGATAATACCAATGGCTTTAAATCCGCCATTACACGATGTGTATTAAGTTAAAATGTATAAATAAATGTAGTAAAAAAAACGGAGGCAGTTATGACGTTAACGTTTGCCCGTATTATTCTTCTTATCGTTTATGGATAAGGCAAAGAACCAAACGTCATAAAGCCACGTACTTGTGTGTTCAGATTTCAAAGTGATGAAAAAAGGTGAAATAGAACCGTTTAATAAATCCTTTGTAATGCAAACTGAGCATTGATTTCGCACTCGAGCGGCCCTCTAAAGATAGTGCGGTGCGCAGTAAGAGGGAAAAGCTAAAAAAAACAGTCGTTTTTACTTGGATGCACAAGTTGTGTAAATATATTCATTATATATCACATTAACTACCATTTTGACGTGGTCGTTATCTTCTTCATCGAAGCGACGAGACGTGCGGGACGTTCACCTTATTGTAAGTGATGCCCTAACAGTGTGGCGCTAGTTAGGATGATATACACTGCACCACATTGCGCTCGGCAATTGATACATGGGACATTGAGTCTTGTTGCTCCAGCAATCACATTAGCTACAGCGCTCTTCAAACCGGAACACAAGACTGCAATAGGCGCTGCGGTGGAATTTTTCTAGACGGTCCCCAGCAATAGAGACCTACCACCAGTTATTTTCTGATACGTGGAAGCAAAAGTTGTGTAAAAATATTATATTATAAATTAATCTATGAAACTGCGATTTTTAGACCATCGCAGCTCTTATTTCTGCAGCCAGACAATAGTATGCACATATTACCCTGTTCCAGTTTTAAGGGCGCTGTAGCTGATGAAATTACTGGGGTAACGAGATGTAACATCTTATGTATCAAGATGGCAAGGATGTTAGGTTACAGTGTATATCATCCTAATTAGCGTTCATTATTATCAGCGTGCATGCCAACGGGTTAGCATTCTGCAAGATCCTTTGTAAACAGTAACAGAGGACTTTTTTTTTAACAGACAATTTAGGTCTCCACTATTGGAGCACAAGCTTAAGGGTAGCTCAACATGAGGGCGATTGGCTATAGTCACCACGCGGGCTCAATGCGGATTGGTGACTTCACACACACCTTACAATAAATTCTAATTCATGTGCAGGTTTCCGCGCGATGTTCTCCTTCACCGTTTGCATTCCGCTGTTGTTACTAAAGTTCACAAATGTACATAACTTAAATATAAAAGTCATCGGCACATGCCGAGATTCGAACCCGCGATCTTCGGAATGAAGGCCGCACGCTCTAACCATTAGGGCAACGAGCTGCATTCAACAAAGGACTCTGCAGCCGCAAATAGCTTCACTTAACTTGTAACATATTTGTTTCTCCTTTAGTGTCCGTGGCTAAAAATAAACGTAACTCCAATTAAAGTTATAACACGTTAAGTTATAAACAAGCTTACATGATCGGCCGTCAAGTCCTCGCGGGTAGTACCAGTAATCTCTCCCGGGTATTACGCAGTCACGGTCTCGGGGCATCCGGCGTGTGGGGAGCAGCGTGCGGCTCCAGTGTCAGCGTATGTATTTTTTTTTAAACAATTAAGCGACGCAACGAGCGGGAAGTTAATCTGATGGTAAATGATACGCCCGCCTATAACATCATGACCTTAGGTAGGATATTGTACCCTGCAGCACGTTGCGCTCGTCGCTGGAGACATAATATGTTGCGTCTCGTTACCCCAGTAATTAAACTACCTGCAGCGCACTTCAAAGCGGATCACAGTAATGTTTGTACAGTACTGTCTGGCGGTAGAAATAGGAGGTGCCGCGGTACCTACATAGACGATCTCCGACAACAGCGATTTATCCCCAGTGAGATGATAGATGAGGGATGTTCCTGGTTAGCTACCACTATTGCCAATCGGCCATAAAAATAGGTGTTCTATACAAAGGCGTGAAGCTCTGAATGAGTTAGCCCGCTTTGATATCCAGGTCCTCGTTGCCATATGCAATATTTGAAACATAGTATATTACTGGTAGTAGGTCTCCGTTGTCGGTGACCGTCTAGTTATGTAACACCGCAGCGGCTATTGCTGTCAATAAAAAGCAGTGGGCAAACATCACTGTGTTCCGGTTTGAAGGACGCTGTAGCTAATGAAATTACTGAGATAATGAGACTTAACATCTTATGCCTCACGGCGACGAGTACAACGTGGTGCTGTGTATAAAATCTTAACTAACGCTATGTTGTTATGGGCAGATGTGTCACTTAACATCGGGTGATTGTCTCATTCGTCTCGTTATTAATGTTTATTATCTCATTAATCATAAACAAATAATAATTTATATATGAAAACAATATAAGTGACTGAGACGCTTACAATGCGGATCCACCCGAGGGAGGCTGGGGAGCAGAGATGTGGGTAATTTGTGCTAGTTAGTGGATAATTGCGCCCCACCCGCCTCAGTTTTGACGCGTACAAGAGTTATGAGACGTATCCAGAGTAAACTGAGGGTCGGCGCGGTTCATTTATTTGTGTTCTCCTTAACGTGCCGCGATTTAAAATTAGAACGCCACATAACTGTTAAATTAGCCCTCCACCTCCTTCAGGATACAACTCTTAAATTAACCCCCCAACTCTTTCAGGATACAACTGTTAATTTAACTTTGCAGCTGTTGACGTGGAATTGATTACAGTAGAGATTTATATTTAATTTTTGGTGACAAAGGGACAAGAAGGAGCATGCTCCTCATCTGCAGCCCATAATAATAAAGGAATATGACGTTTCGTTCATCAGCCGTTAGACGTCCACTGCTGGACATAGGCCTCCACCAAAGATCTATACACCGATCGGTCTCGCGCTGCTCGAATGCGGTGGCTCCCGCGACCTTCACACAGTCAGCATGGCGCTCGATAGGGCCGAGCATCAGGAGCCGTCTGTAGGGGTTCATACGGAGGGACTTGGGCCATTTCGCACCACGCTGGCCCAATGTGAGTTGGCGGGAGCCAGAGCCTAGTTTGTTTATTAGTAGGGTGCACCAGGTGCAGTTGAGGTTGGCTTGGATCACGTGAGTTGTTGTGCGGGAACCCCAATATATCTAGTCCGGCCATAAGTTCTAATATCATTAAAATTTATACCTACATATTTATTAGTATGAGCCAAAAAGAAAAAACAATATTCTATTCGAAATGGCCACCTTTGGCTTTTATACAGGCCTTTAATCTGTTTGGCCACGTATCTATGGATTCAGGCAGTCTCCAAGGGAAAATTCCTCCACCGCCACTGCTTCCTCCAAAGATTTTTTAAGAGACTCAATGTCGCTATATTATTTAGAGCAGCAGCAGGCCATATCCTCTAAAACTGATCATAATTTGAAATCTAAAGCGTCAAGGTCTGGGCCATCTAGCCCAGCGGGCCAGTCTTTCAGCTCTTATAAAGTCCGGAACGTTGATTTCAAGCCAGGCTAGGGTAGTTTGTGCCTTGTGACCAGGTGCAGTCCTGCTGGAAAGTCTTTGGTATATTTTTAAAAAGTGTATTGCTGAGAGGTTTCACAACATGATCCAAGACTGTATATTAATGTATTTTGGCTGAAATTTTCACTCCTTTTTCACAAAAACGTAATTTTATGACTCTTTGATAAGAAACGCACCACCAAACCAACACTGTCGCAGGATGATGACCACGTTGTCCATTTCCGACCATTTAAGCAGCTTATTAAGAACTGTGAGCGTACATTTTATCGTTTCGCTTATTGCAGTGTTCTTCAATCGTGAACTTTTTTTCATCGGTAAAGAGGTAAAGAGGATCCACTCTATTTAATTGTAAAGATTGATTTAGGGCATGTCCTGTATATCGAAAATAAGCACCGAGCACCGAGTTTCAGGTGTTGTTTTATAATACGCAATACGCGACAGAATCTTAATTTCTGGCGATAAGATTTTTTTCTTCCTAATGGAGTTTCAACGAATTCTGGTTTTAACAGCATTAACAGCCTTTGTACTTCTAACAGCACGCGGTCACCCCGATCTTTTCTGGTCTGCGACAGAGGAAGTGTTGTTGTATCGAAAGAAGTTTTTATAACAATATACGTGTATCAAATTCAAAATAATTAAAAAGTGGAAAAAAGAAAAGTTTTTATGTAACTGTATTTATAGTCAGACTAGTTATATATATATTGTTTACACAACAGAATTTCGCGCCAATTGTCTTTAGACATAAGACATCATCATCATCATCATCAGCCGATAGACAAAAGACATATCATATATCAATTATACAAAGAGATATCACATATCGGACTTTAATTTTAATTGTTCACTGAGCTCATGACATTTATAGAGCCTCTTAAATCCTGTGTCTAACTAAAACTCTTGGGTGTCTCCATTAACATCATCTCAAGTAATCTTTTTATTATTCTACGGTGCGACGAGATGAGTGAGATGTCCACTTGATGGTAAGTGATACGGCAGCTCGTATGATAACGTGGCGCTAGTTAGGATGTTATGCTTATGACACACATCACCACATTGTGCTGGTCGTCTATATAAAGATAAGTGTCGGTACCTCAGTAATTTCACTAGCTACAGCATCCTTCAAACAGGAACACAGTTATGTTTTGCACACTGCAGTTTGTTGACCGCTATAGACGCTACGATGGTACTAACCTAAACAGTCTCCGGCAACAGAAACCTACCAACAATAAATGTTTGGATCAGGGCCACGGAAGTGCTTTCTTGTACTAAAGGATAAATTTGAAGAACCTCTCAATTTGATTAATTTTTGTAATTATGGTAACTATATCCGTCCCAACAGTGTCTACATAACATATTTCCCGTAAAGAGGTGTAAGGGGCTCCGCACAACAGCTCACGGGACCAAAGTCAACCTCACTTGCTCGTGGTGCATCCTGCTAATCAACAAAGGCGGCTCTGGTTCCCATCAACCCGCGATGGGCCAGCGTGGTTGAAAATGGCCCAAATTCTCCTATAAGGAGCCTTACAAACGTGGCGATCTTTGGCGGAGACCTATGTCTAGCAGTGGACGTTTATCAGCTGATGTAGTAGAAGAGGGGATGTATTAAAATAACAAAATATACACACAAATAACTGATACAAACATACTAAGCTGTTACAAACAGTAGTAGAAATAATAGTGAATGTATTTATATAGTATATTCCTTTAATTTTTTTTTGTGGTATCACTTTTTTATTTTATTTTTGTTTAAGTTCTTGATAATTAAAATTTCTGCTAATGTCAAATTTTATCAAGTGCCGTGTATATCAGCCAATTATTTCATAAATTTTTTTTTAGATATGCATGCTGTTTTTAAATAAATAATTAATAGTAGTAGAAACTAGTATAATAGATAAAATATAACGTACGCGGGCAATAATATTATCGGCACAAGTTGCGGTGTATAGTGAAACGCGTTGTTTGTATTTAATTAACAAAATTAAAAAAAGTAAACCATGGCTTTAAAATTACAACGCGGCCATGTAAATCTCATTGTAAACATATCCAAAGAGGAATATTCGCAACGGTGTAAACAAACCATTGTCTATGCTCGGGTGCCGTGCGGCGACAGTTCCTTTGCCTTTTCTGCGACCTGTCAAACTTGACGTCAATATTTTGGCGCGATTCGTGACGCAGCGGGCGCGCGGCCGCTGCGAACTGTTCCATGCCCCTCAAAGCAAAATAACTCTTCACCACCAGGAAATAAGGGAGTGGTTTTCAGATTTAAGTTTGTGTAGAATGCCTAATAAGTTACGCTCGGGGCTAATGAATTGAATTTAACCTCGCTGCGACTGCTTATTCTTAGAACGCCCGACAAAGTTATGTTTTCGGATCGAAAAGAATTCGGCTTAAATGATTTAAGTAACAACAACTTGTCAACCATCGGCATGTTTGTTGTTGTTGTTGCGTTTGACGTGTAGTTTTGTGAGGAAATTGATTATCAGGTGTTTTGCGATCTGTGACCGTTATGGGCAACGTTTTGTATGGGTTTTGTGAGTAATTCGACGCATTGTTGGTTTTCTCGGTCCGCTCCGAGTCGAGTATGAAATCGCATTGTCCGAACGTGACGTACAATGTATGCACAATAATGGCAGTGCTGGGCGACAGTTGGTAACATTGTATAGTTTACGTGTTTGAGGATATTTTATTTTTCCGCTTTATTACTGGTAACGAAGAATTGATGCAGCGTCATCTAAAGCTATGGAAAGGGGTCAAGTGGTAGATAAAGGTACTAATTGTACTTTGTGCTGGTGGTGCTCCGTTGCCGGATACCGTCTAGGTAAGTCCCACCGCAGATCCCTATTTCTACAGAGCTACAGTTTGCCCAGATTATTGTATTCCTGTTTGAAAGGCGTTGTAGCTAGTAAAGTTATTGGAGGTCCATACTTAACATCTAATGTCTCGAAGTAATAAGCACAACGCGGTATTGTGTATATCATCTTAACAATCGTCACGCTGTTGTAAGCAGACGCATCACCTCCTATAGAGTGAACTTCTCGCTCATCGTGTAGGTTTTTAAGATAATGTGCATTTAGCACTATTGTTTGAACTTGCCACTTTGTGGTTAAATATATAGTTTCACTAGCGACGGAAGTCTTAAAATGAAAACTAGTTATGACTTAAATCTATTACCGGAAAATATCTAAGTTAAAATTGTTAATATTTTCTAAGAATATTTTGTTCTTTTCTTTTATATTTTATTTATTTATTGTTGGACAAGACAACATAATGTAAAAGTATATCTACAGTGGGTTTCAAGACGGTCCTTACACTATTTCTAATTATCATCATGTGGAAAATGTCTTACTGATGAATAGTGACTTCCTTAATTCATTTCGGCCGGTCCGATGCCGTGCATCCGCCGATTCTTCGGCGGTGTTCTTCAGATCGATTTTTCCGGCCTGGTTTCTACCGATTTATCTTTGCGTTACAGCATCATTGATCTTTGTTACTACAGCCTATTAATCCGCCGGATGAAAGCAAAGTTTCAAATAATAAAAAAAAATGCGTTTTACTGTTTGGTTGTGGAAATATACATTGCGGTGTAATCTTACTGCTGTGTAGAGCAAACCAGAGGTATCAGTTCGTCAGCAAAATACCTATTAATATATACATGTAGATCCTATAATGTTCCCACTACTGGGACTCATAATATTCAATCACTTCTAGTGAGAAGGACATAAGTTGGATTGGAGTCGTATATATATAAATATATATATATATATATATAAAAAAAACTTCATTTTCTGTCGAACCCCATGCGGCTAACTAATTACGTTACACACAAAATATTGGTGAAAGCAAACCAAAGGCCGTCATAAAGGTGTTTTTGAAATTATCCGAACTGAGCCGCACGCATAGTGGCGGAGGAAGCGGTCGCTGTAGCGGAAACCTATTTCGTACGCGTCTCATTCGAATATTTTAGCGGGAAATACTGTTTGGTTATATACAATACCATTTGAATTAATAATGTATGTTATTTGAAAGTTTTTAATTATATACTAAATCAAAATGAATACTTTTTTTTTTGATTGATATTTTAATTTGAAACTAATGTAAGCGAAGTCTAAAAATGATCACGAGACGTTAGCGCGGCATGTGGCCTCCATTTTGAAAACGGCCATTGTGTTACCTGTCAAAATATTTCTTCCTTTTTTAACGCACATCCAGGGCCCTCGCTCCGGATGCCTCGCCCCGCCGGGCGAATATTGAAACTGAACAAAAATCGTTTGGTAACATAAGAAACTTATCCGTTTATGTTCGAATATAAACATAATAATATTAGTATACGCCTCGATGGTACAGTAAAGTACATCACTGTTGATGGAATGTCATTGTGTTAGGACGTTTGAGCTTTTAAAAGTTGAGGGGTAAACAATTTAATTTTTGTCATTTCACTCAGATTCAGGGAGTGTAAGGACAACAACTCACGGAACCCAAGCCAACCACACCTGCTCGTGGTGCACCACGCTAATCAACAAACGAGGCTCTGGCTCCCACCAACAAGCATTGGGCCGGCGTGGTGGGAAATGGCTCAAATTCTCTCATACGAACCCTCACAAAAATGGAGGTCTTTGGAGGAGGCCTATGTTCAGCACCAATTAGGATAAAGCTGGGTTTCCCATTGCTACGTAATAGTTTTGGGATGTAAGTTAGAATGTTTATACAGCACATTGTGATCGTCGCTTTGCGGCATGAGAATATTACTTATTGCAACCCCAGTAATTAAAATGTGTACAAGATAATATTCAACATAAACTTGAAAGTATTTTCAACTGAATGTGGTATGATCATAACCTGAGTTCTGATGTTAGTCTAGTATTAGACCTAAGCTTCATGTAATGTTAGACACCAGTATAGAGACAAGAATATTGACGAGCGGTTCGGCGAAATACTATTTTAGCTGTTATATGTTGCCAGCTTTGAGTCATAAAATTTAATATTAATATAAATGCTAGAATAAATATTTGAAAGTTATTTTTTCTGTATATTCATTCTGAATAATTGATTACATAAAATTATAAAATTTTATCAATATTACAAAAAAAAATTAAAATTGTGTAATTTATAGAATAAGGATTGTTTTGTTGTAAGGCGGATAGAAGTGCAACCCTCCCCCCCCCCCTTAAACTATAATATAAAAATGACGATCTATTATTAGATGTGACTTAATACTGTAATGGCGATAATATTGGTTTAACTGCAATTACTATGGTGTTATAATAAAAAAGCGCGCGAAGCATCCTAATAGGATAATTATAATGTTGCCAGGTAAAAGCGCCGTTTAGCCGTAATTACTATGCATCAGGATATACACAGGTCAACACAGTTTCCGATTATACGTCGCACCGTAGACGTTCGATAATAAAACGTTTAGTGTATTAATAAAGTTGAAATTCGCTTGTGAATATACACGAGGAGCGATTGCCTGCGTCGGGAGTACACACGTAGCTAATTGATTCTCAGATAGGCAGCATAATTATAACGGCCGCGCAAAGTGTATATGGTCCCTTAACGAATATCCCTTAAATAAGATTACATAATGCGGACAATGAGCACAAAATGGCGCTCTCGTACTCCACTAATGATTTTCTGAACCTCTACAGAGTGACAGTTGCGACATTTCACCGGATAAAGTTTTTAATACGGATAAAAAAAACGCACGCAAATAATTAAAGGCCAGTTATTGTAACATAAATATTTTTTTTTTTTTAAGAAAAATGTTAAGTCCAGTTGGATATTTTATAATGGTGTTAATAAATGTCGTTTTCGAAAGGGCAAATAATTGATCTTTATTAATAAACACATGTATTTTTGAACTTTAATTATCGATCGGTTCATTATTCGGCTGGTGTTTCTTGAAAAGGCAACAACGTGAAAGAATTCTATATCATTATAACCTCTTTTTTTTATTCTTAAATTTTTAAAGACATCGGTCTATAATGGATACACGAAAAAGTCGATACGTGACATTATTAATGGGCTCAAAATTACCGCAGAGCAGTAAGTACACGTTGTAAATGTTTAATTAAAAAAAAAGAGGAAGCTTCATTTGTTATCAACAATTAATACGTACAAGTTGCGGTCTATATTGAGTCATATTATTAACAAACACCAATTAAATATTTAATAAGAAATTAATTATATACAGTTTCCTACCAATTAAATCCTCCGTCAAAAATATTTTCAATTCCAATACATACCAGGGTTGAGCGGAAAATTTCTTGTTCGTCGCCAATTGATATTCGATTTTAACAAACAACGGTTTAAAGGTGAAATTGTATTGTCGCGATGCAGCCGACGGACCACACACGTCGAAGCGGCGAGGCTTTTAAAAAAGGAACGCGCCAACCGCGCCTCGTTCGTTACCTCATCATCGGCTTCTTTTTTTAATTTGTTTTTTTTTTTCTACCCGCGGCGTAGGCTAGCTTATACATAGAGGCCACCACACACGCACGCCTCCTATGTGGAGTTGCCAGTTAAACGTTATAAGCGGAATAATGTTGTTGTGGTTGTGTTATTACCGGCGGATTCGGGCGAGTTTTCGGTCCGAAGAATAAATTAGTCTGTTTTATTAGGTTCGACCGCTTCTGATGCGCCGCGGCGGTGTAGGTAGGTTGGTTTTTATAGTTTTTTAAATATCCTCTTAAGGGTTTCGCTCTTTGAAGATTAGTTTGTTATCGGCCGGTAATAAAGTAGGTGAGGGTATAGCTTACTTTAAGACTCTTATTTTTCTTTTCTTTTTTTTTTTAAATAAAATAACAAAACCGTCTGTAGAGGTCGGCTTTATAGTAGAGGTCCCATTGGGTGTTCTGATTATCATTGGCAGCGTTGGTGGAGTTATTTTAAAGTAAACGCCATTACGGTACGGTATGACTGAAGAATTAACAGTAACCTGCGAAAAAAACAAATTTTATTTTGCAATGTGTCTGTGTTACCTGTAATTATTTTAAAAGCTTTATTTTTTATCCTTTAGCTACGGCTATTCATTTCAGAAGAAAATAATTAAAAGTTTCGTTCGTTTAAGCTTTTTAAAGGATATAGTTTAGTGTCAAAGAATGTTCAGATTATTCATCATTATCGTTATTAACGTTTGTTTATCCACTGCTGAATATGGGCCTTTCCCAATGTCTTCTTGTTCATTGGGGAGTATTATCCATACGTCACCACGCTGGGCGTGCGGGTTGGCGACTGGAACTTATTGGTAGGGATAGGGAGATGTAGGAGGGCTGCAGACTTTTTGAGAGGAATGTTGCGAAATACACAGGAATATTAGGTAATGTAAAATGTTACTATTTGGAATATTGTTGGGGAAGAATAGTAATAGCTGTGGTCTTCGGGGGCGCAAACCTGTATTCATCTGCCAGATGAACCCAATGACAGGGTATGCTAGTAATGGTCGAAGAAATATTATGCTGACCTTTTCCTGGATTTTTCCTTATTTAGTCGTCTTTTACGACATGCCAAAGGTAGTATAGCGGTGGATATATTCTAACCCGTTTCCCACACGGGGAGTTCAGATTATATTAGATGTATATTATTGTATGTAACAGAGAAATATCTACGAAAATGTTCCCCGCCCGCTTTGCTAGAAGTAACACCCCCACAATTCCCTTTTGAGAAAAAAAATTGTAAAATCCATTCTTAGGTGACCTTTGAATGGCCGAAGCAATATCTCTACCAAATTTTGAGTGTTTACATCTATATTCGGAGCTACTCTATGCGATTAAATCAGAAATGTGGAGATCCGCAGAAGAACTAAGGTCACCGACAAAGCCCAAAAGATTGTTAGACTTAAGTGGCAGTGGACTGGACATATTGCTCGAAGGACTGACGGCCGATGCGGCAGTAAGGTCCTCGAGTGGCGCCCGCGTACTGGTAGACGGAGTGTTGGGAGGCCTCCCACAAGGCGGACCCACGATCTGGTGAGAATCGCAGGAATCCACTGGATGCGAACAGCGCGTGACCTATCATTCTTTGGGGAAGGCCTATGTCCAACAGTGGACGTCTATCGGCTGATGATGATGCTGACATCTAATAGTTTCTGAGATCTAGTGATTAGTCAATGAATCTCTGAATGTCTCCTATATATATAGATTGAAAAGTACAATATTATTATAAATAAAACATTACATGGCCATCCAACCAATAAATGATTTCGTTGAAACGGATTTTGATTTTTCTTAGTAATATCAACAAATTATACCGGTCGTTTGTTTTAATTTAGATATATATATATAATAAACAAATGACGTCATAGTATTTGTTTGTGTTATACCATAGTATATATTCAGATTAATGATAGGCCTCTGTTCTATCTAGGGGGGCGTAACGGGTCACATAACATCTCACGGGAGCCAAGCCAACCTCACCTGTTCGTGGTGCACCCTGCTAATCAACAAACGAGTGTCTGACTCCCGCCAACCCGCGTTGGGCCAGCGTGGTAGGAAGGGGCTTAAAACCCTTAATATGAAACTTTAGAAACGACGGTTCCTAGTGCCCGATGATGCGGGCCGCACAGGATCGATGTGGGGATCTTTGGTGGAGGCCTATATTCAGTAGTGGACGTCTATCGGCTGAAGGTGGTGGTGGTGATAGATCACTGTTGCCGGAGACCGTTTAGATACCACTGTAGCTCCTATTGCGGCTGCAAAATAACAGTGTGAAAATTTTACTCTCTTCCGGTTTGAACGATGCAGTGAAATTACCGAGGGAACGACATTTAATTAATGTCTGAAGACTTCGAGCACAATATGGTAGACAGTTAAAAGGATGACTCAGAAAAAGGACTGCGGCGCTGGTCTTCCGTAGAACTATTCCTTCTATGGAAACGAATCTGTTTTTTTATTCTACGAAGCGACGAGACGAGCAAGACTTTCACCTGATAGTAAGTGATACGCCGGCCCATAACAATATATTGGTAAGTACGATGATATATGCTGCACCACATTGTTTTGTTGGGTGGTACATAGACAGTGACCTACAACATAGTCCTTTTTTTTGTTATGGGGGAGGGAATCTTGTAAAAAGATACCCTGCTTCTGAGGTTTTATGAGGGATTTTTAGACACTAAAATATATTCGTTGGTCATCTTCAGTGCGTTGCGGGAGGCTCCGGGATTTTCTACGAAACGCACCGGTGCTCTTCGACACCCTTGCTTTGGTACGACAAGAACTAGACCACCTCGTACACGGCGTCCAACCCTAGCTCGCTTAGTGGACAATGAGTGTCTCCACCTTCAAAGCGCACTGACCCGAAAACCTTTTTTGTTGCCTTCTACGACTGGCAGGGCTTACCCTGGACCTTTTTTTACTAGCCCTAGACTATAGGGCAACCGGAAAGAGGACTTACCATCAGTGCGATATAGTGTTTTTTACTTACAAATATGTTTATTGTTCAAATTTATACACATGTTAAATCTTAAGATATCTTCGGAGTTTGTTTGCGAGATTGAATCAGAAATGTGGAGATCCTCAGAAAAAATAATATCACCGACATATCGCAAAATATTGTTAGACTGAAGTGACAGTGGGCAGGGGACATTGCTCGAAGGATCGACGGCCGATGGGGCAGTAAGCAGTGATGGAAAGTCTCCCACAAGGTGGACTGACGATCTGTTGAGAGTCGCGGGAACCCACTGGATGTGAGCAACGCGGGACCGATCGATGTGGAGATCTTTGTGGGAGGCCTATGTCCAGCAGTGGACGTCTATCGGCTGATGATAATGATGAAATTTTAAGTTACCTAGTACAAGTAAAGTAATTATTTAATATAATTTGCTATTTGGTAATAAAGCTGGGGCAGTAAGCGCGGTGTGCGCGCGCGCACAAACAATAAAGTTTCTAATCGCGCCGTGTAATAAAACTATACATTGCGAGATATCCTCGGCCAATAAAATCGTGTCCGGTACAATCGTTACGGCTATTGGGAATCGGTTGAGCCGAGCCAGGCGATAAACTAAATTAAAATATGGGCGCTGGATATTGCTGGCGAATCCAAACAATCGCTGAAATGGCCGCCGATACGTTCACTGGTTCGGGGAATTAAACTTTTATTATTAATGCGGCGATAGTTAGGATTACGAACATTACCCCAAATTATACACATCGAGATACAGAAGTCAGACGTTAAAGATAACGTCTTCTGTTATACTGGATTGTGTAGATAGGTACCGCCGCAGTTTCTATTTCCGCAAACAGTACTGAGCGAACAATTACTATATTCCAGTTTAAAAGGCGTTGTACCTAATGAAATTACTGCGGTAACGAGACTTAACATCTTACGTTTCAAGGCGACGAACACAATGTGGTGCAGTGTATACCACCCTAACTAGCGCCAGATAAGGGCAGGCGTATCACTTAACATTACATGGTGGATAATGACGTGGTTATCTATAAGAGAAGCGTGAATAGACTACTTGTAGACTTGTGCGCTTTGTCATAGACTACATTCCCGGTTATCATTAAAGAGGATCTTACTCAAGTGCTAGTGTATACAATTGAAGAAAAAAAGAAGGTCGGTCTTCTAACAAACTGATCTTGAAGATATATATATATAATAATATTTTTCGCGTCCTTAGAACGTAGAGAAAATGATCTATTCATATATATATTTGTATATATATATATATATATACATATATGCGTAGATCATTTTATAATTTTAAAAAAATTATAATTTTTTTATCATTATTTTATTTTTTATTTTTATTTATTTTCTTATTTTTTCATTTTTTTTCGTCTAGCAGTGGACTTCTATCGGCTGATGAAAATGATGATATGCAAAAGAAAGCAATTAATGTTAATTGTCATATTATATATTTATATATATATATATAGCCTGACCAAACGGCATGGAGTAAAACATAGAAGCATACACAGGCACACACATATATATATATAATCCTATAAAAAAATTTAACAGTTATAATTCTTGTGATTACTTAAACTATATAAATTAGTACCTATATTTTTATGGTGAATACATTCTTATTACTCCCTTTGGTGCAGATCGCCATAAGTTCGCGTTGCTGTATATCAATTTTTATAACCTTCAACCAATTTTTATGGCGACGGTTTATTTGTACCAAACATTCGTTCACAAAATATGCACACATTAAATAAATATACATCGGTGAGATAACGTCTGCAAGATGTCAGTTAGTTTTAAATAAACTAATTCAAGAATATTCCTTGTGAGCAACCACAGCTACAAATGACTTTTTATAACAACCGTTAATATAGCAACGGTATAAATAATACCAAATGAAAATTTTTATAAAAGTTATATAGAAATAAAACGATGACGGATCTATGAAATTCAAAAATTAATCGCCTATATCCACCTCCAAATTCCTCGTCGAATGCTCATGTTCCCGTGTCGATAAGTTTACTAGTTTTAGATATATATATTTTAATTTCAATGAGCGATAATTTGTTATAGTCACAGATTTACGATATAAAAGTAATTAATCAGAAACTAATTTAACTAGGGCAGTTCGTAAAAACTACGCTACGATCCGCCATGACGTGTCATGATTGTAAATTAACGCTGACATTTAAGAAAATGTTTCATTAAAAGCGATCACTCGTAAAATTGTATTAAAGTCCCCAAGCGAAATCAGGGAGTCTTGGTTACCATACGCGGCAAGCGATCCGATGCCCTGGACCACACACGTAGTGGTATTAAAACGGGAATCATAACAACAGTAATTATATTCAGGGCTTATAATTTCGCGCGCTTGCGAGGCGACCGGGAGAGAAAAAAAGCAATATTAAAACATAACCTTACCTTATTAATGTGTCAACAACTCAATTTATGGCGGGAACCGGACGGTGACGCCCTCTGCGCAGGAACCGTCCGCCAATCACAGCCGGCCTGTTCAACTCGCGGCGCATGTAAACATATATAGCTATCTCTTTCCAACTGGTACGTGACCAGCTTTAAGAAACCCTTGACCGTATTACAGACCCCCTTTTAAATATCTATTATCTTGTTTAGCGGCGAAGGCAAGACGGGTCAATTTACATTGGTTTGTTATGTTCAAGCGCGTATTTAAATTTTTTTTTTTTGAAGCAACGGATAATGAGCACTAGGCCTCGATGGCCTTATTAATTTATGCGTCGGTGTGTTTTATTTATTTTGGTTTAGCTTATCTGTGCTTAAACGAGTACAGCATAGCAATGCTTTAACTACTTAGCAGTGAGATTCATAAAGAAATTTTGCAAGTCATAAAGTTAATTAAAGTTTATAAATAAATTAATGTGTGTTATCTAATTTATTTGTGATTACTCCTTTCATCTCATCCTTCATAATGCGAACAGCGAAGGATTGAAACTGTCTGCCGGCGTAGGTGTTTCCCTCCAGAGTTATGGTGGGAGTCTACAAGAAAGGAGTGAATAGGCTTCTTCTAGATTAGTATGATTTACCACCTAGATAACATCATTGCTTACCATCAGGTGGAATAGTAGTCGAGTACTAGGCAATATAAAAAAATACTATACTTTAGCATAGATATATTTTTTTTTCAACACTGCAACAAGCTGATGGTGATTTTTTTAATAAACGTATTCTAGTGTGCATTTAATGTATATATATTTACATATATGTTTATATAAGATATGTACCTAATTTTTAAAAAAGTTAATATTTTTAAAGTATATACATACCTTTCTTTAACGCCTTCTTCTAAATGTAAAATGGCGGTGGGTGTACAAATATCAATCGGTAGATGCAAAGATGAAGATGATGAAGCGGTACACCCCCTAATAACTATGAGACGCTGGTAAAGTTGTTAACATTCTGTTGAGGTTGTTTGTGAGAAAATACTATCTAAACTGCTCTGCCAAACAACACATTTTCACAGAGTGCAGTGGCTGTTCTTTGGTACCTGTTTCAGCGACCTTCCAAGGTACCAAAGTAAATTATTTAATACAGTTAACATGAAACTTAGTTCACTTAGTTTCATCATCTTTAACAAATTGACTTGTTTACTCCTCTGGCGCTGTGACCTAATGTGTGTTGGCCTCCGACATAAGGAACGCCAGCGTTACCTGTCCCGTACTGCCTCTTGCCAGTCCAATGCTTTGAGCTCGTATAGATTATGCTCTACGCCATGCATTCAGCGGAAACCTGGGATGGCTGACGGATCAGCGGCTAATCAGGGTTCCGACGAGCACTTTTCATCATCTTATCATCATTGATCAACTCTCATCCTCAACAAATGGCTCATCCGGTGAAGTCTGTCTTCACCTACCAGCCTCTGAATTGGGCTTGCTAGTTACCCGCCCTCTCTTTAGATCGGCCCCAAGATCCTACGCATGGTTTTTGTCTTGACGACCAGAACCTGTTTTTTAAGCGTTAGTATCCAGGTCTCGCTTATCGTACTTCAAGACCAGTATTATCGCCATTGTGGATATACTAATTTTGGTCTTTCTGCTGAAAAGCTTGGACACCAACGTCTTTTGGAGAGCGACACTACAACGGATGATATTAGCAACGAATATATTATATGAGATTAAGACTGGTGGTAAGACTTTGGGTGGGGATCCACCAGGTAATGTCGTTATAGTCACTCCAGCAGTTTAAAATACCAACAATTGGTCTACTTAGGAGTTTAATTATTTATTTATAAGCAAAGATAAGATTCTCGATCGATGTGGGATTCTTTTGCGAAGGCCCATGTCCCGCAGTGGATGTCTATCGACTGATGATGACGTAAACATTTTGGTTGCAACGACGTCTTTTATATTTATCTTTATTACTCTCATAGGAAAATTGTTTTCCCAAAGCTTCTGCGCTAGATCTTTAAGGATTAATTTGAGAAACCAAGGTCGCTATAATGTTATATGTAGTTCAGACATCAGCATGAGGATATGTAAGGTTATATAATGACTGATTAATCTTCAGACCTTCGATAGATAGATGCGTGAGACGAGCTTGAAGTTGGGTCGGTTAAGATGACATGGATTGTTCTCTCTTTACTCCCGTTCTTATATATTATACATAATAGTGGAAGAGAAAGAAAAGGATTTGAAATCTTCTACTATAGAATAACGGCGTTCAATTAAATGTTTTCTCCGCTATTTTGTATAATTTTTTTATTTTCCAAATGGTCGTAGACACAAACAAATCTTCTCCCATTAACTCGGCCATCGTGTTGCACTGTGTGTCCCCCACCTCTCCGCCGGCTCTCCCTGTAATTATAGGCCTAACAAAAAATTTTCGAGTTCGGCCATTTTGTTTTCCTTTGGGCGCGTCATTACCTCAAACGCCGGCTGTGTTTAAAAACTTAATTCTGTGGGTCGTTAGTGAGCGGGCGCTCTCGATGAGTCCATACGGGGATATAGCAATCAAGTGGGATTGGGTTAATGGAACTTGTATTTTTTTTTTGTCAAATTTAATCCGACGCACAAGCAATTCGGTTCACATACGATTTAGTTTTAAAACCGTTTCTTTTTACAATTTTGCATGGTTTGATTAAAAAAAATATATAAAATAATTGTTTTAGTTTTAATCCTAATTATATATCAGTGATCTATAAAGTAGGGACACGCATGTTTGAGGTTCTACCAAAACATTTATAAGTGAACACTAGGTTACTAGTTACTACTTACTAGTAAAAATATTAGCAGATGATGTTTCATGTTTGGTAAAAAAAAGTGCATTAACAGTGTGCACAGAATGCATTTTATATAATAGTGCTGCGAATGTGAAGTATCAGATTTGAATATTTTGATTGACGCTATCGTGTCATTGTGTGGCCAGGGCCATGCGCTGCATAGGGGCAAGTAACCACTGCTTACCCTGACTCCCCAAACCCATAAAATAATAATCTCTTACGTTTCACAAAACGTACACAACTATGGTTTAACTATTTCTAAATTGGTAAGTTTATTTTTAAGTACAGATAAGCACAGAGACTTCGGGTGTGGTCTGTATACAATCCTCGAAATCTTCATGCTCATCACTGTGTAGCAGAAAATATTTAAAAGTTATCAATGAACATTGATTGTAATACTAACAAGGAAATGATAATTAGATTAACAATAATTTGTTTAATTATATATGTGATGATTTGATCTTAAACAATTTTTATTAACTTGAAAATTTTTGACAACGATTTAATAAGCTTCTATAAGTTTAAGTGCGTGTAATATTTAAAAGGGCTTAAGCGAGAAAGTGAACAGTTGAAATTTCTTAAATTGTTACTTAATTTTTGTAATTCGTAAATAAAGTTGGCCGCGGCGCCCCGCGGGTGCGGTGCCTCAACATAAACAACATACTCCGCAAAGTTACGACCCGATTAATACATTTATAATGCGCCCGTCTCGCTCCGGCCCGCGCCCGGCCCGCGCCCGTTGGGGGGAGCCTTTGAAAATGGAACACTGAGCGGGCGCATGAAATTAGTCCCGCTTTTTCATCTCCCACCGCGCTCGATTTGAATTTGGAAGCTTTTTACTTTTTATCCCCCGACGCCGAAGGACGTTGAAAGCGACGGCCATGTTGCCCGATTTTTTTTTTCTAATTATCAATGTTCCAAGGCGCAGATACTTAAAGCCGCTGTCTTCTGTCTTCTTTTTTTTTTAAGGAAGAAATTTATATTTTTCGGTAGAATGTCATTTGGGTAAATTGCGATTGTGTGGCCGTATCAATGATTACTGTATATACAGGATGAATTTATTTCAATTAACAATTGTCATTTTTTATATTTTTATAGTAATATTTTTATTTTTTTATTCAATTAAACGACGAGACGTAGCTCGTCGTGTTGAGACGTAAGATGTTAAATCTTGTTACCCAAGCAATTTCACTTGTCATAATGCTCTTAAAACAGGAACACAGTAATGTTGGCA
Organism: Ornithoptera alexandrae; assembly: GCA_029030555.1. NCBI lineage: Eukaryota > Metazoa > Arthropoda > Insecta > Lepidoptera > Papilionidae > Ornithoptera > Ornithoptera alexandrae. The sequence continues at coordinate 1,844,395 of JARDVY010000018.1, read as the reverse complement.
CACGAGGCAGAAATAGGACCTGCGGTGGTACCTGATGGTCTCCGGCAACAGCCATACCACCATGTTAGGTATTCCGGCTGGTTGCAATCCATAGACTGTCTAAGTAAGTACCACCGCAGCTCTTGCAGCCGCCAAACAGTAGTGTGCAAACATTACTGTAATCCGGTTTAAAAGGCGGTATATCTAGAATAATTAGTCGGCGAACCAGACTCAACATGTTATGTCTCAAGGCGACGAGCGCAATGTAGCGCAGTGCATATCATATTAATTTACCATCAGGTAAACGTCTTACTCGTCTCGTTGCTTCGTCGAATAAAAAAAAAGAAAAGACCGTCACTGCATCACCATGTATATAGTGAAGCTCATTTGTACTTTTTCCCCCAGTTCTCTTAAACTTTGAGATTATTACGTCTGTGTGCCGTCCAGCAGCAGATGGCTCTTTAGTTGTACCCTGTTTTTTTTTCCTCATTTCCCAACGTATTCTTATTTAGGAAACCGAGAGGTCCGCGTATATATTAATTGCTTCGGAATTAGTGGACCCCAGATTAAGATCTGGCCACTCTTTAAGATTGCTTCAGGTTCGACTCCGTTTTTATTTCCATCCTTTAGATGTTTAGATATTTAAGTGGGAACCGATCGGAGTCGGTCCTTGGTTATGTATAAGGACGTTAAAAAAAAAGTAACATACTCTCGAAATGTTTTTCTTTTATTTATGTACAGTATGTTTCAATTGCCATTTATTTAAAGAACAGCCGACAAATACCAGTGTGTAAACATTATTGTGTTCCGGTTTGAAGGCAGTTGTAGCTACTGTAATAGGACTTAACATCTTATTCTTTACGCGACGAGCGCAATGTGGTGTATATCATTCTAACTACCGCCATGTTATGGACAGGCTTATCACTTACCATCAGCTGAAAATGTCACAAGTCTCGTCGCTTAGTACAATAAGATAAAGCATTTGTATGCGAGCAGTGCGGGATGTGCCAGTGTGAAGATATTGAAGAATAGCCTGTTCCTATCAGTGGTTGTGTCTCGTGTATTGATGATGCCAAGACAAACATCCGGCTCCACGGCTCCTTCCTTGTTGTCTTCCGCGGCGCGCCTTCGTCCGCATTAGGTAAATAAATATGGGGCATTATAAAGCCGGCTACACAATGTAGCGGAGGGTTCGCGCTGTCGGCGGGAGGCGTTACATTAGGGGCCCATTGTGAGCGCACCTGGCCTCTCCCATCGCTGGTGGGGTGACCACGGCTTCTACACATCAGGAATTGTAAATAAAACTATCGTTTAAAAATGACTTTGGGGACAATCTAGTTACCACCGCAGCACCTATTACCATCGCCAAACAGTAACACTGTGATCCGGTTTGAAGGGCGCTATAGCTAGTGAAATTACGCGGCTAATGAGACTAAACTTCTAATGTCTCAAAGCGATGTGCACAATGTACCGTGTATACCATCCTGACTAACCTCACTTTGTTATGGGCCGGGCCGACGTATCACTTACCACCAACGTCACCCTGGACCCGTCGCTTCGTTGAATAAAAGGTCAATAAAGTACATTCATCATCATCATCATCATCAGCCGATAGACGTCCACTGCTAAATATAGGCCTCCAAAAAACTCCACATAGCAAGCATGCCCTTCGGTACTGCTGTGCATTAGGTGCTGTCGGATGTAGGGGCTCATATGGGGGAATTTTGGCCATTTACTACTACGCTGGCCCAATCTGGGTTGGCGGGGGCAAGAGCCTCGTTTGTTGATTGGAGCCACGAGCAGGTGTGGTTGGCTTGGGTCCTGTGATATATTGTGAGGGACGCCTTACATCCCATAGAGTACATTACAAGTACTTTAAAAAATCTGTCGTAGTGCAAATAATTTATTATTCTAATTGTAAAACAATATTTTCCATAGTATCTGTAACTGTTCTGATCCAGCTCCATCTGGCTTACATGAGACAGTGCTCATCTATATAATAGAACCTTTCCGACTGGTTGCGGTTTTATAAACCTTGACTGTCTCCGTGCCACATGATTGTCGCTATGACTGTGTTTCGGTTTGAAGGACTCTGTAGCTAGTGAAATTACAAAAGTAACAAGATTTAACATCTTATGTGCCTCAATGCGACGAGCACAATGTGGTGCAGTGTGTATCATCCTAACTGAGCAATGGAGAGGGCTATGCTCGGACTTTTTCTGCGCAATCGAATCAGAAATGTGAAGATCCGCAGAAGAACTAAGGTCACCGGTATAGCCCAAAAGATGCTAGACTTAAGTGGCAGTGGGCAAGGCACATTGCTGGAAGGACCGATGGGCGGTGGAGCAGTAAGCAATGATGGGACGTCTCCGACAAGGTGGACCGACGATCTGGTGAGAATCACGGGAACCCACTGGATGCGAGTAACGCGAGACCGATCGACGTGGAGTTCTCTGGGGAAAGCTTATGTCCAGCAGTGGACGTCTATCAGCTGATGATGATATGAGTATATAAGAATTTAATCATTTATTCGAACCGCGTGGTCAATATACACCCACCCCTAAGTGACGCCATCATATTTCATAATCCTCTGAACATTTTTCTTAATCTACTACGTAGGTGTGTATTTAGGAGGCCGAATTATACGGGGATGATAAATAGCCCCTGTAAATATCCTAGGTGCGTTATTAAATTCACTTATGTACAACGCTAATCACACAATAGAAAATTTCATTTCCTAAATTAATACCGGGGGATGTTTGTAATTAACGGGGGTAAGAGAAATAAATATATGGAACGGTTTATTGGAAGCGCAGCAATCTTCTATCGATCTGATGTAGTGAATATCTCTTAATAGAAGCTTGCTTGAAGGACTTTACTTGAATGTATTGATAAAATAATAATTAATATTTATATGATTATGCACTTAATTTTTTTTTAATAAAAATGGAAAATTGACTAATTATTCCAGAGTTACTGGTGATAGGTTTCTGTCGGAAGAGTCCTTCTATGTAGGTACTACCGATTTCTGCCGAACAACAGTAGTGGGCAGACATTGCTTTCTTCCGGTTGGCAGGGAGCTTCAACTATTGAATTTATTGGGGTAGAGAGACTTAATATTGTATGTCTCAAGGCGACAAGCACAATGTGGCGGAGTACATAACACCACAACCAGCGCCACGTTGTTAGGGGCGGGCGTATCAACTTACCATCAGGTGAACGTCCCGCTCGTTGTGACGCTTAATTTTATAAAAAAAGAGCTAGTCTTCTATGAATTTGAAAAATTTATTTCGAAAATAATTAATCATAATATATATATACAGTGTATAAAGATATGATATATATACAGTAGTATATGTTGCAGTTCTATGTAGTATTATTAAATATTACCTAATCATTAATTTTGAATTAACTTTTAGTTATGTATGTATTCTGTACATATATATATATGTAGTCTTACATACGGAGTTTTAATATAACAATAGTTTATAGTGTTTGTTTATGTATGTGTATTATGTAATGAAGTTTTCATGATGTGCTGCGCCAATATCCACCAAGTGGATTTCAAGCGTGAAAATCTATATGAAAATACAGCACTGGATAATGTGCTATTAGCATAAATGAATAACAAATATATATTTACCAAACAACACTAAAGATTACACCGCACAGGAGGACATTAAGGAAAAACCACAATAATTTGTAAGGATCTAAAGACCCGACTGCTATATATTTTAACGTTTACACGCCACGAAACTGTCTGTTCACGATTGCGGCGCAAATAACGAAACTTACCTTACGTCACAATAAGGAAAAACAAACTCTGTGTAGCCTGCCGTTAGAGCTCATTTTGAATTAACGCAAGGAGGTTCTATAACACATTTGAATTTCGAACGCGTCGCACGCAACCCGCGTAATTCGTGACAGCGATACAAAAGGGCGCGTAATAAATCGAAGCGTTATGAAATTGTTTATTTGGAAAATTATTATTTTCTTTTTATTCAATTAAGCGATGATACGAGCGGGACGTACACCTGATGGTAAGTGGTACGCCTGACCGTAACAACGTAGCGCCAGTTAGAATGTTATACACTGTACCGCCTTGCGCTCGTCGCCTGACACATAAGACGTTGATTCTCGTTACCACCGTAATTACACTACAGCGTCCTTCAAACTGAATCAGAGTAATGTTTGCACAGTAATCATAGACCACCAGTACTTTCTTTTATAGTCCGTACATAGACGTATTGATGTCGCCGTTTGATTACTTTTATATTTCATGCCATTACATTACATCAGCTGATGACGTCCATCGCTGGACATAGGGTATTGGGTATAGATATAATATAAATAAATAGTCCCACTGTTGGGACTTTCTGTTACAGCGAAAGAATTAAGGATTTTTATCTAGCCTGGCATAGCACTAACTAGTGTTTTGCTCTGTGAAAAGCTTGTGATATGTCGATTTCCTTACAGAAGCTTAAATGAGGGTCGAATACATGCTTTCGACAAACAGTACCATGCAATCATTACTGCGTTCCGGTTTGAAGGGAGTTGCGGCTAGTAAAATTATTGGGGTAACAAGACCCAAAATTTCATGTCTAAAGGCGACGAGCACAATTTGGTACAGTTATTAGGATAACCAGCGCCACGTTGTTATGAGCACAGTCGTATTACTCAATATCAGGTGAACGTCCCGTTCATCTCATCGCTTCATTGAATAAAAAAAAAATTAAATAATTTGTATATGAAATTTATTATTTACATCAAAGCGTCGTAGTTGGATCGTAACGTCATTACCTACGAATACAGGCTATTAATAATAAAATAGCAAATATAATGGCAGTAGCAACTGCAGCCGCGTCCAATAACACTAATTATAGGCAATGGTAATAGGTGCTTACTTTAAGGTAAGACCTAGGTATCCGATAAACAACGTCCGATGCCTAATAACTGCGCCGCCGTTACCTGTAATAACGTGATGGCAATGGCGGCCGCTCGACCGGCGCGGCGGGTCACTACAGTCCGCTAGATAATGAACTGTGCAACTATTGTAATAGAATAAATAGCTTTTGTCGCGTCGTTACACATCAATTACAGACACCATTATCAGCCGATGGACGCCCATAACTGGACTTAGGTCTGTCCCAAAGATTGTCTTATCGATCGGATAACGATTCACATTAGGGTGTGGAGGACGGACGGATTTGGGCCATTTCGCAGAGTCAGAGCCTCGTTTGTTGGTTAGCAAGGTGCATCACGAAAAGGTAAAGTTGGCTTGAATCCCGTGAGATTTTAGTGGTGGTAGATCTCTTACCGGCGACCGTCACGGGAGCTCCTATTTTTGCCGACAACCAGTAGTGTGCAAATGTGCGGTGTTGTGTATATCATCCTAACCAGCGCCACTCTTTAACAGACTTGCCAGCAGGTGAACGTCTTGCTCGTCTTTAGGAGTGTTATTTGTAAAGTGAGCAGACTAATTAGAGTTGTGAGCTGACGAGTAATAGGAGGTCGTATAAATATTCTACTTTGTTAACTGTCATCATCAGCTGATAGACGTCCAATGATGGACATAGGCCTCCCGCAAAGATTTCCACATAGATCGGTTCTGCGGTTCCAGCACCCACAGTCAGCATGGCTTCCGGTACCGGGCACCAGGGGCCGTCGTTTATAAGGGTTCAGGGCGGTAATTGCGTCATTACCCACCACGCTGGTCTAATGCGGGTTGGTGGTAGCTAATCTCGTTTGTTAATTAGCAGGGCATCACGAGCAGGTCAGATTGCCTTGGGTCCTATGAGGTGTTGTGCACCTTTAACTATAGGGTGTAATATTTACTACATTAATAATAATAACAAATAAATATATTTTATTACTCCTTTACCGAATATTGATAAAGTTGGGAATATAGGAGATAGGTGAAATTTTGATCCTTTTTTTTTATAGGAAGGATGAGCAAATGAACGGACAGTTCACCTGGTGGAACGTGATCATTGACGCCCATGGACAGTCGCAACACCGGAGGGGTCGCAGCCACATTCCTAACCTTTAGATCTGATGTGTTTATTTATATGAAATAAAGAGTGATCATTTATAATACAAATGATATATAAGTATGTTAATGATTGATCATACAGCTGATATGGGCAGCAAGGTCCTTGACTTGGGACGCACACATGTCACCATCGATCTGATGAAGATTTCAGGGAATCGTTTGATGCAAATACAGGACCGGTTACGCTGAAGTAGACGACAATGGTGTGAAATGATGAACTGACACCAGAGGTCAATGACCTATTAAGTCCTAAGTAATGAAACCTGATAACATTATAATATATTCATAATTTGAAACCGAGGTGCTATTACTTTCGCAAGAACTAACAGATTATACATATATATACAAAATTATTCAAATTATCTTATTCGTTACAATATTCCATACGAATGTCAATATCAATTATAATATTAATCTGGTGGTATTTTTATTGGTGGTAATGAACTGAGCGCCTATTCCGGAAGTAAGCGATATTGTGCGGACATTATTACGTTTCGGTTTGATAAAGTTCAATCTTTTAAAACCCTGATAGTTCAGTGGTAAGGAAGTGATTCCTTACCACTGAACTATGTGGCATACGTCTTGTACAGACGCAGGTTCGATTCCCACTGAGTATGAGCTAAGGAAAACATAAACAGGAAATCAACATGTTCTATGAATAGTTTCTGAGGACGTGTGATAAGCGGAATCGGCGAGCATGATGGTTAAATGGCTTCTACATATTCCTAGTGAGAGAAGGCCCCGACTCCCAGTTGTGGGAACGTTAATTGGGCTGTTGACCTATTATAGAAAGTGGTATCTTTTTATTATTTCTAGCTAATTGCAATGTTAGCATATCTGAAAGGTTTATAACAGGATTGATAATCTTTCTACTTATTTGACTACTTACTAGTTACAGATAAAACGTTTTCATTTAATAAAGTATAAGTTACGACTAAGTTACATGTTTCAGTACACCACACAACACCACTTTGCTTTTGTCTCGTGATACAACTCTTTGCTGATCGTAAATAACACAGCACGTGGCATAGAGAGAAGTAAACACGCTTTAAAAGTCGAAAGATATCTATCTCTCCCCTTTTAAGGGTGAGGAGTTTGAAACATAGATCATTTTAGTGTAAGGCTATTCTGTAAGAGAATACCCACGTGTCCCACGCGCAGAGTATACCAGAGTATACCGTCCGTACGTCGAATGAAGAATATATCTTCCTACCAATATATATAAATATATAGATATATAACGAAATTGGGTTTTGTTTGTTCGCGAATCACGTGAAAACAAGTGAACGTATCGACACGGGAACATGACCATTCGACGCGGAATGATCTGTACATGGTTATAGGGTTTTTATTTTGTTAATATCATAGATCCTTCATCATTTTATTTTATTTTAAATCGGTTTATACACGCGGTTGCTATGGTAACGGTTGGTATCATTTGCGGCTGCGGTCGCTCTCGAGGAATATTTCAGACAATTTTCAAGTGTAATTCTATATTACGGACGGCACAGCTGCTGGGAACAGCTAGTGTATATATATATTTATAAAACGATTGGCTTTAAGCAGTAATCATAGACAGAACTTCAATGCTTCCCTTATTATGTATTCACTGACAGCGCAGTCCACCCTTTAATGGCCTCCTATTATTTTCACAAAGCGCGCTGTCCAACCCCCACAAAGCTCACTGTTTGTTTCTGTCCCCAATATATTATTCATTGCCCATCACCGTTGCTTGCTGTCTATATTCTCCCTTCGACCTATAATTTATATGTTCAGGTACCTTGAGTTCTATTAATCTAGCATAGGAGTGAACCCGTCGATCATATGCCATGACGCCCCCGGAGAAAGTTTTTTTTTTATTCAAAGAAAAGACGTTCACTTAATGGTAAGTGACACGCCTATAACAACCTCTACACGCTTTGTGCTCGTCGCCTATAACAACCTATTTATTGCTGGTGGGACTCTATTGATGGAGACCGCCCAGGTAGGTACCACAGCAGCGCTTATTTCTGTGCAAATATCACTGCATTCCGGTTTGAAAGGCGTCGTAGCTAGTAATAGGTAAGTACGGGTGTAAGGGGACTCGCACAAAAACTTGAGGGACCCAAGCCAACCTCACCTGCTCGTGGTGCAGCTTGCTAATTAACAAACGGGGCCCTGGCTTCCACCAACTCGCATTGGGCCAGCGTGGTGGAAAATAACCCAAATCCCCACCAATATGAACCCCTATAAACTACCTGTCTTTGGAGGAGGCCTAGGTTCAGCAGTGGATGTCTTACGGCTGATAATAATCATGATGTAGCTAGTAAAATGTCTCAGGGCGACGAGCGCAATGTGGTGCAGTGTATACTAGAGAGACGTTGTTATGGGCAGGTGTGTCACCATCACGTGAACGTCCCGCTCATATCGTCGCTTCGTTATAAGAAAAAACCTCGTTGCCTTGAGCCAAAAAGTGTCGTTTCTCACCTCAGTAATTTCACTAGCTACAGCTCCTTTCAAACTGGAACACAGTAATGTATGCATACTACTCTTTAAAAGTCGTCTCTTTATGAAATTAAAAAAAAAATATTGATAGATTTTTTTTAATGCATACAAAAATAGATGTAACGATATACTATGCTCCATTATTTGTAATTATCGGCAGCCCACGGCTGGGCATGAGTCCTTTCCAAGGTATCAGCATATGTCATGCAGAGCTAAACAGTCCGAAGACGTAGCAGCGAGAGGAAATGCATTGACAAACACATCCGCCATTTTACGGCACCGATAATATTTTATTACTATACAATCCGTTGGTTAACTATCCTAACACTATAAAGGATGTTTGTTTGTTTGTGTGTTACGTCTAAACGGTATTGAGGTATTTTTTTTTATCTAAATTAACCAACGAGACGAGCGGGACGTTCACCTGATAATAAGTGATGACACGCCATAACAAAATGGCGCTAGTTATAATAATATACACAGCACCGCATTGCGCTTATCGTCTGAGACATATGTTGTCTCGTTACCCCAGTACACTAGCCACAACATCCTTCAAACCGGATCGCAGTAATGTTTGCGAACTACTGCTTGTCGGCAGAAATAGGCGCTGTGCTGGTACCTACCTTAACAGTCTCCGGCAATAGAGATTACAGGTAAACGTTTAAGGGAAACATGAGAATAGTGATGACTAAAGCAAGAACAAGACGAAGACTTGCACCGTCTTGGTATTGGTTCTGGTCTAGTTTAAATACTTCCAGTCCTGGTCTTGCATCCAGAAGAAAGGCATATGTTCAAGTTATGATAAATGTTTTGATTTATCATTTCAACGGAATAAAATCATTTTGATTTTGACTTTGACTTTGACGGAATTTAAATTTTTTCGATTAGACTTGCGCAATAGATCTGTCTTGTTTTTGGTCTTGGTCTTGATCTTACGAAATAGCAAGACCAAAACTAAGACCAAATAACGTAAAACTTATAACCGATAACAAATATATATATAAATATAAATTTGTTTGTACACTTGTTTGTTCGTGAACTGAGGGCTTTTAACGCTACAGATGTATGTAAACTGCATTTAAGCTGTATTTAACGATAATTAATACTTTATTTTAAGGCGACTAGCCATGATGGGGTGCAGTATATATCATCCTAACTAGTGCCATGTTGGCTAGGCGTATCACTTACCATTACGTGAATATCTCAGCCTTCGCCCTGGATATAAAAAAGACTTGTCTATTAAAATGACGATGGAGGGGGCAGGAGGATGCATTAGATATTTGTGTATCTGTGAAGGAAAACGTTGAAACCAAAAACGTACCGTGCTTTCTTTTGCGACACCAGCGCCGTACACATCATTAATCCTTCGAGCTGTTTCTGCAGCACTGGTGCTGGTGCCACGGTAGAACTCGTACTCGTAAATATACAGATATTTCATGTTTTCCATTGTGCGGTAATAAGCGACGCCAAAAAAAAAATATAACGAATAAAAAACAAATGAACAAATGTTTTCAAAACTCAAATGCACCAGCTAAATGAATTTATAAATTTGAATTTGGAATTCTTAACCAAAAAGGAGATATTTGAGATCAAAGTGGTCAGTACGACAAAACGCTAATTTCATATGTGAGGACCTAATATAAAGAAATCCTAAAGGGCTGCTACTGGGTTAGTGGGCTTCACCACCACAGACAGCATCACCACTTAACGCTAGTTCCTGTTACAATTTACGCGTTGTTATATATTTTTTAAACAAACGCCATTTTGTATGAGACGCGAAACAACACCATCTGTTGTCATAGACGTACACTACTACCTTGAGTTACAACTACAGTTGTAGTTCTTTCTTCCAACGTCATCACAACTTACTGCCTGTAATGATTATAATATTAAAAAAGTTGTGCCATAGCAATAATTATATACATATATATATATACACCTATTAGTTAAAAGTCACTGTTAAAGGCAAGTCAATTAATCAATCAATCATCAGCCGACAGATAATCACTGCTGGATGTAGACCTCTCCATCGATCATTCCTGCGACAGTTAGTGTGGATTCCGGTACTGGGGGAATTTGGGTCGTTTCCCACCACGTTGGCCAAATGCGGGTTGGTGGGAACTTTTGATTAGCAGTGTACACCACGAGCAGGTGAGGTTGGCTTGGCTCCCGTGAGTTGTTGCGCGGGAACCCTGACACCCATTTATTCTTCGAGTACTAAAATTAAAGTTTACTGGTAAGGTGTCTGTAGCTGGAGGCCGTCCATGTATCGCCGCACCTGTTATTTCTGCTATCAAATAGCAATGTGTAAATATTAGTTTGTTCCGGTTTGAAGGCCGTCGTAGCTGGTGAATTTACTAAGCTGGCAAGACTTGATCTTATATCTCAAGGCGACGAGCACAGTGTACGACTGTGTATATCATCTTAACTAGCGTATGACTTACCATCAGGTGAACGTATCACTCGTCTAGTAGTATGTACCAGCGCAGCGGTGGTGCATAGACGGTTACCGTCTACAGAGACCTACCATCATAAACTCCACCACCACGGCCACCGCTGCTCCTATTTCTGCAGCCAAATAGCAGTGTGTAAATATTACTGTGTTCCGGTTTGAAGGAGCTGTAGCTAGTGTAATTACTGGGGTAACGAGGCTCAACATTTCATATCTCAGGCGAGGAGAGGACAATGCAGTATATCCTAATTAGTACCTCGTTGCTATGGGCGTATCACTAACCAGCAGGTGAACGTCCGACTGGTATCGTCGCTTAATTGAATAAAAAAAAATTAAATATATTACAGAATGGAGTGATAAATATTATACTGTTATATATATCTGATGTATATATTTTATTTAATTAAAGAGGTTTTAGTTAGTTTTATTTTTTCAGTGTAAAAGTGTATTCGGGCAGTGGCGAAGTTTTACGATTAGTAAAGTGTAAACGCACCTTAACATTGCACAGCATTGCTCGTAAAGTGCGCTGCCACAACACGGAGACCACACGCGGCGCAACAGAAATAGATCTTCCGCTTGCGTGACGTGTCCGGCGGTCTGCCGGTCCGGATAACTGCTACGGAACCGATTACTATACCTACGTACACAACTGGCGCGCTTTGAGATGTCGTGATACTGATGAGGAAAGGTTACCAACGTTATGGAATATTACACGCGATATAAACAGCCCACTTACTGTTCCCGCTGCTGGGACTCGGGACCTTCATTCTCTAGAGCAAAGTCAAGGAGATTTATTCATCGCCTTAGACAAGTACGGGTTGGTAGATGTCAAATATTTAAATTAATAATTATTTATTTATACTGATAGTTATTTGTTAATTAATCGATTTTCGTACTGAAAATATAAAAGAAAAACTTTAGTTAATAACTTTTTTTATTTAAACAAATAATCGTAACCAACAAGAGCAGACCAGACATCGCATCCGCCGACAAACCTTTCCATGTTACGCAACAGATTCAACTACTACGGAGTCAACAACCAGTCTCCAGATATGAAGAAGCACAGAAAGAAGAATCATCAATATCGGGTGATCGGATTCCGTAAGTGTATAGTCCGTATGTATAATTATGTGATAATTGAATACTTCCTTCATTATCATCAACCGATAGACGTCCACAGCTGGACATTGGCCTCCTCCAAAGATCTCCACATCGATCGGTCTCGCGTTGCTCGCATCCAGTGAGTTCCCGCGACATTGACTAGATCATCAGTCCACCTTGTGTGAGGCCTCCCAACACTACGTCTACCGGTACGCGGGCGCCACTCGAGGACCTTACTGCCCCATCGGCTGTCGGTCGTTCAAGCAATGTGCCCTGCCCACTGCCACTTAAGTCTAGGAATCTTTTGGGATATGCTGGTGATCATAGCTCTACGGATCTCCACATTTCTGATTCGATCACGCAAAGTAACTCCGAGCATAGTCCTCACCATTGCCCTTTGGGTGATGTTGAGCCTTTCTGTCTGTCGGATTCAACTATTAGTATTAAGTGGTGCTTTGTAACATCCTTACTAGTGCTTTATTATTATTATCATTATACTAACTTAATAGGCTGCATATTTAGATTTTTTTTAAACACTTATTTCTGTAATCAACAAAACAATAATGAAAAACAGAAACATCATGTACCAAACCTTTTTTCGTTAATTGCAATTAACTGACGAGAAGAACGGGATGTTCAACTGATGGTAACTGATACCGTCCATAAACAACGTGGCGCTAATGAGGATGGATATACTGCACCATATTATAAAGAAAGTTGACCTTACCACCATATCGGATAATTGCTCGGAAGAGAGAGAAAGAGATACTTGATCATATTGCGCTCGTCGCCTAAGACAAGATGTTGAATCTCGTTACCCCAGTAATTACACTAGCTACAGCTCCTTTCAAACCGGAACAAAGTAATGTTTGCACACTACTGTTTGCCGGAAGAAATAAATGTTGCGATGGTACCTACCCAGACGGCTTTTGACAACAGAGACCTACCACCAGTAAAACCTTTTCACTTTTACCTTGTTTACTCCTCTTCATTCAATAGTTACATGGACAACCTTGGAATCCACACATTTTACACCTTGCAGCCATGTTCTAGAAAATTCTACGTTTGTATTGTTATATGATTAACGTTTCTAACTGTGTTTACATATCCGCGTGATAAAAAGCACCGCTCTCATTCCCGCTTCGATCGCGAGCTATTAATCCTCCATTACGTTTAAGTTCCCATAGTGTTAAACAAACAAACCCGTCGGGATTAACTTTCAATAAACAATCGTGAAAACAAATCAAACAGCGAGTTGGCGCGTCGGCGGCTACAACAATGGCGGCGGCGCGCCGTCGAGATTGACATTTGACAGCTATTTAGGCGGGAACAGGGCTGCCTACCAGAGACTCGATCATTTTAACAGCGACCCGCACACACATTAAAATATATGTATAATATTCATTATTATTTTAAATAAATACAATTAATAAATATTATACTTCATTTCCATTTAATGCCACAGACTGAAATAATTTTTTTTTTATTTAATTAAGCGACGTCACGAGCGATATATAATAGACACACGAATAATGTTATTATATTATACTGTATATATAGGTGTTCCCGCGTAACGATACACGGGATCCAAGCCAACCTCACCTGCTAATCAACAAACGAGGCTTTGTTTCCTACCAACCCGCATTAGCCCAGCGTGGTGGGAAATGGCCCAGATCTCTCCATGTGAATCCCTATCCGATCTGTGTCTATCGATCTTAGGGATAGATCTATGTCTAGCGGTGGACATTTATCGACTGATAATGATGATGACACAATCGCTTTATTAGAGTACCGTCCTTTAATATCCGTCCACATTAATATCCTGTTTCTTCAATTGTATACACTAGCACTTGAGTAAGATCCTCTTTAATGATAACCGGGAATGTAGTCTTTGACAAAGCGCACAAGTCTACAAGTAGTCTATTCACGCTTCTCTTATAGATAACCAGATTAATATAGGACGACGCTCGAGATGTCCACCTGATAGTAAGTGATACGCCTGCTCATATCCAGCACTAATTAGGATGTTATACACAGCACCACATTGCGCTTATCGCTTTGAGACATAAACAAGTGACCATGTTAAATAACTATATGATTTTTAATGTTTAATATATAAAACTAACAAATTATTTATTATTTTCAATGTTAATTTCATTTCTGCATTAATTAAGCTTGTGCAAAATTATTAAAATATATACAAAACGATATTAAATTTGATGGCGCGAATCTCTTTCTGATGATGATGCTAATGATGAAAGTAATTACATCATAGATCCAAAACTAAAATTAGTTAATGCTTCACTAATAGTTGGGGCTGAGTTTGTTTCATTTTATCGGTTCTTATCAATTTCTAGGATATTAGTACTAATAAATACTAATTTCCATTATCGAGGATATAATGAAATAAGGTATATTTTGAACTAATTAGTCTTTACTATCGGACAAGCAGTTTTCATGTGTTCTTCTCACATGGATGAAAAAACAAAAGAAATTATCAATAATTGATTTCTATGATGAAATTACATCTAGTGGGTTCCCAATCGATGTGGAGATTTCGGGGAAGGTCTATCTCCAGCAGTGAACGTCTATCGGATGATGATGATGATGATGATATTGCAAATGTGCAGGTCATTTAAGTAGATATTTACGATATCTACACAGCATCACATGCGCAGTGACAACACGTTAAATATATATACCATGTCAATTTATCTGACTAAAGCGCTTATCAAACTGGAACACATTAACTCCCTGGACGTAAACAAATATAATACTTTTTAATATAAACATTTGTATTTATTATTGTTTTCGATGTTGTACTTGAAATTAAAGGGTGCGGTTAGCAATAGATCAGATTGCAGATTTGGATCTTATCATCAGCTGATAGACTGCTAGACAGTCCTCTTCCAAAAATTTCTACATCGGTCTGGTAAGGATTCATATGGGCAGCCCTGTAGTCTCGGGCTGTTAAGAATAGCATTAAGGTATTCTCTGCTTGTCGTACAAGGCGACTAAAAGGGTCCTCGGGTTCGTGGGCTTCGTTCGTGGGCCTCAGAGCAGAATAAGCTATCCTTAGGAGGACGGCAAATGTATGGTGGTCTTGTATTTGCCGTAGCACAGCGTGGGTGCTGAGGAGGGCTTTGCCCTACCGTGGGATGTTTTAATCGGAGTGCAAGGGGATACCGGTGCGTTCCGTAGGAGATCCCGGAGCCCTTCCTAATGCACTGAGGGAGACCATCGAGGGGGTTTTAGTTGGAAGAAGCCCCACATAACCTTGTCTTCCCCTCAGAAGTCTTTTAAGAATTGACGCGCGATAAAAAAAAAAAGGATTCATATGGAGGCATTTGAGCCATGTCTCACTACGCTAACCTAATGTGGGTTGGTGGGAGCCAGAGCTTTGTTTGTTGATTAGCAGGATGCACCATGAACAGGTGAGGTTGGCTTGTTTCCCGTGAGTTGTTGTGCGGAAGTCCGTTCACCTCGATTTTATTCTAAATTAATATATGTATTAACTATTATTTGTATAAAGTCATTAATAGATGCTATAAGGGAATTTCATTAGTTTACTATAGACTGCAGTTTATCTTTAGGTTTATATTCGCATTTGAGAATAACTCAATAAATTATTATAATTAGATCGTACTGTAATTGTAAAGAATGGAATGGTAATTGGTAACCCTAAGGAAGCGGAGTGACAGCGGCCGTCGGCTCGTTAGCGCCGCCATGTTGAACTTTTATTTTTTTTTTCGTCTTGTTTCTCATTGTCAATTGTCTAGGCGTTGGCGCCTCGCCGCTCTGCCATTATTAATCTGTTTGTTTAGATTACTTTTTTTTCTTAACGTTCCTTTACTATGTTTAAATAGCTCTCGATATAGAGCAATTACACCATACATTTTTTTAATCGCCTATTTAAATTCACGGCCAGTACTAACTGCGCTAAGAAGGTTTTATATTGGTTTATTATACGAACACCTCGTGCGATGGCTTTCATTTAATTATTGCATAAACTGAACGGGTTCAATTATTTGAAGTCAGTGTCAGTGGGTTCTGTGACGGGTTCCGCCAAATATTTTACTAAATCCAAGTCAATCTCACCTGTGACCTGCTAAACAAAAGACAAGACTCACGAGCATCGTGGTGGGGCTAAGACTCAATTTCCTCTCAATGATGATCCTTGATGGAGATTTATGCCCATGCCATGAGCGTTATCCCGCTGATAAGAAGTAAGAAGATTTGAAGTAATAGATAAAATAATAATAAGTGTAGAAGCTCTAGTTGGATAGAGTTCTGTCGCCTCTAATTATCATAAGCCTGTCAAGAGGTTTATTGTCATTCGGCACTCCTTTGTTACCACTGTCTCGTGAACTGCTTTAATATTTATGACTCCTCTCCACTTGCTGCGTGCTGCGGCGTTCCTCACACCTTACCCCTTCACAAAAATAATGGCTGTTACAACTTCAAAGCATGTGTACTCCCGCGTGGAAGACAAGATGAAATACTCCCACTACCGGTGTACTCTCACTTCGTCGTAACAGGTGACTAAGGACGATATAATAACGAGCCTTCTTAACCGCTACTGGAACTTAAAGATAGGGAAGACATGGAATGAGATGAAAGATGAAGCGAACGCGATGGAGAATCAATGTTGCCTACGTCCCATTTAAGAGAAATGACATTAATGATGATGATGACTTGAGCTTTGGGTCTTCTCCTACAAAAATAGAGTCGAGACCATATATCACAATTAAATTGCGGATTGTTCGATGGTACATGACCACAAAATCAGCTGTTCTTGGAACATGTCAGTTTCCTAATCTCATGTAGCTTTAATTTTTAAGTATCATTCTACTCCATCAGTTGCATTTTCCAAATCTTATCTATTTCTCTATCTTCTCTTTAATTATCAATTGCTACTATTCTTGATATTTGTTGCTCATAAATAAAAGAAGAGATCTGCCTGACTGTTACCGCAGAGTTATCATCAGCAGGTAGTTCTCTGTTGCGGGAGACCATCTAGGTGTCACCGTAGCTCCTATTTCCGCATTCAAACAATATTGTGTTCCGGTTTGAAGGATGCTGTAGCTCGTGAAATTACTAGCGTGACGAAACAGTGAGGTGTATGTCATCCTAATTTACGCCACGTTGTTATGGACAGGCGTATGACTGTCCATGAACCTCTCGCCATCTCATAGATTTTTTTTTTGATGGGAAAAGTGGGCATACTAGCGAACAGTCCACCTGGTAGAAAGTGATCACTGACGCCCATGGACAGTCGCAACACCAGA
This sequence comes from Ornithoptera alexandrae, assembly GCA_029030555.1. Classification (NCBI taxonomy): domain Eukaryota; kingdom Metazoa; phylum Arthropoda; class Insecta; order Lepidoptera; family Papilionidae; genus Ornithoptera; species Ornithoptera alexandrae. Next base: position 1,827,039 of record JARDVY010000018.1, on the reverse strand, counting down.
AGGATCATGGCTGCGTTGTCGACCGTTAATGGATAATAGCTCATAAAAAAAAATTACTGAGAGTAACGGGCATCTTAAGTTCTTAGAAGACGAACGAAAAATTAAGTTGTATAAACATCTCAACTTTACATTGAAGGCTTATCATTTATCACCACTCGTTTCACACCTCACCATTTTGTTATAAAAAAAATGTATCTTCATACATACAAACATACCACATATATATAGATATATATATTTAACGTACGCTGGCTGTTTTTTTTATCTGTGCCGTTTTTCACACACTTCCGTTTTGATTTGAATAAATTACAACATGGTGCAAACGCGTCGCGTTGTACATTTAAACGGTTACTCCAGTTTAATTATATGGTGTATATATCTTAATAAGTAATTAAGTTATAAATAATTTTTGTTAAGTAATATTTTATGTTAACATCGCGTATACGAATCTATTAATACTTCGGTTACTTTGTTATTTCAATTAACATTATATTAACATGAACATTTGTATGTTTTAACAGAATTTATTTTTTAATGGTTGGTTAATTAATTTATTACTATTGTTCTTATTACACAAAGCGACGAGGCTAACAGGACTTTCACCTGGTGGTAAGTGATACGCCTATTACAACGTTGCACATGTTAGGATGATATACACTGCACCGCATTGCGCTCGCCTGAGATATAAGATGTTGAGTCTCGTTATTCCTGTAATTAGTCTAGCCACTACGCCCTTCAATCCGGAACACGGCAGAAATTGACGCTGTGGTGGTACCTACCTAGACGGTTTCCGACGACGGAGACCAACCACTAGTAACCACCACTTTACCACCAGTGAGTTCTTTTGTACTTTCTTTTGTTAATATTAATAATTAAGTTATGACTTATATAGGATGAAATAAGGCATTGTATACACTCATTGTAATATTGATTTTGTAAGGGAATGAACTTGTTTGAATTTGCTATTTGATGGTATTAAAGATAATTTAAACAAATATTTTCTTTGACTTTTGAGAACAGAGTAGACTTTGAGATCCTCATGTCGCTTCGGTTCGGAGATTCCACTGCCGATGGCATGTGCTACAAACATTGACTACTTGTATCGAAGTTACTTGATATTCTGCCTAATTAAGACAATGATGTTTGACCTCTGAAGTAGATACAGCAGGTGTATCAACGTGGTAGATAGTCTTCGAAGATATCTAAGTATCAACGTCAAGGAAAGGACACTTGAATACTAAGATTTCGTTTTGCCGCAGACGACCAAGCAGGTACCATCGTAACGTCTGTTCCTACCTGTGAGAAGGATACTAACTTTGCTAGTTTGAAGGGTACTCAAGTGTTATTCCTCTGGTGACAGGGACGATAGACGATGAGTTCAATGTTGACAAATCTTTATTACCTGTAGATTGTTATATCATTAGCTAAAAAAGCTCTTGATTAAGACAAAAAGTAACTTTTAATTACTTTACATTCTAAGTTATCATAAAATAATAAACATGATATTATCTCGACAATACTAAAGAGTTTTTTAAAGTAATTTAAAAGAAATCTTGAGACATTTGCAAAAGGTCAATAAAATAAACTTAATTAAGTAGGATCGAATTACGCTACCGGATAATCATGTAACGTAATAAATAAGGTAATTTAAAGCTTGTATGTAATTGCAAGTTTAAAAAGAATATTTGTCTTCCTTAACGCTGATTATAGATAATTCGAATGCGCAAAGACAGTAGGCCTGCAATTATGCGACGCGTCAAAAATTGCCCAATAAAACACCTAGCCCCAGCAACTTAATGACCATAATATACCACTTAATTGCACCGTCATTATTAACCAATCTGTAAAAAAAATATATTCGAGTTTCCGAAGGCGCTCGTTCAATAATTCATCAAGATGGCGTCCTGTCTATCAATATAATAATTCTGTCAAAGTTTAATTGAAATTCCGCAGCGCGGCCGTACAAAGGCAGCGGCGCAGTGTTATTGATACATTACGAGCCCGCGAAAGAGCCATAGCAGCAATTTACAACTGAATTACAAATCTCCACCGGGCCACCACCACTGAACATACGGCCGGGTTAAATCAATCGGAGCGCGGCGTCCCTGTCGGGCGCGCGCGGCCCGCGCGGGTGCGACCGGTGCGGCGTGCGCGCGGCGCCGCTCGGGGCGGGGCGGGGCGGGGCGGGGCGGCCGACGCACGCGGTACCGCCCACCGGCCGACGGGGGAAGGGACAAAAAAGCTTGTTTGCGCGGAGGCGTGTCCGCCGGCGGCCGCGTGGGGCGCAGTCGCTCGGCCGCCGCCGCCGCGAGCGCAGTTCCACCTTACTGTCAAAATCAAGTTGACGTTTCAATTTGACAGTCGCCAGGTGTCCGTCCGCCAAGAGGTAGCACGGCAGATACGGTGGCGCGTCGCCCGCTCGCAGTCCCGACCACGCAATGAAGAAATCACGCCGTGGAGCGGCTTCGGGAACGGCGCGATAAATATTTATGGCACATTCGGAAGCCGCGTCGGCCGCCGCTCGGATAATCGGCGCCGGGGACATTAATGCGTACGTTTTATTGAAATTCAAACGTGTATCGACTAAATAATCCGCTGAGGAACTTGCGTTCTGAACGACCGTGCTTTGGCCGACGAGAGAGATCAAAGACTTCGATAGTGAAATGGCATTCGAGGACCGCTGCAGCCCGAACCAGGCCAACAGTCCCGGTCCAGTGACGGGGAGAGTGCCGGCTCCGCACGCTGAGAGCACCGTCAGCTATTGCCCGCCGAGCCAGTATACCTGCACCACGATCGATACGAGGTACGAAAGGAAACCGTCCGGTATGACCGTGATCAAGGTCCAACCGAACTCACCGCCGCCAAGCCCCAAGCAGCACCAAAACGATGCCGAATACCAAAATTACTACAGACCGGAAACTCCGGACGTCAAACCCGTGATAAACCCGGACGACCGGTTCAATCCAGACAAGAGAAGTCGTCAGCAACCGGCCGCTTCTATCCCCTTCTCAATCTGCAACATTCTACATCCGGAATTTGGTTTGAACGCGATCAGGAAAACGAACAAAATCGAAGGGCCAAAGCCAGCCGGACCGAACCACAGCATCCTGTACAAGCCTTACGATCTGTCAAAGCAGAATGACTATCAGAAATACAGCTTCGACTACTTGAAGTCTAAAGAGCCGAGCGAGTTCGGCAGCGTACCGCCGCTGGGCGGCCTGAGGCAGACAGTCTCGCAGATCGGCGAGCACGTGACTAAAGAGAGAGAGATACCAAAGACACTGGAGGTGCAGAAGAGGCCGGACTCGGCCAGCTCGATGGTCTCGTCGACGTCGAGCGGCGCGCCCTCCACCTGCGGCAGCACCGACGCAAACAGCCAGACCTCGGCGGGGAACTCGGCCCTGTGGCCCGCGTGGGTCTACTGCACCAGATACAGCGACCGACCCAGTTCCGGTAAGCGATCGTTCATATCATCTAACAACTGATACACTGCTGTTCAGATTTCAGTTAAGATGTTTACACAGCGACGCACTGATCTTGTCGTAATTACTTTCAATACTTACAGTGCTGTTCTTAATAATTTACTTATCAATAATTAATAATTTACTATATTATTTATTATTACAATACAGTAATAGACTTTACTACTATATTGTAATAATAAATATAATAAATTTACCATTTTACTGGTGGTAGTGTCTCTGTCGCCGCAGACCGTCTAGGTAGGTACCACCGGAGCGCCTATTGCAGCCGACAGACAGTACTGTGCGAACATTACTGTGTTCCGGTTCGAAGCGCGTTGTAGTTAGTGTGTATCTAGATACGTAGAACGTAAGTGCGTAAGCACGTAAGTACACTAGCGTAATTACTGTGATAACGAGACTCAACATCTTACGTCTCAAGCGACGAGTACAATGTGGTGCAGTATATACCATCTCAACTAGCGTTACGTTGATTATCGGCGTATCACTTTCCATCAGGTGAATGTCTTGTCGTTTTGTCGTTTGAATGAAAAAAAAAAATTAAAAGGGTGTTATGAATTCGACATACTGAATAAATATTATTAGTATCATCATCATCATCAGCCGATTGACGTCCACTACTAGACATAGGCAAAGATCTCCGCACACAGTTAGCAGGGCCTCCGATATCGCTGGGCAGTAGGGACTGTCGAATGTAGGTGTTCATATGGAGAGATTTGGGCCATTTCCCATCATGCTGGCCCAATGCGAGTTGGCGGGAGCTAGAGCCCCGTTTGTTGATTGGCAGGGTGCACCACGAGCAGGTGAAGTTGGCTTGGGTCCCGTAAGTTGTTCTGCGGGACCTCTTACACTTCAATATTATTATACACATATCGTTAATTTGGAACATGTACCTGAAGATGTTTTTGTTTTTCATTTCCGGGAAACGAATTTCATCTGTTTTTTTTTATAAGTTAACCTAACCTTACTATCATACGATGTTTTTAACGTCGAAATCTCTGACCCTAATGTTTTATGGCTGCCGGAACTAAGCACATTCTCTATGCGATGGTAATATCCTGGCCACGCGGGCTCATCATCAAATATATGTGACAGGAACATTTCTGACTGATATTACTAGAAGTACATCCAGTAATATATCCAGCTGCTTCCTCAATGTTATGGCTGCTCGTCGGCGAAGGTGATCACTTATTATCAAGTGAATCACTTATTTGTCTATCGACATATAAAAGTAATTGGAGTGTTAAACATACTCTTAAAAGTTTTTATATTTATTCAGATCTATTTTCAACATTTTCTCTCGATAATGAGTAGTATGCAAACATAACCATGTTCCGGTTTGAAGGGCGTCGTAGCTAGTGTAATTACTGCAGTTACAAACTTAACTATCTTATGTCTCACGAGCTGAAAGCGTTGCTAACTACCATTACTTTGTATTGGGTGTATGTATCAAATACCATCAGGCGGAAGTGTCGCTCGACTCGATCCTTAATGGAACGAAAAAAAAAAAAACATTGGAAACAGGTTCTTCATATAACAGAGTTTTGATTTACTATTGTAACATAAAAAAAATTACGGTTATTAAATTTGGATTCGAACGTACTAATCGGTCAGCTCTAACCACTGCACCAGTGGCGACTGACCTTAGTTGTGAAGAACGTGGCCTTCCCAGTTCGTTGCACCAGCGGCCACGCCGACCGGCAAAAAATGGGTGTGCGTCAGGATGCGGCGGGAAACGTGCAATTTAACTTAAACTTTATTAGTTGATTATCGCCGTTTTGCCGTAATCGGCGGCTGTTAATTGTTTTTTTTTTTTATTTTGAGGGGTAAATAAGATTTCTAGGTTATAATGAGGTTATCAAATGATTTAACACGCTTTAAGAAATCAATACGCGCCCATTATGAAATGCGTTGTGAAAACGTACGAACAACAATTAAATTGTTTATCGGAACCGGATACAGTTTAATACACTTGTGCGGAATTACTTATTCATGAGTTTTATATAACTTGACCACTTGAAATCAGATGGCGAAGTAATGCATATATATCCGATTGGGACACTAATAGAACACTTTATTTCGCCTTAAAGATATTTCTAATCCTTTTTGAACTTCGTGCGGTCTCGATCGGGATGGGACTTAATGAAGGTCCCGTCAGCACCACCACCTCAGCTGATGTGAAGCCTCCGATCCATGCATATGATGATTCATCTGGGACAGATGAGTGAGCGAGATGGCCGTGCCCGTTGAAATGACATATAACTAGAAAAGACGTCAGGTGGCTGTCAAATAATGAAAGAAGAAGAAAATAATTTGATGTCTTACGAAGGTTAAAAACATGATTTAGGCGAAATAAAGTGTCTTTATCAGTGTCTATATATATATCTATATAGTATATGTATAGGGTGCCGCAAAAATAACCTTATAAAAAGTACCTTATTACCTGTGTTATAAGGTACTTTTTATAAGGTTATTTTTGCGGCACCCTATATATATATATAATTTATTATTAAAGCCTAATAGTAGCCCATCACTAAATTTATTTAATGATGGATTAAAAAGTATATATTAATATTTGTAACAGTTTAATTGCGGATCTCTATTTTTATGTCCTATGTCCTACATTTATCAGCTGGTGAAAATCCTTTAATGATCAATGAGGGCTTTAGGACTTTACACGTAACTAAAAGACGGTCGAAAAATTCTAATTTGATTAAGCATTACATTAAGTAAAAAAATCTATTATAGTAATATATCAGATAGGTACTTATACTCTATATACATATATATATATATATATATATATATATATATATATATATATAAAGTCCACTTAATTTTCTCCATCAGTGGGAACTGGGGTCAAAATTAAAGGTTGTTTATCTACGTTGGCCAATTACCGGAAGGCAGATGTATCTTGGAACATGTCACTTAAAAGAATGCAAAAAAAATTTTTTTTTTATTCAATGTATGCGGAGAGACGAGCGGGACGTTCACCTGATGGTAAGTGATACGTCCGTCCGTAACGTGACGCTAGTAAGGGTGATATATACTGCTCCATATTGAGCTCGTCGCCTGACACATAAGATGCTGAGTCTCATTACCCCAGTAATTACAGTAGCTACAGCGCCCTTCAAACCGGAACACAGTAATGTTGCACAGTACTGTTTGTCGGTTGCAATAGGCGCTGCGGTGGTACCTAAACGGTATCCGGCAACAGAGACCTACCACTGGTTAATAAAAAATAATGTTAGTTTTTGTTAAATAATTAAAAATACTGATTAACATAATAATATTTGCATAAGTTTTTAATAAATCTCATAAAATTATAAAAATAAATACACTAACATTTTCCGTAACATGTCCAGTCTTAAATATTTTAGATAAATAAACATCAACTGATATGTACTAGGTGAGGCTAGTGTCGTTACCTAGTATATATAACAGTGCGGGTGTTCTTGCCGCAGCTGTCATACAAGTAAAAACGTGGAGATTGATGTCGTATCGAATAATATTATATAACGCTTATGTACTGATTTATTGCAGTAATTAATGTCTGCAATAAATACACGATATATACAAGGAAATCGCAACTAACGCACCATAAAGTATAAAATAAATATTTCAACTGTATCAGCGGCCATTTTTAATGTACCTCTTCTCTTAAAAGTGAATATTTGGATTGTTTCATGTTACCTATAACATGTTTCTCTTCTCTGATGGTTGGTGGTAATACAGACAATGTGATGGTATCTCAGTATGCTTACCACCAGCTGAGGTATATATATTGAATTGCTATTTAGAAAGCTCAATTAAATATCTACTTACTGGTAATACCAATATATAACTAAATTATACACATACTAGCTATTACCAAAGCATTAGATTTTTATAGAAAATATATAATTATGTTGGAAATATAAATATATGCATAAAACGGAATATTGTAATTTAGTATTTTTTTTATTAGAGAGCTGGACGTTCACTTAACAAGTGACTTAACTTTATATATGACTTTAACAATGTGACGCTAGTTAGGAAGATACCATCATGATCATCAGCCGATAGACGTACGTACTTGTAATGATATATATGTTAAGTTTTGTTATTTCAATAATATCACTAGGCACAGCGCCCTTCAAACCAGAACATATGTTTGCACACTATTGTTTGTCGGCAGATATAGTACCCACGTATTTATACTATAACACGACGCGACAAGCGGGACGATCACCTGATGGTAAGTGATACGCCAGCCTGCCACATTATTGAGACATATGATAATGAGTCTCCATAACGTTACAGTTTGTCGACTGCAATAGGCGCTGCGGTGGGGCCTCCCTAGACGGTTTCCGGCAATGGAGACATTACCACCAGTAGGACCACCGGTTATCTATATGATTATAATATGATACGTTGATTATTAAATATATTTAAAAACAAAAGTAATAGGTGTATTAAAAAGAAATTGGTTAGTGATTTGTAACGGTATAACGTTGTACGTGGCGCGTGGTGCGTGGTGTTGCGTGGTGTTGCGTGGTGTTGCGTGGTGGTGCGTGGTGGTGCGTGGTGGTGCTTAGCAAGTATAATCGGCGTAGTCGCCTCGTGCGCGACAGCTGCTGGTTATGTTATTCAAGATGTCGCTTTTTGTTACCTTTTGATGTTTGCATCCCGACTGCCTCCATAAATTATTAGGCAAACGGCGCATTATAAATCTGTCGCATTAATTTAATTTTATCCTTCATCTGATCGCAGACTGTAAAGGAACGCGCGAAGTTTTCTTTTGCCTTTTTCTCTTTTTTTTTTTAATCGTTTTGGCGGGCGCGCTCGGTGGTTTCTTTTGGCGCGCGTCCTCCCATCGCGCTCCGTATCACTTTTTTTTTAATCTCGTATACGGCATTTGATATGTATGTATACCAGTAGCAATTTTGTATGTTGGCAAACAATTTAAATATATACAAACTTTTTTATTTATTAATTTGTCATATTTTCGAATGATTGCATGCAATATTTTAAAAGTTTTTTAATATTTTTAAATACATAGATTAGTTTATAATTTATTCAGTTGTTTTTTTTTTGTACAATAAAACGACCTGAAAAGTGGAGAAGTTTACTTGATGATAAGTGATGCGCTTGCCCATTACAAAGTGGCGGTAGTTAGGATGATATATACAGCACCAAATTGCTCTCGTCGCCTTGAGACAAAATGTTGAGTGTCATTATCCAAGTAATTTCACTAGCTACAGCGCCCTTCAATCCGGAACACAGTAATGTATGCACTGTACTGCTTGTTGAGGGGTATAGGCGCTGCGGTGGTACCTAGCTAAATGGTCACCTGCAACAGAGACCTATCACTAGTAAAGTTTATTATTGGCAACGTGGGGCAGATTGGTTTGAAGATCTTTAGGGGAGGCCTGTGTTCACGGGGACGTAATCGCGCTTGAGAAAAAAAATATTACTACAAAGTGATTATTTATTAGTCGCTTGTTTAAGCTTCAATATTTTAAAGGATCACATATAACATGATAATATTATTAAGCGGAATATTTTATTCACTTTTATATCAAAGTCGTTTCCTAATTTCAATATTAAACAGAAAGCCTAAGGCATGAAGCTATCCTCGAATGATAAGTTTTTTAGAGTTTTCTATAAAAATAAAAGAACATACCCCGAGAACAAAACAGCAATTTTTTTTAAATAAAGTTAACCATAAAGAAATCTTTCTTTTTTCATCTTTATGACCATGCCCTTAATTCAAGTCAAATTAGGCTCACTATAAAATACATCGTAAACGGATTCCTTCGGCTCCACGACTGTCTTTTTATTCGATATTTGATTAAGACCTGTGCCGCCTTTGATGAAAAAAAAAACGTAAGATCTATGATCGCGTTTCCAATGATTGATAATTAAATACAAAGTAATATAATGGTTTTTTTTTAAACCATTGTTTGTTTTTATATGAGGTTTTGACGGGTACAGGTGTAGTTACAGACGATATTCTATATAGAGCACAGTCTTACCAATACTTAGCTCAATATCATAATGGTGACAAGTTCAACTGCCTCCACTACATCAGGGTCGACTTGTACTTAAAATGGAAGTTAGTTATTGAATTCCAAAGTCCCATTTTTTATAAGGTTTTTTCTTTAACAACCTATCAACACCATTTATTAATTAAAGCTTTTGCTATTATGTCATTACTGTGATCCAGTTGACAAGATATAAGAAATTTATTTATACTTATCTATAAGTACCACCGCTGCTCCTATTTCTGCTGCCAAACGTTACTTTGGTCCGGTTTAAAGGATTCTATAGTTATGGAAATTACTGAAGGTACCGAGATTTAATATCTAATTTCTCAATACGACAAGTATAATATGGTGCTGTCTATATTATCCTAAATACCATCACGCTGTTATTGGCAAGTGTATTACCTACCATCAGGTGAAAGTTTCACCGGTATCGTCGCTTTATTGAATATAAAAAAGTAAGTTTTTCAAATGTTAGTGTAATTATGGTTAATAGAAATTTAAACTTATTCACACTCTCACTAGTAGCGTGCTGGCGTAATGGTTAAAGCGCCCGGTCTTCATTCCGCAGATCGCGGGTTCGAATCTCGTCATGTACCGATGACTTTTATATTTAAGTTACGTACATTTGTGAACTTTAGTTACAACAGCGGAATGCAAACGGTGAAGGAGAACATCGCGAGGAAACCTGCACATGAATTAGGATTTATTCTAAGGTGTGTGTGGAGTCAACAATCCGCATTGGGCCCGCGTGGTGACTATGGCCCCATCGTCCTCATATTGAGGGGTAGACCTGTGCCCCAACAGTGAGGACGTAAATCGACTCACATACCTTAAGGTATATTAATGATTTTGTTATGATAAACCGATTTCTTTATTAACAAATACATATATAAATATGGTATCGGTTTATCCGTTTATTAACTTGCTCACTTAATTACAACGCAACTGCGCGTTGTCAACAGTCGTTTTTTTTTTTAAAAAAAAATAATCGCTTATCAACGATCGCGGGGAAGGTTTTTTTTTTTAATAAATACCGAAACGTTTAACGACTTGTCAACTTGAAAAAAAAAACCTTTCCGGTGACAGATGTCAAGATACGAAGAAGATGTCGAAAGATGTTAAATACATGCGTATTAAGAAATGTGTTTCGAGAAACTATATGAATTATTTAACGATGAAACAATGAAAAGTAGTTTACAGTTTAACTGATATATGATACGAATATATATATATATATATATGTATACTATACGTTTAGTATGACGTATATAAATAAATTGACGGTGGTAGGTCTCTGTTGGCGGCGACCGTTGATACTACCGCAGCTCCTGTATCAGCCGCCAAATATTGAAGGACACTGGAGCTAGTGAAACTATTGGAGTAAAGACAATGAACATTCATGTCTTGCCAACGAGTGTATTATTGGGCAGTTTACACAATTCTTTTTTTTATTCAACGAAGCGACCAATCGCGGAAGACGGTCACCTAATGGTAAGATATGCGACTGTTCATAATAAAGTTGCTATAGGCTATACACACTACACCTTGTGTTCGTCGCATCGATATAAAATGTTGAGTTCTGTTACCGCAGTAATTGGTGGTAGATGGCTTTTATTGGAGACTGTCTGGGTAGATTACACTGCAGCTCATATTATAGCCGCCGAACAGCACTGTGCAAACATTACTGGATGTCTTGAAGGGCGCTGTAGCTAATGAAATTACTAAGGTATAGTAAAGTAATATACTCGTATTATAGTATTTAGTGCCATATTGTTATGGGTAAGTATCCCATTTGCTATTTAGAGGAGATTTCGTCAAAACAAAAAACCGTCGGTAAGAATGTGGAGAGAACTGTCACTTCATAATAATTTTAAAATTTCGCGCAATGCTCGAAAGTAATTCGCGGAAACGGAAAACCATTTTTTATCTTGTCAGTTCGATGTGATGAGAATGATGGGGAAAATGGGACGCCTAAAGACGCTGGCTGAGCCGGCGATGTGAGGAGGAGGTTTAAAATTCAATTACCGCATACTGCGATGACTTCGGGGCCGCCGCAATTATTTTATAACGAGGCAACCAGTTCACTAATTCCGGTCCGAACGTAATTTACTGTGGCGGGGGAAAAAAAAAATCAATTGACAACATTATTATGTACCGAACTTGTTATCGCGCAGCGTTTTTTTTTTTTTTTGCATATCCCTCCCACTTCGCACCTTGTATCAGTAAAACGCCTTTTAACGGCCACCACGGCGCAAACGCTTGTGTCCGTTTAGATTACGTGACGACGTGTGGAGTTTGGTGGTGCTCCTTACTTACCATCTTCATGTTAATCTGCCATCTTACAAGCATTGTGTTCCGGATGTCAGTTTTTAAAGGTCAAGGTATTTTGAATAAGTCTACTCCATACTTCATCATCACGTAAAAGGTTTAGTATAAATTGTAGTATAAAATGTAATACCGCCACAGTTAGTATGTCTGCTGCCTAACAGTAGTGTGCTGAGAGTACAGTTTTCCGGTTTGAAGGGTGTCGTAGCTAATGAATGCGGTAACGATATATGTTGTCTCTCAAGGCGATGAGCATAATGAGGTGTAGTGGATATCATCCTAACCGGCGGCGACGTTAAGGACAGTAGTATCCATTGCTCAGGTGGACGTCTCGCTCGTGTCGTTGCTGCATATAGTTAAAAGTAATGAATTTTGAAACTACACCTGGCGATGTTCCGTCTATTAACACTACAGCAGACTTCAGTGCTGAACGGATCCATGCTGTTACGATAAACCGGATACACATTTGCATGAACATGATTTTTACGAGCCTAAATTATAACAGCAGCGAGGCGACTGAAGTGATGAAACGTCGCAATTATTTCGCGCGATTATTGTTTATTTTTTGTTTTTCCCCAATCGCGCGGCGGCCATCTTGTTACGCGAAATGGCGGCACGCCCAGTTGCAAGATCCGAGAAGGTCGGACATTTCGCGGGCTCGGGCACTTAAGACAGGCCGGCGCGTTACATCTCATCTGCACCAGATTGATATTGACTATGACAGGGTCTGTCGATGTGAATTTTCTAATGATGCTGCTGATCCGGACCACACTTTTATTCAATGTCAAAATTATAATTTTCAGCTATTGGTCGGTGTCCGAACTAGAAAATATACACGAGTAACATAGGGTTTAATAAAACTTCTCATGAACCCTAAATATTATAACGTATCATTATCATTATCAGCCGGCAGATGTCCACTGCTGAACATAGGCCTTCTCCAAAGATCTCCACTTCTATCGGTTCTGTGCTGACAGCATCCAGTGGCTTCTCGCGATCTTCGTTTGTAAGGCATATGGCTGTATTTGGGCCATTTCCCACCACGCTGGCCCAATACGGGTTGATGGGAGCCAAAGCCTTGTTTGTTGATTAGCACGGTGCACCACGAGTTGTTGCTGTGGTACTTCTTACACCCCCGTTATAACATATGATTCATTGTAAATACATTTTTTTTATACCACGAAGCGCCGAGACGAGCGGGACGTTCACCTGATGGTGAGTGATGCGCCCATCCATAACAACGTGGCGCTAGTTACGATGATATACACAGCACCAAATTTCGCTCGTCACCTTGAGACAAAATATCGAGTCTCATTATCCCAGTAATTTCTAGTTACAACGCCTTTCAAACCGGAACACAGTAATATTTGCCTACCACTGCCAGTCGGTTGTAATAGACGCTGCGGTATACTATATAAAAAAAAATATTTGTAAAGTAGTATTTAAGTATATATAAGACAGGCTAAAAAGACATGACTCCAGGACCGGTAAATTTAAAAAAATATATATATCTTTACCATAATGATATTGATTGTGACCAGTGTCTGTCATATTTGTGCTAATTACAAAATTATCAATTAAAATATTTTTTTGACAATTTTATATCACCGATTTCGCCATAGTTGCACGGGACAATAGTTAATTAAAAGATTCCTTTAGTATTTTTTTCTTTTTTTTTTTAGAATTATTTTATTTCATTAGTTAATAACAAACCACTGACCCAAATCAGAATTATCATTAACACAATTACTATAATTATTAATAATTGATTATGTAAAAATATACATTTTGTTTACGTAAGTGAAAGTTGTAAGGTTATTCTTTAATTTATATTAAACTACCCTACACGCGGGGCATTCACCTGATAGTAAGTGACACGCCCGCCAACGATAACGTGACACTAATTAGCATAATATACACTGCACCACATTGCGCTCGTTGCCTGAAACAAGATGTCGAGTCTCGTTATCCCAGTAATTATACTAGTTACAGCGCCCTTCAAACCGGAACTCTGTAATTTTTGCATACTTCCGTTTGGCGACAGATTAGGCGCTGCGGTGGGACCTACCTAGACGATATCCGGCAACAGAGACCTGCCACATAGTAAATAAGACAAGTAGTACTTAGGACATATTTTATTGTTATTAAAAGCTACCCCTAAATATTTTTTTCATTAAGTGACAAAAAATATATATTCAGGTTTGAAGAGCGCTGTAGCCGTTTTAATTACTAAACTTAATAAACTAAGCATCTCAATGTGTTAAGTATTAATGCAGCTACTTAGAGAGATCATTTCTTTCGCATAAATTAAAGATCACAAAAAATTTTCTCTGCTTGATTGAATCAGAAACGAGATCTGCAGGAGAACTGAGGTCACCGACATAGTCCAAAAGATTGTTAGCCTCAAGTAATAATGGGCAGGACACATCTCTCGGAGGACTGAGAGCCCATGGAGCACTAAGGACTCCGAATGGCGACCGGGTACGGGAAGACGTAGTATTGGCAGGGCCCCCCATCAGGTGCTCCGACGATCTGGTGAAGCAGCTGGATGCGGTCAGCGTAGGATCGATCAATGTGGAGATCTTTGGGGGAGGCCTATGTCCAGCAATGGAAGTCTGTCGGCTGATAATAATGAATGATGATGATGAAAGATCACAAATGTTTTAAGCAAAAAAAAAAATATCTCTCAAAACTATCGCGCTGGTTTGGATTTGGTCGAATGAAATGATACTACGAGATGAATAAGCTGTTTATTTCTGACAGCAATAGTGCACTAAAATAAACCCTTCTTAAGTAAAAATCGCTAACCAGGTCGCATCGCCCGTATTAATGGATCGCGGTATCATCTCGGAGCTCGAAACTAGAATCAATCATCCGCTCGCCGAACGCCTATATATTGTCCTCATTTTTCAGTTTCAGAGAGTAAATCTGCGAAAGAGACCCTGATTTTGGGGGGAAGTCAGGTTAATGTGTGATTCTTGCTCACCAAAACTCCCCCGGCGCTGTGCATCAGAGAGACTGGGATCTCTTACAAAACGCACCGGTGACTTTACACTTTGCGTGAACACGGTTCTGAGGAGGAGCCTAACCCTCCTAGGCACCATCGCTGAGCCACATGCTGTTCCACGCAGGTTCGCTTGTTGAGCGATAAGGGCCGCCACCCTCAAAGTCCGCGAAATTCCTAGACCCTTTTAGTCGCCTTTTACAACTGGCAGGACTTACTTTAGTCCTATTCTTACTAGCCCGAGACTACAATGCTGATATATCGTCCGCCTACCTATTCTAGAAATTTCTAGAGAACATCGCTCTAGAAATTTCCAGAGAATTCGCTTTACTGATGCAATAGTAAATAGAAATATTATTACCGATGATTCATTGTTTTTTCTAACTACGTCGTCGAATACTCGACTCACGGACAAGTCTTTCTCGAATGTTCTAGAATTAAATTATATAATTGCAACAATAGTTTTAGTTTGCGATAAACTTTATTATACTCGATTCCACAGTCAATAATCGATTCGAGGTACGCTCGCTACCCTTCTTGGCAGACTCTTAAACGTGCTCGTAACAAAGATGGCGAAGGTGGTTCACCTGACATGATCAAACCATTAAATTCCTCTCAAAAAGTAAATTAAGAATTCCTTCACCAAAACCCTATTCAGATTGGGCCATCACTAAAAATTCATTGTCTGTACTGTCAACTGTACTGTTAACTAGAGAAGTCTGTAAATTTTTAATATTATCGAAAATAATATTTTTCAATAAAAAAAAATTGTAAGATATATATTTTTAGTATGTAGTGTCAAAAAATATGTGTGAATACCAAGTGACTGACGATGACGTCGAAGACAGAGCGAAGTGGAGAGGAAAAAAAGGAAAGCTGACTCCACCACCATATGGAATAATGGCTTGGAGGAGAGAGAGAGTCGTAAGATATGTCTTACTATTTTGATAAGAATTTATGCGACAGTAAAGATGTTCACAACATTGCGATTATAGGATAGTTACATGAAATCGTTACACCAGCGAGATCAATAGCTACAGCGCTATTTAAACCATAACTACAATAAAACCTTTTTATTATAAACGGCTTCTTTTATATGGAAAAAATCGTAGCTGGATATTGGTTAAGTGCAAGTTGGCGGATGTGACATGTCAACGAGAGCTGGCGTGTTTAGCATATGACGATTAGATCCCCCGATGCTTTAAATTGGAAGATCAAACTCATGCCTCGTCGAGACTAAACCAGGCTATCGCTTTCATACATATATAAATTGTATGAGTGAGACGTCTATCTGATGGTCAATGATTAAAATGTATGGCTTGTTAAGATGACATAAACAGCACCACGTGGTGATCGTCGCCTTTAGATATAGATGTTATCTCGTTACGCCAGTAATATCACTAGGTATAACGCCCTTCAAACCGGAAAATAATAATTGCACATTAATGTTGGGCGACAAAAAAAGGACTTGTAGATTGTACTTACCTAGACGGTCTCCGGCGACAGACACCTACCGTGTACCCACTATCTATCATCTACTATCTACCATGCCTAAAAGTCTAGACTATCTCTTTCTTACATATATAAATTTTATCCATGAGATGACGCGAGTAGTAAATTGATCTGATGGTAAGCGACACGTTCGCCCGTACTAATGCAGAACTAGTTAGAATGATTTACATAACATCATGTAAGACTTTATTACTTTAGTAATTTTACTAGCTACAGCGCCCTTCAGACCGGAACACGATAATAATTGCACACTACTGGTAAACGGTCACCACAAAGAGCAGCTATCAGTAAAATAAAACACATGTGTCCATATAAATGGATACTTAGTAAGACTTAATCAGAAACAGTAGTGCTTAGCAATTACGTGCGCGAGTGTAGCCGGGGGTTACGGTTTGGGGTGCGGCGGGCGGTGGCGGGGGGCGGGGTGGGTGCGTCCGTTTCCTTTTTAATTAGCACGGCCGCCACTTCTCGCTAACTGTGACAATCGCTCTTACAAAGAAACCCGAGTGATGCGCCATTTAATTGTCGATAATCATCGATTGCCGCGCGCGTAAAAAACGAATCGATACGCGGATCGAGACGGACGCTCGCATCTCGCAGCACTAGTGTTGTACCTCGAGATTCGATAAAGATTTTTGTAATTGACTGACTGGTGGTAAAAGCTGAGGATCGCATTTGGTGGAAGTCATTGAGGAAGGCATCCAACGGTGAATTAACAAAGGCCAATGATGACGATGATGATGACTTACCACCGCAGTTATTATTGCAACAGTCAAATAGTAATTCTGAAACGCCACTGTGTTCCGAATTGAAGGGCGCTATAGCTAATGTGATTAAGTGGTAACGAGACCCAACATCTAATGTCTCAAGAAGACGAGCACAATGTGGTGCAGTGTGTGTCATCCTAACCAGCGCCACGTTATTGGCAGGCGCAGTGTTCTCTATAGACCTAGACGTGTAGCAGTAGAGACCTACCACCAGTAAAACCTGCGAGTAGACGCCGGTGAAACGTACACCTTGAATAGTATAAAAAAAACAACAGCAACAACTAATAAAGGGAAGCGAGTGCTTAATGATGATACAAAAAGAAAAAAAAAATGCGAATTAGATCCGGAAGCGGCGCCGGCGGAAGTGATCTAGCGAATAGCATAATGACCGAACGGGCCGACCACACCCCGCTGCGCGCGGGGGTTGCGAAAACGGCGCGTTTCCCCGCGATCGTAATACCTTGCTAATAAATCACCGGAAGTTAATTTTTTAACTGTTACCATTTACCGCTTGACCTCAATTTCAAATAAATAAACTCTTCAGTGTTAGGTCTCTACTGTTACTGCTCTGTAGTCTCGCGCTATTGGGAACAGAATTAAGGTAAGACCTAACTTTCGTAGGAGAGGGCTAAGAGGGTTTTCCGGTTCGTGGGATTCGAAGGTAGGGACCATGATTGTCCACTGAACAAGCCCGGGATGAACGGCAAGTACGATGTGGTCTAGTGCTTGTCGTACCAAAGTGAAGGTGTTCAGAGCTGCAGCCCTCCCTAGGACGTGCTGTAGGCGTAGTGCCAGGAGCCACCGATACCTTCCGTAGGAGATCCCAGGGCCTCTCGCAATGCACTGAAAATGACCATCGAGGGAGTTTTAGAGGGTACAAATCATACATAACATTATCTGAACAAAGGTATCTTTTTAGATTTCTTCCCCGATTACAAAAAAAAAAATCTCTGTTTTTGGTGATCTTCTAGCTACCACCACAGCATCTCCTATTTCTACCGCCAAACAGTAGTGGGCAAACATTGCTGTGTTCCGGTTTGAAGGGCGTTATAACTAGTGAAATTACAAGGTAGTGATACTTATAAGCGACGAGTACAATGTGTTGCAGTGTATATCATCCGAACTAGCGCCACGTTGTTACGAGTAGACGTATCACTTACCATCAGGTAAACATCTTACTCGCCTCATCGCGCTAGTTAGGATGACATACACTGCAACACATTGTACTCATCGTTTATAAGTATCACTACCTTGTAATTTCACTAGCTATAACGCCCTTCAAACCGGATCACGGTAATGTACGCACAGTACTGTTTGCCGGCTACAATAGGCGCTGTCAGCCACCAGTGAATCCTTCAATCCTATCGTTAAACTGTTGGACATGTAACGAACTGGTGTTATAGTAATGGATAACTTGATTAGGTGACGCAGTTAAGTTACATTAATGCAACATGTTTTTTTTTCTCATTTCCGGTTTGTCATAATCCAGAGAACGCGCCTGCGCGCCCCCCGCGGTGTGTTTTTGCAATTGGTGTAATCAACGCGAAGTAAATTCCATATAAGCCTCGCCCCGGCCGCTAGTTGGCAAGCGTGATGAGGTCCGCAGTTTTTGTGTGCGCGTGTATTATAACGCGCATGCGCATTGTGCCCCATAAGTAATCCCAGTGGCGTTGACGTTCCCGTATGCATCCTCCGAAGCCAGTTCCAACTACTGTACACACTAGCTGTTCTCCAGCAGCTTTGCCGGCCGCAATGTAGAATTACACTTGGAAATTGTCTGAAGTATTCCTCGAGAGCGACCGCAGCCGCAAATGATACCAACCGTTACCATAGCAACCGCGTAAATGACACCAAATGAAAATATTTACAAAAAGGAAACAGTCTACAACCATCTACAAATCATTCTTAGTCGAATGGCTCACGTTCACTAGATTCTACGTGATTGGGGAAAAAAACAAAATTATTGGTGGCAGGTCTCTGCTGCAAGAAACCGTCTAGGTAGACCACCAGCGCTGCTTATGTTGCAGCCAGCAAATAGTAATCTTGAAACGTTACCTTATCCGGTTTGAAGGGCGCGGAGCCGTAACGGACTTAACATCATCGTGATCATTCTAACTAGCGCCACGTTGTTAATGGCGGAAGTGTTATTCACCATCGGATGAGCGTGGGAATCGCCTCGTCTTTCACAGAAGCAATGTGGGGATAGATATACACTGCATCACACTGTGCTCGCGTTGAGGGTTATCAGGCGTATCGCATCCGGTGAACGCCACCTTCGACGCAACGCTACATAGAAATAAACTACGAGATGGTGGTTAGAATGATTTACACTACATCACATTGTGCTTAAAATTTAAGATGTGATTTAACCGCAGTAACTTCTCTAACTATTACCCTACAAACGGGAACACGCGTAATGTTTGCGCACCACCTGTGTGTATCCCAATGTCCAGCAGTGGGCGTACATTGATGATCTTTATTACTACCTTACATTAATGAGATTCGAAGCTGACGCTCTCGGGTCCGGAGGTCAAGACTTACTTTCGGTCGCTGCGCCAGAGGAAATGTTAAGATTTATAATTTTCATTGTTTTTCTATAAGATAGGTTACTCGACGTTATGCAATGTTTGTATATATACTTTAAGTTTAAGTGGTAATAACTTAATAGTTAGCGCCGGAGCTCGTGTCGTGTGCGAGCGCGAATATTAACAATTCATATGTTGCAGCGCCGGCGAGGAGTTGTTGCTACCCAGGCAAATTGTAAAGGGTGAAATAATAACATCATTAATAATTAAACTAAAAAAAATATGTTATTAATAATTAAACTAAATGATAACAGCGCTATCATTGCATTTTATTTAGCCATGGTAGTGAGGACAGAGTTGAATGAACACGGCGCCGTGTAATCGGCCCCTCGCGCGCTGCACTGTGCGCTTAATATAGGCAGTAAACTACATACCCTTGCTACCTAAATCTATCTAAATAATAACCTCTTGACTTATTCAAAAGGTAAGCATCTATAATTGAATTGAAATTAGTAAGTTAATGTTTAATGATAGATAAGCACGGAGGTTTCGGGTGCGGTGTGCATATCCTAACCGAAACCTCTGTACATGACTCTGGCCGACATGGATCAAACGCCGAGCACACGAATAGAATACTACAAAACAGTTTGCTCATTCTGCGTAGATCTGGCTGTGAATAACTAAAGAGCTGGTGCTCCATGATAGATATGCAGTCAAGATAATCTGTCTTCTCAGTTCTCATGACCATGGGCAAACTAGTAGAAACGTTGGATGATAATTATATTAAAAAATTGTTCATTAATCTCTTTCTTTGCTTACCACCTTGACAGTGACAGTCGTCTCTCTCACAATTTAACCAGAATAAATAGTTTCGATTCCATCGCGTGTGAACCTCATACTCGTTTTATTATTATCATTGTAGCGTTTTTAATGGTTTGCATCAGCCATGGTCATGAGGACTGAGGTGACAGATGTCCTGACCTCATACTGATCATGGAGTACTTACTTACTCCTCTGGCGCAGGGATCTAAAGTGAGCCTCACACGACAGCGCCAGCGTTGTCTGTCTCGCACTGCCTCTTGCCAGTCCATTGGTCATTGTTTGCTTGATCGTGGAGTGCCAGTTCTTTGGCTGTTCACAGTCGGACCTACGCAAATTAACAATTAATAGATGAATGGTTTATCGATGCGCGGTCGCATCACTAGTCGCCGCCTACCGAGAAGCGACCGCCGGCCGCCGGCCGTCGGGACGTTTTTGTTCCGAAGAATTCGCTAATAACTTGATTTCTACTGTTTAGGTGGCCCGTTTCGTTTTTCAGATTTATACTTACCCAGCAGTTGTGGGGCACGGGGGGAATAAACGGTGAAGCGGGGAAGTGGGCGAGTATGGGGGGGTGGGGTGAAATAAGTTGTCGTATTTATAGCTCCACATTGTTCCGCAGCGAGGTGGACAGGTATTTGAACCTGTGTGCTACCGTTGCGCAGGGACGGTGCCGTTGCCAAGTTTTATGATGCAATAAATCTTTGCGTTAATCCACCGACAGTTGGTAGCACCAGCGACGTGATGAAGTGCTAATTAAGATGTTCACACAACACCACCACATTGAACTCGATACGTCCTAACACAACATGAGACTGATGGAAAGTTGTGACGAGCATTTCATCGCATTAAATTCTTACCTATAACCATGTGGATAATAAACACTACACCTTTGATGGTCGTGCCTTTGACATCTTTTCATTTAATGTTACAAACAAATTAGTAATTTGTCTAAACATTTTTGACAGCCCTATAATTGTTAATAATTATTACAAACTTTTTGTCAACACTAATAGAGTTCCTATTAAAATACTTTATTGAATCCAATCCCTTTACCGTAGTGTTGTTAAAGGTAGGTCGTTAATCGATTAATATTATCGATATAAATTTTTTGCCGTTGCACTACATCACTAACGTGTAAGAGCGTTTAAGTGCAAAAATGGAATGCGTTCGTGTATTAAACGTTTAAGTACTTTCGATTGATCCGTAGACTGAGTGTTTTTGTTGTCAGTGAGAACATCGGTTTCTTTTTATTTATCGATAGCCAGTGATGCACCAGTAACGATAACAGTGTAGCGATTGTTAGGATGTTTACACAGCACCATATTTATTTCACCAATTTCATACAAATACATTTCGATCCTTTTTTTTTAAATCGAAGTAATTAGCGCTTGCAGACCCTTTCATAATCCGAGGCAAATGCTAAGGAGAGAAGTAATCAGCGCTTGACTATGATCACACCAGGTGTTGAGTGATGTGGTGTGCAGTAATAAAACTCACTAGTCCAGTCACAGCATATTCACTCTAAAATACACCCGCGGCGTATATGTACGGAGACACCGACCCCGACAAGTTGTTCCACTGCTTTGCTGTTCTTATGATGAACAAGGAGCTGATCCTCTTTGTTTGCAAAAAAATATATTTAAATCGCAAGGATGGTGACTTGGTGTGTCTGGTCGTCCGGTGAGGTGATTATATTAATTTCTTTAGCTACAGCGTCTTTCAAACGGGAACACAGTAATGGTAGCATACTACAGTCAGCCGGTGGGAATAGAAGCTACGGTTCTCTTGCCAGGACCTAAGACGGTCGCAGGCAAGAGAAGTATACTACCAGTAACCATTTATAGGTTAACTCAATGAAATACTCTTCTCGAACTTTCCCAATAATTTAATAGATAAAAATTATATAACTCTTGTTATAAATTATAACGCATTAAAGAACCGATTTAATATTCCCACTGCTGGAACTGAAGCCCAAATGCGAGCTGGCGATTTTCCTTTTGGAACTTACCGGAAGCTTCGCGACGATCGAACTCGCACCACAAACTGAGCTACCATCCGATGCAAGGCGTGCAGTTAAATAAACACTATATTAAATCTCGCCATACAAATGTCGCGGAACCCTCCGCAACCTCGTCGCGGCCGGACCCTAGCCGACACAGAATCAAAAAAATCAATTCCTACAAAACGCTTGCACAATTACCTAACACACCTCGATTTAACGGCGTACACACGAAAATATATCTTATTGCTTACTTGCAAAAGATCTGTAGTCGCTTGACCGTTGGAGTCTTTAGAGTATATATCTACAAAGAAAATTCGTCTTTATGTATTAATAATAAAGCTGAGAATACATTGCAGGGCTTCAAGTGTTTATGTTGTAGCAAAGCAAACGCACTGAATACGTAATGTGACGCAAATGTACGAGGGTAGAGGATGCGGCAGTTTCGCTCCGTGTTATTTTTGTTTACATTCGCGTTAAAAATTTCTAGACGTCTAGTACAGTAGTCTAGGTAGATGCCACCGCTGCGCGTATATCTGTCGCCAAACAGTATTACTGTTTCGATTTGAAAGGCGCCGTAGCTAGTGAAATTACGGAGGTAATGAGATTCAACAATATATGTCAGGTTACGAGCGCAATGTGGTGCAGTAAATCCTAACTAACGCCATGTTATTATAGACAGGCGTAACATTTATCATAAGGTGTAGGTCCGGCTCGCTTCGTTGCTTAATTGAATATAAAAAATCACAGTTGTGAATAATTCAGAAGAGCAATCTTTAGATTAATTAACA
Organism: Ornithoptera alexandrae; assembly: GCA_029030555.1. Classification (NCBI taxonomy): domain Eukaryota; kingdom Metazoa; phylum Arthropoda; class Insecta; order Lepidoptera; family Papilionidae; genus Ornithoptera; species Ornithoptera alexandrae. The sequence goes on along the minus strand of JARDVY010000018.1, from coordinate 1,803,780 downwards.
CACTTTTTACGGTATTAATTGTTACTGTTATACTAAATATCTATGTACTTTTTTTTTTCGACGAAGCGATGAGACGAATAAGGCGTTCCCCTGATGGTAAGCGATACACTTGCTCATAAACATGTAGCGTTAGTTAGGATATATACTGCACGACATTGCACTCGTCGCTTGGGACATAAGATACTGAGTCTTGTTACCATAGTAATTATACTATCTTCTTACTTTCAAACTGTAATACAGTAATGTTTGCACACTACTGTTTGTCGGTATAAATAACGTTATTTTATATGTTACATTATATTATACAAAAAAAATTATATATTATGCCGTATCCATAAAACGAGCGCTCTGTTTCGCGCATCGCAACACGGCCGCGCTCCGAGTACACATGTCAGTGCGTTCGAATAGATTTACTTACAAATACTTTACCGTCGCGGCCATTATCATTTAGGGGTGGCCATAATAAATTATATGTGTATATCCTGTATATAATAAAATAAGGTAAAAGGTGTGAAAGATTCAGAGGGGCTGAAGTATAGCTCGTATCCTATCTATCTATCTGTGTATGGAATACTCCAGCAAAAAACAATGCTTCCGGAGTTATTAATTTTTTAAATATTTATCAAAAACTTCCCGATTTTCTAAGAAAAACTTCGATGATTTTATTTTTTACTTATTTCTACACAATTTTTAATGTAATAATTATTGTTTAATCATTGTTTTATTAAATTAAATTAAATTAATAATCATCACTTATAAGCTAAAACTTTTAAATTAGATTCTTTGAAAGTCGTGATAGAAAAAACTAAAGCGATAAAAAAAAAAAAATAAAAACATTTTTCTTTAACTTACAATAAAATTTTATTTATAAAAAATATATATAAAGCACATAAATAAGTACCTGACTTCAAGACCTATCCGACAAGGTATAACAAAGTACATAAAGTTTATAAAATTTAGAAAAAAAAACACTTGTAATAAAACCAAGTACCGTGAAATACCAAACTGTAGAAAAACAATAAACAAAAGAGTCAAATTAAGATCCGGCGCAGCGTCTACTTTTATCAGTCTAGACTAGAGTAGACTTTTGCAAGCAGTAGACTTTTCCACGCAGTAAACTTTTCCTCGCAGTAGACTTTTCCCGGCAGTAGACTTTTCTTCGCAGTAAGATTTTCCTCATAGTAGACTTTCCTCACAGTAAACTTTTCCTCGCAGTAGACTTTTCCCGGCAGTAGACTTTTCTTCGCAGTAAGATTTTCCTCATAGTAGACTTTCCTCACAGTAAACTTTTCCTCGCAGTAGACTTTTCCTCGCAGTAAAATTTTCTTGGCAGTAAACTTTTCCTGGCAGTAGACTTATCCCCACAGTAGACTTTTCCTCGCAGTAAACTTTTCCTCGCCGTAAACTTTTCCTCGCAGTAAACTTTTTCCCGCAGTAAACTTTTTCTGACAGTAAACTTTTCCTGGCAGTAGACTTTTCCTCCCAGTAAACTTTTTCTCTCAGTAGACTTGCTCGCAGCAAACTTTTCCTCGTAGTAAAATTTTCCACGCAGTAAACTTTTCCTTGGAATAAACTTATGCTAGCAGTAAACTTTTCCTCGCAGTAGACTTTTCCCGGCAGTAATGTTTCCTCACAGTAAATTTTTCCTCATAGTAGACTTTTCCTCACAGTACACTTTTCGTCGCAGTAGACTTTTCCTCGCAGTAAAATTTTCTTCGCAGTAAACTTTTCCTGGCAATAGACTTTTCCTTGCCGTAAACTTTTCCTCGCAGTAAACTTTTCCTCGCAGTAGACTTTTCTTCGCAGTAAACTTTTCCTGGCAATAGACTTTTCCTTGCCGTAAACTTTTCCTCGCAGTAAACTTTTCCCCGCAGTAAACTTTTTCTCGCAGTAAACTTTTCCTGGCAGTAGACTTTTCCTCGCAGTAGTCTTTTCCTCACAGTAGACTTTTCCTCGCAGTTTATTTTTCCTGGCAGTAGACTTTTCCTCGCAGTAATGTTTCCTCGCAGTAATCTTTTCCTGGCAGTAGACTTTTCCTCCCAGTAGACTTTTCCTAGCAGTAAACTTTTCCTCGCAGTAGACTTTTCTTCGCAGTAAACTTTTCCTGGCAATAGACTTTTCCTTGCCGTAAACTTTTCCTCGCAGTAAACTTTTCCTCGCAGTAGACTTTTCTTCGCAGTAAACTTTTCCTGGCAATAGACTTTTCCTTGCCGTAAACTTTTCCTCGCAGTAAACTTTTCCCCGCAGTAAACTTTTCTGGCAGTAAGCTTTTCCTGGCAGTACACTTTTCTTCCCAGTAAACTTTTTCTGGCAGTAAGCTTTTCCTGGCAGTAGACTTTTCTTCCCAGTAAACTTTTCTTCGCAGTTTATTTTTCCTGGCCGTAGACTTTTCCTCACAGTAGACTTTTCCTAGCAGTAGACTTTTCCTCGCAGTAAACTTTTCCTCGCAGTAAACTTTTCCTCGCAGTAAACTTTTCCTCCTGTAGACTTTCCCTCGCAGTAGACTTTCCTAGCAGTAGACTTTTCCTCGCAGTAAACTTTTTCTCGTAGTAAAATTTTCCACGCAGTAAACTTTTCCTCGCAGTAGACTTTTCCCGGCAGTAGACTTTTCCTCACAGTAAATTTTTCCTCATAGTAGACTTTTCCTCACAGTAAACTTTCGTCGCAATAGCCTTTTCCTTGCCGTAAACTTTTCCTCGCAGTAAACTTTTCTCCGCAGTAAACTTTTTCTGGCAGTAAGCTTTTCCTGGCAGTAGACTTTTCCTCGCAGTAGACTTTTCCTCACAGTAGACTTTTCCTCGCAGTTTACTTTTCCTGGCAGTAGACTTTTCCTCGCAGTAGACTTTTCCTCACAGTAGACTTTTCCTCACAGTAGACTTTTGAGCCCTGTGAGCTGTTCTCTTAATTTGTCAGCAGCGACGATGATGCGTGACTTTAAATATTCTAACGAGTTAATTGGTGTTGTGTACACTGAAGATTTAATGTGACCCCATGAGTAATAATCGCAAGGTGTTAAATCAGGACACCTTGCGGCCCACGGTGTTGGTCCGCCTCGGCCAATACATCGCTGAGGGAAAGTAGTGTTTAACCACTGTCTTACGCCGAGACGAAAATGGGCGGGACAACCGCCATGCTGGAAAACCATTTCTCTTCTGGTTTCCAATGGTATATCCTCAAGATAATTAAAAAAAAATATTCCGAGGAAAATCTTCGTACGTCTCCCCATTTAAATTGTTGGGCAAGAAGACTGGGTCTATCAAGTAAGTATGAATTATGCCCATTCATACGTTTACGGAGAATCTTCGCTGATGAGCTCCTTCTCTAATCACGTGGGGATTTCACCTCGCAGAGCCCAATAATGACTATTATGAAAAAGTATTATTTTCTAAGTCTGCATGCAGCATAATGGCGGAAGTCTAACCTCATTGGTCTCTTTCCTCCGGGGCCTGGACCGGTGTATAATGGTAGTGGTAGAGCCTTGCCGTATGCGCAGTAAACTACACTTTCCATTGCGTTAATCCCAGCAATCTTGCCACGACCCTAGTTGACGTAGTCGGGTGTATATCAAAACGATCTATGATTCCTTCATCCTCTTCAGTATCGTAGATTCGTGGCCTACCTGCACCATGTCGCCTCTGTTGAACGCTGCCAGTTTCCCTGACGCGTTGATACGCCGCAGCAAACACTATGACCTAGTAGGTGACGATTTGGAAAACAGCTGATATTCTCTTGGTGCTTGTAAGGAGTTTCCATGACTAAGTCCATAACAATAGAAAATGTCAGCGCATTCTTCGTTACCGTAACCCGCCGTTGAAACTAGTTAAATTTTAACTGCCGTACTGACTCATTACCTAAAAAGTGTTTTTTTTTTTTTATTTTATAAACTTTATGTACTTTGTTATACCTTGCCAGATAGGTATTGAAGTCAGGTACTTATTTATGTGCTTTATACGTGTTTTTTATAAATAAAATTTTATTTTAAGATTAAATAAAAATGTAAGTATAACGTCTTATTTTTTCCTGTCACGACTGTCCAAAAATATTTGAAAAATGAATAACTCCAGAAGCATTGTTTTTGATGGGGTATTCCATACATAGATAGACAGGATACGAGCTAGACTTTAGCTCCTCTAGATCTTTTACACCTATTACCTTTCACCTTGTACATTTACAATGAAAATGTGTTTTGTTTAATCGCAAATCACGTGAAAACTAGTGAAGTATCGACACAGGAACACGATCATTCCACGCGGAATGATTTGTAGATGGTAACAGGCAAAATTTTTGGGTTTCATAGATCTTTCATCTTTTTATTTCTAATTAACTTTCATAAACATTTTCCATTTGTATTATTTATGCGGTTGCTATAGCAACGGTTGGTATAGAATGTCATTTGCGGTTGCGGTCGCTCCCGGGGAATATTTAAGACAAATTACAAATCTAATTCTCTATTACGGCCAGGAACAGCTAATATATACATGAAACTAATATTTACATTTTTTTTTTTCTGCTTTGAATATTAATTATCGTTACCACAGTAATCTCATCTATTTAACAATTTCCCAATAATTTTATTAATCCGTCAGATGCGTCCTCCTTGAAATCTCTTACTGGTGGTAGGTCTCTGTTCCAGAGCACTGTCTAACTTCCACCGCAGCTCCTATTACCACCGCCAAACAATGCGGTCAAACATTACTGTGTTCAAGTTAGAATTGCGCTGTAGCTAATTGAATTACTGAAGTAACGAGGCTTATAGCTCGTCTCGTCGCTTCGTTGAATTATAAAAAAAATCTTGCAATTTGTCAGTTAACTTAAGACCTTTTAGTTATATTCAACTTTTCACTTAACTACAGTTGAGTAGATCTATTTAATGGGGCAGTTAATCCTTATCGCCGCTAATTTTATTACTATAATTGGAATTAATACCTGCTTACTGCTCTCGGTGAAGCATTCTTAGTGCTTTGCCATTATCATGCCTTCACACTGAAACCTATGTGAAGAGAGGGGCCCATTTCCAACATATAAATAATTACTATATATATATATATATATATATATATATATATATATATAGTAACGAGTAACGCGGAACCGATCGATGTGGAGATCTTTGGGGAAAGTCTATGTCCAGCAGTGGACGTCTATCGGCTGATGGTGATGACGATGATATAGTAAATAAATATATATATATATATATATACTAGCTGCTCCTCCGCTGCTTTACTGGCCGTAATATAAAATTAGAATTGTAATTTGTCTGAAATATTCCTTGAGAGGGACCGCAACCGCTAATGACTTTCTACAGCAACCGTTACTATAGCAACCGCATAGGTAACACCAAATGAAAATGTTTATGATTGTCAATAAAAAAAATAAAATTATTAAGGATCTATAAAATTAAAAAAATTGAGAGTCTATAATCATCTAGAAATTATTGCGCGTCGAATGTTCATGTTCTAGTGTTGACACGTTCACTAATTTTCACGTGATCGGCGAACAAATGAAACACGTTTTAATTATATATATATATATATATATATATATATATATATATATAGAGTAGAAGTAGGTACCACAGCAACTGGTATTGCAGTAATGTGCTAACATGAGCGGCTTCCGATTTAAAAGACGCTGTAGTTAGAGAAATTAAGTAAAAAGAGAAACTAGGAGATGTCCTCCGACGATCTCCGACATTTGCGATCGGAATAAAATTGTGGCGCTAGTTAGGATGATACACACAGCATCACATCATGCTCGTCTATTGATGTAAGATGTTAAGTCTCATTACCTCAGTAATTTCACCAGATACTACGCTCTTCGAATCGAAACACATTAATATTTGCAGAGTACTGTTTGCCAGCCGCAATAGGAGCTGCTGCGGTAACTGCACGGTCTCCGGCAACGGAAGCCCAACACCAGTAATCACGTGCGAGCGGATTTGGAAAAAAAAAATAATTTCTCCCTTTGACACAATAATTACAGAGGCAAAAGCAAAACGCACGCGAAGCCACAAATGAAATCGTCGAATCGCGTGTCGCGCTCATGTGTTACCGGTAACAAGATCCCTATCGGGAAATATTTAATAAAACCGGCAATACATCAAAACCCATTTCCCTTATACAACGCTTAATTAAAAGAAAACCCAAGTAAATGATGGCGCAAGTAGTTAACTTCAAGTTACTTACCACATAAAAATGAACTTCCGGCCAACTTAAAATATATTTTGACAAATGGCTTTCGCATTGTTCCTCCTTAACGAGGAAGTCATTTTGACGAACGGTAGAGGTAGACCGGAAGTGTGCGAAGATATAGAGTACTGACGTTGGTGGTACGTTCCGTTACTACAGACCACTGCGGTTCTTATTCACCGCCACTACCACCATCAGCCGATAGATGTGCACTGCTGGACGTAAGCCTACCTCGAAGATCTCTACATCATTTGGCGCTCTCTCTGCTCGCATCGTCGGACACCAGGAGCCGTCGTTTGTGAGGGTTCATATGGGGGTATTTGGGCCATTTCCCACCACGCTGACCCAATCCAGGTTGGTGGCAGCCAGAGCCTCGTTTGTTGGGTGCACCACGAACAGGTGAGGTGGGCTTGGGTCCCGTGAGTTGTTATGCGGGTCCCCTCATAGCCCTTACTTAAAGTATATATAAAGTATATACACTGTGAAAAGAAATGTTAGTACTGAGAAAGAGTTCACTCAACAGTTCAAAGATCTGAATAAAAACATTGACTCAACTCACTATTTCCGGTTAACGTTTGATGTTTAAATCATCCGTTTAACAGATTTTAACTGCGCTGCTAACCGCCTTTTGATCCGGCAGTGTCGGATTCTATTGCCGGCCAGTAAAGAGTTCAGATGGTAGTAAGATTTGTTTGAAGCTGCTACTTACGTAAAAACCGAAAGATTCTAACCTGGCAATCCATTTAACATCTTCGTTATCACTTAATTCATCACTTGAAATCAAGTATATGTAAGATACTACATAAACTTTACTGATGGGTAGGTCTCCGTTGCTGGATACCGTCGGGGTAACATGCAGCTCCTATTGCTAAAACTGTAGTGTGCAAACAATTACTGTAACGCAATGTGGTGCAGTGTGCATGCAAGCATATCACTTATTATCAGGTGAACGTCTTGCTCGTATTAGTGAAATAAAAACAAATATATATTTATTATATCGATTGCTTATATTTAAGGCAACTACAAATGGCGCGATTATAAAACATGTAAACATTTGCCTTTATAGATAAATACGTTTATTATATATGAGTTCAATAATATAACATTATAAACGATTAATTTAGACAGTTAAAATATTAATTAATGTGAATGATTTTAACTGGAACCCGGGACCGCGGTTAAAATTGAAATCGGCCGGTTAAAACTATTGGCGGGTCGCGACTGGCGCGCGCCGCCGCCGCAGTTAGTGCGCCACCGCCGCCCGTTTGCGTTTAACGCTGCCAATTACGAATGTAATGAATATGTCCCTACGCCCGCTATGAATAAATTATCATCCTCATTTGTCCGGATAACGTCCGCCGGGGTTCGGCCGGAATGTTAATAGCTCAAAGTTGGTACTGCTCGCTGCGAATTGTTCCCGCTCGGCGCGCCGCCTCCCCGCCGCCGGATCCGTTTCGTTTGTTCGCCATTTTAACCACCGAAAAGAAAGAGGCTTCACTGGTGGTAGGTCTCTGTTCTTCGACCTTCTGGGTACCACCGCAGATCCTATTGCAGCAGACGAACACCAGTGTAGTCATTGCTGTGTTCCGAGCTAATGCACGAATGACTCGAGACTAACCGCCCGCTAAACATCCGGACGTTTGTTCAGTGTTGCCATATTCGAAATGTTTCCAGTTTATAATTAACAAAAACTAATTTATATTATTAATAACGCTAACAACACTGTTTTTTTTTACTTTATTATAGAAAATGGTGGTAGGTTTCTGCTGTCAGAGACATTCTAAATATACCACTGCAGCTCCTATTTCTGCTGCCAAACTATACTGTGAAGGCATTGTTACGTTCCGGTTTGAAGGGCGCTGTAGCTAGTGAGATTACGTGGGTAACAAGACACAACATCTTATATCTTGAGGCGTGGGCGGGCTTATCACTTACTATCGAGTGAACGAAAAAAAGTAATATATCTTTCTTGCGGCGATACTTACATGTATAAGACTTCCGTTTTAGCGGAACTAAATCATTCCGCCGCCCGCATTACTTTGCGGTCACTTAACGAATGCATACACTGCGGCTGTATTCGCAGTTAATTAAATTTCAGGACACGTAAAGGAGCGGGGTGGAGTGGAGGGGGGGTTAGCGAGGGTTTAGAGTGGGGGAGTGGTGAGCCATATTTCCGGTGCCCACCTAACACATTACGTCTCGTTACGTGAAAAATTCTCTGGCGAACGTTCCGACGGACTTTGTTTAATTAAAAACACGAATAAAAGAAAAAAGAAAAAAAAAAGCTCACGGCCGTTTTATCGGGTGATAAACGTTCCTTTGTACCCACGCCGCGGCTGTCGGACGAGAGTGGACTCTATTGCGAGGCGATAAGGCTTACGTTGGCGTGCGCGCGATCGGACAGCTAAACATTTTTCAAGCACTGAAAAGATTTGTTGTTTACACCATTTCCCGTTTTATTAGCAAAGCGATAAAACTCAATGTTCATCACGCAAAAGCAATTGTTGCATTTGTGCATCGCGCAGCAGCTATATCTCACCATCACAGACTTACAATGGAACCTGGAATTGTGTGCTAGATTATTTTTTTTCATGCGACGAAGCGACTGTACGAGGCAGACGTTCGACTGTAATTTTCGCTCATTTTTTTTTTAATCAATTAAGCGACGTGACGCGCGGTGTGTTCACCTGATAGTACGTGACACGCTTGCTCATAACGCGGCTCTAGTTAGGGTGATGTACACTGCACCACATTGCGCTCGTTGAGACATAAGATGTTAAGTCTCATTACCACCAATAATTTCGCTAGCTAGAGCGCACTTCAAACCGGAATAAAGTAATGTTTGCACACTACTGTTTGGCGGTAGAAATAAGAGCAGCAATGGTACCTATCTTTTTTTATCGCGAGGGAAGTCTTCTTAAAAGATACGTTGCTTTTGGAGGAAAGATAAGGCTATGAAGGGCTTCTATCCACCAAAACCTCCTCGGTGGTCTCCTTCAGTGCATTAGGAGAGTCTGAGGAATCTTTTACGGAAGGCCCGGGGCCAGCCTGTACTCCAACTAAAACATCCTACAAAAGCGTAAAGCCCTCCTCAGCACCCACGCTGTGCTACGACAAATACAAGACCACCATGCATTTGCCGTCCTCCTAAGGCTCGCTTATTGAGCTCTAAGGTCCCCCACCCTCAAAGAACACGAATCTAAGAACTCTTTTACTTGCCTCGTATGACAGGCAGGGAATACCTTTTTTTTGGTTTAGGGGGAAACCTTCGAAAGATACCCTGTTTCTGGACGAAAGTCAGGGTTAAGTGAGATTATTGCTGACTAATACCCCTTCGATGGTCAACATCAGTGCCTCAAAGCCCACGGAACCGGACCCCAGGCATTCTTAACAGTCTGTAACTACAGGCTGGCGATTGTCCCTACCTAGACCAGTAAATTGATTACTATAAAGGTCTAACTCGTATAATTTTTTTTTTTACTAAAAAGTGAACTAAGCTTCTCTATCAAGGTGTGAAGCGGCTGGAGAGGATCAGGGAATAAATAGAGCAGCACAGGAAGCCGCGGAAGTGTTTATTGTTGGTACTTTCCTGCGCTGATAGCATTTGGCGCTGTGCGGATTTATTGCGGCGCTCGGCCGCACGCCACCCCGTCTAGATCCCCGTGAAACGATTGGGGGTGATTTAGAGTGGTGTATATGTTCGTTGTGTGAAATCTGGTGCGTAGTCGGTAAACTGTTAATTGTATACGGATACTGTTGGATCGATATCGCACCAGCTCCACGCGGACGGTGGACGCGGTTCAGCGTATTTAAATTTCCTCGTTTAATTCAATATCTGTTTACCAGATAACCCTGCAGGTTAGAACGGTGGCTATTAGACCATATCCGGTTACAAATCTGAATGGTGTAGAACAGTGTGCTTTAGTCTTAGTAAAGATCAATATGGTATCACCAGTGTTGCAAATTTCATCACCATTTAATCCCCTCCATATTCTTTTCGAGGAAACCCGTTTTCGGCTCAAACCATCTTAGTGTAGGTCTCATAAAAACAGGGTCTTCATAAAACAGACCCTGGGACAGTTATCCCAGGATAGCGTTAGACATGCCGCAGTTGCGATCTCGTGATCTCTCCATACCCTGAAGATGACAATTGACGGGATTTTAGTGGGTAAAAATCTCCACATAAATCTGACTTCTCATTCAGGAGACAAAGTATTTTTCCGAAGATTCCCCTCACCCTCTACGAAACAAAAAAGAAAGACGTCATAAAAATAAATGGTATGAAGCGTTCCATATGTGTCAGCTTCGTTACCTCAGTAATATTACTAGTTACAATTAAGAAAATGGAAACGGAAGCTTTTGCAGACCTTCTTGATGGTAATCAGTCTATAGAAGCTATTATAGAACAAAGTACATATCATTATTAACTTGCTGTTATCGACTGTACTACAGTAGATATTCAACGAGAGAGATCTGTCTGATATATACTGATATTAATCTATCTCATATACAGTAAGGATAGTGGAAGATATCCAGAGATCCATTAACTCTTCACGAGATCTCCGAAACTATTGGACGTAAACACTCAGGATTTGGTAGAGATATTGCTTCTGCCGTTTAGAGATCAGCTAAGAATGGATTTTAAAAAATTCTTCCCCAAAGAAATTTGCGGGGATGTTACAGCCAAAGCGAGCGGGAAGAGCTAACACCACCATCAGCCGATAGACGTCCACTGCTGGAAATAGGCCTTCCCGAAAGATCCCACATCGATCGGTCCTGTGCCACCCGCATCACGGGGCACCAGGAGCCGTTGTTTATAGGGTTTCAGATGAGGGATTTAGACCATTTCCCACCATGCTACCCCAATGCGGGTTGATGGGAGTTAGAGCCTCGTCTGTTGATTAACAGGGTACACCGCGAGCAGGTGAGTTTGGCTTGGATCCCGTGAGTTGTTATGCGGAATCCCTTACACCGGGGAAGTCTTGTATATATATATATATTATTCCATAACCGGAACTGCCCTCATTTTCTTTATATACTAATAGGAAGTAAATTAAAAGTTTTTTAATCAAATTTCGCATTAGCATTAGTTCTCAAATAGATCGTGATAAAGAAAATGAATGATGCTTTCTGTACGATGGGCTCTTTTACATTAAAAAAAACACAACCGACGTTCAACGTGCTTATAAAAAAAATGATCAGATCTAGACACAATGAACTTGCTTAATTATTAAGATAAAATGAGTACGGTTTTTATGATTTAATTAAAGCTAATATTCAATGAAAATAATTAAACATGCGCTTGTTAGTTGAAGGCTGGCAGTGAGAACATGGCGGCCGCGCGGCGACATGGCCGCCGGGATGTATCGCTCTATTATGGCGGCTAGTACACTAATTATGTGCGTGGGCGTTCCAACCCCCAGGGGGTGCAGCAATTTGAAACAAACGAGTTTTAAATATACATTATTGAAATGATAACAGCAATCGTTTCCAATTTTCAATAGAAACTGTATCATTAAAAGCTTCAACTCTAGAAACTATCGTGTGGTACTAAAGAGGAATACTTCCTCGCAGTCATATACATGTCCACTGTTGGACAAGGTCATCATCATTAGGTGTTCTCTTTAAACTGAAGTTTGGCGATCAGATTGGGAAAACCAATTCGAACCTCAGCTGGACATACGTCTCCCATAAAGATCTTCACATCGATAGATCTTCATAGTAAGTAAGCCCTCCGGTTCCGCTGGGCAGTAGGACTGTTGTTTCTAGGGGTTCATATGAGTGGATTTGGGCCATTTCTCATCACGCTGGCCCAATGCGGGTGGGTGGGAGCCAGAGCCTCGTTTGTTAATTAGCAGGATGCACCACAAGCAAGTGAGATTGGCTTGGGTCCAGTGAGTAGTTGTGTGTGACCCCTTACACCCAATACTCTAGCTCTCACACAAAATACAGCAGTGTTGTTATGGCAGTTGATCTACGATACGAGGGTTGGGAGTGTGGAGGATTCGATAGAATATTCATCATCATCATGATCATAGTCTCTATCAGCCTTTGTTTATCAACTGCTGGATATAAGCCTCTCGCAATGTCTTCCACCAAACGCGAACCTCAGCTTCTCGGATTCACCTACTTCCAACCGCCTCGACGATGTCGTCGGTATATCTGGTATATATAAATCCATCCGATATCATCAGATCCGAATCCCATCACATGTCCAACAAGAATCGAACCGGAGACTTCCGCGTCACAAGGCCAGCTGGCCGCGGGGGCAGCAGGTATATCAATGTTTCATTCACCACGCTCTAACGTCATTGGCTTTGACATTTGAGCGATTGATATATAAATAAAAACAGTTTAATCAGCTGCTGTGATAGATATCTGATGGTATCTGTAGTCACTACCGGCCCCGAGTGTTGATGCGGAGCGGTTTTTCATAAGCGAGAACCGGTTCCTGTTTAGAATATCATAACTTAATCAGCTCGCTACTGACATTCGAGGAAGTCGTTTCGAATAAAAATCGATGCACGCTTTGTTTTTTTTTTTTTATTACGGATCTGATAGTTAAGCTCCGCGTATCTGATCATTATATTATGTCATCTGTACTGGTGGTAGGTAGTGGTGGTGGTAATACCGCAGCGCCAATTGCGGCCGACAAACAGTAGTCATCATCATCGTCAGCCGATAGACGTCCACTGCTGGATTTAGGTCGAAGATTCCCACATCGGTCGGATAGGGATTCATATGGGAGGATTTGGAGTATTACCCACCACCACCACCACCATCAACAACATCAGCTGATAGATGTCCACTGCTGAACATAAGCCTCCCTCAAAGATCTCTACGTTTGTAGTTCATATGGGTGGATTTGGGTCATTTCCCACCACGCTGGCTCAATGCGGGTTGGTGGAAGCCGGAGCCTCGTTTGTTGATTATCAGGGTGCACCATGAGCTGGTGAGGTTGGCTTGGATTCTGTGAGTTGTTATTTGCAAACATTACTGTATTCCGGTTTGAAGGGCGCTGTCATCTTATGTCACAGGCGACGAGCGCAATGTGGATGCTGTATATATCAGTATAATCAACACTTACCATCAGGTGAACATCCCGCTTGTCTCTTCCTTTAATTGAATAAAAAAAATTAAATAATTAATTAACAATTTTTTTTATAACATTAAAAATAACAATTTAATAAACAGTTTACTAATGTGTCGTTTAAAATAAATTGTAAGTTATCTCTATAACTATTAAATGTTTCCCAAGTAAAGTGCTTTACTTAACTTTACTCAAGATTACTATCATGTCGACTTTACTCGGTAGAGATATAGACGTTAAGCACGCCACAGTAAACTTAAGTTTCGGTTATGCTCGCTAAGTAGACACAAGTCGCATGGCCGGTAACTATAAATCCCTGTCACATTCCTATACAATGTCGCGGGGGTTAACTTAAACTGCTCCAAATAATTGCTTAATTAAAAATAATAGTTAAGTTAAATATATATATATCATCATCATATCAACCGAGGGACGTCCAGAGCTGGACTTAAGTCTGTAATCCATGGTCTTGCGCTGTTTGAATCCCAGTGGCTCCGAACGATTTTATTGGTTCTCTGTCCTAGTGGGGGGTCTGCCGACGCTGCGCTGGATAAATAATAGCATCATCATCATCATCATCAGCTGATGGACGTCCACAGCGAGACATAGTCCTCCCCCAAAGATCTCCACATCGATCGGTCCCGCGTTGTTCGCATCCAGTGGGTTCCCGAGATTCTCACCAGATTACCGGTCCATTTCGTGCGAGGTCTCCTAGCACTACATGTTCCGGTACGCGGGCGCCACTCGAGGACCTTGCTGCCCCATCGGCCGTCGGTCCCTCGAGCAATGAGCCCAGCCCACTGCTACTTAAGTCCAGCTATCTTCGGGATAAATACATATATATAACTCTTTAATAGATATAAGAGATATAAAGCGACACTTATAAAAGTATATTAGAAAATGTCGTCGACGAAGACTAGTGATGAGTAAAATTGATCTTGGTCAATTCTAGACAAGACCTAGACCACAACGAAGACTGACCTATTACGTAAGGCCATATATGCAAGACTAAACGGAAATATTAAAATTCCGTTGAAATGAGTCGAAATATTTAAATATATTATTGGACCGAATATGACCAAGATCAATACCTAGATTGTTCAAGTCTTGGTCTTGCTTTGCTAATCACTAACGAAGATCTTTTAAGATCTCCACGGTCGGAGGATGACCGTAGACGGAGTTGGGAGAAACCTATATCCAGCAGTGGGCGCTCCTCATTATATCCAATTTTTGTGTCTGATGAGAAAGAAACGATTAAAGATTTTTCTTCATAGTTAACTTCATTCGTCTTATTAATTTATTCCGTTCGTCTACAGGTCCTAGGAGTAGAAGAGTAAAGAAGAAGATGAATCCAGAGGAGAAAAGACCGAGGACAGCTTTCAGCGCCGCACAACTTGCTAGATTAAAGGTATTGTATTACATATAAGAGATAGTATTTCTAATACAGTCTATAGAAGATCTAACCAATTATTTATCCACAGCATGAGTTCGCCGAGAACCGCTACCTGACGGAGAGAAGACGTCAGGCCCTGGCCGCGGAGCTGGGCCTGGCTGAGGCGCAGATCAAGATCTGGTTTCAAAATAAACGAGCCAAAATCAAGAAAGCATCCGGTCAGCGCAACCCTCTCGCCCTGCAGCTGATGGCGCAGGGCCTGTACAACCACAGCACTGCCACCGAAAGCGATGAAGATGAAGAGGAAATCAACGTTACTTAATGTAAATTAAACGTGGATGATGAAATTACGGGGTCGATGATCTCTCAAACAGTACGACCGTTACGCGGAAAGTTCAACATGAATATATAAATATATATATATATATAAGGTCTTCAAGTTTGCAGTAGTAACTTATACATGTGTTGTAGGATTTTAAGTTATGTATCCTCTGCGTAAGTTAGCTAACATAAACTGTACATGTTTAAAACTTGAAGGCTTATCATTTGAAACATACAACGTATGGAGTATGAAGATAAAATAAAAGTTATTTGTTGTTTTATTATTATTTATCATTAACTGATTATTATTATTAATAATTTAAATATCTGTGAAATTGGTAGATGATCTCCATAGAACGTGTAATATCTAGTAATTCTTATGTTGGCTATCCCCCTCTTGCCAATCGAACGGATGTTCCTTTATTGTAAATAATTACAACATATTTATTATATTATACTTAACATATAGTCTTACTTATGTATTGTAGCTTAGAAATCGGCCAAAGTACATATATATAAAATTAGCGGATTCCTTCAAGTCACATTGCACAGAGTATAAATTCTTTTTTCTAACGAATCGTCAAAAGAAAATTGTTTTTTTTAATGTAAAACTAATGTCATATTAATGTACAATATATATTAAAAAAAACAATTTATGAATAATAAATAATTAAGTACAGATAATAAATAAGAATATTTTTCACTGTATTAAATATAAAACAATGTGTATAATATTTTTAAAATTGTACAGACGATAAATTATCGTTCACAGATTAAAAAAGTATTAATAATTTTAATTCACAGTTTGTAATAAAATGCACTAGCTCCAATTAATTAGATGCGATAAAGTAACCAAGTAGTAGTAATAGTAGATGTTAAATTTTATATATATATATTTTTAGATATATATATATATATATATATATATATATACATTTTTTTTTAATTCAAATTACGCGACGTGACAAGCGGGACGTGCAGCTGATGGCAAATAATACGTTTATCTATAATAATGGCGCTAGTTAAGATGATATACACTGCACCACGTTGCGTTCATCGCCTTGAGACATAAGATATCGAGTCCCATTACCCTAGTTATTTCACTACCTACCGCGCCCTTCAAACCGGAACTCGGTAATGTTTGCACAGTACCGTTTGTCGGCTGCAATAGGCGCTGCGGTGGCACCTACCTAACACGGTCTCCGGCAACAGAGATCTACCACCAGCTTTATTGTAGCAAATGTCAGTCGATGTTAATTTCCCGCCGAAATGATCGCCGCCATTTTGTGGAGATGTTGGCACACGATTCGTCCAACTCGTCGATCATTTTCCGTTTTTTTGGATTTCGCTTGTGTATATATATGGAGGCTGTTAAGGAGCTAGACGTAACTTAAAATATTTTAGATGTTTTTGTAAATGTTCTAAAATATTGTATAATTGCGTTAAGTGAAATTAAATCACGCGAAATTGTGTGTAAAGCTATTAAGAAATTTTGCAGTCCTATTACATTTCGGTAGTGGCAGGAGAGTATTACTTTATTTGTGTTGTGTATATTTCCTCGCTTCAGTCATGATTTCTTCCATTTATTAATATAATTTTAATGTAAATATTAACAAATTCTATTCTATAGTTATTGTGGACTGCGTTAGTTTTAATTGTAAATAGAAATAAATTATATCTATGGTTGAATGTATCAATTTTTTTTTATTAATTTCCTCTAGCCCCCCCCTTAAAGATACATAAGTAAGTCTACTTTATTACCTTTATGAGATTATATCGTGAGAAGGTTAATAAATTTTTTTTTAATCATTACCAACACGAGTTTTCTTAAACTATTTTAACTATGAGATCATACAGTTAAAGTAAAAGATAAAGATAACCTTTTTAAATACTAGCACTAGAAAAAAAATGACAATAAAAATACATATCTCTTAATTTTGTTAGGGTTTTTATTTAGTCTGTAGATGCTATTATATCTCATCAAGGAATTAGCTGCTCCTCGCCAACTTTGCTGACCGTAACACCCCCGCAACTCCCTACGGGGTAGGAATTTCGTAAAATCCATTCTTAGATGACCTCTAAACAACAGAAGCAATATCTCTACCACATTTTGAGTGTTTACGTGTTTTGGAGATCGCGTGATGAGTCAACGAATCTCTGGCACCTGGTTATTGGTCTCTGTCGCCGGAGACCATCTAGGTGGATACCACTGGAACTTCTATTGCAGCCGACATACTACTGCACGAACATTGCTGTGCTCCGGTTTGAAGGACGTTGTAGTTATTGAAATTACTGGGGTAACAAGATAATATCTTAAGTTGTATCACCTCAGTAATTTGGCTAGTAGCGCCCTTAAATTGAAACAGTTGCACAATTGCACAGTGCAGTTTGCACACTATTGTTCGGCGGTGGTGGACACCTGGACGGTTGTGGACAGTATACTACTACTAGCAAACCTTAGGCAACGCTACACGGCGCCGTGTAGTCGGCCCCACAAACCCGGAGCGCGCTTCATATACAAATAGATGTCAGGATCAAAATCTACTTCACCTGCTCGTGGTGCTGCCTGCTAATCAACAAACGAGGCTCTGGCTTCCGCCAACCCGCATTAGGCCAGCGTGGTAGGAAATGGCTCAAATACCCCCATATGAATTCCTATCCGATCGTGTGGGAATTTTTGGAGCAGGCCTCCGCCAAGCAGCGGAAGTCTATAGGCTGATGATGATGATTATATTTATATAGATACAAGGGGTGATATGGAGGGACGGTCTAGTGTAGACGTCACTAGTAAAATTGTAACATATGATTTGTTTGCGTCCTTGTTAAGCATTTGAAGACAGAGAGAGAGAGATAGAGAGACAGAGATGGAGGTTTGTGAAAAAAAATATGAAAGGTCTATCATCTCTTTGTGTTACGTGTAATAATTGAGTTCACTGCACTCCTTCTATCAGCTCGCGCCGCGGTCGGGGCTCCATTTGTGGGTTCGCGGAACAGCTCGTGGTGTGTGTGCTGACCAACGCAAAAACCCCAACCAAGCTGGTTGCGAAGTATCCCGGAATGTTCCCATGCTTCTCTAATTTACGTAATTATCTTCTTAGTACCCACGATCGCGTGTGGGTAAGTGTTAATTGATGCGCGTACCTTCATCGATCCCGTCGCCAGTTTTTTTTTAATACTTAACGAAGGACCGACACCTGCGTGACGTTCATCAGAGGGTGAGAACTGTTTCATAACGTGCTGATAGGATGATATACTCTGCACCGGACGGGGTTCCGCACAACAACTCACAGGACCCAAGCCAACCTTACCTGCTCTTGGTGCACCTTGCTAATCAACAAACGAAGCTCTGGCTCCCACCAACCCGAATTGGGCCTGAGTAGTGGGAAATGACCCAAATCCCCCCTATGAACCCCTACAAACGACTGCCCCTAGTCCCAGCCGTGTCGGAGGCCATGCTGACTGCAGCACAGGACCGATAGTTGTAGGGAGGCCTATGTCCAGCAGTGGATGTCTATCGGCTGATGATGATGATGATGACACTGCGCCGCATTGTGCTCGTCGCTTTAAAACATGCTATTAAGTCTTGTTCTCTTGACTACCTACAACGCCCTTCAATACAGACATTATTCTGAAGCAGAAGGAGCGGTGACACCTTTTTTTTATAGCGAACCGAAGAGATAGCGCCACATTCATTCACCTGATGGTTGATAGTTAGGATGGTATATACTGCACCAAATCGCGCTCGTGGCCTCAAGACATAAGATCTTATTTATCGTTACCCCAGTAAATTCAATAGCGACAGCGCCCTTCAAACCGGAACACAATAATATTTGCTTGTCGGCTGCAATTGGAGCTGTGGTGGTACCTAATTAAACAGTCTCCGGAATTAGACTCACCACCAACAGTAGTATCCCAAATTATATTTCGCCGCATAAATTTCGGACCGGAAGTCGCCCGCCGGACGGACGTAAACTTCTGAAACTGAATTATTATGAAACGGCTGTGGCGTGTCGTAAATTTCTACCTGTCACATTTGATGGGCCGTTACCAGTTTACTCCAGATCAGTTAAATTAATTGCATCATTGTAGTCAAGTGAGCGTTTATGACGAGCACTTCCGTGGGCGGAGTACATCATCATTCTCTAATGGCTCTTCTAAATTCGGTAATGGCCCCCTCGTGTGATAAAGAAGTGAGGAGGGAAAGAGGGTTTAAGATCATTACGTGTATATAAATATGATACTTAACGAAAATAGTATAAATTGTGTATGGAGCGTACGCGCCACGTCCGAAGGGCCAACTACACGGCGCCGTGTGTAAGTAATCAGAGTGATGATGTAAACGTATCATATGGTGTAGTTGTGGTAAGTTTCTTCGGCCTGCGACCATCAAGGCACACAGACGGACATCAAGGTACAAGATACCACAGTAAACTGAATTATCACGACTTTAGTAGATGAGCGTGATGTCCACCACCACGTTACTGATACGCTCTTCCATATCAACGTGGCGCTAGTTGGTATGATATAAACTGCACCACATTGTGCTCGTTTCAAGCATCGATGTTAAGCGCCGTTACTCCAGTAATTTCACTGGCTACAATGCTCCTGTAACCGGAATACAGTATTGTTTGCACACCTGGACGGTCTCTGGCAACAGAGACCTATCTACCTTCAGTAAAATATAGTCAATTATTAGTAACCAGTTATTCCCTACTCGCTTTGAAGGTCGTACCACTCCCGTAACTCTTTTGGGGGGTAACAATTCGTAAAATCGGTTCTGGTCTTAACTCTATCTCTAGCTCTTTCTTAGCGCTCTCGTTCTTAGCTCGTCTATACTTGGCAAAAGGAATATTCCTAACAAATTCCAAATATCCAGGCTTCATGGTTCCAGAGATATCGGGATGAATCTATAGATAAGTTCAAATAAATATATATATATATAATCATCATCATCAGCGGTGGTTAGACGTTCACTGCTGCACATAGACTTCTAAAGATCTCCACATCGATGGATCCGCGTTCCCAGCATCCAGTGGGTTTCCGCGATTCTCACCAGATCATCGGTCCACCTTGTGGGAGGACTTATGTACATATATATATTTGAATAAACTGAAAATATAACGCTGCGCTCCGCTGAAATTCAGCGCTAGCCGTTAAAATAGATCAAAAGCGACGCGACGGCTGAGCGGTTAAGTTCTATTGAACAATTAGCGCGACGCCGCCGCTTCGATTCCCAGTAGCGTACGTGTAAATCATCTCGCGGCGGCGGGACCGCGTGATTTACCGCCGCATTAGCAGCAGACCAATTTGTAATGAGACCTAGAATTAGTCTCATAGTCTAGTACTACTACACGCTAGTGTAGTATTTCACTGGTGGTATGTCTCTGTTGCCGGAGACGGTCTAGATACCGCCGCAGCCTCTATATCTCCCGGCAAACAGCACCGTAAAAACATTACTGTGTTCCGGTTTAAAAGGCGTTGTAGCTACTGTAATTATCGGAGTAGCGAGACTTAAAATCTCATCTCATGGATAGGACAATGCTTGGTTGTGTATATCATTCTAGTTGATGCCACATTTGAAATACTGTTTCGCAGCTGCAGTAGGACCTGCAGTGGTACCTAGACGGTTTCCAGCTACAGATATCTAGCTATAGTAATGCTTGTAAACACTTGTGTTTTGGTTTCAAAAGCGTTGTAGCTAAGTAAATTATTAGTAAGGAGTGAGTAACTAGCGCCTCATTGTTACGGGTGGGGGGGCATCATCATCGTAGGATCGTTCCGTGAAATGATATTAAAAAAAAAAACAATCGCACAATTCGCACTGCAACAAAACCGCGCACCGGCAATTATGTTTTTCGAGCGCGTGTCGCGAAATAATTACGGGCGCCATTATCCCGGCAGCGAGCCGACAAAGCGTCGCCAAACGAGACGGAAACATCCGACAAATCACAAAATTACAATGTACTTAATTAATTTTACTGCGATACGGACACAACGGACACTTTCCAGTTAAAAATGACATAAAAATACCTGCTGACGTATGACGATTGCGCGTCGCCGCCGAGTGTCGCACGGCGGCAGCCGACCGCCGGCGCAAACGGCGGGAACGGCGGGAACGGAGCCGTTCGTTACGTTACCTGCGCAGCACGCCAATGCGCATGTGACATACCACAGATATAATATTATATAGATAATGTCATGCAGTTTTTGGACATGGCATTAAAATTTTAATATATTTAATTCTTTTTATATATTTGTTTAGTACTAATATTTCTTACGTTTGCAGCCAACTGCAGCTGATTAACTGTATTGTGCAAACATTACTGTGTTCCGATTTCAAGGGCGCTGTAGCTAATGTAATTACTGGAGTAACGATACAACTTAATGTCATAGGGGAGCGTAATGTAATACATTATGTAACATCCTAACTAGCGCCACGTCGAATGTCCCTCTCGATCAACGTTTACTTGTATAAAAAAAAAATTATATTTTGCAGGAATATTTAAATTTTTCTATAATTTTAAATATGCGACAAGTCGAGCGAGACGTTCACCTGGTACTAAGTGATTCGCTCGCCCATAACCACATGACGGTAGTTGGGATAGTATACACAGCACCACATTGCGCTCGTTGCCTTGAGACTTAGAATGTTAAGTTTTATTACCCCAGTAATTACACTAGCTACAGTACCTTTCAAACCGGATGCCAGTAATGTTTATACAACACTATTTGACTGCAGAAATAGGTGCTGGGGTACCTACTTAGACGGTCTCCGGCTACAGAGACCTACCATTAATAATATAACTTCAAATTTGTAATTAAAAATAAATTTGTTTATTTAGAGATAATATATTCTAAACAAGATAATCCTAGAATTATATAGGGTGGCCCAAAAGTAACCCTCCTATCAGAAAATGCTATAAATTTTGCCTTGATGTAAAAAAATTAAAAGACCAAATAAAAATAATCCACAAGAAGAATCAGTTTTTCATATTTTTTTTTAAATTACAGCCAAAAAACATCGGAAGGTTATTTTTGCGCCACCTTGTATACCTTGTATGAAAAAAATATGAAAAACTTTGATTCTTCTTGTGGATTATTTTTATTTGTTCTTTTAATTTTTTTACATCAAGGCAAAATTTATGGCATTTTCTGATAGGAGGATTACTTTTGCGCCACCCTGTATAATTAACATCCTTTTTCGTTGTTTTTCATATTTTCCTTCAGCAGGAGTATAGGCCGTATGATTATAGAACTTTAACCTTTTCGTCGTTATTAATGTTTGTTATAAAAAAAATATATATTTGAATTAAACAGAACACAAACAACAAAGTAATGAATACGAACGAGAATTAACTGCTATCACGCAATAACAAGTAACTGTGACGTTTGCTGTCTTTTTTTTTAAAAAAAAATACCCTTTTTACCTAATTCTTTCTAATAGTTAGTTGCAACTATTCGCAATAAAAAGCTTTTCTAACGACTAGCTCTTTATTAGGCGAGTCTGAGTATTCATCACCTGCGCCAATGGAGGTCCTGGACGTTAGCAATGTTTCAGGTTCAATGCTAATGTTCAGTAATATTGTTTTTTTTTCTTTAAAAAAAAGAAAAAAGCGGATTGTTAATGAATACGTCATACTTGGTATTCTCAATAAGAAAATCTATTCGATTTTATGCAAAGTTTTTGCTTTTTTGTGGAGTTTAGGTTTTTACGAGACTTTTCGCTTGACTTTTTATTTATTCTATTAAGCGAAGAGTCCGGGACGTTCACCTGATGGTAAGTGATACGCCTGCTCATAACAACGTGGCGCTAGTTATAATGATATGCATTGCAGCAGATGGCGCTCGTCGCCTTGACACTTAAAACGTTGAGTCTGTTACCCCAGTAATTACACTGGCTACAGCGCCCTTCAAACCAGAACATTATAATGTTTGGCGGCAGAAATAGGCGCTGCGGTAGTATCTACCTTACGACTTATCAAAATGACGAAAACTTCCTTTGTAACTTTAAAGACTTGCGGATCCTTTTTCATTGGTATAAACTGGTGCTTAACTACGATGTAGCCTGGTGCAACATGACGATGAAGTATCAGCTGATAAAGCACGTTACCCTAGTAACAGCCTCTGGACTCCACTCCTCAAAGACACCAATGTTTTATACCACATTATATATAGTTTCCAATCATGATCATCATTATCAGCATATGTTTATCCACTGCTGGTGTAGGCCTTCCCCAATGTCTTCCACCAAATTCTCAACTCCTCAGCTCCAACACTGAACCCATTTAAATATCCCTATCTTCTATCACAGAAACGATTAAGAAAACTACTGAATCACCCCCTCCCCCACAAAAAAAAACTACTGGACCTTAACAACTGGTCCGAGTCCGAGGAGAACATTGAAATGGATGTTTGTGGTTTTGAAGTTCCCATTGCTGGATGCCAGCTCCAAATTACTCTACAATTGTCTTCCGATGTGCATCCAGCAGCTTGCCGCAGCTTCACCATCAGTCCATCATGGTATGTTTATGTAGGTCGAGATGTAACGTTTGATATGAAGAGGAGAGAACATGTAACAGTTTGCTGGTGGTAAGTGTCTATTGCTGGAGACTGTTTAGATGCCACCGCGGCTGCTATATCCGTGTGCGAACATTACCGTGTTCCGGTTTGAAGGGCGCTGTAGCTAGTGTGATTAGCGTGGTAACGAGACTTGAAATCATACGTCGCAGACGACGAGCGCGATCTGATGCAGTATACACCAATCAAACCAGCGTCACGTTAGGGGAAGGCGTATCACTTACCACCAGCTGATCGTCCCCCTCATTGCATATACAATAAAATGTTAAAACTGACCATTTAATTTTATTCCTTTAAAATCCTGCGAGGAGTATGCGAAGAGAATGTGGTTTCTTTTTGCCTGGTGCTCCCTGGTGATGTATCGTCCGCTGGCACCACTAATTGGCCACCAATTTTGCCTGTCACAGCTTATGAATTATTGCGTCCAGCACAGGATGCTTCAAAGCTGTCACTGCGCTTGTGTCGCTCAGTTTTTTTTTTAATTTGTCTCCTGCTAAAGATTGACGGGTACAGTATGCATATAACCGCATAAAGCCCGACTGATGGTATATCCTTCAGAGCATGGTATATACTTCAGAGCAGCGGTTTCCAAACTTATATATTTTTTTTAATACAATGAAGCGTCCCGAGCAGGACGATCACCTGATGTTAAGTGACACCCATAACAAGTTAGGATGTTGTACACAGCACCATGCGCTCGTCGCCTTGAGACATAAAATGGTGATTCTCGTTACTCCAGTAAATTCACTAGCTACGGCGCCCTTCAAACCGGAACACAGTAATGTTCTCACACTACTGTTTGGCGGTAGGAATATGAGCTGCAGTTCACACGGTCTCCAGTAACGAGGTCCTACCACCCGATGAAACCATTAATTACAACTAAGTTATGGAAACTTGATTAATACCTTAACTTTCTTCTTACTGCATGAAGTCTAGACATTACTAGGTTATGACGTCATCTAATACGACCGACACGACGCCAGACAGTAGTGTGCAAACATTGCAGTGTTCCGGTTTGAAGGGCGTTGTAGCTAGTGTAATTACTGTGGTAATGAAACTCAACATATGTCTCAGGCGACGAGCGCAATGCGGTGCAGTATATATCATCCTAACTGCGTCCACGTTGTTATGGACGGGCGTATCACTTACCATCAGGTAAACGTCACGCTCGTCTCGTCGCTTCATTGTATAAAAAAATTCCAATCATTGTTTCAATTGATCCTGATCGGAAGAAGTCAAATGGTTACAGCGCCCTTCAAACCGGAACACAGTAATAATAATACGTTGTCTCATTACTCCAGTAATTACACTAGCTGTAACGCCCTTCAAACCGGAACACAGTACTGTTTGGCGCCGTGGTAATACCTACCTAAATGGTCTCCGGCAACAAAGATCTATCACCAATTTAGATATATAAGTTCCCGCACAACAACTTACGGGATCCAAGCCAACCTCACCAGCTCATGGTACACCCTGCTAATCAACAAACGAGGCTCTGGCTCCCACCAACCCGCATTAGGCCGGCATGGTGGGAAATAACCCAAACTCTCCCACATGAATCCCTTTCCATTGTGGGAATCTTTGAGGAAGGCCTATGTCCAGCAATGGCGTCTATCAGCTGCAGGGTCGTCAACACACCCAGTGATACTCCGCTATTACTTGCAGTTATAGGTTGCGGTTTCCGCTCAACACCAGGCCACCAAGTGGTAAAAAAAAAATATATATAAGTCGACTTTTCAGCAATTTGAACCGGGCGCTCCCGACGCCGTCGGTCCTTGTTACCTGTGCACGGGCACAGTAATTCCATTTGTAATGCACTCAGTTAGCGGGTGTGCAGACGGAGCACCCTGTATACAGGAGTGCACTTTATAAATCACCATAAGCGAGTGGTGGTGGCTGCGCGACGCGACGTCTCCTGGCACCGCCGTTAAGTGGAGAGCGCTTAACCGTTTTAGACGCACGCCGCTCCGCCCGACAAATTATTACAAGTTTCCTTTTAATAATTAACCAACAGTCGGATAAGGTGGTGTTATGTGTTTAGCGTATCTCACTGGCTGGTAGGTCCCTGTTGCCGGAGACCGTCTAGGTGCGTAGTTACCGCGGTTCCGGTCAAAAGCGCTGAGCGGGAAAAAGTAAAAGTCCGGTGTGACTCTTCTGTTTCCTCGCAGCTGAAGAAAACCAAAGTAGGTACCACCGCAGCGCCTATTGTTCCTGTTTAAAGGGCGCTGTAGCTAGTGAAATTACTGATGCAACGAGATTTGATCCGTCTTAAGCTTTCCATCATCAGGTTATTATGTGCGGGTGTATCGATTACCATTATGTGAAAATTCAGGGAGCTACGGTATGCAGCTTACAAACTGTATGAAGCACCCGTCCTGCGTTTAAGAGGCCGACTACACGGCGCCGTGTGAGCAGCACAGATTTCAAGTGGAATACCGTAACTAAAACTTGTAAGCTTATCTATACTTAAAAATAAACTTACTAATTTAAATTTAAATTACTTACATACCTTCGGAATGACTTGGGAATTACTACTTAGATCGGTTTACGTAGCCAGTGTGCAGTGCTCGTCCTTATCTGTATAAAGCGCCCGGCCTACATTTGAGAGGCCGAGTACACGGCGCCGTGTAAGCATAACCGGATTACGGGTAATGTAACACTACCCGAAATCTCTCTCCTTATTTATATACACTACAAAGCAGCATATTTGAGTAACTTTTGAATGAGTTTAGATAGGTTTAAAAAGCTAGTGCTTGTAATGCTCATTAATATATATAAAAGAGCCGTCTTGCGTTCGAGGGGCCAACTACACGGCGCCGTGTTACATCATCGGTACACGAAGTGTGAACGATTACAACGAAGGAATAAATAAATTATGTGTTATCATTCGATTTGAAATACACAATAAGAAGTAAACAGCTGATGTTTTTGATCGCCAATGAACCCTTTTTGCACCTGATGCTGAATACTCCTGTACTTAACAATGGAGAGCTACTACTCTTCGTCGCGAGATATAAGATGTTAAGTACACCTTAGTATTTTTACTAGTTACAGCAAGCTTTAAGCTTGAACACAGTAATCTTTGCACACTACTGTTTCACGGCCTATCTTTTCTTCTGCTTCAAGGGGAAAGATAACGTTATGTAGAGCTTTTAACCACTATAACCCCCTCGGTGGTCTTCCTCAGTGCATTAGGGGCTCCGGGATGTCCCACGGAAAGCACCGGTGCTCCCCTGCACACTGGCTAAAACATCCCACGGAAGGGCAAAGCTCTCCTTAGCACCCATGCATTTGCCGTCATTCTAAGTCTCACTTATTGAGCTCTGAGGGCCTCCACCCTCAAGGCTCACTAACCCGAGGATCCTTTTAGTCTACTTGTACGACAGGCAGGGATTACCTTAGTCCTATTCCTAATAGCCCGAGACTACAGGGCTGTTGACAGCATACTTAGACAGTTTCAGCTAAAATGTACTACAACCTGTATTTATCTTGGTGATTAAAGCCTCCCTGATCTCTTCCACCTTTAACGAAAGAATTATACACCACCATCACATTTGATTTAATCGCCTTCATTGGCATTAGCTCTTACTGTAATGTCACAATTTTTTGTAGTTTTAAAAAAAAAACAAACGTAAGAAGGTGATCTCGCCGTTCCGTCATGAGGCTGGTTAAAAAATGCGAATCCTTGTTAATTAAAAATCTATCCAACTGTGAATTTGCTGGAGTTTCTTTGCGTTAATTTTTTTTTGCCGGACCAGTTTTCGTTTCGCGCGAAGGAAATATCGGATGTCATTGCGGTTTTGCGGTCTTCATCATATTTGTGAGTGTCGCGAAAACAGGCTCCGCGGTGTGAATCAAAAATTATCTATATTTTGTTGCATGGACAAAACAAGCCAAAATGTCTATATATAATTAAAATGGATTTTCTTTGTTCGCCGCTCACGTGAAAACCAGTGATCTTATCAACGTGAGGACGGGAGCATTTTTAGATGATTATAGGCCTGTTTATTTTTTGAATTGCATAGATCCTTCATCATTTTATTTCTAATTAACTTTTGTGAACATTTTCATTTGGTATTATTTATGCGGTTGCTATAGTAACGGTGTAAATGGTCATTAGCGGCAGCGGTCGTTCTCGAGGAATATTTCATTCATTTTTCGAGTCTAGTTTTATATTAAAGCAATATACAAGGTGAAAGGTGAAGTATAGCTCGTATCCTATCTATCTATGTATGGAATACCCCATACAAAGACAATGCTGCTGGAGTTATTAATTTTTTAAATATTTTTCAAAAAATTCCCGATTTTCTAGGAAAAATTTGATAATTTTATTTCTTACTTATTTCTACACAAATTTTAATGTAATAATTATTGTTTAATCATTGTTTTATTAAATTAAATTAATAATCATAACTTAGAGGCTGAAACTTTTAAATTAGGTTCTTAGAAAGTCGTGGCAAAAAAACTAAGGCGTCATACATTTTCATTTAATCTTAAAATAAAATTTTATTTATAAAAAATATATATAAAGCACATAAATAAGTACCTGACTACAATACCTATCCGACAAGGTATAATAAAGTACATAAAGTTCCTAAAATTTAAAGAAAAAAAACACTTATATTAAAACCAAGTACCACGAAATATCAACTGACGGTCACGGTAGCTATACAAGCACGAAGCATTTTTCTTAATTCAGATCGAGAGACTCTCCCTGTGAGCTGTTCTCTTATTTTATCTGCAGTACTTTGTATGAGTGACTTTAAATCCAGATATTCCATACATAGATAGGATACGAGCAATACTTTAGCCCCTACAGATCTTTTACAGTTATAACCTTTCACCCTGTATACCGAACCATTTCCGAAGATGTTAAGTTAAGCAGGCCTTAAGCACGACGATTGAAACATTAGCCATAGATAATTTATGTAGTTTAAACTTAATAGGAGGCGACGATGTGCGACGCGCCGGTTAAAAACTTTGCGCGCGTAAACCGAGCCGCCGCGGCGTCGTGCGTCGACGCGCCGCTCAAACAAATCCGCCATCTTGGAAATTTAAATGGCGCGCCATTGCCTAAACCGTGTTCAGACATTTTGTCTGTATGAATCTATTAAAAATATTTAAGTGTTTTTGTTTTTTTCTTTTTAATACATATTAAAAAATTGCACCTCTATTACATAATAGAGGTGCAATAAATATGTTATGTATATAAAAACAACAAAATTTTAAATAAAAATGACATTTGTGATTTCGAACGCTTTTTGAGGTTACTAATACACAGCGTATATTCACACAAGAAAAAAATACAAAAAAAAAAATAAAAAAAAAACTAAAAAAAGAATTACCGTTTGATCATGTGGAAAAGGAATGCACTCAGGTAATGTAGCTTGTAAAGACCACAATCACGATTTTCTGTGGAGTCTAAATTTTTTTTTTATTTTTTTTGTTAGTAGTAATGTAAATTTAGTATATATTAGTTTATTATTAGTATATGTTATTTTATATATATATATATATTACAGTATATTAGTATTATTTAGTATATATAGTAAATTACAGACTCCATTTTTATAATAACGTCTAATGTCCTTTTTTTAATTATACATATGTAAATTACCTGGTTTTTATTTAGTATTTACTGGTGGTAGGTCTTTGTTGCTACAAACTGACAAACAGTACAGTCCAAACATTACTATGTTCCGGTTTGAAGGGCGCTGTAGCTAGTGTAATAACTGTGTAAGGAGACTCAACATGTTATGTATCAGTCGACTAGCGTAATGTGGTGCAGTATGTCATCCTAACGACACGTTGTTATAGGTAAGCGTATCACTTAACATCAGGTGAAAGTCTCGCTCGTCTCGTCGCTTAATTGAATAAAAAAAAAATAAAAACAAGTAAAAATGAGCCGGAGCCGGGGATCCGCGCCGTGTAATACGCGAGCCGATGACGCTCCGAGAGTAAATCTATCATCACGGCACATCGATCACGGTAAATGGCTTAGCCGTATTTATAGAAAACATCACGTTCTCGCGCCTCCTTAAACGTTACCACATAAATAACTCAGCAGCACCCTCACCCCGACCTCATCCTTATTAACCGACGGGAAGAAGGAGCATGGAGCATGAAGCAGCATTCAATATGCTCCAATTTATATGTAGCTTTTGTAAGTGTAATTATTACCATATGTGAACTCGTCGAAATGAAAATACTCCTTAATTTTTAGTATTATGGTCTGATAACCCTATTAGCACTGATGGTAAGTGATACGCCGGCCCATAACAGCATGGCGCTAGTTAGGTGGTATATACATTACCACATTGCGCTCGTCTCCTTGAGACATATTATTTAAATCTCGTTACCTGAGTAATTTCACTAGCTTTAAAGCACTTCAAACCGGAACACAGTAACGTTTGCTCAGTACTGTCTGACAGCTGCTATAGGCGCTGCGGTGGTTCCTACCTGGACGTCTCCGGTAATAGGAGACAAAAATAAAATTCATTCAAGCATAAAATTAATTCTTGTTACCCCCGTAATTTCTTTAGCTATAACGTCCTTGAAACCGTATTTGTCCACTACTGAAATGGGAGTTGCATTGGTACCTAAACGGTCTACGGTCTACGGCAATAGAGACCTACCACTAGCAAAGCTTAGGTTTTTCATATGTAAATTTGTTTAAGATGCATATGTCTTCGAAAGAATCTCATCTTTGTTTCAAGATGAGTTTCCTGTCTTCACGGTACTCCTGGTCAATCAGAGCAGCTCGTGACCCAGCCATAAGTGAAAGCAAACTGCGCCTATTCACTTTACATTGCCCTAATTGGCACAACAACCCCCTTACAATGCGTTACTATGACTCGTGTCAACATTTGAGCTTTAAATATCAAATTGACAAAGTTACATTTGCGGCCTGCAAACCGACCCAACCGCAGCACGGTACCACTGAAACGTAAACAGAGAGCGCAAACATAAATTTGTACTTCGACAAAATTACAATTGCGGTCGTAGAAACGTTTCGTGTGTTGGTTTGTAGCGTTGTGCGACTGCAGATTAAATTTGTGTTGTGGTGCAAGAAAAGCAACAATATTGATTGTGCAGTTAGATTGATCATGATCGGTAAACATCGGCGTTACATCGGTAAACATCGGACGGGTTCCGTATACACGTGCGATTGGCGGTAATGAGCTAACTGTAACAGCGGCTATTTGATTTTAAACAGCGGTGATGCTGCGTCATGGACCGACCGATGGAATAACTTTGAGTATAACACCTTTTTGGTAGTGTCATCGTTTTGGTCGTGACGACATAAATACCTAAACATGCAGATAAATATCAAGATTCTAGAATATCTAGAATTATCATTCTAGAAGCTTCCATAGCAGCATTAGTTATCTCATTATCTATTTAACCCTTACTGCTTAACAAGAGATAGATATAATAAAAAGGTATATATAACAAAATGGCGGCAAGTATTTCTTAGTTACTTAAACTTAATTTTTTTTTAACTATAGATCTATCGTTAGTCTTATATATAACCCGTAATTAAAGTCTTTTTTCATATATATGTTTAAAAGCACAACAACTCATGGGTTCCACGCCAGCCTCACCAGCTCGTGGTGCACCCTGCTAATGAACAAACGAGGCTCTGGCTCCCGCCAAGCCACATTCAGCCAGCGTGGTGGGAAGTCGTCTAAATCCTACCAATATAAACTCTTACAAACGAAGGTTGCGGAAGTAGCTGAATGCCGGCAGTGCAAGACCGATCCACGTGGAGATCTTTGGCGGAGTCCTGCGTCCAGCTGTGGACTGCTGACCGGCTGATGATGATGATGACATACATAACACTATAATAATATATACTTGAAGAACATATGTGATACAAATTTATATATCATATAACTGAAATACAGCAAGCACAAGTAAGATATATATTTTTTTAATTAAGTGTTTACATTTCACCTGATTTTAAGTGATCCGCTTGCTCATGACAACGTGGCGCTGGTTAGATTGTGATACACAGCACCACATTGTGTTCATTGCTCCATACATAGGCGCCTCTTACACCCAACAAACGTTACTGTATTCCGGTTTGAAGGGCGCTGTAGCTAGTGGAATTATTGAAGTAACGAGAATGATTTTTTTTTTAAATTTCGAATGAGAAATCTTATAAAAGATACCCTGTCTTCTAAGGGTAAGTCGGTTATATGAAGATTTTTACCCATTCAAACTACCTCGGTCATCCTCATGAAACACAACCGTGGCCTCTCTAACGTTATGCTGTGATCGCCCGCCCCAGGGTCTGTTTTATGCAGACCCCGCCACCCTCGCGAGTACTTCAATAGTGGGAGACCACGTCCAGCCATTGTCCTCCTCGCGGCCGTGAGAGCCCCCTGACCGCTAACGACCCCGAACTGTAACGTCCACCTCGACCGGTCCGGACTCCAACAGGATTCGTATAAGAACGGAGTCAGGATAAACTTTGAGATGTGAAGCGGCGTTGTTAGTGAAATATCGAAGTGGAACACGCAGCCGTCGGCCAGACCACACACGAAGACCAGGGTCCCGCGCGCGGTGCGTCAGCTGCAGTGGATACGACCATTTATTTATTTACAGACTTAAAGTAATAACGCTGGCTGATGTCAGGCATGAGCTGGACAATCGATGTGGAGATCTTTGGGTTTGGGTTTTTTTTTTTTGTCTTGTGTAACAAAATGCTAAAGCACGCACGCCTCGAAGCCACAAGGCCGGCGACGGGGTAGTGTCGGACTCCAACCGACTAAAAATCTTCACACGGTATTACAATCACGTTCCACAGTATGCACGAGGGTCATGGAATAACATCAAGCAGTTCTTCCGCAAGCCCCGATCAGCGCAGATCTTTGGGGGTGGCCTGTGTCTAACAGTGGATGATGATGATGATGAGCCAGACAAACCTAGTGCCGGCAGATATAAAAATATGTGAAAACTGAGTAATTTTTTTTTATTCAACTAAGCGATGATACCAGCATGACCTAATGGTAAATAACCAGGTCGTAACAACGTGGCGCTAGTAAAGACGGTACGGTACACAGCATCACGTCTAAAGGAAGAAAGGAAGTTAAGTCCCTTCGTGGTTGTGTCCCGGAGATCCCTTGACCATAGACGTGACAGAGTATCTTGCCCCCCACCTGTTCCCCGAAAAACTATAATAGGCTATTGATGATGGAGTTTGGATTGGAGCTGATGTATGGTAATTATGAGGATAGGACATCTGACACAACCCTTAGATAATAAATATATAAATAAACTTGATGTAATCTGTAATCTTTTTCATCAACATCAGCCGACGTCATGGACGACCGACATAGACGTTCACAGCTGGACATGGGCTTCTCCCAAAGATCTCCACATCATATATATATATTACTTATATTTAAACATATTAGTTGATGGTGTAAAGAGTGTTAATGTCTTAAATGTTGCAGTGTATATCATCTTACCTGCGTATCATTTATCATGTAAAAAGACAGTGTTTTTGTGGTGGTGTGGTGTATTTACCGTTGTTTTTAATGCTAAGGCATGTCCACATTCATTCCCGGCAGCAATAATCGAGCTATATTATTAATGAAGCGGGCCCCCGCGGGACGGGCACGACACGGGCACGACACGACCCCGCCGTGCGGTCTCTAATTAAATAGATAATAAATGTGTTAATCAGATTCTTCTTGTTGAGAAACTTATAGTGTATATATACTAGTTATTAACTGTAACAGTTTATATATATACTAGCTGTTCCGCGACCGCTGCCACAGATTATTTTCTGTATTAACCGTTACTATAGCAACTGCGTAAATAATACCAAATGATAATGCTTTTAAAAGTTAATTAGAAATAAAATGGTGGAGGAGCTATGATATTAAAAAAATAAATAGTCTGTAGTCATATACAGGTCGTTCCGCGTCAAATGCTCATGTTCGAGTGTCGATAGGTTCACTAGTTTTCACGTGACTGGGGAACAAACAAAATCCATTCGTTATATATATATATAGCGTGCCGCAAAAATAACCTTATAAAAAGTACCTTATAACACAGGTAATAAGGTACTTTTTATAAGGTTATTTTTGCGCAACCCTATATATAGAGAAAGAGGGACAAAGGACATGAAAAAAACAATCACTGGGAGCCACTGGATTCGAACAGCGCAAGACCGTGCTTTGTGGAGCACATTACAGGAGACCAGCAGATGTCCAGCTGTGGACGTCCATCGGTTGAAATAATTATGATGATGATGATACAGATATATATATATATATATATATATATATATATATAGATTTAACGTTTTAAAATCGTTTTCTTAATGCAGAGCTTTATAGCTGGTTTTATAATACTTGAGTTCTGGGTTCGATTCCGGTGCTATATATGAAATAGATTTTCAGGAAGTTATAATTATATAGTTTTTTTTTTTTTTGACTACATTAAGCGAGACAAACCGGATATTCATCTGATGATGAATATAACAAAGTGGCGCTAGTTAAGATGATATACACAACGTTGGGCTGATCTTGACACATATGTGAGGTCTAGTTACCGCAGCGATTTCGCAAGCTATAGCGCCATTTAAACCGGAACAGTGGAATGTTTGTACAGTACTGTTTGTGGACTGCAATGGGAGCTGCAGTGGTAGCTACCTAGACGGTCTCCGGGAACAGAGATCTTCGACCAGATAGCAAGGAACAGTGCAGGGTGTGCGAAAGTGGAGAGTATTCTTTATAAACAAATCAGGCAGTAGGTCGGGTCGGGTCGCAGCCGGATCTGAGCCGGGCCCGTGTTTAGATGGTAAACCGGAAGTCGCCGCTCGCCGATAGTATTGCTAAGCAAAACATTCTTTCAATGAACCCCAAGCAACCGACCACATCAATCAAACTATCGAACGTAAGCACAAGTTATCAATAACTTAACGGTGAAGTGTTAAACCAATACCGCATAGAACATACGGGCGGCGGCTGTGACCCGCTCCGTTGTATCGTTAGCTGGCGGTAGGTCTCTGTTGCCGGTGACTGTGTAGATACCACCGCAGCGGCTATTGCAGCAAACAAACATTCTTCTCCTTCTTCATCAGCCGATAGATGTCCACTACTGGACATAGGTCTCCTCCAAAGATCCCTACGTTTGTAAGAGTTCACATGAGGGATTTAGGCCATTTCCAACCACGCTGGCCCAATTGCAGGTTGGTTGGGAGCCAGAGCCTCGTTTGTTGATTAGCAGGGTGCATCACGAGCAGGCGAGGTTGGCTTGGTTCTCGAGAGTAGTCGTGGTGGCCCCTTACGACAAACATTACTATGCAAATATTACTGCAATCCGGTATGAATGGTGCTGTAGGTAATGAGAGATCATTTGTTTTAAAGCGGGTATAATGTGCTGCTGTGTATATCATCCTATCTAGAGCCATAAAGTTATGGGCGGGCGTATTACTTACATTCACGTGAACGGCCCGCTCGTCGCATCGCTTCACTTTATAAAAAAAATATTGAACGCGACTTTAGATATATATGTATATATAAATATATATATATATATCTTTATCTCAGCTAGGTACACAGTTAACATGACATTACTATAGTGATGGTAATGATGCTTTTTTATATTATGAAGCGACGACACGAGCGGGACGTTCACCTGATGGTAAGTGATACACCCGCCCATAACCACGTGCCGCTATTTAGGGTGTTACACACTGGACCACATTGAGCTCGTCGCCTTGTAACATAAGATAATAATTCTCGTTACCCCAGTAATTACACTAGCTACAGCGCCCTACGAACCGGAATACACTGACGTTTAATTTTTTATGTGGATTATTTATAGGCAGCGAGTGCTGCAGGGTTACCTTCCTAGACGGTCGGAGATTTAATGTCTAGTAATATTATATACAAAATGTTTCTAAATAACAATTTTTATTATTAACTAGTTGCAGTCAGTAACACCTCTGCCTCCCCCTTTTAGGGGTATCACTTTGTAACATCCGTTGTTAGCTGATCTATACTCGGCAAAACAATATTCCTGCCGAAATTCATGTCTCTAAGTCTTAACCTGGAAATCTCATATATATATATATATATATATATATATATATATATATATATATAGACAGTTGTTGGTTTTGCACGTGGCGTTTGTTGGCGTATTATCTGTCCGTATGTTCTCACCGATGTCCGTGTATAAACCGGGAGAGTACACACAATCATTGCTTGAGATCAAAAAATGTATTGGTGCAAAGCTCTTGGCCTATTACCGGATCGTGTAGCGCGACTACATAACTTGATACTTGATAATTTTCATAAATATTATTGAAGATGTAGTAACGTACCATAGCGCAATGACCTTTAGAGTCTTGAACATTCATATCATCATCAGCCGATAGACGTCCACTCCTGAATATATTGGCCTCCCCCATAGATTCCCACCTCGATTGGGTAGGGATTTATATAAGAGGATTTCGGCTATTTTCCCACCATACTGGCTTAATGCTGGTTGATGGAGGCCAGATCTTCGTTTATTCATTAGCAGGATACCCCATGAGCAGATGAAGTTGGCTTGGGTCCTATAAGTTGTTGTACGGGACCCCTCATACTTTTCATTTAAATGTAATACTGATGTAACCTCTAGTATTATTCAATTTAAATAAATTTCTATTATAATTAAAAACTGTACTTAAGTTCAAAATTTTTACAGAAAAAAATAATAATTTACATAAACTCATAAAATCTTAAAATTGACGAATTGAAATAACTTTTGTAAATTTATCTCGGTTTACTTACTTCTAAATTACGACGTTAAATTTGACCTTAATTAACAGCCTCCTTTCACGGACAACCTTCACAGCGTACACCATAACCTCAACCTCATCCGATGGCGCGTCTAATTGCTATCGATATTGAGAAGAAAAAAAAAACCCCAACCTGTTACATGATAATTGACAATATCTGTTACAATCGTTAAATAATACGAAAGCGAAAAAGAGCGTCGGAATTAAACGATCAAGAATCACAATGCGCAATCAGAGAGGCATTGTGTGAATACCGCGCTGCGACTTGGGTGGTCCGAGAGTGTCCCCTCGTGCCGTCCCTCTCGCACGCGCGCGCCGCAGCATTAGGCCGTCCCTCTCTACGATCCAGTACGGCGGCCAAAGTCTATGAAGCGCAGACTGATCACGCACTCAATCAATAACCGAATAGTTTAATTAGTTTTAATTTTTTTTTTATCTACACATTGAATATTATGACTATATATACACTAATTGTACCCCGCCCGCCTTGCCGGTTGCAACACCCCCGTAACTTCCTATGGGGAGGGAATTTTGTAAAATCTATTTTTAACTAACCTCTGGAGTAGAGCAATACCTCTACCAATTTTTGACTGTTTACGTTTAAAAAGGGACCCAAGCCGATCTCAAGTGCTCGTAGTGCACCCTGCTAATCAACAAGCGAGGCTTCCACCTGGCTCCCACCGACCCGTATTAGACCAGCGTGGCGGGAAATGGCCGAAACCCCCCCATATGAACTCCGAGAAACAACGGCTCCTAGTGCCCGGCGGTACCGGAGCCCATGAGAACTGTGGACTGATCGATGTGGAGATCTTTGGGGGAGGTCTATGTCCAGCAGTGGATGTCTATCGGCTGATGATGATGACGTGTAATAGTTTCGAAGATCTCAAGATCCATATATATAAATCCCTAGATATTTCTTACATATATAAAAAAGTAAACAGTCCTTACACATTAAGATCCCACAACTGGGACTCGCGACATTTTTCACCATTGTTGTTGTGGTCGGGAGATCTGGATATCACATGTATCCGAGACATGATGTTCTTGGGATATACCATTCCGTCTTCCGATACCGATTGTTTGCGTAGGTAACACCACAGCAGCTCCTGTTGCAGTCAACAAACAGTACTGTGCAAACATTACTGTATTCCGGTTTGAAGGGCGCTGTAGCTAGCGAAATTACAGCGATAACTAAACTCCATATCTTATGTCTCCAGACACGAGCGCAATGTGGTGCAGTATATATCATAACTAGCGCCACGTTGTTATGGGCTGGTGTATCACTTACCATCAGGTGAACGTCCTATTCGTCGCGTTGCTTCATATAAAAAAAAATCTTCAATGCGTTTCTTAACAGGATACTGAATTACTGTGGGAATGCAGTCTGCAGCTTTTCTTGAAGTACAGTGTGCATAAGTCTTAATCTAAGCTATATCAGTGTATACTTGGATTATATATATATATTTATGTATACAGTGGATGATGATGATGATGATATATTATCTGTTAGGATAGTGTTTAAGTTAGACACTAGAAAGTATATGTTAAAAAATTCATGACAGATGTAAATAGACTGTCTAGGTTTAGACTAGTGTAACACAGATACATGCACCATACAGCAGCTGTGCGGAAACATTACTATGTTCCGGTTTGAAGGGCGCTGAACCTAATAATATTATTGGAATAATGAGACTCGACTATTACGTTTAAATGTAAAGAGCGTAATATGCGGTGTGAACATCCTAATTGGTAGGTCTACGTTGCCAGAGACTGACCAGGTACCACCGCAACGCCTATTGCAGCCGAGAAATTGTACTGTGCATACGTTACTGGATTCCTGTTTGAAGGGCGCTGTAGCTGGTGTAATTACTGAGGTAACGAGTCGTAACATCATATGTTTCAAGTAGCAAGAAAGACGGATAGGTCATGACCAAGGTCAATAACCTTCTTGTACTTCCTTTGCTCATCACTAGTCTAAAGCGTAGTGTACACCATCCTAACTAGCGCAACGTTGTTATGCTCAAGCGTATCACTTACTATCAAGTGAACGTATCACTCCACCTGTCGCTTTGGCAAATAAAAAAATTTAGATGACAGTCAATCTGCGTTGTATAGTCTTTTCATTTCACCTAACACCAGCGCTTTTCGCGAGCTCGGTCCCTCTCGCACGCGGGGGTTGCTAATCAAGCTCGCCCTCTCCCTCGCGCGACGCACCCTGTATGGAAAATTGCGAATGTCTCGTTAGAAAAAAAGCGCGCTTTTTTCCCCCCACCATCACATCTGCAACGAAATCGTTTTAATAAGTTTTTGATGTGTTTCATTATTTTCTTATCAGCGCATCGATAAATAAGAACTCGAGTAGAATTAATTCTCTTATCTTAATTATTTTCCTGGTGGTAGGTCTCTGCTGCTGGAGACCGTCTAGGTAGTTACCACCGTCCAGCTCTGCAGTCTTGGGCTATTAAGAATAGTATTAAAGTATTCCCTGTCTGTCGTACAAGCCAACTAAAACGATCATCGGGTTCGTGGGATGTGAAGGTGGGAGACCTTAGAGCTCAATAAGCGAGCCTTAGGAGGACAGCAAATGCATGGTGGTCTTGTATTTGCTGTACCACAGCGTGGGAGGGCTTTGCTCTTCCGTGGGATGTTTTAGCCAGAGTGCAAGTTGGCACCGGTGCGTTCTGTAAGGGATCCCGGAGCCCCGCCTAAGTCAGTCGCGGAGACCACCGAGGGGGTTTCAGTAGATCGAAGCGCCACATAACCTTGTCTTCCCCTAGAAGCAAGGTATCTTTTAAGATTTCCCCCGCAGTAAAACAAGAGTTCTCTGTTGCCCGAGATCGCCTCATTACCACCACAACTCCTGTTCTCTGAAGATGTTAAGCGCTTGACAGTCATATCAACTCTTACAGCTCATCTGTTACTGGGCTCGTGGACCTGGGTCCACGTCTTGTTAACAACTCCTAATGCAGCCGACAAACAGCACTGTGCAATTATGTGTTCCGGTTTGAAGGGCGCTGTAGTTAGTGAAGTTACTGGCGTATCGAGACTCAACATCTTATGTCTCAAGGCGACGAGCACAACCTGGTGCAGTGTACACCATTCTAAAAAACGACACATTGTTATAGATAAGCGTATTAATTACCATCAGCCGGAAAATAAATTGTAGTTTCCAAATATCTACCACACCATACTATGTCAACAGAGTACTGCGCAAACATTACTGTAATCCGGTTTTAAGGCGGTTGTAAAATTACTGAGGTAACAAGACTTAACATCGTGTCTTAAAGTGACATTTCGGTATACGCGTGCGTCACTTACCATCAGGTGAACGTCCGGCTCGTCTCGTCGCTTTGCAGTATAAAAAAAAAAAACTATCGATTATATATCGACGTGTTTTTTTTTCTATTCAATACATTAGAACGGAACAAGGTTGTAAACGATGATCAAATACAGTCATGATTCCTAGACCCCAGTTGTGATCAATTAGGCAGATAGGGCGATGTTTTGACAGCTCCCTCTCGCTTGACAGTTTGACAGGTGTCGTGACGGACG
The DNA here is from genome assembly GCA_029030555.1 of Ornithoptera alexandrae. Lineage (NCBI taxonomy): Eukaryota > Metazoa > Arthropoda > Insecta > Lepidoptera > Papilionidae > Ornithoptera > Ornithoptera alexandrae. The sequence continues at coordinate 1,763,854 of JARDVY010000018.1, read as the reverse complement.
CGCGCGTGAGCAATTCGTGGGCCGTGACAGACGAGTGGATCGGTTCCGGAGACCATGGTGGTGACGCTTCAGTAAAAAAAAATCTTTGAATCATTAATGTATAACGGATATTTTTAATGCTAAGAAATTCTTTGGTCTGTACGATCGAAGCAGAAATGTGGAGAACCGCCGAAAAACTAAGGTCACCGACATAGCCTAAAAGATTGCTGGACTTAGTGGCAGTGGACTGGGCATATTGTTCGAAGGACCGACAGCCGATAGGGCAGTAAGGTCTTCGAGTGGCGCCCGCGTACCGGTAGACATAGTGTTGGAAGGCCTCCCACGAGGTGGACCGACGATCTGGTGAGAATTGTGGGAACCCACTGGATGCGAGCAACGCGAGACCGATCTATATGGAGATCTTTGAGGGAGGCTTATATCCAGCAGTGGACGTCTATCGACTGAAGATGATGATGAAATTTGTTAGTCCTCCATGACGATCCAAAGTAGTAGCTCTCTCTTTTCAGACCTTCTAACTTGATAGTGTTACTATATTTCGTTTTAAAGTAAGCAGCAGCAACTCCTGGGGTCATTATTTATGGTAAGTCATAACATCAACTTCAGCTCGTTCAGTACCAAGCAAGCTGCCATTCCTGTGACCGTGTTAATCACTTACCATCAGCTAAACATCTTTTGCTATGATATTTAGGCTAAATAGTGATGAGCGAAGCAAGAACAAAATAAAGACTTCGATAATATTGGTATTGGTCTTGGTGTTGTCTTCATTCTTGGTATTAAACACTTCTAGCCTTGGTCTTGGTCTTGAATATTCAGTGGTTCCGGAAGACAAGTATATGTTGAAGTTATTACAAATGTTTCGACTTATCATCTTAAGGAATTTTTTATTTTTAGTCTTGCACATTTGGTCTAGGTTATTCCATAATAAGTCTATCTTGGTTTTGGTCTTAGTCGTGTAAAAATGACCGAGACCAATTTAAATCATCAATAGGACCTAGAATTGTGTAAACATGCATTTAAATTTAGAAGAAATTATAAATTTCGATATTACTATTAGTTTATTTGTATGTAATTTATACGGAGTAAAGAGAGTAATTAAAGTAGAATTTATATTAAGTAAATCGCAGAGTTTAAATAAGTCTAGATTAGTAGTAGTGTAATACTTTACCAAAGCAGGCGCTGCCGATTTGTTCTTGACTGAGGATGTAGTTTTTTAGACTTAAATTTCATTACGACCCGATGACAAAATATAAATGGACGGAGAGGAAAAGCTCAGGGGCCGGTGTTGGTAACTTACACATTATACTGATTAAAATCTAAATTGTAAATTGATATATTAAGCGGCGACCACCCATCTCGGGAGTGGTGTTTATTTTTGTTTGCGCGCGGGGCGCATGCGCGGGTGATAGATAGGCGCGCGCCGCTCCCATTGGCTGTCGATTAGGGTTTACGAGTACAGATAAAACATATTTTGTACTCTGTGTTAATTGTGCCTTTTCTTTATTTTACGCAGCGCTGAGACAAGCGGGACGTTTACCTGATTTTAAGTGATACTCTCACCAATGATATGACGCTATTTCGGATGCTATACACTGCCACACATTCTACTCTTCGACCGTAATAACATGGCGTTAGTTAGAATGATATGGACTGTGGCACATTGTGATCGCCACCGTGATACAAAGTGTTTTGAGTCTTGTTAATACATTAACTACAGCTCCTAGTAATTACACTAGCTTGAGCGCCTTCAAATCGGAATACAGTAATGTTAGCATACTACTGTTTAGCAGCAGAAATAGAAATTGCGGTAGTACATTCCTGGAAGATTTCCGGCAACAGACAAGTACCCCCAGTAAAGTGCCTAAGAATAGGCTCATATATACTAAGCCATAATTCTATAAATTTTAAATTAGACTATTGATATTATTCAAATATAAATAACGTAAGAGATTTGTATCTTTATAACACAATTTAGATTTTTAAAGCAAATAAATAACTTAGTATTTATCACGATTAATGAAATTAATAAAATAGAAAATTATTATTATTTATCCTGTTTAAACTTTCTTCTCTAAAACAAAACTCTGTTATAATGTTTTTAACTAGAAATCAAAGTTACATTAAACAAATGAAGTCAGGCGGGTTTCTGAGAAAAAGAAAAGAAAGAAGATTTTTAATGGAACGTACAATTCAAAAAAATCAAAACACGTACAAATGCGTGTCGATATATAGTGGCGATTCAAAAAAATAAACACAATCCTCGGTGAACAACTGAAATTTGCATAGAGTACCATAAATAAAACATCGTGCGGTTGCAAAGAGTTTTATATTAATATCATAGACAAGAAAATGACACTATTTGTGCGAAAATGGTAATGGCGTCGGTAGCCCTAATCGCTGATTGGCTGGCGCCTCGCACATCTATTTTCAAAATTCCTCCTTGTATTGATCCCGTTCGATTGCTTTTAGCTAATTACAAATATAAAAATACTGTAATGAAAATAAAATACATGCAATTTTATACTTTATTACAAAAGCAATAAAGGTGTACATTAACTTTGTCGGTTATAATAAAAGTAATGTTAAATTAAATTTGTATTTCCGAATGTTTGTTTAGACATGACGCCGCGATATATTTGATTCAATTAATATAATATAGAAATCGATCATTTTCATGTCCTTATACAGTTGTCTATTCGATCAATATAAATTATTTCGTCCAGTAAACGTAATTAAGTAATTATGTACGAATTATTTAAATCGAATAACACGGATTTGCATAAACCTGTACTTCAACTGATTTACTTTGCATAAATAATGTAATAGTAATGTATAATTTAAACTATATTATTTATTAACTATATGTGACGTGCTTAATAGGCGTGTAATAAAAACAAAATTACTTATAAGTATATATTTTAAATTGGATAAACAACGGTTGAATTATTTATTTATCAATTTCAAACAACATAAGTAAAAACGACACCATAATTAATAAAAACGAGTTTCACTAGACTTTAATAGATTATATATAGGTAAGCTAGTTTGAGAATATACAATTTAGTTGGTAGTGAGTTTATATATGTCATAATGTAAATAACAAAGAATATATAAGAATTTACAATATACTATATTTGAATAATCTCAATATATAAACATAACCTCAAATATAATTATTTTTATTAGTATTGTTACTAAGTTGGTATGGGCTTGCGTCTACTGTCTGAATGTAGTGTATAAATATTAACTGCGTAATAATAATTACTAGAGCCATGATTTCTAATGTTACATCTCAGTTATGTAAATCTAATAATTAATAATTTTTTCATAGTTACTGGTAATTTAAAATTTAAAAAAAAACTAAAAATTGTTCTACTGCTTAACGTTACGTCGTTCATTCTTTGTATGGCGAATAATAGTAGTAAGAAATATCCCATTTTTTTTTTACTAGATATTTATCATTTTTACAACTATCTTTAGGTATTATATTATTAGTACTAGTTATTCTATTTCAAGTTTATGATAATTTGCATAAATAATAATTTTTTTTTTTGTATCAATATAACATCTTAGGAAAGTTAATCTGCCTTCCGGGTGGAACTTAGGATTACCTGAACATTTTTTTTTTTAAAACCCTTGTCTTTAAAATTCGGCGAGTTCTGGATGAGAGAATTATCCGTTCGGGATACAATATGTGTTCCCTAGGACTGCTACTAACAATCTGAGCTAACCTAGCAGTTCCATTTCCAGTGCATATTTAGTTTATTCATATTATTATTGCAGCAACTAAGAGAAAGCGTTTCTCAAAAATTAAAAAGACTATTAAAACTGATGAAACCCTATCGAAATTAATTAAAAATTTTGTTAAAATTTTTCCACCCCGTTTCCTCCAAATTTCTTAAATAAATGAATTATGTTATGCTTTACCTCATCAGCGATCTGCCGGTGTAATTATCATCAATATCGATCCATAACATTGGAGATTACCCGTAACAAGCACAAAGTAGAAAAAAAAATATTGCATTTTGTTGTTAAATGTTAAAAAAAGTTATATTTTTGATATTAAAGATGTTTCGATGTTGTTTAATTGTGATGTTAGTAATAATAATAATTACAACATTTTCTGATCCATTGTTAGTTAAGTGAGCAGGTCTCATAAATACTTTCAGGATATCATTAAAGCATAGCAAACATATTTATCGAATTACAGCATAAAATCGTGTTTAATGTATAAATCATAATGTTATAACAGCACGATCATTGGTATCCTATTCGCAGGTGTTACAAATAACAAGACAGTATTACCTATATAGAAACTAAGCGCAAATATTTCATTAACAGTAGATGTATAGGTATTCTAGTTATATTCTACATAGTAAATATCACCAAGGAATTGTGCTACATGTCGTAAATCTTCGCTATTTGCGGTCTAAAACCTATTTAGTGCTTACACCTCACCCTCGGTGTGTGGCCTAGACGCTGGCTCGGTTTTTGTTCCTATATTTATAAGCTACACTAATAATCCATCTTAATTAGGTCTTCGTTGCACCAAAAAATGCGTACGCGGGGGGGCTCAAACGAAATTGGCTATTAAAACTGGCCAAAAAATAATGGTCCGCATGTCCAACGGATATCGTAGCGTTTTAGAGGTCAACTTACATCGGACGTGTAATACGTAAGTCGGCGACGTGGGTGGTCGGCCATTTTTATTTAACCGTCAAAAGGTCATTCGCCCGGTCGATTACTGCGGTGTCGTCACACCTATGTTAAAGGTTTTTTTCTTTGGTCGCTTTACAGTTGGTTTACATCTTGTTATTAATATTACATATTTTTTTTATTCTCTATTTACCGAGACAACAGAGATTGTTGTGTTTTTGTAACGGTAGGATTGTCGTGTAAATATTTGTCGGGTGATGAACACATGTTTGTTATATAATACACTATTATAGACAACGCCGCATTGTGCTGGCCGAAGTACCACCTCGGCTTCCATGTCGGTCGCCGAACAATAGTGTGCAGACATTACTGTGTTCCGGTTTGAAGGGAGTTGTAGCTAGTGAAATTACTGAGGTAATGAGAATTAAAATCCTATATCTCAAGGCGATGAGCGCAATATGGTGAAATGTATAACATCCTAACTAGCGAGACGTTATGAGTGGGCGTATCATTTACCATTTCCGAACGTTCTGCTCATCTCGCCGCTTCATGAAATTAAAAAAAAATATTTACCACTCAAGACGATGAGCTCAATGTGATACAGTGTATATCATCATAATTAGCGACACGTTATTATGAGTGGGCATATCACTTACCACTTCTGAACATTTAGCTCGTCTTCTCGCCTCGTCGAAAGAAACTTATATCGCCTTGTGGATTTCGTGATAAGACAAGAAAGGGTGCCAATATACAAATGCATGATTACACGTGACGCAATAACACGCAATAAAGGGTGTCAGGAGTGCCCTCGATTGAGTGTAAAAAAAAATCGCAACTTACAACGCCACTCTCACTCAGGAATTTCGGAGCTACCCTCCGTTTTATAGACGGTTTACATGCAGGCTGCGAGCTATGAAGCCGTTCGATTGGAGTCACCAATTTAATTGTTGGTAACACTAAAACTACATTATTTCATAGTTGGTTTAGGTTTAGAAAGAAACATCAGTAACATATGCTACAGCTGTCCAGCATAACTATTATTCGAGAAAGACTTATGAGTTGGAAATAACATATTACATTAAAACGCGATGCGGTACTATGCGGTGGTGTGAGGATTTCCGCACAACAACTCACGGGAGCCAAGCCAACCTCACCTGCTCGTGGTGTACCATGCTAATCAACAAACAACCCGCATTAGGCCAGCGTGTTGGGAAAAAGCCCAAATCCCCGCCTCTGAACTTCTACAAGCGATTGCAGGTCGCAGGAAGCCGCTGAATGCGCGCAGCGCCGGACTGATTGATGTGGTGGACGTCTAGTGGCTGATGATGATGACGATGCTGTTTAAATATCCTAACTTGAAGCATACTATTGTGAACAGGACTATTATTTACCATTACATAAATGTCGTCATAGGATCTGGCTTGTCAAAGAAAGGTCACTAGTTCGATTCCGGGGACAAATAATCGATATACTTTACTCCTGGCCTCATAATAAATTACCATCATTTGAATTTAAGTTCAAGTATTATCCCAATTTAGTAAAAAAAAAAAAATTGTTTTGGATTATGAATTACTTTCTTTTTTATTCTATTAATCGTCGAGCTCACGTGATGATAAGTGATACGCCCGTCCATAACCACCACTAGTTATGAAGGTATACAAAGTACTACATTGCGCCTGTTTCTTAGACAAAATATATTTAATACTCATTACCCCAGTAATTAGACTCGGTGCTGCGGTACATACCACTAATAATCAATAAAAAAAATTCTGGATCATGTTTACTATATTATAATATAACGGAAATAATTTAGAATATAATTATTTTTTGGTGTTCACATATAAGCTACGCTTTATTGGCAAGTATGCGGAATACGCGCAGCGACGACTCACCAAATTAAACGTTTTTTTTTTCTTTCCCACTCGCGCAGCGTCACCCTTGGCAATCGATTGGCAATGCTCTTGGAATTGAAACTGCGATACAATTATAACATATATATATATATATACATATATATAGTAGTTAATATAACTACTTCTCCTTACAGTATTGACAGTAGGTCTCTGTTGCCGAAGACCGTCTAGGTACCACCGCAGCGCCTGAAGCCGACACACAGTACTGTGCTAACATTACTGTGTTCCGGTTTGAGAGGCGCTGTAGCTAGTGCAATTACTGGGGTAACGAGATACGTGTTATGTCTCGGGCGACGATAGCGATGCGGTGCAGTGATAACATCCTATCTAACGCCACGTTGTTATAAGCGGGCGTATAACTTACTACCAGGTGAACGTCCCGCTCGTATCGTCGCTTTAATTGTATAATAAAAAAACTTTTCGAAATAATTTAAAAAAAAATCTTCAATATATAAAAATTATGTCACGATTTCTAAGTATTTAATATAAACACTAGGTTAAAAATGTTAGGCCTCATTTAATATAGATAAAACTTAATTATTATGAAATGAATGCCTGTATCCGAAGATCGAGGATGTGGCTTTCCTTGGGTTCCTCTCATTAGGTATATTTAAGCTTATAAATAAATGGTCCATTTAATATTTTTTTTCATTCAACCCTGAAAAGAGGAAAGCGGGACTTTCACCTGATGTTAAGTAATACGCCTGCTCATACACTGAGCTACTTAGGATGACATCCGCAGCACCACTGGGCTCATCTCTTTGAGGCATATGTTATGTCTCATTACCCAAATAATTTCACTAGCTACACCGCCTTTCAAGCCGGATAACGTAAAGCTTGTACACTACCGTTTTTCGGCTCCTGGTCACCGGCAACAAAGACTTATCATCAGTATAAACTATTTTTAAAACAGTGTTGACATATTTGAAAATGCAAAGATGTTAAATTCCTGATGTCTCGAGCAACCCCTTCGGATCCGAATACACAGACATTCGGGGGGGAGAAGCTGGAAGAATTTTATTAGAATTTTTGCGGCGGCATCGCGAATCGGGAATTCGGGTTCGGCTCCCGGCGAAGATGTTTAATTTAGTTGCGTTTGTGTGCGTTTTTTTTTTATCAGCCTTTAAGTTTAAATCGAGGGGCCGTAAGGGGTGGAGAGACTTGACGCATTCCCGACGTGGATTAGTTTACAAGTGCCCTTCGCCTCGAGTTCATGTAAAAGTATACCGTAAGGGTTCACTCAATAATGTCGTAACCTCCTCTATCACCATTCTAGTGGCATGGCGGGAAAATTAAAAAAAAAACAGTTAATTTTTATATTTGTTTTATTAATGTTTTTCTGTAAATTACCACATCTACATACTTTTTAAATGTTGACAATATCCTTAAGAAACGTACGTAACTGAAATGATAAAAAAAAATCGCTTTATTTTTCACATATATATTCTATTTAGTACATTATATATAACCTCTTTACTAATACTGCTGTTTAAAACAAAAGAAAAAAATTCCCGCGTAATTATTTTTTTTTTTTTCAATTAAGCGGCTATACCAACGGAGCATTCACCTGATGGTAAGTGATACCCATAACAAGGCGATAATTATTATACACTGCACCACATTACGCTCGTCGCCTGAGACATAAGATGTTGAATTTCATTACCCCAGTAAACACTAGCCACAGCGCCCTTTAAACCGGAATACAGTAATGTTTGCACAGTACTGTCTGTTGGCTGCTGTAAGCGCTGCGGTGTTACCTACACCATCTCCGGCAAGAGACCCACCACCAGCGTCTGATCTATCAAATTCCGTTTTTTTTTTTTTTAACAAACGGCACCGGCACGTGTCTCGAGGATACTGTCAATCGAGTTTTCTACTAATACTGCTACATTGCACAATAAATAACTTAACTATTTATAATTATTTAGTTAATTTTTAATAATAATAATAATAATAATAATAAAAAACCAGTTAACTGTATATTTACACGGTGTAAGTTACTATACAAATCGAGTGGGACGCGATAACAGCTAAATTGGATTCAACAAATCGCTTAACTAACATCTAGTGATGTAACGAATACAACCTTTTTTTTATTTCAGATTTTTTTTTATATTAACCGACAAAATAGTTCACGTATTTTAAAGTGATCCTCCTTTTTATAACATGACACATGAAGGATGTATCCGTCGCAATGAATAACAAGATATTGTCTAGTTACTTTAACTTCACTAGCTGTAGCGCATTTCAAACCGGAACACATTACTCAACACCGTTTGATGGATGAAATCGGAGCTGTGGTGATACTTAGCGGTGGAACATATCAATGCTGTTCCAATGATGATGGTATACTGTGGCTCTGTAGCGACGAGACGATCAGGAGTTCACTTGATGGTAAGTGATAGTGGATGCGAGAGGCTGAGGATCGTATTTAGTGGAAGACATAGGAGAATACCTCTCCAGCAGTGTATAAGCATAGGCTGATAATGATGATGATAAAGTGATAGGTCCGCCCATAACAACGTGGTGCTAGCTTGGATAGTAAACACTGCACCACATTGTGCACATAACTTCGACATAATATTTTTTTTATATATATATATATATATATGTGTGTACATTATATATAACCTCTTTACTAATACTGCTTTTTAAAACAGAAGAAAAAAATTCCCGCGTAATTTTTTTTTTTTCAATTAAGCGGCTATACCAACGGAGCATTCACCTGATGTTAAGTGAATCGCCCGCTCATAACAAATTGGTGTTAATTATACACTGCTGTAATGAGTCTCACTTGTCTCGTTACCCCAGTAATGATATTAACTACAGCGCCCTTTAAACCGGAACACATTAACGTGTACACAGTACTGTTTAGTGGCAGACAAAGACCTTGCGGTAGTACCTACTTAAACGTTCTCTGGCAAGAGAGACCTACCACCAGTAACAGATGTTCACAACGAAATTCTTTAAAAAAAAAACTTTATATAATCTGTGGCAAACTTGAGAACGAAATCGATTATTGATAAAGGCGCAAATATTCTCGAATATATTCGTTACATCACTATTAAACTTCAAAGTAGCTATACGTGAGTGGATAATGGCGGGGGTCCTATTAAATAGTTACATCGTCCCTAACATCTATTCCGTTATTTCGTTGTTGTAGCACAACGTTAGATACAGGACAATTGCTGCGAATCAGACTGTGCTAGTAGCAGGACACACAGGACGTGTACGGACCACACCAGCTCCTGTCCCTGCTGCCACACAGCACTGTGCAAACATTACTTTGTTCCTTTTTAAAAGGAGCTGTATCTATTGAAATTACTGCGGCAACGAGATTAAGCAGAATGTCTTAAGAGCACAATCTGATGCAGTGTGTATCATCCTAACTAATGCCACATTATTATAAACAGGTTTAGTAATTAGGTGATAATTCTGGTCAAATATGAATCGCTTGCTAACGTGTTCACAACATGACCCCTCTATTGCAGACATCGGCAACCTTTTCTGACCGAAGCACAGAGTCAATAATTTTTTTTTTTATTCTAAAGTTTGTAATCATCGTAGGGAACCCACAGTCGTATGTTGCCGACCCCTGCTCTACCATCAGACGGTGCACACAAAAATTGTCTACAAACATTTACAACATCGCATTAATATATCGAAATCGATCGTGATAAGTTATAAATCGGAATCGCTTAGATTATATATACACACAAAGTTAGCGATCAATATTCATGATTCTCGTTCGGAGTCAAGTGGGGAAAAAAAAAAATAAATAAAACGAACAGCAATCGCGCCATCGCGTCGCGTTGATTTCGTTGCACCGTGGAGCGTATTCACCGGCGCGACATTATACGCTTTATGAATATCCGAACACGGCGCCTTTTTAAAATCCCGCCGCCATAACGTTAAACAAAAGGAAAATTTTCATTTCGCAATCCGTGTGTGACAAGAACTAAAACTTGTTCTGATTGGTCGGCCGCATTTTGATTACTAAGCGCCTGCGTTCCGAGAAGTACCATTTGAATTTGGAACATTAAAAATTTTGACAAGCATTTCTTTTTCAAAGCCAAAGGCTTTTAAACGGCTTCTGCCAAGTCTTCGATTTATTTTTAATATCAAAAACACAATTAACAACGATTTAACTTTATTTTTAATAATGCGTTATTTTTTTTTAAAACTAAAAATGTAAATATTTAGATGTTAATACAAAAAAAAAAATATGATCGCAAATGATGGATATCTATCAGCTGTTGATTAGTTTATTATTAGTTCATAGAGAATATTCAGCAAAAAAAAAAATTACTTGTAGATTATTAACTGAATTTGTTTGCCTTTAAAAGTTTTCCCAAACTATTATAAATATTTTTAATCATACAGATAAGAAATGCAGATATTTCAACAATTTTTTTTTTAAATTCTAATAAATGAAATGCAATTTAATTATTTTCATCAGATATATAAATAGTTTTATATGTCGACACGCGGATGTTTTGTTTGATATACTCTGTGGCAAGTTTAAACATATAATTCCTTCTTTGTATTTACTTATTGTATTTGAAAGCAAAGCCGTTGACAGCGGGGGGCCGGAGCGAGGCTGCATAGCTGCACCTAAGTCGACATTCAGACATAGCCGAGTGGAAGATCGTGTCTGTTTGTCGTGAATGCTTACACTGCATTGCAAATGCTGACATTTTCCATAGTTGAATGATAAATACATAAAAATTAATATAAATATTATAGGTGACTACTTGTTTTAATTTCTGTTGCCTCATATTTTAGCTATAGAAACATTACTGTGTTTTGTTTTGAAGGTTTTTGTAGTTGTTGAAATTTAAGAGTATATATTACACAAAAGAATAAAAATATTTTTATTGATATTAAACAAGAAAACAAAAAGAAACTAATAAAATATTAAATTATTGCAACGCGGGTCGTTCAACACGGAGGCCGTTCAGCATGACATACATCATCTTCATCTTTTGTCTTATGCTTACTAGGACATTGTTATGGACATCTATATGATTGTTTTTTATTCAAGTAAGCAACGAACTATACCAGATGTTTATCTGATGGTAAATGTTACGCCAACGTGGCGCTAGTTAGGATGACATACACAGCATCGATTTTACTTGTCGCTTGCGTATACAATGTTAAATATCGTTATCGCAGTAATTACCCCAACTGCAGCACCTTACAATCCGGAACACAGTAATCTTTGTCCACTACTGTTGGCAGCAATAAGAGCAGCGGTGGTACCTACATACATGGTCTTCGGCAACAGAGACCTACTACCAGATAAACGTCCTGCCCATGTTTTCTATTAGATGATGACGTGATGAGAGTCTACAAAGAAATACAGATTAGTTTTTTCCAGCTTACTAATGTTTGTGAAAGACCTAAGGTCATTGCTTAGTACTATCCGAAGCTCTTTGTGAAACGTCTGCATACTTGCGATTGTTATTATTAAAAATGTTATTTAAATTAGCTCCCCTGTTATACCTTATAACGGATTTCCTTTTATTTGTTTCTATGGATATTAATTTTTTATAAATGCAGGATAACGTTATAACTATATATATACAATTACAAATGATAGAACATTATTTCAACTGAAACACTAAGCTTCAGTGTTTTATCTAAAGTAAATTAAAGTATCTGTTTTGATATCCGTTAATACTTAATGTTGCCAACTTTAATTGCAATTGAAATGCGGATCTAGATTTTTTTTTACGATCATAATAATATTTCTTTTAACATAGTATTATTACATTGGTTTGTTATATAAGCGTGATTTTAAGTGTATAGTAAGTATTTGTTATTCTTGTACATTGTGTTAACTTTTCATTCTTGCATCTCTTATTGCCAGGGTTAAAAAATCGACTATTTATTTGAATCACAATTAAAAATCTCACGAAAGTTTCACATAAAACTATATCGAATGATAATTGAAAATTTATTATAAATATTTGTATGAACGGAAATGTTATTATAAAAAGGTCTGATACCCTCCATTGCCTTTTTCATTGTCAATACAGAAAACAAAGTTTTTGGATATAACTACTCAAATTGTGTATTAAACTTTACAAATTTTTCTTTTTATATGCCGTTACTATGCTTGCGTTCAATAATAATACGATTTTAAATATAAAAGTTATTAGAAGTGATTCCATTGCAGGAGTAGAAGCCATGTCCAATTGTTCGGACGGAAGCCAATTCCAAATTTATTTTATCTTCTTTACTATTTATATGTTTAAGATAACAGGATATCGCTTTATATGAGTACGTAGTATTATTTCTATCAACAACAGGTTAATACTTGTTCTTAATTTTACGTGATATCAAGTAACAACGAGACTATGGATGGTGAAGCGCGCTAGGACAGTATACTCCAGTTCTGATATGTACTGCTGGAACAAAGCGAAGATATTCTGACGGCGTATTTACAATTTGAAGTTGAGTACTTAGCCAGTATTGGAAACAACTACATCAACTAAAAAAAGTTAGCTCGGATTGAATGTTTGATTCGTATTTGAACTTCCGTCTTTGTTACAAGCTGTTATTATTGATAGCGTAATTAAGCAGTTGAGCTGTCATTCGAAAATTTACAAACTAAACTCACGAGTATGTTACGTACGAAAAAACAAGAATATCACTTTCAGCTTTCAAATTGTTGTAAGTAAACAGCATAAAAAAAAAAATTGTTGCCGTTTGCATTATTCAACAGATGCAGCCGCGGTCAATGATTCGCGTGATAGTAAACAATATATCGCAGCAACGGATAATCTCACATACGAAACATGTCAGTTTACAAAATTGTTTCTATTACGAAATAGTTCACTTCGAATAAATACACTGCGTTTGCTTTTTGCTTTAAACATTTCACGCAATCGCAGTTTAGTGCGAGTGGAAATCTTTCTAGCCTTGTTATTATCTGTCAAGTGTCATTGAAATCAAGATGGCGGACGCGATTATTCGCATTGATCGCAAATAAATATACATTAAGAATGAATAAATAATAGTAAATTGTGTTTTAATATCTAAATTAGAATTGGATTAAATTAGTATAATTGTGATCGTTAAATAGTGGTTTTATCCGACTTATACTGTTGTATCATCATCATCAAGCCGATTGACCTTTGCCGCTGGACATAGGCCTTCTTTAAAACAAATATCTATATTAAATATTTCACAGATAATAAATCGTTTATTCCGTTTTTAGTCTATGACTTGTTAAAAAATAATAATATAAAATTGTTGTCTATGGTAAGTATTAATAAATATATTTTTTTTTTAATTTCATTGAAGATTTCTCTCAATATTCGCAGTTTATGTTTATGTTGAATGTTTTAACGCCGACCAATCAATAGAACATTTTGACGTTTCGGAAAATGTTTGCAAATCAATTAAAGTTATTAACTTGTTATAATAGTACACTATTACATCATCGACATAATTACAACGAGTGATAGTCTTCGTTATTCACGATAAACCCATTTCAGCAGTCCCCTCGAACACTATTATTAAGACACTTTAATGCCGGCTCTGCTGTTCCCTTTCGCGCGCTTTCATCTCCAACTCCTCTTCTTCTTTTGTCAGAGGGACGGTGCTGTGGTTGTATAAACCCTGCGCCATCAGCTGCAGAGCGAGAGGGTTCCGCTGTCCAGATGCCTTCTTAATTTTGGCTCGTTTATTCTGGAACCAGATCTTGATCTGCGCCTCCGCCAGGCCCAGCTCGGCGGCCAGGGCCTGACGTCGTCTCTCCGTCAGGTAGCGGTTCTCGGCGAACTCATGCTGTGGACAAATATTCGATTAGAAGTTCAGGTTTTCCGAATTCTTCTTTAAGTTCCCTTTGAGGTCATGAAGTAGTTGATAAGGTTTTAAATGAGATGAAAGGTGTCTCGTCGTAACATCGTATAAAAGTCGAACATAATATTGTACATCATCAGGCTCACCTTTAATCTGGCAAGTTGGGGTCCCGAGAAAGCGGTCCGGGGTCTCTTCTCATCAGTGGTCGCCCCATCCCCCGGTGGTTTCTTCGGTCGTCTAGTGCGCGGACCTGAACATAGAAGTCACAGTGTATAGATCTTTATAAATTGATGGGAAACTAATGCAAGTAACATTTGCACTAAACTCCTCGCATTAAGCGATTAGCTACAATCTCCTTCAAATCTGGTGGTAGGGTCTCTGTTGCCGGACACCGTCTAGCTCACAGCAGCTCATACTTCTGCCGACAATCAATACTGTTTCAATGTTACCGTGATCCGGTTTGAAGGACGCTGTAACTAGAGAACGACGAGCTCAATGTGGTGCAGTGTATATCATCCTAACTAGCGCCACATTGTTATAAGAGTATACACTTATTATCAGGTGAAAGTGTAGCTCGTCTTGTCACTTTGTTGTATATAAAAAAAAACAAAATGCAGTCATATAGAATATATTATTCTTCATGTATCCATTCCTTATATATATATATAAATATTTTTGCCTATATATGTATTTATTTATCGCGCTCACCTGATAATAAGTGATACGTCTGCTTATAACAACGTGGTGCTAGTTAAGATGATATACACTAGTGTAGTGTCGCTATACATTGTCATCGCTTCGGCATATTGTCTCGTTTGCCAAGTAATGACACTAGCTACAGCGCCCTTCGAACCGGAACACGGTAACGTTAGCACACTGGTGTTAGACGGCGGAAGTAGGACCTGCGGTGGTACCTAAACGGCCGACAGCAACAGAGACCTACCGCCGGTGTAGTTATTATTTTTTCTTCATGATCATCATCAGCCGATAGATGTCCACTGCTGGACATAGGCCTCCCCCAAAGATCGCATACAGTCAGAACAGTCTCCCGTACCGCTGGGTAATAAGGGCTGTCGTATGTAGAGGTTCATATGGAGGGGGTTTGTGCCATTTCCCAACAGGCTGGCCCAATGCGGATTGGTGGGAGCCAGAGCCTCGTTTGTTGATCAGCAGGGTGCACCACGAGCAGGTGAGGTTGGCTTGGGTCCCGTGAGTTGTGAAGGGATCCTTACACCCCTTTTTTTATATTAATTTTGTGGTATTTGTTTAAAACTGTGGTAACGATAATTAACATATTTAGTCTTATAGCGATGAGTTTTATGATGCAGCATCTCAACTGGCGTTAAATTATGTACACGCGTATCACTCATTATCACGTGAACGTTGTGTTCCTCTCCCCCACATAGCACGCGGTAAGTTTTAACGCCGCTGTTTTTGTTTTGTATAAATATGAAGATGATTGTGTGACCGCGGAGGATACTCGCAAAGACGCCGCGTGGACTTCAATGTATAAATAATTGATGAAGGAATTAGTTTTTTATGAACCACCAGCGAACGGTAGCCGGCGGACTCCTGCTGTTTGTGAACCTGATTGCGAACATCAAAAGGAGATGTATCAAAATGCAACTTTACACCGATGAGATACAGTTGCATTTGCAGCAGCGATGAGTTTTATTTGTTTGGCCACTTATGTCTTTAATATTTAATACTGTGGTTTTTTTTTTGTTCGCGAAAAATTCTCGCAATGTATACTTATGAGTACATATTTTTTTTATGTTAGAACGCATAGTGAACAAGTCTAGATATACAAGGCTAGTCCTTTATTGTGTACTAGCTAAAACTCACGTAATCCCTTTCGAGGGTATTTCGTAAAATTTGTTCTCAGCTAAGTTATACTAGTTAAAGAAATTATTTGTACCAAATTTCAAATTCAGGGATATCGTGATGAGTCTTTATTTAATGTAATTAAGCGACGAGATGAGCGAGACGTTCACCTGATGGTAAGTGATACGCCCGCCCATAAAAAAGTGAACCTAGTAAACATGATATTCGCAGCACCACATTGCGCTCGTCTCCTGCGTCAGGTTCTTACATATGAAATTGGCGTTTTGTACGGGAGGAATATAAAGTCAATTATTATTGTTAATTTTTTAAATTAATCAAAGTATGCACCGTTGTTATCTATGCACTTTTATCATCTCATAGGTAGTTCATTAAATCCTTTACTAAAAATACCATGGGGACGAGAATCAATAAACTCTTTGAAGGCGGTTTGGACTGCCGCATCGGAGTCGAATTCGTTTCCTTGTAAGTTGTCCAAATTCCGTAAAAAATGGTAATCTGTTGGGACAAGGTCCGGGGAGTACGGTGGATGTCGCAGACATTCCAATTGTAGCTCATCTAACTTAGTGCTTGTTTGTTGTGCAGTGTGTGGTGTTGCGTTGTCGTGAAGCAGCAGTGGCCTAGAGCGATTGACCAATCTCGGTTGTTTAGCAGCTAGTTCTTCCTTCATGGTCTGCAGTTGATGACAATAGTTATCTGCCGTAATCGTTTAGCTCGATTTTAAAAAGCTATAGTGAACGACACCGGCGCTAGTCCACCAAATACTCGCAAGTAAATTTTCGTTTAGGGCAGGATTTGGCTGGGTCTCCAGTGTTCCGCCATTGCGACGAGCGCTTCCGATTATCGTACAGTACTCACTCTTCATCACAAGTAATGATTCGACTTAAAATCCCTACATCATTGTGTCGGCTGAGCAAAGTAACACAGCAGCAGCAGTCGACGCGTGTTTACAAGTTCGATTCCCTCAATCCATGAGGTGCCCATCGTTCAAGTTTCTTTACTTTCCCGATTTGCTTCAAGTGGATTAACACACTTTTGTCACTTCCCCCGAAGCCTGCAGCTATCTCTGACATGTTTTGTAACGGATTCGCTTCCACAATAGCCTTTAATTCTTTATTTTCCACTTTGGTCTCCGGCCGTCCACGGGGTTGGTTCTGAAGGTCGAAATTTCCAGAACGAAAACATTGAAACCAAAAACGTACCGTGCTTTTTTTTGCAACACATCCTGTTCATCAGCCGTACACGTCGTTAATTCTTCGAGCTGTTCCTGCAGCACTGGTGCTGTTGCCACGGTAGAACTCGTACTCGTAAACATACCGATATTTCATGTTTCCCACTGTGCGGCAATAAGCGACGCCAAAGAAAAACAGTAATGAGAAACAAACAAATGAATGACTGTTTTCAATACCCAAATGTATCACTTAAATGAATTTATAAATTTGAATTTGGAATTCTTAACCAAAAAGGCGATATTTCGGATCAAAGTGGTCACTACGACAAAGCGCTAATTTCTTATGTAAGGATCTAATATGTTGAGCCTCGTTACAATAGTAATAACATTAGCTACAGCGCCCTTTAAACCGGAATACAGTAATGTTTGCACAGTTTTGTTTGGCTGCAGAAAATGATGCTGCGGTGATACCTACCTAGACGATCTCCGGCAACAGTAACCTATCACTAGTAAGGTCCTCATAAGTGAAAATCTCATGTATATATATATATAAAAATACAAATGATACTAAAGTAAAAATTACAAACTAAACACAAAATATAAGAAGAAATGATATAAATCTATTATTATTATATTAAATTAGAATAATGTTAAACACAAACACAGACACAGACACATAGAGATTACACAGGCGACAATAAAACTGCACACGTTCGAACACAAAAAGCGTGAACTCCTCCAAAAGCAGCACATTAAGCGTAAACTCCTCCGCACACAGAGCTGGGGAGGCGGTGGGCGAAGCGCGGTAAGCGTGAGCTCCTCTTCGGCGGTGTACCCAGGTCTAGCGGGCGATGCAATATCTTAACCAATTCATGCGAGGCCGCAGTGGAATTTAAAATTGGTCAAAATATTGCACCGACCGCCTGACGGGTCGCGTGTCTGCGGACAAAATGGCGGCCGCACCTGCAAAACAAAATGGCGGCCGTGTTTCGCGCACGGCGAAAGCATCACATAAAGTTCACACAGATTTTGTAACACAAACATGCGGTTAAAGGCAAACAAAACAATTTCTATATGATTCACTATTTTTTTTTTACTACAAAGCGACAAGACGGGCCGTTCACCTGATGGTAAGTGATACGCCCGCCCATAACAACGTGGCGGTGGGTAGGATGTTATAAACCGCATCATAAAGTGCTCGTCGTCTTGAGAGATGAAATGTTAAGGTTTGTTACTGCAGTAATTGGTGGTTTCAGTTGCCTGACACCGTCTAGGTAGGTACCACCAGTAGTGTGCATACATTACTGTCTTCCGGATTAATGGGGGGTCGTAGCTAGTGAAATTACTGTAGTAACGAGATTTATCATCGTATGTCCCAAGGCAACGACTGCAATATGGCATATGTGATCCTAGCGCCACTTTGGGGTGTTTTATCACTTACCAACAGATCAGAATCGCGATCGTCTCGTCGCATTGTTGGACTAAAAAATACACTAATTACAGCGTCTTTCAAACCGGAACATAGTAATGTTTGCATATCGCTATCTAATAGTAGTTGCGGTAGTACCAGAGACCTACGACGATTAAGTAGTATTAGTGCAGTGTATATCATAGTAACTATAAGAAGCTCCTCTTGTCGTCCGTCTTGTTTATAGATTTCATACTGCTGCCAGTAATACTTTACTAGAAGTGAGTAAGGTCGGGCTTGTTTAGTAACAAAGGCAGAGTAGTGTGCGTGTTTTTTATGTTTTCTGGCTGTCACTCGTGTACACATTTAATATAAACACACTGTCAAGTTGGGAACGATCTTAATTAAACAGCGGAGTGGGTCGGTCGCCTTGTGCGCGGAGATGTCGGCAGATTGCGCAGATTTATTTATCCGGAACGCAGCGCCTCGGCCACAGCGCAGCGAGCGCAGCCTCGCATGTTGCTCTCATCGAATTAATTAATAATTATCTGATATTAAGTATGTTGTAACTGGTGTAATGAGATCAATTATTTTATACGTCTGCGCGTGTACAATGCGGTGGTGTGTTTATCATCTTAACTAACACCACGTTGTCATGGGCAACGAGTACAATTCGTTGTAGTGTATATCATTCTAACAAGCACCGCGTAATCAACTTACTTTTTTGGTTTCGTGATGGAAATCTTCAAATGAAACCCTGCTTGTGGGGGAAGTCAGGGTTATGTGAGATTCTTACTCACTAAAACCCCCCTCAGTGGTCTGCGTCAGTGCATTCGGAGAGGCTCCGGGATCTCTTGTAGAACACACCGGTGCTCCTCTACACTTTGTGTTAACACGTTTCTGACGAGGAGCCTTACCTTCCCAAGACCCATCGGTGAGTCTTGCGCTGTCCCACGCAAGTTCACTTGTTAAGTGATAAGGGCCCCCACCCTCAAGGCCCGCGAAACACCTAGACCCTTATAGTCTTCTACGACAGGCAGGATTTACCATAGTCCTATTCTCACCAGCCCGAAACTACAGGACTGTGTCATCTCACTTACCATCAAGTGAACGTTTCCCTCGTATCGCCGAATAAAGATAATCATCTAACAAACGGATTGTACTAGAGAATTTTTGATTAACATTATTATGTATTAAAATTAAAAATAATAAAACATCGTATTGCAGTGTATCATCATCCCAATCGTGGGATGTCCCCCGCGGGACATAGTTCGTCTTCTGCTGGACGTTCACCTCAAGGCAAGTAATACACCCGTCCATAACAAACACTGCTTAAGATGATACACACAGCAACAAATTGTGCTTTTCGGGTTGTACTCATTACTCCGGTAATTTCAATAGTAACAGCGCCGTTCAATACACACGGTAAGATCTGCACACTACTGTTTATCGTCAGTAATGTTTGATATTAAATTTTCTATATATAATATTGTCGTACGGAACCACTGCGCCGTTGTACTGTGGCTCGCGGTAGCAGTCGTGTATCGTGAGTCGTGTACAAATCCGGCTTTAGGGGTGTAGCTCTCGTATAAGCACGTCGTTGTAGCCGTAGCTTAAGTTGACTACCCCCCGCAAATTCATTTCGACCTTTCAAAGTAAATAACTTTAAAAGGCGAAGGAAAGAGTTTAAAAAAAAAACATCAACTTATTAAGCAGTTAACAAGTTATTGAAAGGCCTGTATTACTACTGTATAGTAAGACCGCAGTTCCCATTACTGCCGACAAACAGTAGTGTGTTCCGGTTTGAAGGGCGTTGTAGGTAGCAAACAACAAACCGGGCGAGACATTCCTTTGGTAAGTGATACACCTGCTTATAACAACGTGGCGCTAGTTAGGATGTTATACACTGCACTCATTAAAGATGTTTCGTTACTCCATTTATTTTACTAGCTACAGCGCCTTTGAAACCGGAACACAGTAATGTTTGTATACTACAGTTTGATAGGAATAGCTGCGGTGGTACATAGACCGTCCCCGGAGTCAGACGTCAATCACTAGAAAAAAAGTGGCGTAGTGTATAATGTACTAACCAGCGTCACGTTGTTATAATAAGTCGTATCACCTACCGTCAAATGTACCGTCCCGTTCGTCGCGTCGAATAAAAAAATTAAAAACGAAATTGACCCTTCAAACCGGACAACAGTAATATTTGCATACTACTGTTTGCGTGGTACTTAGACGGTCTCCATAGAGACGTACTATCGATAAAGACAAAGTCGAAAGTGTTCAGCCTATGTCAGATTCGTTAGTGTTACATTTAAAAAAAAAAAAACGCAATAAACGACACAAGACGACATAAAACCGGAAAGAATTATACGTAATTAATAGAAAAAAATTAATAATAACCAATTATGGCGTCGTCGGTAAACGTTGAAGGCTTTTAATTATAAATTGTAATTATAGAAATATTTATTTGTATGTAGACTTAAACAAAGATAAGGCATGCTACTAGTGAACAACATACACATGCACGCGCATGCGCACACGCATTCACGCAGACGCACACACACGTATGTACCTATACATACATAAAGCATCGTATACAAAATTCTCTTTAACACGTTCAGTGCTTTATGAGATATAAATGATCTCATACGAGCCTTTAAATTAGAGACGGTAACTTATTTGTACACGTCCGCCAGAGACAAACTCATACTTCCTGCATTCAATTGGATTCGATAGTTAAGTAGAAATATTGGAGGTCGTTTAGGCCCCAAACGCAATGCGATTAGGGATGGATAAGATCTCTAATAGGTCTCCACGTACTGGCTGTCGAATCTCTGAAAACAAAGTCGCGAAAATTGGAGATCGTTTAGGTCCCAAACGCATTGCCGTTAAGGACGGGTAAGAGATCTAATAGGTCTCCATGTACTGGCTGTCAGACATAAAAACAAGGTCACAAAAACAAAGGCTTCACAGCGAACGTGTAAAAGGAATTTAGCTAATCATCCATTAACAAAATGGCGGATGGAAGGCACCTGATTGTATTTCATATTATCATGAGGCTTGTGATGATGATATCATCAGTACATTCCGTCCATTTGTTAACAGTTCAATCAATTCTAAATAATCATTAGCATCTGTACCATCCTCAAATCCTAAGAGTTTGTATGGTTTTTTTTTTAATTATGCGATGAGGCGAACTGGGCGTTCACCTGATGGTAAGTGATACGCTCGACCCTAACAACATGACGCTAGACAGGATGCTACGCACTACACTACATTGCGCTCTTCGCCTGAGACATGAGATTGTGAGTCCCATTACTCCAGTTATCACACTAGCTACAGCGCCCTTCAAACCGGAACACAGTAACATTTGCACAGTACTGATTGTCGGCTGCAATAAGCGCTTGGTACCTAGTCGGTCTGTAGAAATAAAGGCTTACCACCAGCTCTATGGAATGATTCAATCGATATATATAAATGCCTAGCTGTTCCCCGCCCGCTCTGCTGGCGGTAACACCCCTGCAACCCCTTTTGGGGGTAACATTTCGTAAAACATCATCTTAGCTGATCTATACACAGCAAAAAGAATATTACTACCAAATATCAAGGCTCCAGGCCTTACTGTTCCAGAGATATCGTGATAACTCTCTTCATAGGTTCCAATCTCTTATATATATATATATATGAGATATCCAAAGATTCTTTTGCTGATCACGAGATCTCCTATTACATGTAAACACTCAAAATTTGGTGAACATATTAATTCTAGAAGGTTTGTGTAAAAATTAAGCTCCTCATTAAGAGGAAGAGGAATCCTCATCAAGCGTAGTGGAGAATACTATTCGTAATCATAACCATTCGCTGTAATCTTAATATATAGCTTATATCACAATAACATTGAAAAGTATATACATATATACATACGTATGTGTACATATATATTTGTATATATGTATATATATGTGTAGGTATATAAAAGTAAATATATTGGTTTGTCTCACGTTGCTGCCGTGAGCCGCTCCCGTACTTACTTCGTCCTGCAACAAGAGAAAGAGAAAACATTAATAATCATTCATATAGAAAATCTATTTGTAGATCGCATTATGAACAACGCGTACACTTGGTTTTGCGTGATGCACGCCGACAGTTCACAGACGGACAGACATTTTTTTTTCACTGAGCTCATCAGCTACATTTCTAATGATTTTTTTTTTTTATACATTTAAGCGACGAGACGAGCGGTACGTTCACCTGGTGGTAAGTGATACTCCCGTCCATAACAAACGTGGCGCTAGTTAGGATGATATACACAGGACCACATTGTGCTCGTCGCTGTCAAACATAAGCTGTTGTGTCTCGTTACCCTAATAATATCACTAAGTACAGCGCCCTTTAAACCGGAACACAGTAATGTTCTCTCAGCACTGTTTGTCAGCAACAATAAGAGCTGCGGTGGACTGGTAAGAGACAGACAACGCTGGCGCTCTCGTGTGTCGGAAGCCAAGACTCACTTCGAGTCGCTGCACCAGAGGAGTAAGCAATAGCCGCTGCGGTGGTACCCAGACGGTCTCCGGGAAGACACCTACCACCAGCGAAGCTTCCTCTTCGCTTGAGTTATAAAAAATACGTATTTTGTAAGTTAATTCTCCACAGAAATATATTTGCGTTTTAAATGTCGCAAGTTTACGCGACAACCGCTGCGCCGCCGATTACAGAAGCCATCGACTTCTGTGATATATAAACCTGATGAGGGCGAGAACTCCGCCGCCGGCGGTGCGACGGACAAACAAACAGTCCGACGTCCGTCGGCCAGACAAGAGTTACGTAAAAAAAAAAAAAAAAATCTAACGAGCGAAGTAAACAAACAAGAAACGGATGAGGGGCGGTAGAAATTAACGCGTGTTCGAGTTTTTTTTTTTTTTTTATTCGAGTTTGTTTTAAGCGACGACGACGGCGACCACCCACCGTCACCAGCGAATAATTAAGACATTACTGCGTTGTTACACGACATCACCTGTTACCGAGTGGCGCGGCGGGACATTCCGTCGCTGATGCGGAACCCTTGCCTATTATTGGATGTGTTCGGGGGTGGTTCGCTGGTGACCACCGTCCGACATTACTTATACAGTTGAACGGATATAGCAATAATATTCACTTTTCACCACATTCACCCTGGTCTAATGCGGGTTGGTCGGAGCCAGAGTTTCATCTGTTGATTATCAGGGTGCACCATGAGCAGGTGAGGTTGACTTGGGTCCCGCGAGTTCTTGCGCGAGTACCCTCACACCTCATTTTTTATATTTATTACCCTTCATACTTAATATATTAAATTTGGGCTTCATATATTTTTTTTTTAAATAATAACACCGTGAACGGAAAACCATCTGTCATGGAGTGAGATCAGATCTCTCTACGTTTTCCCTTTGACCGTACCGCGTTTATGGTCACCGTATACCATAAAACATCCGAAGACCCTAAACAAACGTATAATAATGTTTCTTCCAAAATGGAGGGGGGCTTAAGTTATCATCATACTGATGACTTGACAAGTTAACCTACACAAGTTCTAATACACACGATGAAAGATACGAAGATTGACCTTTGACCTCACGCTCAAGGTTTTATAATTATGCTCTACTTAGTTTATCAGTTTTGGATGCAATTGGCAGACATAATGGCAATGAGCATCATTGAACAACCCTCGAAACGTTTAGACCATTTATAGTTATAATGTAACATGGTCAAAGAACAACAGCGCCCGTAGACACCATTTTTACACAACTAAAGGTTCAGGTGCACCATCCGGTATGGTGAGTAACACATCCGCCCCGCACCACATTGCGATCGTCGCCCGAAACGAGATGTCGCGTCTCGTTACCGCATAATTACATTACCTACGGCGCCCTTCAAACCGGAACACAGTAATATTTGCACACTTGTTCACACAAGTTGCCTTAGTGGATAAACGCTCCTGGACACTGATGAATTAAAGTAGTAGAAACAAAGAGAAGGCTTTTTTTTGCTATTAAACAATTTTATGTTGTATGCGATAAACAACTTAATCAATAATCGTATATATAATTCGAACGTAAAAATATTAATACAAGCAAGTTTATTCTTTATTACTATGTAATAAAGTCTATATTCGTTTGCGCGGAAACGCTATTCGACTGGGTATTTTATCAGTAAGCTGTAATAATAGGTCTCTTATTGGAGGCAAATGTCTTCATTACAGGACCACGCCGTGGTACAGGCGCGTTGGAACACCCAAATTACCACGGCTTTCAGTACTGAAACATTAGTGCTCACATTTTGAATGGTGACTGCTAAAATATGTTCATCTTAAATATAGATAATTTAGTTAGAGATTAGGTTTTTTTTTAACGAAAGGAGAAGGAAAATGTTTACAATATTTTGAGTGGTGGTAGATCTCTGTCCCCGGATATCGTCAGGACACTACCGCCGCTACAATTACTGTCGCTAGACAACAGTATGCGTACATTGCTTTACTCCGATTTGAAGGGCGCTACAGGTAGTGTAACGAGACTCAACATCTTGTCACAAAGCGTCGAGCGCAAGATAGTGCTGTTTATTCTAATTATAGCCACATTGTTATGGGCACGCGTATCACTTACCATCAGGTGAAGGTTCCGCTCGTCGCGTAGCTTCGTAGTAAAAAAAAATGAACGTGAGGAATGTGCCAAAAGTAGGAGTAAAATTTTAATAGGCACTTTTTAATTCAGTACAGCGGTACGATCAGTGGAGTTATTTCATTATTGATATGGAATTTGTACCGTGACATACGGACATAGAGTATGGCCAACATATTATTGTATAAACAAACAAATCGAAATGGCAATTAAATGAAACTAAAAAAATCTTCGACAGAAATTAAATGGTGGTATGTCTCCGTTACCACAGCAACCGGCAAATAATAGTGTGCAAATACTATTGCGTTCCGGTTTGAAGGGCGTTGTACTTAGTGTAAATACTGGGATAGTATCACTTAATGTCCCGTCTATTAAGGCGATTAGTATAATCCGGTGTAGTGTATATCATCTTAACTAGTATCTAAAGGTTAAAAATAAAGGCAGACAAACATATAGGTTTGGAAGTTATTCCATTCCTGTTTTTAAGGTCTTCATGGATGTGGAGTAGAAGAATACGCAATGTATTCTTCACGTATCCTCGCTACAGTAAGGAACGCGAGCATCTGACGGCAGCGATAGTCACCATTACAGTTGACAACATAGTGCAGACGATGCTGGAAAGTGATGAAGTATGGCATAATGTAAACAACCATGCTGTAGAAATAAGGACCGTATTAAGGCAAGACCAAAGAAAGAGCGGATAAGCCTAATTTCTAAAATCAAAGATTACTTGACTGCCCCCACTCCGCCCACCATAATACTCAACAGTGGTTCCGTGAAGACTCAAATAAGTCCCTTGGGGGATGTATTCATCTATATAACCGCAAACGCTATTCCGATGCCGTGTACATAAAAACATTATACCTCCAAAAAAAAAACTAAAACACTTATTTTTAAGTGTTGTGTCAAATAGCATTAATAGTTTTTCTTATTAAATATAAGTTGTCCAATGTTATCGGCCGCGTGTCGCCGCAGCGAAATCCGACCTCCACGGAACTCGAGTGAGTATGCTAATTCGCCGGCGGTGGTGTCGCGTAAATAACGTTATAACGACGTTAATCGCTTTATTATCTGTGGCCGGCCTTAATGAGCGGCCATGTTAGCTTTTTGACAGTTATATATTTTTATTGGACGAATCCATTGCACACTCAAATTTATGCCACTTTAATGATTTATTGTGAAATTTGTTCCTAGTAAATACAAAAGTAATATAGTATTATTTTTTTATTAAAAAAAAAATTACTTTAACCACAAAGCGTTTGTAGATAACAATTAAATAACTGTTTTACATATATGCGAATGTTATACATAAATTTTAATTTACTGGTGGTAGGTCTCTGTTGCCGGAGATCGTCTAGCAAGCTACCACAGCGCCTATTGCAGCCGACAAATAATACTGTGTTCCGGTTTGAAGAGCGTTGCAGCTAGTGTAACGAGAATGAACATCTTATGTCTCAGGCGACGAGCGCAATGTGGTGCAGTGTACATCATCGTAACTAGCGCCGTGTTATTATGGCACATAACTTACCATCAGATGAACGGTCCGCTCGCGCTGTCGCTTTGATAAAAAAATTACTATTATTTAAAGTAAACATTATTTACTTTATAGCAACACCGTTACACTAACGTTTTAATTTCATCATCAGCCGTTAGACGTCCACTGCTGGACATAGGCCTCCCTCAAAGATCTCCACATCGAAGAGTTCATTGAGAAGCGTTTATAATATATACTGTAAATTGATCGTGTTTTCTCTTGTTTACGTAAAATAATGAAGATATATATATATATATATAAAAGTCCAGCAGTTTATATACATGTATATATAGAGGCTTATGTCGAGCAGTGGACGTCTACCGGCTGATGGTGATATAAAAACGTTGAATTAATTACAAAAACTAGTTTTGTGTATATACTATATATGTACTGTGTTGAATATATAAAGTTTAAGGTTTACATTTTATAGTTCCATAATGGAGACCAACTCCTCCGCAATAGTACACCACACAGGCGTTCAGGGGTCCATAAACCATCACCGTGTTACCGCATAACCGCTGTTAAACGTTTTATATGAGCGCCGGCGCGCCCGCCGCCCGGGGTACGTTTTATGGGCAGTTTGTGGAAAACTTTTAAAATTTATTACAACTAATATTTATTCATAAAAGCGCCATTATATTTTATTGCTAACAAATAACAAATACGTCATACAATTGACAACTAACTGAAAGCAGATATATCAACAATCTAAACGACATCAACCTATCTATACTTACATCTATTATATACTCGATATCCAGAGAGTCGTTGAATCATCACGAGATCTCCGTCACTATTGGACGAAAACACTCAACATTTGGTAGAGATGTTCCTCTTGACGTTTAGGGGTCAGCTAAGATCGGATTATACAAAATTATTTCCATAAACGAAGTCGCCGGGGTATTACCGGCAGCAAAGCGGACGAGGAACCAGTACATGTATATGACATAACGAGAACCTAGTATTGTGTGTCTTCATAATATCCTTTCTCTGATCATCTAAATACTTCTACAATTATATCCAACATACAAACACCAAGAGGAAAGATAAAGATTATATTTGTATGTTGATGTATGAACGTTCAAAAAGTAACTGTTATATCTATATTTTATTCTAATATATTCGATAAAATACTAGGTATACATACTCGATCGCACGGAATTGAAGTCTGACAAATGCTTGGCATGCCGCGACCTCTTAATTAATATATAATTGGAATTTTATCTAGATCGTCTGATACACCTGGTGATTTAGCTGTTCCTTAGATCACCATTCGAGATGTGGCAGGTGGAACGATTTGATCTGGAGTCGGAAACTATTTGCATTATACTAAAGCGAGACGGCACTTGACGTACTATTTTTATACTTTACATACATGATGGTAACCGAATTTATATCAATGGTTAGTTTAATTAACAATTTTTTTTTTAACCGAATTAAATTTGAACTTTTGTGGTTAATGTAACCATGAAATAATCTTTTTACTGTTTTTACTACAAAGTATTTTCACCCGTTTCATAATTAAATGAGATCGCTCACCAGTCAATAAAATACCACCAAA
The DNA here is from genome assembly GCA_029030555.1 of Ornithoptera alexandrae. Lineage (NCBI taxonomy): Eukaryota > Metazoa > Arthropoda > Insecta > Lepidoptera > Papilionidae > Ornithoptera > Ornithoptera alexandrae. The sequence goes on along the minus strand of JARDVY010000018.1, from coordinate 1,735,304 downwards.
CCCCAGCCAGTAACGGAAGACTCAATCACCAGCGGGCGACGAAGACCTACAATCAGTCGGTAATGACCTACCACCAATTGGCTAAAGAGACCCAACATCAGCCAACAATAGGGACCTATCACCATTCAGCAATAACACTTCCACTACTAGTGAAATAATTATAAAATAACAGTATAGTAATTGTTATAAGTATGATAAGTGAATTTAAAGTATTCATTACTGTGGTAACGAGACTCGGCGTATAATGTGGAAAGGAGTGCAATGTGATGCAGTGTGTAACATTCTAACTGGCGCCACATTATTATGGGCAGGCTTATCACTTAACAGCAGGTGAAAGTTGCGCTCTTATTAATAAGAAATAATGTACTGAGGGTAAATGCTAAGCTATAAAAGGTCTAGACCTATAAGGGGAATTATTATTAAAAAAAAAAGTAACGTTGCGGTCATCTCGTTGGTTAATCGAAGAAAAAACAATTGTGACAGTTGTAACTGTTTGCACGTTGTTCTATAGCTGGTGTGGATGGGATTGGATGTAACAAAGTATTTAGGTCGTTGTGAGTGCGCAGGCGCGAGGATGTGCCGGGGCAGGGCTCCGGGCCCGCGGAGCAGCGCCGCGGCCGGCGCCTAATTCGACAAACAGATGTAGCGGGGCGCAGCGCCCGCGGGTGGTCGACCACCCAGCGCGGACCAGCGCGCACCAGCGCAGACCAGCGCGGACCAGCGCGCCCGTCGAGAGGTAACACTACTTTTTCTTTTTCTCTTTATTCCTACACATCGTCTAAGTACCAGCACAGCTCCTATTGCAGCCGACAAACATGTTCCGGTTTGAAGGGCACTGTAGTTAGTTTAATAACTGCGGTATCGAAACTTAAAATTAATCAGTAATATTAAACTTAATCAGTTAAAAAGAATAGCTGAGGTTCGAATTGGTTTTTTCAATCTGATCGCGAAGCTTCAGTTTGAAGAGAGCACCTCATGATGATGATGACTGAGACTTAACATCTTATCTCTCGTGCCGACCACAATGTGTTGCTGTGTATATAATTTTAACTAGCTTCTTCACCTTATAGTGCCTCTCCAACTAGTGAAGGTTGGCGATCAGCGTGGTACAGTCCTTTCTGTCTGGTTCGGCGGAACAATTCCGACGCCTCAGATATGTCAGTCCATTACCTGATATTCCTCAACCATGACTTTTTCCTTCTCACACGCAAGGATTCGATGAGTATATTACCATCAGATGAACGTCTCGTCCGTGTCGTTGCTTTATCCAAAAAAAAAATAGTATTGAAGTATGTTGATCCTTACGGAAAGTCTATGACCATCAATAGGCGTATAGGTAAAATACATGAATGGTGATGATGATGAAATAGAAGATATCGGCAACAAAAGAATTAAAGAGAACAGATATTAATGTCTACACTTGGGATTTTTACCCACTAAAATCCTCTCGATGGTCATCGTTAGTGTATTGTGGAAGGTCCGGGATCTCCTACGGAACGCTTCAGTGCTTAAAGCATATCTCAGGCAGCTCTGCAGCTCTCCTTGACACCTTCGCTTTGGTACGACAAGCACTAGATCACCTTATACTTCTCGTTCCCTGGGCTGGCTTAGTGGACAATAAAGGCCCCCGCTTTTAAAGCTCACGAACCTGAAAACCCTTTTAGTCGCCTTCTACGACAGGGCAAAGGCAACAGTGACTTACCACAATACACCATACCTACAATATTTTCTATATTATCACCATAGAAATCCGTATCGGAATAGGTCCAGTGTAAAAACGAAGAACTTATTAGTTAATATTATTATATTTATTTAAATTAAATTCGTCTCCAATCATTTCCTGTCCACGTATCGTACGCTCATGTCACCAAAACATTTCAAGCTTCACTGGCACTGATGCCACGGTGTTCTTGCTTACAGCGCATACAAACTTTGACTTTATCATTAATACACATAAAATCCAAATTTGTATGTCAACGCTGCACGCTATCACCAACACGTACGACAATCAAATAACGACTTTAACGCTATAACAATAGATTACATAATTTTTATGGCAGTGTATTAAAGGATTAACTTTGGAATTTTTTCGTTTGTGAGTTGTTAATTAAAATTCAATTCTATTGCTATACAGTTAGAGCATGTATTTGAATGTGACACTTTAAATCTATTTACAGTTTACCTCTGTGTGAAGTAATTGAGATGTCTTCCGTTTAAAGATATGCTCTTTTTGTCCGAGAGTTCGTGTATAGACGTGGGCACGGTATTAATGGTCATTTATGCTTATAGAACCCGGGCCAGGTTTCTATATTAGTCAAGGATTACGGGGCAGGAACGCGGTGGGAATTCGTTTTAGGATTGTACAAGGACATTTTAACATTTATGTCGATTTCATACAAATAATAATGAAGCAATAATAACGAAATGTCCTAGTTTAGATATTACAGGATGAACAGGCTAGACAAATGATACAGACAATTGCTGATGGTAGATCTACTGCCGGAGACCGTCTAGGTACCATCGCAGCTCCTATTGCAGCCGACAAACAGTTCTGTGAAAAAGTTACTGTGATCCGGATTGAAGGACGCTGTAGCTACTGAAATTATTAGAGTAATGACACTTGTACCTTGAAGCGACGTATGTACGACCAGTATGAGTGATATCATTTAGATGTGGAATTAAAAAAAAACCAAAGGAATCGTATCTCAACTTCCAAGCGGCAGTCCCAATCGATTCCAATACGTTATAAATATACTTGGTATAATACAAAACACTTATGTCCAACAGTGGACATCCATCGGTTCATATGATGACGTTGATTAATATACAATATGTTGATACACAGAATGACAAAAATATCCGTTCACCGGATGACAAGTGATACGCCTGCCCTTAACAACGTGACACTAGTTAACTATACACTGCGCCAAATTTGTGCTCATCTTCTTAAAGCATTTATTACATCCCCTCATCCCAGTAATTATAAACCGGAACACAGTAATATTTGCACTCTACTGTTTGAGACGGTCTGCGGCAACAGAGATCTACCACCAGTGAAAAGCAGTTCAAACAGACAGACCGTGTGGAACACCTCACAAGAAACCTACGTCCAGCAGTGGACGTCGATGACGAACTAAGCGATAGTAAATCTCACCGTTACTCTTACTGGAGCTGTTTGAAAAGTAAAGCGTACGAAGCGGCGGGTATGAGCTCATTACTTTCGTTCCAACTTACGGAGATCACTCGATCTTGCGTACAACTAAAAAGTGAACACTGTTCTAGGGATACCCGCTTCTAGAATAACAAAAAATCCTTTTTAATCCCGTTCACTTAAATTCCGTCGCTACTCGTAAGCGGTGTCCATGACTCACTATGCCACCCAACTCGAGCCGGGCTACGCCTCTCTTTCCCTTGTATAGCGCCGTCTCGCTCGCACAGTTTTTTTACCTCCATTGAAGAGTTTGCTGTCAAAATAAGGATTATAAAAGAGTTTGAATGAGTTCATGCAAAGTGCATACAATGAATATAAATATTCTTCTCGCTCTATACACTTTCTATTTAATCTACACACATTCATGTAGTACACGGAATATAGTATATACACAGCATAATTTTTTTTTTGTTTAACGAGGCGACGACGCATGCGCAACGTTCACCTGATGGTAAATGGTCCATATCCGCTAGTTGATATACACAGGATCATATCGTGGTCAACGCTTTATGATAAGATGTTAAGTAATATTACCGCGGTAATATCATTAGGTACAGCGCTATTCAAACCGGAAAACGGTAATGTTCGCGCACTGCAGTATAACGGCTGTTATTTTTATTCATCGAAGCGACGAGACGCGCAAGATGTTCATCTGATGGTAAGTTATACGCTCGCCTATGACAATGCTGCGCTAGTTAGGATGATATATACTGCACCACATTATGCTTATCGCATTGAGACAAAACGTAATAATAACATTAACTACAGCGCCCTTCAAACCGGAACAGAATGTATTATAATTTATTGAATCAAGTTCTTTTTTCATACAATAATTAAAAAAAAAATTGCTTCCGGATTATAAGGTCGTAACACGTAAATAATTCATAATATAATGTTAGTGTAAATCACTTAATTTTTTTTTTCAATTTATTAAAATTTGTCTGAATTAACAGTTATTGGTGAAAGCCGTCCCGTGTGGCATTTACAAAGAGAGAAACAAAGCGAGCGATGTGAGTGATGACTTAATTTTTAGAACCACCGCGGTGCTCGGCAACCGGAGACGGTACGGGCTCACGACCAGCTCACACACGCGGCGACACTCGGCTTCAACATATATACACAACGTAGTATCTTAATGTAATAGCGTGCAACGCTAAATTTAAAAAAAATTGGCTGTACATTCTTTACACCTTTGTCTTCGTCTTTTAAAATATAAACTCGTAATAATTTACTATATCTTTTACGCATTTGTCCTCTCCTTCACTTAGATTAATAAAACAAATCGTTATAAATTGGCTGTATATCTCTTCCGCCTTTGCCGTTTTCTTCTAGAAGAACAAATAATAAATCCGCAAAAGTTGGGTGCACACTCTCTTTACCTTTGACGTCTCCTTCAAGTAGCTTAACAAAACAAATCGCAAAAAATAGGCTGTATATGTTCTACATCTTTGTCTACGTAGTTAAAATTAAATATTTAACTTTTTAAACTAGAAATGTGATGCAGTTGATAGATCTGAAAATGATCAACTATAATTAAGAAAAAACTTTAGGAAATTAAATAACTTTGCATGCTAATAACTTATACATACATATATTGATCCACAGTAGGATCTAAAGGGATCATACATATATGGTCAAATATATATATATATATATACATTATATAATATTATATTAATTTATATATAATTTAATATTAATAATATTATATAATTTAATAATGTCTACCGCAACCGGCACTAGAACATCGTGCTCTATCATTCTCTATGGACCTGACTGTTCTCCTTCTGTTGCCGGAAACAGTTTAAATAGGTATCACCGCAGAGCCTATTGCAAACTACACAGCAGTGGGCAAACATCACTATGTTCCGGTTTGAAGGGCGCTGTAGCTAATATAACTATTGGGGTAATGATACTACATTTTATGCCTGAAGCGGCGACTGCGGTGTTGTATATAATAACCTAACTAGCTCCACGTTGTTATGGGCTGGCGTATCACTTACCATCAGGCGAACGTCCCGCTCGTCTCGTCGCTTAACAGTCTGTCATATATGAAAATTAATAGCAATTATAAATAAGATTTGACTTAATGATTCCGGCTGCGACTGTACCGCGCCGGCATCGGGCTGATCGGTAATGTATACGTCCACGGACACGGTGACCGTCGCCCGCGGACGAGATATGAGAACTTCTTTACGATCAATTTATTTTAATCAATGGTAATTGTATTTAGAGCTGGGGCCACATTGTTATTTATATTCTATAAGTCCCTTTTCAAATCGTTAACTGTACGTTAGATGTTAGATTATATTTATTATAACCGATAGTTTAATTTAAACCTACGGACGTTCAAACGGCAACGTGTCAAAGCGATTGTGTGAATATATTAAAGTAACGTTCTCTTGATGTGTCGCAGTGCGCGGGAGCCAAAATGGCGGCCGGCTTTCGCGCTCAGTGATATATATTGAACAAAACTTTCATCATCACTCCGATATTACAACAAATAAATATTCACGATGGAGTAATTTTTTATTACAATTAATATCATCTAACAAAACTAATTTTCACAGACTTCATCGCGTTTATTTAATCATGAGAGAAAATTGCTCGTGTATCTATCAGTGCTGAAAAACATCCGAAACATGAAAGTAACAAATTGACAAACGCAAAGAAAATCTGTAAAAATTAGTTTCGTCAAGCGAATATTTAAATAAACATAAGAATTCATTAAAATCAAATTGATATATATTTTCTGTTTCAGTAGCAATGCTAACGCGTCATACGAATACACAGTGACAAATTATTATAAGTGACAAGAGTGTAATTGGCTTTGTGAAATTTTGATTGTATAAAAAAAAGTGTTTACGAGAGAAAATACAAAATCGCATTTTGAGTTTATTAATTCAATAAATATACTCAAGTTGAACGTTTAACGTAACTATTGAACCGCACGGAGAGAGTAAACAAACTTCAAAGGCGGCCGATCTCTGATCTTGACATTAATTTGACAGCTGTCAAAATAGCGTTCAGTTGGGCCGTGATGGATAAACCTGTACAGAAGTTCGCCGAGGAAGCGGCTCTACACTCGCATCACGCCCGGAATAACGTTAAACGGAAAGCTTTGCAACATAAAAAGCGAAAGTTAAAAAAAATATGAAACATAATTCTATTAGCGATGGTAATAAGATTTCGTAACAATGAGAGCGCGCACCGTACGCATAAAGCACATTACCGATGCGTTTCGTAGTTCATAAACATGAAAGCAAGGAAAGCAATAATTCATCCATAACCATCGGCTTTGATCAGCTGAAGTGGTGTAGCAACCTGTAATTATTCCACCACAAATAGTTTGGAACCGTTCGAGGGCTACTATTAAATTAGTGGTTCTATTTCGCGCCGTGTTTAAATCCGTTTACGTCGGGTAGGTAATCAATTAAACGAGAAATAACCAGCTAAACAAAAAAAAAAAAAACGTTAAACGTCGTGGAAAATGTTCGGATAACTGCCTCGGAACAAATTTGTCGTCAAACTTGACAAAGGATGAAACTTATTATACTTAACGAAAAGGAACCTTAGCCTGTGCGAGCTTAAATTGGAGATTTGTTTGCAGCGGCCGAGCGGGATGGTCTGCGGTACAAAAATAACAATCATATAAATACGTCTGCGGCGGCATTAGTTTCACTAATCATGTATTAAACGCGCCCAAAATTAACAGGAGACCCGGGACGGGAGACCGGGGACCGTGTGAAATGAGATCTGGAATTGACAGCGGCGGCGGTTGGCGCCAAATTCGCTGTCACAGTGACAGGCGCGTATGATTTACGCGGCAAAGCAGCAGCGATAAAATAAATACGCGCGCATTAAGGGGCGTCATATAAAAATACAGGGAATTTAATAAAAATTTTAATATGTCCGACCACACAGCGCGACGCGTCTCGTATGTAATTCGATACTTGTTTTCATTGTTATGTTATCACATATTCACTTCCGGCGCATTACGACGGGAACATTAAACAAACAAAAGCTTAATAATAAACCTCTTTAATTGTACTCCAATTAGAATCGTACGTAAAGAGTTTGACGTTTCGGATTAGGAGAGGTTATAACCTTTTGATTTCTTTTTTATATATAGAATTAAGCGACGACACGAGCAGGCCGTTCACCCGATGGTAAGTGATACGCCTCCTCATAACAATATAGTGTGTGGTGAGAATGGTGTTCGCTGCTGCAAGATGTTGTGTCTTATTACTCTAGTAATTATATTAGCTACAGCGCCCTTCAAACCGGAACAGAGTAATGTTTGCTCAGTATCGTTTGTCCCCTATAGGCGTTGCGGTAGTGGCTACTCTGTCTCCTGCAAAGGAGACCTACCAGCATTTTGATGACACAAATACAATATTAATATAAAAAAAAATATTGGTAGTAAACATAAAAATATATATATATTATTTTCATTAAGTAACTATATAATAGCAACAAAGCAGCTGAGACTGATTATTTAAATTAAAAAAAAAAAGTAAATTTTTTCGTAATGGATAGTTTTAGGTGTAGGTAAATTATAATTAGATCCGCACAGCACTAAAAACCTCCAATTAACTTTTTAATTAGTCTCGCCTGGACAACAGGTGACGGGGTGGGATGGGAGGGGGCAAAATTGTCAGCCTCTTCGGTTACCATTGACAAATAGTTTGAGCTGATATTTTTTAGGGCGATTTTACACGGTTAAGTTGGAGATAAGTTAACGCTTGACGGAGTGGGCTTAATAGTGCTATTAATAAAAGCGTTCGTTAGATAAACGCTGCTCCATCAGGGAGGAACTCGAGGCGATCAATCTCCGCGGGGAACGGTTTTTTTTTTGTAACAGTCACATTATAAATCTACATCTCTTTTTTTTTTTTTTTTCTATTAAAATGATACGAGATGTTGTAAACGACCTAAGTTCTTCTCTGACACGTCCATCGACTTGAAATTCAATATGTAGTAACCATAATAGATTGTTGGGATGCTGGTGGTAGGTCTCTGTTGCCGGAGACCGTGTAGGTAGTTACCACCGCAGGGTTTCTTTCTGCCGCCAAATAGTACTGTGCGAACATTAATGTGTTCCGGATTAAAGGGCGTTATAGCTAGCGTAATTACTGGGGTAACGGGACACCGTCTTTTATTTACGGCGTCGAGCGCAATGTGACGTAACTTTTTTTTTTGTTTCCGCGGAGGCAATCTTCGCAAAATACCTTGCTCCTGGAGGGAAGTCAGGGTTATGTGGGATTCTTATTCACTAAAACCCCTTTGGTGGTCTGCATCAGTGCATTCGGAGACACTCCGGGATCTCTTATAGAGCACACCGGTGCCCCTCTACACTTTGTGTTACACGTGTCTGAGGAGGAGCCAAACCCTGCTACGCACCATCGCCAAGCCACACGCTGTCCCAAGCAGGTCGGTTGGCCCCCACCCTTAACGCCCGCGAAACTTCTAGACCCATTCAGTCTGCTTCTACGACAGGCAGGGCTTACCTTAGTCCGATCCTTACTAGTCCGATACTACAGGATTGATATATACCATTTAAATACTATGCTAGTCAAATTCTTGGTTGTCTCCAGGTTGTAGTTTTTTTTAAGGTCATCGACCTTTGTTAATTAATAATATCGCTTGCATTGATGACTTCTTATAACTAGTTATCAGTAATATAAATGTAAAAACTATTTACAACTAATAGCGATTTGAAATTGTAGTTCTCATTCCTTCTTATAATGATGAGAGCAGACCGGTGGACGGCGGCGGATTGTCGTCTCTTTGCTGTCGGTTGAAAAACTGATTTTATGAAAACAAAAAAAAAAAAGGAGTTCTCTCCGCGAGATGACTAATTACAACTATCAATCAGACGGACAAACGCACCGATAAATTCAGTAGATAAACGGCCGTTTTATAAATACGTAGAAGCGGCTGAACGTCCACGCTCTGGCCAATTAGACTGGGACTGGGTCCAGGCCATTATTCATACTGTGCGGGCCCTGTGCTCCAGACGTTGAATAATAAAGAGAGATGCTGTGGGAGCACTTGCATGAATACTCCGCTATCTTCACAGATAGTGAAGCTGCTTCAATAAAGCACTGTGCGATATGTGATAACTAAAACAATCGGCTTTATTGTCGTACAAAAATATTGGATAACAGCTGAGGAGATATCAAGACGTATGCCTGGTGGTAAGTGATGCATCATCATCATCATCAGCCGATAGACGTCTATTGCTGGACATAAGCCTGCCCCAAAGATCTCCACATACAGTTAACAAGGCCTCCGGTACCATTGGAATTTAGAGGATGTCGTATGTAGAGGTTCATCTAGGAACGCTGGCCCAATGCCGGTTGGCGGAAGCCAGAGCCTCGTTTGTTGATTAGCAGGGTGCATCACGAGCAGGTGAGGTTGGCTTAGATCCCATGAGTTGTGCGTGACAACACTGTGCTCGCCTTCAGATATACATCAAGCCCCATTACCTCAATAGTTTCATTAGCTACAGCGCCTTTCAATACTTTACTAATTATTTCAAGTGAGTAAAGATACGAGCGGGACGTTCACCTGATGGTAAGTGATACTCCCGCCCACAATGTGGCGCTAGTTACTATATATATACTACACCACGTTGCGCTCGTCGCTTGAGACATAAAATGTCGAGTCTCGTTACCTCAGTAATTACATTAGCTACAACGCCCTTTAAACCGGAACAAAGTATTGTTTGCACATTATTGTTTTTTTGCAATTTTCGCAAAAGACACTCTGCTTCTGGGGGAAAGACGGGTTTATGTGGGGCTTCTACCCACTAAAGTACCCTCGGTGGTCTCCGTGACCGTATTAGGAGAGGTTCTGGGATCTTCTACGGAACGCACCGATGCCGTCCTGCACTCTGGCTAAAACATATCACGGAAGGGCAAAGCCCTCCTTAGCACCCACGCTGTGCTGCGGCAAATACAAGGCCACCATGCATTTGCCGTCCTCTTAAAGCTCGCTAATGGAGCCTTGAGGGTCCCCACCCTCAAGGCACACGAACCCGAAGACCCTTTTAGTTGCCTTTTACAACAGGCAGGGAATACCTTAGTCCTATCCTTAGTAGCCCGAGAGTACAGGGCTGGACGGTCTCCGGCAGAGACCTACCACTAGTAAAGTTTCCTAACAAACAATTTTACAATTGGAACTATCTATATTGGCTCAACCGACATTTATTACTGGCAAAAAGTTTTTACATATATTTATCATCGCTAAACTTGGTGGAGTCTTAAAAAGCATTATTTTGCATACCGCCCATGTTGATGGACTGCCGCCGGTTCAGGGTTGCCAGTTAAATATTTAAAATCTCGATTCAAATTAAGGCGATCGTCTTAGGAAATTTTATTATCTGTATTCGAAGCTAGTGCTATTTTAATTTCTAGTACATCACTACAAAAAAAAAAAACTAAAGTTAATATTATCGTGCTTGCGAAATCGAGAAGTAGTGATGAGGAAAGCAGGAGCATGAACAAGACAAAGATTTGCATAATAATGGTATTGGTTTTAGCCTTGTCTGTTAAATCTTAACCTTGGTCTTCCATGTTCAGATTAAGACTTCTTCCTCCTGCCCTTTTCCCATTCTATGTGGGGTGGGCACAGTATGTACTTCTCTTCCACATCCCTCCATCAGCCGTCACATCTGAATTCACACTCTTACACCTGTCATATTTCACAGAATCCATCCACATTTTCTTCGGTCTTCGCCTACCCTTATAACCATTCACGGGCAAGACGAAGACCAATTTAATTGATCCCAATCCAGATCTCTTTTAAATTAGAGTTACCTTTAACTTGTTAGCAATAACATTGAGGCTCAACTTGAAACGTAAGAGGTCTCCAATATCGGAGTCCTACTTTGACAGGCGGGCAACGGTTGACTCAATTACTTATTAAGTAACCGGAATCGAACCGGGGACCAAGTTACAAGTCAATGCGGCACGGAGGGAATAACATTATGATTAGATAAAGATTTTCTTTTAATAACTTAAGAAACTTTATCTTATAATAAATTAACTCATATCTGAATTAATAACGATTAAAATTAATGATAATTTCTTAATGTAATTTAAATACGTTTTTATGTAAATTGTTTAAAAAAAAATTGTATTTAAGGTTTAATTAACGTGAACATTTTATCTGTGGCTATCTACGACATGGTAACCCTGGGCGCGGTGCGCGCTCGCCGCGTGGGCAGGGACGTCTTCTTAGACCTCACACGTCGCCGATATAGTTGTCAATTGCTATTGGACCGGCGGCGTACAGGCTGTTACTTGTTCTAACACACACACACACACAACACCAAGGTTGGATCTTCACAACATCAACCTCATGAAGAATGGCAACCGTGAATAGCATAAGTTATCTGCCCGAAGCGGAAAAGCATATATCGGACATGTTGTATAAGCCAACAAGAGCTCCGACTAATTTGGTTGTTAAACGCTGATCTTCAGATATAAATAGACACGAAAGGAAGAAGAGGAAGAGGAACAGGACAGACTCCATTGCATCCCTCCACCAATAACAATTAATGAGCAATGGGAGTTATTTTATTTGACCTGAATACAAAATTAATTAATGTTTAATATATGTATGTAAGTGTTGGTAGGCCCTCCAGGTGGTCCGACGATCTGGTGAAGGTTGCGGAAAGCAGCTGAATACAGGCTGCGCAGGATCGCTCCATGTCGAGATCTTTTGGAGAGACCTATGTCCGGCAGTGGATGTCTGTCCAAATATATCTCGTCTGATGATCCTCGGTCCAAATATATCTCGAACATACTAGAATGTTTCTAATAACCAAAGTTATATATTTAGAAGCTCTACTACATTGGAGTGAAGGTATGAACAAGGTTAGTGCTTCACGATCCCACCTGATGTTAAGTGATGTCGGCTGTGCTGGTGGAGCACAATAACCCAGTAACAGCCTATTCGATCTGGAAGACACCCGGGTCGTATTTGTACGAGAATACCGACGCCGGCAAACTGTTCCACTCCTTTGCTGTTCTTATGAAGAACGAGGTGCTGGACCTCTTTATGCGCAAACTGCAGATGCTTACATTATAAGGATGTAGACTCGCCGTACGTCTGGTCGTTCAGTGATGAAAGGGAGATGGGGAAACTATATCGTTGTAATTTTATCGTCCCCCCTCCGAAATGGAGACTGTACACGGCGCCTGTGATCAAGACTGCCAATCTTAGTTATGACAAATTCTTGATCAAAAAACCTGTCAGCCATGTCTCCTCTCAATCTAGTCCCGATAGAGTTTTGGTATCACCTGCCCAGATATTTCAATGGTGATAGAACTCTGTTGTCGGTGAGCCTCTAGGTAGGTACCAACACTTTAGGAGTTTTTCGGGCCTTGAGGGTGGAGGTTCTAATCGCTAAACAAGCGAACCTGCGTGGAACAGCGTATAGCTCAGCGATGGTACCTAGAAGGGTTTGGCTCCTCCTCAAGGACGTGTTCACACAAAGTGTAGAGGGGCACCGGTGCGTTCTATAAGAAATCCCGGAGCCTCTCCGAATGCACTGATGCAGACCACCGACGGGATTTTAGTGATTAAGAATCTCACATAATCTTGACTTCTCCCCAGAAGGAGAGTATCTTTTGAAGGAGTTTTGTAAAACCCGCTCTTAGCTGACCTCTAAAGAACGGAAGCAATATTTTTACCAAAATCCAAATCTCCAGGGATATCGTGATAAGTCTCTTCACAAGTGGGAACCTCTTCTATGTGTATATATATATGTACATATATATATAATATGGACATAAATTACATTACTTCATCATTAATTGTACTTAATGTGCGTAATCTTTTAGTCGACTAAAAATGAACGGTTAACATCGTGTAAATGATCGTTCAACTCACTGATTAGATTTTAATATCCGCTCGTAATTGTACAGAATCATATCATTATGGACCACTTCAGCTCGATACCCACCGGCTGATGACCTTCAACATTATTGTGTTGAATAAAGAAAATATTTGTTCAGAGATCACATCATCTCATTTACAGTGTTTTATAAAAAGAGGAGAACTTGGTAATATATAGATATACAGGTTTTTTTTCTATATATTACCAGGCTGTGAAACCTGCGAGAAGTTCACCTGATGGTAAATTATACTGCCTTTAACATCATGACTATATTTAGGATGATATAAACACCGTATTAAGCACGCCTTGAGACATAAGATGATGCTGGGTCTCTGTTGTCGGAGACCGTCTAGGTGGGTACCACAGCAGCTCCTATTGCAGCCGACAAACAGTACTATGCAAAACTTACTGTGTTCCGGTTTGAAAGGCGCTTTAGCTATTGAAATTACTAAGGTGAGGAGACTCAACATCTTATATTTCCCCTCCAACGGGTTCTCGCCTTGTCGTGGCGGAGGGGCTTAGTAACCGTGGTCCGGTACACGGTGAAACCAAGTGGAACCCACCCAGCCGGCCCGCGGCGAAGGGCTGGCCGAAGCGGCCGCTCCAGGTTCGAGCACTGGTTGGGGTAACTGGAGCTCGCCGGAGCGGCCGGGGCCTGCAGGGGCGGCTGTGTGCTGCCCTAGCGGCCGGCTGCAGGGGCGGTTTCATACCGTCCCTCGCAGCCGAGGTGGGGTCGCGGAGGGAGTACCCTCTGCGGCCAACCGGTGTCGCACCGGCGATGCAGCGGCGGTGGGGCCGCGGGGGAAGAGGAGTGCCGGTATTGAGATGCGCCGCTCTCCCTATCCTCCGCGGCCGTTGACAGGTAGCGGCGGGCCTAACATCTCTCTGCCGCGGGGAGCCGAGAGAGGTTTTCTCCAGTGGCTCTCATGGCCTCTGGGCAACAGGTTCGGGGGAACCGGTCGCCCGCACACGCAAGAGGTTGAGGAGGGGGAGCGCTGCATGTTCCGGCGCGCCCTGGAAAGGGAGGGTTCATCCCTCCCTCCCTCCCGAGGTGGGGCTGCGCAAGCGGCCAGCGCCGGCCGGGTCGCGGTTGAGTGCGAGCGTTCCCGTGACCCTGCCATCATGGCGATGAGGCGGAACATCGTGGGGGTTTTAGTCGGTGCAAGTCCGACATAACTCGTCCTTGCCCCCGCGAGGACGAGTATGCGTAGGCATTTCCCCCACGTAAAACAAAAAAAAAAAAAAAACATCTTATATTTCAAAGCGACAATCGCAATTATGCGCAGCATCATCAGATGAATGTCACGCTCGTTACGTCGCTTCGTAAATTAAAAAAAAATTTATAACTCTCTACTCCAATATTTCACTAGCTGCAACGCCTTTCAAACCGGAACACAGTAATGTTTGCACAGTACTGTTTAAAGGGGATAAGGATAAAGTTCCTTCAAGAGGAATCCATACCAACATTATGATTTAATATCTATTTAAATATATTATATATATATATATATCCAGCATACTATATATAACTGCTGGACATATATATGTTCAGCAGTAGTCGACTGACCGATGATGATGATGATGATGATGATGATGATGAAATAAACTATTGTATATACATACAAACACACGAAGAAACATTAATAAACAAACATTTCATAATGTACATAGAAATATAATAAACATCACCAACCTATCCTGATAAACATACAAGTTTATCTACAGCGTGTATATATATAAAGTTTATCATAAAAATAAGCATATAATTCTATGTGATATTTTCGAATTATTTTACCGGAACAGCCTGTATAAACAATCGTAAAAAAAAAAACCGCCGTCGCAAGCGCAGCCCACGCGAATATATCGCAACGAAATGCTAAGCCATCATTCATTAGACTTTCACTCGCTCGGACATGTTCAGAAGATTAATAATGTTATAATAAACAGATTAAAAGCTTTCCAAGCTTCTAGAAAATTCTTATTTATTATATTTATATACTCTAGTGTTATCTATTTTATATTTGGCGGTTTTAATATTGGAGTGGTGGTAGCACTGTTAAGAAGAGGCTCTTAGGAAGACGGCCGTATAAAGAAAACATACTACTACTAATCAAGAAAATAATGATAAGACTATTGCCGATAGATCTAGATCTAGAATAATGTGCAAACATTACTGTTCGGGTTTAAAGGGTGTCGTACCTAATAAAATTAGAAGATAACTTCTTAAACAGATAGGCTAATCTTGTATATAATGCTAACATGCAAAAGCGTCAACTGTCTTTAGACGATTAAAATAAAAAAAAAAATTGTGTCAATATTAAAATATCAAATGAAATTATTGTTTATATTATCATCATCATCATCATCATCATCTGAAGCTGTATAGCTGCAGGTGTCCGGTGCAGGCGTTTTAAATTTAAATCGTTTCTCGCAAATCCGACCACTTGCTATGATAACTTCACTGAATCCGAATTTATTAATGATTTTTTAATTTGCTTTCATGAAAGCGACCTTTAATATTTTTTGTAAATTGGCATATTGACGGTGGAAATCACCCTTTAATTCAACTCGACTGTTCGAAACAGACTAACAGTTTTAAAATATTTTATTTCCGTATCAATAATATAAAAATTAATATGAAATAATTAAACAATTGTATATTAATATTTTGAATATAGATACGACTTTATATATTTGTAATATCAAAAATATGTTTTAAGATACTAAAAAACAATTAAATAAAAGTGACTTATGTTGACAGACCAGCGCCTAGGTTCACCGCAGCGTTAATTTTTGAAAGATGTAACTAATGTAATTACTAGATTAACTATAACTATAATTATCATGTTAGGTTGCAAGTCTGAACCTAATTAGACTTTTATCTGGACTCATACGTCTGCAAATAAGTATTGTTTTTATGTCCGAATTAGGAGTTCGTATAATGTTGTTATAGTCCATTGTTCGAAAACGTTTGTCGCCGTACCCGCCCACCTTCAGCATCAGGTGATGCATTTAATCAACGCTTTATCATCATAGCCGGTTCCAGTTCAGCCGTCTCCGCTCACGCCGGACGGACCAAATTAATCCCAACTGGGTCCGACGTATGTTTTGACAAATTCATTCTGTGCCGGACTTTACCGATAATTATACATATTTCACCATAGGGTTACCACATCTAAAACTCCTAAATTTTTCTGTTACGTTACAAATCAAATAAGCCGACACGATGACTAAGCTTACGAAACGTTATCACATATCTCCAGCAGACCAGGACAATGCAGACGGAACTAAACACAGCTCCGAACGATTACTGTAGATATTGACAGCGTCATGAGTCTCGAGGTGCGGGAAATACAATATGGAGACATTAGTATTCCATTGTTCAGAAGATTACTTAAATGATGTAAGTAAAGATGTACATTACTATAATTGAGATTAGGTACGTCACGAGAAGAGATAACTACTCAGTTTCTTAGCAATATTTCTCAGAGCTGTCCTCATTGGAAACTGACTATAATAATTAACAATTAATGATAACAAATTTTTATATTAATGTGATATAGAAATTTTTGTAAATAAAACTATGTTTAAATTTAAGATATAACTTCCATATTTTTGTTATAGATATGACATATAAGCAACATGCGAAATAAAAGCTCTAAGTTCTATGCAGAGAGATGACCAAATCTTTTAAAAGGATCTATGTTACTTCCGACTACATCTTCAATAAATTTTATAACGAAATGGCGTTTAATGTGGAATTAAAAAAAAAACAGACAATAGCATAGGAACAGAGGGAATACATGGAAGTGTTTGCTTATTCAAACGTGAAGGTTACTGCGAACACTTTAGAGAAATTGCTAGAGGCTTCCATGTCCATTTACTAGAATTGCCTTAGCGAAGTGAAATATCATTAAAGCCAGCAATTTGGCATTAACGGAGCGAAGCTGCTCACGAACCTACACTTTAGGAGTTTCCAAAGAAAACACTTCTGCAGAAAACAATCATAAACACGGAAATATTATATTAATTCACATTAAAACAGGATATTCAAATAACAATTTTACTATTATGAGGATAGGTCTTTTGTCGGAGATCTATCATACCGCATATTTCTTCCACCAAACAGTATTCCACTGTTAGATTTGAGGGGTTGTAGATAATGATATTCCTAGAATAAGCGACACCAACGCTATAGTCTCGGGCTATTAAGGACAGGACTAAGGTAGAAGCTCGACATAACCCTTACAAGCCAGGTATCTTTTAAGAGGATTTCCCCCGTGATAAAAACAAAGAGTAAATATGCTTTCCATCATCACATTTTTATTGGCAGGCATGTCAATATCAGCTGTGAGTCCATTTCAACTCGTAGTCATATGAAGAAAGTCATTATATATAAAACTATAATTACAGGTCTTTTCTTTCTTGGTCTGTAATGACTTGGTGCTTTGATGGAAAATCTTTATAGTTTTTCTACATATTTTCTTGTAGAATATCTTATTGGATGGGTATTCCACCAAAATAAATCACCAAAACGTTGCATTCTCTATGATTTTTATGAAATTTATTATGATTTCCTGATGATAGTTCACCTGGTGCTAGCTATCTCTCAACATTATGTGGCACCTTTTTCCTCATCCACACATTACCAGAATGATAATCGCCGTTAAAGGTATGATAGGACTTATTACTTACTCTGATCCAGCAACTAAGTCTTAACCCTGGTCAAAAAGGATACCAATATCTCCTATCGTCTCTCCAGTAACTTCATTGGCGACGTTGCCTTTAAAATATTTACTTATCATCAAATCTGTAGATGGAATACATGATTTAAAAGAAAACTGTAGGTTTACTACAAAAATGCATCTTAATCTTATATAATGATCTTATAAAATAATTATGTTATATGCTAGTTATTAATGCGATTCCTAAATAGTAGTAACCCTAGCGCTCCCGCTGGGTGGCCCTCGCGTCTGATACTGTGGCAGCTAACAAAACCAATAAGAACCCGCCGCGAGTGCGAGCGAGAGGGAAGCTCGTGACGTCACCGCGTCCGTCCCGCTCGCACGCGCGCGCACCGCGCGAACCCATCAGTCTGAATTTGACGGTTCTTGTGCGAGTTTTGTAGACTTTTTGCCGATTGTAGCGAAATAAGGTCCAATGAACTGTCTCGTGTTCCGCGATCCGTTTTAATGTTGAATATCGTAATGTTAATATCGATTACACAACAATAAAGAAGTAAACAAAAGCCACCCTTTTTAGTAACGAAACGAACCGGGTCCTTTACATACTCACGATAGAACCCATCGATACTGAACTATAAATATTAAAAATGAATGAACTGTTTGTTTATGCAGCAGACTTAAAGATTCAGCAGCAAGGAGTTGCATCGCCTTGTAACATTAAGGTCTATGATTCGTTACCAGATCCAGAAGAGAACGAAGCGTAATAGATTAGATAGATGAATTTATGAATTACGATTTCATCATCAGCCGATAGAAGTCCACTGTTGAACATAGGCCTCTCCCAAAAACCCCCACGTGGATCGGTTCAGCGGCTTTCCCCGAGTTTAGAGTCAGCATGAACTCCGCTGGGGACCACGGGCCGGCGTTTATAGGGGTTCATATGGAGGGATTTGGGTCATATCCCACCATTCTGGTCCAATGTAAGTTAGTGGGATTCAGAGCCTCGTTTGGTGATTAGCAAGGTGAACCACGAGCAGTTGAGGTTGGCTTGGGTCCCGTGAGTTGTTGTGGGAGACCCTTTACACCTCTATAACCCTAATTACGATTTATTTCATCAAATTTATAGGCCATAGTGTCAATTAGTTTCAACATCACCATCTCAAGTCTCATTGCCACATACCATCATGTGATTTGGTTGAGCTTTAGTCCTTTGCCAATAAAATATGTAACCAGGACTACACAGGAAGCATACCGTCTTCCGGTTAACAATACTTACTATCTCATCTCGTCTATGTCTATCTGGTGCAGTGAATATTATCCTAACTGCCTCCAATCGCTGTACGCGAGATTTATTTTAACTCTAACTATATTTACTTATTTGATAGTCGATGAGGCAGCAAGGTCCTCGAACGGCGGCCGCGTACCAGAAGACGCAGGATTGGCAAGCGCCCAGGTATTCCGAAGAGCTGGTGAAGGTACAATCGATACAGATCTTTGGTGTAGGCCTATGTCCAGCAGTGGACATCTGTCGGCTGATAATGATGATGATATTTACTTTGTAGACTTTAAAATTGCTAGACCTGTCATATTTATAATAATGTCTACGGTATTGTCCTGTTACATTGTACGTGTTATACTGTGCAGCAGTAATGTTTATAACTGCTCTACGAGTTCGCAAAGTACGGTCCCACCCCAACATTATCAGCGCGCAGCAGACGGAAGGGGAGGAGCAATGACGCGTTCAAATTTGTTTTATCTAACTCCGTAACTGAATTACCGATATTGGTTTGATGAAATTGCATTTACACAGGAACTATTGCATTTATATTGTGAACATTATTGATGGTTGGTTACGAGAAAAAATGGCGGTTAATATCATCATCATCAGCCGATAGACGTCCACTGCTGGACATAGGCCTCAAACAGATCCCCACTCCGATCGGTCTTCCGCCGTGCATGAGAGTACATTTGCAAGGGTTTTATATGGGAGGATTTGGGCTATTCCACCACGTTGGCCCAATGCAGGTTGGTGGAAGCCAGAGCCTCGTTTGTTGATTAGCAGGATACACAACAGGCAGGTGAGATTTGCTTGCATCCCGTGAGTTGTTATGCAAGACCCCTTACACCCTCGGTTAATATTACAGGTAATCATTCCGAGAGTATACAGAACCCGTGAATATTTTAATATACACTCGCGTGCAACTGAATCGACTCAAGCCGTATATTGGCATAAAAAGATGACTTTTCAGAAAATAGCCTATCCGATTTTCATGTTTCTTTTTTCGTTTATGAGACTAATTCTTTCTCTAAAAAATACCATCCTAAGAAAAAAAAACAGTTGAGTATTTATTGATGAAAATTAATTTGGACAGAAATGTATAAAAAATTAAAACGACAACATAATGAATAATATTTTTTTTTTAAGTAAAGAAAGATTTAATTATGAATACTTTGCGTTGCCTCCCCTTGCCTTTATAACGGCTTGCGTGCGATTATTCATAGATTTTATCCATTTTTTGATAAAATCTTGAGGTATCATATTCCATTCTTCCTCTAGCGCAGTTTTGAGCTCGACGATGCTTGATAGGCCGTATCTCTAGCTCGAACCCGTTTGAACTCGTCCCATAAATGCTCAATGGGGTTCAGGTCAGGACTGAGAGCTGGCCACATCATCGTCTCTATTTCCTCTGCTTCAAGAAACTGGCGAGTAACACTTGCTGTATGGCACTGAGCTTTATTATGCATCAATACAAGATCTTCTCTTATGTACCAGGGTGTTCTACCCGTTGGGGGTTCCACATCGGTTCCCAATCGGAAAAGCCGTTTTCTGAAAAATCAAACTTTTATACCAATATACGGTTTGAGTGCATCCAGTTGCACGCGAGTGTATAACTGCCTCCGTAGCGCAGCACCTAAATAGTGTCATGACAGCAAGGTACCTGTTAATAGGACCGCATATTATAAAACTAGCTGTTCCATTACCGCTTTGCTGGCCGCAACAACCCCTCTACCCCTCAACTCCCTTTGAGGAAAGGATTCTATAATATTCATTCTCAGCTAACCTCTAAACGGCAGTGTTCACGACTAACAGTTTCGAAGACCTCGTGATGAGTCAAGTTAAGTCAGTCACCACCAGCTTATAAATGAATACCATAACACCACCTCCGTGTTACGTGGACACGGATTTGTGAGTGGGTAGTAATAATAGCCCAACACGTAAGCTATACGGATTTCTTGAATCAAAAGAAATACCTAATTAATTAAACCTGTCAACGTTAGTTAATTAAAGTTATATTTAACTTGAAGTAAAAAATAACTTTAACTAGCAATTAATGTATTAATTAATGTTACCTCTATAATTACGCCGCTGAACAACCGACTGAAGAGGCAAATACATTATTTTTTTACATTTACAATTTTTTTTTTTACTTACATATGTAGTAATTATAATAATTATAGCGTATACGGAATATTTTTTAATGTTACAACACTAAAAAAAATATTTAATTTTATTAGTACTTATAACTAATGGTGATATATGTTGAGAAGATATTTCAAAGAAAACTATATAAAACAGAAGATAAATAGGTTCCTCTTGTCAGAGGGAACGGAGGTAAGTTCGGTTTGAAGGGCGTCGTAGTTAAATGACATTACTGGGGTAAGATGATGATTTATGTTTGAAGGAGATGAGGAAACTGTACTGATAATACAGCTGTGAGTTATACAGTAATCATTATTAAAGAAAATCCGTATGATGATGATGATGAGAAGGATTTTTAAAGGTAAAACGAGAAAGGCATATACTACATCAGCGGATAGACGTCCACTGCTGGACATTATTCTCCCCCAATGACCGCCACGTTTATAGGGTAATATATGGAGGGATTTGGGCCGTTTCCCACCACTCTGGCCCAATGCGGGTTGGCAGGAGCCAGAGCCTCGTTTATTGATTAGCAGGGTGCACCACGACTGGTGAGATGTGCTTGGATCCCGTGAGTTCGTTATGCGGAACCCCTATCCCCCGTGTTGCCTTTGCCTGTTCAGTATTATAGTATATTAGATATTTGTATCAGGAAGAAAAGTATATGTAAAAGTCATGATAAATGGAATCATCATATCGAAGTATTTTTTTTTGTTAAGTCTTGCACATTTGGTCTTGATCTTGCCCAATAGGTCTAGACTAAAATCAAGACTACAAGACTCGCTATAATAGGCTGCAAGACAATCACTAATTTCAGTCAAACGACAGAGATTCTTTTAATGCCGTGATAACGCGTATCATAGAAGAAATACAGTAAATAAATCTTATCAATACACAGTAAAATTAATGGTAATGTTTGTTTGTATATTTAATGTGTACAGTGTTCACGTGAACGTTTGTTTAAACTAATCCAAATTTGCGAAGAGTCTGCGAAACTTGTAACTGTCAGCGGGTGACGCGCCGCCATCTTGGCGCCGTTTCCCTCCAACGTGTTACTCTCAATAATGCTCCTCGCGTTAATTACTTCGGCGATTAGTCAACTCCTTGCCGTTCAGGGCTCCTCACACCGTTCCCTCGGCTCCGAGCAATTATTTACCTCATTGTTATTACCGCGTTATTTATATTGTTAAACTAGCTGTGCAACGTTTGTTTGAAATATTCCCCGGGAGCGACCGCAGCCGCAAATGGCTTTCTATACCAACCGTTGCTATGGCAACCGCGTAATACGAAATGATTATGTTTATGTAAGTTAATTATAAATAAAATCATTAAGGATATATGAAATTAAAAATATACATATCCTATAATCATCTACAGATCATCCCGCGTGGAATGCTCACGTTCCCATATCGATACGTTCACTGGTTTTCACGTGATTAGCGAACAAAGAAAACGTTAAAGAAATGACAGTAGTATATTGTATACAAACTTTCAAGTAATTTCTTTATATTGTCTTATCCCTCTATTTCGCGATCGTTCTGATGAAGATGGCAGCTACAGTCACACCAGTTACCAGAAAACGAGTGACAAGTCCTATATTCATCCGTGGACGATTATAAGCTGAAGTGGCGACGAACATGATGAGTTTCTTTTTCTTCATAACCGACATAACCACCTTATGTCTTAAAACAATGAGTACAATTTGGTGTAGTGTATTCACCCTAAACTATTCACCTAAACTAGCGCTACGTTGTTAAGCGAAGGCGTATCACTTACCATCAGTTGAACATCATACTCATCTAGTATCTTCTTACAGACTTAAAATACCTTTCGAGAATAAATAGCAACATAGTATATATATATTTTTATCAGAGATAAATTAAAGGAGTCGACTGTATATAATACACTAGCTACCTTCGCCCGCTTTGCTGGCGGTAACACCCCCACAACTCCCTATGGGGTAGAGATTTTGTAAAATCCATTCTCAGCTGATCTCTAAACGGCAGCAACAATAGCTCCACCAAATTTTAAGTGTTTACGTCTAACAGTTTTATTATTCAATTAAGTGACGAAACGACTAAGACGTTCACCTGATGGTAAGTGATACGCCTGGCCACAGCATAGCGCTACTTGGGATGATATATACAACACCACATTGCGCTCGTCGCGTGATACATAACACGTTGAGTCGCGTTACCTCAGTAATTACACTAGCTACAGCGCCCTTCAAACCGGAACACAGTAATGTTTGTCGGCTGCGATAAGCGCTGCGGTGGTACCTAGACGGTCTCCGGCAACAGAGACACTAGCACCAGTAGTTTCGCAGAGCTTACGCGACGGTGTGATGGTATTCCACCACGGCGAAGGTAACAGTCCCAAACGTTAATCATTGAGTTTGCTCCGACAAGAGTTCGCTGTTAGTACTTTAACAATATCCTTAACATAGGTTATAACTTTAACACTAAGATTGTTAGTGGCGGTAGGTCTATGTTGCTACTGATCTTCTACGTACCACCGCAGCGCCTATAACAGCCGACAAACATAACTGCGCAGACATTACTATGATCCGAATTGAAGGGCTCTGAGTTAAGATTACTGGGGTAACGAGAATTAACATGCCTCAAGGCTACGAGCTTAATGTTGTGCAGAGAGCAACATCCTAACTTTTTTTTTAGTCAACGGAGCGAAGAGACTATCAAGACGGTCACCTGATGGTAAGTTATACGGTTACGAAAAACAACGAGCTAGTTGGGATGGTATACACTTTAACACGTTGTACTTGTGAGACGTTTGTTGAGTGTTATCACCTCAGTAATTACACTAGCTACAGCGCCCTTCAAACCGGAACATGGTAATGTTTGCACACTACTGTTTGTCAGGAGCAATAGATGCTGCGGTGATACCTACCTAGACGGCTACCGGCAACGGACACCTACCACCAAAGAAATTCTACCATCATTGTAGAAATGGATTGAAGTATTGATACAGCTGTGTTATCTAAATATATCTTCATCATCAGCCGGTGGACGCCCACGGCTGGACATAGGCTTCCTTCGAAGATCTCCACATTGACCTGTCCCGCGTTCCTCACATCCAGCGGGTTCTCACGATTCTCACCAGATCGTCGGTCCACCTTGCATGCATAATATGAAAATGTTTTTATTTTTCCCATTCACGTGAAAATCAGTGAACGCCTCGACACCGGAACACGACCATTCGACGCAAAATTACTTGTAGCAGATAATACAGGCTGTTTAATTCTCGAATTAAATACATCCTTCATAATTTCATTTCTAATTAACTCTTATAAATAATGCCATTTGGTATTATTTATACGGTCGCTATGGTAACGAACAGCTAGTAAAGTGTATACACAAGAGGAACAATGGAGACGAGATTCCGCAACGTACGGAATCGATCTCCGTATCGTATCCCAATTATCATAACAATCATTCCGAAAGCCTAATGTCGGATAATGGCGGCCAATCGGGCAATTAAAACATAAACCCGGCGGAAGGGCCCGCCGCCGGGACCACCCCGGCGGGCGCCGCGCTCGCCGTCACCGTCACCGTCACCGTCACCGTCACCGTCCGCAACGCCGCTAAACTGTATTTAATTAAACCGTATTATATTTATTTATTTCATTCATTATTTCGTTCGTCCGTTCATTTGTTCGTTCATTCATTAATACGTTCATTTATTTAATTATTTTATATATTATCTGTTTACGTTAATCGTTTACTATATTCATACATATACATCTTAATGGTAACTTTTTCATCATTCAATTATACGACGGGACGAGCGGCACGTTCGCCTGATGGTATTTGATACGCCCGCCCGGAACAACGTGACGCTAGTTAGTATGTCCACTGCACCGCATTGCGCTCGTCGCTTTGAGACATAAGACGTTGAGTCCCGTTACCCCAGTAGTTTCACTAGTCACGGCGCACCTCAAACCGGATCACAGTAATGTTTGCACACGGTCGCCGGTAAAAAAGAGCCCCCACTTTTACTACTAGTCGTGGGCATGTTCGTGTGTAAACATCGTGTACATGAACATTATTTTTTAAATAATCATTACTTTCTCCTGCTAATTATTATAATTAACATCTCTTCTCTTCTCCTCTTTTCCTCTCTTCTCTCCTCTGCTCTCTTTTCCTCTCTTCTCTTCTTTTCTCTTATATTTTCTCCTCTCTTCTCTTCTCTTCTCTTCTCTTCTGTGTCCTCATCGTCTACCTTCCGTTTTCTTTTCTTTACTTTGGATACACTAACTTGTAAATAATCATTATTGTTAACGAATCTGGCTCCGAGCTTATTGTTGTTACAAACAATTGTTTCCTATATCAATAAAATTGTAAAATACTAGGTCTAGGTAACAGTTACCGGAGACCATCTATGTAGGTACCGTCGCAGCTTGTATTGCACCCCGCAAACAGTGCTGTGCAGACATTGTCGTGTTCCGGTTTGAAGAGCGCTGTGGCTAGTGAAATTATTGCGGAAAATAGATAACGTATGCCTCAAAGAGACGATCTCAATGTGGTGTTGTGTATATCATCCTAACAAGTGCCACGTTGTTATAGGATGTCTCACTCATTATCAGGTGAACGTCCCGCCCGTATATTTAATTCTTCTTTTACACTCTTTCTCTTCTTCTAAGCCACGATGTGTAACCTGAGCGATGACGATTGCGATATCCTCATTGTGCATGAAGAGCGGCTCCGGTGCGGGACCAGTTAACCTCTGAACGAGGGTTCAGAAAATTAGCAGCCGGAGGTACAGGCGGAAAATGTGATTAAATTAGGCGGACGGGACAAGTTATAGCCGGTAGCGGTTCAGATTTTAATTTAAATTAAACATTGGTTAGAAATAACATGAATGTTACATAATGATGGTAATAACACGTTGCGATGGTAATAGTGTCAGTTAGGATCTGGACCACATCGTGCTCGTCATCCATAACAACGTGACGCTGGTTAGGATGGTATACACAGCACGAGACAGTGCTCGTCGTCTTGAAACATGTATTAAGTATCGTTACTGCAGCAATTATACTAGCTACAAAGCCTTACGAACCGGAACACAGTACTGTTTAACGGTTGAAATGGGAGCTGCGGTGGTACTGACGGTTTCCGGCAGTGATCAATCATAAGTATATTGGTTAAGATTAATTAAGATAAGCCATTAACTTCCTCCCCTTTACCATCATCATCATGATTATCAACCGACAGACGTCCACTGTTAGGCCTCCCCCAAAGATCTCAACATCCATCCGATCCTGCGCTGCCCGCGTCCAGCGGCACCCAATGGGGCACTAAGGTCCTCGAATGACGACCGCGTACCGGAAAACACCGTGTTGGCAGGCTCTTCACCAGGTGCTCCAAAAATCTGGTGAAGGTTGCGGGAACTTAACCCTTGCTTTGTCTTAATTCGATTGGATACTTAAATATGGTGCAATGTGGTGATTAGATGGTGGATGGTAGAACCTTCTGCAGCCGTAACAGCATCGTCGTGTTCCGGCTGTCAACATATGCAACCTCATTGTTTACTTAGCGTTTCATTTCTAATACTAAAATTATTATTGATAAAACCATAATATTATTAAGAATATCTTATATCATACGTATTAGGCAGATGTCCACTGCTGGACATAAATCTCAGCCAAAGATCTCCACATCGATCGACGCTGTCCACAACCAGCGGTTTCAAGTTAACTTCTTTGTATAATAAAAATAAATAGTTTACTAAGAATTAAGTTTTTTTTATTTTTTTTATTATCTTTTTTTTGGTCCCTCTACTGTAT
Source organism: Ornithoptera alexandrae (assembly GCA_029030555.1). NCBI lineage: Eukaryota > Metazoa > Arthropoda > Insecta > Lepidoptera > Papilionidae > Ornithoptera > Ornithoptera alexandrae. Next base: position 1,708,274 of record JARDVY010000018.1, on the reverse strand, counting down.
TATAAGGTCAATGACCTCGGTTATCAATCTCAGCGCGATAATATTATTATTATATTAAGGTTTATAGATTTTTAAATTTTCTCATACTCTGATGTAAAAGGTCAATGACCTATTACCACGTTCACAATCATACTATTTCCATTATGATTTATTTCTCATCATAGTTGTAAAGTATAAGATTTAAATTTTCAGCCCCTGACTTAAAAGGTCAATCACCCCCGATTATCTGTTTCACATTTATATGATCACTATGATTAAATGTTATTGTATCTACATCTTTTGATGTAAGAGGTCATTGACCTTGATTATCAGATTTAGTGCCGTACTTTTGCTAAAATTATTTAAATTTTTTTTGCAATGTTAAGATTTCGCGTTTTTAATTTTTTTTTCTTTTTCTTTATTTACTTCGCCGGTATCTCATGACTTGTGCCGCGAGGTGCGACTGCTTCGGTGCAGAGGTCTCGCAATTAAAATAGTTCTCCCCTGAAACAAATTGGAGAGTTATCACTGACGGCGGCGGCGGCGGGCGTTTCCGGTCCGCTCCGTGTGTTATTATATTCGCAATCGCTTCCACTTGTTCACGCCTGTCAGATCAGCGCGACGAGCTGAACAGCTCTCGCTTACAGCCCAACTGATAACGACGTATATTTCTACAGACGGTATTATTATTTATATTATTTACTTTATCGTGCACCGAAATAACAACCTCACACTGCATCCGGAAGTGGTTATGAACAGGAAACAAGCAGCTGATTTTCCTGTGACATTACCAGCTAGGGAAACGGGATAAGTACAGCAAATACATCTTCACGAGGAGCATAGCTTCAGCACTGTGTAGTGTAGGCTGTAATGATAATGATTTTTCTTTTACTCCAATGAAACAGTCGACGTTCACCTGATAGTAAGTGATACGCCCGTCCATAACGATGTGGCGGTAGTTAGGATGTTACACACTGCACCATACTGCGCTTGTCACTTTGAGATATAAAATGTTAAGTTTCGTTACCCCATTAATTATACTAGCTACAGCGCCCTTCAAACCTGAACACATTAATGTTTGCGCACTATTTTTTGGCAGCAGAAATAGGCGCTGCAGTGATACCCACCTAGACAGTCTCTGGCAGCAGAGAACCTACCTCAAAGGGTTGACCGATGGGGTAGCAAAGTCAAAGGACGTACGGTCTGGTAAAGTTCGCGGGAGACCGCTGGGTGCGGTCAGCGTAGAAATTCTTAAGTGAATTCTATGCCCAGCAGTGGGCATTATCCTGCTGATAAGAAATGACCATAAGCGGCTTTCAACCCGGAACACTACTGTTTGTCGGCTGCATTAGATGCTGCGGTGGTACCTACCTATTCGGTCTCCAGCAGCAGAGACCTACCACCAGTACACTCAAGTTCACAATATACCATTGCGGAATAATCTTAAAAAGATAAAAGGTAAAGAAGACAGATGAAGGTTCTTTGAGTGTATCTTCTATATGTATATGAGATATCCAGACATTCATTGACTCATCACGAGATCTTCGAAACTATTAAACTCAACATTCGGTAGAGATATTGCTTCTGCTATTTAGAGGCCAGCTAAGAAGGGATTTTATTAAATTCCTACCCCACAGAGGGTTGCAGGGGTGTAACGGTCAGCAAAGCGGCATCAAAGCTTATTACTGCTGGTAGATTCCTATTGCCGGATACTGTATAGGTATCACCGCTGTACCTGTTGCAGCGCCGAACAGTGGCGTGCAAACGATTCCGTGTTCCGGTTTGAAGGGCGTTGTAGCTAATGAATTTACTGGGGTAAGGATGTTGCAAATCTTGTCTCAAGATGAGTAGAACAGCACACATAGATACATACATACATACATATATATATATCACTCCTCGTTCCCAATGGAGTAGGCAGAGACCACCTCTTTCCACTTGCTGCGATCCTGGCACACCTCTCTCTCTTCCTCCAGTGCAACAGATGCAGTGTATATCATCGTAAATAGCGCTAAGTTGTTATAAACAAGCGTATCACTTACCATAGTTGAATAAAAAAAAATATTATTATAATTAACAACGCTCGCGCCCGCTGGTGTCGTGGCCCAACACGGAGTCGCCCACTTTACAGCAGGCATATTTCACTACTGAAATTTCAATTGGTGCCCAAGTTTCCCAATTAAAAGTCACTCAAATGTCCCCGTTACAGATCTGTGCAGCGTTGAAGCGCTTTATTAAACGCTGGAAGTGGCCGCCGATGATACAGTTTCATCGCTGCACAAATTCAGCCCGCTGCGGCGCTGAAGCGCTTCATCAGCGCCGCAGCGATGATATTAAATTTTATCGTAGCTTCAGTGAGATTGGGTCCATGAAGCTGTTATAGTGATGCTCTGTCCGGATTGGATTTGTTGCTTATTATGAAATTATATTATACTTTTAAGCCGAATAATGCCCACCGTTGGTCATAGTGCTCTCTAAATAATTTCTGCGCCGATCGATACCCACACCCAGCAGTCTTCCGCCACCTTTATCAGATCATCGTCATCATAGTGTAGCATCGCTACTCTAAGACCCTGCTACCCCCTAACCCAACCCTTTAGGTGATATGGTAGGTCTCCGCTGCTGGAAACTGTCTAGGTAGGTATCACAGCAGCGTCTATTTTTGCCGCCAAAAAGTACTCCGCAAAAATTACTGTGTTCCGGTTTGAAGGGCGTTGTAGCTAGTGTTATTACTGGACTAACGAGATTCAACATCCTATGTCTCAGGTGACGAGCGCAATCAGTTGCAGTAGCACTTACCATCAGGTGATCGTCTCACTGAATGAAAATAAATCCACTAGTTACAGCACTCTTCAAACCGGAACACAGCAATGTTTGTACACTACTGTTTGTTGGCGGAAATAGGCGTTGCAGTGGTACCTAGACTCTCTCCGGCAACAAAGACCTATCAGCCTATGGGATTGTAAAAACCTGCTGATATAGATATTACGTTTAGTTTGATGCAACCACCTAGGTTGTTCTAGGCTCTACTTAAACTAACTACATCATCGTCATCATCATCATCAGCCGAGAGACGTAAACTGCTGAACATAGGCTTCCACCAAAGATCTCCACATACAATCACCTTGGCTTCCGGTACTGCTGGGCGTTAAGAACGGTCGCATGTAGGGCGTGCGTATGGGGGAATTTAGGCCATTTCCCACCACGCTAGCCCAGTACGGGTTGGTAAGAATAATACACTACACACTTAAGTATTTAATTTTTTTCTAGATTTCGTTTTTTTTTTTAAACTCAACTAAAGTAAAACTAAGAAGTATTTAAGGCATTGAGGAGCCGCCGTCCGCGCCCAAGTCCGCACCGCTTAACACCTCCGTGAAATGCAAACGCTTATAATTAACGTTACCGTTATAGCAACGTTATAACGAGTTATTAACTAACGACTCATTACGCCCGCTAATTGCAGCTAATTATCAGTTATTTACGTGCTCGCCTGTTATTATGTGAAATTAGCGCTCACAATTCGGCTACGAGCGAATGTTTGTTAATACGCGCCGTGTTTGTAAGCTCGCGGTTAATAATTTATATGCGAACGCGACCAGGCACCCTCCCCTCCGCTCCGTAAATAGCTGATGGTGAGGCACCCTCGGCACCACCACACCGCCCGCGTATACCATCAAACGGCCCAATGACAACTTGTATTGATATTTATTCGTGACGGCGTTATACATTCCGAACGGCATGATCAACAATGAAGAATTTAAAGCGATTGTGGAAGCTTGTACATCTAAAGTGGCAGCAGCTTCGGATGTTAAAGTTAGTAATACTTGAACTTATTATGTACTTTAACTTATGAAGAGTTATATAATCTTTTTTACAGTAGCTACAGCTTCATTATAATTTTAGACCAATGATGTGTTTATAAACAAATCCAACAACTTTCGACGATTGCTTTTAATATATATATCTTCTAGAATCTTCTAGCTTGTGCCTTAAGGTAATCACTCATTACCATCTATTGCCACTTTAACTTAATCTGATGATATCACTTTCAAGTTTTAGTTGAACGATACTAAATTTTTATCATAATTTGAAAAAATAATAACGTTATTAACATTTAACGTTAATGGATCAAGTCGTTTCATGTCGTCTGTGTCTAGGATTGGACGTACGGCTGGTGATCATGATGATGACCAGCTAATTGAAAACAGTTAGGAAACGGTTCTATTTTTGCTGTAGGAGGAAACCGATACGTTCAAGGATTTTTGATTAAATTCATTAACGAGCTCCGATATCCGCCGACACGCCATTGGGTGTTACGAATGATGGCCTCACCATCCTTTTGAGAAGACAATGGAGCAACAGAGGCTGGTTTTAATTTATATGAGAATTACATTTGTTTATTGATAATGTAATAGGATAACGGTATCGCGTGGAAGGTGTCCGTGGGTCCGGATAAGCTGGATGGTGATGCGAAAGAAATTTCCCGAAGTGTTCGAGGAAAATAAATTCTTGAAACAATTTTCACGGTTGTAAAGCGCGGTGGCGAGGCGGAGTTGGTGTGAAAAATCGTTCGCGACTCCAGCTAATGGCGCGGAATAATGCCCCAGGGGTAGTGATGGCCGGCTCACCTTCAGGAAGGTATCGATGCGACTGTTACATATGCTATTCATCAATTAACAATGTGACATAAAGTGATGAGGATGAACGTGGATGGTTATAACGGTAGAGGGAGACCGAGGAAAGTGTGGATGGATTGGGTGAAAGGTGACATGTGTATGAAGAGGGTGAATTCAGATAACGGCTGATAGAATACAGCTGGGAAAAGAGCAGGAGGAAGAAGAATTAACAATGTAACATCAATCTATGTAGGAGATCTCCAACACGAGATCTCCAAAACTATTTGACGTAAACACTCAAAACTTAGTGAAGATATTGCTCCTGCCGCTTAGAGGTTAACTAAGAATGGATTTTATGGAATTGCTTCCCCGGAGGGAGTTGCGGGGGTATTACGGCCAGCAAGCGGGCGGAAACAGCTAGTAGATAATACGAGCAACATTTGTATGTATAATTCTGTGTGCTGTGGGGAAGGAAATACTGGATTAGGAAATGAATCTCGTATCTCAGGAGTTACCATCTTCCCCTATTTCATAGTAAAAAAATATAATATATAGGTTGCCCGTTATCGGAGACCGTCTAGGTACCACCGCTGCTGTCATTTCTGCTGACAATCAGTAGTGTGCAAACATCACTGTCTTCCGTTTTGAAGACAGCTGTAGCTAATGAAATTACTGTGGTAACAAGACTCAACATCTTGTCTCAAAGCAACGAGCACAATATAGAGCAGTATATAATATCTCAACTAGCACCACATCAGATCGCCATCAGATGAACGTCCGGCTCCTCTCGTCGCTTTCTTGAATAAAGAAAAACACTGTATGTTTCCGTATACATCCTAACTAGCATCACATTGTCGTCAAGAAGAACTTGGAAAAGACGTCGGGTTAAACATAGAGTTTCAACTTCCGGTGGAAGAAAACATTGTGAGAAAACTGGCGTATTACAAAAACGATAGTTTCCGTGTTGTTGTAATATTCGACCTTTACGTTCTGCTTAAGGGCCTCTAATCCCACTTGTGGGCATATTGCTTGGGCTGTTTATTTAAACAAAACCTTAATCTATGGAAATTTATAGTGAACATGACGGGTGGATAATATAATTCATACATTATGGCAACATTTCTAAAGGTTAGTTTATATTCAGAAACACAACGACCTTTATGTAAATGGCGATTGCTGTATCCGCCGATAATGTAAATTCTACCCTTCCCCTCACTTCAGCCCTCGGGCGAGGGGTTAAGTTAACTGATTCAACACCGGCTGCAAGCGAGGAGTGCGGAGTCACTGCAGCAGTTCCGATATCTTAGCAGGGTACGAAGTGTTAAGCGTGAAAACAAATGTTCAGATTGGACGAAGGGATGGTAACGCGCAATAGACAGACAAATTATCGATAAATATATTTTTTTTCAATATATATATATATATATATATATATAAAGGGTGTGAGGGGTCCCGCACAACAATTCACGGGACCCAAGCCAACCTCACCTGCTCGCGGTGCACCCTGCTAATCAACAAACAAGACTCTGGCTACCATCAACCCGTATTGGGTCAGCGTGGTGGGAAACGGCTCTAATTCTCCCCGTAAAAACTCCTACAAACGTGGAGATCTTTGGGGGAGACCTATGTCCAGCAGTGGACGTTTATTGGCTGATGATGACGATATATATACACAATATACACAATAACAATACTCATTTAGTTATAACTCTTTAAAACCTACACTGGTTGTGATGGAAGTCAGAGCTATACGGAACTTCCACTTTGGTGATTACTCTCAGTGTGTAGTGTGAGTCGCTGAGATCTTCACAATACATCTAGCCATTCGTTTCTTCTCTCTCTCACATCCTAGTGAAGGTCATAGCCGTAGAACTATCCATCAACCAACTATCCATCAAGTATCTACTGGTTGTAAGTTTTTGTAGCCGGAAACTGTCTAGGTATCACCGCAGTTCATATTTCCCCCGAGGAACAGTAGGCAGCAAACTTTACTGCTTTTTGATACGAAGGGCGCTATGAAAGTGAAATTACTGGGGTAACACGACTCGGCATCTTACATCTTAATATATAAGAAGGCAAACGTCAGCCGCTTCGCAACCAAGATAATCATATTATATACTTCTGATACCGATAGGTAGATTAGAAGATCTTGAATTTTTTTCTAAGTGTTTTTTGTTTTTAAATCGATACAGTTTTAAGCGAAGATGATTGTTATAATTAAAAAAACTGCAAATAAACATCGACAAGTACCGTATCCAATTATACGTTCATTGCGGAACGCCCCGTGTTCATGGAGACAGTTCAAACTATTTTACATCTTATGTGTATGTAGCTATGGTTGAATTTCGCTTGTCACGCGAATTAGCTTTGTAATCGTTTATTTAGTTTAGGGTAAAATGCATATTATTGAGTATGAATACTAATTACATTTGGATATGTCATCATCAGCTGATACTAAGCCGCAACTGCTGCTGATAGGTCTCCGTTGCCGAAGACCGTCTAGGCTTTTTTTTTACCACTGCAGCTCCTATTGACCAGTTGCATACAAATATTATCGTATTCCGGTTTAAAGGGCGCCGTAGCTAGTGAAATTACTGTGGTAACGAGACTCACGGCAAGCACAATGTGTAGTGTCAATCATCCTAACTAGCTCCACATTGATAAAGGCAGGTCAAAAAACGGTAAATACAAATGCACAGCTCTGTAGTCTTTGTAATCCCTGTCTGTCGTAATAGGCGACTAATATGGTCTTCGGCTACGAGGCCGGCGGTAGCGGATTGAAAAGGTTTGGGAAAGCAATGTCTTCCATGAGGACGTGCTTGGTCAAATTGAAGATGGACACCGATCGATTACATAGGAGCTCTAAGAAACCTTAACAAGACCATCGAGAAGTTTAAGTCCATGGAACTCTCACGCAACTTAGACTTAATGGAGAACCTAGTAGCAGTATCTTTTGAGGAGACTTCACTCCCTCCTACCCAAAAAAAAAGGCACTGAATCACCATCCTGAACAACAAAACATTCAGAGTAATTAGATGCTGTAAACTATTGCTGCACGAAGTTTTTTAAGGTAAATAGCTATGTGAAGGGAGTTGTAGCTATAATAGCTACAACGCCATTCAAATCAATACTTGGTGACTAAAAATGCTGCTATGCAATTCATACAATATAAATGTTCATCATAAATTACTGGTGATGGATATCTGATGGAGACCGCTGAACAGTAGTGTGGAAACATTACTGTATTCCTGTTTGAATGGTGTTGTAGCTCATGAAACCACTGACGTAATAAACTGCGTCTAGCACAATGTATAGTGTATATTATCCTAACTACTGTTGACTTACCATCAGGTGAACCTTTCGCTCGTGTGGTAGCTTTTTCGAATTAAAAAAAAAATGTATATTAATAGAGGGTATGACGGGTCCCGCATAACAACTCAGGGGACCCAAGCCAACCTCACCTGCTCGTGGTGCACCCTGCTAATTAACAAACGAGACTCTGGTTCCTACCATCACGCACTGGGCCGGCGTGGTGGGAAGTGGCCCAAATCCCCTATATCGACCTCTACACGGATATATGTGAAGATTATTGGGAGTAGCCCATGTCCAGCAGTGGACGTCTATCGGCTGATGATGAATATTATTAATAGTGATAATATTGTAAATGTGCTCGAGCGGAAACAAAACGCTTTATGTACAGGCGCCCTTAATTATGTTAATTAAGTTGTGTTTTCGCCACACGGCGGCGGCGATCAAAGGCGGCCATTACGCGTAATTATTACGGATAATAATTCTATTACTTTCAACGCTCGCCATCAATTTAATATTTTGTAATACCTTCGACCAGGGCTACCATGACATTAAACCGGAAACGCGTGAGACGATCAGTAATGTACGGAATTTACTAATCCATAATACAGCGGACGTAGTTCTAATTAAAACAATTACATTAATATTATAATTAATGGCGCAGTGGATGAGCGCCTTTATTGTTAAATAACAGTTACTGATTCAACCCCCGATCTAGAAGCTAAACTGTGTTATTTTCAACCCTGTTGACTAGTTACCATCATCATCCAGTAAAATCATCTTGTGCACGAGCGATAAGTTCACATGATGGTAAGTGATACGCCCGCCTATAACAACGTGACGCCAGTTAAGATAGTGTTCATAGCAGCACATTGCGCTTGTTGCCTTCAGACATAAGATATTAAGTCTCGCTATCCCCAGTAATTACCCTAGCTACACCGCCCTTCAAACCGGAACACAGTAATATTTGCACACTACTGTTTGTCGTTTGCAGTAGTAGTAGTAATACCCGGACAGCCTCCGGGAACTGAAATCCACCACCAGTTCATTGAAATGATTTTCAAACCTCACAGATTGAAATAGTAAAAAAAAATTTTTTTTTTTTTTAATTTCTTTAATAATATCTTTATTCAAGAAGAAGTAAATATATATATAAATAAGTGACAATCCCATTGACATACCTTTCGTGTTATGTACATACTTAAATCCATTTAATTTTATTAAGTATATATATATACAAATAAAATAGACATAGCAAGTATTATTTTATTTTATAATAGAAAAAAATATTATATATGCAGTGGCAACCCTAGCGGCAGATGCAAATCGCTCGCCCATCCGCCATTAAATAATAAATAGTGGAATCAATTAAGATGTAAACTTAATACACGGAGATAAGTTAGCTTAAGCTTTATAACGATAGAGTATATTTCGTTATCACAAAGTGTTCACTGATAAAGTGAATTTACACAAAAATACATTTTTCTACAATGAAATGATTATGCGACAGATGTGTATCGCTGGTTAGGATGTTTACACAACCGCTATGATACCCTTATTTGTATGAAATTGTGAATCGACTTAATGTATGTCTTCAATACGACAAGCACGATATGAAGCTGTGTATATCATCCTAACTAACGCCACGTTGTTACAGGCGACGAGCACAATGTGGTGCTGCGTATGTCATCCTAACTAGCGCCACGTTGTTACAGGCGACGAGCACAATGTGGTGCTGCGTATGTCATCCTAACTAGCGCCACGTTGTTACAGGCGACGAGCACAATGTGGTGCTGCGTATGTGATCGTAACTAGCGCAACATTGTTACAGGCAACGAGCACAATGTGGTGCTGCGTATGTGATCGTAACTAGCGCAACATTGTTACAGGCAACGAGCACAATGTGGTGCTGCGTATGTGATCGTAACTAGCGACATTGTTACAGGCAACGAGCACAATATGGTGCTACGTATGTGATCGTAACTAGCGCAACATTGTTACAGGCGACGAGCACAATGTGGTGCTGCGTATGTGATCGTAACTAGCGCAACATTGTTACAGGCGACGAGCACAATGTGGTGCTGCGTATGTGATCGTAACTAGCGCAACATTGTTACAGGCGACGAGCACAATGTGGTGCTGCGTATGTGATCGTAACTAGCGCAACATTGTTACAGGCGACGACCACAATGTGGTGCTGCGTATGTGATCGTAACTAGCGCAACATTATTACAGGCGACGAGCACAATGTGGTGCTGCGTATGTGATCGTAACTAGCGCAACATTGTTACAGGCGACGAGCACAATGTGGTGCTGCGTATGTGATCGTAACTAGCGCAACATTGTTACAGGCGACGACCACAATGTGGTGCTGCGTATGTGATCGTAACTAGCGCAACATTATTACAGGCGACGAGCACAATGTGGTGCTGCGTATGTGATCGTAACTAGCGCAACATTGTTACAGGCGACGAGCACAATGTGGTGCTGCGTATGTGATCGTAACTAGCGCAACATTGTTACAGGCGACGAGCACAATGTGGTGCTGCGTATGTGATCGTAACTAGCGCAACATTATTACAGGCGACGAGCACAATGTGGTGCTGCGTATGTGATCGTAACTAGCGCAACATTGTTACAGGCGACGAGCACAATGTGGTGCTGCGTATGTGATCGTAACTAGCGCAACATTGTTACAGGCGACGAGCACAATGTGGTGCTGCGTATGTGATCGTAACTAGCGCAACATTGTTACAGGCGACGAGCACAATGTGGTGCTGCGTATGTGATCGTAACTAGCGCAACATTGTTACAGGCGACGACCACAATGTGGTGCTGCGTATGTGATCGTAACTAGCGCAACATTATTACAGGCGACGAACAATGTGGTGCTGTGTATATTATCCTAACTAGCGCTGTGCTGTTAAGAACGGTATCCACTTATTATTTCCGCGAATAAACAACAACTTTATTCGGTTGTCTGAACATCTTAACTTAAGTGTATGTACATTGTAATTCATTGTAAACTTAATTGTTTGCAACTTTTTATAATCGCATGTGGAATGATGACTTAGTGTTACATGCTTTTTTTAAAAAATAAAAACACTTCCGGCTTCGGCACTCACTAATTGGTGGTAGTTTACGCGATGTGCAGATAAGAGGATGGAGTAATTCTAATTAAGAAGATTATGACATGATGTATGAACGTTGTGTTATACGGTTTGAAGGGCGCTGTAGCTAAAGTTTTTTTTTAATCTTCAAAACGACGAGACAAGTGAGACGAGTGTTCACCTGATGGTAAGTGATACGCCTGCCCATAACAACGTAGCGTTATTTAGGATGATATGTATTGCGCCGCATTATGTTCGTCGCCTTGAGATATATTACATTAAGTCTTTAGTCATTTCACTGGCTACAGCGCCCTTTAAACCGGAACACAGTAATGTTTGCACGCTACTGTTTGGCTGACCTGATACAGAAACATATTATGTAGTATTTGTTAATATTTCAACACCACATAGACTTCGATGGCGATAGGTCTCTGTTAAATCGTCTAGGCACCACCGCAGTGCCTAATCCAGCCGATGAACTGAGTGTGAAATTGTGTTCCGGTTTAAAGGGCGCTGCAGCTAGTGTGATTAATGGGGTAACGAATCTTATGTATTAGGCGACGAGCGCAATGTGGTGCATAATAATCCTAACTAACGCTTCATTGTCATGTGCTAGGGTATCACTTATAATCAGGTGACACCCTTACTCGTCTCATCGCTTCCTCGAAACAAAAACAAGGAATTTTAAACCACCCTGTTCTCAATCGAATAAAACTATCGACAACGAACGTTTGCATCACTGAGAAACAATTTTTACTGCTACCCTTCGGAGGGATGTTGATAAATATTTATCAAGTGGGGGAGGCATGGGGTGGCTACGTTACATTTCATGCCTAATGATTTCTAATTCAATTACATTTCGTTGCTCTGTGCCCGTGTGCTGATAGTTACAGTGTTTCTTTCCGATTTTTTTTATCGTTTGTTTTGTTCAACATTTAATATAATAGATGGCTCGTTTAATATTCCCGTGTCTGGTTCGAAGGCTTCTCACACAGGACGAGACGCTAGATTGTTCTTTTATAGTACAGTTTCTCTAGAAGCTAAATTGTAACTAAGAATAGAACTTCAATACAAACTAACGATTAGTGAGAGCAAGACCAATTATGGTCTACGTCCAGCATTGGACGTCTATCGGCTGATGATGATGATGATGAAGATCAATTATACACGAGCAAGACCAAGACTAAGGTTGTCCAATTCTAGTCATTAGTGGTTGGTCTCTGTTGTCGGAGATCGTCTGGGTAAGTACCACAACAGCACTTATTCCAGCCGACAGACAGTAATGTGCAAATATTATTGCGTTCCTGTTTGAAGGGCGCTGTAGCTAGTGAAATTTCTGGAATAACGAGACAACACATTGTCTTAAGGCGACGAGCGAAATATGGTGTTGTGTATACCATCCTAACTAGCGCCATATCGTTATGGGCCGGCGTATCACTTACCATCAGGTGAACGTCTAATCGAATAAAGAAAGGTCTTGGTCTTGTTCTCGCTATCCTCATCACTACTAACAATGATACTGATAATCAGTCTTACTAATTATCAAAGTATAGATTAAACTCTTCTTGTATAACCTAGGCTTTGTAAAATTACAATTAGTCTAAGTTATTTCACTTAGTAAATACGTCAGGCGCGTGTTCCCGTTAGCAAATTACTACAAAGTAGCAAGACTCGTTTAATTAAGTAAAGGTTAATTAGAAGTAATGGTTCATGTTACAGAAGTTATATTAAGTTCTCCAAATTGGCTTTAAAAAAACACACATACACACTAATGAAATAAAAAAAAAAATTTAGTGTTTCCGACTTGACCGGAGAATAAATACACCGGGCTCGGCTTCCCCTTCCAGTTAGTTATTAACCCAAGTGTCCCCGCCCCCGTTATCCTTAGAGACACCCCGCGGGGGTTGTTATCAAATTATTTGCCCCTTTTTCACTTCATTATACGCCCTCGCCTCTTGCTGGCTCGCTAAGTGATAACCGCAATCTGTTTCCATCTGATATGACGTCACTTCTTTATGATGCGGAACTGATTAAAGATCCGCGTTTAACAGAAACTTCAGGAATTGTGAAGGAGGTGGAGGTTCTAAGAGATAATAATTGATAGTATAAGAGCATTAAATATTGGTTTGCGAGACAGAAGAAGAGACAACGTAGGAGATAATCTAAAAGAAAAAAGACCTAACAGCTAAGCATATCCGGTTTAGAAATGGAAAATATGATAGACGAATGGCGTAACTTGAAAGGGAACTTTGTCCACGTCAAAAAACAGATCACAGCGACAATAAACAAACACAAAGCTATAACTTAACAACTTAACAGAAACTTAGATCTTTTCCATATATCATCATCATCAGCTGAACTCAAAACCCTCGACTACATTATTACTTAAAGCACCACGTGAAAATATAGACAAGTGATAGCGCGATGTAGATAAAAAAAAGAAACAGCAACTGAAGGAGACCGTGTGAAAGCAAGCGACCTTAATAAAAGGAATCTTAAATATTCACTTAAAAATCTTACATTTTTGCTGAAATATTTCATTTCGAATAACAAACTGTTAACTTAACTGTTCAGCAGTTAAGTTAACAGTAAGAAAACGTTAAAAATTTTGATTAATTTATAACTTAACAGACCTCTTGTATGCGTTACTCATGGCATCAATTAATAATTAGACATAAATGATGTTTAAAATTTTTATTTCCATTACCCGGTACATCTGGTTCTACCTAAAAATAATTTAGATGATAACCTAAAAATGCTACTACCAACTAAACCCCTCAACTTATGAAGACCAGACTTCGAACCATGAGCATCTATGTTATAAGGCGGTTAGGCGCTGAACCACAAAAGGTGGATGACCTAAGTAAATTCTTACAACAATCAAATATCACTGAACTTACCCGAGCTCGGTCGATCACTGTACCTCGTACAGTACACCCAAGCGGGCCACACCATCGGTCCGTTCTCACCAACCGTTGTACCTTGAACAACACAACATTTTAAGTGATGGTAATCACCATCATGACATCGGTCGCTAGTAGGTGATCTATAAGCACTAGTATGCACCATCCGATTGCAGGTGCGCTAAATATAGAAGCAGTTCGTATCTATCATGCCTAAGCCAACCTTCGCTAGTTGGAGAGGAACCGTAGGAAGATGTAGATTTATTAAGCGACAAGAGCGGGACGTTCACCTGATGGTAAGTGATATGCCCGCTCTAAACAATGGTAGCGTTAGTAAGAATGTTGTTAGCATCACATTACGTTAGTCGCCTTGAGACATATTTTGCTTCTCATTACCCTAGTAATTTCACTAGCTATAGCGTCCTTCAAATCGGAACACGGAACACGGTTTAGAGGTAGAAATAGGCGCTGCTATGGTACCTATCTAGATGGGTTCCGGCAGCAGAGATTACTTCAACCTCAAATTTTATGTTCCAAACTAAATGTTGTACTGTTGAACCATGCGCCATATTCTCATGGTCAACCATACCATTTCCAATCAGATAATTGTTCTTCTGCTCCTGCTCCTGCATTATCTGCCTAACAACTTATCCGCATCACATACCATCACCAAGTCAACAACTTATTTCAAACAGCTAAAACGATGTAAATTACTTACTTGTACTACTTTGATTGCTCGAACCATCGTCGCTCTTGGAAAGATCTATAGCACCTTTATCGCTAGGTTTAACCTCCGGCACTCTTGCCTCCAGCACTTCAGGCTTAGAGGGTAGTGGGGCCTCTTTAACAGGAGCCTTAGCCTCAAATGACCTTGACTTTAAAGTCTTCCTCTTCGTCAGCGGGTCTGTTATCCGCCTTCCAAAATCAGCTTTCAATATATTGTCTATGCTAAACTTCAAGCAATTCTGATTCATGAAGTCTCTCCCCGACTCGTTTTCTGGTGATTTCGGTGTCATATAGCTGTCTCGCCTGTTCTCGTCACCTCTATTACGCTGATCCTGTGATTGGTTCTTCATTCGCAGACCGAAATTTAACCCAAACTGCTGCGGATTAATATTCAAATTGCTCTGCGGTATAGGCATTCGATTTTGCATCTTCAGGTCCACTTGGCTCAGGGGATTTTGGAACAGTAACGGTTGATTTAGGAACATGAGTGAATTTGGTGTGATAGGACTCGGCCGCAGCAGCAGCGGTTGATTAACATTAAGGTTTTGACTTAGTTGCGAGATCGCATTCAAATGTGTTTGAATGTGTTTGAAGGAGGAAAGGCCTTGGGAGGTCTCCGGGCTGCTCTTGTCATTGTCGTGGTAGCTGGATACGGGAGCCTCGTTACCAACAGACAGGACGGTGTCATCACTACAGCACGAGTTTTCATCGTCTACACTTATTTCTGTTCTGTACTCATTAGCGTTATTGTCGTCATCATCAAGCCTGGGGCTGACGCTCTCGGAAGTCCTCGAGTTTTGACTATCATCGAAATTTGGCGTACTTTGTAAAAGTTTCTCAGTAGAGAAAACATTTTCAGGGCTGTTGGCGTCCCGTTCCTTCTTCAGAACGTTATGTATGGAAAAAGACGACGTGTGTATTGATCTGTCCTCGCATTTGTCATCATCGTGATACTCGGGGCTGATGGTGTCCCTTGTGTTCGGCGAATAGGGTTCGTGCTCCTCATCGCTGTGCTCCTGTATCTTTATTCTGTTGTCCTGGAGGTGTACGGTCGTTGACACAGCGGCCATTTTGTTTCAGCAGTTTTACGCCATCTGATGGAGAAGGGAAATATTATTTGTATTTGTAGATCTTTTTAAATGGATTTTAAAAACTTATTCTAGAAATATTTTCAGTTCGCTGTAATAAACATCATCATTAATACCCCCATTATAGGCCCCCTATTCCTGGAATAATCGTGCGCAAGAGCAATAAAAATGCAAGATATCTAAATTCACTTTTTACCTCCATAAATGCCAAGGCGGAGATCATTTATGTGAATCAAAAAAAGGTCTGAATGCGCTGACATTTGAGGAGCAACCTTTATACGCTATGCCGTGTAATAAGTGGACATCTGAAAGCTGTTCATAATCTGTCGTCTTCTCCTTGACATTCCTCCGTCACAACAGAAACATGGACCGTGCCAACACCTCTCATTTAAAACTTAAATTCTACATTTATAATTCAGAGATATTAGAGTTGTAGACGTTTCAACTGATATAAACTGGTACAACCAGAAATGATACCTTCTACATCTTCGGACATTTGATGTCTGGTCATCATCATCTCACCAGATCGTCGGTGCACCTTGTGAGAGGCCTCCAAACACTACGTCTAGCGGTACACGGGCGCCACTCGAGGACCTTACTGCCCCATCGACTATCGATTACTGGAACCCACTGGATGCGAACAATGCTAGACCGATCGATCTGAAGATCTTTGAGGGAGGCTTATGATCAGCAGTGGACGTCTATCGGCTAATGACGATAATTATAATCATCATCATCATCAACCTTTATAGATACACTAGTAGAGTATAGGCCTAATTCTATATATTCTACCAAATGCTATCTCTATCTCGTTTTAACATTGTCCGACACTTTTTTTTTATTTTACCAGCATTAATTATATTCGTTGAAAATAAACCCTAATTAATTAACTTTAAGGTTATAAGTGTTATAAATATAAAATTCATATTTATTCACAAATCAATATTCAATTTGATAATATTCCAACATTCGCCACGCATTACTGTCTTCCAATCATACGAGTTAAGTAATAACTTAGCGGGTTTACATACAACTTATAATTGTACCGAAACGTCGGAAATAACCTTAATTTTTTTCTTTTTAATAATACTAAAAATGTGTTAAAATGGTGGAAGTTTTTAAAGGCTTGTGACCCATTTAATTAACACATTCCTTTCGTTCCATACGTTTTTGATACTCAACAGTCAATTTACGTCCCCACTGTTGGGACACAGGCCTACCCTCAATATGAGGACGTTGGGCCAATCACCACGCGGGCCCAATGCGGACTGGTCGTTTTTGATACAATAACTTTAAACTAATAAAAAAATTAGAGTAACAGGTATGAAGTGAATATGAAGGGAAGTTGATGTGAGGGGGTTGAAGGACAAGGGGTCGATAATATTGAAATGCAAATTGATCGTACATCGCCATCAGGTCGCATAAAACACGGCGTGGCCCAATAATTATAACGAGTTAACCGCGATGCTCCGGAGGGTACTGCGGTTGCGGTCACCGGGGAGACGAAACTGGTTACGAGATATGCTAACGGACGGATGCTCCACTTCACCATTATCAATACATCAACACCATCAACGTTCACCATCTTCTTATTCTTTTAGAGCATTAAACAAGTATACACATTTGTATCTTATTTGAATAAGACTAGGGATCTTTCACAAAACTGGAGAATTAAAGCAATTAATTCAACATCCTGACCGGCGTGGAGGTGGTCACATTTTCATGACAGCTGATAGATCCTGAACAGGTGCTACGTCTCCGACGGACACCAGACGGCCTTAACAAGTATCAATGCAGCTCCTAATTCTGTCGCCAATCAGTGCCCAAACGTGTTCAAATTTGAAGTGTTGTGTAGCTAGTAATATTACTAGGGTAATGGTTTATGAGTTTTAAGATCATTTATCTCAAAGCGACGAGCACAATGTGGTGCTGTGAAGATCATCCTAACTAGCGCCACCTTTTTACATACAGCCTTTTCGCTTTTCTTATTGATTAAGAGAATAAGGAGAATATCTGTTCTGGTTTTGGATTTCCATTACTGATGGTAGATCTCTGCTCCCACGGACTTTAGATCACAGCAGCAACGCCGACATCTGTTGATTAATATTAGTGTGGTAATTTATAATTACTAGATTATCTAAACAAATGTGGTGTAGTGTAAATTAATGTAGTAGCGCCACGTTTGTAGACTAGCTCATCAAAATTATTATATGCTCTGTGGTTTTTAGGGTTCCGCAACCGAATTGATAATTGCTACTTCGAATCAGATATCCGTCTATTTTATTCATTTCCGGACAAAATTAAAGAGTTTAGATTAGTAAGTTAAAGGGAATATTAATCATCGTCGCCATCGGCCGATGAACGTCCACTACTGGAGTTAGGTCTCCCTCTGAGGTCTTCACACGAAGCGGTAAATTTAATATATTATTACTTTTCATCATAACTATCATCTCATCTGATGGACGTCCACAGCTGAACATGGACCACTTGTAATATATTCCACGAAACATTATAATCCGCTTTATTCTTCATCTAATAATAACAAAAGCACTAAGAGTCTAGAATTTATTACTACACACATTTACTGGTCTCTGTTGCTGGAGACCGTCTAGATTTGTACCACCGCAACGCCTATTGCAGCTGACAAATAGTGTTGTGCAAACATCACTGTGTTCTGGTTTGAAGGGCGCTGTAGCCAGTGAAATTAGTGGGGTAACGAGATTCACCATATAATGTCTCGGGCGAGGAGCGCCATGTGGTGCAGTATTATATCATACTGACAAGCACCACGTTGTTATGCGCAGGCGTATAATTTAACAAGAGGCGAACTTCCCGCACGTCTCGTTGCTTAATTGAAATAAAAAAAGATTGATTTTTTTTTTGTCCAACAAAGCGACCAGACCAAGGCGACATTCGCCCGAAGGTAAGTGATACGCCTGCGCATAACAACGTGACGCTAGTTAGAATGATACATACTGTACCACATTTCGATCGTCGCCTGTGATTTCAGGAACTGCAACTCACTTCAAACCGGAACACAGTATGTACAATGATTTTAGGTTTAGCTGCAGTGCGGACAAAAGCGAGACCTACCACCAGTGAAACCACATTTGAGATTATTTTTGATGTAATATTGCATATATATATATTACGTGAGAATTGAAGTGGAGCATACTTCGTCGCGACGCACCGGTAAGACCACACACGTAGCGGCGCGCGCGCAGCCGAACCGGACATTTAGTTTAATCTGACCACCATGTTACAAGTTACGACTAACACGAACCACTATCGACTTTACCACACAACTATAAGCTTTAACTTGAACGCGAACGTTATACTGCCTGCTCGAATAACGTAGCTAACTTGTATAGTAATTTAAGTCAAGCCAATTTGAACCTTATCGCTATAGACATAAGAGCTATATGGAGAATGGTTGGCGGTCGCGTAAGTCTTTACATGTAAAGTGTAGCGAAATTGAATTGTTTTATTTTAGTATCACGATTTCGCAATTTCCGAGGTGTTGGTGGTTTGTTATTTATACACTACTATATTCGTTATTCTATTGAAACACTAATAAGCCATCGATTTATTTTAACCGACGCCCGATAAGAGGAGTACACGTACAATTGATGGTAGGTGACTATTGTAGCATACCGTCCAGACACCACCGCAGCTCTCATTGCAGCCGACAAACAGCAATGTGCAAGCATTACTGAGTTACGGTTTAAGACCTGTAGCTGATAAAAATACTGAGGTAACTAGCCTTGATATATGTTTGAAGGCGACTAGCACAATGTGGTGTAGCATATGTCCTTTTGATGGAAGACATTGGGTAAGGCCTATATCCACCAGTGGATAAACAAAGGGTGATAATCAGAAAAGAAATCAGGAGTATCACTTACCATCACGTGATGTCCCGTATCTACGTCTGTGTATTTATTGTGGTTGATATTATTATAGATCGCCATTTTATGCTGCGAGTGAGTATGACGGAGTTATTGCATAATGTAAACTACTCACGGGTCCTAAGCCAACCTCACCAGCTCGTGATGCACTTTACTAATCAACGAACGAGGCTGTGGGTATCTCCATTCCGCATTGGGACAGCGTGGTCGGAATTATCCACATCCCTTCTATAAACTCTTACAGAGGAGATATATGGAGGAGAACTATGTCCAGCAGTGGATGTCTGTCGGCTAATGATGATGATGAGCGAATATGAATTAACAGCCTTCGTTATATCCCGTGTACCGGGGCCTAATACTTCTTAAAGAAAGAGTCTCACCGGGGTCCTCAGACATGAGGGAACGATCCTAAAGAGAAAGAAAGATTCAAGACTATTTATCTAAAATACTAGTGCAGAACAAATTGATCGCAAGATTTCCTCGAAATCTGCTCCTCTTCATTACGATTTCTTTCTTCAACGAGAACTAAAACTCAATTTGAATCGAACCTGCTACTCTTTTAGATACAAAGCCTTTAAAAGCTAAGCTGTCGCGGCTTCACAAATAATACACGGAGATAATAACCATATGTGCTGGTTATAGGTCTTCATTACCTGATATCGTCTAGATATCCACAGCTTCTATTCCTACCAAACTACACTGTGCAAACATTACCCTGTTCCGGTTTGAGAGGCGTTCCAGCTAGTGAAATGGTGAAACGAAAAATGGGTAGAAGGAAAAAGTCATAGTTGAGGAATATCAGGGATTGGACTAGCAAATCTGGTGTTTAAACTGTTCCGCCGAACCAAAGACAGAGAGGACTGTACCACGCTGATTGCCAACTTTCACTAGTTGGAGAAGCACTTTAAGAAGAAGTAGCTGGTGAAGTTAATGATATAATGAATTAACGTATGTCTCAATGCGAAGACAGCGCGGTGCTATATCATCCTAACTAACACCAAGTTATCATAGTATTACTTACCATCAGATGAAGAATAAACTGTAGTTTCCAAACAACAAAAGCTACTATTTCTTATTTTCTATTTAAACCGATCGTGAGTACTGTTAGTTAAAATTTAAATAATTAGTTATCGCATTAGAAGGTTATCAGGTCCTCAATGGATTTATTTAATCAACAATAGGCTATCATTATGCCTCATTTACACATAATATTAAATGACAATGAAGCTGATGATGAAGCTCGATCGCTATGAATAGTTTAACACTTACTCTATAGTGAACAGAACACAGCTCGGTTGCCTAACGGTTAGAGCGTGCGGCCTTTATTCCGCAGGTCGCGGGTTCGAATCTCGTCATGTACCGATGACTTAATATTTAAGTTATGTACATTTGTGAACTTAAGTAACAACAGCGGAATGCAAACGGTGAAGGAAAACATCGCGAGGAAACCTGCACATGAATTAGAATTTATTGTAAGGTGTGTGTGAAGTCACCAATCCGCATTGGGCCCGCGTGGTGACTATGGCCCCATCGCCCTCATATTAAAGGGTAGGCCTTTGCCCCAACAGAGGGGACGTAAATTGGCTGTTGACAAAAAAAAAACAGAACACAGAGATAAATAAATCATAGTTAAATAACACAACTAACCTTTTTATAACTATGGCTGCGTTTAATTTCCGAACGCAGCCCACGGCTGATGTTTGAATTTTGAATTTGGAATTAGTTCTGACAACAGGCGGAGACAAGGAGAGCAAGAGTGGTCTTATCGGAGAGAAGGCAAGTCGGTAAAATAGCGATACAGCCCATATCTTACGAGTGATTATTAAAACACTACGAACTAAGAGGAGGGCTTTCATCTGGTTGGGACACTAGGGACCAGTTCATCAGCCTCATCATCAATCAGCTCATCATACTTCCCTAGCATAGAACTATATAATTAAACCAAGCGAAATAATCGTAACATTCTGTTTTTTTTTGATATTTTTAACTTGTTCTGTTAGCCAACGCCCTCGTCAAGTGTTGGTGCGGTCAAGGTACATTAATTCGCTCATATACGGCGCACAGGGTAGCATGAATTCACCGTTGTCCACTAGGGGACATAAAAAACCACCCCCGCATGTTATAATTGGATAAACCTAACTTCCAAGTAACGCGATCAAAACAAAATTCCTGACAGTGTATTATCAATGAGCTTTAAAATAAGTAACAGAGTAAATATATCAGCTGTAAAATACACAACTTATGGGATTCAAGTTAACGTCACCTGCTGGTGCACCCTGCCAATCAACAAACGAGGCTCTGGCTACCATCACACCGAATTTCGCCAGGGTGGATCGTGTGGGAATCTTTGGGGAAGGTCTATGTCCAGTGGACGTCTATGGAGTGACGATGATGAAATAATTAACTTTTTGTCGAACCTTTAAAACAGCTTAGCTAAGTTAAGAATGACTCTAATTACACTTTGCGTTGTTAAATTGCTGATTCACTTCATTAAATGCACATCTTTAATTAGTTCCCCCGTGCAATGATGATGTTCAGGTTAAAACGTGAGAACAGAAGAAGTGATTAATGCAAAAGAATGAGTTAAGACGAGTTTTTATTTCTAGCCTCTAACGTTAGTGTCGGAATCAATTGATAGACTCTAGTGACTAGAAAATTATTATTTGAGAAAAATATTACATTTACTTTTAACAGCCCATTTTATATTACATTAGCTTTTTTCAAAAAAAAAAAAACTACAGCTGGAATGTCGCTATATATCCACTTTACCTTGCTGCACTTTGCGCTCGTCGCTTAAGACATAAGAAGTCAAGTCACGCTACCACAGTAATTATATTATCGGCAGCACCCTTCAAACCGGACAACGGTAATGTTTGCAAAGTGCTGTTCGTTTGCTGCTGTAGTACCTAACTAGACGGTCTCCATCATGAGAGTATTACCACCAGTAAACCAATCATACAACCTTATGTCACATAGAAATGTACGCAATTTGGCGCTGTGTAAATAACTTAATTGACCGTTTAAGTTTTTATATACTAAATAATATATAAGGCGAACTAACATTACAAGCGGACATGGAAGTACCAAGACTTTTTTTTTCAAAATGGCGGCACGTTCACTGTCGGCCATCGACACCTTCGCCATTCATTTCTAAAGAAATAATTAACTGCGTTGCGTGTATGGAAATGTAACGTTCAACTTTATATAGACATGTGTGACTAGTTAAGCAGAATTCAGTCTAGATAGTGTTAATAATAGGGCGTAAGTTAGCTAAATGATCTTTACACTTGTGCTTAAACAGCTTTACAATGCAGCGTCAGACATGTCACCTCGATGCCGTCCATACAACTTTAGTGCTTATTTGTAAGTCTTTCAATATATTTAAGTGCCTACTTAGATTACCGCTTGGTTAGTGACACTGAACTACTGGTTCGATACCTCGGCTATAGCTTATGCAGATTAGTGGTAAGATATTTTTAAACTTGATAGCTAACCACCTTTACGTTGTAAATATGTCGCCATAACGGCATATAAGTGAGCAATTTAGATGAGCAGGCTTTACCCTCCTGCATATATCCATCACACATTATGTGATTTTGAGGTAAAGTATAGAAAAATAAAAAGAAAAAAATATTTTTTTTCTTAATTACAAACTAAACGGAAAATCGTTAAGACGGACAAAGTTCCATCCACCCTTAGATACAGTTTAACTATATGCCATAAGCACTATATAAATATTTATTTTAATTTCCCTTCATTATCCGTACAGTTTACAAAAGTACAATCGCTATCTCTTTCGATAGAATTTCTATTTATTAAAGAAGATCGTTAAAAAGTAAAACATACAACATACTCGTTAAATAATACAATATCAATATTCATACATTCATTACATATTCATCTATTCATTCGCCATACATCATCATAATCAAATAAATAGAATTGTAGTGTTTGGTCATAATATATGAATAACAGATTTTATTTCATTATAGTTTCGCCAAAAGAAGATAGTTGTTGCACCGCGGTTAGTATTCACAAAGAAAGCTTTCTTTAGTTCTCTTTCCCTGGAATTATTCCCTCATTAGTCGCCTTTTACTACACACCGAGTTAAGATCTTCAGCGAGGATATTCTAAGTCGTAAATCACAAGAAATATTTAATTAATTTTAACATTAATATGATTCTTATACAAAAACAAACAATTTTCGAAAAGTGTGTTTGTAAATTCAGAGTATACTTAACAGCTATTCCCCACCCGCTTTGTTGGCCGTAACACCCCCGCTACTCCGTTTAGGGGAAGGAATTTTGTAAAATCCATTCTTAGCTGACCCTAAACGGAACAAGCAGTATCTCTACCAATTTTTGAGTGTTTACGCGTAATAATTTCGGACATCTCATAATGAGTCAACGAATCTATGGATATCTACAGATATATAAATAACAGCAAATTTTTTACTGGACTTTTTCTGGCAGATATCAAGATTATGGTTTTGCTTAATAAAGTAATAACTTTAAAAATTATGAATATATTACTACTATTCAAATAGTTAAATTTTACTGCCAAGTATTTTATTGTGTTTTCAGTGTATAATAAAACAATTAACCAATTTAATACTGTACAAATATTTATAGTGATTTTGTGTGCAGTTGTTTTCTCCTCACATTAATTAATAGTACGTGCAAGAGTTTTTCATTATATGTAGAAATTAATATTATTTGATGTTATACAAAAAATAACCGCATTAATGTCGATTACGCGCTTAACAATTTTTAAAGTTTTTGTCGAAAAAAAAAATTATATCATAATAAATAACAGTGTACTGATATTTATATACGTCAATTATAAAACAATTGCGGAGAAAAGATAATTTATGTTATTGTATTAAAATAAATAACGGAACGTTGCCCAATCACGTGATGACATGGCGGGAAAAAATGACGTCGGTTAGGAAAGCGGCGCTCTTTGCCGCCTTTCGCGCTGTGTGAAATAACTAACAAAAACATGTATCATTCCAACAACATAACACCCACGCACATAAATATTAATAGCACTACCTATCAGTTTTATACTCTTGAATGATAACGATAGATACCGCCGTCTACAAATATATTTTTTTTCCGTACAATGAGGCGACGAGACGAGCGGGACCTTTGCCTTATGGTGATATGCCCGCCCATAACAACCTAGCACTAGTTACGATGATATATACAGCATCACATTGCGCTCCTCGCCTTTACACATAAGATGTTAAATCCCGTTACCTCAGTAATTTCTTCAACTACGACTCCTTTCAATCCGGAATATAGTAATGTTTGCACATTTCTGTTTGGCGGTAGAAATAGGAGCTGCGGTTGTTCCTATCTATACAGTCTTTGACAACAGAGACCAAACAAATAACTCTATAGCTTAAACGCGAAAACAAGAATAATATTCTGACAGATATTTTATAAGAAATCAAATTTTTAACATGCTTTTTAGACATCATATTAAAATACATATAATATACTAATAGTATGTTTATTTGTTTTTGCTTATCAGCAATGTAATCTAAAATATATATAAGTTATTGCATTTTTAAAACATTCACACTAAAAACTATTAAAATTGCGTATTATGATATTTTGACAATTACTTTCCGAACAAAATCGATGAGAAAGTGATATTATATTCCAAATTAAGATTTTATATTTTTTAGGTAGGAATATAACTTAGGTATGGATTAAAATATACACAATAATAATTTTGGAATCGTAATAAAATTGAACGATAAAAAAAAATCTTAATGAAGTGTAATCACACTAAAAACGACACAATTAAATAAAAACCAGTTATTTTAGTATCTCCTCAAAATTACAAATATTCAATATTATGGCAACACACGCGCAATAAAAAATTAAAAAAAGCAAACACAACTCAATTACAGCATTAAACAGATTATTGAGCTAACATGTCACAAGTGATTAAGCACAGATAATCGAAATATTTACATTAATATACATAAAAGCAACTTAATCTCACAGCGCCGAATAAAACCTAACCTTTTTTGTTCTTTATCGGAAAAAAATAAAAACGTACCGGCTGTCATGCGTTCATAAATTACCGGTAAAAAGCGGAAAAAAGAAATAAACAAAGGCGTTCGGATATTTTTACTGCATCTTATAAAAGTCGGAGTTGTTTGTTATTGTTTTAATATAATTTATGTACGTCGTGGCATGTTTGTAAATATTTCGCGGCTCTCTTATCAAATGTTATAACTGTATGCAATAATAAATGTTATGTACCGATAGTTTTAACTTAAAAACATTTTTATTTTTAAAACACCATTTTATTATAACAATAAATTATAAGATATATACATACATTGCGAACAGGGAATATTAAGAGAAGTAGATACGTGTTTGTATATTATTTATCTTTAATGCTTCTCTTTGAATTATGATTTTTATCTTCTCGTGAAGCAATTTCCACATAATATGTTTTCAATATACTTTGTACTCCTTTGAAAGAAAATTTAATTCCTACCATCTATCGGAGAGTTATAATAACTTTTCCGCAAGATTTATCATCAGCCGATAGACGTGCACTGTTGGATGTAGGCCTCCCCAAAGATTTCCACATCGATTGGGTAAGTATTTATATGGCGGGATTTGGACCATTTCCCACCACGCTGACCCAATGCGAGTTGGTAGAAGCCAGCGCCTGGTTTGTTCATAAACAGAGTGCACCACGAGCAGGTAAGGTTTGCTTAGATACCGTGAATTGTTGTCTCAATGAAAACTAAAAGTCATCAAGAAGGAAATATGTTTAGTTCTAAGAAAGTCTAGATGTCCATAATGATGTTTTAGTTCTTGATACAAAAGGTTGGTAAACTAAGCGGATGCTTAACTGTTGGTAGGTTTCTGTTGCCTACGGCAGATTCCAGTGCAGCGGACAAACAGTATAGTGTGCAAACATTACTATGTTCCGGTTTGAAAGGCGCTGTAGCTAGTGAAATTACTGAGGTCACGAGCCTTAACATTGTCTACGGCGACGAGTGCAATATGATGCAGTATATATCATCCAAACAAGCACCACGTTATTAAGACCCGGCGTATCCTGATGGTAAGTGTACCATCAGCTGAAGGTTCCGGTCGTTCCATCGCTTAATTTAATAAATAAAAACTCTTTTTTTAACACGCACTTTATCGGTAGAGCCGTGAAGCAATCAGTCTATCTAATAATAGAGTCTCTTTGTTAAATAAACTAAGACTCCCAAAGAGTCCTCCTTATCATCAGCTCGTCAGATTGTTTACACTGCATCACACTGAGCTGGATTGTTGATTACTATTAAGTTGACCTTCTACGCATCTAATCACTTAGTAGAATAAATAAATTCTTTACCCATCTCTTGATCCCGTATGAGTGCAAGAGCCAATTGTTCATTGGAGCTCGAGGGAGATTGATTGTTATTATTAAATTATACATCACCCTCCACGATTATTTGATTTAATAATGCGGGTTGTTACAAATTATCTATTTATATCGGTAAATCTTATTTGAACAGTACTATAATATAACTTATCGTTTATTGAAAAGGTTTAAGAATTAATGGATGGAAGAAGATTAATGAAAGAGGTATACAAGGTAAGAATGATTGGAGAAATAGGTGCAGGTCGACCTAGGCGGACATGTTCCGATCAAATCGAAGATGTCCTAAAGAAAGGCCAGGTCAGGAGTACTCGCAACCGACGAGCATGAAGACGCTGATGAAAGTAGAGGAAGTGGGAGAGGTGTGCCAGGATCGTAGCAAGTGGAGAGAGGTGGTCTCTGCCTACCCCACTGGGAACGAGGCGTGATATATGTGTATGTATGAAAAGGGTTAAATAAAATTATTTTACATATAAATTTTTTTTAGCATAGTATATATCATCATCATCATCATCAACCGTTAGACCTCAACTGCTAGACATAGGTCTCCCTCATAAACCTCCACTTCGGTCGGTCCTACGCTTCCCGCATCCATCGCCTTCCTTACCTTCAGTCGTTTGTACGGGCTCATATAGAGAATTTGGGCCATTTCCCACCACGCTGTCCCAATGCGAGTTGGTGGGAGCCAGAGCCTCGTTTGTTGATTAACAGGATGCACCACGAGCAAGTGAGGTTTTTTGTCTTTTTTTTGTTTAACTTGGAGGAAATGCCTGTGCATACGTGTCCTCGCGGCGGCGAGGACGAGTTATGTCGGACTTGCACCGACTAAAACCTCTACGATGTTCCAACTCATCGCCTGACGGCAGGGTCACGGGAACGCTTTCGCACCATCCGCGAGCCCGCCGGCGTCGAGCAGGTGGGATTGGCTTGGGTCCCGTGAGTTGTTGTGTGTGAAGAGAAATACAATAGAAATGGATAAACAAAATGGCGGACATAATGAAATAAAGCGTTCTCTTTTAACCTTTTGGGTTATGAATAGAAGAATAATAATCAGAGTCAATTAATAATTATTGTAATAATACAGATATGGATAGAAATATTTGATGTGATATAACAATTACTTATGATATGATCTTAAAGTAAAATATTTCTTTCTAAGTAATATACAGAATACAAAAGTATAGTATATAATTGATATATACATATATAGAACATAATCGACGGCGTTGATTATCATAGTGAGGTATTCAATTTTGTAATAAAACCCTAAAATTGTTATATTTATTAAAACCTTTTTAAAATTATTAAAAAATTTCATCAGCCGATGATACTACCGCTAGGTCTAGATCTTCAGAAACATCGACGCACGGATCAACCAATCGCTGTGATTCAACGATTTAGCAACTAATTAAATATCTTAAAGTAATAGAAAACTCCAATTTTTACCATAGCAAAGTAGTTAAGGTTTCATTTCGAAATACTAGACCAGAGCGTTCGATCAGCTTCGGCCAATGAGCCGTATAAAGTATGAGGGAAGAATTCCTGGCATAGTTACGTTTGACATAACACGCGAGCCTGAGTGTAACACCACTGTATTTGGATAACTGACTTCATCGCTTAATGAATATTTATCATCTAGACACAAGCCGGTGCAGCCGTGGGAAAACGTTGGGAAAAAATAAAACTACTGCGGAAATGGTCTTAAATTATCGACTTGTTTTTAATGTAATGGAATGGAATTCTATTTGCACTTCATTGTCATAATTATCATCTCAACCGATGGTCAACGTCCATTGGACATGGTCTCCTATAACATATCACATATGAACGCTATCAAGTAAGAACGCTGCTAGATTCTAGCGTTTAACTATTATAAACAGCACTCGTTAAGGTTCCCACTCCTGGAAGTCAACCATTCATTTACAAGTTCTCTTTTTGCCAGGCTATGACAAAATTTTTAAAACAGGTCGCAGTTATTATAAACGAAGATCCTTTGATCCTCTTCAAATGTTGAGGAAGACCACGGAAGAGTTATGGATAAAAATCTCCACATGATCATGTATTATACCCAGAAGGAAAAGTATCATCACAACTTCAATCCAATTAAAAGATCTTGAAGAGCTTTCTAATATAAATCTGTTTACTACCGCCATCTAGCGACGTTTGATGTCAACTGAACTTGAACCGTGACCATAAGGGATGAAAATGTGAAAAAAAATGCAAATAACCAATAAAATAAATTAATTTCGTGCACTTTATGACCGTCAATAAAGTTTATTGTAATTTTTTTATTATTGTTATTATTTCCCAGCAATAATTCGTTTAATACAAAATACTCGTAAACGGAGTGCATGAAAATAATCAATTAATGAGTCTAATATAATTTTACTTTTTATAAGAAAAAATACAGAGAAATATATATAAATATATATATAATTATGATAATACTTAAATACATTTAAGTAATTTTATTTTATATATTTAGATTTGAATAAGATATAATTTTTTTTTTTATTATAACATTATGTCTTCCGGCAAAGGTTTCTTCCTAAGATTTCTACGCATATCCTTTTTAGAATTTCTGTAGCTATTTATTATATTATTATCTATAATTAAATAATAATTTAGTCAATATATACTAGAAGATATGTTACAAATGATATATATTTAAAGTATTCACATAACAAACTAATGAATCATTTTAATTATGTTACCACAAGTGTGACATGTGAAAATGGCCGATATTACTTTTGGCACGGTATTACTTATCCAGAAACATTACAAATATTATTAATTATAAACTATTGGATTATTATAACAACAATGTCTAGACCACGTTGTTATAACTATTTATATATTTTAATTTAGCTATTAAAGGAAGTAAGCATTAAAGACTATTCTCTTCCACTCCTTTTTGGTACTTTGATCTTAAAGCGCAAGTATCTGGTTACAAAGTCTAAACTCTTTATAATGAGGAAGAATTGACTAGAATCTACTGACTAAATTAAATCTAGACTAGATAAACTCTGCTATAGTTGTATTATATCTTAAAGCTACGGATCTTGAAAAGAACTCATGTTTATTAGGTAGGTCTTCGTTTTCGAAGACCGTCTATGGACCACCGCAGTTCCCGTTTTTACCGCTTAATGGTAATATACAGACGTTATTGTGTATCGATTATAATAGTGCCGTATCTAGTGAGATTACTATGTGTTAATAACTTAATAACTGGCTTAATAACTTATGTCTCAATTGCGAGTGTAACAAAGTGCTTGCAGTTACTATCATAACGCCGTGCTTGTCTTCGCTTAGTTTGATTGAAATATATGCTAATAGAAAACAATATATATCATAACTTATATATAGATAATTATATTATTTTACATAGAGATTTTAATATATTAAATATAATATCGTGACCACAGTAATAATAGCAAGCTGTGTTACAATATGTATTGCGATGTAGTAACAGTTGTCGTAATATTGTAAAGAAATATGTATATACATTCGTTCAATCATCATTTTCATAATTAAATTAAAACTTTCGAATTGTTTTATATTTTTGTATTTATATTGTAAACATATATAACGAGGAATGAAGAAACTAAAACCTTATATGAGACGTCAATAGCCATTAACAATCATCTGCGCA
Source organism: Ornithoptera alexandrae (assembly GCA_029030555.1). Lineage (NCBI taxonomy): Eukaryota > Metazoa > Arthropoda > Insecta > Lepidoptera > Papilionidae > Ornithoptera > Ornithoptera alexandrae. The sequence continues at coordinate 1,677,579 of JARDVY010000018.1, read as the reverse complement.
AACATAAACACGCCAAAAACTTGTGTCTTGTTCCGCAATAGAATTACGAATAATATAAAACAATAACACTCACAGTTGTACAAACTGTGTATTAACACTTTATAACAAGTGTTGAACAAATTAATTAAATACATCAAATGATTAATCGCTTGCGCTTATATTCAATATTTGCTTATACGCATTGTTCTTTATAAATTATTACACAATTTAACCGGTACGGATGAAGGTTATATATATAAATAATAATATGTATATATCATTACTAATATTTATGGTCCATTAGTATATAATTTACTGACATATACAGCATCAGTCCATAACTTGATATATAGTCATCAATGGTACTATATATAGATATAAAAGCATAAAGCTTTATATGTCTGTGACTATTAATAACATAAAAATATATAATTTGTCTTATTTCTTCATGCTTGTATAGATTAGGGTACCACCACGATTCCACCTGGTGGTAAATAATAATATTTGATGCCAGTCTCATGATCTAAAATCTTGTCAGCTATATCCTTAGAATCACTTATCAGAACGTGCTGATTATTCCAATCATCCGTTTCCTGTATGAAGACAGAAGCTAAAAGGTCTGTCTTGTCTATCCAGTTAACCTTGTAACTATACCTTTATAACATCATACTATTACTATCATACACATCATCATACTATACTACAGGTCGATAGTAAAAAGATGGTGGAAGTTAACTTCTCGCATAACACCCTCCGAAATGCGTTCAGAAAAAATAAAAAATAGACTAATAACGATTTTTTATGAAGTAATAGTAATTATTAGTTGTTAATTATTTAACTAGAAACAGATTCATTAAAATTGTTTACGTACATCAAACCGGAAGGTCTTAATGCCTTTAGATTATCTCTATTAAATTTCAAGAGAATAAAAATGTTTTAATAGTAAATATATCAATATATATATATAGGTTTTTTATGTAAATAATAAAGTAATATATCTAAGTAATTCCCTTAGAAAGTTTTCGGGAATAGTTTTATTCTATACCTAGGTTTTCTAGCTTAGTATTTGATACAAAATGTACAGAATTTCGTTTGGAATAAAATATTTATACGGGGGTTAATTTCAAATATATTATAAAACAAATTTATTTTAATAAAATAATAGTACTAAAATCATAATTTTGACGAATTTTCTATATTGAACAAAATCCTTACTTTTATATAGGAGGTAATTCATGAAGTATGAGATTATTATGTAAAATATAACTTTATATATGATACTACTATCTGTATCATTATTTAAACCGATTTCTAATATAAATACAAATAAAACTAAATTTGTAAATATAAACAGAATGAAACTATAAAGATTTAATTCTTTTAACTATATTAGTAACTTCTTTAGGGTTAGATTTTGTATTATAGGTGTTTTTTATTGACAGAAATCTAGATACATCTCGAATTTAACCTAAGATTTCGTTGTTAATAATTTAATGAAATTTACTATTACTTATTTCAGCACCTATTGCTTTTTCATAGTAATTTCAATTATTCTATATTTATATATTATATATATTAATTATATTTTAACTTCTTAAATGTCCTGAAAATCAACACCACAAGGCCACTCTCCTTGTGAGGGATCTCGAATCCTAGAAATAGGAACATTAAGAAAGTTGTTTATATCATTTATTTATATTTTAACTATTTAAATAAAGCCGTCCTTTTTTTTACTTTTTGTATCGATCAACGCGTTAACTACAACTGTAGCTATTTTTTTTATTAATACTTCGTATAGTTCGAACATAGTCTTTGACCCGGGTTGTCATGATATATTCTATAATATTAAATATGATTTCTAATAATGCCTTACAATATGGAGCATGTAAAATATTACTTTATATTTGTATAAAAAATTATGAATCTTTATAAGTATAGTGAATAAACTATACCATTAATATAATATTATATATAACCTAGAAATAGTATTTATTGATAAAATCATATTTTTGTTTAGAATAATATTTAATTTATGTTTTATTACATAAAAATTGCTCAGAGTGTTATTTCAAGCTATTAGTAACAATTTCAATCATTTTTAAAATTAAAGATTAAATTAATAAATATTATTACTCTACATATATTAAATTAACAATTTTATCTGCTGTATAACAGTATGTGTTATTAAATAAATAAACTATGTTATGATGAATGTATGCGTACCTTTTTAAATCACGCCGTATATCCGAAAACAAACCGCCATCGTGCAGAACATTAATATAACAACATTACATTCGAACCTGACACTGACACCGTCACTGCACCGAACGGGCGCCGACCTTTGTCCAGCGAATTAAAAATAAAATCTGTCACAGTTTCGCGCGTTCACTTCGCCGCACGAGAAGCTTGGATTTGGACTGTTATTTTTTTTTCTTAAATATGAAAACTGTCGTAATGTTAACTGAAATGTCGTACGCGATGAGCGAATGCCAGTACCGACTGGCGAATAAGGCCGGCGGCCCCCCCTCGGCCCCGCGGCCGCTTGTGGGCGTGGCCTCGCGCCCACGCCTGGGCGGGGCGCCGTACTTTTTTCTCCTCTGCCTATTTATACGATGAAATTTCACCGGGGTGCGCGCGATGCTTTTATTCTTCCCTTCGACAGTTTATTATATTGTAGCGTCTGTCCGTTTGTTTGTTATTTAAATAAAAGTGAAGTTGTCACTTCGTCAGCGCGCAAGATGCACCGGACGCGCGCCACCATCACGTCCGAACGTCTCAATGTCACCATTTATATTAATGAGTATGCGATGATTAAGAATTGGGAAAAAACTTATGTACTATGTTTACAGACGCTACCCTTTGTATTCAAATTAACTGACAATGTTTAACATAATAATATGTGCTGCAACTCGTTTTGTTTACTCCGTTGTGTTCTATAAGGTCTGTACTTACATAAAACATCCAATTAAACTAGAAAAAGTATTTGATAACATATTATTATAAATTTAAATAAAAAATATATCTATACTATATTTTTTACCGTACAAAAGAAGGGATCAAGTAGAAATAATGGTCTCTGTTGTTGGAGACTGTAACTGTAATGTGCAAACATTATTCTGTTCCTGTGTGAAGGGCGCTGTAGTTAGTGTAATACTAATAATATATAATTAATATATCTAATATGTGTTACTGGGGTAATGAAACTCAACATCTTATGTCGCAAAGCGATAGGGACGACGTGGGCCAGTGTATGAACATCCTACCTAGCGTCACGTTGTTATAGGCGAGCGTATCACTTAACATCGGGTGAACGGTGAATAAAAAAAAGATACTATATTTGTTAATAAATGACAAGGTATATTTTTTTAAAATGAACCATTACTTAGAATCAATTTTAATACCATACTTATCTCAAGTATAGCGAAGTGAATCTGCTTCTTTTAGCTTATAAGGTTTATAACATAGAATAATTAGAGATCTAACAATGGCATAAATTATTAGTGATTTAGTCCTTCAGCGCACAATTTATTAAATGAAAAAAAAAAACAAACAAATTTTCCCATACAAATGAGTCGTAAGTGCAGGAAACTCGTGTCTGCATTCCTGTAGGTGCAGAATTACCAGCTGTTAGACAGAAGACGCTGTAAAAAACAATTTATTTAGGAATATAGGAACGCTAAGAATTATCTTGTAACGTGATGTGATGAATGTTCTTACTTGACATCGAATGGAAAATGAATAAAACCTAAAGAAGAGGATCGACGGAAACCAACCCGGTGGCTACACCTCCGATAGTAGAAAATGGTTAAAATAAAATACAATACAATTAAAAACAAGATTATTTTATACTATAGCTTTTACTACATATATAATATAAGAATAGAATAGAATAGAAGAATCTTTATTATGATTAATAAAATAGTATATTAAAAGTAAACTGAACGTACTAAGAGAAAATATACGTGGTCTAAGAATAGCAGCTTTCATATATATGTGACGTCCGCCAACACGCACTTGGCCATTTTGTTGGATACGCCTTGACTCTCGTCCAGTGGACATAAGGCCTTTCAGTCCCAGTTGTGGGAATAGACATATTTTTTTCACATTAAAAAGTACTAAACTGCAATTTTATAATCCATGGCTGCTCTAATTATTATATCAATTACACTAATTGATCAATCCCTGGTGCAGGATCCAAACACTTAAACTATCATCTCTTCAAAGAAATATCAATTTATCCAGGAGTTGGAGACGAGCCCTCACTCCGAACGAAAGCATCAAACTTACATCTGATCTTAAAAACAATAGGCAGTAATGCGCTGACGTAAATATTTTTCTCGATTCACTTAACACCTCGGAGGGGTGGAAAGGGGGCGAGAGAGAGGGTTTTCTTTAAAAGAAGGGAGTTTTTTAATTAGTCACCGCTTTTAAAAATAGATGCTAAGGGATGCCGCGTTCAAACGGGAGAGTAATCTCGTAAACATTATATATTTATATATATATAGTTATTATAAATTTAACTTATTCTTTACTTTCCTGTACTTCCCTTCAGTATCCGCTCGGTTGCCAAAGGTTGCCATATTATAACAACGAAGCATTAAAACTACAGTCCACCCCCTGTTCTTTTGTCTATGGTATGTTTAAATAAATAAAAATATTTAAATATAATAGAGATCAATGAAGATAAATAAAAAACCCTATTGAAGTTGCCATTAGTTCCCAGCGGAGACTGAGTGATCAACTGGTGACAAATATACTGGTGTTAAATGGTTTATTTAATCAAATTAATATTTATTAATGGTTAATAATTAATATAAATAATAAACATTGAATATTTATATATATATTTATATAAAAATATATAAATATTAATAATAATTAGCCGTAGCAAATCTATGCCGCCTCTGAAACCGATTTTCATTCAACACTCTTTATTAAATAAAGTTTTATATTTCTTCTTAAGATATAAAACTTCTAATCCCAGCAGTGGGAACGTTAAGATGACTGTCAGATATTTAGACCTTGGAATGTTAAACCAAGTATTGCAGCAGTGTTGGCATGCCTCCCACTAGGTGAACCGAAGTACTGATGAAGATCGCGGGAAGCCATTGGATGTAGACAGAGCAAGAGCGATCGGCTTTGAGATCCTTGAGAGAGGTCTATGGCCAGCAATGGACGTTATCCCACTGGTAAGTACTCCTAAACCGTGAGCTAAGTATCCGAATATTTGAAGTTTTTTTTTTAATAAGTTTACAAATTACGTAAAATTACGGTTTGAAGGGTGCTGTAGCTAGTGTTATTACTGGGGTAACGAGACTCAATATCATATGTCTCCAAGCAATGAGTATAATATGGTGCTGTGTATATAATCGCAACCAGTGTCTGGTTGTTACGAACAAGTGCATCACTTATCATCAGGTGAAAGCTTTTTTTTTAAAAAAAACAATATTCATAATACAGATTATATCTTACTTGGGTACTATCTAGTTCGGTAGCTGTTCTAAAATTAGTAGTAGTATTCGGCGATAAATAAAAATTTTTCAGCTGTTTATATGACAGCAAAGGCAGCACGGGCAGCACGAGCAGCACGGGCAGCTCCCCGACATTAGCATTGCAGAAAGGTCGGTAAAAATAAGAGCTTCCCCGTCGTAAAACAAACGGAATATAAGATAAAACTGCGAACAATCCGGACTAGTGATGAGTCTAATTGATCTTGGTCTTGCGAAAAAGCAAGAACAAGATCAACGCCAAGACTAAATGAACAAGACCAAGACAGACCGATTGTGCAAGACCAAGACCTGATGTGCAAGAACAAACGAAACAATTAAAATGATGAGTCAAAACATTTATCATAACTTGAACATATGCTTTTCTTCAGCGAACAAAATACTTAATATATTATAATACTGATGCTGCAAGACCAGGACCAAGATTGTGAAAGTCTTGGTCTTATTCTTTTGCTCATCCCTAATCCGGCCGCGGGAGATGAAGTGGCTGAAGGTGGCCGCCGGGAAAGTATTTCTAATTAAACTTTTATTACAAGTCACTTCTGGCCGACACTTGATTAGGTTTTTTTTTAACAAGATCCGTAACGTTTTACAATTTAAACGCTCTCAATGACTGTAAAATGTTTAAATCAGGACTCGGCAAATTATGACCAGGACAAAATTATGACTAGGACAAAATTATGACCAAGGACAAAATTATGACTAGGACTAAATGATGACCAAGGACAAAATTATGACTAGGACTAAATTATGACCAAGGACAAAATTATGACTAGGACTAAATTATGACCAAGGAAAAAATTATGACTAGGACTAAATTTTGACCAAGGACAAAATTATGACTAGAACTGAATTATGACCAGGGATAAATTATGACAAGGGCTAAATTATGACCAGAATTAAATTATAACTAGGGCTAAATTATGATTTGAGAGAAATCATTTTTGATAGGTCTCTAGGTAATTACCACAGCACTTCCTATTTCTGTTGCTAAACAGTGTTGTGTGAACATTGCTGTCTGTATTGAAGGGCGTTGTAGCTGGTGAAATTACTGCGGTAGCGAGACAAAATATGTGTTAAGGTGAGGTCACTATGTGGCTCTGTGTACATCATCCTAACCAGCTACACAAAAATATTATATAGTGTACATACATATTTACTGTATTATAGAAAATATGAGCTCGGGTCACCGATTGACCCATTTCATAATTTCCAATGACCCACTTTAGTTTAAATAAAATAAATTATAACTTAAATATCTGTTCCTCATTATTTACTGGTGGTAGGTTTCTGTTGCCGGAGACCGTCTATGTACCACCGCAGCGCCGTTTGCAGCAGACAAACAGTATTGTGCAAATATCACCGTGTTCCGGTTTGAAGGGCGCTATAGCTGATTACTAATGAGACTGAACATCTTGTCGCAGGTGACGAGCGCATTGTGGTACAGTGTATAACATCCGAACTAGCGCCACGTTGTTATGGGCGGGCGTATCACTTACCATCAGGTGAACGTCCCGCTCGTCTCGTCTCTTAATTTAATAAAAAAAAATCTCATATCTCAATTTAATTTAATTTAGTCCCGCGTTTCGTTTCACTCGATGTATAGTGATGACATCTATTATTAGAAGTGAGTATTAAAATTTTTCTTATCGATATTCAATTAACCACCAAAAATTAAACGATTTTTTTTTTAATTAAGTGATGATACGAGCAAGACGTTCACCTGAAATCAAGTGATATGCTTGCCCACAACAACGTAACGATAGTTATGATGATATTCTCAGCACCAAATTTTACTCACCTTAAGGCATACGATGTTATGTCTCGTTACCTAAATTCATTAGCTACGGCGCCCTTCAATCCGGAACACAGCAGTGTTGGCACAGTGTTGTCTGTCGGCTGCAATAGGAGCTGTGGTGGTACCTACCACCTGTAGACGTATAACAACATACAACATTAATATAATATTTCAATGAGAATAACCGGATGTATAATCTCTTTCGTGTTTTCCCATAGAATTGATTTTTTTTTTTTAATTATTCAAACACCTTTATTATGTTACGAGACACAATCAATTGTTTTAATCGTGAGTTTCCCGGCACAGGATTTCTTCGTACAGCCTACGCTTCATTATAATTACACAATAACTTTTTTAACTACAATTGCCTAACACTCAACCTCAATTTCACGTATTGTTAAGTGACAATATGGTAGTGGAGCGTGTTCACACATAATTCTTTTTTTTTATTCGACGAGATGAGCAAACTCTGATGGTAAGTAATACGCCATGCCCTTAACAGCGCGACGGTAGTTAGGATGGTGCACACAGGAGTACAATGCGATCGTCGCCTGAGACATAGAATACACAATTCACCCCAATTATTACACTAGCTACAGCGCCCTTTAAACCGGAACACAGTAATGTTTGCACAGTACTGTCTGTCGGCCTAGACGGTCTTCAGCAACAGAGACCTACCACCAGCCTAGTCTCATATATTAACTGGCTTAAACAATGATGCTGTTCTGACGTCACATTTACAATAACAGGATGGTGGCCAGCTCGGCGATTTCGAAAAGACCCTACCATTAACCAAGCTCCTCAATCAGCCCCAGAATCGAACCAGGGTCGTTCGTATCTGCCACTGCGTTACGGAGCCAATTAATTATTACGAATGATGTATAGAACATTTTCATAATTTTAGTATCTTTATGGAAGTAAAGTGACCCACCTCTGTTCCTTTTGTATTGGATTTGAGGAAATCGGATACTTGAGTCGGGAGCATCAGTGACGTATCCGGTTACTTGTCATCCAAGATAAATACTTACTTTGTAGTACAATTAATATCTATCAAGTATACAGCGTTAGATTCATAAAGAATATTCAAGACGAAAGTTATAGTTTTAGTACTGATTATTAATTTTTTTTGTTGTAGTTAATGAATATTCTTCTTTATGTAATTTTCAAAAGGTATAAAAACCGAGTGAAAAATTAATTTATAATGTACGTCCGTATGCTTAAATGTGCCAATTAAAACTGATCAAAGCTTCAAGAAAATACTCCGGTATGTAATTAGTTGGTTACGTTAATAATATATTAATTTATTATAATGATAACAAATAAAAGATAACAAAGGAAATGCATGATATGTTAGTGATGTGATGCCTTGCCGTTTCTTTATTACGTAATCTAAATGTAATGATAGAAAAATGATGGTTCAAAGATGATCATTCAAAGGTAATTATTAAATTTGTGTCAAAAATCTATGTTTAGGTTTTTACACAAGATGTCAAAAACAATTTTTTTTTCGTTTATCGTTACATTTTAATACAAATGATTAGAATGAAGAAAATTTTTTGGACTTGTTTTTTACTCATTTAAGGTCCGAGTGGATATTAATGATAACATTTTAACGTGAACTAAAAATACTTATTTTTTTTTTTAAATTAGAAAAAGTGCAACTACTATAATAAGTACTATTAACATAGTCTCTATTGTTTTTTTTTTAATTTTATAAATTTTTACCTGAATGTGCTATTTTTTTTGTACTGCTATCGGCATCTATTTACGTATAAAAAGAAAAGCAATGTCAGAATCGCGACATCTCGTGACGAATAGCCAAACATGACCAAAGTGTTACAATAAGCATTTATATTTCAAACCAACAGATGGCGCTTTATTATATACTAGATTTTATAATCTTCAAAGCTTTTGATATGAAAGACTTTATTTTGTACCAACAGAAAGCGCTTTAATTTATTTTTAGTACTTATAAAGTAATCTTTACTAATGATACTTATAAGATTGTTTTTGTCATTCGCTTTTTCAAGGTGTATGTTTTTATTTATTTTACTTTTTGAACATATTTTAATTCAACATTTTTAATGTCACCAAAGTTTACAAATTATGTCGTATTTACCTAATTACCCATTTTTTTTTAAATATAGAAATTATTAAAAAAAAAGTTAGTTATGACTACCGAAGTATCCTCTACTTTTTAAAACGCTGAAGGTACTCTGATTCAACTGTGACGTCTGGGCATCTGTCACCATCACCTCCCGTGATCGTGGTAGTAAAAAATTAAAGAAACACGATAAAATCCGAGAAATTTAAATTTATTTATTGTATATGGTATTGATCATATAAGTGAATGTATTAGAACAAAATTAGTTTAATAATGAAAAAACTACACAACAAACCGTGGACCCGGATCCGCGAGCCCAGTATCAGATGAGCTGTAAGAGTCAAAATGACTACCAAGCGCTACATTTCATCAGAGAATAGAGAGGAAAAACAACATAGGCACATCGTTAAACAATTTCAAGTGTTTGTCAAATATCCATTGTCCTTTGTTAGCCAACACTTGACAATACAACAATGGTGTGCTGCAAGGATGTTAGCATTTGTAAATACAAACTTTATAATTTTTTCCTCTCGGTGTCAATGATAGTTTACCACAAATTTTATAGTTTACAACTTATTTATTACTTAATAATTATGCTATGTCTGTGTTCTTGATCTTCCTTGTTCTTCCTTTCAAACTATATTTATAAATAAACTCTTGCAAATTAAAAGGCATTTGATGTCAAAAATTACCAAACGAAGTATTTAATTAATTTACTAATATTAACCCGTTCACCCTCAGATATAATGAATAATGAAAATACATTTTTGAGTCTAGACATTTCAGTAACTACAAATTGACTAAATATTAAATGACGTTATAAATCTTCTTCTTTTTCTTCTTAAAGTGCCTCTCCAACTTGTGAAGGTTGGCGATCAGTGTGGTGCAGTCCTCTCCGTCTCTGGTTCGGCGGAACAATTCGGACGCTCCAGATATACCAGTCCATTCCCTGATATTCCTCAACCATGATTTTACTTCTCCTCACCTTTCGTTTATAGATATTAATCACAACTACCTAATTTTAACATTTTGTTATAACTCTAAGATATTTATTTTCATTTTTAAAGATGATATTTACATTAAATTTTATAGTATTAATAATTAAATGTTTCCTAATAATTAATATTAATTAAAATATTTATCGGTTGATAATGATGATAATGAAAACATTTATTAGCCAGCTTAACCTATAAGTTGTATGGCTTAAAATAGAATAAAAAAAATTATTCGAAAGTGAAATCTTATAATATTAATTAAGAGCTTTATGATTTTTATTGTGATGAGTTATGTAAACTTCTTGTAAAACTATAGGCAAGTTTTGGATAATTACAATAAAAATATCAATAATATTAAATTTAATTATATTTTCTGTAAACTTTAGTAGTCTATGTCTTTCACGCGCTTCTGTGTTCCATGCCATCATCGCTTTTTATTAATTCTACTTGGTACCCATCTTTAAATACCAGGATTAGATATCACGTTACAAAACAGTTTAAAATATATTATATACTCTATTTAAAAACCTATAATATAAATCCTTATTTTGATAAATTAAAGAGCAAAATCGAGTGTACAAAACGTAAATACTTCCTATGATGTACGTTGTTTACGATTCCTTCGGTTTTCATTGAAGTGTTAATCGTACATTGCATGCTGAGTTAAGGGCAACGAAAATTAAAGGCATAAAAAGTATGTAGCATATTTCAAAAATGAAAAACTTCCACAAATAATCGTGTATTTTAATAGAACGCAAAAACTTTGAAGTATTAAACACTTGAAAGTTGAAATATTAGATACTTTTTAAGTATTTAATACTGGCAAGTATTTTGTTCGCACCACTGGTGCGCAAATTTATTAGCAAATACCTAGTATCAAAAATTGGTTGCGAAATTGCGTCCGTCCCTATTCTCTAGTCAGTTGTGTGTCAGCGCTCTTGAATTAAGCTTGTCAAAATGGTCAAGGTCAGTATAATTATATTTTAAACCGTTTATTATTAAACTGTTCTGTTTAACGGAATATATGCTTTTACATAATATTTTATCCGATTGATAATTTAATGTATACGAACGATAACGTTATAAATTTATTATTTTATATAAAACGTTTCTTTAAGACAAATTCGCACACAGGTTTCTTAACACAGTTTTTAACTCTTATTATTAATTAAACACTAGAAGAGATTATAATTTCGAGAACAAAATTAACGTGAAATTAATTGTGATAAAGATTGAGATAGTTTTCTTTTCTGGTCGGACATTGCTTGTCATTTTGTTTTCATTTGTCTTTGATTTGATATATTAATTAAAAATTTTTGCAACAGTAGTGCATCTTTCACCAATTTTATGAAGTACCAAATATATATTTATCAGAAAATTGTAATAAATAGATTCATTCATCTAAGTTTTTTTTAAAAAATATAGTAGATAACATGATTATATATATTTTTTATTAATTTAATTGTTTCGAACTATTGCTATTTATACTTACTATTGACTTAACACAAAGTAGTAATGTGCAAAAATTATTAGGTACCGGCAACTCCTCGCTAGAATGATGACCACAGACAGAATGCTATGATATGGATCCTTGAATAACATCAGCCTGTTAATAGGTTATTTACTACCCAATAATATAGCTGTATCGCACATCGTCTTACGATTTGGTAATTGCTTAACAATGTTACTGCAAGTAACTAATTAAGCTGTTTATACAGTACGATATAACGCTTATCGTCTTTAATTAATAATTTTACTTTGAATTACGGGTTATTTGTACAAAAAATTTAAGTATTGTGTAATTTCTTTTTGGCGTTATCATTATTGTGAAAACATCCTACTCACTCTATATCTTGTATACGTTTTTTTTTCTTTTTGATGATGTTTGCGCCGCTAGTTGTTTTGGGAACCACTACGGCTTCATCGGGCTCGGGGCCCGCGGATACCATAACCGCGAGCTAAAATAAAAAAGGAAAATTAAATGAATATTAAATAAATTAAAATCAAAATAAAACTTGAAACAAACACAATAACATCAAAATGTGCGCGTGTATAAATATAGTACCTAAATATATATAGAAAGTTATTCCTGGAGGCAAACCCCTCATTTATCACCTGATTATTGCCACAGCAATGGTGACTGATGATAATACTGACATAATATTTCTCTTTATATAATCTGCATTAGGTCAAATGTCAGACATTATCTGTGTGTTATCGAATTTATACATTTTCGTAGTTATTACAATTCGGTTTGTAGATGCGAGAGAGATGGCTGTAGCATTAGAGAGAGATAAGAGATGTACGAGGAACAGATGTTCAAATCAAACGTCCGATTTGAGTCCTAAATAAAAGTAATAGTTACTTGTTTATATTTCATGTGTGTAAAGCGACGTTTGCCATTTTAATTTTCAATTAATTTTCATGCTAAAACTCCCAACTCCATTTGGGGAAGGAATTTTGTAAAATATTATTTATTTATTTATGCGCATAGATTTGACAATACAAATATACCATACATAGATATAAGTGCAAAGGTACTGCTTATTAATATATTCCGAGCTGAACTCTAAACGGCTGAAACAATATCTCTTCCAATTTTTGAGTGTTTACCTTTAATAGTTTCGGGAGATCTGATGATGATGCATAAAATCTTTGGATATCAGCTATATTCAGTAACTTCGTCAACTTACGGCAATCGGGAGATTTTCCTTAAGATGCTAATGATTAACCACTGCGTCACGAAGGCGGCTAAAACTTCTTTTTGGTGTCAATGGTTCCCAATGAAGATAATAGATACGAACCTGTGAATAAAGATTTGCAGGATTAGGACCACTAACGGTCAGACTAATCAATTCCAGGTCTGTCGTGTACTGACTCTAATATTATAATATATAGCTATGGTTCAATAAAAATACTTGTCATTTCAGGTTAACATACCCACATTCAAACTCAACAATGGACTAGATATCCCCGCTCTCGGCTACGGCACTTGGCTGGGTCTTGACGAGAAGGTAGCTCCACCGCCACCGATATTTTTTTTTAATAATTTAACTACACTTGGGACATTGTCGCAGCGCCTTATTCTATTGTATTTGTATAAGAAAATTACGGAGGAAAACGATTGAGATTACTGTGTGGTGTTGTGATTAAAGCTAGCCTTGGACCTCCGAATTCGAAGCGATAAAAGTCGCTGCATATTTATAAAACTTTGTAAAAATATAGAAGTGGTAATTAATATAAATAAGACGCTAGATAAGAAATTAAACAAGACTATTAGAATGATTAAAATTAAATGATTAGGTAAAAACGAAATGTCTAACAAAAACATGTAAAATTAGATAGTATGAAAAACTGTGGTATTAATAAATAAAGGTCCAGAGCAAGATAAGATGTAAAATAAAAGAGTGAAAGATAATATGATGAATGAAAGATAAAATAAGGAATGGATAGGAAATAAAATTGTACAGTAAAAGAAAGAAAGATAAATATGGCTCTGACCCAACATACACAGGGGAACTTTTAAAAGATACTTTGGACCTTATTAAGAGTTGTCATTTTCCCATCGCCGAAATAGAAAGTACCCCGGCAGCTTCTATCGTGAAATTTACCACCGTAACTACCCCAATTCGGTTTCGCATTACAGATGGAATTTAACATACAAGACGCTCCGAAGCTGGTGGAGGGCCTGTCGTACGCCATCGATATCGGCTACCGTCACATCGATACAGCGCATCTCTACCGCGTCGAGCCAGAGATTGGACAGGTGGTGAAGCAGAAGATCGAGGAGGGAGTGGTAAAGAGGGAGGATCTGTTCATAACCACTAAAGTGAGTTAATACTACGATTTGAAATAGTAATTTCCAAAACATCTGTATTGATAAACAAATGTCAGAAATTATTATTATATATATACGTTGGATATTCAGAGATTCATTGACTCCTCAATTTGGTAGAGATATTGCTTCTGTCGTTCAGAGATCAGCTAAAAATTGATTTTCACAAAATTTTCTCCCTGAAGGGAGTTGCGAGGATGATAATAACGGGTAAGAACTCGGGGGTAGGTGGGTTGCCGCCGGGCAGGATTGTTTCTGACAAATCTCAAATCTATACGACTGCTACTAAATCAGGCGATGAACAGCTAGTTGAGGTATATAGATATCTTTGTAGACCAAGGTTTAATGGCAACAGTTTTCCCAGACTGTCTAATAAGATTTAGCTGCATATGCAATACCTGGTCTGTGGTTTTCAGGTGTGGCATCAATACCACCGCGAGGCGGACGTGGAGAAGTCTGTCCGTGCGTCGCTGAAACGTCTCGACATGGATTATGTGGATTTGGTTCTGATGCATTGGCCTATGTCCATTTCTGTGAGTACATCAACTACGGCCGGAGTAAATCCTTTTAATTAAATATAAAAAAAAAAAACGTGAATACATGTAGTGAATAAAACTAACGTAGATCCTGTGTATGTTACTTCGCATCATCATCAGCCGATAGAAGTCCACTGGTGGGACATACGCCTCCTCCAAATATTCCCACATTGATTGGATAGTAATTCTTCATATGTATGGATTTCGGACATTTCCCACCACGCTGGCCAAATGCGGGGTGAAGGAAGCTAAAGCCTCGTTTGTTGACCACCACGAGCAGGAGAGCTTGACTCAGGTCCCGTAAGTTGTTGTGCGGGGAACCCTTTGCATGGATTTTATTAATATAATAATTTCAGCCTTTTCATATAGTTAGCGTTAGCAACGAGCAATTTTCTGGTATCGATCATAATAGTTACATAATTCCTCCGTTCCCTTCTTCACCACCAGACGACCAGACGCATGGTGAGTCACCATTCTTATGCAGACATCCTCAATTTGCGAACTAAGTCGTTCAGCTCCTATTTCTTTATAAGAACAGCAAAGGAGTAGAACAATTTGCTGAGGTCGGTGTTCCCGACTAAATACAACGCAGGTGCTTCCAAGAATAGGCTGTTATTAAGTCAGTGCGCTTTACCACTACAGCCCACACCACCACTTAACACCAAGTGGATTCGTGGTCAAGCGCTCAAGCTTGTCGATTTTTAAAAAAAGAAAAGCTACGGCCTTTTCCCGGATACTCCTCAGTTAGTCGAAGTTTACGATGCTCCAAAAGCGAAATAGTAGTTGGATCAAACCCATCTCCTGAATCTATATACTTCATATATAATCTGCAGTTTGGTAAATAGAAGTAATTGGTTACAGGTAGATGGTGTCGACGAAAAGATTGATTATCTCGAAACGTACCGAGGTCTTGAAGCGGTGCTGGAGAAGGGTTTAACCAAGTCGATAGGAGTCTCCAACTTCAACCTGCAGCAGATGAAGAGGCTCCTGGCGAACTGTAACGTGGTGCCGGCATCCAATCAGATTGAGGTTATTTTATCACCTGTATACAATGATGATTTTAACTGATGGTATGGTGGGGCTCTGTTGCTAGATAATGTCTAGGTACCACCGCAGCTCCTGTATCTGCCGCCAAACAGTAGTATGCTAATATTACTGTGATATGTTTTGAAGTACGCTGTAGCTAGTGAAATTATGATTGTGATAAGACTTAACTTCTCAAAGCGAGGCAACGATGGTATGAGCTGATGCAATTACTATTAGGTGTCCGTTTCGCTCGTCCCGTCGCTTCGTAGAATAAAAAAAAGGAGTTATACCACCAGTGATCAAGATTCGACTCATTACTGATCTGCTTTAGAAAAAATGTTGATCTAGAAGTATATTGGGAGCTGTATAAATATTACTAAATGTGCCTGCTTACCAGCTTTTAACATAATAAATTCTTCTACAGGTTAATCTTAATCTTGGCCAGAAGGAGTTGGTGGACTACTGCCAGTCCAATGGGGTGTTCGTTGTGGCGTTCACGTCGTTCGGCACGATGGTGCCAAGCCGTGCGCGGCCCGGTAGCCCCGAGCCGAAAATTGATAACCCGACAATGGTTGCCATCGCGAAGAAACATGGTAAAGCTGTGACCCAAGTCGCTCTGAGATACTTGGTGAGTGACAATCATACTCATCAGTTCCACCCAACGTTCTACCGAGCCCAAACCAATCGCACCTGCACGCGGCGCGTACTAAACAACAGACGAGGCTCTGATCACCCACCAACCTAAAGCTAAGGCTCAATTCCCTCTCAATAAAGCTCCTTGATTAAGTACTACGTCCAGCAGTGGGTGTCATTTAGCTGATAAGAAGACAATCGTCATAGATCCTACTGAAGATACTTGATGAAACCGCTGCGACAATTTTTGCCGCAAGGCCTTACGTCTAGCGAATGAAGAAATTTGTCATCTAAACATAGATAAGGAAACAAAACAAAAAAAATTGCTTTTCTATGGCTGCATGGCTTTTATTCCTTTGCCATTGTTTTTACGCAAATAGGAAATTGCGATTGCACTTTCCGTGTTTGCGATGTACTGACCTGTGTTGCTGGAGATCTTCCAAGTAGTGTGCAAACATTACCGTCATCCGGTTCGAAGGCTGCTGTAGATAGTAATGTTTACGAAGAAACGAGACTAGAGAAGCGGCACCGGAATCGAACCAGGGCATTGTGTGATATTAAGTAAGCAGTTGGTCACTGTGCCGCGGACCTGGTTACCTAACATATATATTTTTTTAATTTACTGCCGATTTTAATTTAATTTTAGTACCAACGCGGACTCGGAAGTATACCAAAGTCTTTGTCGAAAGCTCGCATCTTAGAAAACGCCACCATTTTTGATTTCGTTCTGGACAGCGATGACGTTGCTGAAATCGCTAAGTTCGACAACGGATATCGTACTGATGTACCGTCATTCTGGCAGGACTACGAAAACTACCCCTTCGAGAAGATAGCGAATCCTATGAAAGAAATACCTTTGTCTGTGCGCATATGGAAAAATGGCGCGAACCTTGATCTTGAATAACGTTTTGTAATTAACATATGTAATAAAAAACTTATAGTAAAGCAATAAAATTATTTTTATAACAACATTTTTGCACAAATATTGTACTGTAGTGATGTTCATACTTTTGATATCGCATTTGTAATTAATTAAAATAATTTTATTCAATAAAACAATCGTTTTCATGAATTACTTTCGCATACATAAATAATGTAATCCAGTTGGGGCACAACACAAATTTAAAAATCAAGTTTTATATGATGAGAATTTAAAAACAAAAACATTTAAAAATAAAATATGATAGTATTATTGAGAACATTGACCTCGGTGACCATTATACAAATCACGATTTTAAAAAAAGTTAATTAGAAAGAATGTGATGAAGGATCTATGAAATTCAAAAAATAAATCGCCTATAACAATCCATAAATCATTTCGCGTCGAATACTCGTGTTCCCATGTCGATACGTTCACTAGTTTTCACGTGATCGGCGAAGAAAGAAAACCTATTTTCATTATATATTTATAGATTTGACTAATGTCACTAGAGCATATATTATGTACATCGCTTTAACCAACCGCCATTAAAATTGTTATACGTGTAAATTTAAACAATAACAATTAAGGGGTATTCATATCTATCAATTATTATTATATTGTACATTAAATATATATACTAAGGATTAATAATTTCCTAAGATCAATGATTCTGTAAAATTCTTCCAAAAAAATTAATATCGTCTTACATCATCTGAATATAGGAAAATACAGGAGATAAAAGAATAAAAAAAAATGAGCTGGTGATTATAATTGTAGTTTTGACAAAAAAAATGTTTAGTTGTATGATTGCCAGCTTTTTATAGATATTATTTATTTTTACTTTTTTTAAAAGTTACAAACAATGTCTTAAAATATAGTGATCATTTTACAGCTGACTAAGTTTTTATTATTTCCATAAATTTTTGAGTATCTTTTTTTAAGTGGCAATACCAGTAACTGTGCTGTAAAGGCTTCCGCTGAGAGACAGCAACAGGATGCTGTCATTAACTATAACTTTATTATCCTTTGGTTTGGGAGCGGTAAGTCAAACAATTATGTTTATTTAATAATTACTGTTGTGAATATTTTTCTCGTTACAAAATTTATTACATATCTTAATTAGCTGCGATATTTATAACATACCTCGCGGGAAAAAGTTTTTTCCATTCGTCGAATCGATGAGATGAGCAGGACATTCAACCTGATGGTAAATCATCCGCCTACTAATAACAACGTAGCGCTGATTAGAATTAAATACACTGTACCACATTGTGCTCGTCGTCTTGAAAGGTAAGATGTTTAACCCCGTTATACCAATGCCCTTCAACCAGAACACAGTAATGCTTGCATCCTACTGTTCATGGGCTGCAATAGGTGCTGTGGTGGTACCTACCTAGGTGTTCTCCGGCAATAGCACACCTACTACCAGTTAAAGTGTAAAAAATATCAACCTAAAAAAACCAGAAATATTTATATTTTAAAGGAAACAATAGGAACAAAATATATGTAGTATATTAATGATTAAATTGGTTTTAGGGTCATACAAAAATAAACCTTTTTCATATGTTTTAAAGTCTATTTCTGAGTCTTGAACGGTCCATTTCGTCTGCTTACATACGTTTGCTTACATAGATTTCCTGCTCTTTTCTCCGAGTCATCAGTTCATTGTCTCACTGTTCGCTTGATAATACGTAATACCTCTCTAATATACATATCTTTATTATAAGATGGATTTTATAGTAAGCTAAACAAAGGATGTAAGGGGTCCAGTACAATAAGTCACGGGATCCAAGCCAACCTTACCTGCTCGTGGTTCACCCTGTTAATCAACAAACAAGGCTCTAGCTCCCTCCAAAGCGCATTGGGCCAGCGTGGTAGGAAATGGCCTAAATGCCCCCATATAAACCTCTACAAACGAAGGTCGCGGAAAGCCGCTGATGTGTGAAGGACCGATCGATGTGTAGATCTTTGAGAGAGGCCTATATCCAGCAATGGACGTCTATCGCCTTATGATGAGGAAACATAGGATAGGATTTGCTAACTACAATAAATCTTTGATTTTGTATCATAAACAATTGTTTTATTGCATGCAGATTATACATATTTTTATGAAAGATCTCTTTTATTTATTCTACGGATTTTATCACGTATTAAGTTATTTATAAATCGCTATTTCCGGTTCCATGGAGGACTGAGCTGATAGATGCCCTAATGACATAGTCATCACGGGTTATCAGCAGCTTGTAAATTATTGTTTACTGTTCGTTATAGTTTGTAGTAGTAGTGATGTAGTTATAGTTCACTGTGTCTTGGAGTCGTTGAAACTGTTATAAATAACTATTAGCAGTTTCATACACTTATTTATCTATACATGTGTTATGAATTATATAAATGATAAACTTGAATACTGATGTCATAACAAAAAAGGCGTTTATTCTAATACAATTCTTTTTTATTCGACGAAGCGATAAGACGAGCAAGCCATTCACCTGACGGTAAGTGATACTTTTGCCCATAACAATATGGCGCTAGTGAGGATGATATACATAGCACCATAAAGAGCTCATCGTCTTAGGACACAAGATGTTAAGTCTCTTCTCCCATGTAATATCCTTAGTTACAACGCCTTTCAAACAGAAACATAGTAATGTTTGCACACTTCTGTTTGTCGGCTGCAATAGGAGCTGCGGGGGTACCTGACTAGATGGTCTCCGGCGACAGACCTGCTACCAGTAAATTAGATTTCTCTATCACGTTTAAATATCAACCAATCAACGCTTGGGAAGCAATTACGCCGCCACAGATTATACCTAATCCGGCTATAAGTTCTGATACAAATGAAAATGCATTTTTTGTATGAAGTAGTGTAATATTATTAAAATTTATACATACATATTTATTAGTCTCAGCAAAAAATAAAAGAAAAATTCTATTCGAAATGGCCATCTTTGACTTTTATGCAGACCTTTAATCTGTTTAGCCATGAATCTATGAATTTACGCACTATTTCCAAGGGAAATTTCTACCACCGCCACTGCTTGCTCCAAAGGTTTTTTAAGAGGCTCAATGTCGCCGTGTCGTTTAGAGCAGGCCATGACCTCTAACACTGGCCATAATTTGAGTCTAAAGGGTTCAGGACTGGGCTAGATGAGGGTCAGTCTTCAGCTCTTATAAAGTACAGAACGTTGGTTTCAAGCCAGGCTTGGGTAGTTTGCGCCTTGTGACCAGGTGAGGAGTCCTGCTGGAAACACCATGGTATATTTTCAAAAAGTGTATTGCTGAGAGGTTTCACAACATGATCCAAGACTGTATTTTGATCCACTTCGACTGAAGTTTTCACTCGTTTTTCATAAAAAAATAATTTTGTGACTGCTTGATAAGACGCCCAACCAAACCATCACTGACGCAGGATTATGACTACGTTGTACCTTTCCGACCTCTAGACCAGCTTCTTTAGAATTGTGAGCGTACACTTTACCATTTTGCTTATTGTAGTGTTCTTCAATCGTGAAATTTTTTTCATCAGTAAAGAGGATATTTCTGTGGCCTTCACCTGCATATCGTGACAGAACACGTTTTGATCGATCCACTCTCTTTAATTGAAAAGATTGATTTAGGGCATGTCCTGTATATCGACCGTGACCTGATAAGCACCGAGCTTCAGGTCATGTTTTATAATACGCGACAGAGTCCTAACGGGAACCTTCATTTCTCGCGATAAGATTTGCTTCCTAATGGGGTTTCGACGAATTCTGTCTTTAACAGCATTGACAGCCTTTGTAGTTCTAATAGCACTCGGCCGCCCCGATCTTTTCTGGTCTCCGACAGAGGAAGTGTTGGTGTATCTGTTGATAGTACGATATACGAACATACATCTGATACTAAGCTTTTGAAGTGTCTGGAATATGACCGACGACTCCATACCCAAATATAATTGCGATATTATGAAATTACTTTAGTCAGACCAAATCGGATTTAATGTAGTTGACTACGTGGACACGAGGAAGATGATAGAAAGCAAGGCCAGGTCATAAGACTAAACTTCATATTGTACTGCGCCATTTGATACATATTAATAAAAATTATCAAATATAAAAGCTAATTAAGACGGAATACCAAGAAGTGATAAATATGGCATTTGCCATTGAAGCCGTAATTTGTGATGGCATAGGTTCGATCGCAAATCATCGTGACGACACGGACATGTTTCAGAAAAAAAAGCTTTCGTGGTCTTTTTGCAGAAGTGAGTTCATCATCTTGAAATTTAGTTACATAATTAAATAAAAATATAAAAATAGCTGAATTTATTTCTTCATAATATGTTTACTGCTTTTCCAGAGAAATTCAACGAAGGAAATTGACTAGTTTTTAGGAAGATGATCCGTGTTACCTGGTGGAAAACAGAGTTATACAAATCGGATCTGCATTATTTATTTCACGCACAGAAACGATCAATAAAATAAAGAAAAACACAAATGTGTAAATACAATAACATTTTTATTAATATATTTGTATTCTAATTATCGTGAGATTTCTTTTATTATGGAATTTAACTCATAAAGTTTATACACGGCCATTATTTAAAAAATATTAACTACCGTATACTAAAGTAATCATTTGTTGGCATCAATTGGCGATACTTTTTTGAAAAAGAGCCAATCAATAAAAATTTAGAGAATCACATAACAGTTTTTATTACTTCGTGCTATGCAAATTTTATCTTATAAATCGAATTCCACGTGTAACCGTAAATATACAATTAACAAGTCTTAGAAAGTAAAAAATTATATTAATAAAACGTGCTATGAAAATTTGGAAATATTTTTACATTTTTACAATTGTTCCCAGTGTATTCTGCTTTAGGGATGTAGTCGGTAAAATTAAGTATCGTTTCTTAATATCAATGATAATCGCAAAATAGTAATTTCTTACATCACTATTCGGTATCGCTTCCTGTCAAAATATATAACAGTTGTCATTTAGTTCTTGTTTTAGCGATGGTAGGGAAGGTTATACGGCTTTAAACTAAAAATATTACGTACTATCAAAAATATATTTAAGATGTCACAATCTTAGAATTCGATCAGAAACTGTATGATTTGCTTTAATTGTTGTTAAATCAATGAATATTCGCAGGTAAATATAATATGTAGTAATGAATCATAGTGAAAGTTTTTATTGAGCTATAAGTTCAAGAATTATGTTTTGCATTATTAACGCCCAAGGACTATCGTGAATAATATTAAGCTACTTCAATAATATGTTTACCATTATTCGATTTATTATTATTTGATTATTTCTAGAAAACTAGTTTGTCTGACCTTGCAAACCTTTCCTGTTCTTACAGTTTCCTTTTTTTAAATGTTTGTTAATTAATAAATTGAGTTTTTTGATTGATAAGTTAAGTTTTAAAATAATAAAATAGTAAGTTTAATAAAATATTTTTATTTTGTAATTATTAGAGATGCGGAATTATTGTTAAATATTTTTAATAAATATATAGATTATGTAAATTTTTAGATCACCTTCCCTCTATAATGACAAGTTGGCGGATATATCTCGTGTTAGTAGGACTTTTTGGTGTAATAAGCACAGAATACATACCGCCAGGACCAGCTTACCCATGCCCAAAATCTGAGAGTCACTTGCTGCATCCTTGTGTATGTGAAAATGGAACAGATCAAGGGTTACACATAAGATGTGAAAATGTAGGACTTGCAGTGTTGAGTGTGGGACTAGGCAACATTGCTGGACTAGGGTTGCCTATTGAAAGGCTTGTGCTGAAAGAATGCAAAATATGTTAGTATTTTTGGTTTATTGATTAAATAGTATCTATATATATATATAAATTACACTAAACTTTATGAAATTTAAATAAAGCAATTATTTTATAACAATGTGATAACAATATTTAAATTTTCTTTTAAATTGCTTGTTAATAAATATAGAGTATAATTTATGTATTGTCTTTTTTATCTTCATATACTATGAAAGGAATTCATCATTGTTATTAGATGACAGACATCCACTGTTAGACATATGTCTAAAAGGAGTTAAATGTGAACAAATTTTGCAATATGATTGTGATAATTAGTACATTTAAGAAAACATATATATCATCTTACTTGATGATTGTCTTAGTTGATGAGGTTTACAAAAATTTTATATCATATAAATGGGCTATTAATAATTATTTTACATTGTTTACAAAGAGTTAATAAAACCAATGAAATGTTGTAGCTATTTTTTAAATTTTATTCTTTTAATGTGATAATACTAACAGAATAAAAAAAAACACTTGATTTCAGCCAACCTTTTCGGCTCTCTGCTTCATAGATCAACTGTCAGAGTATTGCATATAATTGACACACCGATAAAAACTATTGATGAGTATACTTTTGCTGGAGTGAACAGAACATTGCAGGAGCTACACATGGTTAACACCAAGCTTGCAACATTCCCTAAAGAAGCCTTCAGGGTAGGATAAATCAGTATCAATATAATTAACTGTATTATATTTACTGTATGAATGACATATATTTTTTAATTATATGACAACCCAATGCAAAAGCCATATGTCGATGGTATCTGCTTAAGTTAGCAGCTGATACATCTGTCAATCCTTACATTGTTTTCACGATATTGTTCCTTGTTTACTACTTTGTCCACATTTTCAGATTATGGGGAACTTATCCATCTTATCCATTGATGGACACCAGATGAAAACACTGGCTAAGGATATCTTCGGTGGCAGTCAAGCAGCAGGCAGTTTGTTGCGGCTTCATCTTATTAATGGTCTTTTGTCAGATGTCCCGATTGAAGCATTCCAGGTGACCATGCCCAGAATTGTTTAATTCCTAGTAATAATGTGTATTGTTTTGTGATATGTAATGAAAATTATTTATTTATGTATATAATAATAATATTTATTAAAACTATTATGTTGCAGAATTTAAAAAAGTTAAAAACATTAGACTTGCATGGAAACCGGCTGGCTAATTTAAAACGCAATCAATTCAAAGGTATGCGCGACTTGGAGGTGTTGGATGTGAGGTAAGCATTCATGACCAAGTTTTTAAGTTACGTGTATGTAAACTGGTAAATAGTCTGCTGGCATTATTTTTTAACCAAGGATTAGAAGAGAAGAGTAAACTGGCTTTATCAAGACTGGTGCTCTTCATCACCTAGTTTACATCTCCCATTTACTGTCAGGTGGAATCATAATGAAGCACCAGTTTATATAATAAGATTTATATTAACTTTATTGTTGTTGTCGCTATACTCTTTTTTGCCGGACAACAAGCAGCAAAGTGCAACTGTTGGTGAAATGGATAAATGACCCTAATTTTACATATTTGTATATATTTAATGTGGATATTTTAAGTTACAACAATATTACGAAGTTGGATGGAAGCCACATGGGTGACCTCACCAAGCTGGGCTGGTGCAATGCGAGCCACAACCTGATCGCGGATATACCAAGGTGATTATTGCTATCATAAGTTATTTATCTATTTATACACATGAAAATACATATTTACTAAAAGGAAATAGTTCACATGTAACATGACATCACGGTTCAGTCAGGTGTGATGGAATTAATACCAGTAAAAATGTAAAGTCAGCAATCTGTTCAATATTGCTTTCATCATCATCATCGTCATCAGCCAATAGACGTCCACTGCTGGACATAAGTCTCCCTCAAAAATCTTCACATCCAAGAGTTCATTGAGGAGAATTATGTCTTAGCTCATCACAGTGGCACAGTGCGGTTAGGTGGTCAGAGCCTCGTCTGTTATTTAGCAGGGTGCACCGCGTGCAGGTGAGGTTGACTTGGGCTCCGTAAGATGTTCGGCGGAACCCCATTCATACCTTTACTATGCTTTACTATGAGTTAAATATGTTACTTGTTAAGCATTTTTTGTTTTGACTTCCCTTTATGGTGCAGCTACTTGCCTCGTACTCCCTGGTTAAATTTCAGGCTACATTCAGAAAAGTTTGGATTATCGAATGGTTTATCCGCCTGTTTATCTACCGCCTCCATATTGTATATCAGTTTGGATATATCCAAGTGACCAGCGCCGTCAACTTTTAGTTGTGTTTGTGATGTGTTTAAGAACCGTGAAGGTGTGTTTGATGTACAGGGATGCAAACCCTCGCCAGGACGAGAGAAAAACTATATCTTGGAATAACATTATCAAATATAGCTTTTTCGTTCATTGCTGCCAACATCAGAAAACTAAATTACACTAATTCTTCATCTACACATGATATATTCTTATCGTACCAAGTCTACTTCCAGGGGCATGTTCGCGAGGAATACGGTGATCAAAGTGGTGCACCTGAACAATAATAAGCTGAAGAAGCTCGACACCAATAGTTTCAAAGGCATGAGATTCTTGAGGTGAATAATTTTGATTTCTTCTCTATTGTTACATACTTTGTTTTAAAGCAAACTGTTTCCACCGTTACTCCAGACGTCTGTACCTGCAAGACAACCAGATCACAGACATCGGACGCGGCACTTTCTCAGCGGTGACACGAATCGGCACGGTCGACCTGGCCAGGAACCGTATCAAGAAGGTGGATTTTCAAATGTTCCAACAGGTCAAATATGCCGAGGTTAGTTTCCGTTCTAAATTTTTATTTTTTGTCGGCTGATGATGACGATGATGATGATGATGATGATAAAATGATTATATACAGCTATGAATTAATTGACGTTGGAAAGTGTTTACGTTCTGCTCATCCCGTTCTTTTTCCATCAGATAATAAACATGGCGGAGAACAACATAACGCTAATCGACAAGCAGGCTTTCACCGACCTGTATCAGGCGGTGGTGAACATCTCGCACAACCAGCTGGCAACCATCGAATCTGGCGCTTTCCAGAACTGCAATAATTTGACGGTGCTCGACCTCAGCCACAACCAGCTCGTGAACATCAGCCGGTTTGCCTTCGACGAGAACAGCTATGCGTTTCTCCTGGACGTCTCGTACAACCTAATTACTGACTTCAGTCAGGTATTTACCCCAAAATTAATAGACAGATTGTTTTTATCTTAATTGTTAAGGGATGAATTTAACGTTCTCTTTTACTAAAATAAGATTCTCTTCCTCAGATTCCTATCCACAACATGACCGGAATCCGCGTGCTGAATGCGACTTTCAATAGCATCACGGAAGTGCCGAAGCTCGCGTTCCCCAAACTTTATGAGCTGCACACTGTCGACCTCTCACACAACAACATCAGCGAAATAGGAAACGCCGTATTCCAAAACCTGTTCTCGTTGAGGTGATTTCTGTTGGCTATCATTAAACAAGCATCAAACAGCATGAGGACTTCAGTAAATGTATTCATATATATAACCTTTACTGGTGATATATCCTGATGCGAAGGTCTGGTAGGAACGTAGGTATCACCGCAGCTCCTATTTCTGTCGCTAAATAGTTGTGTACGAACATTACTATGTTCCGGTTTGAAGGGAGCTGTTGATATTGAAATTACTATGGTAAGGTGACCTAACATGATATGTTTTAAGAGGGTAAAAGGGTACAATATGGTGCAGTGTATATTATACTAACAGGAACATTGCCCACATGGTCAAGGGCGTGCCGTCGCTATGACTAATAAAAGAAAGGAGGAAAATTACCCTTAATTACACCAACAGGTACCTGAACATGAGTCACAATTCGCTGGAGCGCATTAAGCCGTCTGCCATCGGAGCGGTGCCCACCGTACTTCAGCTGGACCTGTCGCACAACGAGCTGCGGGACATCTCCCGCGGTGCGCTCGCCAAGCTGGCTAGCTGCCGCGAGATCGACGTCTCCTACAACCAACTCGACAGGATATTCCAGATACCTATCAGTTTAGGGTGAGCCGTGAAAATGCCGAGCTGATTGAGATTGTAGATAAAGTGCTGTATGTTCAGACCCTTGACAGGAGAGGATTGAGGTGATTCCATATTGCAGCCAGGGTTGAATATGTGGGAGAGCACACCATAGCAATAAACATCAGTTTCTAAGTTCCAGTTGGCATAATTCCGACGTTGCTGAATGTAGACACTGTGATGTTTATATATAGAATTATTAATACCTCACAAGTTTACTCCTGGAACTCAGGATTTGCTCTCATAAAGACTGTCATTGATTCACCGCTCCGGCGATGTGCTGGTGGGCGGATCTCATTCATCTACGAAAGCTTGGTTCTTGGTATGGTCTCCTTATGATGGTTTTCTTTAACCCAAATGTCATACTTGACCGGATTTGAACCTGTTTCTTCAAGATATGCTGCTTGTCATCTGATGAGATACTTTTTATCTGTACTGTCGGTTAGCGAGTTGAAGATGGCTTACAACAACCTGTCCGAGATCCGGAGCAACACGTGGCCGAGCATGAATGCGCTGCTGCGCCTCGACCTGACCGGGAACTACCTGAGCGACGCGCTGCGCGGGGACTCGTTCGTCCCGCTGCTGACGCTGCAACACCTGCACCTTACACGCAACGGTCTCACCGCGCCCCCGTGGGAGGCGCTCAACACGCTCTCCAGCCTGCAGTACCTCTACTTGCAGGTAAAAGAAGCACGTGCTGATTCATCTAAGCTTTAGATACCAGCATAGGTGAAGTTGCCATGGCTCAGTTTGTAAGGTTGTATGCTCTTCATACCTCGAAGAGGCTCGGCTTTGACGCCCACTGGACTTCGGCTTACGAGAGAAGTTTATTATTTCCATATTATTACATTTAACTGAAAATGGTTGAGTTATTCTGCTGTTACTGCGATCCGGTTTGAATGGCGCTATAGCTAGTGTAATTAGCGGAATACGAGACTCAACATCTTAGGTCTCAAGCGACGAGGAAAATGTGGTGCAGTATATAACACTAACTGACGCCAGGCCGTTATGTATCACTCACCATCAGGTGAATGTCCCGCTCGTTTGGTCGCTTAATTGTAAATTAACAAATATTTATAGTTGTTTTTTTTTTAAATAAATTCATTCTCACTTCTCTTATTCCACATTCTCACCCTGATTCCACTCTTATAATTTATATGCAAACATCTCATTTTTTTTATAACTCATTTTCATTTACAGTACAACAATATAACAAGTTTATCGAAGTCGGCATTCGGAAACCTGCCCACCACATTCATGGTGAACCTCTCTTACAACCAACTCAACACCATCTCCCCGGGGAGCTTCTTAGGTCTGCAGCAGCTACTCGATCTGTCTCT
Organism: Ornithoptera alexandrae; assembly: GCA_029030555.1. NCBI lineage: Eukaryota > Metazoa > Arthropoda > Insecta > Lepidoptera > Papilionidae > Ornithoptera > Ornithoptera alexandrae. The sequence continues at coordinate 1,649,015 of JARDVY010000018.1, read as the reverse complement.
CAGTGGAAACCAGCTCACCCACATCCCAAACGAGGCCTTCAAGGGATTAGTGGCTTTGAGGTATTTAAACTGGTAATAGACCGATTACAAAGTGGACCGACCATCTGGTGAGGATCGCGGGAACCCACTGAATGTGAGCAACGCGGAACCGATCGATGTGGAGATCTTTGGGAGAGGTCTATGTCCAGCAGTGGACGTATATCGGCTGGTGATGATGAACACTATTGTAGTTATGTACATAAATAAATAACAGATTTCGCTCGACCCTTTGTTAGATGGTGTTAGGTCTCTGTTGCCGGAGACCGTCTAGATAAGTACCACCGCAGCGCCTATTTCTGCCGCCAAATAGCAGTGTGCAACTGTTACTGTGTTCCGATTTAAAGGGCGCTGTAGCTAATGTAATTACTGGGGTAACGAGACTCAACATCTTATGTCTTAGGCGACGAGCGCTGTGTGGCGCATTGCGTACTATCTTAACTAGCGCCACGTTGTTATGGGCGGGCGTATCACTTACCATCAGATGAACGTCCCGCTCGTCTCGTCACTTTATTATATAATTTTTTTTTTTTTTTATTTATTATCTTTTTTCGCAAAACTTTACTGCGTTCTAGTTTGATTATCAGCGTAGCGTTTGAAATTATTTAACTATACATATCATTTCATATCAGAAGGCGCGAAAACCACGGGAGTTTTCGAGAGGTCTTTTAACACGGAGGTCTCTGGTTCGATTCCGAGAGCTTTTCAGTACCTGGCTAGTTGGACATCCTCTTGTGAATTTGCCATAACAACGTTCCTTTAACATCCTTACGCTCATTGGAGCTTGAAGTGTAATGTTAGGTCTGTATCGATAAAAAAAAACTTGAATTATATTTTTAGTATAATTTTTTTTTCCAGGAAGCTCGACCTATCTCACAACAATTTGGAGAAAATCGATAACAAAACCAATAGCTTACTCGAAGACTGCTTGTCTCTGGAAATGGTGAGTGGAGAGAACTGAACTATTCCATTCACAATGTGGTGATATTTTCTTCTTTCAATGGTGGCTAGTTTCCGGTAATGGAGACCATCTAAGTAGCTACCACCAGCAGCTCCTATTGTAGCTGTCAAACAGTAGCGTACAGACATTACTGTGTTCTGGTTTGAAAGGCGTTGTAAATTATTGAGGTAAAGAGACTTAACATATCCCAAGGAGACAAGCACAATGTGGTGCTGTGTATATCATCCTAACACCACGTTGTTTTAGACTGTTCTACTTGTATCATTGGTTCCTCATATAAAGAGAAGTGTGGAAAGGTGAGCAGTTTCACTCAGATACAAAGAATTAAAGTGGCTATATATATTGACCAGGTGAACCTGAGCTACAACAATTTCGGGTTCCTCTCCAAGAAGATGTTCCCCTGGAGCCGCTGGGTGCCCTACCGGCTGCGCGCCGTGGACCTCAGCCACAACCATATTCCAGTGCTTACAGCCGATATCACCGTCGGCACTGCCACCGTTAAACAGCTTAACCTTTCTTCGAATATCATCAACGATATCAGGAACAGTGAGTGTATTGAAAACTGCATTATATTACATAAGATTCTCCGGTCAAGTGCAGAGATAATCAGGTCGTAGGTGGTGAAGCGGATGTCATGCAGGTTCATTCAAGTATGTTACGCTACCACCACTCCTTCCGTCTGCCAGCAGGTTCTCTGCCTTCAATCTTATACCAGCTTATAATCAAGTTTTTAGAAATATATCCATTATCAAAATAACAATGCCGTGCATTATTTTTCAGATGTGCTGGGCAACTTGACATCTTTAGAGGTTCTGGATCTCTCTAACAACCAGCTGAAGGACCTCATCTCCCGCACATGTGAGCCATCGAGCACGACCATTATCTTCTTTTTACCTTGACGTATTTTTCATAATACTTTCTTTCCATCGTTTTTATTATTCTAGAGACTTTACTGTGCAACAAGGATACTTACAGGATATAGAGCGGCTTTCGATCTTTATTATATATATATAAGGATATTATAATAACTCAGTTTGTAATAATCGTATACCTTACCGTCTTATATGATCCAGTTCAGAGGATCAAAAAAAATGGTGGAAATATTCTTGTCCTATTCACGTTGCACGTTAATTTATATTATGAGTTTTTTTTTTAATGATGAAATTTACGCCGCAAAGGGTTTTGACAACTAATGCAGCTTCATCGGACTCGGGAATCGCGGATCTAGTAAATGCGATATAAAGAAAAAAGAATATAAAATTTTAAACAAACACAAAACTAAGTGTACACATGTAAATGTAAATAAATTTGTGTATAAAAGAGGAAGGAGAATGTGAGATAATATTGGATGGGGACGGCTTGAAGAGGTGGATAGTGATAGAAAGGAAGAAATAAGGGAGTGGAAAATAATATATACATAGATAAGTATACATATAAAAACTTAACAGTTCATAAAAAAAATTGCTTGATACTTGAGACGTTTGTCAGAATGACATGTAATAGGTATGGAACGTCTTTCGTATTTTATCAATATTCGTATTGATGAAATACGATCTTTTTCCGCATTGTTATTGAAAAGAGAACAAATAAGAAAAGACAACAACAAAATTTAACAAAGCAACAGCAATAACGACAAAACAATATCATACACGTAGAGGTAGCGTATACAAGGCCTCGCGTCGACACTCGTGCTGACTGAAACCAGGTGGAGCCCGCTTGTTCCCTGCAATCGAAAGCAGTAGGTATTGCCAGACTAAAAATACGAATCTGTTGTGAAAACATTATTATATTTAATCTTCTTCCTTCTGCCCTTTTCCCATTCTATATGGGATCGCCACAGTATGTACTTCTCTTCCACATCTCTCTATCAGCCGCCATATCTAAATTCACACTCTTCTTACACATGTCATCTTTCATCATAACATGCCCGCACCACGCTAACCTCTTGCTCCTCAACTTCTCTGTCACTGGGGCAACTTTCAAACTTCCATTATTATATTTAATCATTTATACATTTTATAATAACGAAATTTTTATACATTTATTTTATCGATATTCGCTTATCAGTCAATTACACATCCCTACTAGGCTGCGAAAAGAGTTTACAAAGTAAGCTAGCAAAAACATAATAAATTATAGAATAATATATATATATAAATAAATTACCTTAGGTTTTACTAGTTTCTTGTACATGTTCTTTTTTTTTAAAAAAAAGTATTCTAGATTTATATAATAATAATAATATATAATTTATTCCCACATAACAAAAAAAATACACAGTATTATAAAGAATTAAAATAAAACAAGATATTAAGCTTTCATTTGATCATGTCGGAAAGGAACCCACTCAGGTAATGTTACAGCCTATAAAGACCGCAACCCTGATTATCAGTAAGGACTAAAAAGAAAAAACTAAAAAACACTACAGCTCCAAAAGTATACAAATGTCTTAATATTTAAAAACTTGAACTTTTTCAACAAATAATTTATTGTAGTCTGCCTTTAAAACTCTCTAAGTAACTCTAAGACTCTAACATCTCAGGTATCAAGCAATATTTTATGAACTAGTCGCGCGTAGTGCCTTTGGTGGTGACGAGGACTATGAGATCATTGGAGGAGGGCTCGGGCCCGTCTTCTGATCATCGCCTATATCGCGATCCCATTACGAGTAATCACCGTCTACAGTGTTATTTAAACCAGAACGTTGCAGTTGTTTGCAACCTACATAATTTCCGGCAACGAGACCGTCAAAAATCTACAATTAGTAACGTATATATATATATGTATGCACAGCCGAAGCGAAATTGACACTGCCGCAGAACATAAGCCAGCTCCTGCTGCAGAACAACTCGCTGCAGTCACTGCCGGTGGACGCGCTGCTGCAGGCGACGCAGCTGCAGATGCTCGACGTGCGCAGCAACGCGCTCACCAGCTACACGCCGGAACTCGTCAAGGAGGCGAGGGACCGAGGGCTAAGCATATATTTTGATGGTGATTAACATTACCAAACTGTGTTTTTTATCTTTGAGACTTCGGACCTTTGAGGCCTTTACAACTTCAGCAGAATCAGGGCTTCGTTATGCTAAAGTTTAAAGCTGATCACCACCTGATTATATATGCTAATGAGTATTTCACTTGGTGTTATACCATAATGTAATTCGAAGTGATAAAACGCACTAATCTTAAAGTGTCACCTTTTCAAAGGAGGGTCTATACTTACATGCCATCACATTTATGGTACAGACAATCAACTGAAGTGCGACTGTCTGCTGCGCCCGCTGAAACACCACCTGGCGCGGCTCCCCAGCCGCACGCTCCAGGATGAGAGTTACCGAGGGCTGCGATGCGCGGAGCCGCCTCTACTAGAGGGTCAACAACTGCTGGAGGTGGACGAGGAGCGGCTGCAATGTGCAGCCAACGTTGCTACTGATGAATTACTGCAACGCTACCGCGACGTCGACGACTCCGTTTACGCCCTTACCTCAGAACCTGATGTAGCTTTCAGAGATATACAATAGTGAGTATTTATCTCCTTATAAACTTTTGACCTGGATAATTGTATTGTTTAAATATTACTGCTTGGTGATTATGAAGTCACCAGTAGTGGCAAGTGATGCTACGGTAATGCTTACCTAACATGAGGCATCTTTTGCCATTTGTGGTCCATCAATCAACATCTTATACAGGGTGAAAGGTAATAAGTGTAAAAGATGTGGAGGGGCTAAAGTATAGCTCGTATCCTATCTATGTATGGAATACACCATACAAAAACAATAATTCTGGAGTAATTGAATTTTTAAATATTTTTCAAAAAATTACCGATTTTCTAAGAAAAAATTCGATGATTTTATTTCTTACTTATTTCTTTTATACAAATTTTAATGTAATAATTATTGTTTAATCATTGTTTTATTAAATTAAATTAATAATCATCACTTGGAAGCTGAAACTTTTAAATTAGATTCTTTGAAATTCGTGACAGTAAAAACTAAGGCGTCATACATACATTTTTATTTAATCTTAAAATACAATTTTATTTAAAAAAAATACGTATAAAGCCCATAAATAAGTACCTGACTTCAATACCTATCCGACAAGATATAAGAAAGTACATAGTTTCTAAAATTTAGAAAAAAAAACATTTGTAATAAAACCAAGTACCGTGAAATATCAAACTGTAGAGACTCACAAAAGTAAACGCCGCGCCGCCCTTAATTCGACCCTTCTGTTTTTGTTGTAACTCGTGCGAGCTTATCGTTGTCGATTTAGATATTCTACCTTCAAGCCACACCTGATTACTGTGATAGATTAATTGCCTTGATTCTTTGTGAAAGAAGGCACTTCGTAAAGAAAAATAAATAAACTGTTATAATATTCTACAGTTCGCAAACGTCGATATACGTTCACTGGTACGTATCCAGCGCGGAGGACATTGCTGACTTCTTCGTATTCGTGCGGGACCAAAACAACTCGCTGCCGTACAGCGCCGACGTCGCGTACCACATCCGCTCCCTGACGGTGCCCGTCGGCGAGGCGTTGCGCGACGCACTAAAACGCGACGGCCATCTTGATCTATGCATTCAGGCGAAGAGCTCCGCCAGCTTCGCGCGCAAATGGTTCGACAGCCAGTGTCGGACCGTACCCAACAACTACTCCTCGTGGCCTAAAAAACTTACGGTGGACAAACGCAGGCTGTCCAAGAAGAAGGTCTCGTATAGTTGGTTCTCCAACAATACCTTGGGTCTGGTCAGCGACTCTATTCTCCTAACTCTGTGCATTTTCCTTGGAGCGTGCTTCAGACGTTTGTCCGATTTAGATGTTTGACGACTGCTATCATTTCCTGTTTCTAGAGATATCACAGTTATAAGTAAATATAATCAAATTATTGTTGCCAGCAAGAAAAAATAAGAGCTCTTTTTTAAGGTGTTCAAAAAATTGTGAATGCACATTGCATTGTACATGCAATGCACGTGTGCATGCATTACTTAAAAAAAGAGGGTTTACCTTGAGAAAACTTGACATTTTTGTTAAATATTTTCCAAATTTAGTTAAAAAAGAATTATTTTGTTAAATATTTATACATTATAAATTTTCGAACTAAAATATTTAAATATTAAATTCAAAATTATATCAATGATCCAATGCTAAGTGTAATATTAAAAAAAAAATCTGTATTCGACCTTAAAATATATTACGCATCTCTATATAAATTATTAATGACAATAAATATGCAGAAATTAATTAATCGTGTAACGCTTCATGGATTTAGGCTTTAGACGTAGCAAGAAAAAAAAACTAGTTTCTTGACGCCTTGAACGAACAATTTTGACACTTGTCATGTTACCCCCGTTTTAGTCACAAACTAGAATTATATATTTTGTTTTGTCTATGCCCAGCTGTAGACGCCTATCGGCCAAAAATTTTGTTATTTATTATTTACATATTTATATTTTTTGTATTTTTTACATTTCAAATTTATTTTTTTTAAAAACACTCGTACAATGTTGTATATATGACATCATTTTTTACATCGGTTTTCATGTTTTATATTTATAGCTTTAAATGTTATTATTATTTTTTAAAAATTTTTTAATGCTCAATTGTGTATAAGTGAAAATGAAATCCGTCCAAATTTACAAACGTTTATTTCAATAAATAAATTTTACAAACATTTTATATTTTAATAAAATTTACTTTTATTTTAACTTTTAAGATACTAGAATATTACAAAATATTTGAAAATACATCAAAATGGCTGACTTCATACCTTTCGAAGGATACAGGAAAATAACTACATTTTTACATACTAATCGCAAAAGTTTAGTTATTTGAAGGTTAGTTTATATCTATATCCTACTTAAAATCATGATGTACAGAATTTTTGCATTAATCAAACGTTTAAACAGTTCATATGATAAATAATACTATGAAATATTTATGGACTAGTAAAACCTGACAGATGCTATACAAAATACTGGAGTTCATTGTATATATATATATACCAGCTCTTCATTATAGCATTTGCCTGAAATATTCCTTGAGAGCGACCGCAACCGCAAATGATTTTCTACACTGTTACTATAGCAACCGCATAAATAATACGAAATGAAAATACTTATAAAGTTAATTAGCAATAAAACGATGAAGGTTCCGTGAAATTAAAAAATTAAATGGCCTATCATCATCTACAAATCATTACGCGTCGGATGGCCATGATAACGTGTCGATGGGTTCACTAGTTTTCACGTGTTTGGCGAACAAAGGAAACCTATTTTCATTATATATATATGTAATGAAAATGGGATATAGGGGGACAGACGATCTGGTGTGGATCGCAGGAACCCACTGGATGCGAGCAACGCGTGACCGACCATGTGGAGATCTTTGGGGGAGGCCTATGTCTAGCTGTGGACCTCTATCGGCTGATGATGATGATAATTATATACATATATATAAATATAGATTAACGCCAAAGAAATCCTAAATCTTCTCTTATAATTTTGTATAACAAGTAGCTAATGGAATTCATAAAGAATTTTAATATAAAATAAATAATTATTTGAACAATTATTTCAAAACCTGATAAGTACGCTATTAGTATGGATTATTAGTAATATTTTGGTGCGTATAAGTAAATATGTACACCGGGACGTACTGCACTATGGTCTTAACCTCACCACGAGATCATCAAATCAACGAGCCTTTACGGAACTCTTTCGAGATGTTTTCCGGTCCTGGGCCATGTGTCCTGATAGCTCGACGTTCTCATCGTCCGGAATGGTCTTGTAGGTTATGTCGCCCGCCCACTCCGGACTGTACGACGTCCAGTCGCTAAGACTCATTGATGCGCCTGAAACGACATTACTTCTTTAAACGTACTGTTAATATACATAACCTCAAACCACTGTCTGTCTGTCGGAAACTGACCAAGTCAATACCTTGTATTCTATCTATATAAAACATAATATTATATTAAAAAAAAACCATGTCACTGCACCGAGATGCAGATTTTTACTGGTAGTAGGTCTATGTTAACGGAGACGTCTAAGTACCACCGCCGCTCGTGTTTAAGTGTGCGAACATTACGCTGTTCCGATTTAAAGGGCGCTGTAGCTAATGTAATTACTTAGGTAACGAGACTCAACATCGTATGTCTAAAGGAGATGAGCACAACGTTGTTATGGGCAGACGTATCACTTAATATCAGGTTAACGTTCCGCTGGTCTCGTTGCTTTTTTTAATAAAAAAAAGGTTATTTTTATATCAAAGCTCAAACAACTTTAAATTTTAATGGCTAAAAAATGTATGAATCTTTTTTCTTCTTAAAATCTGTATTTATTTTCTATCCGACGAAGCGACTAGATAAAGGAGAGATTCATCTGAAGATTAGTGATAAGCCCCACGCACACCCATAACAACGCGGCTCTAGGTAGGATATACACAACACTGCCTTGTGCTGGTCGTGAAGCATAAGAATTGTGTTAAGTGTTGTTATATTACCCCAGTAATTTCACTACCTACAACACCCTTCAATCCGGAACACAGTAATGTTTGCATGATAGAGTTTGCCGACTGTGATAGGATTTGCGGTGACACCTAGGTCTCCGGCAACAGAGACCTGCTCCTTTGTACACATTTTTTTCGACTTTACTATTATTTTCTTTACTATACTACTTTTATATTACTTTCCACGTTTATATACGTTTCCTTTGATAGTGTTTACCATCATTTTACTATCAGCGGGTCGCAGAGGGATTTCAAGTTGGAAATAACTCCATGAATAAGTGAGCTATTCTCTGACCTTCACTAGGATAGTGAGTACAACAAATATCGATTCGAAAAATCGATTGTTAAAACATTTATTAATAATAAACTAATTCCTGCAGTTCGATTAAATAGGGTTTTTGTGGGTTTGCCATGTACAAAAATTATTATTAATCTTTCAAATGTGTTCATTAACAAAATCTTATTTAAATGTGTAATTAGATCGTCTTACCGTCGGCGGGTAGACTTCTCTCGTATCCTGCAACAATTTTAATAATCAGTAATGGCAGCAGTAAAACAATTTAAAGAAGATTTTGTTATTGAACTACGTCTTACATATATTTTAATAGAGAGATTTTTTTGAGACTTTTCCCTTCAATGCTTTATCTACTGGTGGTAGGTATCTGATGCCGGAGACCGTCTAGGTGGGTACCACCGCAGCTCATATTGCAGCCGACAAACAGTACTATGCAAATATTACTACGTTACGACTTGAAGGTTGTTGTAGCTGATGGAATTACTTAAGTAACGAGACTCAACATCTTATGTGTAAAGGCGATAAACACAACGTTATTATGGGCAGACATATCACTTAATGTCAGGTGAACGGTCCGCTCGTCTCGTCGATTTATTGAATAAAAAAAACGATTGTTTCATATCTTTGAATTTATATTTATATCCGAATGCTCAATAGTTTTCAAAGAACAAATAACTTAAAACTTCAATAGCTTAATATATATATTTATTTTTTCTTTTATAAAAATCTGTATTTTTTCTATTAGACGAAGCGACGAGATAAGTGAAAGGTTCACCTGAAGACAAGTGTGCTGTAGCTTGTAAAATTACCAGGATAGACTTAACATAAAACTTAGTCTCAAGACGACGAGCACAATGCGATGGGTTGTATGCTATCGTAACTAACGTTGTTATGGACATGCGTATCACTTACTATCAGGTGAACGGCCCGCTTGTCTCGTCGTTTCATAGAGTAAAAAAAAAATTACACTTATGGCGATAAACTTGCACCACAATCCGTCGTCATTCTTCGCGCACTGCAGTTTATATTCAGAATTTTAAATGATCATAATTATTGTATTTAATTAGAAAAATAATTAATTAAGTAAACTTTTCAAATACATTTAAGGAATAAAAATAAAAAAGTAAATAATGTTACCATTGACTAACTTCTTGCAAGTTTTTCATCTCTAGTGGAACTTCTTCATAATGAAAATCATATATTTAAAAAAAAAAGGTTACGGTAAATAATACATTCAGTGTATATATATATATATATATATATATATATATATTTAAAAACAGGTATACTTTACGTGTATGATAGATACTTTGCGTATGATGTTTTTTTTTATAAATATCTTCGGAAGTGTTTCATCAACAGCTTTTTGCTCGCGTAGCCACAAAAAGCGGTCAAGCAGAGGTGGAGTGCAAAAAAACGAATACACAATATCTAGGTTACATCTACATTAGGATGTGTAGCCAAGTGGAGCGAATTGTTACGCGTTACGGGTAACTAGTAACGGAAACGAGTGTTTTTTTCTAATCATTAAAAGTTTCGGTTTCATATTGGCATAGAAATGAACCTTATCATAAAAAAATACTCTTACTGTAATCACTGTTAGATAACGATTATTGGTGGCAGGTGTCTGTTGCCGGAGACCACGTGGGCATCATCGCAGCTCCTACTCACTAGCTATGACACTCTTCCGCCTCGAAGGGTGTTATAGCTAGTGAAATTGCTGGAGTAATTAGACTTAACGCGTTAAGTATAAAATCAAACACAAGCGGTGCTGTGTACATCACCCTAACTAGCATGACATTGTTATAAGATAATTTTTTTATACAACCAAGCAACAAGATCAACAGTACGTTCACCTGATGGTAAGTGACACGCCCGCTCGTACCAACGAGGCAGTAGTCAGAATGTTATACACAACTCCATATTGCGTTCGTCGCCTGAGATATAAGACTGAGTCTCGTTACCCCAGTAATTACACTAGCTACACTGCCTTTCAAAGCCTGTTTATCGGCTGCAATAAGCTCTGCAGCGGTACCCATGTAAACGGTCTCCATCAACAGAGACCAGTAAAATATAGCTGACCAAGCGGGTAACGTCTCGTAGCTTAGTAGAATAAAAAAAAAAGAAAGTGAACTTAAAGTTCTCTGAAAATGGTTTATATATTTTATAACATATATAAAAAGTTTGAAATTTATTCATGTATTTTAATAACTATATAAAATATATTCTAATAAAATATTATAACTACATTAAACTTAACAATGGACTATAACTTCTATGGACACGTCAAACTGCAAAACAAAATGGCGGCAACGGTTTTCTAATTATTTTCTAATGGATATTTAGATTAGTGCTATTAAATTTTCATTCATATTCAATTCAGTATCGTCAGCATCATCATCAGCTAACCATTTGCATCTCGACCTCCATTTTGACACTTTTTTTTTTCTTAAAGAACAGTTGACATACATATACTAATTTTCACTGACATTAAAGTTCAAATGTAGTTCACCACAAGTTCACTTATGCTTTTATTGAGAAAAAAAAAAACTGATGCGAATATTTATAAATGACGGTAGGTCACAGTCATCGCCTAGGTACCACTGCAGGTGTTATTTCTACTGCCGAGCAGTAGTGCGCAAATATTACTGCGTTCCAGTTTAAAGGGCGTTGTAGCTAGCGAAATTATTGTGGTAAAGATACTAATGATCATCATAAAGTGTACATTATCCTAACTACCGCCACTTGTTTTGGGTGACGAGCAAAATGCACTGTATATCAAACAGTTTAAGCTGTCCCTCTGCCACCCCATCTATATACTATCGCAAAAAACGGCTGAGAAGGAACTAATACGAGGAGTTATGGATATCACTTGGGTAAAATGATAGTGTACTACAAAATCAACGCCCTGCTTGTCATTTGATTTTTTTTTTTATATTTAAAGGGATTGATAAAATCTCACCGTGATGTTCGTGGTGCGGTGTCCAGGACCAGTCGTGGTGATGGTGATCTGTTTGCTTGCCCTTTAAAGCTGTGAAGAACGACGCCACCTGGAATTAATATATATTTTTTTATTTGTTCAACGAAGCGGCGAGGCGAGCGGGGTAGTTCACCTGATGAACGTGGCGCTATTTGAGATGGTATTCATAGCACTACATTGGGATCGTCACATGAAAGATAAAATGTTAAATCTCGTTACCTCAGTAACTTAATTAGCTACAGCACCTTTCAAACTGAACCACAGTATCGTTTGCATAGTACTGTTAAAAAACTGGAGACAAATATCTCGCCTCTAATCACAGACTTATTTTTCTTCTTAGCTCTGTATCAAAAATTCTGGAGAAGATAATGAACAAAACACTGACGTCGTATTTAGAAAAGAATAACATACTTCATAGCAATCTGTACGGCTTTCGTAAAAATAGATCCACAGATGATGTAGTCCTGAATTTATCCTCATTAATTGCTTCTTATTAAAATAAGGATAAGAAGTGTATGGGAGCGTTTCTTGATCTACAAAAAGCATTTGACACCGTCAATTCTGATCATGCTTCAACGTCTTGAAAATGTAAGGATATAGGGTCTTCCTTACAATGGGCTTAGGGACTATCTTTCTGACAGAAGCCAATGTGTAAGAATTAATGAGTTTGAGAGCAACACATCATCTTGTGCATACGGCGTTCCGCAAGGTAGTACGTTAGGTCTCACACTCTTCCTCATATATGTCAATGAACTCTGCAATGTTGATACCAAAGGCTCTGATATCATAATATTCGCAGACGATACTGTGTTGTTATTCCATGAAGATTCGTGGAATAAAGTAGCATCTCTTGTTGAGGAAGATCTTAAATCAGTGACTATTTGGTTGGAGGACAGCCTACTCAGTTTTAACAGAACTAAAACTAAACATATCTGTTTTAGTAAAAGTGCTAAAGCTGCTCCCAGCAAGGAGTTTAAAATATTGATTCGTCTATTTCCTTGCAACGGCAAAAATTGTACATCCCAGTGCCAGTGTGACTCTATATCTAGAACAGACACTAAAATATCTTGAAGTGGTTATTGATAAAAAATTATCTTGGGAACACGCATGCACAGACATACGCGCACACACACATGCAAGCACACGTACGCGTATACATATATAAAAACAAGTACTATATGCTATTGTTATTTAATAAAAAAAAATGTGTACGATACTATAACGGAAACTGGTTCCCGAAATACAGGAATATTCCTAGTTCGAGAATCATGAACCATGACAAGTCTGTATATAGCTGTAACTCGTATAATAAATAAATAAATTAATTAAAAAAAAACCGTGACCCACCACCAATGGTACCTTGATTGTATTAGGACAAATAAATATATGAATTTTCGGGAATAAGTTTTGGTAATTTGTATGTACTAGTAATTAAAAGTAACTAGAAGATAAATAGATATATTAATATGCTATATACAGAAATGCAAATGGCGCGGATGTACTATAGGTAAACCATTGTTAGTAAGTATATATAAATATTTATGGTATTAATGTACTATAGTTATATTCATGATATAATTCCCCCATCACTTTTTTCACCACCGGACGACTAAACGAACAGCAAGTCTGCCTCCTTATGTAATGGACATCTTCAGTTTGCGAACAAAGAGATTAAGCTCTTCGTTCTTCATAAAATCAGCAAAGGATTGGAACAACTTGCCGTCGTCGGTGTACCCGTACAAATACGACGCGGGTGTCTAAGACTATATTGAATAGGTTATTACTAGGTTAGTACGCTTATCCACCGCAGACCACATCACCATTTAACACCAGGTGGGATGATGATCAAGTGGTTTATCGTTTAAAAAAAAAATTATTGATTTTTAAACAGGTTAGAGAGTTTTTAATCATGAACCAAAAACAACAAACACAAAACATCGCGTTAAGTTTCATTAACGCACTACTTAAGTTCAATACGTGAAAAAAACTTTCGGATTGTTTTTTTTTTTTGTCTAATTCTATCAATTTACTTTCAATGCACGAGGTACGTGCGTAGGCCGGTTGTTGCCATCACAAAAAAATATCTATTTCACCCGCATCATCGCCTTGTGGGTCAGTAATTTTACGAGACATGGCAACACTGGCACAACAGCGTTTGTTTTGTTCTTTATTTTTTTTTAAACTGTACTGCGTACGCCAAGAAATTACAAATGGCGGACATAATGGTTAAAGGTATTCTTTACTAAACAAATTTTGTCCCTTTTTTTATTCGTCTACGACGTTCACCTGATCTTAAGTGATTGTCGCCTTGAGAAAATGATGTTAAGTATTGTTATCCCTGTAATTACACTAGCTATAACACCTTTTAAACCGGAACACAGTAATGTTTGCACACTACTGTTTGTCAGCTGCAATGGTGGTAACTAACTAAACGGTCCCTGGCAACAGAGACGTTTACCTTTTTTTGTTATCGAAGGGGAAATCTTCTAAAAATATATCTTGCTTCTGGGGCGGAAGTCAAGGTTGTGTTGGATTTTTACCAACTAAAACCCCCTCTGTGATCATCCTCAATGTGTTGTAGGAAGCCCCGGGATCTCCTACGGAATGCACCGGTGCCTCCGGGCACTACGCCTAAACCACGTCCCACGGAAGTCTGTAGCCGTCCTCGGCACCCTGACTTTGATACGACAGGCACTAGACCACCTCGTAATTGTAGTTCAACCCCGGGCTCGCTTAATGGACAATGAGGGCTCTGACTTTCAAAACCCAAGAAGGCGAAAACCCTTTTAGTCGCTTTCAACGACAGGCAGAGCTACCTTAGTCCTATTTTTAATAACCGGAGACTACAGGGCAAAGGTGACCAACCCACTAATAAGATTTATTAAATTAAAAAGATATATAAATTAGAATATAAACATACATTAATGTTTACATATAAGGTGTTTTATTATTTTATCCCCGTTATACGCAAGTATGCTAATAAGATTTGAAAGCTTATTAGAGACTTTCCATGAAGTTGTGAATTAACTGAGATGTTATCAGAAATATTGAGTACATTTTTTTAAACCCTTTGTATGCGCCGGCAACTTTCTTCATCACAGTTTTTATGTTGTGTCTTTGTTGCCGGAAACCGTCCTAGGTAGGTACCACCACCGCAGCTCCAATTTCCGCTCAACAGCAGTGTGTTAGTGTTCCGGTTTGAAGAAGTACGAGTATGTCGCTAATGAAGTCTTTAATGTGACGATAACATTTAAAAAAAAAGCTTCAATATAATTTTAACGTACTCATCTCCGAGTATAATCAATCCTCAGCTGATAGACGGCCAATAGTGAACATAGGTCTGCTTCAAAGATCTCTACATTCAGCATGACCGGCACTGAAGGGATTTAGGCCACTTCCCATCACACTGACTTAATGCGGTTTGTTGATTACCAGACCGCACCATAAGCAGATCAGTATGGCTTGGATTCTGTGAATTGTTCTGCGGGAACCCTTACACCCCCATACTAATCACACTGTAATATATTAAAACTATTTCTTATTTTAAACCCCTCCATGTCAAAATGGAGAGCAAATAATTGATCTGTTCTGTAGCTTTATTAACGGGACACCTTATATTCCTCCCTCCCCTTTATTCTTTATTCGTTATAATTAAACAAAAATACATTAAATTGTTTTCCCCAGTAAAATATAGAAAATACTTCTATCGTTAAGCAGTAATGTGAAAACATTACTGTTTTCTTTTTTTATCTACTTAGCTAACAATATGAGGGCATTGTTGATAACGAAACATCTTAGACCTAATTAGTGTTTCGTAAAAGGCAAACGTTTCACTTGTCGCCGGACCAGCGCCCAGCCTCTCTCGTCATTAAGTTAAACAAAAAAATCTTAATTACTATGAAGTCAAGTTAATTTTGATTCGTTAAAGTTAGTTTCTGTTTAAACCTAACAGTGATTTGATCAAAAGGTGAGATTATAATAATTGTGTGCCGTCATTCGTTACGGCTTTCGGTGGTGAATGTGAATGTGGCAAGAATGTGTTAAGTCGCTGTTCACAATAACTTATCTAATTAAACATGCTAAGACAACCGTATACAAGTTATTAAGTTGAGGTGCTCTGTATTTAGCACAACGTTATTGTGTATATGAGGGGTGTAAGGGGTTCCGCGTAACATCTTACGGAGCCCAAGTCAAACTCACCTACACGCGGTGCACCCTGCTGAATAACAGACGAGGATTTAACCTCCCACCAACCCGCACTGGTGCAACGTAGTGGGTTACGGCTCAATTCCCCTCAATAAACTCCAACAATTGATCGATGTGTACATCTTAGGGAGGCCTATGTCCAGCAGTGGACGTCTGTCGGCTGATGATGACACTATACTTATTTAAAAATCTTGCTTGACTGTCTGTTTGTTCGTAATAATCTCAGACACAGCTGTACTAATTAGTTGAGATTTTAATAAGTAAATAGCTAAAGACAATAAATAATATAGTTGACTATTAATAAAAAAACTACATAATTTTTTTTGGGCTCTTTTATAGAATGGAGCGACGAGACGAGCGGGACGTTCATCTGGTAGTATATAATACACCCATAAAAACAGGGCGCTAGTTAGGAGGGTATACACACCGCCACATTGCTCTCGTCGCCTTAAGACAGAGAAACTGCTGAGTCTGGTTACCCCAGTAATTTCAAAAAAAACTCCCTTCAATCAGAAACACAGTAACGTTTGCATACTACTGTTTGTCGGCAGCAATAGATGTGGTGGTAATTACCTAGACGGTCTTCGGCAACAGAGAGCTACCACTAGTGAACTGTACTGGTTACTGTGTCAATTTGTGCTTGTTGACGTAAAGTAGACCTTCTTGGCCAAAAGATATGTACAACCTAGGAACACTATACTACTAGCTACTGCTACTAGACGACTAGCTACAGAGCGCTTCATTCAACATGGTAAGGTTCGCACGCTGCTTGAAATCAGTGAAGAGTCTACCATCAAATAGAAAACTAGCTGTTCCCCGTCTGGTAGTTGTTAGCTGTAATGCAGAATAACTCTGCAGCACCCTTTGGGGAAGGTATTTCGTAAAATCCACTCTCAGGTGACCTCTAAACGGCAGAAGCAATATCTCTACCAAATTTTTAGTCTTTACGTCTAATAGTTTCAGAGATCTCGTGATGAGTTTGTAGTCTCTGGATACTCCTCATATCACATTACATCATCATTATCAGGCGATATGCGTCTACTGCTGGACATAGGCTTCCACCAAAGAATTTCACATCTATCGGCTTTCCGCAACCTTCACCAGTCGGTCAGTACCGCTGAGCACTAGGATCCGTTGTTACTAGGGGTTCATATCGGAGGAGTTGGGCTATTTCCCACTACACTAGCCCAATATGGGTTGGTGGAAGCCAGAGCCTCGTCAGTTGAACCAGCAGTTGAGATTGACTTGGGTCCTGTGAGTTCCCCCAACAGGTTCCTGCCTTATCGTATCGGAATGGTTCAGTAGCCATGGCATGGTTAACCATGGTGAAGCGCAGCAGAACCTACCCGGCCGGCCCGAGGTGGCCGCTCCAGGTTAGAGCTCCTATTAAAGTGAGCTCACCTGAGATGCGTGCCGGTGGGCTGCAGGGGCGGCTTTATACTGCCTGTTACAGCCGAGGCGGAGTCACGGAGGGAGAGGAGTGTCGGTATTGCAATGCGCCGGTCTGTTTATTCTCCGCGGCAGTATAACAGACGGTGGCGGAACCCAAGATCGGATCCGCCGCAGAGAGTCGGGAGAGTTTTCTCTCTTGGCTCCCATTGCCTCTGGGTGACGGATTCGAGGAAATCCGTTGCCCGCACGACTGTTAGACGCCAGGGAGAGGGCGCGCTGTGTTCCGGCGTGCCCTTACAGTAGTGAAAAGAGGGGTTTTTCTTTCCTTCCCGAGGTGGGGCTGCATAGTGCAGCCGGCGCCGGCAGGGTTGCGGATGTATACGAAAGCGTTGCCGCAACCCTGCCATTAGGCGACAAGGTAGAACATCGTGGGGGTTTTAGTCGGTGCAAGTCCGATATAACTTATCCTTGCCCCCGCGAGGGCAGGTATGCGGCATTTCCCCCACATAAAACAAACAAAAAAAAAGGGTCCTATGAGTTGTTATGGGGGACCCCTTACACCCTTCCACATATTTTAATATACAATATATTACTTAATCATGCCTTGAGAGCTATCATTAGCTCATCATCATCATTTCAATCGATTGATATCTACTAAGCACGTGGGACCCGTGAGTTCTTACATACCTCATATATATATATATATATATATATATATGATATACAATATATAGATTAGATTTTGTAAAAAAAAATGAAATAACTATTGAAGTAAAAAACTTGGAGAGTAACTCTCCAACGAAACCACGGAGGCCGTGAAGTTACAATAATCGGGTATTGTGAAGTTTTTTGTAGCGTATACCTGTACTAGAACTTTTTATCACGTCAACCAGCGTGACGTTGCTGGTAAACAACTCAAGTTATAACTCGTTGTATCCCTTGGCTTCACTCGCATGGAAGTCAGGGTATACGGCATATTTATTGTTGACCAACAACCTATCATCTATTATCACCCTTCTTTTAAGTTATATCGAATATCCTATTTCTTACAAAATATCATACGAATTGTTTGAAAGGTTAATGAATTAAATTCTAACATACCAACATAGGGGGTGTAAAGGGTTCCTCTCGACATCTTACGGAACCCGTCAACCTAACTTGCTTGTGGTGCACCCTCCTAAACTACAGACGAGGCTATGACTACCCAACAATGCGCATTAGGCCAGCTTGGTGAGATTAATGCCAAATTCCCTGCCAATGAGGATCCTTGAGGCAGACCTATGCCCAGCAGTGGGCGTTATCTCACTGATAATATATATAGATACAAACCCACACACAGCTATTTAAATTTATAAACGTAGTCGTTTCCTTTTCAATCTTTTCTTGTTATATGTTTACTTAAAGGACAATTGAGATCGATATTACCACGGTAATCAACCTAAACAAATTAAGCATTAATAACTTAACTTTTTCAAGAAGATCTTGGAACTCATATTAAATAAAAAAAACTATAGATCAAAACTGGTTTATCCATTAGTGTACTAAAATGAAGGGGTGTAAGGCGTCCCGCACGATAGTACACAGGACCAAAACTAACCTCATCAGCTCGTGGTGCACCCTGGTAATCAACAAACGAGGCTCTGGCTCCCACCACCCGCATTAGGCCAGTGTGGTGGGAAATGCCCAAGTCCCCCCATATGTACTCCTACAAACGTGGAGATCTTTGGGGGAGGTGTATGTCCAGCAGTGAACGTCTATTGGCTGATGATGTACTAAAATAGCCAACCGAAAACCATGTAGTTCATCATCATCAATACCTTTTAATCTTCATCGCTGAACCTAGCCATGCCCTACTATGGGATACTCGCAATATTTGACTTAAGTGTTTGTAAGTAAAATAACATGACAAGTTATTTTAGCCGATTTTTATGATGACCTGATGATAAAGTAGTGATGGAGATGCTCCATCCCGTTTCCCGTATGAGGAGACAGATAAAGTGAATCTTACTGGTGTTAGGTCTTTGTTTGCAGAGACCGACTAGGAAGGTATCATCACAGCACCTATTGCAGGCGACAGACAGTAGTGTGCAAAGATTACTGTGGTCCGGTTTGAAGGGCGCTGTAGCTAGTGAAGTTACAGGGGTAACGAGTTTCAACGTTTTATGTCTCAAACGACGAGCGTAATGTGATGCTGTACATACCATCTTAACTGACGCCACCTTGTTACGGACAGACGTATCACTTATAATCAAGTGAAGGTCCCGCTCGTCTCATTGCTTAATAGAATAAAAAAAAATGGTAATTGTGTACAGGAATGATCATAACTCTATATGTACATAAGCAATAGATTGATAAAAGTTAATATAAGTACAAAAGGTACCTTGGCGGAGCTGACGGCGATCTTGAATACCAGCAGCGCGATGCCTATGGCTACAGACTTGGCGGCCATGAGCGAAGTGATGAGCATCCAGGTGGAGGTCGCGCCGACGTGGAACACGAGCGGCATCATACCCATCGCCATCTTCTTCATCCCTCGCTGTTCTGTTTTACCATTGATCGATTATAGTTAATGCAGTGCAGATAGTTCCCAAACGACTCTGAGGAGGACGAGGGCTGGACGTGGTCTCCGGTCATTGAAGTACTGATGAGGCTGGTGGCCGGGACGGGCACTCCCAGTAGAGTATTAGCGAGACCGAGGTTGGCTACCGAAGGGGGTTTTAGTGGGTAAAAATCTCCCCATAACTCTGACTTCCCCTCAGACGAGAGTATCTATTAGGTATCCCCATAAAAAAAAAAGTGCAGATAGTTCATGTTTTGTTACATAATTGCCATATACAAATAACAAATATTATTCTAATAATATTTATTTATATTAATAATAATAAAGTTTAAAAAAAAATAATGTTTTATGAACACAGTTTAAAGAATATGGTGATCTGATGAGGTATGTGTAAAGCTCAACTCCAGAGGAAGCTTCTCTTTCAGCACAGTTAGATGATTGTGGATGTGTTATAGAAGGGCAAAACATATCCGTATGTCCACTGCTGGACAAAATCCTTCTCTAAATAGCTCTACCTGTATACACTATCAAGCTTTAATAAAAAAAAAACCATTATTGGGTTAAACATTGTTGATGGTACTCACGTGCCTCAGCGACTTCCAATTTAGGTTTAATTTGGTTGTAATTCATCAATCTTCCCAGTTCGGTGCCACACAGATGTCTGTCGTTGACACCTTCTAACCACTTCGCCGCCAGGATCGTGTACTCGCGTAGCTTCATCTCCAACGTCTCCTCCAACGCCGACACGAAACCTCGACCTTCTTTATCGACTTCATTGCAGTTCCCGAAAGTGCTGCAGTGCATTAAAAATATGTATGTAAGATATTTAGCGAGCATTGCTTTTGTTGCCAGTGCGTCCGGTGCCGGTACCAAAATGTGACTGATTGTGAGCTACATCCTCTCGGAGAAGGTAATGGCGGTGACCACGGCGTCCGATGTGAGCTGACCCACTTGTGGCTGCGGGCTTACGCACAATGCTTGAATGGTTCCATTGAATAAAAAATGGAACTGTTCTACCGCCTTAAGTTCCGGTTTAATATTACTCAATGAATATATTCTAATGCAGTAAAGAAAAAAATCGTTGCATTGTTAATTACTACTTTAAAATATAACTTATTACTAAAGTAATACAAACGATTACCAATAAAAACAAGATTTTAATTGATTTAGTTGTTTAATAAGGCTACAGAACAGATCAATTATTTGCTCGCCATTTTGACATGGAGGGGTTTGTATGAGAAATAATTTTAAAATATTAAAGTGTGGGGGTGTAAGGGTTCCCGCAGAACGACTCACTGGATCCAAGGCTACCACACCTGCTTGTGGCGAGGCTCTAGCTCTCACCAACCCACATTAGGCCAGTATGGTGATAAATGGCCTAAATCCTTTCATATGAATTCCTACCCGATCGATGTGGACATCTTTGGAGGACCCCTATTGTCCAGCAGTGGACGTCTATCGGCTGATGATGATGATGATATGATTAATATATATAAGTCTGAGCTGTGTAAGATCATGACTGAAACAAATCGTTAAAGGATGAAGATTGAAGGATGATACACTCACTTGGTTGAAAGACAACAATGTCATACTAATTAGAATAATATATATACACTGCATCACAAGTTACTCCAGTAATTACACTATTTATAGCGCTCTTCCGATCGATGTGGAGATCATTGAGGAAGGCTTATATCCAGCAGTGGACGTCTATCGGCTGATGATGATGATGATGATGTTAGCGCTCTTCAAACCTGACCACAGTACATTTAGTAACATATAAAGGCGCTGCGGTATTACCTATCCAGACGTGACAACCAGTGACCTACCATTAGTAAAAAGTTCAATTACCACCTCCCCCCCCAACATCAACGACCATCTTTAGCCAAAGTATAAACTTACACAGCGCAACACTTTCACACTTATATAGTGTTACAAAGAGATGAAATGAAAAAAAAATCTTAACTAGACCATTCTAATATATTATCTTACAACATACAGATAATATAATGATTTCTAAATATTCTATTGTTCAAAATCTAGATTATATCTTCTAGACAACGTGAATTATAATATTCAAAAGTCATTGTCATATAAGAAGAAACGAACAAAGAAGAAAACATTTCCGATTAAATGAATGTTTAAGCATTTTAAATGCATACTGCTCCCTTTTAATAAATATTTTTTATATTAAAAAGGGTTAATGTTTGACTACGATCTCACTTGTTTTTAAGTGATGATTTTTTTATTCAATTAAGCGACGACACGAGCGGATGGTAAATTCGCCTGCCCATAACAACTTGGCGCTAGTTGGGATGATGACGCACAACGTTGTACTCGTCGCACTTAGATATGAGTGTCGTTACCCCAGTAATTTAGGATGATATACACACCACCACATTGTGCTCGTCGCCTGGGTCACAGTAATTATACTAACTCCAACCCCCGTCAAACTGGAATACAGTAATGTCGGACGTTACTGTTAGGCGACAGAAATATACGCTGCGGTGATACTTAACTAGATGGTCTCCTAGCACCGATAAGTGATGATAAGATGCTTCTGTTGGTAAAGCACACTAACCCAGTAACAGCCTATTCACTCTAGAAGACACCTGCGTCGTATTTGTACGGGTACATCGACTCCGGCAAGTTGTTCCACTCCTTTGCTCTAGGTATCAAAAAGGAAACACTAAACCTCTATGTTCCTTGTTGTCTTTAAGGATAATAAGATTTTTTTTAATTTTTCTGTTTTTAATATGATTTTTTTTTTTGTTAATTATTACTGTTAATAGATTTAATTTATTTTATGTATGGCAACACAACGCTCCACTAGGAACTGTCACCTGGGATGTCAAGATGGAGGATTGTATCACGTATTAATCAACGGCTGTGCTCCGTCCGCTTTGCTGGTTGTAACCCTCTTTAGGGAAGGAATTTTATAAAAACCGTTCTTAACTGACTTATACTCAGCAAAAGGAATATTCCCACCAAACTTCAAGTCTTCATGCCTTATGGTTCCAGAGATATCGTGATGAGTCTCTATGAAGCTGGAAACTCTTATAAATATAGAAAATATTGTACAATAGAAATATTAACATTTAAAGATAAACACTCTACTAAACAAATATGGGCTGGGGAATCGAAATGTAGACTTCCGTATTCTTAAAGACTAGCTGCTGTACCACAGAGGCAGATAAAGCAGAGTATGATTATTCCAGTAACTATTGTGTTAAAGATATATTTACACAAAGATTAAAAAATATACACATATATAGGCTCCAAGCTGCCGTGCTGCTCCCGGCTTAAGAATAGCGCAGCTCCATCTCATCCCGTGGATGTCGTATGAGCCGACTAAGGGTAGTCACGGATGATGCAGCAGTATTCTATTGAAATTTATCAATACTGATGTATAATGCGCTACCATAAGGGGTTTGTACATTTTTATCCCCCTAGCCGTAATATAGCGGATATTCCACCAGCAATCATTCCCTAAGAAGGTAGGTGTCAGACAGGCGGCCGGCCAAAATTTTTGCAGTATGGACTATACATGCTGTGCCGATCTCACATAGCTGAGAGAAGGGTAGGAGGAAGAAAATATAAGACTTCAAGTCGCACAGAGAGCAATGGAAAAGGCGATGCTCGGGATTTCCCTGCGTGATCGAATCAGGAGTATGATCGAAAGATTGCTAGCCTCGAGTGGGAATGGGCAGAACACATCGCTGGAAGGACTGACAGTTGAAGAGGTACTAAGGTCCTCGAATGGCGATCGCGTACCGGAAGACATATTGTTGGCTGGCCCCCCACCAGGTGGTTCGACGATCTGATGAAGGTTACGAGAAGCAGCTGGATGCGGGCAGCGCGGGATCGATCGGTGTGAAGATCTTTGTGGGAGGCCTATAGCCAGTAGTGGATGTCTGTCAGCTGATAATGATGATGATGATGACGAATGATATGTATGTAATATAAGACAGAAAAAGTATTAAAAAAGTGAGAGGTCGTAAAAGATTTTTTTTTAAATCTAACTCAAGAGAGGCGGAGGAGGTCAAAACGTTTCTAGTGAGACTTTTTAGGACATTAGTCGCAAGTGTTTGAGATGATTGTGTTTGTGGTTTAAGAATTAAAATTGCTATAACAATGAATCATTTTGAACTTTCTAATATATACATATTTTAATTTTTTTATCAATTTCACTTCCGGTATGTTTATTCAGTTAATAAAAAATATATAATATAATTAAACGGCCATAACTTTTTACAACAAGTTCGACAAGTACGAAGTCTGTTCTTGAAACATGTTTTGAAATGATGAAACAAGATGACGTTCCGCATGACGCTGAACGCCGCACCCACCTTGTCGTCGATGCGGCTGCCGTCGGTGTAAATAGCCGAATCGGCAACCGAGGTGACAAGTTGGACCTCTTCCGCACTTTCCCCCAGACAGGAGAACTCCACACCAACCTGTTCAGACGGGTGTGGTAGTCTCGAGTAGCTAACTGGTACCTCCAGCTCCCAGTCACCCAGTACTTCCTGAGAGTGGCCATGCTTTAAATGTTGCTCTAATGCTCATATAAAGTGGTCGCTTCTTGGAACCGAAGGTCCAGAGGGAGCAGCCCAGCAAGTACTGGGGTAAAGAGCAACGACGCCGTGCAGTAAATGCGCGCAATTTTCTGCGCGAAACCACGCTGGAGTAAGTTGAGCTGCCTTCAAAGCAGCAGCTTCTTAGCCGCTCATCATCATTAGCCGATAAACGTCCACTGCCGGACATATATAGGTCCTCCCTCAAAGATCTCCAAGTTTGTAGAGGTTTATATAGAAGGATTTGGGGCATTACGCACCACGCTGGCCCAATGCGAGTTGTTGATTAGCAGGGTGCACCGCGAGCAGGTGAGATTGGCCTGGGTCCCCTTAGATGTCGTGCAGGATCCCTAACACGCCCTCGTCTTCCACGACTGTATCATATTGTTAAGGTCTGTTACTTGTTGATTAGAAACAGTGTATTAATATTGACCTTACTGTTGTTTTACTAGTACACATGGGGGCGTTTCAAGTGTCTAGAAAGTGACAGAAGAATAACTTTCATTCCAATTTGATACACTCATTAACATCTGGGTTAAGTTTGTGTGCTTAGATATTAAAACATAACTTTTCAATCACAAGAGTGTTTATGAAGAAGAGTTCAGGTCACTCGAAAACTTGATCTAATCATCTTCATGTTACAAATCTGCTGCCATAACAGTATCTATTAGGTCCGTCAACATATAAGAGGCAGATTTTTATTTTTTATTCCATTAAGCGACGGAACGAGGGGTAAGTCCACCTGATGGTAAGTGATACTCTTGCCCACAACATTGCACTAGTTAGAATGGCATAAACTGCATCACATTGCGCTCGTCGCCTGAGATATAAGATGTTAAGTCTCGTTACCATATTATATTACACTAGCTACAGCGTCCTTTAAACCGAAACACCATAATGTTTGCACACTACTGTCCGGAGGCGGAAATAGACGCTGCGGTGACAGTCGAGGTCGAATATCCCCAACACCGTTCTCATGTATCCTAAAAGGCTTCTAAATAAGGAATAACTCTAAGCAGAAGGCAGCGGCTTGAGCGGTGACCTTGACCAATATACTACTTGCACACTACTCAATGCTAAAATGGCCGACGTGGAGGATAAGAAAGAACCCACCATTTCGGAAAGGCGTGAGTTCATCAGAAAGTTATTTTTTTATTAATTAAAGAGGTCAATTCTTAATTACAATCCTTTTTGGTCATGTGATGGTTAAGGAAGCTAACCTAGTAACAGCATACTGACACATTTCATGGAGACACCCACTTCGTGTTAGCACGCGAAGACTGACACCGGCAGGTTTTACTCTTTTATTATTTTTGTCAAGAACGAGGAACTGAACCAAGACCTCTAACTGGAGATATTTATTACATAAGTCGGTGACTTGCCGTGCGCTTTTCTGGTGGTTATGGTGGTAGGTCTTTGTTGCCGGAGACCATCTAGTACCTGCAGCGCCTATTTCTACTGCCAAACAGTAGTGTGCAAACATTACTGTGTTCCGGTAATTCTGGGGTAACAAACATCTTCCCTCAGAGCGACGAGTTCAATATGGTGCTGTGTATATCTTCCTAACTAGCGCCACGTCATGTTGAGGCGTTTCACTTACCATCAGGTGATCGTCCTGTTAGTCTCGTCGCTTCATAGAATAAAAAATAAAATGAGGATGGGATAATTATATAATTAAAATGTTTAAATATTTTTTTTACATTATCAATAATGATAATGAAGTTAAAGATGTTTATGAACGTGAAACAATTTATTTAGAACACAACACTATAGACAAAACAGAGAAGAGTAACGATGTATTGCGGTGCGCGTGCGCAGGCGGTGGCGCGCATCGAGAACAGCGACACGTCGCGCGTGCTCGCTATCCAGCCGATGAGTGGAGCGTCGTGGTTCTGCGCGCGCAACCACAACTCCAGTGGCCGGAAGTACCTGCCCAAGTCACAACCGCCCTCACCTCATACATTCATAGCAGATCAGTGAAGACAAATGCTAAACATAAATCTTTTTTTATTCAATAAAGCCAGCGAGAAGTTCACCTGATAGTAAATCATTAGCCTGCCCATACTCGTCGCACTGTGATATGAGTGTCACTATCCTAGCTACTTCACTAGCTACAGCGCCATTCTAACCGGAACACAGTAATGTTTGCACACTATGGTTTGGCGACAGTAATAGGAGCTGCATTGAGTCCGGATATGATGGTCGTCACAATTGGGGGTAACTGACATACTCGCCAAGTTTTCAAAGATTTTCTATTGTTATCATCATAAGTAGCTCGCTGGCCTAATGGTTGGAGCGTGCGGCTTTCATTCCGAAGGTCGCGGGTTCGAATCCCGGCATGTACCGATGACTTAATATTTAAGTTATGTACATTTGTGAACTTAAGTAACAACAGCGAAATACAAACGGTGAAGGAAAACATCGCGAGGAAACCCGCACACTGAAATTATCTTTGTGTGTGTGTTGGTGGCCCCAATTAAGTGGCAACAGTCTCCCCAGATTAAGTCCCATGTAACAGTCCCCTGTTACATGGGACCTAATCTGACCACATCTGACGAAAAGTAGATGTTTATTCGCCTCTGCCTACTCCTACTGGAAAAAAGGCGTGATAATATATATAAAAAAATCATCATAAATATCTTATAGTGATACAACCTTCAAGCCCAGCAATTATTTTTCGACCACTACTTCTAATTTTTAAATGCTTCATGAAATTCTTACTGAACAAGCGCTTCCGGTGAGATCTTGTTGGTCCTCCCGCGCGTCATTGTATGGATTATGTCGGACGCAGGTTTCGATGAACCCGTTTGCATTAATTCACTGTAAACATTTTTATCATATTTTGTCATAATTTAACTTTTATCGCAAAAGCTGCGAGACAAGTGAGACGTTCAGCGAGGTAGATAGGCCTAATTAAAACCATGATTCTCTGCTGGTTAGGACGTTTACACGACGACACCTAACACTCATCGACTTGACATATGCGATCGTGAGTCTAGTCGGCATAGAGACTTCAGTGCCTGTGATGCCTTACAAGCCTTAACACAGCTTATCGATAGACATAAGCAATTCAGTGTGACCTATCTAGAATGTTCCACTGTCATAAAAGAGCTGGAGATAAGTCTTAAACCTTATAATTTTAAGATTATAATAATTGTATCAAAACACCCACAGTCTTATAAAATCCAAATGGCTCATTATTAACCCCCAAGGTATAATTTTTCATCAAACCTCAGGACCCTTCCGGCATCCCTGCTGCGGTAGACGTCACACTGGTGGAGATGTCCCGAGTGCCCAGCCGCTATGCACAGCTGCTCAAAAATCTGGAACTCCAGGATCGTTGCCAGGAAGTACTTCATGTATTCCTGTTGTTAAAATGGTAGATGCAGTTAGTCATAATGATAACATCGGACATACCTTCTCAGTCAATGAAACTTCGGTCCAGACTTTTTTAACGTCTCTTGCCAGCGTTTCTTAGACCTCGATGCATTTCTCCCAAATTTCAAAAGGTGTTAAAGATAGCTATAATTTTTTTTGAGTAATTATTCTTTTATTTTACTGTGACGAAGTAAATATTTCGAGAAACGGTAAATGTAATTTTTTTCATTATTATATTCTCAAGTGTGGACAGCAAATACAAAAACATTATGATCCTCTTTTCTGGACAAAGTGAGCAGTTCAACTTATTTCTTTCATCTACGTAGACTGTAAAGACACTTCAAGAACTCTGTTTTTTTTTCAACGAGGACAAGGACTCTGATCCTTAATATCCACTACTTCAAGGTTAATTTGGTGGCAAACTTTAAAAAACGACGATCTCGAAATTTACCTGATAAGGAGTTCAGCATTAGTCAAAATTCTGCAAAGAATTTATGACAAAGGAAAAAATATGCATAGTAAAATATTATTAAACTGTAGATGATCACCTGGTCGGAGATGATGTGATACTTGGCGCCAGGATCGAAGTCATCCTCCGTGCGTGATAATGGAGGGATCACACCCTGCAATGTAAATAGATTATTGTTCTCAAGTTCTTAAAGCATTGGAGTTTTAGGCACTTGATATTGCTTTGTCAATTAAAAGGGCTGCTTTAACTTTCTTGTAACTTCCCATCATCATCAGGCGAGGCTGCAATCTGACTCTAATGTCCCACAGGCTTCCAGTTTTTCGAGAAATAGGCTCTATCCATTGTTATTAAAGTAAATCATTAATTTTTTTTCTTTATATGTCAAAAAATTCTACATCAATGATTTTTGTTTTACTCTCATCAGCTTCTTTGTCCATCAACCTTCTATGTCAAGCTCACCACAGTCGTCTACTCAAAGGTCCCTATAACCATCCTTTACATTATCAAGTATATATTTACCTGTAAGCATTATCAGAGAGATTGAAGGATTCAAATATAATACAAACTCAAGGACTATTGTGCTTTAACATCTAGATTACCCCTCCAACGGGTTCTCGCCTTGTCGTGGCGGAGGGGCTTAGTAACCGTGGTCCGGTACACGGTGAAGCCAAGTGGAACCCACCCGGCCGGCCCGCGGCGAAGGGCTGGCCGAAGCGGCCGCTCCAGGTTCGAGCACCGGTTGGGGTAACTGGAGCTCACCGGAACGGCCGGGGGCCGCAGGGGCGGCTGTGTGCTGCCCTAGCGGCCGGCTGCAGGGGCGGTTTCATACCGCCCCTCGCAGCCGAGGTGGGGTCGCGGAGGGAGTACCCTCTGCGGCCAACCGGTGTCGCACCGGCGATGCGGCGGCGGTGGGGCCGCGGGGGAAGAGGAGTGCCGGTATTGAGATGCGCCGCTCTCCCTATCCTCCGCGGCCGTTGACAGGTAGCGGCGGGCCTAACATTTCTCCGCCGCGGGGAGCCGGGAGAGGTTTTCTCCAGTGGCTCCCATGGCCTCTGGGCGACAGGTTCGGGGGAACCGGTCGCCCGCACACGCATGAGGTCGAGGAGGGGGCGCGCTGCATGTTCCGGCGCGCCCTGGAAAAGGAGGATTCATCCCTCCCTCCCGAGGTGGGGCTGCGCAAGCGGCCAGCGCCGGCAGGGTCGCGGTTGAGTGCATGCGTTCCCGTGACCCTGCCATCATGGCGATGAGGCGGAACATCGTGGGGGTTTTAGTCGGTGCAAGTCCGACATAACTCGTCCTTGCCCCCGCGAGGACGAGTATGCGTAGGCATTTCCCCCACGTAAAAACAAAAAAAAAAAAAAAAAAAAAAAAAAAAAAAAAAAAAAAAACATCTAGATTATATCCTCGTTTTCCATCAGGTAGGATTGTTGTCAAGTAAAGTTATATATACCATAAAAAAAATCTGAGATAAATTATATGATGATAATCAATTACCTGGTAACGAAGCTTCATTTGCCACCATCTCGCGTTCATGTTCTCCACGCCGTCTTCGAACACGGACCAACGCCACTGAAAATAGTTTTAGCCTTAGGGTTTAAGAATCCAAGGTTTAGTTTTTCACGCGATATGATTAGGCTTGCTTGACCTTACTATTTAACATACAGATCTTTGGTTGGATTATTAGTAGTTCGGTTGATTGGCAGGTCTTTTCTACTTCGTCTTGGAAACCACCACATTGATACTGTTAACCTGCTGCCAGAGAACTCGAGGTCGCGTTAGTTCATTGCAGATAAGAAAAAATACTTTCTTGAATGTTATTAAGAACTCACGACTTTTTTGTTTTTCAATATTTGTGATTGCTTACCTGATCGACCATGAACGCGAATGGCAGGTAGGCCACCTTCTCCAAGGCCATCGCCATAAGAAAATTCATGCTAACCTCATAAGAATCAAGGGTGCTGGAAGAATACAGAAGTACGTTTTTAATGTCTGTAATCCATTAGAAATAATCATCATCATCCTTTTTTACTGACTACTATAATGCTTATTGGGGAGGTAGGTCTTGATGTGGATGCCGATGGAGGACATGAGAATCTCTTAAATCTTATAAGAATAACTGGATGCGAAAAGCTGGGAACCGTATTTAGTGAAAGACTTTGGGAAGGCCTACGTTCATTATCATCAACCGATAGATATCCACTTCTGGACATAGGCCTCCCCCAAAGATCTCCACGTTTGTAGGAGTTAAAATGTAGAATTGGACGAGCTAAAAATGCTTTTAATAGAATGTCCAAAGTATTATGCGACCCCAAGATCCCGCTTCTCATATGATACCGTGTTCTAAAATGTTATGGTTGTGAGACGTGGGCTATAAAAAAAATGTGGTTCCGTCGAATGTTTAAGATCATGTGGAAGCAGTTTATCTCCAATGCTCAAGTTCTTGAGAGAGTTAACTGCAAACGTAATGATGACAACCGTCATGCCAAAAAAATTTGCATTTTTCAGATACCTTCAAAGAGGTTCCCTTTATTAGTCCCCAAGGTTGATCCTGGAGAACGTACACCTGGTAGATAGCGAAAGAAATAGTTTGAAGGCAAAAGAAATGGACCGGGTTTAAATACAGTCAGTTAAAAAGAATAGCTGAGGATCAAATTGGTATTTTCAATCTGATCGTCAAACTTCAGTTTGAAGAGGGCAGCTAATGATGATGATGATGTAGTGTGGATTCCTTGATGATGAAATAAATCCGTTTAATCACGAAAAAGTATATTATTTGGAAACAGTTATGTCAATAGATTACAAGCATACTAACTCATTACGGTAGAGCCCCAGGCGCTGCAGGTGTGGAATGTTGTACAGGGAGAGGGTTGCAGCATTTGCCACCGCCTCGTGGAACGCTGCAATGTAATAATTCACATTGATGATGAATTGTTATTAATCATCAAGTTAGATTAGCCTATGTATTGCAGAATAAGCAACCAAAACAAAAGCTCCTATTATACGTTTTAAAAAAAAATGTCACCCGCCCCCGGGTGGGCTCGAACCACCAACCTTTCGGTTAACAGCCGAACGCGCTAGCCGATTGCGCCACGGAGGCCACGGGAGACAGAGAAAAACTTATTAACAGTTTTTACATACATATATAGGGTGGCGCAAAAGTAATCCTCCTATCAGAAAATGCTATAAATTTTGCCTTGATGTAAAAAAATTAAAAGACCAAACAAAAATAATCCACAAGAAGAATCAAAGTTTTTCATATTTTTTTTTAAATAACCTTCCGATGTTTTTTGGCTGTAATTTAAAAAAAAATATGAAAAACTTTGATTCTTTTTGTGGATTATTTTTATTTGGTCTTTTAATTTTTTTACATCAAGGCAAAATTTATAGCATTTTCTGATAGGAGGATTACTTTTGCGCCACCCTATATTTATTTTATCTATATATATATATATATATATGAGAAATATCCAGAGATTCATTTACTCATCACCAGATCTACAAAACTGTTAAAAACACCTAAAATTATGTAGAAATATTGCTTGACATTTAAAGGTCATCTAAGAATCAGTTTTACAGAATTCCATCCCCAATTGGAATTGCGGGGGTGTTAATAACGGGATGGGGCCCGTGGAGCGATGAATTGTTGCCGGGCCGGAATATTTCTGAAAAATTTCAAGTCTAATTTCCAAATCTTACGGTCAGCAGTGGTTGGGGAGCAACTAGTACAATATTAATGTATTTAACATAATGAGTTATAACAAAGCTATAAAGTTATTCTTAAGTTTATGTTATGTAGATTTTATCCGTTATAAGTTATACGTACTTATACTAAATATTAATTATAGGTGGTGCTTTAAAAGTAAAAAAGAGAAGAGTTTTTTTTAAAACTGCAGGAAGAAGGCGTAAGTCCTTTTTTAATTATTTCTTTCTTGATTTTGTTCCCACCACGTTGGCCAAGTTCGGGATTGGTGGACATCATACGAAAACTCGTCGGTGGGATATACCGGTTTCTCACCACGCTTTTCCCGGAAGCTCAAGCTCAGATGGGATCGAATCCGTATGTTGGAAGGTACAATGCCTACGACCGACGTACTAAACTATATCACGGCTTCAACTAATTTAAGTAACCGTATTTTCCTTTGTGAGGGGTTCCGCCCAACATCTTACGGAGTTCAAGTCAACCTCACCTGCACGCGGTGCACCCTGCTGAATAAGACGAGGCTCTGACCACCCACCAACCCGCACTGGCCAATTTGGTGGGCTAAGGCCCAATTCCTCTCATCGAACACTTCGATGTGGAGATCTATGAGGGAGGCCTATGTCAAGCAGTGGACGTCTATCGGCTGACGTTAATGACGATGATAATTTACGTTGTTTCTTAAAAAATATTAAACCTTAACCGACATTGACTTAGAGTAGTAAGAGATATAATCAAGGTTATAAGAAAACTAAATGCTTTCTTACCTGGATTAGCGCCGTCTCTGAACAGTTGAGGCAATTCAGCATAGTGCAGGTAGTATTGTACGTGCGCCAACTCGTGATGCGTGGAGACCAGGTCCTGGGTGGTCACCTCGGTGCATTGCTTTATCCTGTCGCGAGGCGTAAACAATTTAGATAAATTACAAAGGATTTATGGCTTCGAATATTTACTAATCTGCTGCCATAACATCACTACTGTCTTCATACTGTCAAAATATGAGAATCGGCGTGATCTGGACAAGTTTCACCATCCACATCCTTCTTGTGATATCATCATGTAAAATTAAGAATTGTAATTCCACTGCCAAGAAATTTCAAAATTCCAAGAAAAATAAAGTTAAGAATTACTTTATAACTGATTATGTTAAATACATATATATTGGTTTGCATATATGTCATCATCGTCATCATTATCAACCGACAGATGTCTACTGCTGGATATAGGCCTCCCCCAAAGATCATATCAGATCATTGAATATATGTATATATGTAAAATCTCTTAATAAGTTTTTCTCTGTCTCCCGTGGCCTCCGTGGCGCAATCGGCTAGCGCGTTCGGCTGTTAACCGAAAGGTTGGTGGTTCGAGCCCACCCGGGGGCGGGTGACATTTTTTTTAAAATACATTAAGGGCTCTTTATATTTTTGGTTACTTATACCGCAAGACACCAGCTGGTCTAGTTTGAAGATCAAAAGAAATTCATCATCAATGTAATAGACAACATTGCAACACTACATGAGGTGATGGGAAAAAGTAGCGACCTTCTACAACATTCTACACTTCCGGCACCAGAGGTTGGTGATATTAAGGTTAAGAGTGAATTCATTATGGATAAAGAAAATTAAAACAATAAACTATACGAATCTTCCAATTACGTAGATTGCAAAAAAATCTCTGTTTACACAATCCATAAAATTAGGAATTTGTTTGAGGAAAAATTTTTTCGTGAAAGATCGACCAGGGAACGAGTATTAGGATGTTTACACAGCACTTCTGCTTAAAACTTTAGATCCGACTGGAAGATAGTAATGTATGCAAATTTGGCTTAGCGTCAGCGATAAGACTGCAGTGAAATCTTACAGGTCGTCTTCCGAAGCGAAGAACCAGCCAACAGAAATTACGCCATGAAAAATTCACTGGCATGGTAATATTTTACTTCTACTTAAAAGGGGGCGAAGAATAAAAATTTAAATGAATAAAAAGTTCTATATATACTTTACTAGTAGTGAATCTATCTTACCCTTGTCTTGTCCAACTCATCGCTTCTTGAGGAATGAATAAAACGAAATGCTTCCTATATACCTGTAGTCGATGCGATTGCAGAAGTCCCAGGCACTGGCTGTGCACTGGACCGCCCGCTGTGGCCGCGCCAGCATGGAACTGCGCCAGAACTCCGGCGGCAGTGGCTTTAGGCCCATCGAGGTGTAGAACTCCTCGGCCATCTGGAACATTCTGTGTACAACATTTTTAAAGTAGATTAACCATTTCAGTGACACCTTTAACTATATAAGTATAAAATTCAATTCCGAAAATCGAATGGTAAAGTATCTTCCAACGTGTCATCATCATATCAATCTGTCACCATAATATTGCTGTATTCCGGATGCCAGCACATGAAAGGTTTCTGGACGACCATGCTTTAATATCTCAGACCTCATTGATCCTTACCATCATTTATATGTATTGTATTGTGTAGATATTAAAATCTAGAAGCGACCAACCTGAGTGGTGTGAAACCCTGGCGCAACATCTCAGCGGTCACATCCAGTGTAGGTGAAGTTGGGAACGGCATCACGAGGTCCATGATCGACTTCCAGTTCTGCGCCCACATATTACCTTCGCAAAAGATCACAGTGTCACCGAGATCGCCATCATTGAGAATGATAATCTTTAGCAGACTATGTCATGAGTTTTCCAAATGACTTTTTTCTTCAAACGCAAGCAGTACAAAAAATCCATGGAAACGCTGGTCAGAACGATATACACTGTGCCAGTTTCGTTGTTACACTTCACAAGCTACAGCATCCTTCGAACCAGAACACAGTACCATTTGCTACAGACCAACAACCAGTGCCCTCAGTACCAAGTTTAAGAAATCACTTTTATAATCCACATGCTAATGCACAACAATATTACAGATAAAATCCATACCTAGAAGATGAGCTGGTATTGGACCGTCGGCTCGCAGGGTCTCGTTTCCGTAGCGTAAGATGAGCCGACGCCGGACGTATGTGAGCAGCTGCTTGTAGAGAGGCGCCAGCTGGTTGTAGATCTCCTCCACACTTGCCCTCAATGAGGGGTCCTCGTATGCTGATCGCATTTGATCTCCGGCGTCCCTGAACCCTACGAACGTCGAGGCACATTATAGCAGTTCTTAGATTATATCTTGTTATAATGCTTAACTGTAGATAACAATAATCACAAGTAACTTAATGAGGCTTGTCACCTTGAGACTTTCAATGACAAGGAACCACAAGAATTTAATATTATTGGTTCTATCACGTGGTGACGTCATATCCTGGATGATTGTTACCAGAAACTGGTACCAATAATATTAGAATAGAATTAGTGAGCATAAATCAAATACCGGTATTAAACGCAGCTTGGTTAACTAGTTCGACGTATTTTATGAACTTGTTCTTCAGCTTTGGTCCAGTCTTATCTCTGAAACTCTTCCACACGTACAGGAGTTCGCTGTCTAT
The DNA here is from genome assembly GCA_029030555.1 of Ornithoptera alexandrae. Classification (NCBI taxonomy): domain Eukaryota; kingdom Metazoa; phylum Arthropoda; class Insecta; order Lepidoptera; family Papilionidae; genus Ornithoptera; species Ornithoptera alexandrae. Next base: position 1,613,479 of record JARDVY010000018.1, on the reverse strand, counting down.
CCTGGAATGGGCTAAGATTCTGGATATCTCCGGGTCGAGCTGCATATCGCAATAGTTGGGGTAGTCAGAATTGTCGTCGTAAGGCTGATAATGCTGGTATGGTTGATTGGTGAGCTGGTACCGTTGGTGCTCCGACTGCCCTGGGTCTTGGTTCTCGTAGCTCAAGCGGCCGATCAAGGGTACATGAGGATCGTACGGTTTTTGTCCGAAGGGACAGATTTTCGCCGAGTTGTAGATCTCTTTCATTTCCGATATTATTTTTTGAAGCTGAAAATTAATTGCCTATTGGTTAAATTCTTTGAAACCAAGATCCAAACCAGGTTCGGTTCTTTGAAGATTATCAACTTTTTATTATCTTCCAATTTGCTGGTGAATATCTCCAACTTAGTGGTAAATGCCGTATTCACGCCGTTGGCACACAGATAAACATCACAGAAAAATTGCTGTTCCTGTTGGATCGCCTTAGGCAATTTGTACGATATAGAGACAGAAGAGAAAACTTTAACGAAAAACGAATATGCCGTGCTCTTGGAACTGGAGTTAGATTTTTCTGGGACTCTTGTAAAGACTTTACATTATTATCAAAATAATAATTTAAAATGGTTAATATATATCGTCACATTGCAGTTTATTTGTATAAACAACATACCTCAGCGTATTTGTCGTCAGGCAACGCGGCGCGGCTGGACTGAACGATCTTCATTAGCTGCCTTCTCGCCTGAGGATCGGACAATCGGGAGCTATCGAAAGCCGCAGCCCTGCGCCACGATAGCTTCTCGAACTTGGAGCTGAGGCTCAGCTCCTCGGCCATACGGCGCCGATTGTACTCTGTTATGTTTGTGACAAACTTCCACTGCGCCATCGTTACTCTGTGGAGAGACGATGAAACTTCATGCTGTCATTTTGTGCTACATTGGTAGGAACATTGAAAGAGGTAGAAGAGAAAAATTACACCTTTGTTATCCTTTGTAAATCTTTGACAAATACGAAAGAAGTTTTTTTTATTCATTTATTGGTCCATTCATTTCTTTTTGTACCTCTGTCTCTCTTTCTCTATTACTGTCGACACCGTCAGCAATCATCTACTTACATCATCAGCTGATAGACGTCCACTGCTAGACATAGGCCACCCCCAAAGAACTCCATCTCAATCGATCCTGTGCTGCCTGTATCGCCGGGCACTAGGGGCCGTAGTTTGTAATGGTTTATATAGGGGACGATTTGCGCCATATCCACCACGCTGGCTCAATACAGGATTGTTGGAGCTAAGAGTCTCGTTGGTTGATTAGCACGATGCACCAAGAGCAGGTGAGATTGGCTTGGGTCATGTGAGTTATTGTGCGGAACCACCTACACCCCACTTATTTACTTGTTACCTAATTAATCAAAAAACTCTAATAGATAATAACACTGCATTGGTGTAGGGCAACGGCCGCAATTGCAACTCTACTATTAATCATCAGGAGCCAATAGTAATAGCAAACCAGCAAGAAATCATAGCATGAGTTCTATACCAAAATTAGGAAAAGCATCCAAAAGAAAAAGCTAATATCACTTCACGGATAACAATACGTAACAAACAAAATATTTCGTAACATATATGTAACACAACAATACAGATGTTATGACCACCGGATATTAACGTTCAGCAACACTTAATATTTACAATTTCAATTGTGATTGTGACAGGACTATCGAGGAACAAGTGCTTGCTTGCCTGGTTTTGTTCTATTGACTCGAACTTAGATCAAGAGTCCAGATTTACAAGGTGTTCTAGTAAGCACCTTCAATGAAAACTTGACTTAAAATGGTGCGCAGTCATACCATTCACAGTTTTGTCGAGGAAAGTTAAATTTAAGAAATTTCTTCTCTCATTAATGGGAATGGTAAAATAATTCATAGTTAGAAGAGTATCTTTAGTAGATTCCTAGGATCTAACTGGATTTAGTCCCAGATTAATTATGATAATTGAAAATGTTATGATCTAACAAGAGAAAGTCCAAAGTTTACCTATAGCACATCCCGGCAGCCTCCCTGTCGTACTCGCGGAGAAACTGCATGGCTTCAGCCACGTTTGTATTGGCTCCCTGTAATTGTTTAAAATAAATTTATTACTCACAACAATTCTATTAGATAGTAACACATAAAATAAGATTTTTTTTTTAAAAAAAAAGAAACTATTTTTGCAATACGGAGGAGTAATTATAATTCGAATAATTGGGCGCATGTGATATGATTATCAGTGGGTCGTTATGGGCCTGATAAGAAAGGAAAGTCACACATCGGGTGAGGGAGAAGCGGTGCTTGGAGTATCTCTGCGTGAACAAATCAGAAATGAGGAGATGCTTTATAGAACACAATTCGAGAGACCTATATCCAGCAGTGGACGTTCATCAGTCGAAATTATATGATTGTACTCGTTTATAACGAATTCATTACATAAAAATGATACTAAGAAACCTATTACCGGTTCATAAAACTTTGAAGCCATTAAATTTTGATTTGGATCTTGTAAATTCTTCATATTTTACTATGTTTCTACACTTATTTCTTTTGACAACTCATACTTCTCTTTCCATTCATTCCAAATCTCTTTTTGTCTTCTTTTTTCTTTTCTCTGTCATACTATAATACATCTCCTTTTCTTTATTTCACACCTCTAGTTTAAATGAGGAAGAATTGCCGCTTTTTATTTCTTACATTTCTATTACTCTTCACATTCATAACATTCCTTTAACTACTACCTGTCTGTATATTTCTGATTACTATTTCTAGACTTTCTATTTTAGATTTGTATCAAGTTTTTATATCTATCTATTGTTTATATACTTGTAGATGCCATTTCTTATCTCAGTAATAAACAAATTAGAATTCTGACACCTTACTTAATCTGATCATCATATGTCACATTTCCATATGCCACCGGCTTGCCGCTTACTTTGTTTTTTACAAAATCACCTGACAAGCTACTTTTATCTCCCTGCAGTCATAGAAGCCTTTCAGTATTCCGGAAGTCATACGTAAAATATCGAATGTTATTATATGAAAAACTATGATGATATAAATATACACAGAGATATATACATCCAGATAAACTAAAACTTTTTTTACCACTAAGCATGATCTATAAAGCTGTAATGAATTACATATAAATATTATGAATTCTATGTTTTTCCATCTATCTAATTCTGCAGATTGGACTATTTCCTTTACCTTCTACGACTACAATTATAATGTCCTATTTAACATATATATATAAATACGAATGTCATGTCAGTTTTTTCTACGGCGAAGGCCGCGACAAACAATAGCTTCATTACGTCAAATTGTTCGTGATTCACCTAATTTTGAGGACATCCGGTGACTTATTTGACTCAAGATTAATCTTAGTAAATATATATATGTATATCATCATCATCAGCCGAAAGACGTTTACTGCTGGACATAGGTCTCTCCCAAAGATCTCCACATCAATCGGATTCGACATATATACATATATATTTCGGTAATTAAATGATTAACTGATATAAATAAAGAATTTAATATATTAATTGAATATTTATTACACAGAATAAAGTAAATTTGCGATTTCGTATTGTCCATTATGAAAATATGTATTATAGCTTCTAGCGAAGATTTCTGTATCAGATATTCATATAGTGGCCATAATACAACCGTGTACTTATTGTATCTATTTAAAATTAACAGATCGCAATATAAAAGAATATTAATAATATAAATTTTATTTTGTATAACACTTTATAACTGTAACACGAGTTTTATCTTTCAGCTCCCATTTGGTATGAACTTGACCAATGTTCAACCGTACGATCAATATACAAGGGGGTATTAAGTTATTCTCTCATTATTATTCAGAGACATAATATTTTTTATATTAACATATAGATTCAATTATATTTCCGCTCTATTGCATTTATTATATATTGCGACTAGTTACCAAAGCGAATTCAATGTCTTCCGACGAATGCCTATTAGAAGAACGCACGCTCCGTGAAGATGTGATGCATACCGGACATATACAAAAGGCCTGTTTCAACAAGTAGGCCAAACTGTTAGATATGTATTTATACATATACATTTATCACAGAATGAGTGCAATAGAAATATCCATATCGTTTAACATATATTAACATATCTGTGCTGTATTGTAATAAAACTCTATGTTAAGCGACAACCCTATTGATCATATATATTTGATACGTAAATTTAAGTTATTTATGATCCAGTTATATTTGTTACTATTATTTTATGTCGTATTAGATATTAGTATTACTTATTAATCCACTAATTATAAATTAAGCCTTTTTACTGTAAAACTACAAAATAGTGATAAGCATAAGGGCGCGTACACTTGTCTTGTGCGGGGCCATTGAAAAATATGACTTGGTGCAAGTTCTTATTTAAGTAAATAAATAAATATTCTCAAAAGATCTTATTAAAATGTATATCCTATCTAAATATTATTATAGTTGCATATATTCCGACTTCGTCAGTTTTTTTAACAATTGCATGCATTCATGTACGCTTAAAAATAATTGATGTGATGATATGCTTCGTTAAGTCGCTGGTATTCGGTAATTAGATTTTTTTAACAAATCTTTTATTTATTATGTCTTTGCATTTATGTACTATTTTTCAAGAAATTAAAATATTTTTTTTTTTTAAAAAATTGAAGAGTAAAAAATTTAATACCGTTTACATGAGTTTTATACATACTGATGATATTCTAAAACTAAACTAAACCTGTTTAAGTTTGTAAATTACTTAAAGATTGTAAATCAAAATAAATGAAATTGTAAAAAAAAATATACGCAATCTCTCTTATACATGTTTGTTCATGAATTAAAAAAAAATGTGTTATACTTACCATCCTAAAGTTGTCGCCGGCGCACGCATACCGTGTGTAGAAAGCAATCAATATTAGATGCAACACCGTTGCGCTTTTGCCAGTGTCCATTTTAGAAAAAAAAAAAACAAACCGTCAGATTAAAGTTCTCAGAACAGGGCACATTTATAGTCGAAGAAAAAAAGAGTGCACTACACTGCAAAACGATCTATAGAGAAAGACTTTTTAAATGAATGGAAATAGCGCGAGATAATTTTTTGGCGGTAATTTTGACAACTGGTTTTTTTTTTTGAATTTCGAAATGTGTGTCAGGTGGGGCCTAGTTAGGAAACTGTCCCGTCGGCTTTCTTGTCGTCGACTGGAGTAATATTTCCGTTGGCTTTGTTTTCTGCATGGTTTGATGAGCACCGTCGCTCTACATAAGTATGGCACAAGCCGAGACACCAGTCTTACGATGCACACATTCATTGTGCATTACCATACTATTGTTTCGCATTATTTATAACTTTAATACAGAGAGTGATAAAAAAAAATATGTGATTGACGAGTAAAAACAACATATACTTGTGTAGATATAATATAATAACTAATAACTAATCCATTATTCCTTCTATTATGTTCCATTGTACTATCGCTTCAATGGGTTGACAAGAAGTTAAAAAAAAAATGAATTATGTGTGAAAGGTTACCAGGAGCCTATACAGCTATTGATTTTTTTTTATTTCTTTATAAGCTTTATAGTAAAACCTATTCATTTCAGCTTTCTATACCAGTCGACTTAAGACATGGCGTTGTGATACCAAATTTTTTCCATATTTTGTCCACTAATTGAACATGTGATTAACATCAGAGTAATTAACGTCCTAAAATTAAATAATTTTCATCTAGGGCTTTTACTAAACGGTGTCCTAAAAGAAATTGCATGTACATTATGAGCGGTTATAATTTTGTGAATAATTACTTTTACAGTAAATTAGGGATTTTTTTTTTACACTTCATACTTACGTAATGTCTAATAATTAGTAAAGTGTATGCATTCGTATCACACGTCATTAAAATAAATACTAAAAGAGATGCGATAGGTGCTAGTGGGAAGTCGCTGCTACACAAACCCTTACAGGTGGGTAGAAAGAGGCTCTTTGGTGACCGCAGCGCCTCTTTCTGCTGCCGAGCAGAAGTGCAGCATTTCGATTTAAAGAACGTTGCAGTTACAAAAATCACTGGAGTATCGAAACCCCTCTCAGATTTCATAGCTCGGTGAAAATCCCTTATCATATCACGTTTACCACTGAAATGAATTTCCCCTTCTTTCCTTTACAAAATCTCTTTTTTTATCATTACCAGACGTTTAAGTTTCAGAGTGTATGATTTTAATTCTCTACTCTTCCAAGGAAAGTAAGTAAAAAGTATTAGTTAATATACCTTCCATCTTCCGACATAAAAAGTTTCATTTAATAATTTTCGTATTCGCAATTTTATTCCACAACTCCGTTCTTTCGATACATCTCCGGGCCGAAATATGTCCTGGCTAAGATACACTTGATTTCATTGATTGGAACTGAAAGTAATGTGTAGTAACTTAATTGAATACTATGATACCATTTAACATCTGGATACGCCGCGTTATAAAAGCCTTAAAAACTTAATATCACAATATATTAATAAAATATATAATTTAATGACTTTCGGAATCTAAGTTGTTAAAGATCCAATCACTAGTAAAAAAATCAGATCAATGGTTATTTTAGATATTTTCTTGATAAAAGTAATTCATTTGACTTCATATTACAAAAGGATAAGTAACTTCTTTATGTGATATATATGATTTTAGTGATATTTATAACATTTTCGTCACCGTCGTCAGAAATAAAGTACACCAAATGAGGAGATAATGATATTTTGAACCGAATGAAACAGCATCATCGCTATTATCTCAACCGATGGACATCTACAGCTGGACATACATCTAAACAGCGATCTCCAACACCAATACCGTAGTTTTTTAACATATACCAATTTTGATACTGATCCACACGTTGCCGTTGAGTTTAAATATCTTTTTCATTCTCCATCATCAACATTTCGGAACATTACAACATAAACCAAACCAATTCGTAAAAACGAGCTGATGGAATATAAACGGAAATAAACTACGTACGAGAATTTAACCCCGGTCTAAAGTTTTTCTTATAAATTTTCAGTAGCAGAACAACTGGAGAAATTTCGTTGTGATTCTGCTAGAGTTTAATCATACTGACATATGACAAAATGATTTTTTTACTAACGTCGAGAAATTTACAAAATTATTTCCCTTATTTCATAAAAATTGGACATTTCTAATAAATATTACTTGTATTAATTCTTTTCACTTATTTACTGATGGATTACTTCAAAAGGGTGATAATACCTTCCTCCGTGTCCATTATCATACTACAGCCAGATCAAAAACCATAAGTACCCAAATACCCCCTTCTATTTATTTTGTTCAGTGGACATTAACAAACTGGTATAATGGTATAAATGACCATATAAACAGATATATAACAATTTACAAATGGAAAAAGGTTCTCTATATCCGAGAAATGTACGTTTCGACAATTGTTATAGCAGAATCCTTGTAAATATGAACAGATACAAAACAGATCACAGAGATCGGTAAGATAAACTCCAGGAAATTAAACAAAAATAGATTAAACTTTTTTTGATTAAAGATTTAGTATAAAGATCTAGATTAAAATAGATTTAACCGTTTGTGTAGCTACACATAAAGACGGAAACGACGATCAAACTTTCAACAAACCATTTTTTAAATACCAATGACACAATAAGAGTTTTTTTTTATCTGTGATATCATAAGTCTATTTCTAGATTATATTTCATATAAATAAACGTAAAAATCTAATAGTTATTTAAACTATCATTGAACTAACAATGCAAACGAGAATGATATCGAAGTTTAAAATTTCTCAAAACCTACGAGTTGGAATTATTTCAATTAAACACAATAATGTCTATTGAATAGAAGCATCTACCCACAAGTGTAAAGGGGGGCGACAATAGGTAAGTGGAGATGTCATGGACTGGTAACTGCGCATTGTTTGGACACGAGGCGATGTCGCGCGTCCACTCAGAACAGCCCGCCCAACTTTCCCGCTGCTGAGATAAGGCGTTCTCTAACAAGGAGAGAATCATGGCAAATATTGTTTGTAAATTCATTTTGTATATATGTAGTCTTCTTCTTAAGGATTGCAAAGTTTATTTGCAGTATGCCCGTTTAGTAATTTTCCACTGCAGCGCTCTAAAAAACCATTATCAGTTTTCCTACTCGCGACCTGTAGTCCCCTTCTATATATTTGAAACCAGCTTTACGTCAACAATGAGGAAAAATATATTTGTTCAACGGTACGATTAAACGAGGGGAATGTTCGTCTGATGGTTAGTTATACGCCCGTCCATAATAACGCGGCGTTACTTAGGATGATATACACAACACCGCATCACGCTTCAGTCCTTTGTCTAGGGGTTCGCCTAAGTAAAAAAAATTATCAAGTTTATTTAATCGCTTTAAACTTCTAACAAACATTAACTGACAGTTTTATATAGTAGTAATTACATAGATGCATATGTATATATATATAAATATATACACATGTGTGTAAGAGATTTCTGCTTGTGTAGACACTCATCACGATATCTCTGAAACCATAAGGCGTGGAGACTTGAAGTTTGATAGGAAAGGATTTTACGAAACTTCTTCCTTGAAGAGAGTTGCAGGGGTGTTACGGCCAGCAAAGCGGGTAGGGGTTAAGTCGTATACGGAATTTATATGTATTTTGAATCTGCTATTCATCAGCCTCCGTGGCGCAATCGGCTAGCGCGTTCGGCTGTTAACCGAAAGGTTGGTGGTTCGAGCCCACCCGGGGGCGGATATTTTTTTAATAGATTAAAAAAAACATAAGTTATCGACCCAAAATATGTTAAAGTTTGAAAAAAAAAAAATTATGCACCTTAACAATTATAATTTTTTGAATGCTAATTAATAAATTTGAATTAGATAGAGATAGGCTCAGTGTAAACATTTCAACTAGCGTCCAATAGTAAATGAGCAAACGAATCACCATCTGGTGAATTTTCGTTTAGTCTAGTTTTTTAAATATATATATACTTATTGGTTTTATTTACGAACATTTATTTATTTATCCTTTATTGTACACCAGTTACAAGATATGGAGTTCATTATAATATATATATATATATATATATAAATGTACAATGGGCGGTCATATTGCTCAAAAAGTAATTTCTTCCAGAAAACCCATTGGAAAGGAAGACGTGGACTAAAAGCAAAGAAAAGATAGTGGTGTACTAATTAATTAAAAACTACAATACTTGATGAAAGATGTAGGCAATAGCACAATTAGACTGAATTTACAATTTAAACTTTATAATAGCAGTTACATAAGTGACCTTTGAAAGAAAATAGGGATTTGGCGGTACGAATGTGGTTCGGTGGAGAGTTCCATAAGCGAACCGCCGTGACGGAAAAAGAGTTTTCGAAAAATGAAGAGGAATGCAGGGGGACGCGAAGGGAAAGGTTTATTGAAGAGCGGAGAGTGCGACTGTGGCAGTCGGAAATAAATTCGAATTGATTTTTAAGGTAGGAAGGTGTTAGAGGATTGAACAATATGTTGTATAAAATAGAAAGATTGTGAGTATTCCTGCGAAGACCGATTGGCAGCCACTTGGAGTTTTTTGCTATATTCAGAGATGTGATCGTATTTGTGTAAACCAAATATGAACCGTATACACAAATTTTGAATACGCTCTACTTTATCAAGTTGCGCTTCAGTTAATTCCAGATAGTAAACATCAGCATAGTCGAGAATAGGCAAAAGAACGCAACCTTAGTGGCTGTTGGAAGAAAATTGCCGAGTCTGCGCAAGGAGCTTATAGCCCCCATCTCTCTACCTTGCGTTGACCACGATAGAAAGGAGTCAATGTAAATACCTAAATTCTTAACTTTACTATTATAAGGAATTACGTTACCGTTAAGAATAATAGGCGGTACACCGGACCAGTTAATTTTGGAGAGTAGTCTAGAGCCTCCGATTATGAGTGATTGTGTCTTGTTAGGGTTTACGTTCAGACCATACAATTTACACCAATCCGTAATACAAGCAAGATCAGAGTTAATGCTGTGGACGGCCTGACAGATCACCAAGAGAAGGTTGAGTGTAAATTTGGAGATCGTCAGCATACAAGTGGTAAGGAGAAAATAAGTCGTGGGTTATAGGATTGATGAAAATAGCCAACAGGTTTGGAAACAACACGCCACCTTGAGGTACGCCAGCAACGGTATTTAACCAAATGGAGAAATTATTCTGCACTTGGACGCGCTGTTGACGGCCGAACAACTATGACACCAATCAATAACAATCGGAGATATGTTAATAGTGTGCCGAATCTTAACATGATACCAAAGTCGACGGTATTAAAGGCATTACTAAAATCTAGCAACGTAAGTACTGTTAATTTTTGATTTTCCATTCCGTGACGAATGTCGTCGGTGATTTTAAGTAATGCAGTGGTAGTACTATGGCCTGGACGAAAATCAGATTGTAAAGGATTGAAGAGACTGTTTTTTAAGAGATATGGACTGAGTTGGTTAGATATTAATCTTCCAAGAACCTGGGACAGAAACGGAAGTAAAGAAATAGGGCGATAATTGGACAGGTAGGTAGAGGTTTTCTTTTTTAGGAGAGGAATTATGTTGACTTTTTTCCAATGGTAAGGAAAGCATGATCTATAATAGATTTGTTAAAGATAGAAGTAATGACGAGACAAATGATATCTAGGATGGGAATTATCATTTTACGACTAATGCAATCAACGTCGACGGCGTCCGAGTGGATAGATAAAATTACCATCCTAACATCACAGTTGTTCAGTTGACTAAACTTAAAAAAGGATGTGTCGGCAGTTAAGTTTAGCTGAAAGATTTTTTAGCGTTGTTTGCTTAACTTGCTCATCAGTGCAAAGAAAAGAGTAGAAATGCTGATATAACAGATTGGAATCGATATTTGATGGTAAGTTCAAGTTTGATTTTTCAACTCCCAATGACTTAAGAAATTTCGAAACCCTGGAAGGATCTGAAACATTATTTAATGGTTAAGGTATGATAAAAAAACCACAGTGGATTTTCCATAATTCTGGCTAAAAGTATGTGGGTTTGATAGACCCCATACATTTAAGAATAATAATCATTAAATAGATAAAAAATTAAAGGGCGAAATTATAGGTAATCAATCCTTTTTGTCCTCTTGTTACAAGCATGCCCCTCTTAATTAATTACAAATCTTTATAAATACAAAAATAAATAAGATATATGAAAAGTTGGTACAAAAATATATTTATGTTCATTATATTTTATCTCATCACTGCTGAAACTAAATGACAGACCGTATACTTGTATATATAAGTGAATCATTTTATGTACATGTAAATTACATGAATAATCCAATCTGTATTTTTTATCTGTGTTTTACAATTTAGAATAGGGAATAGTAAGTTATTAATAGAGAATATGCACACAATTTCACAACGAAGGGTTTAATATATTTTATTGAAATTTGTTATTTCAAAATTTTGTCAACATATTTTTTAATTTATACCCCATCCATTAAATAGAGCCTATGTGACATAAAAGTCCGAGATTTGATAATCTTTGTTATAATGTCATATTAAATGTGCTAAAATAGCGACTATTTAAATTGAACATGTTACTTGTTTTTTTTTTAACATTTTTAAATCTTTTTTAGTACTATTATAAAAATATAATCTATGGATTAAATAAAAACAAAAAACATCCATATTCTCTATTATCCCTAATTGAATAATAATTATTTCCATTTAGTTTAGTGACAAATAATTATTTAAAAAAATTTAAATTTTTTTGACACTTCTGCTTTTGTTTTATTTCACAATAAAAATATTTTAAAATTTTGATTTTTATATCAATATTTAACTAGTATCGCTTTAATTTCCCAGGTATGTGTAAGAATATGACCTGGTTTATTTGTAATGATAAATTTTGTGATGGTTTTAAAATTTCAATGTAGGATTTAGACTGTTCAAATAATGAAACCAGCTTTTAACAGATCTTTTTTTCTCATACATTGCTTTTGCCTCCTGTTTACATATAACACGTGTCCACATAAAATTATCAATTCAATCCACCATTAATATGATATCGAATATTCACTCTCCATTGAGTGAATGATTGCGACAGTGTAGATTAAAATTTTCTATGAACCTCTCTATCCAGCATGTTTTTATATCAGCTGTTTCTCTTATCGGAAGTCCTTGTATTTTTAAAAACAATCCAATGTAATCTGCTTCATGTCTGTGCAATGTTATTATCCTTGGTTTCTTCAGTTCCTTCACTAGTTGCACTCTGATACTTTTTCCTTGATGATGTGTCAACATTATGCCTCCTTTTCATATGTTTTTTATAATTTGAACCATTTGTAAAGTCTCTCTGGCACATTTCACAACGATATGGTTTAGCACCAGTGTGCTGACGTAGGTGCAAATTGAGGCGTGTTTTAAAGCGAAATGTCTTATTGCAATATTCACATATGTATGGCATTAGATCTGTGTGGACAATTGAATGAGACTTTAAGTGCCTTTTTACTCTGAAGCTCTTCCCACATTGTTCACATACAAAAGGTTTTGCACCAGAATGTAAACTTATATGAGATTGTAAGTTGCCTCTCGCCTTAAATGCCATTGAACAAAATTCACACTTATAAGGCTTAGAGTCTTCATGAGTTAGTATATGAGAACTTAAAGTACCCTTCGTAAAGAACATTTTACCACATATATGACAAGAGAAATCCCTTCGCCGATTAGTGTGCACAAGCTTATGCTGTTGCAAGTTACTGCGAGTTTTAAACTCCTTACAACAATGATTACATTTAAGATCCTGTTCTCCTACACTATCAAACTGCTTCCTGCTTGTTCTCTTGAAGCTTTTATTATATGATTCCATGTGGTCTTGTAAATGTCCTAAAGAGTCAAAGCTTGTACCACATTTTCTGCAACTAATTAAATTAACACTACTGTGGTCAATATTCCTGTGCCTCTTGGTGTATTGAATCATTGTGAACTTTTTATTACAAATTTCACAGCAGTAATTGAGCATTGGTTTGTGCAGTCTCATGTGATTCACAAATAATTTAAAGTTAGTTATAATCTTACCACATTCTACACACTTAAAAATACAACAGCGGTTGTGTATATGCAGGGAATGTAACCTCAACAAGGCAATATTTTTACATTGTGCATCACAGTAACCACAACGACAGGCCTCCTCATCCCATGTTATATCTAGTGTAGAAATATCTACTGGTTCTAAGTGTATTGCACTGTTGTCTATTTGTTGTGACACTTTTCTTTTTGTCCTTTTCTTTTTAACTGTTTTGAACAAAGGTACATCACTGTCAGTGCTAATAAAACCGTCGGTTTCTGCTCCAGTGTCATTGATATCGTCCCTACTGCTCCTTTCAGCTTTAATACCTCCCAGACCCTCGATAAATTTATTTGCATCAAGTATAGCGATAGTGTTGACTTTTTCTGCTGAATCTTCATCTTTTACTATAACTTTTACCTCCTGAAAGTCATCCCAATTCATATCAACCGGAGTACCTACATCGGAACAATTACTCTTCAATGTGTTATTATGTTCAGCATTTGTAGTGAATATCTGAATCAATTTCGCCTGCGCCTCACGCACGTTATGTAGAAATATCCAAGTGCGTTCTAATTGGTCAAAACATGAGTAACATATACTTTTGGGTAGATTATTTGATGAAGAAACATCAACGTTTATCCACAACATTTTGTTTGCAAGTTTTGAGTTTATCGCGGCCGCTTCGTCAGCGTATATAAGCTGTTCTGTCAATTCAGCGCACAACCGACAGTATTTATCAACATTAGTCATTTTTTTAAACTAATTTGGTGTTAAAAAATTGTTTCTTTAAAATAAATGAATATAGTCCATCGAGTATTATATATAAATACAGAAAACAATCGAATTATTTTTTGTACAATTTGATTACAGTCTTCGATGTTGCTAGCTGTGTAAGAAATATATAATAATAAACTTTTACAATAAATTTATCCATAATTAACGAATTTTAAATAACTATTTTATTATATTTAAAAAACATAAATTAAATCTTAGTTAAAGTTATATAAATTACATACTTTACAAGGTTGTAGACTCCACATCAATATAAGATTTAAAATATAAAAAAATTGTAAAAGCTATACATCTTTTCGTAAAAAAGTCGTAGGTATATATATTTATTTGACATTTATTAAAATAGCGAAATGTTAAAAGAAATTATGTTTAAAAAAAAAATGGCTTTTATTCTTTTCCATAAAATAATAGCAGCATAAAACGTTTATAAGATAAACAGAATCTAAAACAATTCTACTTTTCATAAATGTTTTTCATTATATTCTTTACACTACTTTTGTATTTGAATAAGTACATTTGCATCAATTTGGTAACTGACAATTTAAAGTTTACGGTAAGCAATTTGTAGCAGTTTGTTTTTAATATTTAATAAAAAAAATTACATTCAATAAATATTAAAGGTATAGATAATAAAGAAAAACCATATAGTTTACTTTAGGGTATTCCCATTTGTCAGTTATAATCATCAGTTACCACTGTACTACTACTAAGGAGTCGAGCTTGCAAGGCTCGATACTAGGGCGCCCTAGTATCAGTATTTTTAAAACCAGGGTAGGAAACCAAGTCTCAAAATACTTAATACCTAGAAATAAAGAGTGTTAACTATTGTTTGTTCAATACGTTTATTTTTAACTGTATAGAGAATAATTTTCAGAGACTTGCAATTCACCGAACAAGTAAACGTATTATATCAGTGGATCTTAATTATGTTTCTACCGGTATTTCCATATTATTCTAAATTTAAACACATTTTGTGTTAAAATATCAATTAATTTTAATTTTCAAATAGTTGAAATTAAATAATAATTACATTTAGAATAAGCAATAATTTTGTATGTAATAAATACTACATATAAACATGTAATAAGTATTTAACAAAACAAACAAAATTTATCAAAACGAATGAATATCTACTAGTAGACTATTGATTTCGTTTAAATATCAAATTCCATGAGAATTTTGTGATCATATAAAAGTAAAAAATAAACAATTGAAAGGCAAAAGTAGTTATCACAATTAATTGATTTTTAATTTTTAAAAATGTTAACGGAATAATAAAATAAAACAACGATAAAACTTTGAAAACATTATCGTATTAACGATATAAAAGGTATGAATATTCTACGAATAATATTCGTCTTTTAAGGTACATACGGCGCATACTCTTAAGGTACATACTCAGTACAGTATTACATTAAGTACATACACAGGTACAAAATAAAATAGCTGTTTTTAAATCCTGGTCTCGTAAAACATCCCTATTGCAAGCTAATTGCTACGGGTTTATTTATCTAAAAATCTTATCTAAAACTTTTTTTATAGTCATACACTTACGTGTTTCCTTTAAGTGTTTAACATTTTTAGAATCTATGTGTACTTAATTATTTACTTCTAATATATTATATTGAGAGAAGTATTTCTGATTTATATACAAGATGTTTGGTCAACACGTTTTTCCAAATCCATGGTGCGTTATATTTGATAGTAACATATTAAAACTGCTATTACGGTTCGTTGTTTAATTATTAAAAAAAAACGAACTTTAAATAGGTTATAATTCGTTCCACATTACGTTGGTAAGGTATACAAGTGTTTATAAAACTAATTGGCAATAGGGCTTTTTATTATTTTATACGAAACATACCCGTCTATCATCGACTGGAATATACATAGCCTCTCTTACCGGATGGTAAACAAAACGTCCATTTCGTATCACTTGATAAAGTTGTCTTTAGGTTACACAAACATTCTTTAAATCCTTGTAAACAAACAGTTTAACATATTAAGATCACTGTGCTAATAAAACTATTAATTTCCGCCGTAGTGTCTCGGGCATGGTTTTTACTGTTCCATTCGACTTTAAATCTTCCAGTCCCTTAATAACTTTATTTGTATGAAGTAGTAATTTTTCATTCGCTTGAAAAAAACAAAAAATTAAAAAGGTACCTAGCCTCTTTTTACTTTTGTATATCTCACTGATATTTAGAGCTATTGAAAGAAAAAAAATCGAAATAAGTTGCTTTTGTCCTCATATAATCTCTTATGTTGTTCCCACATAACTGACAAAAGGGCTGGAGGATGAAGGAGAATCTTTTATGTTGAGATAACCAAGATTTAAAAATGCCTTGTTGATTATTGTACTTTTATATTATATATTATTATTTTTTTCAGCCTTAAAGTTGTAGAAGAGAGTAAACAAGAAAACTGTCTCGAGTTGAAAGTAACTATTAGTGAAATAGCAAACAATTTTGCATCAGAAATTAGTGTTCACAAAATAAACCTTTCGGTATCTGTTCATATAAAGGTTTTATTTACAAAAGCATCTAATATTCAGCAGCCAGTATTTGGTACATCAAATATGAATACAAATGAAAGTCGTGTTTTTGTGCTTTTTAAATTTTTAAAGACTGATATGTCAGACAATGTAGTCTATTCAATCACTTGCTCAAGCTATCCTTTGAATTTATTCAATAAGACTTATTTGACAGATAATGATTCTTGGTATCTAGTAAATGAGACTCGAGTAAGTTCAGTCTTCACCTTCCATGTGGTGTTTAAATCAGAAATAATTATAAGTCATAATCCCTTTCAAACTCTGTATAAGGATAATGAGTTGACAGATTTTCAACTTATTGGTGAGGGTGGTCAGGTGGTAAAAATTCATGGTGCTGTACTAGCAGCTCAATGTCCATCAGTGATGAAAATGATTAATGATAAGAGTATCAAAGGTGTTATAGAGTACAGTGATGTAAAGGAGGAGACCTTGCAACACTTTAAGGACTACCTTTATTTAAAGAATTTGCCTAATAACAACATAACACAACTGTTGCTTTTGGCTTCCAAAGTTTCAATGCCTGTTCTAGAGCAGCAGTGCATTGATAAAATTATTAACACATTGACAGCTGCAAATATATATGAATTGACAGAATTTTCTCAAAAGCACAAACTTTATGAACTTTTTATCAATATTTTAGATTGTATTCAAAAAGGAAAGGTTAAAATGGATGACATTAGAAAGACATGTCTGTTTGACACAAGTACATAATTTTTATGACATTTTTTTTCAATCAGATTAAATTTGAATAATTGTTGATATAAATTAAAGTCTAAAGAGTTTTATTATTTTAGGTCTTAGTTATAAATTAAGATATATTGCTGTAATTAAATATATTTTTTTACCCTAATGAGAGTATCAATGTGACAGACATCAAGGTAAACTCCCTAATGTATATGCACCAATTTTAATTCAATTTTTTTATTACATATAATACAGGAATTTCTTACAGCCATTTGATAATATATCAACTCTACTGACGCAATTATTATTAAATATTTGTTATTATCAAGGTGTTGATGTGACTTATTATAATGTCATAAAATTTTAATCTATTTAACACTGATAGTTAAGTGAATATATTTGTATTGTCATATTATGTGCTTATTTAAACAATTTTTATAATTTTGTTAAAATAACTGTCCATACAAGCAGTTGAAGAAATCAAAATAAATAAGATTTTGCCAAGATTGTTTTTCTTATTAAATGTGAGGAGTTTTTCTGCCTTTGACTGAGGCAAGCTCTTAATGTTCACACTGTCAGGTTTATTACTTTTTAATGTAAAATCTGTAATAATTTTTGACTATGTAATGTAGTTTTCATTATGTATTATTTTTTATTATTTAATACATCAATATGTATTAAATTTAACAGCAAATCATAATCAACTTTATGTTACAAAATCTTTTAACAATAAAATTATCCACTGAACAAATAAAAATTTTTAAATCCAATATTAAAATATACTTATATTTACTTATAAGATTTTGGCAACTGGGACTGCATTTAAACTACTGTTTCATTCATATTCTTTGAGATTTTTTGGGCGTATATACTTCATTCATAATTATTTAAGGTGTAAGTCAATGGTTTTTTTCTGTCCTATCTCAGATCATTTTCACTGGTATATGATATGTACATAGAAGAAATAATACCGAGTAAAAAACTGGAACATTGATGCAGGTCATTTTATCAAGAAGACAAGTAGGTTATCTGATGTACAATAGTGTTTCAGTTTTTGTTGATATATCTGTATCAATATAATTGATAAAATTAAACTTAGAATGATTAGTTATACATTTTTTTTAAGTAATTTTTAATCGTGTTGTTTTAGGTAATAAGCAATGAGACACTTTTACATTAGAAATATTAAAAGATATAATGTGATGATACATACATGAATGGATTTGTAAAAAAATATACTGTAGACATAAGGCTACACTAACTCCTGGATACTGTTGGTTAAAATTATATATAATAAGTATTTTTTAACTAAACAGAATAGTTTGTTTATAATTAGGCACTTGTTAGTATAGTAGTTAACTTATATACAATTTTTTTATAACAACTTATCACCAAAAATGTTGAATAATTGACTGATGGCTTAATTTCTATTTCTTCATGATTGTCTATAACTTGTAAATATGTTCCTTGATATCCTTGGTTTCAATCACCTTGTTTGCAATAAGCTCTAAGATATTTAAATACAATTTCTCGAGTTTGTTGTTCTGGGCAAATTCAGTTAGTTGGTAGAAGTTTTCCGCATTTACATGGTTGATTAAATTCTGCATGCATAACTGGTGTAATTCCTTCATCTTGTATTTGCAAGAGAACTGCAAAAGATCCATTAGACTAGATAATGATGAATCTGGCACTTTTTTCAGATATAGATACTCCTTCACAAGCTGGAGAGTAGATTGTCGTAAATTTAAAAAGGTAAGTTCATAGAGTTGGCCGGGTTTGCTTTGTTTTTCACATAATTCCTTTTTAAAAATCGGACTGTACGCAATTAAAACTGTGCTGTGAAGTTTAATGTATCCATCTGCAGCTATTAACATTAAATCAGTAGATTCCGAATCGGAATAAAGTGGAGCGAAAGGTTTCAAAATCCGATTGAGCTTATCGACGAAGATAGTAATGTCGAAGTTGGAAATGAATTTGTTCTCGAACAGAATTCGCCATGTGTCGTCTACGCAAAACGTTTTATGAACATTGTTATCACTGCAAATAACGTATGCACAGTATAACTGATTACTTTCCCGATTCACATTTTCGAATTTGCAAAACAATACAACTTCTTCTTCTAGACGTTGAATCAAATTTGAAATTATTAATTGAGAGTGAACTATCCATTCTCAATTGGAAGGATACCGCATCGTTGATGATATATTGCTTGCTTAGTTTTGTGCTGTAGTCATCCTTTCTGCCGTGCTTTATTGTAATCCTAAGCTTCAGCCTCTTTTCTGTGTTTATTATTTCATGTATTGTCAAACTGAAAATGACCGATATTTCTTTATTACTCAAGCTATTAAAAACTAATAATATTTTTTCATAAATTGTTAGTCAATATCTGCATTTTGTTAAATGTTAATTTTATCTGTCGAAGCGGCGAGCATAATAATCACTCGAAGGCAACCTAGTTAGGATGACAAAAAGTGTACCATTTTGAGATAAGGTGTTATGTCTCGTTACCCCAGTAATTACCCGAATTACAACTCCTTTCAAATCAGAATGATTACAAATATGTTTATTTTCTAACTTACCATGTTTGTTTAACTGCAATAGGCCTATCTGTGACATGAAACATTATAAAAATTATAACATTAAAACTGACGGTTATTAACTCTTATCTATGCAGACTGGTAATTATCACCAAACGATTATAGACAAATAGTATAATTGCCATCGAATTCGATTAATAAATAATATCGATTTTAAATTATCGATATAATACATAAGAAAAAATAATGACGATGATTTTTTTTTTAAATAATTAAAACCGTTTGAAATATACGATGACAACAATGTACCCTAATTAATAATTTTCATTCGATCATACGTCAAGATCATATACACTGCGCCTTATTGTGCTCGTCGTGTGTGTGTGTGTGAATTTTCTCCTAGTGTATTCAGGAACTAAGCGCGAAGTGAGAAAACGGTGAAAATTACTTCAATTTAAATATGTATTCTATGAAATGGTTAGTCCGTGTTAGTAACTTTAAAATGAATGAATGATATTCTCACTATTATTTGCACATTTTTGTATATATGCGACAGAGAGTACTGTCTGAAAACAGAATAATGGTCTAAGTTTTTCTTTAAAATACAACTTTCAGTTAATTTTTAACAATGAACGTTGCTTATTAACGTATATTATAAGAGTCTAATATTTGCATGTGATAGTTTATGTGTATTAGTAAAGTTTTAATTATTTTCTATTCTACATGTACACTCCATCTTCTTATGTCCAAGAAAGATAATTCCTAAAGAAATTATGGAATTTGGCTTTGGATTAAGGGAAAAATTAAGCGACGTCTGGTTGCGTTCATGCTTGCATCGGTTTATATACCTTTATATTTTAATCTTTCTCTGAAAAAGACAAATGTCATAGACACTAATATAAACAATATTGTAGATATGTTACAGGTATCAGGCCCGCTTGTTGTCCAGTTTCTGGTGAACTAATAAAGTCTTTAAAAAGTGTGTGCATGGATCGGTATACCGCTTTACCACCATGTAATCGCTGGTCGCATTCAGCAAATATCTCACGTGCACGCATAACTTTAAGACGTAATGCCAATAAATTTCCTAGTATCGGTGCAAATTTAAAATGTTCTGATGTTTTTCTAAGGCTCATACGTGAGACGTTTGCTGAACGCCAGATGCATTCCCAGCAACATATGCCAACTAATGAAATTTATAATTGTAAGAAAGCGAGCGGCCTTAGCCTTAAACCAGGAGTCGTCTTCAAGCTAAATTCATATCCATCAAACCGAAACTTTATTTGGTCTTTGGAAACTGCCGAGATGAATCTTAATTGTTTAATTATCATTATTTACGTTCAACACATTAATAAATAAAGCTTACTACATCGAAACGAAACGCGTTGATTCTTAAGCATTATATTAGTTAGCGTGTTAGACAGTTTTGGTATTTAAAATTTGTTTGTTATGTTTTTTTTTGTCTTAGATCATCTAGATTTGTAAAGCAAATAAAGGTTCTTGTACCTTATGAAATTATTGGGATAAGGGAATGTCCGCTTTTCGAATATCTTTACTATCACGTTGTGGTCAAGAGTAGGGTGCTGCCAGTAACTTCATAATATGTACCCTAGTAATCGAATCAGGGGCCTTCGTGTTACAAAATAAACAGTCAATAACAATTTTGTTTGTGTATATACTGGAATTCCATTACGATACAACTTGGTGTTAATTATCAATATTGCCCAATTGGTTTTGGGCTTGAACATTCGATGGTGGTGCAATATAGACGTTTAAGTATGAAGGTAAAAATAAATAGCACACCGCTTTATGTAAGTACACTTCTCCATTCTTACCTCTTAGTACCCTCCTTTCTCTCATTTGACCTTCAGCGTCGGCTTCGGTAAAAGCAAGATTTGAAGTCATGGACTCCAGAAAATTCCATAACGCAAAAGATTCCGGTAAGCAATTGGTTTGTTATTCCGGACACGCAGTTATATGTGATAACACGTAAATTTTGCCAGATTGGTGTGTCACATTACAATAAACTGCGGAATGTCTGAATTTTAATCTTTCTCGATATTATAAGTAAACTGTAATAATGTTTGGCATTAGAATAGTCCTTTTTAACTTTTGTCTTGTTTTTTTTTGTTCGATGAAGCGAAAGCACGAGCGAAACGTTCACCTGGTGGTAAGTGATACGCCTACTCATAACAAGGTAGCGTTAGTTAAGATTGGATACACAGCACATCATTGTGACTCGTCACTTCAGTAATTACACTAGCTACAGCGCCCTTCAAACCAGAATTCAGTATTCTGTGCAGAGAACTGTTTCTCGGCTGCAATAAGAGGTGCGATGATACCTACTGAGACGGTCTCCGGTAAAAAAAATTGCGTGTATATACGTATATATAAACAAACTCATTTTCCGGTTAAATGACCTGTCGCGAATGTTCTGCGATGGGCGAATACTTAATGCTGTTTTTTTTTTCTGAAAAATATATCTAAATTTTAGTGGGCACGACATAAACACCTTGATTTGTAGTTTGAATTGTTTTCTCTCAGTACATATAATAGGTATTTGTTTTATATAAAAACTTTTTGAATGAGAAAAGTCATTCATTCCAAGCAATTGAACGCATCGAATGCATATAATAAATTCAAATGGATCGTGAGACACAATAGTGTGTGTTTAATTGCTGTGTAAATATCTTAATTAATTCGTCATTATTATGTGTCTGCCAGGTTTTAAAATGGAAGAGGCACTCTTTTTCTTAATCGCTATGCTGATGTTGAAGTATCCACAACTTTCCTTACAGTAACTGTTTTACATAATATATACCCATAATGTCATCATCATTAGCCGATAGACGTCCACTGCTGGACATATGCTTACTTCCAAGATCCCCAGGTTTGTGGGGGTTTATATGGCGGGATTTAGGGCATTTTGTACCCCGCTGGCCCAATGAGGGTTAGTGGGCGC
Source organism: Ornithoptera alexandrae (assembly GCA_029030555.1). Classification (NCBI taxonomy): domain Eukaryota; kingdom Metazoa; phylum Arthropoda; class Insecta; order Lepidoptera; family Papilionidae; genus Ornithoptera; species Ornithoptera alexandrae. The sequence goes on along the minus strand of JARDVY010000018.1, from coordinate 1,590,832 downwards.
AAGAGCCTCGTTTATTGATTAGCAGGGTGCACCGCGAGCAAGTGATGTTGGCTTGAATTCCGTGACACCCATAATGTATGTGCATTATATTTATGTATAAGACAGTTCAATACAGGACATTCAGGAGGTTTGTGGTCTTTATATATTGTTACAATTCCACAAAAAGGTTACTGCTTCTGCTATAACCTTTACCATTATATGCATTACTGCATTCGCCAACTCCCATGAGAAGTACGGCGGGGACGACGTCTTTTCTCTATTGCTTTCCACATTTTTTTTTATAAAATAGTGGAAAATGACGTGACGATGTGGCTAACCGCTGGCCTTGTAACACAAAGGCCCTTAGCTCTTGGTAGGATTTTCCTAACCCGTTAGAACCAGCAACCACCCACTTGTAAATTTGCAGCTAAAACAGCATTTCTGTTCCGGTTGTTGATATACGGAAGAGTATTCTACATGAGCACGCATTCATGGTCTGATTGTAGCTTAACACTATCTGATATTGAGTGTTAGCTTATTTTAGATAAAAAAAAATTGAATTTTATGATGACGATGTTCATAATAACGCACACTTCAAAAATAGCGAAGTTATGTAAAAGTTTGGGTCGATGGCATTACCTATACAGTTTCCGTATGCCTGATGCGTTCGCCGATTGCTATTCACCTTGAATCTAAATATGCATTTAACGCACTATGTTGTAATAAATAGATTCAACTATAAACGCTTTTAAGTTAACTTGGCACCGTGCTTTTACGATTCCCAACAAAATCGTTGGATGTTTTCATTTTAGCGCAATTCATATGTTAAACGACAACGTGAAGGTTCAGGCGAAGGCCGTGGACGTGCCGCCATTTTGTTCATTACTATTCTTTCAGGCTGACACTAATTTTTCTCTCGTAACATTCAACTCATCTTGATGGCCAATGTGGCGTGTAAAAGAAGTGTTGGTCGTGGGAAGGAATCGTGGTTGCTTATCATCAGGGAGTGGACTGGGACCGCGAATATCGTCTAACTGTTCCGCCTCGCAAGAGAATGGGCGAAATATGGTGAACTGAGCGTTAAACTCCGCTAGTCGGCACCTTAAGAAGAAGAAGATCATTCTAATATTACTAAATTCAAATATTAGAAAGTTTATTCTGTTTGTATAGTTGTTTGAAGCAAAGTCGTCTTAGCTATATTTTTTTGGTCATCCACAAGGTTGATCCATTGCCGGAAGCTGACTAGATAATTAAACTGCATCATCGCAAGATGGCGCTTCGATTGGCGCGATAGATAAATATATGCTATATAGTATACGTATATGATTACCTAGACGATGTAAGCTATGTAAATCTTTTCTTAGCATTGACATTTGTCATAAACAGTACATGTCAAGTGCTGTTATAAAGTCTAGTACTGGAAGATTAAGCATGTTCCTGTTATATCCTATGTTATGATCTGTACTTTCTTTACATTTTCTTCTAATATGTATTTTTTTTTTACTTTAATTTAATGGCAATGTGTGTTATAAAATATCGGTTCCACGGAAGCAAAGACTGCTTATGTCGGACTAGAACCGACTTAATCGCTACGCTTTTCAACCGACGTCGCTTTACGGCGGGGCTACGTGAACGCTTTCGTACACCCTCGCGACCCCGCCGACATCGGTTGCACCGTGCAGCTCCATTTCGAGGGGAGAGGCAGCTCTTCCTACTTTTGTAAAAGCGCGTCGGAACATACAGTGCTTCCTCCTCTCGGCCTCTTATCGTCACCTGGGCTACAGATCCCCTCGAATACGTCACCCAGAGCCATGAGAGCCAAAAGAGAAAACTCTTCCGACTCTTTGTGGCGGATCTGGTCTTGGGCTCCGTCGCCAACTGTTATACGGCCGCGGAGGATAGGGAGAGCGGCGGAATACAATATCAATACTCCTCTCCCTCCGCGACTCTACCATGGTTAAAAAGTCAGAGTAATGCCTGCCCCAGCAGACAACCGACACACATCCGAGCTCATCTGGAGCGGCCACCTCGGCTGGCTCTACATCAGGAGCCGGCCCAGTATATTCCTCTTAGCTTTACCGTGGGATACCAAGCCGCGGCTGCCGAGCTCTACCGTCACGACAAGGTGGGAACCTGTTCCAGGGATATATAATAAAACGAGGTTCATATAAAATATGTTATATATATATATATATATATATATATTCTGAACCTCCTCATCACTTTTTAAGTAGGTTTGACATTCATTGAATCATGAAGTGTCTGCCTAATATATATCTATGGTCATTTAGTACTTGAAAATAATTCCTCCATTTTCATATTTTTCAAACTGATCGTTTGTTTATAGTTGTTTTTTATATAAAATACCGCTCATCTACCACTTTTCATCAGAATTGATCTCACTAAAGTATCAAAGAAGATAATGAATAGAATGAGGCTGATTCGTAAGTTTTTCGAAGGATCTGAACATGTCACATTCGCATGGAGGTCTCACAAAGCGTTTAGACTTAAGACCGGAGACGAAATGCCTTCGGCTGCGGATCTGCGCACCACGTCGTGCGTCCTAAATTTTTCTTCAAGCTACGATAAAAACATGTGTATACAGTTACATGACATGAAATAAAATCATCACCGATTGTTAACTCACGAGGTATTTGAACCCGTGCGAATCTCCGACCACGTCAATATAATACTATAAAACTATTTCGTCTCGTGTCCTGAATGATAATGCCGTTTAGAAATATTTTGAGTACCCTTGTTAAATATTCCATCAGTCCCATCAGGTTGGTCGTTAATCACCGTTCATGCGGATTGTGGTAACTTTGGTGTGAGCTTAATATTCTTTCGCTGACATCTCCGTCTAGACCACTAAATTCATATACTTCTGCCGACAAATAGTACTCTGCAAAAATTACTGTGTACCGGTTTGAAGGGCGCTGTAGCTATGGAACTGACTTAACATATTATGTCTTAAGGCGGTGAGCGCAATGTGGTGCTGTGTGAAGCACCGCCGCTGCGTTGAATAAAACAAAATTTATATAACTTAGATAAAAACATTAGCCCTTAGTACAGAAATGTTCAAGAACCATCTAGTCATTATGATATCATCCTATAACATCGTACTTAGTTTGCTTATAAAAAAGCTTTATAAAATTAATGGTTCCACATTATGCACCTTGACAGTGAGGATTCACCATTTTTTCCTTGAAACAATACCCTTTCCTCTAACCTTTACCTCAACGTGCTGATGTCAACTTTTCAATTCGAATATTCACATCAACGTATCAGGGGATTTCTTTAAAATTATACTTCATTGTCATATGTATGGGTTTACAAGATTTTCACTTAAAATTAACAGTTTGTGGATAAGAGACGGGTCTCGACGTGGAATACTTCAAAAAACTTGACACACTTGAAACATCTTGCTTGACTGCTTTTCGGGATAGCAACAATTGTAGCGGTACGAGATCTTAGTCCAGACGATTTATTGCCTCGATAGCTGGAGAAGGTTGAAAGACTACGTTCTTATCGGATCGGGTAGTTTTTGGTGTACCGTGTGGGGTTCTTTGTTAAATAAACATTTCCGAATATACTAACAGTAAAAATTTATCTTCCTTTAAGTTATTCGACGAAGTTATTCATTATTATTAAGTACACGCTCATATGATATACATCACATTAGGCTTTTAGCTATCAGACATGTGATTGAAACTTATTACTGCGGTAATTGCACCAGCGATAAAAACCTTCAAACCGAGAAACGGTAAATTACTTAGTTGCTATAAAAAATTATCGTTTTGTTGATCTTAACACGATGAATGCATACTTTAATGACGATTTTTGTTTTATATTGTTATGCAGTTGGTAACTGATAAGGCTGAGGATGTATTTAAGTTTTTTTTTGTAGATATTAATATATGAATTAGTATATCTGTAGGAAACTATGTTCACAATATTATGTATTTTATTCGCACAATAAAATATTGATTACCATCGTCATGACGTGCATTGTTTAAATCAAACTTTTACAGCAAATTCATCTTTAACTACTTTATTCAAATGATGGTACAAGTATTTATACTCTGTATACTTCTTTATATTGTACAAATATCATAACTTTATCTATCTAATAGGTGCTTTATTAATGAAAATCACTAATTAAAGTCGCTCGTAAAGGTTATTATAAACTAATTTTTGCTATAGATTAATATTTTCTATTAATAATAAAAGAAAAGCCCTAGGTCATCCCCGTCCGGCAGAGTACCGAGCAGACTAATGGCATTGCCGCGCTAGATGGCGAGGTATTTCGTTTTATAGGTTATTTAAGGTTAAATTAATATCAATAATGAATTTGGAATATCATTTAATGTTACCATTAAAAGAGGATTTATTAAAAAAGTATTAATTAATATTATAATGAGAAACAAACTGTTAAAATCTGCGGAACCCAAACGGCAGCAGCGACGGCGAGCGTCATACGCGCGCTTCGGCAATAAATCGCCGGGAAACTGAATCTGAACGTGCGGTAGGTGACACTACAGTTAGTGACCTTAGTACTGTTAGGGGATTTATGTATTTTTTCTTCGGATTCATCGCCGGTTACGAGTAAAAGGAGGTAAAAACGAATATGATACGTGACAACGGTTTTCCCCTGTGCCCTAGATACACGATCTGTTGTTTTTTTTTTATTGAAACATGCATGAGTAGTATTGGCAAAATTATCAAAAAAAAAAAAAATTTAAAAATTTAATAAAATCACAGGGAATGTCCATAGATTTGGATGATGGTGATTAAAATCGAAAGTTCTATGTCTTCTACTAAAATCTAAAGCTGAAAACTAAGTAGCCGTCCTTTTATTGGTATTAAGGGATACCTCCAGAGAACACCCGTTATCTTCTGGTAGTAGAATACTCTTGAATACATCTGTTAAAGCCTTCTCAGTGCTTTAGGTGGTGCTACCTAGTAGAATATTATGAATAATCGCGTTTTCAGTGCGTTGTATGGAGTCTTACGATCATACTGTTGGAATTCTGGGAAAGATTGCTTGTGTTTAGCTTGACGGTCTAAATCTGTACCAATAGCTTTTCAGCTTAGCTTAGCCGTTTGTTAAGAGATAGTACATTTATAAGTGAATAGCTCTTATTATGTTCCCGCTGTTGGGATTGGATATCTATCACAACAGACGTGATAAAAACGACAGAATATATCTAATGATCATATTCTTGAATACCTCGTTATTGAAATTATCGATGTTTTCCGGAAGTTCGATCACTGTGGGGAATGGATTTAGTACAACAAATATGTGAATGTAAGATACATTTATAAATTAAAAATCCTTAATTCAGGCCAAGAATTTTTCCAGGCGTCGTTAAGTAAACAGTTATAACAGTTAATCCGTGGTCAGCTGGTTCGGGTTTGACTGTTCCAATGAGGTCGGACATGTTTCAGACATCAAATTGTCATTTCCTTAACGGTACACTATTTAAAAACATGGCATACCATTGAGGGCCATGTATCGTTATAAAATTATTTTAATAAGAATAAAATACACCTCAATATTATTAAATAGGTGGATATAGAAAAAAAAATTATGTAATATGATATTTATATGTTGTATGTTTTCATCCGTCGGTTCGTTCTCTAACATGGACTGTCTCTACGAAATAAATGGATGTATGGTAAAGAGAGACTTGATCCTATTTCCGATCAAGTTATCACATGTTAAACTTGAATATGAAGAACTCATGTTGAAGAGTCATGGTAAAAATGCGGCTGTGGTTGGTGAACCGTGCCTGATAAATACTACAAAGTAATTCAGATGGCGGCAGATTGACAATATGATGATGGTGGGGAGATAGAATCCGTAACACAGTTAAACTTTATTCATGACTGAAGTCTAAGTGATGAGGATTTGGTTGTTGCTCCGCGGAGGCAGTATATAGTAATGTTACTGTTAGATGATTCAATATATCGTCATCCAGTAAGTGAATGGTGGTGGTGGTGGTGCCGGCGACAATGATCTCAGAGTCAAGGTTGTCGCCACGTCAAAATTTAAACGCATTTGTATTTCGGGTCACATCCCTCGCGGGACAGCCAAATACCGCCCGCTGTAGCGACAGCATAACAGTTAATTAAATAAAATTATTATTTCATTTTTAACTTTACTGATAGTAGGTCGTTGTTGCAGGAGGCCGTCTAGGTAGGTATCACCGCAGCCCCTATTGCAGTCGACACACAGTACCGTGATCCGGTTTGAAGGGCGTTGTAACTAGTGCAATTACTGGGGTAATGAGACTCGACATCTTATGTCTTCGGCGACGATCATAATGTTGTGCTATAAATATCATTCTTACTAGCACCACGTTGTTATGGGCGGGCGTATCACTTACCATCAGGTGAATGTCCTGGTCTTCTGGTTGCTTAATTGAATAAAAAAAAATGATGAAGAAGAAAAGAATTAATGAGAAGGTACACGTGATCTTCTCCCACAAAGGAGTCAGGATTATTATTCCAGTTGTGCCCAGTCCGGTGGGATGTCACTTATGCGCTCGAAAGCAGTTATTCTTTTTGGTCTCCCGGAGAAGTTTCCTTCGTTGATTGCTCAAGGTCAGTGAGGAGCGAACAAGCGGTCTCCTAGCTGAACTTTTTTGATGTATTCGATAGTACGATCTTAAACTTCGCTAAAGCTGGACATAATCTTAAGTAAATAATAAACCACTGCTGGACATATGCCTCCCCTAAAGATTTCCACGTTCGTAGGGGTACATACGAGGGGATTTGGGCCATTTCCCACCACGCTGTCCCAATGCGGGTCGGTGGGAGTTAGAGCCTCGATTGTTTGATTAGCAGGGCGCATCACGAGCAGGTGAGGTAGGGTTGGATCCTGTGAGTTGTTGTGCGGGACCTTTTACACCCCTCCATATATTTTAATATACAATATATTCCTTAATGGTGCCTCGACACCTATTATTAGCTCGTCATCATTTAAATCGATTGATATCTACTGATTAGCCAGAACTTATTAAATCAAAGCGAATCGTTTTGAAATCAGTAAAGATAAAAATAATGATCCTGAAGCACCACTAATGTGGCTCAAGACCGTGATACACTTGCCTTAAACACGAAGGTCCGCTGTTCGATTCCAACAGTCCAGGCTCCACGAGCCCAGCGAAATGACTACCAAGCGCTAAGAGGGTCGATTGCCAGACGACCTTTTTATGAAGTTTAGTTGGATCTAAGGATTTTTTAAATTCTTCTGGTTAGATACCACCTTCATATATATAATAAGTCTGCCGCTATAACAATAACGTTATATCCACCTGCCATCATAAGAAACTGGATCAATTTTTTTTTTATTTAATGAAGCGACTAGGCGAACGAGACGTTAACGTGATGGTGAGCAATACGCCTGCTTATAACGACGTGATGCTAGTTAAGATGGTATTCACAGCGACACGTTGTGGTCGTCGCCTTCAGACATAAAATGTCGAGTCTCGTTACCCCAGTTATTTTACTAGCTACAGCATTTTTAAAACCAATGATGTTTCCACATCATTATATGGCGGTAGAAATTTCTGACAACAGAAACCTACCACCAGTACATTCTAGGCGAGCCAGCCTTCATTGCCCACGGCCTCATTGTCATTTAATACAATGTGAATTGGAGATCAATTTTTAGAGCACTATAGACAGTTCCAAGGTCTATATGTCTAGTACTGAAATGTTTTTTTTATTAATTTGAAAATTAAGTACCGCACAACAACCCACGGGAACAACCCAACCTCACCTGCTCGTGGTGTACCCAGCTAATCGACAAACGAGACTCTGGTTCCCACTAACCCACAGCGGGTGGGAAATGGCCCAAATTCCATCATAATAGCCCATGAGGCTATGTTGATTGTACAGCTATGTCCAGCAGTGGACATCTATTGGCTGACGATTGAAAAATAAGTGCAAAAATATTAGAGATGTGGTTGGCGTTGCGGTTTTTGCTGACCGTATGCTCTCCCTCATTGGGGATTCCGCGGGTTCCGCGAATCGTCCCGGCTATCGTTTATAAAAGAGCGTAATAGAATGAAAATTTTCGCATTCCTACGTTTTTTGCGAAAGCTCCTGGTGTACTGTGAAGTTTTGTGTAGTTACATGCCCTTAGTGCACCTAACGTGGTTCAATTTTAACTAAACTTTATTATTCAGACAATTGGTAAGTTAACTAATCATATTATATATATAGAGAATAATTGTTTAACAAACATATTCAGTATTTATTTGTTATAAACTAAGGGTGAACCCTTTGACCTCTTAACTGGGGATTAAATACAATTTTACAATTATAAATACAACTGTATAGTTAATTGCTCATATTATATAGATGTTAATTACATCTATCCTTTAGTTCCTTTTTTTATTTAGTGTCAACTAAAAAAGAATAATATTAAGTCTATCTCAACATCTACACTATCAATCTCTTCTTCAAAAATATTGTTTTATAACATTATAGGAAGATTATTGTTATTTTTTTTAAATATGACAACAAGTAAAGTAAATTTTATGAACAATTTACACAAATTATTAAAAAGTGTTCAAATGCAAATGTCATTTTTAAGTAGGAAAATTTATTTAATCAAAACTTTTCAATGTTTTTGTTAGAAAAAAACACAATGTTATTGAATTGCGCGCCAAAATGAATGATGGATGAGTTTTTAAAAGACCTTTTTAATAGCTGTATATTCACCGTAATAATAATACAACTTATAAACTCATATATATATATATATGTATATATAAACATTAATTTTATTATATATATATCTATAAACATGTAATAAAATTAACAAATATTTTATTCTTCTTAAAACGACAATAGACAGCGGCTAAAAATGCCGTTGCTTTATTTTTTTTTAATTATAACGGCGTTCTAATTTTGAACTGTTTTATATTATTTTTTAAGCTCATTACCGCCATATAATGAAGATTTTGATGAGGAGTTTCTTGTTGATGCTGTACGTGGTGTATATATCAGCTGATGATATAGAGGTGGAGCTACAGAGCGGTACGCTGTACAAGATGCTGAGGGTATGTTTGTTTAATACATCGTGCGTAAGATGAATGATTTAATATATCGTAGTGACTTTTCATTCGCATTTTACGTTAGATTATATACATAGGTTCTTTCTAGATTTCAATATTACGTAATATTGAGTGACAGTGGAGCCACAGATTGTAACGCGTGATAGCTCAGAATCACCTCTTTAATGTTTGTAGATTTTACCCCTTTATAATCGTTTTTGTATTTTCTTTAGATAAAACTAAAACAACATAAAGCACGTCATACTTCTCACCTTCTTTTTAGCCTGGTTAACGGTTTTTACCGGGGTCATTTAAAGGTTAATTTATAACATAGGATCTAAATTACAATAAGGTAAGAATAATCTTACTATGGAGTAAACAACAATTCACGGAACCCAAGCCAACCTCACCTGCTTGTGGTGCACCCTCCTAATCAACAACCGAGGCTCTGGCTCCCACCAACCGGTACAAAATAACTTAAATACCCCATATCATCATATAGATGAATCCCTACCCGAAGTGGGAAACTCTGGGAGAAGTCTATTGTCTATGTTCAGCAGTGGACGTCTATCAGCTGATGATGATGATGAATCTTACTACTAACGCAAAACGTATTCAGGATATCACAGCTAACATTCAGAAATAATTACACTAATATAAATGTAGGTAGATTGATAGAAATAAACCCACGCGGCGAATCTGGTCTGTGGCGGCGGGTCTTGGACGATAAGGAAAGGAATATACTCCTTATCTCTTTGGACTCCACCCAGGGGTATAGTGTGGCCTCCGCGCTTACAGCCAATTACAATTGGGCACCGACAGAACCCATGAAATGTTTAATACACACGAACTGTTTTTAGATCGCGGATGAGAATAACAATGAGTGTTTCGGTCCACGAAAACAAAATGAACAATGGATGATCAGGAGTTTACTTCCACATAACAATCAAATGTGATTGAATGTGATTTCGTTCGTGAATGTTGTTACAACATTTTTATGTTAATCAAATTTATTTCGGTAATGTTTTCTGTGACGTAATATCTTAATAAAAATCGCTTTGATTTTATTCTCACAGTCCTTAAAGAGACTTGTCATTGGTGGTTGGTCTCTGTTGATGAAGACCGTCTAGGTCGGTCAGCTCCTACTGCAGTTGACAAACAGTACTGTACAAACATCACTGTCCTGGTTTCAAGGGCGCTGTAGCTTGTGAAATTACTGCGGTAATGAGACTTAAAATCTTATATCTGAAGGCGACGAGCGCAATGAATAATATCCTAAATAGCGCCACATTGTTATGGGCAGGTGGATCACTTACTATCAAGTGAAACTCTTGTTCGTCTCGTTACTTAATTGAATAAAAAAATTATACAGTGTGTATTGTATGTTACGACCGTAATATTTATTCCTGTTGTTATTGTCCTCTGAGTGGAGAGCGGGACGATCGATGTGGAGATCTTTTGGGGAGGCCTATGTCCAGAAGTGGACGTCTATCGGCTGATGATGATGAGCGCAGTATGGTGTTGAGTAAACATTCTAAATATAACTACACTGTGTGAATTGACTTATCGTTTTCTTTTATAGTTATCAATTAAAAATGTTCATTAATACATTTTCTTACTTATGACATTTTTACAGTCAACGATCTCCGATCTTGATCTTGTGACGAGGACGCCAGCTATTTTAATGCTGATCAAGTACATTGTTTAAAGTAGTTGTTTTTTTTTTATTTAAACAATATATGTTGTTGATAAAAATCTTCTATCAAATGCTAATCATGACCCTCTCGGGTTTCTCAGGATCATTGCTGACGCTATTCACAAATGAAGGTTTTCATTAAAAATGCGAAACGAGTCGTGAAGCGTATCAGATGGGATCCGATCGGAAGACGTTTGTTACGATGCGTTTTATGCATGCATAGTTTAATTGTTACCAGTAATCTTTGTCTTAGTCATGGCATCGATTACCTATGCGCCGAATCAGCTACGCCGCTCCCAATAAACTTTTTATGAAGGTCTTTTGGAAACCGTTCAGGCACCGCAGCAGCTCCTGTGCTAACATTACTTTGTACCGGTTCGAAAGGCGCTGTTGCTAGTGAAATTATTGGGGTAACGAGACTGGACAACTTATGTCCCAAGGCGACGATCACAAATTGATGTCCTGTATAACATCGTAACTGGCGCCACGTTGTCATGGGCGAACATGTCACTTACCATCAGGTGAACGTCCCAATCGGTTAGCCGCTCTGTGAAGGAAAGGAAAAATATTTACGGAAGCAGTAGATGGACATACACCTACCTGATGGGTACATTCTTGCCTACAACAATGTGGATTTAATTTCTGCACACTGCTCCATACTATGATAGTTGCTTTGAGACTCAATTATTAAATCTTGTTACCTCAGTAATTTAATTAGCTTCAATGCTCTTTTAACTGGAACACAGTAATGTGTAAAATTACATCTCCGCCAATGAAGATGTGCCACCAGTACAACTGATTCAATTTTCATATTACATCCTAGCAGGAGGCCATGTCCTTAGGATCGTTCTCACCGTTACTATAAGTCGACTAAAAGAGTGTTGAGAGCTTATTAAAGCACTTTGCAGTAAATTCGTGTAGTTTTAAAATATATATTTTTTTAATGATTTTAAAAATAACCTCTACTCTTCAATCCGTCGTTGTATATAAAAAGGATATACTTGAACGTGGGAGCCACATATGTAACACCGCGCCGACATGTGACAGGTATACGATTTAATGTCACTCAGCTTGACAGAGCTGCGGTTTTAAATAAATAAAAATATATTAAAAACCGTTTCGAGACATTGAAATGGATACAGCGATTGCAAAATGTCCTTGGAAAGGATTTATTGTTTAACTAGCTGTCACCGCCCGCTTTGCTGTAACACCTCGGTAACTCGCTTCGGGGAAGAAGTTCTAAAATCCATTCTTAGCTGACCTTTAAATGGCAGAAGCAATCATCATCATTATTAGCCGACAGACGTCCACTGCTGGACATAGGCCTCCCCCAAAGATCTCCACATACAGTCAGCATAGCCTCCGATACCGGTTGGCAATTCGCTTTGGGTCAATGTAGTGGGAAATATCCCAAATCCCACCATACGAACCCCCACATACGACAGCCCCTACGCAGAAGCAATATCTCTACCAAATTTTGAGTGTTTACGTCTAATACTTTCGGAGATCTCGAGATGACTCAACGAATCTCTGCATCTCTCATAGATGAATGAAATATGAAACTAAAATTTACGGATTTTTTTTTTATATATATATTTAGTACTTCGAATGCTTTACATCCTGCCGTGGATCCTAACAAGAATAATTTGCGAAGCTTTTGAAATTAAAAGGAATCCTAACTTCAACAGAGAAGATGACAGGGACATGAACCACCTGCTTGGGATCCTATTATTAATAAAACAAACACTAAGCATATCACTAAAACAGGTGGTAGATCTCTGTTGCCGGGGGCCATGTACCACTGCAGCTCTTATTTCTGGATATCAAACAGTAATATGAAAATATTACTGTGTTCTAGTTTGAAGATCATTGTAACTAGTGTTATGGTAACGGGACTTAACATCTTGTGTCCAGGCGACGAGCGGAACATGGTATTGTGTAATTATCTTAACTAGCGCTTAGTTATTATAAGCAGGCGTATCACTTATCATCAGGTGAACAGTAATTAAGAAGCTTTCAGTACTCCGAGATGATTATGAGGTCAGGATAACTGTTTCCTCAGTCCTAATGATCATTGCTATTATAGGGTGGCGCAAAAGTAATCCTCCTATCAGAAAATGCTATAAATTTTGCGATTGGCCCCTAATGTCAGTTCTGTTTTGACATTTGTGTAGTAAACACATGCGAAATACACTTTAATAAACAATGTTACGCTACACTGCTCCAGAACGCGGAATATTGGTGACTATTTATTTGACCAATAATCGGTCGGTGACTATGGCACAACGTGAATTTCGTCGCAGATTTCCTGGCCGTCCAACGCCTACTGGAGAAACAGAATCTATCAATCTTTTGAAAATATCAATAGAAACAGGGATAATAAATAATTAAATTGCTGCAATAAAATCTATCGTGGAGATCCTCGGGGAAGGCCAATGTCCAGCAATGAACGTATATCGACTGATGATGATGATGATTAACAAAATACATAGTTTTTTTTATTATACGTATAATATACTCATAAATATAAATGATTGTAATAAACTATTTTTATCCCATATTTAAAAAGCCGCTCAGGTTTAACTAATATACATATGTCACGTGTACTTCAGTGAATTTCCGGTTTTATTTAACCCTGCTATACAAATAAAAAGGACGTATATATATATTGCAGGAAATGGTGAATCAAACGAAAGCCGATTCGATGAACTTACCCTCCAACGCGACATCAATTCGTGAGAATATCACTGACACATTCAGGTAAGTCGTGAATCAGTTTTCTTTTTTTTATTTATCTTATTTTTTAATTTCATTGCATAACTTTGAGATAAGAAAGGAGCCTGTGACCATTCTTTATTACCTTCAGAGGAGAGAGATGTTAGCAACGTTGACAACAAACCGGTCTGGGCGGACATGTTTCATCATATTTGGTATTTTTATCAATTATAATGGTATTTTATACAACGACGCCAGGAGACCAGCAAGACTTCCACCTGATGTACTTCCATAACTTATCACTTATGGCCTGCATACACAATTTCGATACCTCAGTAATTTTATTACCTACAGAAATGTTTGCACATTAATGTTAGTGCAATAGGAGTTGCAGCGGCACCTATCTAGACGATCTTTGACAATAGGGCCCTACCACCAATCACATGAAATTTAGATCAAGTGAACTTCGTACTATCATCATCAAGTATCATCTTCATACAGAAGTTTGGCGGACAGTTCCGTTTTCCAACGTTAATTCTCGATGTCAAGATCCCGAGAAAGGAGTATCCGGAAGACAGCGAAGGAAGTTATTCAATGACATAAGAGACAACAAATTTTATTTACCTTGCACAGAATTGAAATAATTTCCTCCAACTGATTTTCTATTAACAGTCATCAATAACTCATATACCACTATCAACCGAATCCTCTTTGTATATTTTCACACTTTAATTTTAATCGACTTGAGTTTTAAAAACATCTATTTCCGCTAACATCTTTTATCATTGATATCGTAACATTAATGATTTTATAAAAACAAAATAATCTCCGGTTTATTACAGTTGTGAGAATCGAACTTACGGCTATTACGCGGACGTTGACAACGAGTGCCAGATATTCCACGTGTGCCTGCCCTCGCAGACCGTCTCCGGTCGGAACATTACTTACAGATGGAGTTTCATATGTCCGGCGGAAACTGTTTTTAATCAAGTAAGCAAAATAATTAACATTTAACTAAATAATTAGTATAACAGTAAAGCTTTTCTTGTTACCTGTTGTTTCATTAATACTTGTGGTGAACTGTAGAAAATTGGCCGTCATAACATTAATTGCCATGTTTTCACTATGAACCAGGGCCAGGGTACCAGGACGAATGTACTTTATCATCTTCAATATCATTTTCATTTAATATTATGTAAAGTATAAGTTAAAAGTATGCCTGTCGTTAATACAAAAAAACTTTGCCTTGACACTAAGTATTAAGAAATGGTAGTATTAAAACGCTAATATTACATATATATATATATATATATATATATATATATATATATATATATAAATAATAATAGTCATAAGCTCGTTACATAATCTATGTTCCACTGTTTACAGGAGGTGTTGACATGTACTAGACCTCGAGATGCCATTTTGTGTGAAGAGTCTCCATTATATTATGATATTAACATGGAATTCGGAAAAGTTTCCAATAGTTCTAAGGAAAATCAAGTTGAATCCGCGAATTCAGAAACTGCACCTATGAGTAATCCTGCTTCGAACACTGAGGAAGTTGCTTCGTCACCACAAAGATGGAATCAAGCAAACAGGAAGAAACAAAACGTTATCGTGCAAACACTTTTTAAAGATGTTCCATCAAATACCAAAGCAATTAAAGAAGATATTAAAGAATACAACAAGAAAATTATGGATTCCTTAAAAGAAGAAATAAAAAACAATAATTATGATATGGTACAAATAATCAACAAAGATTTCGGTCTATTTAATCATGGAATGCAAGAGTTGAAAGAGGAGGTAAAAGAGATCGAAAAAGAATTAGTGAACCTTTCCGATGATATCAAATATAGCGACAAAGAAAAAACGCAAGAAATAATGGATAACGTGAAAGAAATTGTGAATTATAAAAAAGACGAACTTATTAACACTAATCTGAAAAGCAGTAATTTCAATGAAAGAGAACAAGGTTTTAACGAAGATGTAAAACCTTATAGTACGGAAATGTTGGATAATGTTGAATCAGTAGATTTACCTCAGAGTGTACTTAAAAACATTGAAAATATGAACGCTGAACCTATAGCACCTATGGTTGTGGAAGAAATCTTTCCTGATGTTCGAGAAGAAAATAAGGAAGATCCAGCGGCGGAGGAATTTGATAATTCAAGGATCGCTTCCGAGAGAAGTTTAAAAAGAACCGGCCGAAAAATTTACAGAGGATCGTTGAAGTTTAGATCGGAAGCATTATAATAAAGAACACGAAATTAATCAAAGGAATATAAATTAATATTTACTGTATTAATTGAAATTTTGAACAAATTGGCTTTAGTGAAATATTTTGAGCATTTCGTTAGCGTTGAATGTCAAAGTACATAAGTTAAATTTGTAGAATTGTCTACACTGTGCCATTACTTATGTAAATAAAATATATAAGAGCAAAGGAAATAATTATCATAGTAAAACACACTGTTTGAAGAACAGGGTGTGTAAAAGACGTCTATGATAGTTGATATTAATATGAACTGTAAAAATGTTTTTTTTTTAATATAAATAAACGTATAAGTATTAATATTGATTTGCTGCTTGTTCTTATTAAAACAAAACCTTAAATAACTTCCTTATAACAGTCAACGAAAACATTCTATAGTCTTATTTTAATTTATGCCTAAGAAAATGGAAATCGTTACAAATTTAAATAATTGTGAATCATCATGTGAAAACAAATGTAAGTCTTTTATTGATGCTATGTACAGACTTAAATTTTATTTATTTTTGGAGATGACCAATATTTCTTTAAAAAGATCGTTCAAGTTGTGAAACAAATTATTGCCTTTGCCATTCAGTACTGTGCAAACGTTTTTTTTTTATTTATCGAGATGTTTCAGTAGTGTCTTATAGTAAAACATGTTTGTAGGTGTAATGAAAAAATAACTGCAAGGGTTAAAACATTATAGGATGTTTCCATAACACCCAGAAACAAACAAAAAACACCGTTAAAACTAAACTCTGACTCTTGTTTAACTAAAACTATGATCTGTAAAATTACAACGTGACCGTGGAGTTATAAAGACCGACTAAGAAATTATGCTAAACTTTGATTAGGATAAAATTACAAAAGGTAGTAAATAATAAATGAATAGTACACGCTCTAAAATTTGATAGCTCTGTTCCCGTCTTATCGATGGAGTTAATAACATTTTCGCACGCTTGAGAACAATTCCTAACACGACTTTCAATTAAAACCTTTAATTCTACCGAAGTTATTGTGAAGAAGGCACACAGATTTTATTACAATGACTTAATTTGTAAGTTAAAACAATGTATTTTAGAGTGCTGTTTTTATTATGCGCATATCTCACAATAAGTCATGCGGACACAGAAAGCGATGAGGCTAAGTACATAGATTTATTGCCTGAAGAAGAAAAGCAAGAATTTCTTAATAGAATTACAAAGCGAATCGTAGCGGAGATCAGGAGCCGAAGCCTTTCCGGCAAGTCTAGCATCGAAGTATCTGACGAAAGGCTGAATGAAAATAGTGCTTATATTCAAAAAATAATGGACGAAGAGTCTGAAACTTTTAAAAATAATCGGAGACATAAAAGTGAAACTAATGCTGAAAATGAAGATAATGTTGAATATCATGTAAAACCTCTACACGATATCGAAGAACAAGGTAATACAGACATTTTAGATTTATCTATAGCAGAAAATAAAAAAAGGATGAAAAAAGACACGTATAAAGATAGCAAACAGATGTCAATTGAAATCACAGCAAATAATGAAGAAAGAGTTTCCGCAGTACCGGTGAGCCTATTATACGACGATGAAAATTATTTAAAAAAGACAACTGCAGATAATAATGCTGTTAGTAAAGACGATACAAAAGAAAATTTAGATGAAACTGTATTAGTGGATGATGGACTTAACACAGAGAAATCAGTAACGGAAAGTCTAATTCCGCAAGATCCCATAAAAACGGACAATGAAACCGATTTCAAAAACAATAGTAGCGAAATCGAATCTAAGGAAATAAGTCAAATTCACATTAAGCGAAAATCATACCCTGCTATGGAGGTCAAGGAAATCGAAAACATGACCGATGTATCACAGACCGCCATTAATGACTATGAAATTCAGAACAAAACTTTTCCAGATGATAATGAAGCATTTATTTTAAAAGATACAGTTGAAAATAAATCAAGAGAAATAACAAGTAAAGAAATGGGAACAGATTTGCCTAATACAATATCGCAAATGCCAATAACGGAACTGCCAGTAAAGCAGATTAAGAGTACTACAGACAATGTTTATAATATTTTTTCCTTTGGAATAGAAAGAGATATAACAGAAAAAAGTTTATTAGAGGAAAACGTAAACAAAATCGCTAACTTTACGGAGTCTGATTATATAAGTGCCCAAAATAATACTATATCAGATTTTCCAACATTAATAAATGAAGGTTTTATATCAACAGATAAAAAAATTATTAATGATGCTCTCAATGGGACAAACCAAAACGTGATTAAAACTGAGACAAAACAGAATTTACATCCAGCGACTCCAGTTGTCGATTTTAGGATAGAGTTAACTACAAGTGAGCCATCTGTAGTGGGTGTAAAATCTAAGAAATTTAAGAATGACATCAACAATACTACTACAAGAAACAGTGTAATGGAAAACGAAAATATAAATAAAGTCAATATTAAAACTATTTTAAGAAAAGGATATGACGATGTAGATGAATCAACCTATGAATACAATGACCGGACGCACTTAAACTTGAAAAATTCTGACTTATTGCCAAATGATGAAAATAATAACAACCACTATCATGTTTTTGAAATTTGTAAGTTATTTTTAATGATCATTTATTGATATTCTGACTTTATCCTTATATTACAATAGTAGCCAATGTCTTTAGGTCGATTTACCTTATCTTTGTAGGCATAATTCATATTATGTCTTTAATCTTCACTCATAGATTATCAGTCTCTAGTTCACCTTAAGCTTAAAATTGTAATAGTAACTCTGTAAACAGAACAAATAACGGATTAAGTCATTGCGTTTGCTTTTGGCAACAATTCTTATTAAATATTCCTGGTGAATATGGACAATATATTTTTTATTTATGTCAATTGAAATTTTTAGCTAACAAGAAACCTCCATTTGAACCGATGGAACAAATTAGTATTGAATTCGTTGAAGAACCTCATTACATCCCAGTGTATAATTATGAGCCACAAAATGCTTTTTATAGTGCTTACAATCATTATGGTCCTAATTTCAATGAAGATGGTAAAATATCTAAAACAAAAATTTCTCAATATCGTGGTAATGGAGAGAAATTCAATAAACAGAAAATAGTACACGATTATATAAACAGAGGCCAAAGAAACTTTAAACCATATATTACGAATCACATTTACCACAGACCAAGAAGTATAACTTATCAAAATAACATAGTACCAGTCTGGAAAGAAAAATTTCCGGTGATCAATTTTAATCCTAATGACTATTTAGATATGGACTATTATTTAGGAAGATCTAATGATGCATCTAGATATAATGACATAGGAATAAAACGAAAACCGCAAAATATTAATTATAAATATGTTGCATCGAAGGATAACTCAGAAGATATTATAGACCCGGATCCTAGTACAGAACAGCAAAACATTAAAGAAAACATCAAAAACTTACGTCATAAATTACTCATTCAGAAATATGGCGAACAAGTTCGAGCATATGATAGAACACATGATAAACGCAAACAGAATTTAAAAACTAAATTTAAAGGAAATAAAAAAATACTAGATCCAATGTTAAGAGGATTAGACGACACACTTCTTATTTTTTTACCTAAAGAAGAAACTAAACATACGAAAAAGTATGATTCTGTTGATAAAAATATAGCTGTGGACTATTATTTTAGCAGAATGAATTCTGAAGAATTACCATTATTTAACGAAAGCAGGGCATACACATCCGATGAAAGTTTACCTTATAAAAAACTTTCCATTGTTGATAAAAACAATTTCAAAAACGATAAAAAAAAAATTGAAGAACATGATAAGGTGGTTATAGAAGAGAAACATGTACATATACCTTTAAGACAAAATCACGTTATGAAAATCGACATAGGAGTACAAAATGGGAACAAAGTCGATGTTATTTTCAGAAATGTTAAAAATCCTGAACGTAATAAATTTGAGATATATTTGGAAGCCTATTTGGATGTGTTGAAAGATATGATTGAACATAATAATAAAGGTTTAATGCTTTACGATTGGTTGGGAACAACGGTAGATGTACAGTCTGCGATAACAAAATTATTGGATTTGACGTAAGTATTTAATTATTGATAATATATAAACAGATTTTCAAAAGTAAACTAAGTTTTAATAAAAAACTTTTGTTATACGATCCTGTTTCTGGGTCCTATAGAAGTAGATATAACCGCAGCGCCTACTTTTCTAATCAATAAGTAGGAGCAAACATTTCAGTGTTTTATTTTAAAAGGTGCTCTGTAACTGTGATAATGAAATTTAATATCTTACGCCAAGTCGGTGAGCATTGTATAGTTGTGTGTACATCCTGCCTATCATCGCTTTGTAGTATAATAATATTAATAATAAATTGTGATTACAGAAAGAATTTGTTAAAAAGGGAGCAAATGCATTATTCTGATTATGAACTTATAAAATACATTTTAAATATTTTCAAATCTTCAAAAACTTTAATTAATGAAGCTTCTGGAAAACATGACAAAGTTATAAATAAAGGAAACGAAATATCAGAAAGAAATGGCAAGCGAAAAATGGGAAAAGTTAGTAGTAAAATGAAAACAAACATAGAGAGACCGATAGACATCTTGAATAAGGTGTTAAAGCAAGTAAAAGAAATGCAGCAACTAAGTATTGACATGAATGATGATGTCTTACATGAATTCAAAAATTTCATAACAGATCTACAGACAAGTTTATATGAGGTGAGTTATTTATATAACTTTTTTTATAGATACAAAAATTACCAACATACCGTCACAATGATACTCGCGATTGTTATCGAGTATTACTTTTATTATCATCATTATCATCAGCTGATAAATGTCCACTGCTGGCCAGCCTCCTTTAAAGATTGAAGATTACTCTTATATGATCGGCTCACTCGCTTTCAGTATACTTGCTCCATTTATGTTCCAGTAGTATATATTTATAAATTCTCATTTTCAATTTGGAATGTTATTTATTTTTTTATGTTATATATTTATTTCAAGAAATCTCTTTTAAAAAAAATAACATATTTTGCTAGATGGAAATAAATTTTGTACTTACAAAAATATGGTTACACTTACATCTAAATATCGATCCTATGATATTCTGTCTACTCTCCTACCTAATTTGTGGTAGTGATAACTACAATACATATTCTTACAAATTTTCAGATACACGGAGCAATCAAACAAATAGCAACCGTTACAAAATTCAGAACACAGAGTTGGTTCATCGATCTAAAAGCTTTGTATCTAACTCCTGTAAATAAAAACACTTCACTGAGACTACTTCTGCATTTAGCAAGTTCTAAATTTTTTGGTCTCATAGAAGAAAGCGCTAAAAATGGATTGGAGCACAATTTTATAATCTTCGCGCAGAACCACAGAGCAGAAGTAGATCGAACAAGAGAAGAGTTAATTTTCGTCTTGAGGTTATTGAATGAAATAAATAAATTAAAAAATTGATTCAATCGTTAATTATAAGGCACTTTATCACTGCATCTATAAACAAATCTGTTAAATTGTTTAAAGCGCCCTTTAAAGTTTCAAAAGTCTGTATTGTATTTGTAATAATATACTCCATCGATGTGACGTTTTTTATTTTTTGAATAATTATACGTTTACTATTAAAGTACTATTAATGCTGTTATGCTTTAGTTGTAAAGGTAAGAATGTTAGGCAAAGGCAATGAAACAATGTATTTTTCTTCAATTTTAATTATATCACAAATTTTTTAAAAGCTGCCTCTAAATATTAACTAAAATGAATAAATTATGCATTCACAATTGTACATTATTTACAAATAATATAACTTGAAATATATAATTATTTAGAGTTACACTCAAAATTATAATATACAACAGCACAAGGAAAAAAAAAATTATGTAAGCTTATTAAACAAAAACTGATAATTATTGCATATTAATTCTAGCGCCATCTGTATTACTATTATTGAAAATTTTAAACGTTACTATTTTTTATATGTATGTTATATTAGACAAGGTTTCTTTATAACACGATACACACCTAGATTAAAAAAATCAATATATATATATATATATTCTATCTTTAAAAAATCTGTATTTCAAGTTAAGATGTCAACAATAATCTTGTTTCAAATAATTACTAGTTTATAAGGTTTGGAGATGAAGGATGTAAAACAAATTATACTACAGTTACAATTTGTTTGCTGGCAAGACCAGAGTGTAGTTACAGACAGAATATTACCTAGTAAATTTAAACATATCAGTATTACACATTGACCGTTAAAATGTTTAATCAGAATAATGTAATAAAGCTAGTATGTAAATACAGAAAATATTTTCAATAATTTAAATATTTTATTTCATTAAAATAAATAAATAGCCCTTTAAATGTTCTCACAGCTGGAACAGTAGGCCTTCTCTCATAAGAAGAAAGTTAACGCCATTTTTTCACAATAATTATTTCAAGCCGTATATATTATGATAGAGGGATGTGGAAGAGTACATACTGTGCCGACCCCACATAGCTGGGAAAAAGGCAGGAGGGAGAAAAATTATTTCAAGCCATGATATTATATAAATAAGCACCCTATTTATAGTCAGCAATATAATTATTTGTTGTGTATAAACCTAATACCTATTTGTAAAAAATAGATCCCCAGTGCTTTAAAATATCTAGAGGGGGATGCTTCCAGAACTTATGCTTTCAGCACCTATGTTTATATGTAATTTTTGTATAAATGAATTGCGTGTATATATATACTAGTTGTTCCCCGCCTGTTTCCCTGGCCCGCCGCCTTCTGGGCCCCTTATTATTATTAACATCTCGCATCCCTTTTGGGGGTAACATTTCGTAAAATTTATCCTCAGCTTAGCTATTCTCGGTAAAATGAATGTTCCTACCAAATGTCAGGTCTCTAGGCTTTACGGTTCCAGAGATATCGAGATGAGGCTCTACATAGGTCTATGTATATAAGTTTGCGATACTACATTTTACCTATCAATAATACTTTAACTATATATATATATATATGTAATTAAGCAAGGAGACGTGCGGCACGTTCACCTGATGGTAAGTTATACGCCCGGCTATAACAACGTCCAGCTGGTTAAGATGGTATTCACAACACCGTTCAAACCGGAACAGAGTACTATTTTGCGGCAAAAATAGAAGCTGCGGTGGTAACTACCTAGGAGGTCCGTCAACGGAGACCTATCACCAGTAAAACTATTATTAGCTTTGTATTTAAAAAAAAACTTAAAAAATATTTGCTTCAGATATTATTACTCGTATAATTTTTTTTTTGGATTTCGTTACTACTTTCTGAATGATGTTCAGGATTCGGAAATGTACTATAATTTTTTTAATTAATAATTTATCAATATTGATTCCTAAGCCACAAGACATCACCATCTTACCATATTTATACGTGAATGTATATTTTGATTATCAGGGATGTCTTTGAGTCCAAGGTTGGAACTCCATTCGCCATTCGCTCTTTATTCCTTCGTAGCTGATATAGGCGCTTTGGTTTCCATCGAGATGTTATTTCGCTAATAAAATTTATTATCTACACAAATGGGGGTGCATTTAATACGACCCTTTAATTTATTAAATTAAAACTAGAGAACGTTAATAAATGAACTTGGGGAGAGACCAAGTGCCTCTTCGCCGATATATAATATATAACTAGTTACAAGGATATCTTTGGTCACTTATGCTTCGGTTTCAAAGTCCGCTTCGATCTCTTCCGGTGTTCTCAGGTCGATGGCAAACCGCTTCTTAAGTTTCGGCGGCCTGTCGTCTAGTTCTAAAAGAAAAAAAAAAAACTTATCTTTGTCTCAAAGTGCCGAGCACGAGGCTGTCACCTAATGGCACCCGTGTCCAGTATAACATATTTAGACACCTGTTGGGACTAAAGAGGTGCTGCATTGCTTCTGCAATGTACCTTGAAGCTGGAGTGTACTCGTTTCACGCCGTACAGAGGAAACGCATCGCGTCGTTCATCGTCAGGCTTGGCAGGTGCAGTTACTTGATAGCTCAGGAATTGACAATTTGGTTGCATTATGGCTATACTTATAAACAGCGGTTGAACATGGGATCCAACCCAAGATCACCTGTTCGTGGTGCATCTTGCTAATCGAAAAACGAGGTTCTGGTTCCTATCAACCCGGATTATACCAGCGTGCTGAAAAATGGTCCAAGTCTCTTCATATGAATCTCTACCCGATCGTGTGGGAATCTTTGTGTGAGGCCTATGTCCAGCAGTGGACGTCTATCGGCTAATGATGACGATGATGACAGTGAAAATTTTAGTGAAATGATTAGAGTAACAAGGCTTATTATGCCTTACATCTTCATCCGAAAGATGGCGTTATTATACTGCTCATAGGTTCCTGCTGCTGGAGACCGTCCCTGTGGGTAACGCCGCAGCTCCTATTACAGCTGATAAATAGTACTGCGCAAACAGTGTTCCTCTTTGAAGGGTGCTGTAGATAGTGTAACTGCTGGGGGATCGAGATCTAACATATACCTCAAGGCGACGAGCGTAATGTGTTGTGTATACAATCCTAACTAGCGCCACGTTGTTATGGACGGGCGTATCACTCACCATCACGTGAATGTCTTGCTCGTCTGATCACTTAAAAAAAAATGCCATTTTGATATAACAGTGAAGGTGCTTACCCGGCGTTGCCTGCATTTCCTTAACTCTTCTAGAATAGTCCTGAAACGCCGCCGCCAATGAATATGTCAACCTCCTCGCCGCGTTCCTGCAGTAAGTTACAAACTAGAATTTTGCTAACACTTAAGAATAAGTGACGGCATTCATCATCATCTGAACCTATGGATATAAGCTCGCGCTTCTGCTAGATATTTTGGAAGTAACGTTCAACCTAGACCAGCTTGGTGGTGAAGTCAACATAAAATATAGCGAGTTAATATATAATTAATATCGACCTGAACTCGGAAACATTTAGCGGTGGAGGTCTCACAGCTGATGATCATGATGATCACCATGATCACATGGTTTTCTATTCAACTTGGAAACCGTGAGAGTTTTTTTTTTAAAATAGATCATTTCCTTATCTCTAATACATATATTTGTTAAGCTGAGTACATCGGTATTTCGGCTTCACATCAGATAGCTGATAGTAACTGTCAAAAAGTCTTTGATTAGATGAGTAACTGTTGCAACATCCAATCCCTATCGAGATTCGTTGTCTTTATCGCTTCATCTCCTGTATTGTTGGAGACGAACAGTGCGTTCACCTGATGCTGCTCTTCATTTTTATCTAAAGTAACCTAAAAAATGACCTCAATTTCCAAGTTAAATGACGTGTAGAAATACTTTTGATCTTATGGGTTGATAGCCAGATACTGTTATGGAATTATATTGACAGTATGCTGATGATGGCTGATCATGCTGACACCAAGAAATCTTATCAATATCCAAACATCTCCATAGCTTCGGTATTAAAAACGGAATCTCCATATTAG
Organism: Ornithoptera alexandrae; assembly: GCA_029030555.1. Classification (NCBI taxonomy): domain Eukaryota; kingdom Metazoa; phylum Arthropoda; class Insecta; order Lepidoptera; family Papilionidae; genus Ornithoptera; species Ornithoptera alexandrae. The sequence goes on along the minus strand of JARDVY010000018.1, from coordinate 1,565,613 downwards.
GAGTAAGCACTAGTAATAACAACCTAGACTCGCAAACGAAGGCGTGGCATTCGAAAGGATTCAGTCCTTTAACATCCGCGTTGTCCTTCACGATGATCATCGAGAATACCCTCGTGTAGACCAGGTCCTGGACACCGTACGAGATAGATTCGATGTTAAAGAACACGGCCATGTGTTCAAATTCGTCCTTCTTCGGGCCGTGGTTCACCGTCTCCAGGTGGACGCCGTCGACGGTCACCGTCAGCTTCACTATTGGCAGGATCTGTCCTGGAAGGTGGAAGAAATGAGAACTGATAAAGTGGCCCGTCAGGTAATGACACCTTGTCCTATGAAGCAACAAATTCTGCGTTATCTTTATTGACTGCCTCCCTAATTCAGCTATTAACTGCTTCATGCTATGTAGCATGAAGGTCTCTGGTTTGGTTCTGGGGCAAGATAATCAGAGTATGAACTCACTGTCAAGTTACCGCTGTAATAGTATTTTCTCTTCTGAACCAGATCACTACATAGGATTCATTGTATCTTCATGTTGAAGTTGTGGTTCCCTCCAAGTCTAATAATAAATTAACTGAATCTGATCAAACTTTCCACCTCATGTTATCAAATATTTCGAATTACCTGGTGGTAAAGCTTTAGCGGCTGCCACCATCAGATCAACAGGCTTCCTCGTGTGCTTGATGCCCCATAGTCCCCTCGCGTCGCTCTGTCCCAAATATTTCACCTGAAAACATACAAAATACTTCGATATATGTTTTTTGTAAACATTTATGAAGATACCATCATCCTACTGCCACAAAGTCGACATATTAAAATTTTTATTTCACTTCCGGTGATGGAGAATGGGCACGCAGGGCATTCTGCTGAATAACAGACGAGGCGCTGACTACCCACCAACCTGCACTGGGCCAGAGTGATGGGCTAAGGCTCAATTCCTCTAAATGAACTCTAACAAGGAGATCTTTGGGGGAGGCCTATGTCCAGCAACTGACGTCTGGTTGATAATGATATAGAATGGTGAAAGAATTTGGTGTGATGGTGAAAGCATTTTGAAAAGTAATTTTTTTTTGTAAACTATATTTAATTAATCAAAGTATGCACCGTTGTTATCTATGCACTTTTGTTATCTCATAGGTAGTTCATTGATCCCTTTACTAAACAAACCAGGGGGGCGGGAATCAATAAACTCTTTGAAGACGGTTTGGACTGCCGCATCGGAGTTGAATTTTTTCCTTGTAAGTTGTCCAAATTCCGGGAAAATGGTAATCTGTTGGGGCAAGGTCCGTGGAGTACGGTGGGTGTCGCAGACATTCCAATTGTAGCTCATCTAACTTAGTAGTTGTTTGTTGTGCAGTGTGTGTGGTGGTGGTGGTTTTGCGATGACTTGAAGCAGCAGTGGCCGAGAGCGATTGACCAATCTCTGTTGTTTAGCAGATAGTTCTTCCTTCATGGTCTGCAGTTGCTGACAATAGATATCTGCCGTAATCGTTTGGCCAGATTTTAGAAAGCTGCAGCGAACGACACCGGCGCTGGTCCACCAAACACTCACAAGTAACTTTTTCGGAGTCAATTTTCGTTTAGGGCAGGATTTGGCTGGACCTCCAGGGTTCAGTCATTGCGACGAGCGCTTCCGATTATCGTACAATATCCAGTTGTCATCACAAGTAGTGATTCGATTTAAAATCCCTTCATCATTGTGTCGGTTGAGCAAAGTAACAGCACCTTCACCATGGTGCCTAGGAGAGTTTGACCCTTCCTCAGAGATTTGCTAACATAAAGTGTAGAGGGGCACCGGTGCGTTCTATAAGAGATCCCGGAGCTCTCCGAATGCACTGATGCACACCACTGAGGGGGTTTTAGTGAATAACAATCTCACATAACCCTGACTTTATAGAAGCAGGACATGTTTCCTACGCGAAACAAAAAAAAAATGGTTCGTAACGATACCATGGTAACGAACAGTGAAAGTGTAGTTGCATAACAATACAGGGGTGAAAGCGACGGTGACCATAACTGTGTGGCTGCTAATGTGATGGTCACACAACGCCTGTCACATCGGCCATGTATTACTTATACGATGTTATGTAACTGTACACAGTAAGGTCCTCGAGTACTGGTAGAGGTACTGTTGGGAGACCTCCCACAAGGTGAACCGACAGTCTGGTGAGAATCGATAAAACCCCCTGGACAACTGCAACGCGGGAGTGATCGATGAGGAGATCTTTGGGAGAGGCCTATATCCAGCAGTGGACGTCTATCGGCTGCTGATGATGATGACACAGTTTCCCATCTTTAGCTTCCACTGGCGGTTGAACAATCTCATATACATCTACTGGTTGCAGGTTACTACTGGAGACTATCGAGGTGGGTATTGCAGTATATAACATCCTAACTAGCGCCACGTTGCCATGGACGGGCGTATCATTTACCATCAGGTGAACGTACCAATCGTATAGTCGGTTAATTGCATAAAAAAAGGAAGACAGTAAAGTGTGCAGGGTACTGTTTGCAGTCAGGAATAGGAGCTGCAATAGTAACGAGCTCCTGCTCTCCATCAACTGCTCAGTACTTCTACATTAGTCAATTTATCTCTACAGGATCATTGTTATACAAAGGAAGCTTTACGAGATATAATTTAAGGATGTTGAGGCGTGATGTTGAATAGGTCTGTATTTAGCACCAGCTGCAGGATGTTAGGATGCTGGAGCGTAAATGTGAAACTTTACAGATTTAGTATTTTCATATTAAACACCTTGAAATTATATATATATATATATATATATATATATGTCTTTGTTCATACAAAAATTGATAGACATATATATAGACATCGAGGAAGGCCTATATCCAGCAGTGGATAAACAAAGGCTGATAATGATGATGATGATATATACGAAATGGAAGATTATGATGAAATCTTCATGAAATCCTATTGCAGAATATATTTTAGTAATCCGTCATTACAAAACTGACTAAAAACTAACACCGGATGCACTATTAAAGCCGTACAACTGTTTATAACGTGTTCGTCCACATCACGTTATACTATTGCGTCAGGTGACTTCCGGGGCGGCTGCTATGCCCGCTGCGCTCTAGTTACCGGATCCAGCTCGATTGGGTTACTGATATATATAAGGTTTGATCCATCCATTTCTATCTTTCCTCGTATAAACCAAATAGTAGATGAGGACCTTCAGATGATGATCAGATATATGCTTGATCGTAATATGCTTACTGATGCATTAGATTTTTAAGAGTTACTCTATATCTCTCTGTGTTATTAGCTTCATCATCATCATTAGCTGATAGACGTCCACTGTTGGATATAGGCCTCCGAAAATTCCCACATCGGATAGGGGTTCATGTGGGGGGGACTTGGGCTATTTTCCACCATGCTGGCCGAAAGGGGGTTGGTGGGAGCCAGAGCAACATTTGTTGATTAGCAGGGTGAATTGTTGTGCGGGAACCCTTACACCCCTTATCACCTATGTTAATCTAACTTATAGTTATGCATAGTGGTGAGGCCTGGACCTTTGAAGACACAAAAAGATACGGTGATAAAAAGTTTTCTAGCGTGTCAGCTAAACCAGGACATCCTTCTTCTTCTTAAGAAGCCTTTCCAAATGGCCGAGGATAGCGGTCAGGTCATCATATTTTCCTCGATCTCTTGCGAGGCAAAACAGTTGGGCGGCACTGACGATCCTGGTCCACACTTTGATGTAACGCAGCCACGATTTCTTCATACACCAACACTGCTTTTACTCGCCACATTGCGCATCAGAATGAGCTGAAGCAGTTCGTACATATCGTGCGAATGTGACGGAGATATGATATTCACCTGTTCCGGTCACAACGGATATCTTCTTCAACCTATTATGGCGAGTAAAGTTAAATTCAATAACACTTTGGGTCCGAAGAAAAATCCTGGCTGCGAGACATGAGACGCCAATGTTGAGAACCTGTTCGATATGGCTCGTAAATCTGAAGGCCAAACTGCAGCAATGGAGAGGTTCTTTAAGAAGAATATCCATGCATGTACTATTAAGCCTATTAGTGAAATCGGAGTAAGCAGAGCTGGCGAAGCGGAACTTGACTTGCGAAATTTGCTGAAGAAGCCTTTGCATTAAGTAATTTCCATTATCTATCTCTATTTACTTTATTGGCTGCATCTGTCATGATCAAGTAGCTCGCTGGCCTAATGGTTAGAGCGTGCGGCCTTTATACCAAAGGTCGCAGGTTCGAATCTCGGCATGTACCGATGACTTTAATATCTAAGTTATGTACATTTGTGGACTTTAGTAACAACAGCGAAATACAAACGGCGAAGGAAAACATCGCGAGGAAACCTGCACATGAATTAGAATTTATTCTAAGGTCTGTGTGAAGACACTAATCCTCATTGGGCCTGCATGGTGACTATGGCCCAACGCCATGATATTGAGGGTAGGCCTATGCCCCAACAGTGGGGACGTGAATTTGCTGTTTTTTTTTAAAAAAAAAAAAATCTAATAATGATTCAACCATTTCATCGAAATATTTCTGAGTAAGAAGGAAATGACGATCTATATTAAGTAAGCCTATCGATGAGGTCTTATCTTCATGTGTTAGGTCTCTGTTGCCGGAGATCGTCCAGGTAAGTACCACCGCAGCGTCTATTTCTACCGCCAAACAGTAGTGTGCAAACATTACTGTGTTCCAGTTTGAAGGGCGCTGTAGCTAGCGTAATTTAGAGGTAATGAGATTCAACATCTTATCTCAGTCGAGTGTGGTGCAGTGTATACCATCTTAATTATCGCCATGTTGTTACGAGTAGGCGTATCACTTATCATCAAGTGATCGTCCCGCTCGTCATGTTGCTTAATTATATAAAAAAAAGATATGATAGTGTGATACATTGTTAGATCTACCTTGAGTTTTGTGATAGTCCCAAATATATATTTAACCAACAAGCGATTCTCACGCGAAGTAATTCTGATTGTAATTAAACTTAAACAATGCCTCGTTCTCGTGAATGATGTAAAAAAAAACAATCTAAGTGAATTTCAAAATGAATCCCACGAATTTTTCATGTTACTAAATAAGTTATTAAGTACTGGCCCACAACCAAGGTATAAGAGCAAAGAATGCAAGTGGCAGAAATGCGTATGCTTAAGTGGGCAGGAAGAGTTACACTGGAAGACAGAGTGAAGAACATACGTGTCAGAGGTTCTTTCAAAGAAGAACCGGTTCAAGAGAAGATGGTAGAGATGCCTGCGCTGGTACGGCCATGATATGCGAAGACCAACAACGCATATGGTTGGGGTAGCGCTGGATCTTGAAACTAAAAAGAGAGGCCTGAGAGATCCCCGACTACTTGGTTGACGATGATCAAAAAAAATCTAAAAAATAACAAATTGACAGTAACTATGTCACAAAATACAGACAGATTTAGAAGAATGACCAGGAGTGCCCACTCCAAGTAAAGATGAAACAAGGTATAGTAAGAAGAAGACTAAATAAGTTACGAGTATACGATCGATGTTTATTGTATACAGAGAATGATATACAAACTCCTGGGAAGTAAACGTAAATACTTGCTGATGAAGAAGTAAAGGTAAAGGAGTGTCTGAGAGGATAAAAACTGGAAGAGGATGAAACAGTAGTAGCTGCAGTACATGGATTTTTAAATGGATGGAGAGTTTTTTAAAGAAAGGAATTTCAGGCTCAGGAAAAGGATATTCCAAATGTATTATGGGATTTCCTAGCGTGATCGAATCAGAAATGAGGAGATCCGCAGGAGAACTAAGATCACTGACATGGTCCAGAAGATTGCTAGCCTCAAGTAATAATGGGCAGGATACATCGCTCGAAGGATTGACAGCCGATGGGGCACAAGGTCCTCGAATGGTGACCGCGTAGAGGAAGACGTAGTGATGGCAGGCCTACCACCAGGCAGTCCGACAATGTAGTGAAGGTTGCGGGAAGCAGCTGAAAGGAGGCAGCGCAGGATCGATCGATGTGGTAATGTTCGAGGCAGGCCTATATATCTAGCAGTGGACGTCTGTCGGCTGATAATGAAGATGATGATGATGATGAATGCGTTAGCTACAAGATTCTCATACTTATTTTTTTTAAATGCACTTATTACGTAATTAATTTCTAATTACCGCAATGTAAATTAAGTTAGAGATAAGTTACTCTTAGGTAATAAACAATGGTTTGCTTAACAACACCTCGTTACTATGAACCATAAACCATCAACATACAGTATTCAATATTTTAGGCTTTGTCGACATAAATAAGCACTAATCTATTTAGACGTCTTGACTAGATAACCTTTTCTATATTTAGCCTGGTTACCCCAGCAATTTCACTAGCTACAGCGCCCTTCAAACCGGAAAATAATAATTTTTGTTTAATACTGTTTGACGGCAAGAATAAGTGGACTACTCCTCTTGTGGATTTTGTCGAATAATTCTGAAGTAAGGTGATGTGTGTGCGTGAGGCCTATATCCAGCAGTGGACGCCTGCTGGTTGATAATGATGATGATGATGAAGGTGATGTGGATTTTCTATCATCTGAACTTCTCGCTTGTTAGTTTCATCATTGCTTTTAGAGGCACCGGGTTTCTTTACAAAACTGTAGTCTTCTTGCAATACAAAAAAAAAAAAATACAACTGTAGTAAAGTTTGAAGTATGATCAAAATTCAGAGCCAGTAGAAGGATTGGTGTCCTGGCTTTTAAACGGCATGGCGGTGACGTGAACTTAATTGGAGTTCACCTCATTCAAAGCATCAATTAACCTTATTACATGAACACACACATGTACATATGAACATACGCTTGCACACATATGTCCACGCACACGTCGTCATCATCAGCCGATAACGTCCACTGCTGGACGTAGGCCTCCCCCAAAACATCCTTACATCGATCGGTCCTGCGCTGCTCGCATCCAGCGGCTTAGCACGACCTTCAGTCGTTTGTAAAGTTCAGATGGGAGGGTATGAGTAATTTTCTACCACGTTGACCCAATGCTGGCGGGTGGGAGCCAAAACCTGGTTTGTTGATTAGCGTGGTGCACCACGAGCAGATGAGGTCGGCTTGGGTCGCGTTAGTTGTTGTGTGGAACCCCTTACACCCCTTACACCCCTACGCACACGCACACAAGCATACAAAATATGGACAATGTAACGCTGATTATTCTTTAGATAGAATAGAACATACACAGAAAAGTTTATGGTGTATCAAACACAAAGAAGTCGAGAAGAGAAGAGAAGAAATGTCATTGAACTCCCTGGTAAGTGATACTCCTGTCCATAAAAACGCGGCGCTAGTTAAGATGGTAAATACTGCACCATATTGCGCTCGTCGCCTGAGACATAAGACGTCGAGTCTATTTACCCCAGTACCTTCACTAGCTACAACGCCCTTCAAACCGGAACACAATAATAATCGTCGGCTGTAATAGGCGCTGCGGTGGTACCTACACTGTCTCTGGCAACATAGACCTACCAGTACCTTAAGGAATAGAAGTGATTACTACTCTTCGCGTTGTAACACCAAATGTTCGTGACGGGAACATGGGGAAGGTGTCTAGGTATTTTTCATCGGGGCCCTTACTCATCAGAATGAGGGTCTAATTGACAGAGTACAGAACCCTAAACGTTCAAGCGTGCAGTATTCCTATACATAAGTTTTGAAAATCACCACTACTTCTATCAGCGTCATTCCTCATTCCTTATCATGTATTAAATGTTTTATAAGCTGAAGAAAGTTACTCCTTCTCCTTCTCTATTAATATGTTGTAAATATTACTGATGGTGGGTTACTATTGCCGGAGATGGTCCAGTTACCACCGCAGCTCATATTTCTGCCAAACAATAGTATGCGATCTTCTATGTTCCTAATAAAAGGGCGCTGTAGCTAGTATAATTACTGCGGTAACGAGACAACATATGTCCTAAGTAGAGCCAAGTATGTTATGGTCAGGCGAATACACCATCAGGTGAACGTCTCGCTCGTGTCGTATTAGCCTATCGTTGAAGAAAGAACTTCTACATCCGGCGCTTTGAATTTGATTCTTAACGTCCTTGATCTGAAAGAAGGATGGGAGTCCCAGGAGTGGGGAATATGAAGACAGTTCTTCTACCTTTTAAGTTACGGTTTAAATTAAACTTTGTTTTATTACTTACTTGAAAGGTTATTGGTAAATCGTCTACGGTTACGGGACCCTCGTTTTCCGCCATGTCTGATCGCTTCACATACTACGCCAGGATATAATTGAAGATTGCTCAAGTATATTGTTAGTTCAAATCACAGCATCACATTGCATCTGAAAGTAAAGGAGTTAATTTTATTTTAATACAGACAAAAAAAAATTGTAGCAAACGTTAAAATTACTATCGGATTGAAAAAAAAATCTAGCTTTACCATCTTAGGTATTATTCACCACTAAGGTTTTATATATATAGTCTGTATTCTTTAAACTTTTGCCCGATAGATTGCTACACTAAAGTGGCAGTGGGCAGGACACTGCTCGAAGGTCCGGCCGATGGAGCAGTTAGGTCCTGGAGTGGCGCCCGTGTATCGGTAGACGTAGTGTTGGTAGCCCTCCCACAAGGTGGAACGACGATCTGGTGAGAATCGCGGGAACCCACTGGACGTGTGCAACGCGGAGATCGATGTGGTGATATTTGGGGGAGGCCTATGTCCAGCAGTGGACATCTATCGACTGATGATGATGATGAAAGTATTTGCTCGTAAAAATATTGGAGTAACTTAGGCTAGCTTCTAGCTTTATATCAGCGGTATAATCTTCTGCAGCTGATTGTAATGGGTAAAGTTTCTGGTGAACGACAGGTGGGGAGAAGGTAAAAGTCATGGTTGAGGAATATCAGGGAATGGACTGGCATATCTGGGGCGTCCGAATTGTTCCGCCGAACCAAAAACAAAGAGGACTGTACCACGCTGATCGCCAACCTTCACTAGTTGGAAAGGCACTTTAAGAAGATTACTTTGCTCCAGTCATAAACACATGAGCTGAAGTATTTTGGTACAGTATTAGCAGTAGATGATGATGATGGCTAGCCTTCGCCAACAGAATTGCTGTCTCTTAACGCCGTGTGAATTTGAGAACGAACGTAAGCATTGTATGAAACATACACAAACATTTTTTTTTTCTTTTAAGTGTATATTGTTGTTAAACAACGTTACAACAACGAACTCTTATCGACATCTTATCGGTGCTTAATTGTGTTACCCGAATCGAGACCGGTTCCAGGGTCTGGTGATTAAACCGGTCAATTTGAACCGTAGTTTAAAAGTTCAAGTGTATCCAGAATTGGGACATACGGGATACACGGTTTGTGTGTCTCTACTGTGAATGGAAATTATTAAGTAACTTAAGTTGCTCCAGTGACGGAGAAGTTGAGGAGCGAGAGGTTAGCGTGGTGCGGACATGGTATGTGGAGGGATGAAGGACATATAACAAAGAAAGTAATGAGAATGAATGTGTATGGTTATAAGGGTAGAGGAAGACCGAAGAAAGTGTGGATGGATTGTGTGAAAAATGACATGTGTAAGAAGGGTGTGAATTCAGATATGACGGCTGATGGAGGGATGTGGAAATGAAGTACATACTGTGCCGACCCCACATAACTGAGAAAAAGGCAGGAGGAAGAAGAATTAAATTAGCACTCTTCACGTTCCCATAGCTGGGACTGGTCTTCGTTCAGAGTCGAGGCAATTTAACCATCGAACGCCAAGTGTAGGTGGAACTCATCAGCAATAGTCTAACAATCGACCTAAATTTTATTACGACGGTGTCTGTAAGACTGATGGTGAAACTTGATAACTCAGTATACTCTGACCGTCATAATTACTGAAATCCAGTCATGATTCTGATGAATAAAAAGATCTGAACTAACTTCTGCCGAGTATCTGAACGCTTGCTGACTAAAACGAAGGTTTCCTGGAAAGGAAAGTATTTGAAGGTTTTTAGTTTTGTTTTTAACGTCAGTGATGATCTTATCGATGTGGAGATTTTTGAGGGAGATCTATGTCCAGCAGTGGACGTCCATCGGCTGATGATGATGATGATAAAGTTAGTGATATATATTAGTAATTCACTTATCATCTAGGAGTTACCTAAGCTGTTTCCGGTAAGTGAAACTAATAAAGATGCTTCTTCCTATAGATTCTATGAAGTGAGTCATGAGAAATTAGACCCCGCCGGCTCAAAGTATCGTAGTCTTTGTAATAATACACCTGTAGTTCGAATTTCGAGGTCCAAACGACCGTTGAGTTATGAACAGGTGCAAGACCATATGTTTGACTGTCTACCTGTTGTGGTGCAACCCCACTGCCACCAGCATTTCGTTTATAATACGGGAGTCAAAAGTTCGTTCGTTGTGTGAAAAATGGAGAAAGAATTTATGTTAATACTTCTTTGTAATATTTACAACTGGCTGTCCTTGTGGCGGAACTGCTAACGTGAAGTTCCAGATTCGATCCTGGAGCTATAGGCATGAGGAAATAGGTTAACATTTGACCCCAATTTCACATGGTGGTAAATGATAATAAGGCAGATCTATCGAGATGACTGTCGGAGCGTAATGATGAATGGTAGTGATGGTAGTTTGAGTTTGAATTGGTGGTGGTATGATGATAGTTTAACGTTTGAGGGTGGTAGATAGTCAGGTTTGAAAAACCTATGTCTAACAGTGGACGTGTGGCTGATGATGATGATCTAAGCTCCTACCCACTATAGGGTTGGATATATATCGGTTGAGTTGATGATATGTTATTAATTTTGGTATTGATATATATGCCGGTAGATCAGTGAAAGAGCTGCAGGCCACAGCACGAAGAGGCGAAGGATATGAAACCTACATATAAATGCTTTTGATCTCTTTCCCCTCTCAGCGTTTACACTACAAAAATAATTACAGCTGTTTCTTTTTCTCTACGGAAAATAGAAGAGAGGTAAAGAGTTTATTGCAATAATTACTTACACAAATATAAAATAAAACAAAAAGCACGACGGAGATGAATCTTAAATAATAATAATTAAACAACGAATATAAAACATTTCCATTCCGATATAGACTCTGATGATGGAAGCCACAGCGACTCTTGCAGCTCATCTGTTACTGAGCTCGTGGACTCGGATCCACGGCCTGTCTCTATAAACCCGTGTACTACGCGGAGTGTAGTTATCCGACGGCGGATTTTTATATTGTGTGTGTGGATTTTTGGTTTACTGGCGAAACTACTCGGTCGTCGAACACGGGTTCGGGACCACCTTCGCCTGTATCGGAAACTGGGTGGTGAGGACCGCCTCTGTTCGCGGGTGTGCCTCGTGTACGCGGGGTGTGTAGCTGTGGCGCCGGGTTCTGAAGCGAGGCCTGGGTGATGTCGGAGTTCGGAGCGTATTGGCAGTGTCCGACGTGTGTGTGGTGAAACGGCGTGCTGGACCCCTGGGGATGACGGGATTAGCACATGCCGTGGTCTGCGCTTATTAGTCTTAGTTGTCATTCTGTGTGCAGTGCAGTACTGCAAAGGGCCCAGGCTCAGTTTTCCACACCGATTTTCAGCCTTCACCCTTCTGAAGGAGCCCGAGGAGGTGATAAATGTACTTATATTAAATGATCTAGAATAATGATTGAATTCTACTTCAAAAATAGTTTGATTCAATGAAGAGTGAATGCATTTAACAATAACCGCCCCTCACAGCTGTTAACACATCACACAAGTTATTTTTAATTAATGTATTAATTGTACGCTTTGTTCATCACACCTTTTATTACGTGTAACATACTAACAAAATATATAATATATTACCATCACCACTATCACCCGATAGACGGCCACTACTGCACATAGGTCTCCCTCAAAGATCTCCGTTTGTATGGGTCCATATGGGGGATTAATGGAAGCCAGAGCTTCGTCTGTTGGTGAGCAGGATGCACCACGAGCAGGTGAGATTGGTTCGGGTCCCCTTGTATGCTTATATATAAATCATTAAAACCATACCATACCACCAGTACAGATTGGTTCAGGTGTTGCTGCGTAAAGCTACATAAAAAAAAAACGACCTCGTCGTTTAATTATCGCTACGTGATAACAAGTGTCACGCGGCGGCGCTGACGGCTACCAACGAGCTGATAGATGCTTATCAATGATTAACTATCGAATAGTTTCGCAAGACAAGTAAATATGTATTTTTCAAAACTCCAATAAAATACTTAGTAACTAACAGTTTGCAAACATTACCGTGTTACGGTTTGAAAGGCTGTCACGGGACTTAATATATCTGAAGGAGACGAGCACAATGGGTCCAGTATATATCGTACAAAGTAGCGTGCCATTTAGCATCAGGTGAACATCTAGCTCATCTCAACGCTCTCGACAAAAAAAATGTAGAAGGAGTTTTCCGCCGGATGAACTGTGGAACTCTCAGGACAGGACTGAGGACACTGGAGAAAGCTTACATTTTTTTTATTCAAGGAGACAGGCGAAATGTTCACCTGATGGTAAGTGATACACCTGCCGCAAATAATGTGACGCTAATTAGATTCACAACACTACATCGTGCTCGATGCTTACGGTGATAAAACGTTATCTCATTACCCCAGTAATTTCATTAGCTACAACGCCCTTCAAACCGGAACATAGTAATGTTAGCACCCTACTATTTGGCAGCAGAAACAGTCGCTGCTGTGGTACCTGCCTAGACAGTCTCCGGCAACAGAGACCTATCTCCAGTAGTAATATTGTACAGACTACTATATCCAGCTATGAACAAACGAGCTGTTCCGCTTCGCTGGCCGTGACACCCCTCCCCACCACGAAATTTAGTAAAATCCATTATTAGCTGACCTCTAAACGGCAGAAGCAATATCTCTACCAAATTTTGAGTGTTTATGTTCCTAATAGTTTCGGTGATCTCGTGATGTGTCTATGAATCTCTGGATATCTAATATATATATATGTTGGATGATGATGATGATGTACTATGTAACAATTGGGTTACTTGACCATAAAACAGTCTTTATGTAATACAAAATCCTTGACTAATTAGTTTTATATTTAAAATTAAAAATATCTTGTGACCAGTAAGTCAGTTAACTGTTTATGGAACAAAGTGATAAGTATAGGAAGGTGTGTAAACATCCTATCATGATGACCTCGTGATCACGCATATCACTTACAATCAGATGAACGATCTCCTCGCTAAAATGAAGTGAATTTTCGAACTGTATGCATTAACTGTCTCCCACAATACGAGTATTGTTATCATATCAACTCTGATAACGGGCTTATCAGTGCTGGCAAGGTGTTTTCGCGCGAAGTGTTCTTCTATTGACGTAACTGTTTTTCGCAATTAATTTGATAAAAAATAATAATCCTAATAAAATTTAATGATTAAAGATTTATATGATGTACGAAATCAATGGATCGCACAATTATCTACTACTATACCGTTCTAACTAGTATCTGATAAAATCTAAGTAACGTTTTGTTTTGTGTAAAATAATGGCAAGATTTTATACACATACGTTATATATAACATATATATGTGAAGATCTCTTATAATGTTATATAAATCATACCAATTCTCATTATTAGTGAAAATACATACAATATTTTAAATGCAATTAAATATATATTAACTTGCTAAAAATCGTATTTTATGAACATATACTAACCATGATCTTTTTATCTTATAATATTTATTTATTTAAATAAAAAAAAAATCAAATAGAAGTTAAAATTAATTATTGTTAAAATTCGTGCCGGTTACGGAAATCAAAAATTTTAATCTGAAAATGTTTTGTTACCTTAAAACCATTATACTATATGTCCTTCATGCTTCTGATCACTCAGTAAAGTGGACATTATATAATTTATATTCTAGTGTATTAATAAACCGAGTAATAAATATTAATTGGCCTATGATAGCAGCTCAGGGAGTAGATGTACTCTAGATATAAAACTGTTATCATATTATAAAACTCAATCAATTTGTATCTCTATAAATAAGTTAATGAAAATATGAAACCTTGCAAAATAATCTTTTAAAGAATGTTGTAACTGTGCTTAATTTGATAGATGAATAATAACTTTTTAAAAATATAAGACAAATGTCTTTTGGACATAGATCTCGTCTAAAAATTTCCAAACCTTCACCAGATCGGAAAACAGCATCGTGTTACAGTTATAAAAAGTATAAAGAATGTTGAAAATAAATTCAGAATCTAAATAAATGTGAAAAACATTGTTACGTACAAGGTCAATTCGCTTTTCCAAATGTAGTGCGATCGCGCAATACGAAGATTTAATCTTTTCATTGTGTATACATTACATGTATTATAAAAATTTTGTCTCAAATAAAAACGTTCCGAAACACTTAAGAGAAAATATAATTGAAGATAAAAAAATCCTTAATAGCTTATATTTAATGTAACCGAATAATAATTAAAAAATAGTAATATAAAAATATAAAGTAATAATTCCTGCAATAAATACGTAATTTTCTTCTACTTCTTTACACAACAATAATAGATTTTTTCTTAAAACATTTTTAAAGTGAATAAGTGTTATTATAATTTAGTTATAATCTTACCACATATAATAATAAATAATCCAGTACACAATGCTAAATCACAACAAGAACACTCAAAACGTTTGTTACTAACAAAAACAAAAAAAAAGTAAAAATCAAAATGGTGGTCGCGACCGCCGCGGGCTCAGTGACGCGCTATTGTGAATACGAATTTGTGTTTCCATAATACGTATGTATTAACCAGAAATTTAATGACTTCTGTACAAGTACATCTTGTACGGAATAAGAGGTCAACATCGACTGGTTAGTTCACGACTCTTATTCACTTCCTTGCTATTATAAAATCGACTTTATTTATAAAAATTTAGAGTAAATAATTTGTTACAACTGTATAATTATAATTGCTGGTTCTTCGTCGTGAGGTGGTGTAGTGATAAGACATACAGCGTGTTACTAATGTTAACATTAAAAATTTCCTAGCGATATATTTTACTAAAGAATTTTATTAGGTAGTACCAAATAGTCTCGTATTGACGCTAGTTCTGTGTGTGGACCCCTTTGTTCTCTATTTTAATATTTGCCTATAATAAATAAAATATTTTCTATAGTAATTCAAGGCTACGAGCGTTGTGTAATTCAGTATGATGATGCTGAATATAGTATAGAAGCAGTTGTTTCTCACGATCCCAATCTTTTTATTTATTGATATAGTATTTCTTCTTGTTTATACTGTTAATTGTCAAACTGTTTGCTGTTAAAATATTTACAGGTTTTTCACATTCTTTCTCTGTGTAATGTGTAAGTGTAAAGTGTATAAAGCGTAAATAATGTGTAAGTAAACGTTGAAACGGATTTACCCGATCAGGTATTTTCTTTGAAGTATGCCCAACAGATGTCGCAGCTAATTCATTGAAATGTTTAATACTTTAATGTTCTTAAAATTTTATTCGAATACATAGGTATTTATGGTATATATTCGTCTCTTTTAAACATTGTTTATTTTATATGCCTATACTGTTTCCTGTTAACATAGCACATAATGTATCTGCTTAGAGGAGATTTTGCATGGAGCGCCATAGCCTCCTTTTCTTAAACTGTTAGCATACAAAAGGAGGCTCCAGAGAGGGATCGAGAAAAGGTCGATCCCGCTCGGAGACGAAGCCGCCATGCTACTATCGCGCGTCGTTACTTCGTACCGGTGAATGGTTTTCCCTACCTTTATGGGGTCTTTGGGGTCGGTGGCGGTCGGGATAGGGGTTGTCATCGCCCTCTAAACGACCTTATGGAAGACAATGGCTGGACCTGGTCTCCGGTCATTGAAGTAGTGCTAACGAGGCTGGTCTGTTTTATGCAGACCTTTTGCATAAAACAGACCCCGGGACGAGCTATCCCAACATAGCGTTAGCGAAGCGGCAGTTGTGTTCCGAACGGAGATCTCGTGACCTCTCCAAACATCGATGGTAATCACCGAGAGGGTTTTAATGAGTAAAAGTGACCACATAACTCTGACTTCCTCCCAGAAGACAGAGTATCTTTTCAAAGAAATCCCTTCCAAACTCAAAAAAAGGACATAATGTATTCCAAATGAGTTAAATATATAAATCTAAGTACAAGTTTCAGCAGATACTTTATTTTTGGACGGTTTTTTTTGCTCTTGTAAAAAAAAATTACAATTTTCAGATGAGTATTTTGAATACTTTAACATAGCTGATTTTTGTTGTTTTACTCTGGAGCTTAGTGTCGAGTTCTGTAAGTACGTCCCATTCCTGACGTAAGCTATGACAAATTTAGTATAAAAGTAGAATTATAATCGTTATTTTCACAACACCTGTATACATCAAATATTGCAGTGTGCGACACCTGTTGGCCGCACATGCGTGTGTGGGTGTGTATGTGTGCATGTGTGTGCGTTGCTACACGCACGGATATTGTGTGGCGTTGGTGAAGCGGAGTCGCGCGGAAGGATGCTCTGCCTTTTTAAAATTGGTATAATCAGCTGTGATTAGGTTATTAACGTTTAAGCAATATCCGTATCCGCTATTAACATATTTTACATACCGCGGTAATAAAAAGTGTTTAGTAATGTATGTAAATTAATATTTTATCTCAATACGACGAAGCAAGGAGACGAGCGAGATGTTCTCCTCATGGTTAATTATACGGGGATGATAAATGTTGATGAAAAAAGTTTTATTATTTTAAAAATTTCTCTAGCTACATACATCGCCTTTTAAATCGGAACACAGTATTTTTGCACACTACTGTTTGCCAGCAGAAATAGGAGCTGCTGTGATATTTTACCTGCATTATTATTATTTTTTTTGTTAATAAGTGTATTAACATAAAACCTATATATTGATAAACATTGATGATTCATTGTAGAAATGATCAAATTCGTTCAGCGTGATATTTGAATATCCAAGATTTGTTTTGATGTTTCCAGAAAGAGTTTATTCTCCTACACATATTTCAATAGTTAAAACTTTTACTACTGTGTTATTTATATCAGTCAGTATATTCCTTTTTCAGGTTTTTCAGAAGTTTTTATAGGTTCCTTTTACAGACTAATGTTTTACTACAATCACATCTGACAGTATAACCATAAAAAATAAACCTATTTTTTATATTATTATTTATATTATTGTCTACTTTTTGTACAGGTACAGTCGTCAATATTGATGTCTGTCAGGCTAGACTAGTAGAAAATGCCACCTAAGCATTCATTTCATCCTCTGTACCGTATACAGCAAAAATAAATAAATAAAAAAATTAAATGAAAAGCGGAGATGGTATCGAGGTGGTAATACACAGCTAGTCTAAAACAAGTCTATTCACTCTTCTTAAGAAACTTGGTAATTTACCAAGTTTTAATTAAGTAAGTCATCACCTATTACTTCCTATAAAATTTGGTACGTTAAATGATAAGTTAGTAGTAGTAGATTACAAGGAAGGAACCTATTAGGGTTCCTTCAAAAAAAGTGTAAAGTTTCAGAAGTTCAAGAAGAGTTTCTAGAGTCGGCAACGCGTTTGTGATGCCTCTGGTAGTACAGGCCACTGTGGGCTAGGGTACCTTTTCACTATCAGGCAGGCCGTATGCCTGTTCACCACCTCAGTGGTATGAAGGAAAAAAATATTTTCATCAAGTGGAGTATCATGCAGATGATACAGTATCGGAGCGGTAGAGTCCACGGTTGGGCGCCCGCGGTGCGTCAGCGGCTGGGCCCCGCACACCGCATGGTTCACGGCGCATCGGTACGGTTCAGCGGTTGCAGCAAGGCGTGCGGTTCGACACCCCATGAATTACCATCAACTAGTCCACTTGCTTGTGTCCTTCGAATTTATATTTGCAGTACGTTAAACTTTCCTAAACTTCATCATAAAATAGTACAATAATGAATAAAATATGTTAAGTAAACTTTTAAATAGGTAGGTTAGTAAACACAGTAAATAGGTTAGACATATAAAATAATGTTAAATATAAAATGATTGACAAAAACATTTTTATTCAAGGTAAGTAGGTAGAAGAGATGGGGCATAATTATATGCCTGAGCTCTGATGACAGGAAAAACAGAATTAAATGAAAAGAAAACCTTTTGAGTCGCATTACGTTGATCCAAAAAAGCATATTTGCTAAGAGTAAACTCCTGAGCTTTGTACATTGAAATAAATTTAAATTTTTGTTGGTTGATTTGATAATAAATCTTTAAACCACTAATACGGAATTTCTGTCATGAAAAAATAATTACTTATATTTATCAAAAACGCCTGATAAAAAATATTCCGCAATAAATTTATAAATGTAAATTGGCTAATATTTCATAGCTGGCTAGTTGAGTTTGCTAACGAAAAGGTCAAGGTTTTCTTTAGTAAGTGAAATGGGATAGAATTTTAAATGTAAAGGTTTCATTATTACTGTGGCACCGTCACAATCCTTTCAGCAATGATCTCAGAAAGAACTATAAAAGCAGAAATTTTTAACCAAGTCCAATACAAGCCAGGGAGTACATTTGGCCTTACAATAAATAGTATAATAAACTAACTCCGAATGGCAAAAATATTTTGAAATATCCTAGTCTACTATCTTCTATAATAAATATAAACGTTACTTGTACGATTAAAAAGATTCTTGGGCATTATAGTGGCGTTATAAAAAGTTTATAGCACTAAACATAAGTTGTTAAATTATGTTTAGTGCTGTAAAGGACTTCCTATAGTTAGTATATCTTAATGTGTTGGTGTTCATAATTCTAAATAATATTTAACTTTATTTAAATCTTCATTCATTAATGAAAATTACAATAAATAAAAAGAAAGAAACTCTGGGATAACTAGACTTTCGTGCTTCCTTGACTGTGTGTTGCAAAGAACTCCTGGTAACAGATAATATATAAAATTAATATCCGCGATGAAATACCTAACATTTAATTTTATATTAAAAGGATAGTACACGTATAAATATATTTAGGCATTATTTAGATCAGTATATATAAAAAAATAAAAGAAATCTATTCTCGTATATTCGAGGAGCTTCTGTTTTAGTGCATTTATACGTTTGATGTTTTGTTTAATGTTAGTGAAACCGCTACATTCACCGAACGTCCGTGATCCAAAAACAATTAAACCGCAAGTCCCGCGTAAAGAATCTCTTTACTTTTTGTTAGTAATCAGTGTTACAATTATGTATACAATCATTACAATAAAGTTAAAGATAAAAAAATACCATAAATTTTAATATAAGTGTTTCATTAAAACTTTTGATGTTATTAACAATAGTGTATTTTGTCTGTGTTCATTATCAACCTTCGCTGACTGATTCTCGTATTTAGTTTTATAGAAATTTTACACTTATAACATAGAACTTAGTAACAATAATTTTACTATGTCTTACGAAAGATATCACAGTTGTGTATTGACTCTTTCATCTTCTCATCTAAAGCACTCGGTACAATTGAAGGAAGGCGGATATACCGAGTTAAGTTATTAGTTTGTGAACTTTAACTCTGCGAGCCATGAGTTGAACGAAGCCCTAAAAACTGAAAAGGAACTATTGAACATGGAACCTAACTGAGATTCAGGTCCTGGTAAAGAAACACATCGAGAGGAAACTGTTGTGTGTGTGTCTCCACCAAACCGCACTTAGGCATCGTGGTGAATAAATGGCTATAACTCTTATTCCCTCAACTCTCCTTGTGAGGGATGGTCTCTTATCCCAATAGTGGGAACATTAAATGTGGTATTTGTTTATTTATTTAATTACATGAGTAGTGTAATTATGAATAATTGAAGTTCACTACTCGACTATTTGCAATGCGGCATCATTATGAATTATCCATGGGATCGCAACAAATGATGTTAGGATTATGATGCGAGAGCGGTCAGTCGTGTGGCAACATGAGATCTTCGTGCCCCGGGTGTTACTGACGTAACTTAATTGTAACATTACGACTACTTAACCATCCTTCATACTTTTTAGTACAATTTTAGCAACTTTCATCTTTAATTTAACCGTCATATCTTTGTATAAATGTTTGATAAGGTCTCAACGTGAATACGGGTAGGATATATTTAATCGAGGCTGCTTAGTATCAAAGTAACAAACAGAGGGTGTAGTGTAAGTACTAAATTATGTTTACCAATTCTTGGTGAAGGTTACTATTAGATGAAAAGCTTCTGAATAGTATTTGCCACAATGAGCTCATGATAACAGTACAGTTGTAGTTGTAGTACAGTTAACCATAGTAGATATCGATACAGTTTCCTCAAAGCTGTAGCTATTAATCATAAACGATTAAAATAAATTTTGTCAATTTGCACACATATATATATTGAGGGGAATGAACAGTAACCCTCAATGAAAACTTATAAGGAGATCTTTGGGGTAGGCCATGTCCAGCAGTAGACGTCTATCGGCTGATAATGATGATATATATATATATATATATATATATATATATATATTACTTTGTTATTATAAGGTGAATTTCAATCAATTGCACAAACCTGTCATATATGTCGCATAGTTAAGAAATTTGTATACATTGTATGACTACACCTCGACTACTACACTTAAGTTCAATTTAATATGTAACTGTATCGTTTGTTGGATAAGTAAAAAAGAAGTGAAAGAAGCCACATTACAAATATAAGTTTTTTATCTAAGAGATTGGTTGGCTGCTACTTAAGTAACGTGACTTTAAAACATACTACTTTGGGTTTCTGTCTGTGTTCAGCAGTGGATGTCTAGATGCTGATGGTGATGATAATAAGGAAGAAACTAATAAGCGAATGTACAATTGAAATTGTTTTATTTGATTCAAGTATCAAATAAGTTCGGGCGCGCTACAGGCTAAGGCCCAGCGTCGCAAGCAAATTGTTGTGGGAACTGAAACAAGATAAAAGTTTAGCGGTGTCTCTTGCGCGGTGACCTTGCGCGGACGAAAGTGCGGGTCACTTGTGACCCCGATCGAACATTTCGAGATGAACAACATTGAAAAACGCTTATAACTTAAAACAGAGCCCTTAACTACGCTTAACACAAACTTAATCTTAAAGTTATTTACTTTAAACATAGATATTTATTTAGTCTCTGTTGTCGGAGACTATCTACGTAGAGACCACCGCAGCGCCTATTGCAGCCGACAAATAGTACTGTGCGAACATTAATGAGTTCCGGTATGAAGGGCGCTGTAGCCAGTGACATACTGGGGTAACGAGACTCGACGTTTATGTCACAGGCGACGAGCGTAATGTGGTATGTATCATCCTAACTTACGCCACGTTGTTATAGGCAGGCATATAACTTACCGTTAGGTGGACGTCTCTCACGTCTCACCGCTTAATTGAATAATAAAAAAAAAACGTTTAGGTAACATCGCAGCATCAAACAGTACCGTCCAAACATTACTGCGTTCCGGTTTGAATGGCGCTGTAGCTAGTAAAATTACTGGTGTATCGGGACTGAACATGTTATGTCTCAAAGCGAAGAGCATAATATGGTGCAGTGTATATCATCCTAACTAGCGTCACTTACCATCAGGTGAACATTCCTCTCGTCTCGTCGCTTAATTGAAATAAAAAAAAACCGTCTAGGTAACACACCAGCGTCAGTACTGTGCAAATAAAAAAAAACATTGTGATGCAGTGTATATTATCCTAACTGGTTTCACCTTATTATGGGCAAGGGTATTTACCATCAGGTGACCGTATCGGTCGTCTCCTCGAAGGAACAATATATGTAAGAGGCTGAGTCGCCATAGAAGCAGTAGTATCTTCGGACGCGAGGGATTATCACTACATAGTATAAAACAAAGTCGCTTCCCGCTGCCTGTCTGTCCCTATGTATGCTTAGATCTTTAAAACTACACAACGGATTTTGATATAGTTTTTTTTAACAGATAGAGTGATTCAAGAGGAAGGTTTATGTGTATAATACATGTATAGTATAGTAGAGAAATACTGATAATTCTAAAGGTTTCTAATACGATGCCGTAAATAAACAATTTTTCGAGCTTACATAAACGCTGACTGAACCTTATGAGAAAGATCAAAATAATGTACTACTACTACTACTACTACAGTACTATACACCTTAAGAAGGTCTCCAAAAACATTCGTGATGGTATTTATCTATTTCTGAGGGATAATACCACCCCCAATAACAATTTTTTATCCCTTATTTTTAGTTGCGACGGACGACACCGGCCGGGCCTATAAATAGTACGATGTTAATGTAAGTTTCTTTGACATTAAAGAAGGTTTCATATTACCGAAAAATTAAAAAAAAAAATATATGTATAAGAGATATCGAAAGATCCAATGACTTCTCACAAGATCTCCGAGGCTATTATACGTAAACACTAAATTTGGTAGAGATATCGCTCATTAGAGGTCACGCCACGCCATTTAGAGGTCAGCTAAGAATGGGTTCTACAAATCCTCCCCAAAGGTAGTTTTAGGGGGTGTTAATAACAGAACGCGGTGTGACAGTGGTTTGTCGCAAGGCGGGAATATTTCTGACCAATTTCATGTCTAAATTTCAAATCTAATTCTATATTACCGCCAGCAAACCGTTCAGGGGTAGCTACTAAACGGCTGAACCGATTTTAATCTAGTTTTGTTAACAGGAAGCTAGATCTAGATCGAAAATTTTTACTTGAACTGTTTATAGATTATCTCATCTTATTTTACATCTCGTCTTCATCAAATTGTATTCCTCGTGGTTGGATGGTCATGACTACCCCCACTCATCACTGTTGCTTTCCCGTTATTTCATCTCGCTATATCTCCAGCTACGCGAGGATCATCGTAGGCTGTGGAGTAGAGTGTGCGCCGGATCTGGTCAGACTAATGCGCTGGGTTGCGGCTCCGCGGTCTTTTCCCTTCCACTTTGCCAGTAACCACAAGTAATTCAACGTTGTCTCCGTCATTCCAGGCGACGTGTCCGAAGTACTCTAAGATTTGCTTGATGCAGATGGTGGAAAGCCTTGTTTTTATTTTGAGCTTGACTAGTATATACATTGGTCCAGAGAGATTCGGAGCATTTTTCGCCAGCATCACATTTGTAAAGTGTCAACTCTTTTGCGATCTGCTGATCTTAGAGTCTACGTTTTAGTCCTATATAAGAAAATGGAGAAGACCAGGGAGTTCGCGAGTTTGATTTTCGCCCTTCCAAGTTTTCTGTAGCTGAGACATGGTAATCTTGGCCATACCAATTCCTCTGCGTACGTTTTGTTTACAGGACCCGTTAATCACCATGGTTGATCCAAGATCCAACTATGTATATACAGGTGGCGCAAAAGTAATCCTCCTATCAGAAAATGCTATAAATTTTGACTTGATGTAAAAAAATTAAAAGACTAAATAAAAATAATCCACAAGAAGAATCAAAATTATTTATTTTGTTTTTTGGCTGTAATTTAAAAAAAATAAATTAAAAACTGATTCTTCTTGTGGATTATTTTTATTTGGTCTTTTAATTTTTTTACATCAAGGCAAAAATTTGTAGCATTTTCTGATAGGAGGATTACTATTGCGCCACCCTGTATAAGTAAGTTCTCTCATCAAGTTTCCCATGAGCTGACCGTCATTGAAAGAGTGAGACTAATAAATAAACCAAGAGTACACAAGAGGAAAAAAAAATCTGGCATACAAATATATCACTGGTGGTGCCATGGTGCATATTAACATCATCAGAAAAGAGGATGTCTGGTGGTAGTGCCTCTGTTGCCGGAAACCGTCTAAGTAGGTACCACCGCAGCTCCTATTGCAGCCGACAAACAATACTGTGCAAACATATATTCCGGTTTGAAGGGCGCTGCAGCTAGTGTAATTACTGGGGTAATGAGAGTCAAGATCTTGCGTCTCATTCGACGAGCACAATGCGGTGCTGTGTATATCATCCTAACTACCTCTGTTACAATTTGACGCTACATCCGTTGACATCAGATATCTATCCATGCCATCGGCCTGAAGGGAGACCGGCGTTTGTGTGTGTTTGCATGCCCACACACACACAAACACAGAGCCGATGTGTTCCGGTGCTAAATATTCGACCATGTATACGAAGGTCGTAAAACAAAATCACAGTAGAAACTTATTTTTACTTTACTGACAGACAGTAGTGTGCAAATATTACTGTGTTCCGGTTTGAACGGCGCTGTAGCTAGTGAAATAACAGATGTAATGAGACTTAATATACAACTTAAGACGAGGACAATTTGGTGTTTGTGTATATCATCCTAACTTCGTCTCAAGATTAGAAAAAGACGACGAAGCTGTAGACGGTGAAGGATGAAGATCCTTTTTTGGTGAAGACCAAGAATATGCTCTGGTGTATATATATGACTGCGGTAACACAGCATTACTGTTGTGATGGTAGGTTGACAGTAAGGGAAGTAGATACATGAGACAGGTGTGACAAGAATTCACCTTTCGAACTCGTGATGACCCTTGACTCTGTCGGGCCAAGGGGGTAAGTTTCTATATCAATAAGTTTTTTTTATTTCTCTCTCTCTATACTCCTTTCTCTTTGATCCTTAACAGACTCGTCATCAAGTAATTGTTATATGATGATGATCACCATAAGAAAGAACTTGGCAGTGGTTTCTTCTCTCTTCTACAGACAATTCACTTAAAGCCGTTAAAGCTCGAACGCTTGCTAGAGCCTCATCTAATGCCTAGCAAGAAGCACTAAGAAGTCCAGTGATCCCAAGATTGAGGAGTTTGCCAAAGGGTTTCGTGATCCCGCTGAAGATTTCTAAGGAGAGTGCAGGTGAAGTTCATTCATTAGTTTGGATGTTAGTACCGTTCTTACTTTCTAGTATTTCTTTATTGGTTGAAGAACGAGATACGTTCTGATGGTGACACGTCTGCCCAACGTTATACTAGTTCTGATGATACACAGCATCACGTTCTGCTTGTTGAGACATAAGATGTTTAATCTACCAAAATGCTTTCACTAGCTACGACCTTCAAATCGAAAGATAGTAATGTTCGCACACTGCTGTCTGGCAGCAGAAATAAGAACTGCTGTGGTACCTAAACGGTCTCCAGCAACAGAGACCTACCACCAGCCACCTCAGCTGGGAAGGTTACTATTTCACATTTTCACCGATTTTAGTCAAAATGTTGTTCTCAGTTTTAATTAATATCGGATTGCGTTCGCAAAGAAAATTGTAACTTCATCCTCAACCGGCGGTCGGGGATCGTGGGAGGCGCGTTGAGATAATGTGGACATCCTAGTATACTTACAACAAGTAATCTCATATTTAATTAAACGACAAGACGAGCGGAACGTCCACCTGATGGTAAGTGATACGCCTGTCCATAACAACGTGGCGCTAGTTATGAAGATAACACCAAATTATGCTCACCGCCTGAGATATAAGATGTTGAGTCCCATTATCCCAGTAATTGCATTAACTACAGTGCTGTTCAATCTGGAACACAGTAATGTTGGCACGCTACTGTTTAGGGGCAGAAATAGGCACCGCGGTGGTACCTACCTAGACGTTCTTCGGCAACAGAGACCTACCACCAGTGACTACATTCCTATACTTTAATATCTATCAGTGACATCTCTATCGCCGGAGACTTTGTAGCTACCACCACATTAGCTCCTAATTCTACCGCCAAAAAGTACAGCAAGCATTACTATATTCCGGTTTGAAGAGAGTTGTAACTAGCGAAATTATTCGGGTAATGAGACCTAAGAGTAACTCAGGGCATCGAACACAATTTTGCGCAGTATATATGATCTTAATATACTCTCCATTGTAACGGGAGGGCGTACCACAATTAATTGGTGTTTGAAAATTGTCTTGTTGTAGCTATATCATTTTTGATATATATACAATATAGTAAAACATGTGCTTTATAATCTGTGAATATATTTGTAACATATATATGAGTGCGGTAATTAATATAACGTATCAAACATATGGTATTAAACCATTTCCATACTGAATTGCAAAGCTGACGCTGACGCTGACGCTCAGATGTTGTGTTATATATATATATATATATATATATATATATATTTGTATAAATATTTCAATTATTAATAAATAAATAAATACTTAAATAAAGGTCTTTTTGGTAAAATTTCTGATAAATTGTTATAATTTTATTTGTTATAGTAATTAATTAATTGCTAAAAAAATGTCCGGTTATAAAATTGACCATATTATGCAGTTAAACACCAAGATAAGTAATTATTAATGTATTTAGAATTAAATAAATAAAGTTGATGTTCTTATTCTGTATTTATGGATTTTTTTTATATAGTCTTATCCATATTATACACATACAGGTATATATTAGAGCGACTCACACGACTGCAATTCAGTTGCGTTCAGTCACAGACGAGTGTAGCAGTGCGTTAACCGGAAGGGGACTTGGGTAAGTTAACTTAATTTATACACTGTCGCTATAAATTTAATTATTAACTTGTCACAAATATTTCATCATTAATCGATATTAAGAAAAATTACAATTTTATATAACTACAAAAAAAAACTTAAATAGAATTAAGCAGCAATTAAGTATTAATTAATCTGAAAATGTATTTTTTTGAACAAATTTAGAGCAACTTACAATTGTATTAACAAAATAATTCATGCCTTCATATATTTTACAATAGAATAAGAACGAAATCATTAATTTTCTTATGTGAAACTAAAAAGTAACTTAATAATAAGTTTAAGTAAAAAACAACATAATAATTATTATATTAACATATAATAATTATGATTTTTTATTAATATCTATTTTAAAATTAAATTCAAAATATAGGGTCTCGAAAGTAAATGTTAACTTTAAAGTGTATACTGCTTCTAAACAATTAAAATTTTCAAGTTAATAACTTTATAAAGGTATATACTTTAAAAATACTGAAAAATAATTTAACTTATATTTAATAATACAAATAATTAACTTAATTAAATTGTAATATTTTATATATGGAGATGATATAATTAGTGTTGAATGCCTGTACAGGCATAGCGGTTAACTGCTTTTTAACAGGAAGGTACCTAGTTCATATTCTGGACAGGATCTAGACGAATTTTGATAGAGATGAGGTTTCGAACCCGCCAGTCTATTTTCTCTCTTTCTTACATCTCTACTCATGCTTAATCACTCTCTACCTGGTCTGTTTGATATAGTAAATCTGTCGCCATAGTAGTATTGCTACTTTTCTCCTCTCGATTTGTAATCGTGTTGTCACGTTAAATTCGATCACACTGTCACTCTTTATCACGTAAAGTTATCAAGTACTAAATCAAAGTCAAGTTTAACTCCCTCGGTAGTTATTATTAGCTACAACGTCTTTCGAACAGGAACTATATCACTTGACAATTTTTCAATATACTATGTTAAACAAAATAATGTTACAATGTATTTAACTGAGCTCAGCTCAGCTATAATATGATGAGCCTCATTATCCCAGTAATTTCATTAAGTACAGCGTCCTTAAAACCGGATGACAGTAATGTTAGCACACTACCGTTTGGCGGCAGAACTAGGCGCTGCGGTGGTACCCACTTAAACAGTCTCCGATAACAGAGATCTACTATCAGTACAGAGACCAACCACTAGTGAAGAGGTTACGAGGTAGAATTTAGAAGTACGATCGATCTTCCCGGTCCCTAAATGTGAAACGTATCTTCAAATTTTACAGGATTATCTTCACGATATATTGAACCAAAATTATGAACAAAATTGAATTATTCTATTCTATATATATATATATAATGTTTTTTCTTTTTGTGTACAATATTATCTTTCTGCAGAATAATTAGATTTTGGTGATATATATATTTGGGGTGTAAGGGTTCCCGCACAACTACTAACGGGATTCAAGCCAACCTCACCTGCTCGTGGTGCGCCTTGCTAATCTACAAAGGAGGCTCTGGCTCTCATCAATCCACATTGGGGCAGCATGGTGGGAAATTGCCCTAAACCATATGAATCCCTATTAGATCGATGTGGGAATCTTTGGGGGGCTCTCTAGCAGTGGATGTCTATCGGCTGATGATGTACTGTACTGGAGTAACGAGCGCAATGTGGTGCATTATCATATTAACTAGCGCCACGATGTTATGTTTATGTGTATAACTTACCATCAGGTGATCGTCCCATTCGCTTAGTCGCTTGATTGAATAATAAAAAAAAAATGACTTACGACCATTAAATAATTCTATTGGTAACTGGTACAGTGTTAATGTTCACCATCATAACAATCCGAGCTGTTTAGTAAAATCTGAGTGTTAGATTGTGTAGACACTAACTTAGTACGAACTTAGTACTCGTTTGTTTGGGAAACAATTTCGAACGATTGTTCGCATAACAAATTGTTATATCGATTCGATGGCGGCCATTTTGATCAACGCGTAGGATTATCTGTTCTTACGTTTCTTATAAATGTTAATACTGTTCATTTACTAAAGCTATTTATACTTTTTACGAACATTTACAGCTGCTCGTTTACAATATAATATTTTAAATATATATCTCTACTCTACTTATTTTATATTAACGTAAATAAATACTATCTACTTCCGTTTCTACGTCTAGATCAAGTGTACAGAAGCTTTTGGAAGACATCCTGTAATATATATATTTATTATCATCATGATAATCATCAGCCGATAGATGTCCACTGCTGAACATAGGTGTTTGATGATTTGGACCCTATGCGAGTTGGTGGGAGTCAAAGCTTCGTTTGTTGATTTGCAGGGTGCACCACGAGCAGGTGAGGTTGGCTTGGATTCCGTGCGTTGTGCGGGAACCCTTACACCCTTTGTTATCATTAAGAGGCCTTCCTTAAATTTCTTATCTTTTAGTTTTATATAAATTAAAGTCCACCCCTTCATTTATTAATGAGGGTAAAAAGACGGACTTAACTTACTCCTCCCAATAGTTTTGAATAGACAAAGAAGGTGATGATGATGTAAGGAAATAAGAAGTGACAACAATGAATCATATTCGAAATGGATGGACGACTATAGACAGAAATGATGATGGTGATGATGAAAATAAAATTTACAATCTATTAGCATCTAACAATTTGCTAATCTACTCCTTCCGAAGATTTAGCCATGTTTTTATTTTTTATTATAGAACTGTTTGCCTTTTACATGATATCACCGTTATCATTATCATCAGCCGTTAGACGTCCACTGTTGGACATAGGTCTCCCTCAAAGATTCCCACCGGTCCTGCGCTGCCCGCATCCACCAACTTCCCGCGACCTTCTGGTATATATAACTCCAGCTGTACGTGTGAAATGTTAACGAAAACAAAATGGCGGACTGGGATCATGAGCGTAGTGTTTATATAAGCTGTGCGTTTGGTGTGATGCGTGACTGTATGCTGAATAAGGAAAGAAAAGCAGAAGGAAGTCGAACGCACGCCAACTTTTTATTCTTTATAGCTTTGTAGATGTTAATTGAACTAATTACAAACGTTAATAAAAGCAGCTGTTTCGCTGGTGTTACTCGTGGGCCTCTCTTCCGGTTTGAAGGGCGCTGTAGCTATTGAAATTGCAGAGGTAACGGATATATTTCAAGATGACAAAAAAATTTATCTATGAAGCAGTGATACGAGCAGGGGGATGTATGGGGTACGTACAACAACTCACGGGACCCAAGCCAAACTCACCTGCTCGTGATGCACCCTGCTGATCAACAAACGAGGCTCTGGCTACTACTAACTCGCATTGGGCCAGCGTGGTGGGAAATGGCCCAAATCGTCCCCTTATGAACCTCTATAAATAAATGTTGCCGGAAGCCGTTGGATGCAGGCAGCGCAGGACCGATCGATGTGGAGATCTTTGGGGGAGGCCTAAGTCCAGCAGTCTCTATCAGCTGATAATGATGATGATACGACCAGGTCGTTAACGTGGTGGAAAATTATACGTTTACCCATAACAAAATACCATTAGTTAGGATGATATACATTGCACCATTGTGCTGGTCGCCTTGAGAAATACGTTGTCTCGTTACCACAGTAATTTTATTAGCTACAGTGCCCTTTAAACCGGAACACAGTACTGTGTTTGGCGGTGAAGATAAGAGTTGCAGCTGTATCTACCTAGACGGTCTCCAGCAACAGAGACCTACTTATGAGGTATGTATAAACTGGCTTAGCCATTTTAGTCTTCTACGGCGTAGCAAAAATATAAAAGATTTTTAAGGAAATCATAGGGTTGCTTATGTAAGGGTGAATTATTACAGTCATCGTCATCATCATCATCATCTTTCAAATGATCACTATTGAACGTGCTATGACCGCAGTGTATTGGTAATAGGTGAAGCTGCCGCTTTCCTTTAAATTTTTTCCATCTTAGTCTTCTTTACCGACCCAGGACCAGTGTGAAGTGGGAGTGGGAATATTCTAATCCCACTTCCGCTGAAGGTAGGTCGCTCTTATGTATCAGGTACCAACTTATCTGGGTTTATATAAAACTGATTTTGGTCTACGCGACAATAGCCTCGCGGGTTTAGTATGTGTGAAGCATTGAGGAAGATGATGATGAAAGTTATTTGTTAGAGTAATATTAAAAATGTCATTGTTCCTTATGTATCTTGAGTCCATGACCAGCTCATCCCGAATCCAATTCTCAAAAAGTTACTGTTCTTAAATATAAAAGTAGAAGCTTGTAAATATTTACATGATTCGCATACAAAAATGTCTTTTGTAATTACTTTTTTTGTCCGTTTGTTTGTTTCTGGTAATCTTCTAAACGGCTGGATCAATTTCAACGAGACTTTCACAGGGATATAACTTATGTTATAAAGTGTAACATAAGTTATATTTGTATTAAAATAATCTTGTATACGTATAGTAAAATAACAGTTTAAAATAACTTAAAATTGATTATGTCCGAAGGAAGTATTCAACGAGTTAAACGACGGAGTAAGAAGCAATACTGAATATGGTACTAGTTCACTAGCTCCAGCACTCTTTAAATCGGAATACGGTGATGTTTGCAGTGTTGTTCGGCGTCGGAAATAGGAGCTGCGGTGGTATGTAGACGGTCACCGGCCGGTCTGCGGTGAGAGCCTGGTGACATGATGTAAGGGAGCAGCAGCATGCGGTCCGGCCGCTGCGGGCTACTCTATTGTATAACCAGTTCTATTATCTAACATTGAGACGCGGTTCAACTCATTGTTACACCAAAATAATTTATTGTTACTTAAATAACTTGATATAATTATTTAACAGTTTCAAGTAGAACTTAATATAACATACAATTTTTTTTTTATTATATATAATAAATATAGAAGCATGGTTCACTGGTGGTGGGCTCCAACTCCAAAGACCGTCAAGCTCCTACCGCAGCTCCTATTTCTATCGCTACATAATAGCGTGCAAACATTACTGTGTTCCGGTTTGAAGGGCGCTGTAGCTAGTGAAATTACTTCGGTAATGAGATCTTGTCGAAGTACACCTCTGTTCTCTGAGGACGTGTAGCATATTTTGACTCTCACAGCTGATCTGACTAGGCTCGCCGATCTAGGTCCACGGCCTGTTTTAATTTTAGTCTAAGTTCAATATGGTGTTGTGTATATCATCTTAACTAGCGCCATGTTGTTCCGGGGTCTATACTACCTAGTGGTGCCATCCATGACCGCAACCTTCGCCACCATTGGCAATGGGATCTTCAAGGCCCGCAAACAAGACGACTCCACATTACAAAATCTAGCTTTTAATCTGTAATGTGTCATGCCGCACCAGGCTACCTACCTAAGACCTAACACTAACGTTACGCGTTATTACATGTCGGTTGTGTGCAGTGCAAACAATTCAATCGTTCCAAGACAAAAACCGTTACAAACGAATGTGGAAGTTGTATAAAAAATCACATCGCTCTCACAACGAGATAATTTCCTCGTGAGATCTATTGCTTGCATTGCCCAACGGACCGAACTGGCGACCTTCGAACGCGACTAGAAAAAGTACCTTAAAGTCTAGACTAGGCGGATAACTGTTAAAAATATATAACCTACTGGCGGTAGATCCTTGTTACCGGAGACTGTATGAGTAAGTTAACAGCTCCACTTCCTGTCGTCGAATAGTATCGGATTGGAAGAAGCCGACCCTCGTTTGTTGATTAGCAGGCTGCACCACGAGCAGATGAGGTTGGCTTGAGTCCTGTGAGTTGATGTGCAGGACATAAATTCTATTTACTGTCCTCTTAAGTACAACGATTTATCCTACCAATATTTGTGCGAATGAATACTTGAACTTAATGATATTGAGTTTGAAAGGTTAAATTTAACATCAAAGTTTAAGAAATATATATATATTATTTTATTTTATATAAGTTTATTATATATAAGTATATTATAATAAACTTGAACTTAATTATCATTTTAATTATATAATAATTTCGCAAATCGAAATAATCTCTGAGCAGAGTCCGTGACATCTTTTAGATTGTAACAAAGTCTGAAGTTACGTACTATTAAGATGTGAATGCTCGTTTTAAGTTTAAACTTAAAATATTTCAATATATACTCATCGTACCGTTAACAATATACTATTATGATGTTTATTATACATAATACAAGTATAACTTAGATATATACATATATACGTATAAATATCTAGGAACTGAACCCCGCAGTATTCTTGCTAATTATATGTTAAGTAAAATTAAAATGGGAAAGTTTATTTAACAATTCTCAAGTTAAGCACTTAAATGTATCTGTCATGTAAAGCACAACCTTTTATCTATTACCAGGTAAGTGTTTAATTCGATTCTGGAGTTATACGTGGAGTTTTTTAAACAAACTTAGCCGACTGCTAACTTGATATTGGAAATTTGCCTCTGTAACTGCATTGCTGTGTTTCTAGTAACAACATATGATAGCTATACTATTTTTTAAACTTTACTATTCACACCCTTATAGTCACTCAATACCAGGTGAAATTGCCGCCAATTTTTTCCATTGTATATAAAAAAAAACATTGCATTGCTATCTGAAAGAAATAAGTAACAAAACCTCTCTTCTCTTTGTCTGTTCCGGTTAATCACTGGAACAACTAGACCGATTTTGATAAGAATTCTTCTGATAGAGAGCTGAAGATATAGGGCATAATATAGGCTTTATTCAAACAAGATTAGGGTTCCGAGGAAACATATAAAAACACTTAAAATTGTGAACAATATTCCATACAATTTCATCAATTATTCCTAGCTTTCTCCTATATATGAATAGTTTTATGGAAGATTGTCATATCATTTATGTCTTCTGTTTTTATTTATATATCTTCAACATATATAATATATATATATATACGACATACTAATAAATTATAATAACAAATATATTTTTTTTATTGAGACAATTTCTTTGTAAAATGTACGAGACAAATGTTGTCGCCGATAACATATAATAGTGTAACTTACTTTGCCTCGGTTGGAGGCTGTTTTAGCTGATGAAATCATTGTATTAATATCTCTGAAGACAGGTGTCAAGGCGTAGAGTATAATATAGTGCAGTGTATATCATCCTAACTAGCGATATATTGTGATAGGCAGACGTATTAGTTATTATAAACTAAGCATCCGCCGACTTATCTTTAGGTCAAGGTTTTTCGATCGGCTTAAGTTTTTGGATTAAAGAGACATACATAAAATGCATCTTAACACATTCACTAACGGTGTATAAGTTACCAAACAAACTTCCCACAATATTTAACCGCTACATTTAACTTATGAAACTTGACTGCACCATTGAACCGTTCGCTGTTCATCTCTAGACGGTCGTCAGAAGCGGGACAGTAATGTAATAACCTTGCAAAATAACTCGTAATCTCATTGTTGTTGTGGTATAAGTTCGCACGATCCGTAACGCCGGTTACCACATTGTTTATTACCACCAGCGCCAAAAGGCACACCGCCGCGAGATGTTTATCTAAAGGCCAATGAGATGATAACAATGCGACGTTTGTTTACAACACACTTCACATTTACTACTGAACCGATAGGCCGACGATTTGAAGATCACAGAGAATCGAATCGAGTATTAAGTTCACCAGAGAACAGCTATTGACTGTTATAATGAAGATGAAGTCTTCCTCATGTCCTGTATTCTTATGCTATTAGGAATAGGATTAAGATATCCTGCGTTTGTTGAAGAAGACTCTCACTGACAGAATGGCTGGCCCAATAGAGAATTAGAGTTCGCCAGCTTTGAAATTGTCTGCTCTCGTCGTCCATTAAATAATCTCATCGTTGAGGAAATAGCGAAGCTTCTTCAATAGCAAAGGGGTGACAACAAGGAGGATTTTAATAAGTAGCAATATATGAGCACAGAAGGTAGGTGTTTAATAAACCCTTCCACTTACACTTGCAATTTCACATGATGGTGTTCAAAATACTCTGGCTCATGTACGGACTACTGGAACACAGCAATGTTGTTCAGCACGTACTGTCTCTAGACATT
The DNA here is from genome assembly GCA_029030555.1 of Ornithoptera alexandrae. Taxonomy (NCBI): domain Eukaryota; kingdom Metazoa; phylum Arthropoda; class Insecta; order Lepidoptera; family Papilionidae; genus Ornithoptera; species Ornithoptera alexandrae. Next base: position 1,531,111 of record JARDVY010000018.1, on the reverse strand, counting down.
GCTATGTTCTGGTTAGGAGAGTGAAATTACCGCGGTAACGAAATTGAACATCTCGCAAAGCGATGCACTGAGGTTGTGGGAAATCATCCTAACTAGCATCTCGCTTTAATGAATTAAAAAAAGATGTGTTAACGGAAAATATTAATGAAGACTATTACAATTGTTTCAGAGGATCCTGTTAACTAGATATTACTAAGATCTAGATCTACGATGTCGCTTGAAGGAAGGTTGTGCGGGATGCGTCTAGCTTTCGTCGGTCTGGTCGCTGTCCTTCTCTACTTTATAGATGCGTCCTTCGCTGTAAGTTTACAGTTTTTATTATCTGTACACATAAGCTGGAATACAAATACACTCATTTTCATCATCTTCATGTAATTGGATTTACAATTTTCACCAATTATTGTCCACTGTTGGGCATAAGTGTTTATAAAGCGTCTATATTATACTCTAGACGCGAGTAGACAGTTTTACGGGCGAAATATATCGGAGATAGTCTGCTGTTGTTTCTTTAGAATTATTCTATATTTAGTCGCCTAAAATCGGCATTTTAATTAGTTAATTTTAATGCGATATGTAATCTTTTATTTATATCACGCAGAATTTGGATAATTAACATTTTCTTTAACAAAACATAATTGTCTACCTCCATAGGGATTATTAGTAGTGATCCCATATGACGTACACTTAAATGTAGGAATATTGTTTTTTATATATATATATATATGTGTGTGTGTATAATTTATAAGAAAACTTATAAGATCACTTAATAATAACACAATATGAAAAATTTTTTTGATGACAGATTAAAAAAAAATATTTTAGATAGTATACAAAATAAGTTCGGACAGAAGTATTTAAGAATCATTAAGATCATACTCTGTTATATATAAACGCAAGGAACTGGTAAAAATCAAGAATCGAATGTACAGTTCCGGTTGTATTAACGTCCGTTAATTAACCAATGCGTCATTCTTGATTGATTGTTGATACTAATAACTAAATGATGATTTATAGCGTTTTAATTATCTAACAATCATCCATCATCAACTGTTGCAGTTATGTAATATAAACACACAATCGCATTCGGTTGCACGACATGTTAACCGGTGAAAATCATTCCGCCATTTTGTTTTTAAAAAGTCATCAAGTTTATACTTAGAATTAAGTTGCGAATGGTTGTCAAATGATTAATAATACAATAGTCGAGTGTTAAGCAATTGATGGACTACTTAATGGACATTTTGTCGCGTAACGTGGAAACTTACATTCTTTTAATAATTAACTTGGGTTACACTTAAGTTATTTTTTATTTAACACTGTGTCAATTAGCCGAGAATAGTTTTTAATTTGTATCCGCTTTTATAATAATTTAACTTAACTATTTTTTAGTAATTTCAGTTCATAGCAGTTCGAAAGGATAGTACACACATGAAATATTTTTATCAGCTATTAGACGTCCACTGCTGGACGTAAGCCTCCCCCAAAGATCTCCACATCGATCGATCCTGTGCTGCCCGCATCAAGCTGTAACATATATAGATATACTTTAAAACGAGGGTAGCTTGGAAGGTTGATAACATCACAGATTGTTCGCATCACCATAATCACATCAGAACAATATTATAATTTATTTTTTTTCTATATACACTTCGTTGTGTACCTTCCACACGTGCTTCTCTATCAATCCCAGGGTTGAAGGTCGGATAATGCCGGAAGACTAAGTTCAAACGACACCTTCCTATATTTTGGGAACAGATAAATAGATACATAACAAAATATAAAATGTATAAACTTTACTGTTTTAACTGCTGTTAGGTCTCTGTCCTCGAAGCTTATCTAGGTCCCACGCAACGCCTATTTCTGCTGATATACAGTAATGTGAAAACTTTATGTTTCGATTGAAGGGCGCTGTAGCTAATGATATTACCGGTATAACGAGACCTAACATCTTATGTGTAAGGTGAGGAGCTTAATGCTGTGGATCTTAACTAGCGTCACGTTGTTATGGGTTGGCGTACCTCTACCATCACACTATCGTCTCTCATCTCGTTTTAAATGTATAGATGTAATATATCAAAGACATGACATATATACATACATATATATCACGCCTCGTTCCTAATGGGGTAAGCAGAGACCACCTCTCTCCACTTGCTACGATCCTGGCACACCTCTCTCGCTTCCTCCACTTTCATGAGCGTTTTCATGCTCGTCGGTTGCGAGAACTCTTGCCCCGGCCTTTACTTAGGACATCTTCCATTTGATCAGAACCTGTCCGCCTAGGTCGACCTGCACCGATTTATCCAATCATTCTTACCTTGTATACCTCTTTCGTTTATCTTCTTTCATCCCTTCTTTCCACATGGCCGAACCATCTCAGCATCGCTTTCTCTATCTCTGTCACTACATCTTCAACCACGCCGCACCGCTCCCTTATCACACTGTTCCTCACTTTGCATCACTCTAGTTATACTTTTCAGGCTTCTCATCTCCACAGCATTATTCCTACTTTCATGTTTCTTCTGCCATTCCCAACATTCATGACCTGACCATGCATGCCTATGAGAATGGCTCACTTCTAAATGGTATGAAGAAAACTTTATACCTAAAGACTCTCCTTTTATATCTTCAGTGTATAGTTGCTCAGAGCCGAATGTCTTCCAAGAAGAATTATGTTTGCTTCGCTTTCCAAGCTTGTCATGGTGGTTGGCGAGTGGATTATGGTGGTAATGATCACTTGAAAAAGCTTAACTAAACAAAAGAAAAATTTAAGTGTAAGAGCGATGTGTAAAGTCTCAGCAATATTATATGTTTTTGTTACAGGCGCTGGATGGTTACGTGCCGGGTGAAGATTATCCGGATTTCGCAGAGGTACCTAAAGGGTTGTCGTTCACGTGCGACGACAAAATACCCGGATATTACGCCGACCCGGAGACAATGTGCCAGGTATTATTATTCTCAACCAATATCTACATAATACATTAGTTTATTGGAATAAGCAAAGAATCATTTAAAGGTTTAGATGAATAAAGCAAAAGGTTATTTTAACTACTTTTTATGTAAAGTTGAAGGTAGAGGATGATAAGTTAAATTTGTGCAGGTCTGGCACTGGTGCGTGCCAAGCATCGGTGGCAATGTGATGTACTCGTTCCTCTGCGCGCCTGGCACTGTCTTCAACCAGCGGTCCAGGGTTTGCGATTGGTTCTTCAAGGTGAGTTTAATGAAAATAGATCAATCCGTTTTTAAAATTTAATGCTTGTCATTGTTCTATTGTGCTTAATTAATTAAGACCTATATCCAACAGTGGACTTGGCGTTGGCTGATGATGATCATTGTCTCTTTATTAATGAATAACATTATTATCTTGATGATCCACAAATATCTTCAATCACACTGGTTTCAATAAAGCTTGAGAAGAACCTGAGGCTTATAGCTTCGCACTTCAACGTATTTATGTACACATATACTAGACAATAGTAATAACATATATTCTATAAGACATATACATAGATTCACTGACTCACCACGAGATCTCCGAAACTGTTAGACGTAAACACTCAAAATTTGGTAAAGTTACTGCTTCTGTTATTTATAGTTCATCTAACAATAAATTTTACAAAATTCCTTCCCCACAGGGGGTTGGACGGGGAACAGCTAGTAATATATAATACTATTCATCACCACTAGGTGCCTTGTGAAATTTGGCGATCAGATTGAGACAATTAATTCGAACCCCAGCTATTCTTTTTAAGTTAACTTCTTCATAACTCCAACGTTTAAGCAAGGTAGACATTATATTCGAATATCTACCTTGATATAAATGTTTCAACTTGTACTGTTAAAACTAATATATATGTATGTGTTGCCACTACATCTTGAATATATATTATGATCCTTAAGTCATCGTATATAATGAAGCTTGTGTACTTCCAGGTGGACTGTCAGACTTCTCCAGCGTACTACGGCATCAATGAAGATCTTTATAAAGACGACGCCGGCAACTACATTGCGGGCAAAAAGTAGATCGTAACTACATCTCACAGCTGAGAGTGCATGCTTGTACAGGCTCTATCCCGCCATTAAGTTGTCACTTGTAAACAGAATTAGAATTAATTAAGCAAATATTGCAATCACCTTTCTGTAGATATCTTTTAATAATAATTATATTAAGAAATATTAGTAATTGCAATAGCAAATGTCTTTTGTAAAAATTATTGCTCATAAAATCTTGCAGGCGCTGTTATTGTGGGTAAGGCAAGTATATTTTGTTAAAAAATTTTTACTATTTCCGAATTAAAATTAGTTTGTTAGCACTAGAATTGACTACATATTGCACATTATTCTCATTTAGTACATTAGTAATAACCTGCAGATAAATATGGAATTAAAACCTAACATGAGAATATAATAACAATAAAATTCTGTTTGTCTGCCTGCACGCCTTAAATCTTTATTGCGATGTAACGCCGATAGTAAATTGTTTTTGTTACGTCGAATTAAAGAATTAAAAGCAAGTTCTACTAAGTATATTGTTGATAGAGGAACGAAGTGTTTATATGTTTCACCACCATTTGGCTTTAAAATGGCATAGTATTCCATTCCTGTACTATGATCGAGCCAAACTATAACCAATTTTGTATATGTTTTAATTGAGAGTCGTTTTGCTTTTTTACTGTTTTTACTTCGATCTAATAGCAATCAGGTGGACATAAATAATATTGTTAAGATAGAAGAAGACAATTATAACAATTAAAATATTCTTAAATTTATTGATATGATAATAACTGTGTTCAAACTATTTTTAAATTATACATAATGTACAGGATCTTATGTATCTTGTTCTTCAATCTCTCTGCATGTGTTACTTTAACTTTTCTTTTTTATAATGAAAAAAAAGTATGATAGTAAGTAACGTTAAATATTTTTGAGGTATACACACTGTAGCAGTAAAATAAGTGAGAATTGCAATAAAATCTTGTATGTGCACACACGCCTATTAAACATCAATCATTCTCTTTGTTTCCAATTTAAATCATATGTTACTATTTTCATGAATGTAGTAACTTAAGTATATTTAAGTGATATTTAGTATCGTAACTGACGTCTTCAGGTGTGTGCTAGCTTACATCGATATAAATAGAAAACCGACGTTTACAGAATCGGAAGGAGAGAAACGACTAAATTCGTTCAGGAGCCTGTGAAACGACGAATCGTAGTACGACGCGTACGACGATTACGACCGACAGACAGACAAACGAACGAGACTAAACATTCGCAGGCGTTTAATGTTTTGCCTGTTAACACGTAAGCGGCAGTGTTACAGCTGTGGGAAAGTGAAAATATAATATATAACTTCATACTTACGATGCTTCTTCTTAATGACTATCTCCAAATCAGTTTTTCATTCAACTTTCAGATTTGTTAACTTCACAATGAAAACGAATACGGTACGGTGATAATTTTTTTTTTAAATTTCAGAAAGTATTTAACGCGAACTTGGTTCGAACGCTAACTATTGAGATAACTACGGTAGTGATGTAGTCTAAATATAATCACGCTTTGAAGTACAAAATCCGATATATATATATATAATTTTATATAAAACACTCCGCTTTAATTTATAATAGCTACGTTACATTGTATATTATTTTGTATATCAAAAAAAAAAATGTACTCTATTCATAGCTTAATGTAAATAGGAAACGATTTGTATGTTTTGTAATAAACAATCGAAATAATGTTATTGTTTCATTTCACATCGCTTCCGTTCACAAGTTTTTCAAAGTTATAAAATTTAAGAATAAAGCAATTCCTAAATATCGTATAGTACAACTTGAAAAAAAAAAAGATGTTTTTTTTTAATTAAATAGTTGTATCTATTAACATCATGCATATTAAAGTATAAGTAATTTCTATACAAATTATATTATATGTTTAAAACTTCTGGATATAAAACATTTTTCTTTTTAGTTCATTATTTAATTCTCAATTAATTCATCATCAAGATAAGTTGAAAAGACCGGATTGTCAAGTAACTGATGATGATGATGAGGAATGACCGAATGGAATAGAAAAACTAATAACAGGTAAAGAGGGATTGAAAGAGAGAGAGAAACATCTTATTCTAATTAATTTATTTTTAAATTTTATTTGTTTGTATATATAAAGTAGAAACAAATAGAACCATTTCACGTATATTTCCGTGTAATTTTTTCGAAGACGGTTCAGCCGGAAGTAATCGGTTAAACCGGCCCATTTACGCAATACATTTTAGCTGACTACTAGTAACATCATAATGAATGGGTCCACTGTACAGTGAATAAAAATAGTCTATGTAAGTTTGTTTTTATCATTGTATAGACCATCGCTGGGCTACGATCCTGATGGTAATTGACCATGTAGTCTATGATAGCAGAGCACACTAGTCCAGTAGTAGCCTATTCATACTTTTCTTATGCACTCCCACATTGTAGTTGGTAGGAAACACTGACGTTAACAAACTGTTCCAACCCTTCGCTGTTCTAATTACTACTAAGCAATTATGTGCGTAACTTTAAAATTAACCATCTGTTTTTAAGTTAAGGTTCAATTTCGCACATGTGTATATACACAAAATAACTTAAGAATGGCTTAAGTTGTATAATCAGCTGTGTTGTCAACTGCAAACGCTTGCATTGAACTTAGACATATGAGTGTGTATGTGTGGGACGATCACTTATAAAGATGTATTCATAATAGTGTTTTTTTATCTAAAGATATTTCGTAATAAATGAATAAATTATTTTTGAGTTTTTTAACAGTTTTCCTTGGGATATTCATGTTTGTATTTATGCTTATTATATTACGCAGGAAGGTAAAGGCAAAGCTTTTAGATATTCAAAAGTAGTAATAAATTACCTCTTTAATACGACTTATCTATTAACCTCCAGTTAAATCAATTAACAGTAATCAAAGGCAGTGAAATGCGAAGGTTAATTTACTACCTTCTGACCCTGTTATCAATTCGGAAAGTTCAACTTGATATCCTTAAACCTGCCCTTCCGACTTGCATAAGGTTTACGGTTAGTTTATTATATACGTATATATAACTTCATAATCTTCTTCATCCTCCTGCCCTTTTCCCATTCTATGTGGGGTCGGCACAGTATGTACTTCTCTTCCTCTATCAGCCGTCATATCTGAATTCACACTCTTCATAATAACTGAAAATAATAATAATAATGTTTACAGATTGATTGAGGTACATTTAGCTTAAGTCCGTGGATCTCATTACTCCACTATTCCTTCCAAATACTGAGAAATTTAACAAATAATTAAAGATCATAATAATTAAGTAACTCGCTGGCCTAATGGTTAGAGCGTGCGGCCTTCATTCCGAAGGTCGCGGGTTCGAATCTCGGCATGTACCGATGACTTTGATATTTAAGTTATGTACGTTTGTGAACTTTAGTAACAACAGCGGAATACAAACGGTGAAGGAAAACATCGCGAGGAAACCTGCACATGAATTAGAATTTATTGTAAGGTGTGTGTGAAGTCACCAAGCCGCATTGGGCCCGCGTGGTGACTATGGCCCTATCGCCCTCATATTGAGGGTAGTCCCGTGCACCGACAGTGGGGACGAAAATGGGCTGTAAAAATTTCTATATAACTTCATAATCATTATTAATAATATTTGATCATAAAGTACAACTTATTATTGTATATTATTATAAAACCTTACTTGAGACATATGAATTATTTTGTATGTTATTGAGGAGTGATCTTTACGACGCCGACGCTTGGACGGTCGCCGCTATAGGTAACAGAGTCAGTGAGCGAGAGGCTCCGCGCGCATGCGCACGTCATTCGCTTTACAAATATAATAATTAAAAACAAAAAAAAAAAACATTAAAAACACGCGAGTGTATCCGGCTACAGTCGTTTGAAACCGTTTGGTAATCCGATTGAAACTTTACAAGCGCAGTGTGAGTCCCTGTGTGTTTATTTACTATCTTCCCCCTCCCTCCTCGGCCATTGTCGCGCTGTTACCGCCGCTTGCGTAATGAGATTTTCGTAACTTTTTTTTTTCGGTAACAGCATTCGTAGAACTCGTTTTTTTTTCTACTGTAATCGGGTCACCCGATGTCGCAGTTAATTCGTACAATCGAATGACAAAACGTTTATTATTCGATTTGTCGTTGAATTTAAAAGCATTTTTTTTTTTTAAATTAACTGAAGGAGGTCGCAGCTTGAGGTAAGAGATTGTGTTTACATTGAATGCACTTCAGTATTATGCTTACTGTTAAATTTGGGTCTTTTATTTTGCAACTTACTGTTATGAGGGCGGTTATTTTTAAAGGGGTTTACCTTTTGTTCGAGTACCTTGATACCTTTAGAGTTCATTCAACTGCTAAATAGGTCTGTGATCAAAATACTCTCACGTATTAAGTTAGTAAAAAGAATTAAGTTTTCATTTGAATATATTAATAACTCTGGGTTAGTTATTTCATTAATACAAATAATATCAAATTATACTACTATAGAGATTAAGTATAAAAGTAACTATCTAAAAAGTTACATGTGTTTACACATTAAAAATAACTTGAATTTAGAAACATCAACTACTTAAAACATTAGAAGAATTTCTTCTTTAAATACAGGTAGGCACTACTCTGGCTCCTGTTTCCGCTGATAGACAGTACTGTGCAAATATTATTGTGATCCGACTTGAAGGGCGCTGTAGGTTTTTTAAATTACAGAAGTAATGAGATATCCTTTGTCTCAAGGCGACGACCGCAATGTGGTGCTGTGTATATCATCCTAATCAGTGCCGTTATGAGCTGGCGCATCTCTGTCTAAAATAAATGTATAAATTCATATTGTTCAATAAAGTTAACTTAAGTTATATATTACACGAGTATTGTTGTAACAAGTTGCTCAAGTTACGTTGAGCCTTTGCATTGGTTTTCTCGTATTGCAACGTGCGGTCATAGGTCTTGGAAAATAGGTCTCCAATGTTTCCTATCGTATTTACACGTTACATTGCGTAAGAAGATTTTTTATTTATAACATACTAATGATATGTATCATTAACTAATGATAGATCCTCATTCAGAAGCTCTTTCATTGCTGGCCTCATTTCTAATACGTAATTGTTGGCGTGCATATAATACTTTTTCTATCTGTAGCGTATATAGGTACAGTTCTATAAACTTAGGCTAACACGGGATCGATTTATGTGGAGGTCTTTGGGGGAGGCCTATGTCCAGTAAAGGACGTCTATCGTCTGATGATGAAACCTAGACCAACTACTAAATACTAGGGTGATATCCACATAGGATATTCACTTGTATCTCTATGGAATATTCGTCGTCAACCTTCAATAGTCGAAGAGGCATCTTGTTAAGAGGAATATCTGCTTATTGGAATAGATGATTGTAAGGATCTCGGGGTTTTTAGGGGTTTGAGTGAAGTGAAATTATTGGGGTTACGATACTTAAAATCTTATTTCTTAAAGCAACGAGCCTGATATGTCATCCTAACTAGCGCCACATTGTTTTACGGCAATCGTATCATTCACCATCAGGTGAACGTCTTGCTAGTCTCGTTGCTTGTGTTGTATATAAAAAAAATAAAAAGCACGTAGCAAAAGGAAATTACGCATATCTTTAATTTCTTTCCGGAACTGTGAGACCTAACCTTAATGATATACAACCTGTATACTTAATATTATTGGAATAATAAAGTAACATCCACACACAAACAATTAATGTGACTTAAATATTGTTCTTTCAAATTGTTTTTGCATACAACCAGTCTATATGCTCTTTAAATGATTTAAATGTTTTCATTATCATAAGTGATTTGTTATTTATGAAAAACTATTAAAATGGTAAACAACACATAAAAACTATAAACCATAATAGAACAGGAAATAAGCAAATATTTCATAGTAAAATATTTTCTATTTTCCGTATCATTAGGGTAGTCTCCCTTTAATTTTTATTTGGGGACTAATTTGAAAAATTAACAGAAAAAGATATTATTTTAATTTTAATTCTCCTTCTCGTCCTTAGTTAATAAAATTTGAAATAGAAAAGGATAAATGTTTAATCATCCCTGCGATGTAATGAAAGCGAATAATAAATTTTTTTTTAGTATAAAATAATTGGCAATATTCGTAAATGCGACTATTAAAGGCAAACAGATGACATTATATTATATATAATCAATTCATTACATTATGAATATTTGAATAAAAAGTTATTTAAATATCACGGACGTGCGAATATTAATATTTTATATATTAAATATTTATTTTAGAACGGAGGTTATATCCTGCATGCTTGGATTGAGTGTGTATGTAATATGTACGCTGTTTTTAAATTAACATATAGTCATATATTACATATATTTTTTTTTATTCTTTGAAACATAAATAAAAGGAAGACGTATACGTGGTAACCGATAGGCTTATCCATAACAAAGTGGCGCTAGTTAGGAAGTTGGAAGTTAGAAGACACTGCACTACATTGTACTCATCACTTTGGCACATATGATGTCATGTCATGCTACACCAGTAATTTCACATCTACAACGTTTTTCAAACGAAAACACAGTAATATTTGCACAGTACTGGCTGGCGGCGGGAGTAAGAGCTGCGGTCTACCTGCCTAGACGGTCTCCGGTAACAATTAGTCGGTTATAGGTTTTGTAGTATAAAAGACATCAACGCGCACAAACTACTCTGCCAATCTATTGATTAATACAATATATTAAATTTTATGATATATTTTAAGGTTAATATAAAAATTAAAACCATTTAGAATAGAGTAGATAGTTGCTTGTATCGTATAGTTTAATGCATGTTTGATTATAGACGATTTAGACCGCATGTACATAATCACGATCAGCATTAAAAAGAGAAGAATCATAACAGTGATATTTTTGTGATTATTTTTTAACATAATATTAATTTAAGTTATTGTAAAAAAGTGTCACGCTTGTTAAATATAATCTTAAATCAGAAATGAAAGGATGGTATCCACCTGCCTTTTGCGGTATTTTCGCTCGTGACGCAATTCTTGCGATATGACATCGCTTGATAAACACGAGCGCTGCGGTGTAGTTGTAAGTACGCAGAGAAAGTAAATAGCTTTATGTGTTTATTCGTCTGTGTGCGTGTTATATCCAGTGTAAATAGATCTGTTAATACTATAGATATAGTTTAATATAAGAGCTCTTACAATTTCGCTTCGTTTCAATCCATTACAACAAGATCTTCTACTACATAACTGGTATAGGAGTAACGGCGTCTTAGCTATTCGGTTACAATGACTTACTGAAATGTCACCGCAATTTATTCTTATGTTATTCACTTAGATACGTTTTAGTGTAATCATTTTACCTTATGTATCAGATTGTGTTAGATATAGTGAATTTACTAAAAATCACTTTATCCTTAAGCATAATTGCATATAATGTATAAACACTTATATGCACCTATCATATCTCAAACGTTATTATTTTTAACATATGCTAACTTACAATAACAACTCGAAACATTGCTATATTTACAGAAAGAACAAAATATAATATGTTATTTATATGTTTATTTATCACAATATTGCTCTCTTTAGTTAAGATAAAGTATGTACATTTATTCGATGTATATAATTTTTAGAATGTAAATCGATGTCTCGAATATTTATTAGTATTTAAATAAGACCTTCTTACTTCTGCTTAATTTAAATTTATGTTACTGGTTTTGCTTATTAGAGACTTAAGAATTGTCTCACGTCTCACGAATTATTATCATCATCGATAGATGTTCCCTGCTGGACATATACTTTTCCCAAAGATTTCCACATCGATCGGTCCAACGCTGGTCGGGTCCGAGTGTCACAACAACTCATAGGACAAACGCCAACTTCACCTGCTCGTGCACCCCCCTGCACCTTGCTAATCAACAAAAGATATAGTCTAAATCCCCCCATGTGAACCCTAAAAGAGTCGAATTCTTAATATAAGGATGTTTTTAAAGAAAACTCAATGCGATGAAGTTTGAGGCTTGTATTTTGCTATGTACACAATTAATATATATTAAAGCAAAAATATATCTAATATATATTAAATAAAAGAAGGATTATAATATATTGAAAATAACTAGTATACCTCTTTCGTTAATCTTCTTTCAATCATTCTTTCTACATGGCCGAACCATCTAAGCATCTCTTTCTTTATTTCTGTCACTACATCTTCAACCACGCCGCACCGCTCCCTTATCACACTGTTCCTCACTTTGTCCATCAGCTTCACTTCAGTTATATTTCTCAAGCTTCTCATCTCCACAGCATTAATCCTACTCTCATGTTTCTTCTGCCATATCCAACATTGACTACCATACATCATTGTGGGGATCAACACGCCTCTATGCACAGCCAGTCGTGCTCTTCGTGATACGTTCCAGCTACTCATAAAATTATGAAGTGCCTCATTCGCTTGATTCCCTTTCAAAACTCTTCTATCAATATCACCATCACACTTGCCATTTCTTGTAAACTGTGAACCCAGATATAAAAATTCTTTCACTTGTTCCACTTTTTGTCCCCCAATCATAATGTCACAGTTTGTCATACATCTTCTCTCTCAAAAACCATTACTATCGTCATGCTTACATACACTTTCATTCCTTTGCTTGTTAAAGAACCATGCATCATGTCTACCATCATTGCAACTTCCTCTCCGATGATGATAATAAAACTTGATCATCGGCGTATAGGAGGCATTTGACGGTAAACTCATTCATTCTTACTCCATACTCACTATATTTCCAATCTTTGAAGCTATTGCCAGCCACGACGAGGCCGCACATCCCTGTATAAAACCCTTCTGGATGCTAAACCAGTCTGAGTTACCACGTTTATTTTTACAAGCACTGAAACCCTCATAAAGTGATTCCAGTGCTCGTATCAGTGTTTACCCCATAAACAGACCAGACCCAGAGAATTAACTTGTATATAAATATAATTAGCTATTCGCGAAGTACATGTTTCGTAGCATTATTAATTATTTTTACTACTTTGAAATGTTGCTGTATAGATAATATGTACATAATATTAATAAAATAAATTCTTAAGTACTTCCTGATTACCACTTCCTAGACTTTATATGCAATAGATCAGAACTTTTAATTCATATCAATGTTTAAATAATGCATGTTATGGTAATGTTGACTACGCAAATTTCCTTTAACTTTCTGGTTTTTTTTAGCTTGAGATAATCTTACTTCGGATTCGAACCTGTGATCATTTTGGTAAGCGATAGCAAAAACTATATATATAGATATATAGTAGATACATGGGCAAAAACCATATATATAGAAAATCGATAATAGTATCGATTTTATCATATTAAAGTTTTGTTAATAAAATGGCTTCAAATTTCTGACCGCGAAAAGCAGTTAAGCGAGGAGGAAGTAGTCCTTGGATTTGTTTATTCAACAAAACAACAACAAGCGGGACGATCACTTAATAGTAAGTGACGCGCCTGCTCATAATAATGTAACGCAAGCTAACGTGATAAGTGGTGCAAGGGGTTCCGCTCAACATCTTACGGAGCCCAAGTAAACCTCACCTGCAGGCGATGCGTCCGGCTGAATAACAGACGAGGCTCTGACCATACACCAACCCGCACTGGGCCAAGGTGGTGGTACAATGGCCTTATTTCCCCTCAATTAGAATCCTTGAGGGAGGCCTATGCTTAGCAGTGGGCGTCATCAAGCTGATAAGGAGAAGAAGTAAACATGATATACTCGTACAATATTGTGCTTATCGCCTTGAGACATAAATTGTTTCATTACACCAATAATTTTACTAGCAACAGCGCCGTTCAAACCGGAACTCACTTCTGTTAGGCGGTGGTGATAACAGCCGCTGTGATACCCACTTAGACAGTCTCCAGCAACAGAGACCTACCATAAATACCCATGGTTTGGACCCAGTGCACATTTCGGCAAATTTGGATGATGATAAACCTTTTTGGACCAGCTCGGCTTTCTACCTCTTTTATGCTGTTAATCTGCCGTTATAACAGCATTGTTAACTTCCGGTTGTCAACATATCAGAGTGAAATAACTGTTTGTTAATTTAGCACCGATTGCAATTATACTTTCTCCCTTAAACAGGAATAGTCAGTACTCGCCGTGTAGACCTTGAACGGTGACCAGCCGTGCGACAGCAGACACTGGGTTACGCGCCGGTCATTTCGCCACCAGTTGCACAAGCAGCTTGCGAAGTATCGGCTCCTTACGTAACGCCTGGTCGGGTGAGGCTCGACCGCGTCAATTACTTCTACCGATAACTGGGGAAATGGCACAATCGAGGGAAGGCTTAGACTATCACCACCATCACCACAAAGGATTATAAAACACCACAAAAACTACAGCTCAATCTCATACAGCGAGTACTTCGTTACTTCAGCTTTTTTTTAACTCATCAAGGTCATCACTTGACCACAATCCCACCTGATGTTAAGTGGTGATGTGATGTTTGGTGCTAAGGTGCACTTAGAAGCCGACTTTTCACTTTTTTTTGATACAATAGTACACCGCCGCCGGCAAGTTGTTCCTCCTCTGCTGTCTGTAAACGAAAGCTTATGTACAGCTATGTACATGGAGTCTATAGTCTAGTGCTTAACTCGTGAGTCTCTGTTGCCGGAGACCGTCTAGGTACCACCGCAGTGCCTATGTCTGCCACCATGCTGTAGTATGCAAACATTACTTATGTCTAATCGAAGGAGGTCGTAGCTAGTGAAATTACTGCGGCAACTGAGACTTAATATCATAGGTCTCAAGGTTACCAGCACAATGAGGAGATGTGGATATCATCCCAACTAGCGTTACATTGTTATCGGCTGGCGTATCACTTACTATTACGTGAACGTCTTGCTGGCCTAAGTGTGAATTGCTGAAGTTACTTTATATTTATAAATACACTTAACAGTTTAAAATACTGTGTTACAAACAAATGGTTAGATAGTTATATTTAACTGAAACGACATTGAGGAGGTTAGTAGATAGATTCTAATGTTACAGGGTTGTCATTGAACTAACATCCGGTTTCCGGCAAACGTGTTAAACGCAACATCCTTTAGTGTCTGATTAAATATGATGCGACTACGCGTATATTGGATAATGCTAACTTTTTATCAATCTGTGATCGTTTGCCTGATTGAAAATTTATTGTTATATAATATATATAATTTGATAACACAATAGTCACATTATTATTAACATTAACCAGAATAAAATTTTCCACTGCTGGGATTTAAGAGGCTGTTTCATAAGGAGTCAAGATCTCAACCATGCCAGTTGTAGTTTAAATCAAATCATTGGTAGGCTTCGTTTAATAAGATTAATTTGGTGCGATAGATAAATTATATACTGTGTATTACGATAGCACTGATGACACCTTTGATGATGAGACGGAAATAAAATCAACACTAATTAAAAAAAAATATATATTTTTAAAATGTTTCATTAGTACAGTTATATGAAATGATAGTTTCATATAAAATACATAAAAAAAACAAATAGCAATGAAACATAAAATCAAAAACAGCTGATGCTTGGATCAACGAACGCCCGGGCGTCGGAAGCTAGCGATCGCATAAATACTTATTTACAACATTTGTTTAAATAAGTAACTTATATACTTTACTGCGCTAGTCTCTATCAAGCCGCTTTCATTCCGATCAAAGTACCAGTATAGAGATTTCTGTGAGATCAATATAAAATTATCAAAGAATGATAACAGATAAAAAAAAAATTAATATCATTAAGTAATCTTTAAACTGTGCAATATGTATTGTTAAGAGATTATTTACAAATTTGTTTCTATAACAAAGTTACGAAATGGACGGTTTCGAGATGTGTTCACAATGCAACGAATAGATTTTTCTCTATAACAATGCAGAATTGCATCGATACGAAATGCGCAGGCGCCGATGACTCCATTAATTTAAAACGGCGAGGTTATGAAACGTTTTGTACCTATTACAATTGACACTGCAAATTGAGTAAACAGTCAACGGACGATGATGATGAAACTAGCAAAACTTTTGTATCAAAGTTACGTGTACCACTTACACAGAATCCGTACATCATGAAACGTAAGACTTTTTTTCAACAGCCAATTTACGTCCCCACTGTTGGGGCACAGGCTTATCCTCAATATGAGGGCGATAGGGCCACATTCACCACGCGGGTCCAATACGGATTGGTGACTTCACACACCTTACAATAAATTCTAATTCATGTGCAGGTTTCCTCGCGATGTTCTCCTTCACCGTTTGTATTTCGCTGTTGTTACTAAAGTTCACAAATGTACATAACTTAGACATTCGAACCCGCGACCTTCGGAATGAAGGCCGCACGCTCTAACCATTTTTTTTTAGTTATTCCCCCCAGTTAAGTTGAGCTGAGGCCCTGTCTTTCTGTTTCTTTATCTTTCCTATTTTTAATTTATAATTTCATTTGTTATCCTATCCTTCACTCCTTTCATTCTTTCCTTCCTCATCCTTTCCTTTCCTCTTCGACACTTTATTTCTCTTCTATCACTCTCCACCCAATTTCCATCTTTCGTCCCTCTCCTATAAAATGAGAACGTTCTAACCATTAGGTCAGCGAGCTACTCGTATAACTTTATATCCTATCATTTTAACAATTTAGCTACGCTGCCGTTTGCACAGTATTGTTGGGCGAAAGAAATAGGCTATAAGGAGTCTAGGGAGTCTTTAGAAACTACACTGCTATTAGGAGGGAGATAAGGTTATGTTTCCACCTCCAAAAACCTGCAGATGGTCACCCCTAATGCGTTACGAAGGGACTCCGGGATCTCCTTAGCAGATTACCTTGCCTTGTAAAATGTCTAAGCATGTCCCACAGAGAGCCGTAGCTCTTCAGCTCCCTCACCGTCGTCTACCCATGGCTCATTTACTGGGAAGTGAAGGGTATTTTTTTTTAATTTATTGAAGTGACGAAACAAGCAGGGTGACCACCTGATAGCAAGTGATTCGCCTGCCCATAACAACGTGGCGTTAGGATGAGATATACATCACCACATTGTGCTCATCTTGAGATATATAACGTTAAGTCGCGTGACCCCAGCGATTGCACTAGCTACAACTCCCTTCAATCCGGAACACTTATGTTTGTCCACTACTGTTTGCATAACGGTCAACCTCAAGACCTTTTTAATAACCTTCCACGACAGGTATTGCCATTGTTTCAGTCACAGCCTGAAACAAATGAGGAGGGCAACGAAGGACTGCTATCGGTTAATTGCGGCATCAAACACCTTCCAATTAGTAGGATGTAGGTAGTATACCAAAAAAAAAAAAAAAACAATTCACTTCCGAATGCGACCCCGCGCAACGAAACTTTCTCCGGGTTACGCAAAACTATAGCGACAAGCGCAAGCGCAGCGCGCATTTTAACCAGTTGGTGTCGACGCGGAATTCGCCATGACGTTCGGCGTTAGGCCAGCGACACACCAGCCCTCTCCGACCACTAACCATCCAGCTCTCAGTCCCTCCATCTACACTACAGCCTGAACAACTGGATGTGATTTGAACACCTCTATTACTCATCCAACTACGGTTCTTTTTTATTCAACGAAATTATTACACAAAGCGGGATGATCACCGGATGTTAAGTGTTACAACAACAACGTGGCGCTAGTTAGGACGTTATACACTACCTGTCTTCTTAGCCTTGAATCTTGTTACTCCAGCAATTAGACTAACTACAGCACCCTTTAAACCGAAACAAAGTCGGCTGCAGTAGGCGCTACGATGGTATCCACCTAGACGGTCTCCGGCGACAGAGACCTACCACCAGTAAAAGTTGACAGAACTGATATTACTTTTATGGCATATAACAAAAAAAATTATAGATTTTTACATATTTATAACGAATTCGCTATTTCCGAACTATTTATTATAATGTTTAACATATTTAAGAAGCCTTTACTTGTGGAAGAAATGCTTATATTGAGATATTTCGTTCGGATGTCATATAGTGATTTAACATGCCGCTGTGATCTCCTCTCCAGCGATAAATTGATGAGGAATGGAGAAGTAATCTTCACAAATTGAAACACTGTTTTTTTTTAAATAGAAGTACTCCATGATAACTTTTTTTTATCTATCTTTACGTAAAATTCTCCTCTAAATAGGACTAGACATTTTGGAAATTATCGAATAAACAGACTACAATTTCCATGATTTGTTTTCCGGTGTACGTGTTAAACAAACATGAATTACGCCTTGTTTTAATTAAATTCAACATGTATCTGGCTTGAACGACTTCTTTGTTGACAATTGTGTATTGTTGTGCCAGCGCGAACTGGTCTCCCAGCGTATTACGACGATTAGCATCATTGAAAGCGTTTGATGTAATTTCACATCGCGATACACAATTGAACGTGTTTAAACTTTTTCTCAACGGAATTAAATTTGCTGATGACGATTCAAATAGACACTATTCCGCAGCAATGCTTTCTATACTCAAGTTTGAAGGACTCTGTACATACTATACATAGTATATACTACTATACTATCATCATCATCAGCCGATAGACGTCCACTGCTAGACTGCTTCCTCCAAAGATTTTCACATCGATCTGTTCCGCGTTGCCCGCATCCAGTGGCTTCTCGAGACTCTTACCAGATCGTCGGTCCACCTTGGGGAAGGCCTCCCAACATGTATATAATATATACTATACTATACATAGTATATACTATACATACTATATTATGTACTGGTAGGTCTCTGTTGTCGGAGACTGTCTAGGTGGGTACCACCAAAGCGCCAATATCTGCAGTTAAACAGTATTGTGCAAACGTTACTGTGTTCTGGTTTGAAGGGCGTTGTAGCTAGTGTAATTACTGGAGTAACGAGACTCTAAACATTATGTCTAATATGTCTAATAAACTGTCAAACTTAATGTTTATTATACATTATATATAAACAGTCATAAGCGGCGTGCGCGGAAACGGAAACGGTAAGAGATGAGTGTAATGTTCATATTTCAGGACCATCCATTTATTACTTTAAATATAATTGAAATTGCGGACACAACCTGAGAGATTTGTCCAGAAAAATATAATGAACCAATTTACGTAGTAAGTAAAGATCTTTAAACTTTTGATGATGAAGGATATCAAAGTATAACCATTTATTTATTCTATTTTCACTATTGTTTAAAGCTAATCAAAACAACAATTATTTCACTGATGTACTAGATTTTTAATTAAAGATATCTTAGTAGCTGAATGAGGTTCCCCAGAACGGCGGAGAGGAAGTAGATGTTGCGATGGCTGAGTGTAATGATAAAGTATATGATAAGCTGTGATCTCAAAGTAAGCGATGTTTCTAATAGAGCGAAGTGGAGTGAAAGAAGAAAGCGGACCCCCATCGGACAAATGCAAAGAAGAAGAAGTAGTTGAATGGGGTAAATTAAAAAGTTATTTGATAATATCCACGCCGGGTATAACAATTTATTTCGACGCTATCTTTGTTAGATTGCCGGGGTATTGTTTGATAGCGTTATTGATAAAACAATGGACAATGGGAGTTCTTTACTCGACCATAAAGCATAGAACTGATACTTTTCAAGCTTAGTATTCCTTGCTGCATAGAGTCAGAAATATTTGGACAGTTGGTCGTTTACCCGGTGATAAGAACTACCTGTTCATGTAAGTTCTGTGGCTAAGGGTATGATTTAAATAGAAAATTTTGGGGACAGGTGTGGTGAAGTTCGATAGTAGTAAAGTTTCTTAACCGTCTCATTAGCTACTACATTGATGTTGTAAATCTACAGCAGGAACTACTTTTCGGATATTTGGAAGCTTGGGATTTCTGGAGGGACACGTCTGGCCATCTTCGGCTGTATTGTATTCTCACTGCTCAGGCTCATTTCCGTGATCACTTACTAGTAAACATAGGCGATGTGATGTTACATACCTGGACGACTATATCAACGAAAACCTGTATCACATGTATATTTCTATTAGGTATATCAAAAGAATGTTATAAACTATTTTTGTATTAGACTATTGTAATGATTGAGCATTAAATGAAAGTCCGATCATTATAATGTTAAGAATTTGTTATGAATGCTAAAATACTAATTATAATACAAAGTTATGCTCTGATTTCACTTCTGAACATAAGCACTATTTTCTGTAGCGGCATGTTTAAGCGAGCGGTATGCTATCTTATAAAGAATCGACTAGAATTCGACCTTAAGATCTTTGTAAGATTAATATTTAACCGCGATCCCACTTAGTGTTAAGTGATGATGTATTTATAAATAGTTTTATCACTCATTCTTAAAAACCTCCACATCAAATTTAGATAGCAACGACAAAAAAATTTCTGCTCCTTTGCTGTTCTTATAAAAAATGAGATGAAAGTGTTTCTATTGTCAAAATTTTTACTCTTTAGATGATAAGATAAAAAAAAATTATATTGTTGTCATTTTTACCTCAATAATATAGTGAAAAGTATATTTAAATATAAAGTACAATATAACAGTATAATAACATTTAATATTAAAAATAACTTATTAAAAGTCCGGTCAGCTACCAGCGGTCCCAAAATTCACCCCTGTGACATCCATGAAGTAGAGCCTGTTGTCTAAAAAGGTTGTCCTCAAGATAGTTATTATATAATAATTATTTCAATGCGATGTTGTATAACAATTGTCATACGTTTACACTGCATGACGAGGAGTGAGAGGTGCAGTTGCCGAAACGCATTGCCTCACTTGCACAGCTTTAATTTTAACAAATCTTTTTCGCGTGATCTTAGGTTAAATTTTTGCTGTTTACCCAGAATTTTATCCTTATTACACAAAGCGATTCAAAGAATTTCGTTGCGTAACATTGCCAACTTAAAATTCATAGTTGTGCGTTTGATTACATTACATACTTGTTATTCACATCGATGTACCTCCGAATAGCTTTTGATAAATATTACATTGCAACTGCCTATCCAAATTTTTTGTAAATCTAAATATTCATTTAATATTTGGAAATGTATTACAAAATTTTAGAAATGTTATATTTTTAAATTTATTTTGAAAGTTTTAATCGATCCCTCTATAACGCAGGGCAAGTTAGGATGATATTATTCTCCCTAATTTCGCTCATCGCCTAGACACGTTCTTCTCGTCAACCTTCAAATTCCCCGGCCTAGAACTAGCGACATCCGATCCAAGGCTTAACTATTGAGCCATGGGTGCCTGTAAAATAATTGTCGCTTGAAGAGAAGAAAATCCGCGGCGGAGTCCACGCGGCGAGAAAGTCGTTCTGTCCACTGCGCACGACTGTCTAAGTCACATATATGACCGTCACGCAGTTTCATCGCTAGCAAACTTTAATTGCATCTCTTTACCAACAATATATATTCTAACAAGATTGTTTTATTATTAATTAGTTGACTTATATGTCGTTTATTAAATTAACAGTCATCCAATTTAGTAATCTTGAGATTATCAACATCTCTAGTCAGTACAAACGTACAGTCATTTCACTTGTACGTATGTAAGATATAATTAGAGAAAAACTTTCAGATAAAAATTCCTCAATATTATACCATTTTACTGTGTTTTCTTTTCTGTGTACAGCTCTTCGAAACGTCTCTGTTTTTTATCCTTTGCTTTTGGTTACCTCTAACATTTAAAATTTTCGTCATCATTTCTTCTACCATATGTTGGTACTTTCACATTTACACCATAGTATAGAGACGACAATAATATACAATTTACTACTAATCACCTATTGATTACTACTTATAGTATTGCATTGATGAATATACTATATGAAATATGTTATTTTTTAACATTTACCATTGAACGCTGTAAAGGTGCTTTAATCAGGCTCATTATTTTACTTAATGCATCACTTTTACCGATATTCCAATGTAAGGATTTAGTGTCCTTCAAGCCATGATTTTGATTACTCAATGGAACAGAAAGTAAAGCAGACTTAAATTTTAATCATCGCTGCTAACTTTACGAATATTGAAGATTAAATTATTACCAGCACTGGATCTGTTAAAATATTATCAAATAAAGATTTATCTAAACAGAAATACTTTTAAGTAATAGGACTAAAAAAAAATGTAATGTTATAAGTAATGTAGAGTGGTGTACTTTGCCAATGCCTTTTGTGTAACGTTGGACCGTGATTAGGAAAAGTAGATAGCAGACCGGTTTTCAGGTTATAAAGTGAATGTTGTACTAAGTGGGCCATATTGCTAGGTTAGGTATTAAATGTTTTTAAACCCTAGTCTTATCCGTTTTATAGCTGTAAAATCTCAATAAGTTATTATGTTTTTAGTAGGAAAGAGACTAATTTATTATAGTTAGCAAACAAAAGATTTTAATAGATGAAATATTGTAAAGATTTATCTTTTAGTTTTATTATAATTGTTTATTAATAATAATTGATATTAAATATCTTTCTCTAACAAAATAATGAAGAATATATTTTAACAAGGTTAGTTATTTTTAAGTTCAATTGAAAATCTTTGTAGAACTGTCGTGGATACTCATTTTATCTGATGCTGTACTGATAATATCCCCGTAGTCACTTCAAGTCATATACCTATACAGTATTGAACCAAACGCATTGAATAACGTAGTAATGACAACTTCCGGTTGTTACCGGACGACGTTGCCTTTATCTAATTGAATGTATCTAATGTAATAGGATTTTTTTTCTTCTTTGATGTTAAATGATTTGCATCATTACATGCTATATGTTTCTAGTATAGTTTTATATATGTTATATAGTTTATGACAATATTTTTTTTTAGTAGACAAGTAGTCAGGTTAATAACAATTTCAAATAGTATTTGCAACTACCTAGAATATGATATAATGTGATAGATTCTCTCTCTTATATATTCCAAGTCGGAATACATCGATGTGGCTATAATGATAGAATTATCAATGTGATTGTGGTTTCATTAAGTACGCTATGTATTTATATAATTTATATAAATAATAGATTTATTTGTGTACCTATAACAAAGAACTAAACGGAAAACAAAGAAAAATATATTGGAATTATTCCACAAGTATAACCGTGCGTCACAGGAATTTTATGTATCATCACTTGTCTATGAAGTAAATTTGTTATTGTTATATTGTTATGTGTAAGTTTGTTATAAACGGAGGGGAGAATAACTTATTTCTGGGGGGAAGACAAGGTTATAAGGAATTTATATCTTCTAAAACCCCCATGGTAGTTCTCATCAGAGACTCCAAGATCCACAGAACGCACCAACAAAAAAAAATCCTAATGAAGTTTCCCATATATCTTTCTCCATTATATATCGATTTATTCAGAATAATATAACGATTTAATTATTATTCAATATTCAAGCAAACGTTGCAACTTTTTTTTCTTGATATCATACTTCTCGTTCTAGTATCACACCTAAGTAATAGCTTAAGCAAAAACGAACGCTGCTGTATGATAATGAAAGCAGGCATTGATCTGGCGGTTCAGACACACAGCATCTATATATTCAAATAATTTTACTCTATAAATAAAAGATTATATACACAATCAAAACAACAACAACAACACAAATGTAATTATTAGTAAAATTAGTTAGTTCTAAAGAAATTTTAGTCGTGCGTTTAACGAGGCCTGACCCATTAACATATATAAAGCATGCCGTGCAACGAATGAACCATTTCCTGTTCATACGTTTGAATCATTCCAACAACTTCCTTCCTCGAACTGCTTCCTTGACAGACAAGCGCTTCCATCGGTACTATCAATTTTTTTTTTTATTACATTCCAATAATTATTTTCTGTCACGGACGTAACAGGAACTGCTTAAAATTGTCTTACAGCTCACAAGTACAAAACATCTACAAAAACCGGTTTCCTTTAGTAAATTCATGTCGACTTGGAAACGGCTGAACCGATTTTTATGACAGTTTCATTAATATATAGCTAATGTTACGGGGAGTAACTTAGATGTATAAAATTTTTTTTTATGACTAACAGTAGTGTAAACAGTCTGAGATCGATATCATCGGAAATCGTAACACTGATAACTATTAATATTGGAATGTTCCTATATAAATATTTGTATGGAGAATATTTTCATATTTTTACTTTTCTTGTGATTTTTTAGATAATGTTGCAGTGTATTAACTTCTACATCGTTAAAGCAAATTTAATGACGTTTCAATATGCTGAACATGCAATTTAAAATATCCATAAATATTTAAGATATACATCTCCTAAGGGAGTTGATAATGGAAACACTGCGACTACGCTAGATATTTTGTGATACTTCCGATGGTTAACTTCAGTAAATTACTAACGCAACGATGCTTATAATATTTATTAACAAATCAAGTTTCTAATGGCAGTATTATCATGAAGAATACAGTAAACTTTTCCTACCATTTTAATCGATTACCTGTAAAACACTAGCGGTAAGTCTCTGTTGCGAACGTGTAGGTAGCACCGCAGCGCCTATTGCAGCCGGCATACAGTAGCTTGCAAACATAACTGTTCCGGTTTGAAGGAAGCTCTAATTAGTGATATAACTAGACTTAATATATTGTGTTTCAAAGCGACGAGCACAATATGTAGTGCACATCATCCTAACTAGTGCCATTTTTTATAGGCGAGCATATTACTTCTCGTCGGGATTTATTGCTCGTCTCGTTGCCTCATCAGATAAAAAATACACTTTATACTCTTTGTACGGAGTCTAAACACGTAATACTAGCTAGTATATCTGTCACCAAACACAAATACTAAAATGTAATATTAAGTACCTAGTGCCGCGGTGTGTAGACTTCGGGAGAAGAATGCAAGGTTGCAATAGTTGTGTTGGTTTCACGCGTGCACACTGCGCAAGAGTCGATTGCCCGCCATCGGCGCACTCACGGTAGGGTGACCATCGTATATTAGTCTATGGTTCTGTATCATAATTGATATTCTTTACGAAGCGACAAGATAAGCTCTTTAACCTGGTGATAAGTTATGACTTCACAGCAATAAAACGTTAGGATGATATACACAACATCACATAGAAATTTTTACTTAGTTTACATTAGAAGGTTGTTACCTTAATTTAAGGACCTTATACATAGTAACGTGTAATCTTTTTTACTTAAAAGATTAAACAATTTTATTTTTTTTTAAATCTATTATTCTTACTCTTTTTGAGAACAAACAAAACTTGTATAAATATTTGTTTTAACATAGATTCTAACTTTGATGTTATGTTACTCCAGTAGAGCGCCTGTGAGCCAGAAATGCGACGACATGGATAAATGTTATCGCTTTTCACAGAATCTCACTTAATATTAGGTGAACATTTTGCTCCAAGCGTCTTTTCCTTAAAATAAAGTATGAGTCCACAGTAACAGAATGAGATAAATACAATGCAGAGGTAGTTACTAGAGAGAGCAATTGATTGACAATTTTTTTAATGACTGAAGTAAAAAAGAAGGAGAGTGAAGTATAGATTTTGACGCTTCTTCCTCTCTTCTTCTTCATATATTTCAAATATATTCCGTAGTATGATAAGTCCCAGTGCGGAATCGTACACCGGAGTGGAGTCGAAAGATATAAACTACACAGAAATATGTTTTATCTCATTCTCTACAAATCTTCAGCTGAAGAAGTTGAAAGAAGCTGATAACCAGCGCTGCACTTCCTGGTCTGTCTCCTTTTGCCTTACTAATAGTTCATAAATAAGAATTTATATGTTATCTATATTTATATATAGGAGACATCCAGCGATTTATTGACTCAAAATTTAGTAGAGATATGGCTTCTGCCTTTTAGGGGTAACTAAAACTGGATTTTACAGAATTCCTTCTATGAAAGGAGTTGCGAGGGTGTTAACGATAACGGGTGGGGTGGTTACGATTGCTCTTACGGAATATTTAAACTTTATAAATACACAGCGGGGGAAGAACAGCTAGTGTTTGTGTAATACAATAATCCTAGTTAGATTACTTTTCTTAAATATATTTATAGTTGTCTCTTTCGTTCTATAACATCCAAATCCCACCATCCCCAAAATTAATTTCACTTCCCTAATTACCTTTGCCCTAAAAACTCTAATGAAGCTGATTGTATGTGTTATTGCGTGTGTACATCGACATTTAACTAATCAAACCGCGCACGCATTTGATTAGTTAAATGTCGGTTTAACTGTGCAGTTAAAAGCGATATCCTACGCAAACCTCCTCCAAGGTTTTCTTGCATCATCATGGTTACCCTTTCACCCCCACTCCGGCGCTACGTCGCGGGCAGCGCTCAGTGTACCGCCGGACGGCGAGCCGTTCGAATGTGTGTTCATAGTGGCCGTTCACCTGAAATTTAGTGACTCGAAGTACTTAACTGGCATGTGATAGTATCGGAGGACTTGTGTTTATATAGGTATATATTTTAATCTAATTAATTAGACGCATCTTTATATATTCATTTTACATAAAAAAAATCTATTGATATGTATGTTTATATGTAAGTTCGCTTCCTAATTCTAAGGTTAGGGTTGAACGTGGTCACCAGCGATCGGGGTAGCATCGAAGGTGTTAAGTTTTTTTTATGGTCCTTGGTTAGGATATAAAAGCATTAGAGAGATCGCGTTTGCCTTGAACAGCGATGCCGTGACCTCTTCAAAAACTGAGACCGCAGGAGATTGAGAAAGTAAATATCTCCTCAAAACCTTGACTTCTGCCAAAAAAGAGGAAACTATGGACTGTATCTTTGCGAAGATTTCCTCCCCCCTATTTATCAAAATGTTCCTTAAATACAAGATAACTTAGATGCCGATGTAAGATTATTATAGAATTATGATATGAATATATAAATTAACATATATGTTACACACATATATAATTTGGTATATAAATCACTTTATAAAAAATTGTCATAATGTGTAAATAATACTTAAAGTGTTTAAATTATGATTTTTCCTACTAATAAAACAATTAAACTAAAATTACCTCTTTATAAGGTAAACATGCTTTGTTCTATTTTAATGCTATAACGGCGGTTGAGTAGCTATTAAGTTACTGTTTACTAAGTATTTTACTTAATTTCAAACAAGGGTACTTATAAACAATTAACCTTATATATAAATCGCATTAGATTTTTTAAAGATTTAGTATTGATTTTGTTTGTCGTTATTTACGACCATGTCACTTAAGTTACAATAGAAAATAATCACAAGAATATTATCTTCTAACTTAAGTTGTTCAAAATTAATTAACTTAGTACATACATATTTTTTATCACATTCTCCTTTTTGGTTTTATGTATTTTTTTATGATTAATTTTTTTTTATTTAATTCTATTTCCTCATACAAAACAAATGATAGAAATATATTTTAGATTGCAAAGAATTAAGAAAATTATCATCCCTCTTTATGTGTGTATATTCTATCTACCTATGTATATATATCATTCAAATTGTGAACTATCGATGCATGTATATATATATAATTTTTTTTTTACTACGCACCAATGGTTGTGTAAACGTATTCGTTACAAAACATCCGGGATTCGAACCTTGAGTTGTTAGCGATTTCTATTTGTGCACTGCCGGTGCAGCGTATCGTTTAATATGCAATGGTTATATAAATATAAAAATATCAATCCGTTGATAACGTTTAGAATATATTTTATCTGACGTAACCCAAAGACGATGATGATATACACAGCATCACATTTTGCATGTCTCTTTGATACGTATCGTCTCGTAACCCAGTACTTTCTCCAGCTATAGAGCCCTTCAAATTGGAACTTAGTAATGTTTGCATAATACTATCTGACCTGGTACCTTTTTTTTTTGTTTCGGGGGGGGGGGGAATCTTCGAAAGATACCCTGCTTATGAAAGGAAGTCAGGGTTATGTGAGATTTTTACTCACTAAAGCCACCTTGGTGGTCTGCATCAGTGCATTCAGAGAGGCTCTGGGTTCTTTTATAGAACGCACCAGTGCCCCTCTACACTTTGTGTTTACACGACTCTGTGGAGGACCTTGATCCTGCTCGGCACCATCGCTGAGCCACATGCTGTCCCACGTAGGTTCGCCTGTTCAGTGATAAGGGTTCCCACCCTCAAGACCCGCAAAACTCCTAGACCATTTTAGTCGCCCTCTACGACAGGCAGGACCTTAGCCTATTCTTACTAGCCCGAGACTACAGAGCTATATCCTTGGTGGTAGCTACCTAGACTATAGAGATTCATCGCCAGTAAAACGTAATTAGAAATAAGTGATGATTATTTTAGGGATCCTAAATTAAATCTAGGTTCTCCATTGAAATGAAGAAGCGTAAAGAATACTCATAATTTTATAAATCATTCACCATCTCTTTCTATTCTTCTAGTTCTCTTATTCTTACCCACAGCGCTGGTGTTATGGCGGCAGACGTACAATATATATTCGATAGGTGCTCTGTTTTTTTTTTATACAACGAAGGGATGAAACGAGCAAAACGCTCACTTGATGGTGAGTGATACGCCCGCCCATAACAACGTAGCGCTAGTTAAGATGTTATATACTACATCATATTACGCTCGTCGCCTAGAGACATAAGATCTTAAGTCTCGTTACACCTGTAATTTCATTAGCTACAACGCCCTTCAAACCCGAACATATTAATATTTGCATAGTACTATTTGTCAACGATTGACGCTGCTGTGTTACTTACCTTGACGGTCTTCGGCAACAGAGACCCACCACCAGTACCTTCCACCGCTGGCGCGAACCCCAGGCACCTTCGCTACCGTTGGGCTCAGAAAGGAGGGCCAAGGTTAGGATCGAACCTGGGAACTTCGTTTTAGTTAGTATAACATTGGACATCTATAACTTCCGCTGTCATAACAATAAAAACAGAGATCCTTTCCAAAATTCTGATTGGCTAAAATCTCTTCCAGAAGTCAATAATAACCCAATTGGCGTAAATGCAAGAACCCAATATCGCGAGTCAAAAAGGCCACGTTCAGGTCTTCTGGAGTTTCCTCAAGGACTTCGTGTATCTGTATTTCAAGTTCGCAGTGTACGCGGTCGCTATATACCTGCTGTTCTACTATTACGACTACTACTTCGGTTAGGATAGGAAGTAGTTTAGTGTTTCAAAGACGGCGATGTGATGTGTTGATAGTGAACATTGTCACCGGAAATAAAGTGTTGAAGAATCTATTACGGCAAGCTGGTGTCGTTCACAACGCTGGGATCGGGTGAGTTTTTTTTTTCTTCATACGTGTTAACGATATTTATAATTTGTCTTAATCTCCATTGCTTAGATACAACAGCAGCTCCTATTGCAGCCGTCAAACAGTAGTGATGCAAACATTACTGTGTTCCGGTTTGAAAGGCGCTGTAGCTTATGAAATTACTGTGGTAACAAAATTCAACATGTTATGTCTCAGGCGACGACCGCAATGCGGTGTAGTATATACTATTCTTATTGGTGCCACGTTGTTATGGGTAGGCTTTACCATCAGCTGAATGTCCCCATAGTCGCTTAATTGAATAAAAAAAATGCGATCGGCATTGAAGAGTATGATTTGAAGCTTTTCACAACGGCGACATATGGAATAGTTAGTTCTTTATTAATAAATATATATAACTTAAATTAAACTTTAAGGCATACAATTTAAAGTATTAATATGTCTAAGTTAAAGAAATTGCTAAAGAATACAATTCTAGACATTTCTTCGTCATCATCACAGCCTATTTATGTCTACTGGTAAATTGGCATCTAGAACATACCCTTTCTTTATATGTGATGGTCAGCGCTTGACGACGATATCACCTGATTTTAAGTGGTGATGTGATCTGTTATGAAGCAATTCATTCTGGAAAACACACGTGTCGCATATGTACGCGATCACCGCCGCCGGCAAGTTGTTCCACTCCTCTGCTGTCTGTAAACGAAAGCTTATGTTCAGATAGGTACATGGAGTCTATAGTCTAGTGCTTAACTCGTGAGTCTCTGTTGCCGGAGACCGTGTAGGTATCACCGCAGTGCCTATGTCTGCCACCATGCTGTAGTATGCAAACATTACTCGTGTCTAATCGAAGGAGGTCGTAGCTAGTGAAATTACTGCGGCAACTGAGACTTAATATCATAGGTCTCAAGGTTACCAGCACAATGAGGAGATGTGGATATCATCCCAACTAGCGTTACATTGTTATCGGCTGGCGTATCACTTACTATTACGGGAACGTCTCACTGGCCTAAGTGTGAATTGCTGAAGTTACTTTATATTTATAAATACCCTTTACAATTTGAATTACAGTTATAAACAATACTCCTCTGGTGCTTTCATGAAGAAAGAGGAACTGAACCTCTTTATTCGCAAACTGGGGATGTTAAGATATGGATGGTGATTAGTCATGCGTCCAGTATGTTAATAATTCAATATTTTAAAATAATAAACCCATGGATATTTTTATGTTTGAAAAATACCTTTCTTTTTATAATGATGTAAGATTTACTTGATTTCTATTTATCTAATATATCCAAAGAGATTTGATAATGGCAACACCGCAACTACACTGTATATTTTATGCTACTTCCGATGGTTAACTACAGTAAATTACTAACGTAACGAAGCTTATATATGTAGTAACAAATTAAGTTCCTAAGAGTATTATCATGAGGAATACAGTAAACTTTTCTTACCATTTTAATCAATCACGTGTAAAACACTGGTGCCTGTAGATCCATGTTGCTGGAGACCGTCTGGGTAGGTATCAATGCAGCGATTATTTCTGCCGCCAAACAGTGATAGGGCTGTGTTCCGGTTTGAAGGGTGTTGTAAGTAGGATAATTAATGAGGTAATGTGACTAACACATTACATCTTAAAGCGACGAGTGCAATGTGGCCTATTGTATGACATCGTTACTAGCGCCACGTTGTTATAGGTGGGCGTATCACTTACCATCAGGTGGACGTCCCGCTCGTCTGATCACTTCGTTGAATAGATAAATAAAACAATTGTCTATAAAAATGTTTAAAAAAACAACCCGGATGAACTAACAAAGCGTTAGAAGTAAAGACAAGGCCTTCTCGTTTCTCAAATAATATATTAGAACGGTATAATTCCGTAATTTGCACAAAATGGCGGCGCATTGTGTACAAATATACAAAAGTTACGACCGGTTGGTGTTAATGGTATTAATTTATTTCTCTGTGAAATGTCAGGAGGTAAAATGGAAAGGCGTTCAAGAACCTTCCACGTTATGTAGAGTTGGGAAACTACCGTACAGCACTTTTGATAAGTTAATCATCGTCATCATCATTTTAGCGTATGGACGTCTACTGCTGGACGTGGGTCTCTTGTAATGTGTTCCGCAAAGCGCGGTGTTGTGCCTTTTGAGTACGATGGCTTCCAGCAGTTCATTTCACCAACCGATAAATTGATATCAATAATAAATTGTTTCATTGAGGAGGACTGGATCGTAAAAGTTCGGGTTGGTCGGTGGTCAGAGCCCCGTCTGTTAATCAGCAGGGTGCACTGTGTACAGGTGAGATTGACTTGGACTCTGTGAGAAGTTGAGCGGAATCCCTTACACCCCTGAGAGGGATCTAGTTAACCCATAATTGTGAGTGTCCACCTCGAGGATATTGCCAACGTGTACTAGCTATCGTCTGTCAACGAGCACACGGGCTTACCTCGTGGCTGCTGCCCCCGTTGTTTAGCAGCTGGATGCGGGCAGTTCAAGATCGATCGATATCAAGATATTTGGGGAAGGCCTACGTTCAGCAGTGGACGTCTGTCGACTGATGATGAATAAATTATTTACATATAAAAGAAAAAAAACTATTTACGATCTAGTGAAGTGAAATATTCTTCTGCTTTTAGAACTTTTAGGGTCTATAACTAGCAGTGGCCGGCTGATGGTAATAAAGTTTACTATATCCTCTTGTATCACAAGTTGTGAAAACATTCATTTCATCATTTGAATTACGTATTTTTGGTACCCCCCGAGGTGCCTCTTCGAAGACTGCTGTGTAGCAGCAGTAACCCAGGTTACGACCTAGCATGATATATTTAAAAAAAATTTAATTATATAAGACTAAGATTGTTTCTAATATTATATTATTATTATCAATTTTAATTTAAACTATTAGGTAGTGTACGTTTTTTTTTTGACGATGAAGATTCTATTACCACCAGCACCAGAAACCCGGTTTTGATTTCCGCTTAAGGCACACTACAAAATTTCATCAATAGATCAATCATGTCCACAATGATGTAATATCTGATAATATTTCTTAATAAATTGTTTTAAATCATGTCCTCTTATGAAATTTACATTTCAATACTATTACGTTTAAATGTAAATTTAATACATAACACAATTATATTAAAATTAATATTTAATACTCATCCTAAAAATGGCTTTCGACGCTGAATTAATCGCGTTAAGGTATCCGCGTCTGAAACCAAGAAATATTATTTAATGAGATCAAGATCTTTATTGATATTAGAAATGCTAAAAATATAATTAATACGAACATTAGCAAATATTATACACAGATAAATAAAAATACTTGTTAAATTTTTAAAGGTTTTTCTAGTGTTTCGTCTACTGATAGGTCGCTACTAGACTTCATTGTCCCATCGGCCTTCAGTCCTCCGCAACGCGTTCAGCCCTAAGTTCTTCTACGGACCTCATTTCTGATAATATCGTAACTTTAGTGAAGTCTATCACTAAAAAGCTATAGTATGAATAGATTTTTCTTGTCCTATCTATATGTACCGGTTTGTATGTCTATGCCGGAGCAGCAACTAACCGACCTTGGTCGGCGCGCACCCACTCGCGCAAGGTTACCGCAAGTACATGAACAGACAAAATATGACCCGGACATTTTGACTGCCTTATAAGATTTAACTTGTAATTGACAAAATGCATACCTGTGGACTGGGAGGCCTCACACAAGGTGGACAGATCTGGTGAAATTCGTGAGAAACCGCTGGATGTGAGCAGCGCAGAAATGCTCGGCGTGGAGATCTTTATGAAAGGTCTATGTCCAACGGTACGGTTGATGATAAAACGTTAACTAGTAGAACGTTAACCTGATGGTTACTAATACGCATTTTTTTAATTTCGTTACGCCAGTAATTTTACTAGATGCAGCTTTCTTTCAATCGAAACACGGTGATGGAGTCAGACAACTATTGACTCTTTCCAAAAATTTAACGAATGCTCGATTTATTTCAATCTAGAATTAAAATAGGTATAGACACAGAAATAAGCAAAAGTAATAAAAGTGAAATAGTACAAAATAATGTTAGCAGATTCACATTTTTAAATATTTATAAAGAAAGAACTATGTAGAAGGAAAGATTGAAATAAGATCTTTCTTCTCTGATGTCAGAGAAAAGATAATGAAACTAATAAAACATGAAGTAAGTAGTATTCGCAAAAAGGTTAAGTTGTTAAGCGACAAGGAAAGCATCGATGCATTCTGTAAGAGATCCCAGGGGTACCTTGATAGGTGACCACCGAGTTTATATAGCTAAAAATCCTGCATAACTGTGCCTCTTTCCCACTTGAAATAGAAAATCTTTTAAAGATTCCTTCCGGTAAAATTTCAAGGGAAGATAAGTAAGGCGATATGTTTGAGAGGCTCATCAATAAAAGTGTTATTACAGAAATTTCAAATCAGCTTCTTTATTATGAGAGTTCTTTTCCACTCTTCCTTCCCATTTTCTCTTAACCCTTGTTTTGTTCTCACGCTAATTTTTTTTTAATAAATATAAAGTCTGTAAGTTTGTTATGCACAGGTATTCATAATAATAAAATTCCTATGGGAAAACAGTGATGATATTTTAAAGGACAGTGACTAGTTTAGAACAGGGACTACCTGGTAGCAATTTAGTGATAGAGTTGATAGAGAGAGTGATAGAGTTTATCCAAACCGACCTGGATAGTTATCAACTTTATATTGCTGTCAACATATAAAATCCAGAATATTCTGGACGAACACGCTAGACTAAAGGCTTAGTTTTTCTCGGTGCCATGCAAAATTAGGGTCCAGTTTTAAATAGGATTCTTGTGACGAATTTAGAAACGACAGAAGATTACCTAACAGACAAAGGCACAAGATTATGATGGAAAGAGGATGTCTATCGTCATCTGTTCAGTTCGGCTCGGCTGTTCACTGCTGAACACGTCCTAATTTGGATTAATTGGACATCCATTTTGGTTGTTGATTAAAGAGCTTAGTATGTTGGTAAAGGTGACGGATGAAACTACTGCTTTACCTTTGATATGTCCCTTTTAAGTCGCCTATTTATTACAGTTATTTATATTGACAATAACAGTATTAGCTATCTAGACAAGGTATCTAGCTAATTCTTGTTTATAAATCTGTAACGCTTCAGCTCGTCGCTTCCTGATGCACTGTGCCCGTAACCTTACTCAACAGAATACCTTTTGTTTGTGAGTTTTGCAACGCGGGTGATTACATAATTTGCAACGGCAGAAAACGAAGAGCACCGGTTCCGGTAACGATCAGCTGAATTTATACAATATGATTAATATCTTGCAAACTGTTCATTATCTAATAACCGTTGTGTTTAATGAAGTATCTAGTATCCTAAACTGTATGAAAATACATATATTTAA
The DNA here is from genome assembly GCA_029030555.1 of Ornithoptera alexandrae. NCBI lineage: Eukaryota > Metazoa > Arthropoda > Insecta > Lepidoptera > Papilionidae > Ornithoptera > Ornithoptera alexandrae. Next base: position 1,496,418 of record JARDVY010000018.1, on the reverse strand, counting down.
AATAATAGCTACTATTAAATATAACGTGAATATTTGGTTAGTTTCTTTTGCCGGAAGAAGTTTGTGTTAAGTTCTTAGTTCCTACCTTTAGTATTAAGATAAAGAATTCAAACAATTATGTATTAAAATTTGAAAGATGCTGTAGCTAATATGATTAGTGTGATATTATTACGTATTATCTTAAAGGTTAGATTAATGTAATGGACAATTGCAACTGAGTTCCTCTGATGGAGGTCTCTGCCGCCGGAGACTGTCTAGGTACGTACCACGGCCTATCTCCGTCGCCAAACAGCAGTGTGCAAACATTAACGTGTTTCTGTTAGAAGGGTACTTTTAACATCTTATGTGTCAAAGTGACAAGCACAATATGGTGCAGTGTAAATCATCCTAACTAGCGCCGTACCAAGTTCAACGCATTGCTTTGCCAGTTTGAGAGACGTTCCAGAATATTCCATCAGCCACTTTTATCTCGGTGTTCCGTTAAACGCAACTAAGAGCAAACTACTCCGAATAAGATTCACTAGCTTTTCCTGTGACCTTCATTTCGCATGGGTGACGACTACGGCAATTACCCCCATTATTAGCCATCATCGGCAATGGTAGAAGTAATGATGATGATGACATCAATCAAATGTTTGACAGCCACTACAATTTATCTAACCACTATTTTATCAGTTATGAGCCTTCGCATATCCGTTAGTGTTTTAATAAATTTATATAACATCTAGGTCATATAATTTAATAAATTTTATTACCTAGATCACAAATGGTGTTTCACGTTATAAAATCCGCCATTTTAATATAATTTATTACAACTTTCCGTGTCTAGGCTTCAAGGTAATGTCATGTTAGATAAATCAGAACATTCTAATAATTCATGCATTAAAAAAAACCGGTCATTATGTAATAATTTGAAATCGATGACATTTTAAGCTTTTAGACGACGGTTTAAGGTGGCCATAAGAAGACATTTGAGATAACTACATGCGAAAAAGAAGACACTGATAGAGTCGGCGTAAGTTTCTATACAGAAATTATGTGGGGAATCTTTCAGAGGAGGCTTCATCTAGATTCCCATTAACCACCATTAGATTAACCATCAGGTAAAATCCTAGTCAATTACTACTACTACTATAAGAAAATTAAAGATTTTAAGGCATTCCTTTATAATTTAACCGTCTTACCTTTTGTCAACTTCGTTGATGATATCTTTAGAATGGTTCCGTCTTTAATCATCATCTACTTCATGACATCAATTATTTATGATGTATGTGACAATATTTATGTAAAGCTTAGTTAACCTATAAATATTTTCAAGTGTGGTACGATGCGGACTATTGTTGTAGTGTAAATTGAATGCTCATCTCTAAGACTCTCGACCCGCTGACCCACTTTGGACAGTTCGTTAGCACCACATTTATGATGTAATCCTTAAATGGTGTTTTGCTACTTAATTTATAAATGTGTTAACTTAGTGGTGTAAACTTACGTGTTAGTAAGTTAAATAAGAAATGTTTATAGTGACACAGAGGTTTTTAGTATGTTTATGCATGTTGTGTTCTGACGAATTATTTGAAATGATGTCCATGCTTTTGTTTCATCATCGCTTTCCCTTCCACCACTAGGGATTCCGTCATTCAATATCGTTCAGTCTACTACGTCAGAATTCTTCCAAAAAAACTCTAGTTGTAAATTCATCTTAATACTGTTATATTCTCAAGAACTTAAGGTTTCTAATTTCTATCAAAATCAAGTTTATTTTGGGTAGTTAAATTCATTCATTTTAAGTGTTAAATTCGTTACAGCCAGGGTGGAAGCCTATCTGCAATCTAAGTCCTTAAATCTTTCTGTATAATTTTTATTGACTTATTGAAGTTTTGAAGAGGTCCATTGCAGAACAATTATCGTCGATATTAGTACCTTCCTTTACGATAATCTTCAAAATAATTCAAGATATTAGTAAGCTGAACTGGCGTGGGCAGGTTACAAGCAAAATAGGACTTGCAATAGATCAAGGTAAGCGAGTGGTGATGACTTGATGAAAATCACAGAGATCATTACTTTTATTATTGACATATATATATCATATTGACAATTGAAGAGTCGTCTTTTGAGTTTTTGAACATTAATTAATGTTAATAATATTAACAAGAGATGGAGTTCGTTTGTTTATTGATAGATGTGTCCCGTCAATAACAATGTGGCGTTTAAATTTATTTCTGCATATTATCAAATTGGTGCTCATCAGTTTGACAGTAAGATATTAAACCCCGAGGGTATAATTAATTATCTACGACGCCCTTTAGAGGCCAATTTAATATAAGGGATCCTTAATGTAAATTTTAAATCAAAGTATTTAATAATTGCAATGTTTAACGATGAATATTATTAATTGAATCATGAATTTAGTATTAAATAATATTTGTCAGTCTATTAAGTATATTTCTTTAAGGTAAGGTTTCAAGTCGATATAAGGACTTAAATTTTAACTCTATTTACAGTAAATAAACTCTCTATTTACTGTAAAATATATGATCTGTTGTTAGAACCCGCCCATAAATTTAGTATAGTCGTTATTTAATATTATTAATGTTTGTATGTATATAAATAAATATCAAATGCTATGAATTTATTATACATTATCTGTATTGTGAGTTACATATCGTACTTTGTAGGAAGGCGTTCGTGTACTCTGCAATTAAAAGCCCATAAACATCACCAACCTATTTATACGTAACTTTGTTGTGTAAAACAAAATGGCGGCTGGACGAAAGACAAAGAACGTATGATTTATGTAAAATGATAAATATATTCAAAGTACCTGATTTCAAACTCAAGATGTAAATAAAGTTATAGTTTAATTTGTCTGTTTGTTACTTACACCTTATTTTTAATTTACAATGTGACACAATAGAGTATATTCTTAAGAAAAATCAGAAACCATCATCAGTTCATTTTCTCGGTTAGCTAGTGAAAGGGATGCAACAATTTATATGTCAAGGCGAAGAACACGATTCGGTGTAGTGTATGTCATCCTTACATATGCCACATTATTGTAGCCTGTCACTTATGATCTGGTGATAACCTGTCGCAAAAGATTAAGAGGAAACAAATTTAAGAGAGTCTTAACTTTCAAGCAGCGAGATTAACAATGAACAATATTGAAACGATGACAGTGATTATTAGTGATCGCCAAACTTCAGTGTGAAGAGGACACCAAATGATGATGATGATTAATACACTCTAGTTATATTCCTCTAAATAGTTTATACTTTTTTTTAAATCATCGATGAAAACTAACGAAATATATATATCCTTATATCGAAAGTCCTACAACACAGGGGGAGCATTTCCTCTAAAGGCGACACTGACGCTTATAAGACACTGTTTACTTTCTGCTCACGTGCTGCTGAACTGTAAGGAATAAATTGTCGATGTACAGTTTTTTGGTTCCATTGTCTTCGCGGTTGGGGACATTCTCGACGCCCATTAAGTTTCCCAGTATTGTTTATACCAACACATTTGCATCAAAAAATCATTTGCCTTTCCGCATATGAAAGGGTATATTGCACTGAGTCAAGCCAAATTGTACGATCCCTCTCGTTCATCTCGTGTTTATTTAATTTCTAATTATCGCGATATTTCGAGTGGTTTAAAGCAGTCATAGTCATGAGGACAGAAGACATGTCATTACGAAATATCTACAGGTTTTAGTTAATGCTTGCAATCCTATCTACTTAGAATCATCTCACTGTGTCTTTAAGTCTTCTATTAGTTTACTTGGTGTTTCATTTGATTTTATGTGATAAGCTAAGCTGAGCTGATGGTACTCGTATAACTAGACTGTCTTCTCTATGGAAATTACAGTGTTATTTAATTTCTTGTCTCCCAAATCTCTTTAGTAGGAGTTGATGTTCTTTAGCAAGGATTTCTGGTCTATTAAATTTAATATAACAAGTCTTTGAAGCAAATGAACGAAGTAAATAACTGATATGTTAATTAAACAAAAATGGCAAGGATAAGTTTGAGATAAGAAATCATTCGGTTCTAATAATAAACAGAGAATGTATAAAACTATTAAATATTCAATCAACAGATCAAATGCAAATATATGGACGTTTCCTAAGAGTCTGACCTCTCCGTCGCAAATATGAGCGAGGCTGTGCTATGTCGAAATAGATGACGAGGAGGTGCATTTGACATTTTAGCGAAACTCTCGGCAAAATCGCTTTAAACTAAAATTAACCTTCTACCATGATTTCGAATAATCCTGTTAATTATAATTTAGACATTTTGAATACATAGAGGAATAAAGATGGTCTGGTGAAGTTCGAAGGAAGACACCGGGTGCAGAAAGCGCAAGACCTTTTCCTGTGGAGATCTTTGAAGGAAACCTATGTGTATAACGATGATGAATTATGTATACAATCTTTTGTGTCTCCTCAGAGACATAATAAATAAAATAAACCTTGCACGCCTGCCGCAGTAGCAAAACCTATCATAAAATCTCTGTTTTTATTCTTGGGCCATTCGTAGTGGAGTTTCGATAGAGTAGGACAATAAAGAGTTTTCGAACTAGCCTAGTTCGTTTAGCTTAGTTTCTGTAATCAAAATAAAAGCCAGAATGTTCTAAGAAAACACAACATCATCCCTCTCCCTGCATACATTAGGGGTTGCAGCTACAGTTTCTGTCTCCACTATATTCTAGTGAACTTATATATGTAAATAAATGATTCTAATGCACATGTATATTTGCCACATATAACCTTTTTTTTCTATCTACAAATGTAGTCCTGCCGGTATATATACATATTGTATTTAAATGAATATTTCGTATACATCCAGAACTTGTTTTCGATTGTTATATCTCATTATTTATTATTAATAAGTAATAATTTTGACAATGATACGAGATCAAAGAATTCTCGTTACCCTAGTAATATGATCAACACAACGCTTTGTAAATTAAAAGACTGAAGTTATGTCTCTGCGGTTTGCCGGCGGAAATACAAGCTGCGATGGTGCTTAGACTGTCTCCGCCAAATGAGACTTGACAGCAGCGCATTTTATAATGAAATGTATATAAATATGTATTATGTATAATGTATAATCTAACACTATTGTATAAGAGAAGGTACTTTAATCGTGAGACAGCATAACGCCTCACACAGACAGTGGGACGAACTGGCCGCGCTATTTATGAGAGGGGAAAGTCTTAGCTCAGACTTGACTATCTCAAGTTCCAAGTCTATATATGTGACCATACCGCATCTCCTAGCTATACATGTACTACTATTACATACTACTTTAACGATATATATCTGTTATTTATAACATTAGTATTTACATTACAATAAGTACATTCAGCTCATCAAAATGGCAACTTTGTTTTAATGGTTATTATAATGGTGTTAAGTATTAATCGAGGTTAAAATATGACCTTTATACTTAGAGAATATGTGAATGATTATTACGTTCCCACTGCTGGGAATCAAGACATTTTCTCATAAAGAGACAGTCAAAGTTATTTATACCTAACGCTTGCAAAGTTGAAATTATTAGATAGGAGTATTTACCTACAATATCGCTTGCGGAGTAAAGTTGAAGTTACCTTTCATCAACCAAATAACTTTACTAGTATATCTTCTAACTGGAACACGATAATATTTTGTATTACTACCAAGCAATAAAAATAGATGTACTATTCCAGATTTTTTTTTGTTATTCTAAAGCGATGATATGAACGAGACATTCACTGGTAAATGGTACGCCTGCCCACGAGGCGCTAGTTAGGATGATATACACTGCACAAAATTGAGATCGTCGTGAGACATAAGATGTTAAGTCTCGTTACCTCAGTAATTTAACTAGCGACAACGCTATTCTAACCGGAATACAGTAATGTTTGCACACTACTGTTTGTCAGCTGCAATGGAACCTAGACGGTGTCCAGCAATAGAGACCTACCAATATGGTTGTTGTATATATACAATAGACAGCCGAAACATGATTGACTATAGAGTCAAGGTCATAAAAATGGTCACAGAACCCAGTAGGCCAGTAGGTGAACCCGACTTACCAAATATGGCGGTAACGAGCTGACAGCCTTATGGAGCACAGTAACGATCGCATACGTTTCAAGTTAACAGTTAACTTGATTCAAAAATGGTGCATCGCTATAGTTGAAGGTTGGTGACCCATTGGTAAGGCCCGTAAATACTATGGTCATATATGGACAGTGACTACATTCAGGATTGAAGTTTTTAAGACTTGCATACTATCTCTAAATATATAGTAATTTTTTTAATCCTCATAAACACCATCAATACTGGTGGTAGGTCTCCATATTCGGAGACCATCTAGGTACCGCTGCAGCTCCTATTGCAGCCGACAAACAGTAATGTGTAAACTTTACTGTGTTCCGGCTTGAAGGGAGCCGTAGCTAGTGAAGATGCTGTGGTGATGAGATTTAATATCCTAAAGAGCAAAATGTGGTGCTGTGTATATCATAATATCCAACGCCATTTTGTTATAGGCAGTCGTATAACTTACCATCAGGTGGATGAGATTATGAGTAATTTAAGTATTTAAAGTACGATAGAAAAGTACTCAAGTTGGATTTAATAGAAGAAATTTATACGTATATACAGGGTGAAAGGTAATAAGTGTAAAAGACCTGAAGGGTCTAAAGTCTAGCTCGTATCCTATCTATCTATGTATGGAATACCCCATACAAAGACAATGACTCTGGAGTTATTCATTGTTTAAATATTTAATAAAAATGTCCATTTTCCAGGATAAAATTCGATGATTTTTATTTCTTACTTACTTCTACACAATTTTTAATGTCACATAAATAAGTACCTGACTTCAAGACCTATCCGGCAAGGTATAACAAAGTACATAAAGTTTATAAAATTTTGAAAAAAAAACACTTGTAATAAAACCAAGTATCATGAAATATCAAACTGTAGAGACCCATAAAAGTAATATTATTATAATTTTTTTTAAATCATGTTTAATGCTAGGTAGGATATATACACAATACATTTTATTTATTGCCTTATACGTCTACTCAATGCCAATGTCCAGCAGTGGACGTTTACCGGTTGATGATGATGATGTCTACTCGAGGAAAAGAACATCCATTATGAAGATATTGTAAGAATTTGTGATAGTTTTGGGAACGGTCCCACATCTGTTAACGTTAACTGATGGACGTCCACCGCTGGGCATGACGGTATTGTAACATATCCCACGAAACACGGTAACAAGCTACAGTTGGTTTCAACAGATTACAACACGGTCGTCGTGTTGCAGTGGGTGCGGCTGGGGTGCGGGGTACGGGGGTGGGGACGAAACTGGGTCTACGGCGCAGTAAGCCGATCACGTCTGTCTGTCCGTCTGTCACGTTGCATAACTGTAGTGCTTACGTGATTCGTTAATATTATATTTCGCTACACTGGCCTTCTTGTGCGGCTTCGCGTGCTCTATTGCAACTTAATTATATTCAAACATACTGGTGGTAGGCCTCTGTAGCCGGAGACCATAGATTTTTTTTTTGAAATCGCGTTCCCCCCTGTTTTGTTAGGCTAGGGCCCTGTCTTTCTTTGTTTTTATGTACATAGTATAAACTCATCGCATCCCTTACCCAATCTTTCGCTCCCTTCATTCTTCCCACCTTCTTTCACTTCTTTCCTCTTTCACACTTCATTTTTCATCTCTCATTCTCCATCCTATTTCCTTCTTTCATCCATCTCTCATAAATGAGGACAACTCATACCAATTTCTGCCGACTGTTGTCCTCACTCATCAGAGAGGCGACACCATGTAGGTTATCGCCTATTACTGATAAATGAGATGGAGAGTTCCAGTTCCACCCCGAGACGCGACCTTATCAAGGCCTACCGCTGTCGGGGATATGGTTTCGGCTAATAGCGTTGAGAGGTACACCGAGAAATTTAAGCGGGTAAGAGTCCTGCATTACCCCTCTGTTGCCCCCACAGCAGAAAGGTATCCAATGCAGGATTTCCCCACGCAAAAAAATGGAGGTTACCGCAACGCTTATTTCTCCCTCCAAACAGTACTGTGTTCCAAATTGAAGGTCACTGTAGCTACTGAAATTACTGGGGTAATGACAGTTAATATCCTGTCTCAAGGCGACGACCAGAATATAGTGCTGTGTATACCATCCTAACTAGCGCATTCTAATAGGCAGACGTATCACGTACCATCAGGTGATTGACGTTACGTGGCTTCGTTCAATAAATATGTATATACATTAACCATGGCTTCCTAATGTTTTTGTAAAGGTCCACTATTCTCTGATGACGTTGAACGCTTGGTAATCATTTTGACTCTTATAGCCCATATGATACTGGACTCGCGGACCCGGGACCACGGCCTGTTGTGTGAAGATCCCAAGGAGAACGAGGAATTTATTTCGTCGGTTTATTAGTCTGTTAGTGTATCAGTACACTGATAATATTTAGTACTACATGATAATGATACATTTTCATATCACAGAAATATATAAATATTACCTTTGACTAGTCAATTGGTAAAAAAAAAATCATTCAGTAAGTAGGATACACGAGCTTTCTATTTATCTTATATTGTAAGCTGTACTGGTGGTAGTGTCTCCGTTGTCGGAGACTGTCTAAGTAGGTACCACCGTGGCTCCTATTGCAACCGACAAACAGTACCGTGCAAACATTACTTAACTCCGGTTTGAAGGGCGCTATAATTAATGAGCTTAATATGCAGTGTATATCATCTTAACCAGCGCTATATAAAAGTAGACACGTTTTTTATAAGCTTTGAAATATCTGAAGGTTTCCTGATTAAGAGATATATAATACAATAAAAAGAACAAGAAAAATGTATGAACACTACTACTACTACTACTACTACTACTACTACTACTACTGTTAAATTAGACGACTAATAGAGAAAGACATTAATTTGATGGTAATTGGTACAACAATGCGGATTAGGATGGTATACAGAGCACCACATTGTGGTCGTCGCCTTGAGACAAGATGTTGTAGTGCAACACAGACTACTACTACCAGTGATTATGACATCGGATAGTCATCCTTCGTCGTGTCCCGGGTTCAAACTCCTTGCCCGCACGAACTCGAGGTTTGTGCAACTGTGCCCAAGCCCCGCGGCGGCGATCCAATAGTGAAAGTGGGCTGCCGAGCGTGGCGGCCGTGTTTCCACTGCACCTCCGTCGCAGGTTTTTAATAAAGCATTGACTAAATACACTGCCTTTTTTTTTATGCCGCGCAATGCGTGATTGTTTTTATTGAAGAGACTATCGAAACGTTCACCTGATGGTAATTGATATGCCCGACCATAATGTGGCGATATGATGATATACACTGCAACATTGTGCTCGTTGCTTTCAGACAAAACGGAGCTGCTACCAGTACAATCTATCTTTTGATAGTAAGAAATTTTTAGGTTACTATAAATAGAACAACTATGACGATGGTAGGAAGGTCTAGGTACTGTTTGAACGACATATTAATTTTAGTGTTGATAATGATTATTCTTTCTATACACAAACTTTCTTCTTTTATAAAAAGAGGCGAGTGTTCGTGTATAGAGAAATTTTTCTATACACGAACTCTCGCAGTAATGCACATATACAATGTGCAACGAAATTTTTGAATTATTTCTAAAGTGTATTTATATTTGAAAACAGTATATTTTACTAGTATAATCTACTAAATGTTGTTGTGGTGGTGGTAATGTTTGTCGTACCATCCCAGTAAAACTGTTGGTTACTGTCCAACAAAAAATCTTTGTAATTTCTTGATATAAGATCGCGTGTTATATGAAACTACTTCATTAGTAATGTTGGGAATACAATATTTCACGCATTTCTGTTTTTCAAACTATAAGTAAAAAGAAACGGAGGAAATCATACAAAATCATAAGCATTTTTAAACTTTTTTTATCTTAATCAACAGTCCATACGATTCACGAAACTTTCATATATACTTGAAGACAATTTGTATAGGAAACGAACAATAATACTGACGCTAACACGAAAGGATGACACAATGGATTTACACGATATTATTGCCTCTATCCCCTTTTTACCACCAAACGACCGAGAGGAATCGTCATCCTTTTTTTATTCAACGAAGCCACGAGACGAGCGGGAGGTTCACCTAATGGTAAGTGATACGCACGCCTATAACAACGTGGCGGTAGTTAGGATGATATTTACTGTACCACATTGTGTTCATCGCTTTGTTACATAAAATGTTGAATCTCATTACTCCTATTACACTAGCTACAGCATCTTTAAAACCGGAACACAGTAATGTCTGCACATCATTGTTTAGCGGCTACAATAGAAGCTGCGATGGTACGTAGATGGCCTCCGGCAAGACACTTGCTAACAGTAAATTTATGCTTATCCCGTTGATTAATATCACTGAAATACATTATTATAGTAAGAATACCCTTATCTACTTTATATTCTTATCATTGGGAATATCTTTTCCCAGACGGAAATATTTTGACATTATAAAAGATTTTGTTCGGGGATTTTATCGGTTCAATCGCGATGTTTACTTTTATCGAAATCTCCAGTAAAATAGAATCCACGTCTTTCTAATTCGTACAGCTTGTTAATTAGAAAGTAATCTATCGCTTAAAAGGGTTGAAGTTTTGACGTATCCATGGAGACAGTGGAGATGTAAAAGCGATACAAATGTTTCTCAGTGGAGCGGCGGCCTCCAGTCGATTAAACAATTCTAATTCGCTGCAACCTCACGCTCTTGCCAATAGATCGATTACAAAACTTTAACAATGTTTGAATTAGTACGTATTGCTAACTGGTTCGATGCCAGGGTCCATGAGTTATTATGATTCGTTGGTTATCAGGTTTTTTCGAGCTCCATTTTAACAACCATCCTTATATTGTAAGCTCTCCGCCGTAATAGCAGCGCTGTATTCACACTCTCATGTGATGAGCACTCTTGGTGGTACTTTTAATATGGTGGTAGGTGTCTGTTGCTGCAAATGATCTAGGTACCACTGCAGCTCCTATTTCTGTCGCAAAACAGTAGTGTGCAAACATAACTAGTCAAATTACTGCGGTAATGACCTTTAATATCTAATGGGTCAAAGCGACGAGCATCCACTTGTTCACCTTCAGCTGTTCGTCTCCCTGGTCTCGTCGCATCGTTCAATAAAAGATCCATAGCATCTGTCACTTAATGCGAGAGTATATTATGGTTAAATTTTAGCCAATTACAGATAAAAAGTCTTCATGGTCCAATCCTGATTTAATTTAAATTGTTAATTTAGATGCTAGTAAGTTATTGAACCCTCCTGGCTAGTTACCACCCCAATGGTCAGTATACCACTATAATGTCATCGTATTACGTAAATCCTATTAATAACATTCTGGGATTAGATATCTGTGACCTTTTTGTCACTTATCATAAAAGCTTAAACTGTTGCCATGGTCAAAAAAAAAATCTTAATAGTAATTTAGGAAAAAATAAAGAATATTTATATATAGAATACGAATTTTCTTTGTTAGCCAATCACGTGAAAACTAGTGAACGTTTCGACATGGGAACATGAGCATTCGGGGCGGAAATATTTGTTGATGGTTATAGAGTTCTTGTCTTTTGAATTTCTATAATTTAATTTCTTGTTAACTTTTATAAACATTTTTATTTGGTATTATTTATGCGGTTGCTATAGTAACGGTAGCTGTATAAAATCGTTTGCGGTTGCGGTTGCTCTCAAGGAGTATTTCAGACAAACTTCAAGTCTAATTTAATATTACGGCCAGCAAAGCGGGAACAATGACAAGAAGCATCTTATCTTGTATAGTAGAAGTAGTAGAATATTTACACAGCACCGTTACTTTTAGACTCAATATGGCACATTATGCGACCAGTTATTATAGTATCAAGTGATTATACTTAAATATAGATTGACAGACGGACAGTCGATTTTATAAAATTATGTTATAATGTTTACATTCATTGAAACAACGTAGATAGGTTTATAGATGTAAACTAAACCAGATCCTGATATAAGTAATTGGAGATATTTTTACCTGTTACTTTTATCTGATATCTTTTATATGATTTAGTCTATGCCTGCATGCATAAACTAATTAAAATAATATGTAGTAATCATTTGTCTTTGTCATTTACAATGCAATTATTCTAAAATCTCCTATCTAACCTCGTTTCAATGATCAAGAGTATTAATGATGGTTTTAATTAATCACATGGTAATTTATTCAGTTTTATCAAAAAATCTTTGAGTAAAGTATAGAAGACTATAATATGTACAGATATAACTATCAGTATAGCAGTATGCTGAGTTTGGATGAAAAAAAAAAACAATAATGGTAAAAATACGCCGCCGCAAGGTGAACGGCCCGCCGTTGCTGCCGCCAGTGGAATATGGGCCTCATTACAATTCAGTCTCACTTCCTCAGTTCCAATGAAATCGGTACACAGCAGTTTCATTATTTATATATAAACATCTGTACTCTAGACTTTTGGAATTTAATATCTTGTACAAGCTAATATGGTAACTGAAATAAAAAATCGTAGAGTAAGTTGATGATAAATTTCTTTCTTCCATAGAGTAATTACACTTATTTTCTTTCTCTTTTTTCCATACATTGTCCTAATTGGAAACAACTTGTCATTATCACTTATCTACGGTCTAGTTTTTAATATTTAATCCCTATAATATTTTACGAAAAGCTCCAACTGTTTAATTGGTTTTATAAAAACTCTTCCAAGAAACCTCTTTGGTAACTTTTATTCCAAAATCTATTTCTCTTAACACATATTTCTCATCTACCTAAGTGGAATTTATTTTACATATATCACTACTTACAGCATTCAAACCAGGTAAGTTACATGGAAGGTAAACAAGGACATCAGGAAATATAGACGGTCTCCGGCAAAGAAGTATTTTTTTATTTAAAATAGACTAGTCCTTGACCATACCCACCTTGTCTGGATTCCTTACTCGTAATCAAATGTACCTTTAAATAAAATTGAATATAAAATCTGTATTAACAACTAAGAAATGTTCACTAATATCCAGTTTAAAGGCTTCTGTATTACACAAATGTTTGTGAAACTGATTTTTGTTTCATCTCACGCGCCCGCAGCTCCGCCGCCGCTAAACTCGTTTCCTGTTTGAGTATTTACATAAGCATCTAAAATGCCAATTGGAGTATTTATGAAACAATTGAAACTACTAAAACAGAAATTACGCAGTCTTAACTAGAAGAAACAAACCGTATAAGTTCCGTCACAAAACAATTTGTCGAACAAAAGAATCCGAATTAGGTTTTCGGTATTTCCATCACGTTTAAGTTACTTAAGATTGAGTGACAGCAAACCGCTAGAAACGGTTTCTTTATAAACGTTAGTATGTAACGCCGCCATTAAAATTTTGGAGAATTTATTTTTGTGTAACTGTAGAAAACAGTAGACGTCATACGAAGTCATGACGTCTATAAGTTTTCTTTTCATCATCTGATGTCTGGTAATCCTCTTCTGTGATGAGAAAAATTGATGATTTGTGCCAATCCAATACACGCTTTCCATTTTCGACCCATCCTCCTTCATTTCTAAAGGCTGGCTGACAATCCCCGTTTGTAGATTAAAATTCGCCAATCTCACCTCCAAGAGTGCGTCCTATAACTATAATAAATGATCCACCTCCTACTTCACAAGATTATGAGAAGCTTACTCTTAGAAGCTTGATTGCTAAATGCATTGATGATTAATAAATTTTATGGTTGAGTATTATACATTTATCCTGCTAACAGTTACTCCGACATTAAGTGAGTTTAAGCTAAAAACTCTACGTGTTATTTGAGACAAGATTTTTAGAAAAAAGTTTTAACATTATTGTATATGTATGTACATATGTATTTAACAAGTTTTTCAAATATCGGATGAAGAAAAGTAGATATCGCACTAAAATTATATATCTTGGTTTTTCCATGGTTAAGTTATCTTGAAGACATATGACAGTCGCAAGATTAAATAGTTTTTTATTCAATAAATTATATTGTATAATACAATATAAAATAATGTTGGCTTAAAAATTAACATTAAAAACTTCATATTTGTCAAAGGTCGGCGTACTCTGAATTTTATAATATTTATAGGTGGCTGCAGGTAGACAACCTTTTTTTTTAAGAGCCTTTACCTGCTAAGTGCAGCTTTTAAAAAAAATTGCATTTTTACACAGGGCTATGGTGTGGTCACATTCTGACACAAAAAACAAACTGTATTTAAATATTATTTCATTATAAAAATTAACAAATGTGTAATATTATCGAAGAGTTTTTTTTAATTCATTTTTTGTTACCTCAAATATCAGCGAAATTTCAAAACATTGACGTTTTTACTGTATTAAAGTTTTACTTTTCAAAAATAACTGTCATCTTTTTGTCAGTTGACCATAATCATTATTTATAACTACTTTTCTCCTAGGTTTACATTCTAATTTGCTTAGTATACAACACAAAGCAAAAAGAAAAACTGGTTTTGCTGATTGTAAATGATTTTTTACTAATCGAGACGACTGATTTCCAGTGGAAATCATCCTTTGTACTAGGCTCCGTTTGGTACCACTTCCTCTAAATTGCGGTATTGTTTTCCACCGTATCTAAAAAAGAATAAAAGCCACATAATATAATGTAAAATTAGTTTTAGAGCAAAAACCTAAGTTGTATAAGATATTAAAGTAAAACTAAAAGTTGAGAGACTATAGAGACGTGAACTTTTCATAAGCCGAATGAAACTGGTAGAACCGGCACTGAGACATGGAAAAAATTCCGATCGTGAAGAAGGTCCACAACGGGCAGCCTTAATATAAGCAAAGTATTCCGTATACCTGTTTACTGGAGAAAAATAAAAACAAATAAAACCCTACGCTGCATAGTTTATTGCAAATTTATGTACGTTCGTGCGCCGTATCTTGAGAACAATACAAGGCCTAGTACAGCTCCCAAAGAACACTTCTTTGTTTTATGTACGCAATGCAATTTATTTGTCTGTCTGATTTAAATCTTTAAGATTTTATATTCAGTCGTCGATGTGAGAACGTGAGTATTTTATACCGTCGAACTATAAACGGCGTCTGGTTGATCATCTGACGCTGCATCACATAGTCAAATGCTTATCATAAAACGATCATATTTATTCAACATCATTTCTTATAGCTGCATTACTTAAAAACACTTTCTAATCACCATTTCTTTTTCTTTAGCGGCACATTTTAATTAAGTAACACCGATAAACTTTAGTGTTATGCTATCTTAATTGATATTACGATGTCGTATAGAACAGTTATAAAATATTCAGTTTTCTGTCATGATCATGTATTTTAACTACATCCAATACTGGACATAGGCCTCTTGCAAGGTGATCCTCAAAACACGATCTTGCAATGCTTGGCTCTCTATGATATTATTTTTTAATTTCAGTTAATATGCAAATTTAAACAAACCTTTGTTTTAATACAATTACAAAATTGTGCTGAATGTTCACTAATAATAATATATCTGATAAGCATACGGCACTGCTACTTATGCGAAGAAAATTATCTAATTAATAACAATAGTTACATTTTGGCTTCAAAATAGATAAAAATACGAATCTGTTGTGAAAACATTATTATATTTAATCTTCTTCCTTCTGCCCTTTTCCCATTCTATATGGGATCGCCACAGTATGTCCTTCTCTTCCACATCTCTCTATCAGCCGCCATATCTAAATTCACACTCTTCTTACACATGTCATCTTTCACACAATCTATCCACACTTTCTTCGGTCTTCCTCTACCCTTATAACCATCTACCTTCATTCTCATTACTTTCTTTGTTATACCTCGTGGCCATCAACAGAAGCTAGTCTACTCGAGATAATAAAAAATAAATCAGAAGCAAGTTCATCAATTATTACATAAAAATAAGTAAGATAGTAAACAGTAGAAGTAAGGATAAGTAAATATCACTTTATACATAAGGACAATAATATTTTGTGTATCTCTGTGAATATTAGATAGCATGTAAATGAATCTGTAGTGAATATGTTGTGAAAATGTTATAAATATTAGGATAAGGTAAAGCCTTGAATAATAATATCAGAAAAATTAGAAATAAATAATAAAATTTTCGTTTAAGTAATATTCGATATAAAACGATAATTTTCATAGAAATGTAGTATAACTGACAAATAACAATTCACGATTGGGCTTATATCCACATCAAAACCAAAAGGCGTGCATGGGCACAAATGTATGTTCATCTGTTGATTTTTTTAAACATTATCGTCTATCCGATATATTAACCATTAATATTACCTACGTGGTGATTAACCAAAATTTTAAATTTTGCCAAGGTTTTTAAAAAAATTATATACAAGAATAAAGATCGACATGAAACTTTTCCATCTACCAGTTAGATATTTTAACGTGCCGCTGATGATGATGCAAATGATCTATTATTAACTGCCGATTTCGCCCAGCGCATACATATTTTAACGCAAAGATATTTAAACGAGTTTCTATTTGGTTACAGGTCAAACTGGCAACATGAAGCGATCTCGCCATAGATGGCTGGGATTCAGCTTATTTTGTAAGTAACGCTCAAATTATATATATTTCAAATATCTATAAGGTTCTACTTTCATCTAGTAGTTAAAGTTTCACCTGCTATTTATAATGAGACGCTAGCTGATATGTGAGCCTAACTAGATTTGCTAGGTACAGCACCCGTCAAACCATACTATAGTAAAGTTTGAGAGCTACTACATGACGGTAGAAGTCATCGCTGCCGTGTAGTACCCTGGTAATTCAGACTTATTACCATTTAATTTAAATCAATGCGTGTAATATTTTGTGAATAAATGTCTAGATTATGTTAAATTAAGCAATGATAAGAAAATCTAATGGTTTTCTATATATATATGGAATGGACCACCGTTTTCTTATTCAACGAATCGACGAGACTTTCACCTGATGGTAAGTGATAAGGCTGCCTATAATAACGTGGTATTAGGATGGTATATAGTGCACCACATTTCGCTTGTCACCTTGAGACATAGAATATCAAGTCTTGTCACCCCAGTCACTAGCTACAACTACTTTCAAACCGGAACCCAGTAATGTTTGCATACTACTGTCTTAACACCAGTAACACCTACTAAGAATATTTCTATACGTCATCTATATAAAGAATGGCTAGTGGAGAATGTTTACAGGCTTCAAACCCACGACTTGTTTACCTCATCACAAAATTGTGATATAAAATATTTTATTTAAAAAAAATCACAAATACTTTTGATTCTTCGATAATATTTATTCCTCCAGATCAAACACTTCATCTTTGACCAATGGTGTTTGTCAATTGCTTGGAATTTGCAAGTATATTTAATATAAAATAAATCAGTAATGATCAGAATTTTAATAAACTATTAGTGAAACACACGTGTGTTTGACCTTGGATCAAATTGGTAATAAATATATTAAAATTGACATTTTTATATGTTGAGATTTTTTGTTTTAGTATAATTTTATGAGCGCTTGAAATTTGCTCTGTAGGATCAGGAAGCGAAATTTTATTGAGTGCCGAGTTAAAATATCGCTTAATTATTTCTAGGTTATTCGTTATTTATCGCATCAAAATGTTTACGGAATTGTGTGTTCAATTAAAAAAAAATTAAATAAGTAATATGTTTCGGGTAAAGCTAATAGAAAATACGTCATATCATAGTGCTTGTAGGATAAATGCAAGTGACGCTTTGAAGTATACTTTGGAAGGCGAGGAACAAGGAGAGCTTATATTGGTATTCAATGTTTCATTTATTTCCGTACATTCAATAGAAGCTTGATAGTTAGGTTCGAGTATTTATAAAAAAAAAATTAAAGGGATAACGCATTCAGACTGCAAATAAGCTTTTAGAATTAAGTATTAATTAATAATGTAATAAAACTTAAATGAGTCTTTAAGAGATTACTACCTGTGTAGAGAATCATCACGATATCTCTGGAACCATAAGGAGTATTCTATTTGTGGAGTATGTCAGCTAAGAATAGGTTTTACAAAACTCTTTCCCCAAAAGGATCTGCGGTCGTTTTACAACCAGTGAAATGGGCGAGGAACAGCTAGTTATTAACATATGTTCGACTTTGATAATCCTTAAAAGATTCCGTTCCCCTGCTTATTTGTTTAGCTTAATAAAATTTAAAAGAAACGTTTTTTTATCCTCTCTGCGGTGTCGAATGCAAACATGTTAGTGCGGTTTGAATATCAAATACCTGAATTGCATCTTGTTGCTAAGCGATTGGCGCCTTATCATTGTCCTTTTATCCATCTTTTTTTAACGCTTTAAACTTTGAATATTTTAAAATGCTATATTTTTTGTTTATTGGTTTTGTGAATTTAAAAAACATCTTCCGTGGACGCCGAGATCAATGCATTGGCAGATTAGGAAATGATTGCCATATTAAGTTTAGTTATATATTAATGACAATCAAAAGTATGTTTATTAAATTAAATAAATAAACAAATGTATAATGATAGAATCGATAAATTCTTTATAATATACAAAACTCATTGATAATTGTTGATATAAACTTTCGATCTTGGAGAACTGTAAAAGACGAACTCTAATTGTATTCCAGTGAACAGGAATTACATATTACCCTCTTATTCCATTAGAGGAGTATCAAAAAAAAAATTCCATGAGTTTTTTGTTGGGAAAATCTTAAAATTGAATCTGTGCTTCATAAATATTTATTATTCATACAATCATTTTTAAATTTATCTAAATTAAAGCTCTTAAATTTTAACCTCTTGGCCTTTTTCACGAGGCCAACTTCGGTGTGACATATCAAATTGCTTTTTTCTTTTCAACGGCCAATTTATATCCTCACTGTTCAAATTGCTTGATATCCTGATTCTAATATCGAGAGTTAATGTAAGAATGGAAACGGCTGGTGGTGGATGTCATCCAAACATTACAATAACAAAACGGACTCGATCATTCAGTTATAAGAACAATTTCATGTATGTTAATGCTAATGTTTCTGATTGGATGATTCAAT
Organism: Ornithoptera alexandrae; assembly: GCA_029030555.1. Lineage (NCBI taxonomy): Eukaryota > Metazoa > Arthropoda > Insecta > Lepidoptera > Papilionidae > Ornithoptera > Ornithoptera alexandrae. The sequence goes on along the minus strand of JARDVY010000018.1, from coordinate 1,477,284 downwards.
AACAACATAAGCAATCTACAAAGTCATAACCTTCTTTAATAATAACGATATCAAATGCTAATAAAATATTTCAAATCCCAATGACAGCTTCAGTAATCTTTTAGTTCAAGCAATTCTGAACAACTCTTCAGTTATATTATATGTATCACTAGCTTTTCCCAACTTGCTTTACTGGCTGTAATATAAAACTAGACTTCTAGAAATTTATCCGAAATATTTGAGAGCAACTGCTACCGCAATACTTTTTATAGCGACCGTTACTATAACAACCGCGGAATTAAGACGAAATAAAAATGTTTATAAAAGGTAATTAGAAATAAAATTATGAAAGATCTATGAAATTCAAAAAATATATAGCCTATACATAACCATCTACCAAACATTCCGCGTTGAATACTCAAGTTGCTATGTCGATACGTTCACCAGATTTCACGTGATTGGCGAACATTGGAAACCCATTTTCATTACACACACATATATATATATATACATAGATATTTGCAAGGATATAAACTTTTAAAACAGAAATGCATAAAAAGTCATTCTCTATTCTAGTAATTAATATGTATTCCGGAAAGTTAAACGTTAGTTGTTCATAACAAGGTCTTTCTACCCTTCTTCCTGTTTCTTCTACTGAAGTTCTACTTCTATCTGCTAATATGCCATGGTTGAACTGTTTAAAGAGTTCAATAATTTTTAACATTTAAAAAAAAATTCAAATACCCTTAATTAATTTTCTTTTGAATAGAATAAATTTTCTTTTATATTACAAATGGAAACAAGGAACTTTTCCATACATTAAAATCACATATGATATATATAAATGTCTAAACAATATAAATGAATGTCCAAACAAGCATATTACTGCCCCATATTGCGCTCGTTGCCTGAAACATAAAATGAGTCTCGTTACTCTAGTAATTACACTAATGTTTAGCGGCAGAAATAGACACTGCGGTGGTACCTACCGGTAACTAAGACCTACCCCCACTTCAGTTTAAATAATTTTAACGCCTTTTAACTAAAATGTATTTTGATGATGAAAAGACAAAAGAAAAAATAACCGAGTAGCGGATAAAGAAAAACAGAGTAGCAACTTGTGATATGGTTTTATATATACATAGAAAACTATAATAACAATCTATGTATAACTATTTAGGTCACAAATAGGATTTCATATTTGTCTGTAGTGTTCGAATGTTAGGATAAATGAAGAAGATATAGAAGACAACAAAAGTCAAGGTAAAGGAATGGCGTAACATTTCACGTTTTCTCAGCATCCTTTTGAATTCAACGATCAATAGATTATACCTAATTCTTATATCAGGAGACGAATAATTGTCTAAAATGTACATGATATTAAAAATTACATTAGATTTAAAGTCGTTCACTGCAAAAAGGTTCATATATTTACTCTGCCACTAATGTTTTGTACAAAAATTTACATAATGGAGTTACTCAGGGTTCATTTTTAGGACCTCTATTTCTTTTAAGATAACAGAATTTTTAGCTTTATTCTAAAGTCATTATTGGTCACAAATTTATAGCTTATCGTTAATTTAGAATGACATCAGCAACACTTCGGCGTATCATCCGATGACGATATTTTTGTCGCATCTACAAAAAAATATTTTTTTAATAAATTACTATATTAAGTATAATTTAGACATCTTATAGTTGCTATTACTTGATCGTAAAACGAATTACGTATTCTAATGTACTTCATATATTTATCGGCTTAATCGAACTATTGTTATTTTTCCTACATAAGAAAATTTTTGTCTCTCTTAATATAGAAATAAAGATTATAGTGACGGAATAATAACAATAAGCCGTAAAAACTTTAAGTAATGATGATACACCCCTCAATAATATATATTTCGAACGTACCTAATTCGATTGGTTTAGAGCACAACCTTTCTATCAAAGAAACACCACACGTGCCTCCGAATCCATCTCCATGTTATAAGACAATAGTTTAGTATTGCACCACGGCGCCGTAATATGTACACAAAGTCGGAGAGTATATACATTGAAGGATAACGTGAATGTAAAAATTAACATACTACTTTAAAATTGAGAATTCTTAGAAATTGAAATATCGCATTTGTACAACATATATTCATTTGCATAAAGTTCATTAAGCAATAAAAAATTGGTTGTGAATAGTTTATTCCAAGAATAAGAACGTGAATGTTTGTACAAATTATGTATTAGTAATGGATTCTATATAAACCACAGCAGTGATGAATTTTAAAGAAAACTATAATATCCAAATGGCAAGGACATGCAAATCGTGATTAAGCACTCAGTGTTTCCACAGGGGATCCCCGTTTACTTATCGATTCAGGTCTTCTAAGATTTTAAGAGGTTAAAAAATTTTTAAAGAAGTATTTTTAATATGTACCTTTATATTTATATTTTTATATTTACTAGCCTACTTCTAAAACTTTATGACCATCCATACAAAGATTGTCTAAAAGACTGCTTTCAGAAGTAACACTGCCTTTTGGATTGTCAAAGTTATTTTTTTATTTTGATTTATATTGAAATCTAGTTTTGGTCTCTTGGTAATACAAAATAATAATGTTACTAAAGGTTGATTTAACCAGTTCTAAAAATCTATTATAAGTAAAAATTGTCTGCAAATAACAATGTAGCGCTAGACGGGATGTTTGTATAGCATATTGCCTTCTTCATCCTGAGACAAATGTGTTCAGAAGTAATATCCTCTATGTCAGGAGAATAGCTAAAGAAGTAGACTTATATCGTAAAATTTAAATGATAATAAAAAGTAAAAGGTGATCGGATCTTGATAAATTTGTGAAATTGCCGATTACAGATTACAAATAACGCCGTCATAAGCTTTCTTTTTAATGTACAATTTCAAAGATGTTAAGGAATCTGTGTGAGTTAAGAAAAAGTTTTAAATTGGATGGAAAATAAGTAACAATAGTGAATTTACTTGATTCGATTCCGAGGTCACATACGTAATAGTTTGAATGTTGGTAAAGTTTATGCAGTCCTAACGTACAAAACATCGGTATAGGCTGATCATCATTGGCCTTCAATTGAGTAGGCCTGTTACCATCGTCTTTTGATGTTATAAAAAATCTAGAGTCTTTGGCATATATGCTAGTGTTCTAGATCGTATTTTTGTTACAGTTATCGTCGTGTGTTTTATAGAAACAGCTGATCTTGCATTTTTACGTATGCATAAAATTTCCACTTTTTATTTTTATTCGTTTGCAGGTTTAACCCTCGCCGTGCTGCTGGACGAGGTGCCGACCACGTCTGCAGTTAGAGCAACATCGTTGATTTTCGCGAAAACCAGCAGCACCACGAGTGCACCAGAAGAGGTATCGGAGGGTGAAGATGAAGCACAGGTTTGGCCAACTATAAAAGTTCTTATAATAACTATGGAAGTGAATGCGACTGCTTCTATGATCAAAATGAGTTCCCTCTTGGCTTTGTTCCTTCTAAATCGCGGTAGTAATTTCTTTACATCTATGAGTATATCTTCTACAAATGATATTGATAATAAAGGCTTAAATCATTTAGAATTTTTTTTTTAATCGCCACTTAAGCATAAAAAGCATCTTAGGTTTACGGTTGAAATCCAGGAATCGGAAAACTGAGGCTGCTGTTTATTGTTATTATTATTATTTTAAAGTATGTTCAGTGAATTCATCATCCAATGTTACATTCTATACATATTATTAGTTTTGTTTAATAATATAATTGAATAACAATATTTTAAATTCCCTTCATTGTAAATGCAGGAAACTGCTTGCAGCGTGATGCTCATTGAAACACTTGCAAGGTGAATTACTTTCCATTTAGTACGGAGCGAATTCCGATCTGCAGGAACGCACTATTAAAATACATGAATAGTAATGTAATAAAATCTATTGCGTGTAAATAAGGACATAGTAAATATTCATCATCGGCAAATCGTGCTGTTATTTATTCAAACCTTTCATTTATTCTAAGAAATGTCATGTTGTTACATTTTTAATTGGAGCAGCTGCTTATCGCTTGTCTTGAAATGAACGTCTCGCGGAACCATATGTACAATGTAACAGATAAAAGCTTTTCCGTTATTACTTTTTAGGTGGAAACAACCGCAGAAGGTGCAGATGGAGCTCAAAACACGACAAAAAAGCTATCCGGAATCCCACAAATCGATTACATCTTAGATCCTAATCTACCAAGGGAACTCAATGGGTATAACCTGTCTGAGTATCCCTTTTATGAAACGGTACCTCCTCCGGAGATGATGGACTTCAAGTGCGATGGACTGCACGATGGATTCTACGCCTCAGTCCCTCATAAGTGTCAGGTCAGCCTATTGAATATTATTTAAGTGACAAACTTTAAATTGTCGTCTAAGTATGTATCATACCAACGCATTTTCAAGAGGATGAAACATCCTATATTTAATTTTAACAAATATCTCGGACACATTACTGAAGTAATAAAACTTAAGACCTAACTTTTATGTTTGAAGATAATGAGAGCAATGTAGTGCTGTGTATTTATTCTATAACTATCGGCTCATTATTAGAGAATATCAATAAGCTTTCTGCAAGCTGAAAGTATTAATCAACAATCTTTGCTAGATTCGTAAAATAACCACCTAATTATTTTAGGTTTTCTAAAATTATAATCTTTTCATTTCCAGGTGTACCATCATTGTCTTTTCGGCACTAGGTACGATTTCCTGTGCGCCAATTACACGGCGTTCGATCAGAAGACTTTCATTTGCCACTTCGTCTCTGAAGTCGACTGCAAGAATTCACCAAATTACTACAATCGGTAAATATATTAACCTTGTAAGGAAATCATCATCATCATTCCCCAACAGTCCACTGTTGAACATAGAATAACAATATAAAATCGGAAGCTAAGATTCCATTTAAGCAACAGCTTCACCGCAATAGATATATTATACTTAAAGAAATACTAAATTATCGATCGATTAACGTTGTTCTTGATTTGTAACTGTCTATTGGCGTTATCGTCACTAATAACATCAGGAGGAACCCTATAAGTATATACAGTAGTGTATAAACATCTTTCTCTAATGCATATGCGTTAAAATGATTCTCATAACCGAGCCCCCTAATGGCTATTTGAAACTTAATTTAACATGAATAAATTTAATATCTAGTACAGAAATTCTGATTGTACTAATTTCATTTCATTACAGAAATGAGGCTTTATACAAAGCCGCGACCTCGGCGCCGTCACCACCGCCCACCACCACCACCACGACGACCACAACAACGCAGCGTCCTCCGCGCCCAGGACGCAGGCGCCCCAACTACAGATACGATTACTATGATGATGATTACTACTATCCTGTCAGGGACGATTACGACTACGGGTACGAAGAAAGGTATATGTTTAAGAAGCCTAGATTTTATCACACAACCAAGACTAACTTTTGCGATCGCAACCTCGAAAAGAGCTTTTACACATTAATTACCTGTGTGTAAAAAAATTATTTATATATAAAAAAAATGTGTATAAATTGAATATAAATCTAACTTCTGAATATCGTAATACAAGTAGTAAGCAGTAATAAGTAGTAGTAGTTATAGGCACTCCAACTACAAGTTTATATTTGTCTTACTCTGAAAATTTTATCTGTATTCAATATTGGACGAGGTTTGAATGAAGACTGGCGTCAAAATAAATAGTAACAATATTTCTCATTCTTTATAATTTGTAATTTTATTTACAGAGGTGGCAGAACAAGGAGGCCACAGAGAAGGCCCGTGAGGCCGGAGAAAAGAAGACCTTACGACGATTATGAAAATAAGTATGTACATAAACTCCTAATGCTTTAACTGTAAAATTAATAAACGTTAATTAAGATATATTAATTTATAAACATTATAATTATCTATAATAGTTTTTTTACTGTCGCCAATATAAACTGAGATCGTGCGAATACACTTTTTCACAAAAAAATTATAATAAAAAACTAAAACGTTCTAAACGACAAAAATAAAAAACAAAACATATAATCGTTATATTTTCTAATATTTCAATTTTCTGTGATTTTTTAATGCAAAAAATATAACCCAGAACCTTATTAACAGATATGAACCACGACCAAGGCCAAGGGATGAAAGTGAAGACTATTTTGAAGAAAGGAGAGCCTATGATAGAAGATCGGGGAAAAGACCTTATTTAGATCGAAGACCATACGATGAAGATGACAGAAGAGAAGAAAGACGCCCAGGTTACAATGGAAGTAGAAGGCCAAGTCGACCAAGAGATAGCGATGACGATCGGTATAAGTCCAACGACGAGAATAGACCACGTTCTTCAACTCGGGACCAAAAAAGAGATGAATATAGACCAAGAGACAAAAACAGGCCTCGTGACAATATAAGACCACAAGATGAAGAAAAATCTAGAGATGATTGGTCTGATGAAAGACCTAAAGATGAAACAAGATTTCGTAGTGAAAGACCTAGAGATGAAATGACACCTGTGGATGATATTCCATCTAAGGATGTTAATCCTACTATAAAGGACGAACAAACAGATGAACTTAAAGCACGTGATGATATTCAAACTAGAGACGAAATTCGATCAAGGGATGATTTGGGTCCTAGAGACGACATTAGATTTAGAGATGAAAATAAGCCCAGGGATGAAATAAGGCCCAGAGATGAAATCAGGCCCAGGGATGGAATAAGACCTAGAGACGAAATAAGACCTAGAGAAGAGAAAAGACCAAGAGATGAGACAAGATACAGAGACGATATACGCCCAAGAGATGATCTCAGACCTAGAGATGATAGAAGACCTTATAGAGAAGACGTTGGTAATAGCGAAGGAAAGAGAGAAGGTGTCAGAAGCAGAGACCGATATCAACCTAATGATGGTCGGCGTCTTTACAATAGAGACGAAAGACCTTTAAGACGAGAGGAACGTCCATACTCAAAACCTGAACGAAATTATGAGGACGACGATAAAGTCATAGAAGAAAAATTGCAAATTCCATCAGTACCAGGGGTACAACCATTAGTCAAACCTAATGGTCATGGTATTTTCAGTCAACCACGAATTCCGCCAAAAATAAAACGTCCAGTGCCTGCTAATGAAAAAGATAAATACGAATATGTACCTATAGCAACAACAAAGCCACCGCCTAAAGTTGATGAAGAATATTATGACGACTACGATGAGGAAATAAGTAAGCCATCATCATCTGGAAAATTAACTGCAATACAACAAAGGCCACGACCGGAACCTGTTGAAAAGGAAAAATTTAAACCAACACGATCTTATTTAACCAATCCTGAAACTGCAAAATTTAAAAAGCCGAAAAGAGTAATAGATTATGAAGCAGATGATTACGATTACGAACAACCAGCGAGAAAACCCAGTTACGTTCAGCGCCCAAAAGAAGAAAGGCCTGTGAAGACAAAAGTTAGCGATGATGACTATTATTATGAAGAAGAGAAGCATTCAAGCACTGAAAAAACTAAAGTAAAAGAAGAGGAAACTGTTTCCAAAAACAAAGAAGTTAGGCCTAATGTAAGAATTGTGAAACGTCCTTTTTTACCGTCTAGGGGTGGCAGTCCTTACCTGCCTCGTGGCTTGCAGCCTGTCGCTGGTAAAGATCTGAGATTACCGCCTAACACCACCCCTAAACCTACTACTACTACAACTACTACAACAACAACCACAACTACTACTACCACTACAACAACTCCTCCTTCAATTACAACATCTAAAATTACCACTACAGAAGCAACGACAACTGAAAAAGCAACCACAACCGAAAAAGCAACCACTACTATAGGCACAGAAAAACCAACAACAACAGATGCATTAAAACCTGAAGAGGAATACGAATATTATGACGAAGAAGATATTGAATACGAAGCTAAAGACAAAAAGCAAGCTGAAATCAAAGATACAACTACAACTGAAGTCCTGATAACAACTCCATCAACCACAACAACTACAGAAACTATATCTACAGAGCAAAGAGCAAAATTCCTTGCTACAAAGGTGCTGAGAGTCTTTAACGACAATTACGAAGCTATACGAGATAAACTGCAATCCACATTATCGCCCGGAGATTATCTCAAGCCGTTTCTAGCTACAGCGATGCCTGCACAAACGGAAATTAAAACTAGTTACAACCCGGACAATCTCAAACCGGAAATCTCGAGACCGTACACGGCTACGGGCAAGCCGTTAAAAATACCGGATGATATATCGATAAAACAAAATCTAGCGGATTCATTGGAGAATGATTACGATGTGACGTTAAACGAAGCTCTAGCGCCCATCGTCCCTAAAGTTAGAGCTCCTAGTGGGTTCATAGCGTCCCCGGACAGAGACTACACTTACTCAAGGTTTAGAAATAATTATAATGCTGAGCCGCAGTACGCAGCGTCCGAGTTGAACAATTTCCAATTGAGAAAACGTCCGCAAGTCCACGGGATTAGTATTAGAACTCCGACATCGTATTATCTACAGCCGCAAAGAATCGCTTATCAGGACGAAGGACTAGCGAGGCCTCCGAGGCAGCTAGTGTACAGGAATTATCCAAGCTTTTTCTGAGCGTCTGTTACAGGTAACCTTTGAAAGATCGAAGAGTTAACACGTAGGAGTTTCGAGGTAGAAATAAATCAAATTATAGGACAAGGGGTCAACAGTTTAAGAAACGGAAAAGTAATAAAATTAAAATAAGCGTTTAAGTATTAGGTACAATTTATTGGAAAATAATGATCTATTTATATCATTGAACCGTAATATAATCGAGCTATTTGATAGATATTTATTTAATGATAAAAACATAGTTGTCGTGTCTAATGCATACATATCGCTAAAACGATCACTGCCAATCTGTATAAGTAATGGTTAAGATTCATTAAACACTCCTTAGTTACCCTAATTTTAAGGAAATCATAAATTTTTCAAAGGTTACCTGATATTTTGTACTGTCGAAGAGAAATCACTTCACTATTTTATAATCCATTTAAATATTACAACAAAAATTATCAAAACGTCAAAATTTTATTTAAAAAAAAATACAAAACCAGTTGTATCTTTCTGTAGTGAAACCAAAAAGAAAAACACGAAAATCAAAATGGCGAAGTGGAAAATGATTTCTCTCGACAGTCCCAAAAACTTTGTAAATTTTATAAATACTGCGGGAGTTCATAAGATTATAATTATTATTAATTGATTACTTTAAGTGTACTTTTCTAAAAATTATTAAAAAATCGAAGAAATCAATCACCGTTTTTTTTTTACCTGAAACTTTTTTTTTTATAAAAAGGCGACGAGACGAGCGAGACGTTCACCTGTTAGTAAACGTGACGCTAGTTAGGATGTTATATACTGCACCAAATTACGCTCGTTGCCTGAGACATAAGAAGTCGAGTGTCTTTATCCCAGTAATTACACTAGCTACAGCGCCCTTTAAACCGGAACACGGGATTGTTTGCACACTACTGTTTAAAAGAAAAAATAGGCGCTGCGGTGATACCTACCTAGACGGCTACCACCAGTTTTCGTTAATTAGTAACTTTTTGGACATGTTAAGTAAAAAAAAATTACATATTTCTTATATCCTTATAATAACAAAGATAACATCAAGCACATTGGAAATATATAGTCATGAAATGTTGGTAGATATCTGTTTCCGGCGACTGCAGCTCCGGTTTGAAACACGTTGTAACCAACGTGATGAGATTTGAAATCTTTTATCTTAAGGCGACGCGCACAATGATGTGCTGTGTACATCATCCTTACTAGTGCCACGTTGTTATGGGCAGGCGTATCATTTACCATCAGGCTTGTCTCGTCGCTTTGTATAATAAAAGACTTTATCACGTATGTAGTATATACATAACTTTGTTCTTGTTTCTGTTACTAAGTGAAGACGAAGGTCATGAAGCGTAACCTCATGCTTACGGTTAAGAAACATAAAATTTCCTACCTCGACCATCTACCCGTCATCAGCGATATGATCTTCTGCAGCTGATTATAATGGGTAAAGTTTCTGGAAAATAAAAGGTGGAGAGAAGTAAAAAGTCATGATTGAGTAATATCAGGGAATGGACTGGCATATCTGGGGCGTCCGAATTGTATCGCCGAACCAGAGACAGAAAGGACTGTACCACGCTGATCGCCAACCTTCACTAGTTGGAGAGGCACTTTGAGAAGATATTACTGGAAGTATTCTTTATGAGTCACTTTGATACCTAATAAAGCAGGGTATATTTTCTATACAGAGAACCATTGACTCATCACAAGATCTACAAAACTATTAGACGGAGACTCACAGTTTAGTAGAGATATTTCTTCTGCTGTTTAGAGATCAGCTAAGAACGGATCCTTTGGGGAAGGAGTTTTGTTAAATCAAAAAAAAAAAAATATGTGTATATATGACACAACTAAAACAATGAATCAAAAAAAAAAATGCAAAAACTTATTTATATACAAACTTTATTATGGTATTGTTTAAATCAAATTTATAAATTTTCACACACTTTAAATAAATAATTTTTTAGATAAAATATGTTAAAGTTGTTAATTAATATATTATACAATTATATATTTTATATGTGTTGGAGCTCAGCATTTTTTCTTTTTTTTTTTAAGTTCATTTCTTACATATTCCATTATTAAATCACAGTGAATTTTAACATTATTAATATTCAATTATTAAAACATATTTATACCAGTATAGAAGAATATACATTATTCTATTTCATCAGCCGATGGATGTCCACAATTGGGGTTATTTATCCCACAAAAATCTTCACTCCAATAGGTGTTGTGATGTCACATCCGGCGGTTACCCATATCTTTCAATAAATCTATCCAGCTTGTACTTAACCACCACTCGAGGAGCTGACACCTCCATCAATCCTCAGCGAGTATCACCATCTCACTCTCAGTAAATATATTAAAGTATTATCTGTAACATTATAGCTTTTTTCCACCCCCGCTTTTCTGACAGTAACATAAATATTCCTTGAGAGCAACCGCACCAACAAATGACCTTCTACAGCAGCCGTTACGCAACCTCATTAATAATACGAGATGGAAATATTTATAAAAGTTAAGGTAGAAATAAAATAATGAAGTATCTATAAAATTCACTATCCTACAACCATCTACAAATCATTCCGCGTCGAATGCTCATGTTCGAGTGTCGATACGTTCACTAGTTTTCACGTGATCGGCGAACAAACAAAATCCATTTTCATTATATATATATAAGAAATTTCCACATACATAGAAACTCATCATGATATCTCTGCAACCATAAGGACTGGTGACGTGAAATTTAGTAGGCATATACCTTTTGCCGCGTGTAGCCCAACTAAAAACTGATTTTACGAAATGTTACCCCTAAAGGGAGTCGTTGGGTTGTTAATAGAGGGAAAGGGCCCGGGGGATGGCGGATTGCCGTCGGGCGGTAATGTTTCTGACAAATTTCAAGTCTAAATTTCAAATCTAATTCTATAGTTAGGCTATCAAAGCAGGCGAGGAAGAGTTTCAAAAAAAATTACTATTACGAAAAAAAAATTATTAATTCATTTCTATCTGTAAACGTTTATTAGAATAGGAATAAAGAAAAACGTGACTTTTGTATATAATAGAGTTGTATATGGACCGACATCTACCTAAGGGACAGAAAGGCCCGCAAAAAAAAAATTTAAAAAAATAACAAGAATATCGTACAGGTCAACATACAAATTACTATACACTGTGGACTTTACCGGAAATTCAAGCGATGTTAAATGACAACAAGGCTCTACATGATGAAGTGTCTTTGCTCAAAATACTTTAGCTAATTGTATATATATTACAGATAAGGTTACAGTCGTAGATTTACAATATGCAGCGAGTATATAGCCTGAAGGTTTCGAAGAACTTATCAATCTCCAAACCATACCAGTGTCTCTGGAATCTTCTGGTTACAAATTGAATTTTAGAAATCTCATAACGGACGCCATTTAGTAAACTAAAGACATAGCAACAGAACATTTCAAGAAAACAGAAATTGCTTCATGACCGGATGATTGTTATCAGGCCCAAAATATCAAGAACCTTTATTGTCTTTATTCCTAAATTCATAATAAATTATATTACTTTTAAAGGTACAGACGGACAGACTAATTGGTACCTAAATGGCAAATGGGTACAATGGCAAGAAAAAAAAATATATATATAATAAATCGGTAACACGGTGTGCTGAATCTTGTATGACTATGGTCAATTGATGGCTTTATTATTTATCTATCAAGTATATACTATTTAGAATCTATATAACTTCAATCTGTTATATAAAAAATATGTATAAATTGGCCCCCATACTATGATCACACATAAATTCAATTCATAGTTTACATACTACAATATACATAATGAGTTTAATATGTATTATTTGTATATATTTAAATATTCCCACGAACGATGTCGATGCAGAAGTACTTGAGAATCTCTTATATAAGTCTATAAAGGATTATCCAAAAAACGCTTGATTTAAAAAAAAAAAAACATTTCAAACCTGTTAGTACCATCAGTAGTTAAACAATAACCAAATTAAATAATTAACATTTTTAATTAATAATTTTGATAGTCTCATATTCAGGTTCATTTCAATGCTTGACTTTGTGAACGTAAGTTTCCCTCTTTATTGTTTATAAGCTATAATTGGCGTGATAACACGATAAGTAACAATGAGATCGTAGATGGTGAAGCTCGTCCGGAATACTCCGCCTCTCATATTGATACGGAGCATAGCGATGCTATTATAGCAGAAGATGCAGTGGAATGGTAGCTAACGAGGCAAATTAAAACCTATAACTGAACTAACTCAACAACATGAGGTTCTGGAAATGAAGCAGAAACCTACGTGTGACTAGACACTGTATCGGTTGCAATTAAAGTGGTGAACACCAAATATATAATCTGCGGTGGATCTAGCAAAATTAAGAAACAAAATGATATGCAAAATACATCCACATAAGATGTTTTATATCCTTTTTCTTAGATAGAAACCACAATAGTTGATGCTCTGCGGCTGGTAAGGTTACCGCCTGATCATCTCATCGGTTACGTACATGCATATTAAATAACGTATCAGATATAATTTACAATTAAAACAATTTAATAAGAAAACAATCGATTTTGTGATAAGAAAAGTATATAACATTTGACTAATTACAGCAAGTTGGATTAGGGCAAGCGTTTCCTGGATCAACTATTGGATATCCTTCCGTTTTGATTTTCATATACTGTTAGATGTTTCTATTCATAAGTCGTCGACAATCCAAAATATATCTATTATCTATATCTATTACCTATCCATTAATAAATCTTCTCTTAATATTTGTATCTACTTTATCTAAATTATTTAACATTACATTCAGCCAGATGACATCCGCTACTGGACATTGGCCAAATGCAATAATATGCCCATTTTGACCGTTTTTAAGGAATCTGACTGAATGAAATTCATCATTTCCATTGTTACATTGTGACTTAATTGACTTATCAGAGCTTTCACCAGCTCGTCTTGGACCATCGTTATCTATATATCAATTCATTTAGACCAACAGTCCATACTGTATTTACATCGATTTACTATAGCATAGTTATAAATGGGAATCTTCGTATTGACCTTTACTAGATCTATATTTCAAGCTCTGCGATTTCTCTGTGATAGCAAAATCTTTTGCACTGCCGTTAGTTTTATTAATATCACCTGTATCTTCTTTAGTTCTATTCGTCATCACCTGTTCAGTGCTGACTTGGTTGTCTGTTGCATCAGTGCTATCCGTTTCGTCCGCGTAGCCGTGAATAAGCCTGTTTACTGGGAATTGAATGAAGTAGAATATATAAGACGAGGCCCATATAACGAGTTGGTATAAGCACACTTGCCACCAGGTCATCACGCCGAAGACTTTGTAAAGCCATCTGTGAGTGAAGAAGTAAATTGCGTAATACCTGTAAGGAAAGAAAACAATAGGTTGAAAGAAATAGTAATCTCTTGGGAATACTAGATTTAGTAAGTCTAATTGATATATTAACGAATGAAAAACTTACACAACGGCATATGCAACGTCGATGACGGTTACCATTATAATTTCTGTCTTGAAATCCCTTGGTCTTCTCCTGGCCTGCAGCAGGGTTTCGATCAGGATGACCACAGTTATGTTGGTATGGACGCAATGGTTGAACCACCAGGGAACCACGTCATCGTACACCTTTGGGAAGACCAGTTCGCGGTCTATAGCGTAGACGCACCAAAACATTGACGATACAAACTGGAAAAAGGTTGAAATTTAAGTAAATCATTGACTTTATTCAATTTGAACCTAGCATTTGTTTGTTTGGTAGTAGCAGTGTATAAATGTTATATATTAATTCTATATTTTATTGGCATAAAATATTCGCAGTTATTGCCTGATTAAAATCCTCTTTCTACTTTGGGCCCCCATCCTCAAAGCCAGCGAAACTCCTAGTAGACCCTTTTAGTCGCCTTCTACGATAGGCAATGTGTTATCGTTATCTATCGTGCCGATAGACGTCCACTGCTGGACATACGTTTTCGTTTCTACCCCATGTGTCAGTTCTTTAAAACTTTGTCAGGTTTCACCAGAAGAATCGACGTTTTTTCGAAGCTAAAAAATTTATCGCAATTCTTCGTGGACTCTGTTAATTCTGTACATATCTATTCTTGCACCCGAGTAGTAGTGTGTAAATACTAATTTATTGTTACTGACCGAATGTCAACAAGAGGTGTAAGGCTTCCTGCACAACAACTTACAGGATCTAAGCCAACCTCACTTGCTCGTGGTACCCCCTGCTAATCAGCAAACGAGGCTCTGGATCCTACCAACCCGCACTGAGCCAGCGTGGTAGGAAATGGTCCAATTCCTCCCACATGAATCCCTATCTGATTGATATGGGAATCTTTGAGGGAGGCTTATGTCCAGCAGTGGACATCTATCGGTTGATGATGGTGATGACCGAAGGTTAAGCATCTCAATGTAGAGAACTCAATATTGAGTACCATCCTACCTAGCAACCAAGGAAAACTCCTGCATATCTGCTTGCTTTGTAAACTCACCAAAGTGAATGGCACAACGAGTCCAGAGAAAATGATGTCACGCCAGTAGCGCAGCGTAGACGCAAAGTGACTGTCCTGCTTGTCCAGCCACTCCAAAACGTCGTGTGCCAAAGACAGCATGAGGAACACTGTTTGAAACGCCTGCAATAGACACAAAGTTGAAGTTGATTAAAATCTGAACCCGAGTTGCGTTAGGTGGAACAGATCAAAAATATCTTATAGTTTGTAAAGAAGTTGATCGATCATATGTAACATTTCCAAAAGACCTGGAAGACTTTCTCCAACTGTCCCTGGAAGATGCACTCAAATAGATAGAGACAAGTTCATATACTAGTGGAAGGTGTCTATTGCAAGTACCACCGCAGCTCCTATTGCTGCCGTCAAACAGCTGTAATAATCATTACTGTATTCCGGTTTGAAGGGCGTTGTAGCTAGTGAAATTACTAACATAATAAGACATGTCTCGCACGACTTAACAATGTGGTGCAGTTTATGGTATTCTAACCGCCACGTTGTTTTGGGCGGGCGTATTACTTACTATCAGATGAACCTCTTCCTCCTTTCGTCTTTTCGTCGAAAGGCTGTAGATGATCTAAAGCCCTCGCCTATAAGGCATTACTGCCTGATAACAGAGGGACAGTATTATATCGTCATATGTACACCATGTCGGCGGCAGCAACGCGGAATGGAAAAAACTGACACGATCCAACCATCTCAACATGACAGAGAATCGAAGCAAACCTCAGCATTACATATCATGTGTTTAACTACTACGCCAAGGGGGGACTCTCATTACACTTCCGTGAAATTGTCATCATTGAATATTGTAAGGGGTCCCTCACAACAACTCATGGGACCCAAGCCAACCTCGCCTGTTCGTGGAGCACCCTGCTAATCAACAAACGAGACGCTGGCGCCCGCCAGTCCACATTGAGCCAGAGTTGCGAGGAACTCGCACTCTAAATCCTCCCATACGAACCCCTACATATGACAGTCCGTAGGGCCCAGCGGTACCGGAGGCTATGCTGACTGTATGTGGAGATCTTTGAGAGAGGCCTATGTCCAGCAATGGGCTTCTATCGACTGATGATTTTTTTTTTTACTGCTTAGGTGGCAAACAGGCATGCAGCCCGCCTGATGTTGAGCGGTAACCGCAGTCTATGACCGCCAGTAACAGCAGAGGTATCACTGGGCGTGTTGCCGACCCTGCAGAAACCTTTTCACGCCTTTTTTGAAGAACTTCATATTGTAGCTCCTAGGGAACACCCCGACAGGCAATTCGTTGCACAATTTGAGTGTTCTCGGAAGAAAACAACTCTGGAACCGGACCGTACGTGACCACTGCGGTTCAAGGGTATGAAGATGAATTCCCTGCCGATGGCGAGCGGTGCGATGATGAAATGAGGCCGTTGGCATCATGTCAAACAGTTCATCAGAACACATTCTCAATCCAAGGGGTTTTTCCTCTGGCGGCTGTATCATGGGAGTGACACTTACTAATTATACCTCTGACGCAGGTCAGACTCCTTTTAATCTTGAATTTATTTGTCGTTGCTTAGTGATTTATATTTTTAGATCTAGTTCTCTTACGGTTTAATATTATTTTGACCATAAAAATGTTAATTCTTAAATATAATCAACAATCAAATAGCATCGATGCTGCTATCTTCCGCAAATTTACCTTAATTTATGTACAATTCTTTTTTTCAAAATTTTAAAAATACATCTACTTATTAAATCAGACAATTATCATTACATCAATCATTTTCGCGTTCTAGTTACTCTTATTTATTTCTTCTAATCGCGTCTTCTGTTATTTTCTCTATAAACTTGAATACAACTTCCTTATCTTTTATCATTATTATCTCGTTAAGATTTTCTTTACTTATTTTAATTCCCACTCTAAACTCTATATCTACTCCTTCCCTAATATATATTGGATCTTCTGTGAGTAGGTGTTTAATGATTTCCTCGGTGTTATTGTCACAAATGCAAGGTGTATCTTTACGTTTAAATTTGTACAGATATTGGCCAAATCCTCCGTGTCCTTGTTGGATTTAATGAAGTGTTTTTTAATAAGGAGTACGCATTGTCAGTATTGGAGAGAAACATTTTGGTAACAGCTCGGTATTACTTTATATCTGTTACCCCATTTATTGCAGGTTCAATTACTGCCATGTATATAGTTTTAATTACTTCTGGGTTTAGTCTCCATGAAATTCTCGCTGTTCGGCTTATTTGCTTGTAAATATTTGTAGCTTTAACTGACGTGCTTTTCGTAGGTTTATTGTTATCAATTATAAGACCTAAAATTTTAATTTCTTCTTGCATTTTAAATTTTTGTATTGCCCCTGTAGATACACGGCAGTTGTAATTTATTGGTAATAACCATGACTTCGGTTTTGTGGGCCGCAAATTTTGATTTGTTTTTGATGCCCCATGTATTCACATGAGCTAGATATCTGTTTGCTACTGTTTCGTTATCCACTTTCGATGGACC
The DNA here is from genome assembly GCA_029030555.1 of Ornithoptera alexandrae. Lineage (NCBI taxonomy): Eukaryota > Metazoa > Arthropoda > Insecta > Lepidoptera > Papilionidae > Ornithoptera > Ornithoptera alexandrae. The sequence continues at coordinate 1,459,651 of JARDVY010000018.1, read as the reverse complement.
AGAGAAAACTATAACTATATCATCAGCGAAAGCTTGGCAATAAATATTTTGCCCGTCTAGTTCCTCCAACAGAGGGTTCAACAACAGGTTCCAAAATGTAGGCTCTCCAATTGACCCCTGAACGCACCCTTTAGATGTTATTTTGGTGTAGGAACCTCCTGCCTAGTCCACTCTAACTTTCCGATCGGCAAAATAGCTTGTTACCAGCTTTCGGAAATTTTGTGGGCATTTCTTCTCGATCAACCTGGTTTTACCAGCGGGCCACCAGGCGCTGTCAAAAGCCCCCTCTATGTCCAATGTAGATTCTTTTGCAAGTTTACTTTAACGTGTTGCAAAAACCCAAGAGGTTCAATACCCTCCGTTAGCAAAGGGTAGTCGATAGTTTTGACAGTTCTGTTTTGCACCGAGTCTGAAGGTCAGTAAATAGCAGGGTTAGGCGAATTAAATATTAATATATCTATCCCTTTCTTTCATATGAAGTTAGAAGAGATGAGAGGACACTGCGGTGGAATTACACGATATAATTCCTTTTTCGCTACCGGAAGACCCGACGCACGGCGAGTTACCAGCCTTATGTAAACATCCCCAGTTTGCGAACAAAAAGGTTCAGCTCCTCGTTCTTCATGTCACCAGCAAAGGAGTGGAACTTGTCGGTGTTCCCGATTAAATAGAACGCGGGTGTGTTCAAGTATAGGCTGTTACTAGGACAGTGCGCTTTACCACCACAGATCACATTACTTAACATCGGGTAGGGTCGTGGTCGTACCTTGCCGATTTAAAAAACCTGTCTCATCTTTCTTACTATTCGAATTGTGGGCTTTGTATGAACAACAGCATCGAGGTTTGATATTTATGATAGGTAGTACAAATAGGTCCCTAGACTTTCGAGAAGACCTAAAATAAGTAAACAGTTGATGTAATTATTAAGTTTTATGTGAAATTCATTGGTGTTATGATTTTCACATTAATTTTCAGTGTCATTCGCAGAACTAAGGTCACTGACATAGTCCAAAAAATTGCTAGCCTCAAGTGGCAATGGTCAGGACATATCGCTCGAAGAACTGACCGATGGGGCACCAAGGTCTTTGAATGGCGACCGCGTACCGGAAAACGTAATGCTGGCAGGTCTCCCACCAGGTGGTCCTACGATCTGGTGAAGATTGTGGGAAGGATCGATCAATGTGGAGATCTTTGGTGAAGGCCTATGTCCAGGAGTGGACTTCTATCGGCTGATAATAATAATGATGATGATGATGATTTTCTGTTTGCGTATCCAATTAATTCAGTGGTCAGTAAATCATGGCCAAGCCAACACGTGATATGATTATCATTATTTACGGCAAACATCATCACATAGTTTAATAATAAGTAAACAGTGCAATGCAAAAACAAACGGGTAGAGACATTTCTATTCATATAACTTTTTTTTTTAATTTCTACCTTTAGAGATAGGGTTGAAATTTTTATAATAAATATGAAGTAAAAAAAAATATTTTTGGTATTAATATTATTGTGTTGATTAAATATTTTTTTTAATAGAGATTAATTACCGTTATACATATATATAATAGATCAGAATATCAAAGATCTCAAACTATTCACTATATCTATCTATCATCATCATCATTATTATCCTCTGTTTATCCACTGCTGGATATAGACCTTCTCGAATAATATCCGCAACCACAGCTGTTACTATTCTCCCCCCAACAATATTAAAAATAGTAGCATCCTACATTACCCGGTATTCCTGTGTATTTGGCAATATTCCTCTCAAAAAATCAGCATCCCTACTACATCTCCGTATCCCTACTGATACTGTACAGTCGCCAACCAGCATCCCCAGCGTGGTGACTTACAGGCAATCCTCCCCCATATCTATCTATAATAGATTATTATTTATGAAACGGAATAGTAGCTTAAGTTACATATTAAAATAGCTATATGTTATTGAATGTCTTGTCAAAAACGGTTCAGCCGTTTCCTAAGTTACAAGTAATTCACATTGGTTAGTGCTCACTTGAATTCACTGGCGGTAGGTCTCTGTTGGATACCGTCTAGAATGTTACCCGCTGCGCCTATTTCTACCGCCAAACCGTGGTGTTCAAACATAACTGTGTTCCGGTTAGAAGGGCGCTGTGGCTAGTGTAATTACCGGGGTACGAGAATCAACATCTTACGTCTAAAGGCGACTAGCGCAATGCGGTATGTATACCATTCTAACTAGCGCAATGTTATGAGTAGGAGTATCACTTACCATCAGGTGAACGTTGCGCTCGTTTGGTCGGTTAATGAAATAAAAAAAGCTATGTTATTTTTCATTCTACGAAGCGACGCTGTGATAGAGACGTTCACCTGATGAGTGATACGGCTTGTTCATGCTAACGTGATGTTATTAGGATGATATATACTGCACCTTATTGTACTTCTCGCTTTAAGCATGTAAAGTTTCACCACTGCAGTAATTTCACTCGCTACATCATCCTTCAAACCGGTACATAGTAATGTTTGCACACTACTGTTTTAAAAAATATAAAAAAAAGTAATAAGTTGCTAGTTATCGCCATGTAAAGTAGGTGACCACAAAGAATGATGTACGCAGGAAATGTCTGATAGACAAAAAAAATTATGTAGGAAGTGTCTGTTGGTGCATTACTCTGTAATGTCTTATCTAAGTTATGTTGAAATTGTTTCTATTTACCAATTATGTGATAAGCGACGCATGCGCTGCCCGTGCCTGCGCGCCAGCCCTTTGCCCAGTCGATGACCTGATTTGATATGCTCTACACCCCACTGCCTTAGCGACTAACTACTTGTCTTTTATAACGAAGGTCCCTGGTTCAATTCCCGAGCCTGGGTAACAACCCTGGCATTGTAAATCTGCCGCCATAATAGTATTAAGATGTTATGACTATCAACGTATGACAGCCGGAGTATGTAGCTCCATCGAATTGTTTGTCACTTAAAACCCGGTGAAACCTCTCAAGTTTTAACTTATAGACATATAAAGTGAATAACATAATAATCTGTACGAATAAATATAATAAAAATATCTGTTTGTTATATAAAAATATTTTTTAAACCAAAATTAAACATATAGGTCAATGAATAATGTTTATACTACAGGAATAGTTTTAAAAAATTAAATGAATTTCCGGAATGGCAAGACCGATTTTGACGAAACTTCTATTGGTACATAGCTGATGATATATTGCATGATTTAGGATAATTTTTATACCTGAAAATAATTGTTTAAAGTATAAAAATTATGAACAAATTCCAATAAAATTTGATCACGGTCAAAATCATTCATTTTATAACACCATGGTTTATTCTACGTCTTCAATACTATCACGCATCGTTACCAGCAATATTGTCACTTAATGTCATGCGAATATAAGATATATTATTAGTAGTATTAGTTTATCGTATATTTAAAAAAAATGTACAAAAAAAACCGAATTTGGATATATAGAAATAATAACTTTTATACATTATAAATATTAGTAGTTGAAAGACGCTGAGCAGTATACAAAGATTACTGTTTCCAATCTCAAGATGAATAATTTACGAAATTATTGAAATAATGAAAAGATATTATTAAGTAAAAATAGATGCTTAATCTTTAAAAATAAAATTACTAGTTCTAAGTTAATACTATATTGTCTCCGATCTAACTTCGAGTGATATATCACGTGACAACGGAATGAATCAATATCACACGCTTCACACATGCAAAGGTCAAATAACCGCGTAAAATTTGTTCTAATAATTAAACCATTAGTTAATGTACACATGTAGATGGTTTATGTAACAGTTAACTTAAAAATAAACTGCCGATCACTGGTTAAACAAATGATTTAACTATCACGTGTATGTAGGTTTAAATGTGACGCAATTCTATATAGCGAAGATAGATCACTTTGTTTGTTCTGCTTTTTTTTTGGAGCGATGGGACGAGCTGCACGTTCATCATCATCATCATCATTATAAACGTCCATTGCTGGACATGGGCCTCTCCCAAAAATCTCCACATCCATCGGTCCCGCGGTGCAGTCAGCATGACTTCCGGCACCGCCGGGAATTAGGGCCCGTCGTCTGTAGGAACAATTCCCACCACGCTAGCCCATTGCGGGTTGGTGGGGGCCAGAGCCTCGTTTGTTGATTAGCAGGGTGCACCACGAACAGGTGAGGTTGGCTTGGGTCCAGTGATATGTTGTGCGGGACCCCTTACCCCCAAGTACAGTTAAAATAGACGCAGTACCAATTCTATGGCGATTACTGTTTCAAATAATACATACACGGAAGCTTGTTGATGTCATTTAGGTTATCTTTCATCACCAAAAAAATATTTATAATCTGTCCTAAACTCATTAATTTATCTAATAAGGAAGATTACGATTATAGTATTTTTAAAGTTGTACTTAATACTTTAAAGTTATTATATTATCGTATAACTTATGTAAAGTCCATTCTCTTTACAAATCGTAAGAATCATTAATTTATTTTTCCGTTCATCGTTAGGATGGTATATATAGCTTCACATTGCGCTCATCGCTTTAAGACACAAAATATTAAATCTAGATACCACAGATATTTCACTAGTTACAGCGCCATTCAAACCGGAACACATTGGTACCTAGACGGTCTCCGGTAACAGTTCCTAAAGACATTCTCAAAACGATCTATTGCAACAAGTTTTTAGCTTATTTAAAATCTCTTCATATATCATAATAAACATATAAGATTAAAAGCTATATTACTATGTATTTATTAATAAATTCATCATCATCACCACCACTGATAGATGTCTACTACTGGACCTAGGGCTCCCTTAAAGCTTCCCACGTCGATCAGATAGGCGTTCACATGGAGGTATTTGGGCTATTTCCCACCACGCTGGCCCAATACGGGTTGTGGGAAGGATAAAAGTGGGAGGATATTATATCTTTAATAATAAATAAATAAGGATATAACATATACTTTATTTTAAAATTTTGAACATATAAATAAAGCTAAAACTAAATACTAGTTACATGGAAAGGTAATACGGGCGAGCTTAACTCTCATCTAGTTTACTACCAGCTAACCCTTAGTGGAAGAGTAAACTTATATGAACAGCCAAAAGTAGAAATATATATATATATATATATATATATATATTCAAGGAACGTATATAAAGTTATTTATTAACGAGGAAGTTAACGAGGAGTAAGTTTTCTCGGTTATTTTGTATAGAGCGGTTTGATTCAAATCAGTCCTATACTCAGTATGTTTTTTTCCAATATACTGTACGACTGTAAACACTATTTAAAAAAAAAACTGTATTAAAATTAATACTTTACATTACTTTGGTCAGATAAATATAATTACATTTTAGAGAAGTCTTTTTAGTAATGAAAAATAAATATATTCGGATTTTTTTGTTATTGTCTATTGGACAATTTAACTTAAGTACATAAGTTTTTTTTTGACGTGAATATTAGATTATAGATGTTCCTAAGTATCCATGTCGTAACCCAAAATGAAATAAAAACTACGTAATAGACAAACAGCCTAGTTTTTTTTTATAAAATGGATCTGGCCCCAGTGGTGGGAACAGCAGGTGAGATATTTTAATTAAAAGGACCTAAACAATCATTGGGGATTAAGGGGTCTCGCACAACAACGCACGGTATCCAAGCCAACGTCACCTGCTCGTGGTGCATTGGCTCTGGCTCTCACCAACCCGCATTGGGCCAGCGTGGTGGGAAATGGACCAAATCTCCCCGTATACAAGCTTCTACATACGACAGCCCCTAGTGCCTATCGATACCGGAGGCCATGCTGACTGTATGTAGAGCTCTATGAGGGAGGCCTATGTCCAGCAGTGGACGTCCATAGGCTGATGATGATGATACAATAATTGTGAACAGTCGAAACCTGAAGACAGTTGCGACAGTGTTAACGGTTTCAAATAGGGCGGGTACTCACAAAATTCCATCCGGTTAGATATGCGGGTCCGTACTGATACAAAGACTTGATCTCCTGATTCGGATTGCTGTCCAGATCCAAGCTGAGTGCGTACAGGCTCACATAGATGTGGTGTATTATTGAAAAAATGTGGAAAACCGTCTTCCAATACAACCTGGCGTCGCTCCTGTCGAACAGTTTCTCGTTTTCGGTTATGAGGAAACACAATACGTTGTACAATATGTTACTGTCGCGCCACAAATCCTCCATTTTTTTATATGAACTATATGAGATTTTATATGAATATATATATATATATATATATATATTAAATATTTAAGTTATATGTAAATATAATATTAATTAACTTAAACTAAATAGACGCCCGTATGTGATTTGGGCGACTATTGCCGTAAGCGGATCCGTGGACGGTAGGAGCATGTCGCGACGGTGTGCCCACTTAAAAATATAATTACTATGGTAAAAAAAAAAATTAATATTAAATAAGTATAAAAATAGATGTAGAATAGATCAAAGTTTGTTATTTAAATAAAAATTAAACTTAATTAAGTTTAATATAAAAGTTTTAATAACAAAATAGATTATGACTGATCTTTACATCATTTGATTACTATAAAAAATTGGTACGTATTATTGGTATATAAATATATACATATATTTACTTTATTGAATAGTAGATAATTTAAAAAAAAAATACATTTTACTAATTATATGATATTTATTTCGGTGGACGGAACCCAAAACTTTGGACAGACCTGGCGAAGGAGACCATTGAAACACTTGTATATGACGCTATACAGAAACCATCAAATAGATGTAACTGGCGTCACATTAAGAACGGGCTATCAATGAGGAGTCACGACCCTCAGGATTGAAGAACCGACTCAAAGAGAGAGATGGTATGTAGTTGAAGTACATAACTCAAGTCCTCGTTTAATCGACCTTTCGTCTATTGACATTAAAAAAGTAACTGATTAATTTAACTGACAGCAAAAAATTAAATAATCTAAAATTATCACCTAGCAAATGATATATGTCAAGTTTTTAATCAGCACCAAACTCTTCAATCAGGAACCTCTTCTTAATCTTTAATTTTATCAATGACTTAATAACTTAGAGCCTGCCTAACAGATTCGCGATAATATCTTCAATATTTTATATATTAAAAATCTTAAAAATATCTATTTGCGAAACACCCTAACTTTGTGGTAAATGAAAGTGTGGTTGATATAGCAACCCCGTAGTGTCAGCGCTGGCTATCGTACCGCGGGCAGACGGTAGTGAGCTCTTTGTCTGGACTCTTATCAGCTCGATAACGCGGTATCCCTCGGCTCGTGACGCGTCTCCGTGATAATTTAACGAGTATTCAAAATTAACAATAAATAGTTTGTTAAAAATAATTAATAAGTTCGCATAAGATTTACATGGAAATGAGTACGCCATGAAGATCTGGAACTTCGTGCCTCTGACATGGAGAGAACTGTAGTCGTACTCCACCACGCTGACCAAGTCCGGAATGTTTGATGTCTCATATCCGCTAAAACTAATGTGCTAGGTACATGTCGGTTTCCCACCGATGATCTCCTCTACTGGAAGCTCAAGCTCAAAGTGTATCATAACATTGACTTGAAAACTGAACCATCACGGCTTCATCACCAGATCTCCTTTCATCAAAACCAATGGAAAAAAATAAAACGGTTGAAGTGGAGAGTTTTCGTTCGAATGTGATGATGGAATCATTGTGAGAATAGTGAATAGGCTACTAGTTCCTACAAACATTACTGTGTTCCAGTTTGAAGGGCGCTGTACCTAGTGAATTTAAAGTGGTAACGGGACTTAACATGTTGTCTCAATGCGCAGCAATATTACTTTCAATGTCCTCGCTTCGTATAGAAACGGATCAGATATAAGTCATCTCCTTCTGAATGTCAAAGTATGCTGGTGGCTGGTCTCTGCTGACGGGGACGGTAGGTACCACCGCAGCTCCTATTGCAGCAGACAAACAGTACTGTACAAACGTTGCTGTGTTCCAGTTTGTAGCTAGTGTAATTACTGGGGTAATGAGACTCAATATCTTATGTCTCAAGCCACGAGTGCTATAATCATCATATGGTCCAGTGTATATCATCCAACCTAGCACCACGTTTTCATGGTTTAGTTAATGAAGGTTTCTAGACCAACTCCAAACAGTACACTTAAAACTATAAAAACAAAATTTTTTATTGAAGCGACGAAACGAGCGGTACGTTCACCTGATGGTAAGTGATACGTGCATAATAATGCCGCTAGTTAGACTGTTATACTCTGCACTATATGTTAAGTCTCATTACCACAGTAATTTCACTAGCTACAACTCCCTTCAATCCGGAACACAGTAATGTTCGCTCACTACTGTTTGTCGGCTGCAATAGGAGCTGCGGTGGTACCTACCCAGAAGGTTTCCGGTAAGAAAGAACTACCACCAGTAATTAGGACGGTATAATGTCATCTGGGGTCTATAAGAGCCCACGCCACAACTCACAGGACCCTTTTTTTTTTTGTTTCGAGGGAGAAATCTTCGAATAGATTCTCTGTGTTTTGGAAGGAAGTCAGAGTTATGGTGCAATTTTTACCCACTAAAACTCCCTCGCTGGTCACCTTCGCCGTTTGGAGAGGTCACGGTATCTTCGTTCGGCCGCCTCGCCAACGCCGTGCTGGGATAGCCCGTCCCGAGTTCTGCTTTACGCAGACTACTTCAATGACCGGAGACCGCGTCCAGCCATCGTCCTCCTCAGGGTCATTTATAAGCCGATGAGAAACCCTACCTTAACCGCCAACGACCCTAAAGGCCCCATTAAAGTAGAGGAACACCATTCAGCGGTGCGCCGTGACGCCGCGCGATGGCGCCACAGCGGCCAACTCACAGCACCCAAACCAGCCTCACCTACTCGTGGTGCACCCTGCTGAATACCAGACGAGGCTCCGCCGCTCACCATCACGCATAGGGCCAGGGTGGTGTGAAATGGCCCAAATCCCTTCAAAAGAAGATCTTTGGGGGATGCCTATGTCTAGCAGTGGGCGTCTATCGGCTGATGATGATGAGTATCATTATAGTATAGTAGAGGTGATGACAGGTTTTTAATATCGACGTCCTTACAAAATTGTTACAAAATATGTGATGATGCTGTGTCCTCGTAAAATAACAAATAAATTAACTTATCTATATGGGAACCGGTCATTGTTGTTTTAAGTGTGTGAAGTTTTAATTAGCAAAAAAAAAAACTACATTTATGGATGATGATATCTGCAATTGTATGAACAAATAATTATTCAATATTAGTATACAAAGAATGAATAAAATCAGATATCAGAAATGTGAAGATCCGCAGGAGAACTAAGGTCACACAACGGGGCTGACATATCTCCAAGGGATAAAAGACCAAAAAAAAATAAGGTCACCGGCATAGTCCAAAAGATTGCTAGACATAAGTGGTAGTGGGCGGGGCACATTGCTCGAAGGAGTGAGGGCCGATGGACCGAGGGGCAGTAAAGTCCTCGAGTGTAGGTAGACGTACTGTGGGGAGCCCTCCCACAAGGTGGACCGACGATCTGGTGAGAATCGCGGGAACCCGCTAGATGCGATCAACGCGGGACCGATCGATGTGGAGATCTTTGGGGGAGGCCTATGTCCAGCAGTGGACGTATATCGGTTGATGATGATGATACAAAGAATTACATTATTCAAAGGAATTATTTCTAGAAATTCATATGTAAAAGTGTTTATAACAATCATCGTCATCATCAGCCTTCATTCATACAATGCTGGATATAATCTTCCACCCAATCCGATCCTTTAATATCCACATACTTCCGGTTGTTGTTGTGAGGCCATCGTTGCATCAGGACAGCGAGTTCCTTTAAGACTGCTTTCCTGCCATAATGAATATTAATATATATATACATAAAACAAACTAAATATCTCTCTTACTGTTCCCACTGCTGGGACTCGTGACATCTCACAAAGAAAGTATCAGGACCATGGTGGATGTCATATATTCTAGAAAGCTGTTCTTGGATCATGACGATTTCCCGGGTTGCTTTTTTCTTCAACTAATTAAGCAAGAAGACGTCCGGGATGGGCACTTGATAGTAAGTGATACGCCCACCCATAACAACGTGGCGCTAGTTACCGGAAACCGTCTTAGTAGTTACCACCGCAGCGCCTTCTGCTGCCGACAAACAGTACTATGCAAAAATTTCTGTGCTCCGGTTTGAAGGGTGCTGTAGCTAGTATAATTACTAGGGTAAAGAGACTCAACATCTTATGTCTCAGGTGACGAGCACGATGTATTCCAGTATATATCATCCTAACTACCGCCACATTGTTATGGGCGTATCACTTACCATCAGGCGAACATCCCGTTCGTCGCGTCGCTTAATATAAAAAAAAAGTACGTTTGAATACTAGAATTAAGTGTTATTTAGTCTCCAATGGTCCAGGATGTCTGATCAGGTGCTAGATCATAACAAATAAGTTTAATTAGAATATTAACAATGAGAATTGTTACAAGGAAAAATTCTATGATAAATATATAATTAACCATAAATTATATATACTGTTTTTTTTTTTTTTTTAAATCATCTTTGGGTCATAAAATTACCATCATGACATGAAAAGTGGAAGAAGCTTATGATTTAAGAATAATACTTTCATCATCATTGCACACAATCGTTGCCCACTGCTGAACATAAATCTCCCCATAGATTGACGCGACTGTTCCGAACTGTGATCCAAACCAAGTCCTCTGTGTACAAGACTGCAGATCCTCATAGGTCGTCAAACCATCGCTCTTCTCCTATTCCGACTCCTCTTTGAAAGTAAAAAGTATTTTAATACTTTCTTCATAATCATCATCATCAGCCCTCTTCAAACTGAAGATTGACGATCAGACTGAGAAAACCAATTCGACCCTCGGCTGTTCTTTTTATCTGATGGTATTTAAGAGTATTTGGGAGTGTATGGGCCCCACACAAAAACTGACGGGATCGAAGCCAACCTCACCAGCTCGTGGTGCACCCTGCTAATCAACAAACGAGGCTCTGGCTCTCACCAACCCGCATTGAGCCAGGGTGGAGGGAATGGTCCAAATCCCTCTAATATGAACTCCTATAAACGACGGCCCCTGGTGTCCAACGATGCGGGCAGCGCAAGACCGATCCGTTTGGGGATATAATTGTGGGAAGCCTATGTCCAGCAGTGGACGTATATCGGCTGATAATGATGATGATGGATTTAAAGGAAAGTTCATTATCCTTCCTCCTCGAAACAGTTTAATTCCACTTTACAACGCAAACGAAGGAAACAATAACAGTTTAACAATTAACAATTGTGTACGTAATCCGATGTTGTTACTTTATTACCGGTAATTGTTAATTTTATCTTAATTACTTAATATTTCAGTGTTACCATGACAATGAGCTCACGGAGACTATTTTAATAATCACCATCATCTCAACTGATAAACTTAGGTCTCTTGTACTCAATAGATACTATCTTACTGAAATTACATTTGAATGACATTGTCAATAAACGGCCCACCGATTATCCCCACTGCTGGGACTGAACCTCCTCTCACAAGGACAGAGACAAGGTCATTTAACCATCAACCCTAGTGAGAGTTGATAGACATTACATAGGAACGAAATCTGGTCTTAGAACGTTTACGTTGTTTAACGATGTTTCTGTTTACGGGAAGCTGAAGCTGTGTGAGGATTGAACCTGCACCTCCTTGAGACCTTGCTGAGCTATCACAGCTAGATTTTTAGTATACCTAAAGACTTTGCTTTGAGCTAAGGAGAACGTTAAAATTTTTTTTTTCAACTTTTCAATAAAGTTGTTTCGAATGAATTGAATATATGACAAGAGTCGTGTCCAATCCACCAGACTATCCAGGTTGGATGGTACATCAGTTCATGTATGTATATATGGACATATATAAATATATTTATATTAGGGGATGTAAGGGCTTCCGCACAACAACGGAACCCAAGCCAATCTCCCCTGGTCGTGATGCTCCCTACTAATCAACTAACGAAGCACTAGCTCTCATTAACCCGCATTGGGCCAGCGTGGTGAGAAATGGTCTAAATGCTCCCCGTGTAAACCCCCACAGTAGACCTCTTTGAGGGAGGCCTATGTCCCGCAGTGGAAGTCTATTGGCTGATGATGTGTGATGTAATATATCTTAATATTGATTGTGACTGTGGGTGACAGCATAGTTTGTTTACGAAGAGCATAGGAGTCAGTTTGATCTCCGTTGACATCGATTTTATCCTATCGCGGGAAAATTAACATACATATATATATATATATATATATATATTTATCAACATTTATGTTTGTCACGAAGTTCTCATTATCATAAATGTCACAATCAGAGACGAAAAAACCAAAAAAAAACCTAATATATATACATTAACATATTTATATGTTACACTACATAGTGCTATTTATTCGTTTCCTTTTACACAGAAATCGTATTTACGATGAACAGAAAATAGCTTTTTTATATGTATATATATATATGTATATATGGATATGTTTAGCGCTTTATAACTATTGTACATACGTACATTTAAATATATGTTTTCAAGTTGCTCATGTTTTCCGGATTCTGATAATCACGTTTAAAAAAAAAACAAGACATCGTTCACGTGTTACAACTACGAGTATAACCTCAGAATCCTGAATGGATATCATAAAGTCTAATATCTCTAAATCTTCAGAATCATTCTATAGATTATATAAAAAAAAATCTGCGTTCTATTTTATATGAATGTATGGGTTCTCTGACCACCCACCAACTCGGACTGGGCCAGTGTAGTGGGTTACGGCCTAATTCCCTTAAATGAACGCCACCAAACGACGTAGAGATCTTTGGGGGAGGCTTATGTCCAGCAATGGACGCCTGTCGGCTGCTGATGGAAAAGGGTTCCTTCACAACAACTCACAGGACCCAAGCCAACCTCACCTGCTCCTGGTGCACCTTGGTAATCAATAATCGAGGCTCTGGCTCCCACCAACGCGTATCGGGCCAGCACGATGGGAAATTGCTCAAAGCCCCCCATATATATTCCCGATCTATGTGGGAATCTTTGGGAGAGGCCTATATCCAACTGTGGTCGTCTATCGAATCTTAAAACTAAATACTATAGTTTTTTTTTCTAAATTTTAGAAACTTTATGTACTTTGTTATACCTTGCCGGATAGGTATTGAAATCAGGTACTTGTTTATGTGCTTTATACGTGTTTTTTATAAATAAAATTTTATTTTAAGATTAAATAAAAATGTAAGTATAACGTCTTAGTTCTTACTGTTACGATTTCAATGAACCTAATTTAAAAGTTTCAGCCTCTAAGTGATCATTATTAATTTAATTTAATAAAGAATTAATTAAACTATAAATATTACATTAAAATTTGTGTAGAAATAAGTAAGAAATAAAATCATCGAATTTTTTCTCAGAAAATCGGGATTTTTTTTTTAAATATTTAAAAAGTTAATAACTCCAGAAGCATTGTCTTTGTATGGGATATTCCATACATAGATAGATAGGATACGAGCTAGACTTTGGACCCTCCAGATCTTTTACACCTACTACCTTTTACACTATATATATATATATATACATATATAATTAAATATACTTCGTCCACCAACTCGCATTGGGCTAGCGTGGTGGAAAATGGCCCAAATACCTCCATATGAACCTTTTAAATTGACGACTTCTAGTACGCGACGATGCAGGCAGCGCAGAATTGATCGATATAGGGATCTTTGGGGGAGGTCTATGTCCAGTAGTGGACGTCTATCGACGAAGATGATGACGATGATATATATTTGGACTATTTTTTTATTTTTTGTTCAACATACTGTTTCCATAGTTAGATAATATTTCGAATAGGCAACATAAAAACAGTAAATCGCTCACCATGTTCCAATGCGTCACGAAGTATGGTAAGTTATCCTTGATGATGATGAACTCTTCAATTATTACATCCATAGCGTTTATTCTATCTATTATACCGTTACCGAGATGTGCGGAATATAGCGATATGAGTAAATTGAAACCGTGGAACAGCAACTTGAATATCAAGTGCACGCGCACCGTATAGCACTTCCCGCGCAACATCTTAACCGTAGCCGTGTGCTGAAGTAACTGTTCAATGATTTTGTATGTAACTTGCGTATTTTAATATGAACGTATTTTTTTTTTCATTGCCGCGATACAGGAAACATTCTATTGTTTCACGGTAAACAAAAAAAATTTGCAGTTGGGACACAATTAAATGTTATAATTATGTAAAACTGGAAACTTCTAATTGTATAATTATCTCACGTTGTTAAGATTTATATGAATACTTTTAATAGGTGCTGGGCTTCCTTTCGTTGCTAACCTTTAATCTCGAGCTACTAAATTTTTTTTTTTTGGCCTTTTTTCCTTTATGGATATATCAGCCCCTACTAAAAATATGATTAAGGCAACTCATGCCTTTTAGTCGTTTTTATGACTAAAAGGCCTGGAAGGGTCTACGTGTTCGCGGGCTTTAAGTAAGACATCCTTACTGCTTTCTAAGGGCGCTCGGGGTAGAATATAAATAGGAGATCTCATGTTTTGTCGTCTGAGGGTGCTGGGGGACATGCTTAGGCATACCCACATGAGAAAACTGGTGCTTGACACTTTCGAATTACCATGGTGTCTTTTACGGGTCTCACCTCCCTTAAACAAGCTGTACCCCTGAAACTATTGGGGTAAAAACTCTTGACATTTTGTGTTAATAACGGCGGGCATTGTGGTAGTGTATATGATCGGGGCTGGAACGGGTACCGCACAACAACTCACGGAACCCAAGCCACCCTCACCTGCTCGTGGTGCATCCTGTTAATCCAACAAACGAGGCTTTGGCTCCAGTTAATCCGCATTGGGCCAGCGTAGTGGGAAATACCTCAAATCCCTCCATACGTATCCCTACATACGACAGTTCCTAGTCCCCAGCGGTACCGGAGACTATGCTGACTGTGGTGGTGGGAGATCTTTGTGGAAAGCCTATGTCCAGCAGTGGACGTCTATCGGCTGATGATGATATAATCCTAACTAACGCAATGCAATACTAACGTTCTGTTCAACTTATTTAATATTTTTTTTTAATTGTAAAATCAACGTCTAAGTAACAAATTATCAATAGATGGAGCTGTAAGTAATGTTGGTAGTATCATGTTCGGTCGACAGATGGTGGGGTACTTGATCAGGAGGATCAAATATGGTAATATTTCTATTTATATACACTTGACTATATGGAAGGTCGACGGATGGTGGGGTACTTGATCAGGAGGATCAAATATGGTAATATTTCCATTTATAAACACTTGACTATATAGAAGGTCGGATTTTTTTTTTCTGTAATCAAATAATAATTCTTTACCTCAGTTTGCCATTTTCATATTTAAACAGTTTTGTTACTATAAAACAATCAGAGTCATCAACTCTTCATATTATTATCAACATCCTATGGCCCCTAGGTGGAGCAAAACACGTCAGCAGTGACTCTCCATCGCGTTCAGTCTTGGTCTTCACCCTTAATGTCACTCCACGTATTCCCGATTTTCGCCTCGTCTGCTACTGTACGGAGCAATCCTGCTCGGGAATATGGTTGGGTTCTCTTCGTAGAGTATTTGTATACCGATTGGAGATTCGCGGCAGAGCTCCAGGAGACTTTCATTGGAGATTCTCTCGGGCCAGTGAATACCAAGAATACGGCGAAGACAGTGATTGACAAAGACGTGAAGCTGGTGCGAGATGATCTTATTCTATTCACATTGTGAGGTTATAATTATAATAAATTAATAGACACGACCCTGACATATGTTAGTGAATTTTAAATAGTTTTTATTTCATGTTCTATATGAAGCGAATTTATTTCGTATCAAATGTAAATGAACTTGATAAATGAAATGTCCTTAACGGAGTAGCCGGAGACGGAGGCTGTCGATAAAGTGAACATCTTAAAAAAGATAATAACAAATTTTGAAATATTTATTCAACGAAGCAACGAGACGAGCTGGACGTTCTGGTGATAAGTGATACGCCTGCCCGTAACGATCTGGCGCTCGTAGCGACCATATACTGCATCATAAACGGACTCCTTCAAAGAGGATCCCTTTACTAGTTCCCGAGGTTGATCCTGGAGAGCAAAATTTCCGGGAAACCTGCACCCGGTAGACAGCGCAAGAAATGGTGTGACGACATAAAGGAGTGGACCGAGTTTAAATACCATCAGTTAAATAGGATAGCTGAGCATCAAATTGGTTTTCTCAATCTGATGACCAAACTCCAGTTTGAAGAGGGCACCTAACGATGATGATGATACTGCTGTGGTGCAGTATGCATGCATTTGTCGGCTGCAATAGTAGCTGCAGTGGTACCTAAACGGACTCCGGCACCACAGAGACCTAGCACAAAGTAATCGAGGCCGGTTGTTACTTAATAATGAACACTAATAACTATTCTTACTGTTTACTGCATACTGCTGCATCACGCAAGCATATTACATTTGCAATTTTAAATAACCAGCTTCAATAATGCCGACCTGATGCATACGAAGCAGCCAAGGCCGCTGAAAGTCGATGGAACCGGTGTCAGATAATGTAGATTTGCCAACTCAATTGGAAGTTACTAAAGCTGATCTGGTCTGCAATCGAGAACTTATTTCTTGAAACCGGTTAAATGTGGTATTGATTTAACCCTTACTTGTTTACGTTTAAATGTAGTACGATAATAATGAACAACCCTCGTAATGTTTACGCTACTAAAATAAAAGGTCTTTTTTTGCATATGATTAAGTTACAAGACGAGCGGAGCGTTCACCTGATGGTAAGTGATACGCTCGCCCGTAACAACGTGGCCCTAGTCAAGATGATATGCACTGCACCACATAGCGTTTATCGGCTGAGACATAAGAAGCCGAGTCTCGTTACCCTAGTAATTACACTAGCTACAGCGCCCTTCAAACCGGAACACGGTAATTCTTTGCCCGCTGCAATTGGCGCTGAGGAGGCACCTAGACGGTCTCCGGCCACGGAGACTTCTACCAACAGTCCATTACACCCATAATCGTGTATACCGTCAATGTAGGTATCACCACACCACCTAATTCTGCCGTCAAGCAGTACTGCGCAAACATTACAGTGTTCCGGTTTGAAAGGCGCTGTAGCTAATGAAATCACTGGGATAACAAGACTGAATATCCTATATCTAAGTACAATGTGGCGCAGTGAACACTATCCTAACTAAAGTCACGTTTGATATTAGATTAAATTTTTTTAAGAAAACAGAACTTGGGACAACTCTCGAGACCCAAGTCAACCTTATCTGTTCGTGGTGCATCCTGCTAATTAACAAAAGAGGCTCTGGCGCCCGCCAATCCGAACTGGGTCAGCGTGGCAGGATATAGCCCAAATCCCCTCAGATGAACCCTTACAAACGACGACCCTTAGTGCCCGGCGGTACTGGAGGCCATGCTGACTGTGGCGGACGTTGGCAAGACTCCGGAACTGGGGGTGCTAATAATCCCCAGGCGACGACGATTTTACGTTAGACGACATCGTGGGAACCCACTGGATGTGAGCAACGCGATACCGATTGATGTGGAGATCTTTGGGAGCGGGTTATCTCCAGCAGTGACGTCTAACGGCTGATGATGATGAAGACAGAAACCGCAGAAAACAATTTAAGCTGTAACGATGAAACTATTATATAATCAATAATATAACTTTAATACTTATCTTCTTATAAATATATATATATATTTTGAAAAGTGTTATGTTTGTTCGCAAATCATGTGAAAACTAGTGAACTTATCAACAATCTAACATAAGCCCCTGATGCGGAATGGTTCATCATCATCAGCAGCCGATAGACGTCCACAGCTGGACATAGGCCTCTCCCAAAGATCAAAGATCTAGATGGTTATAAGCTATTTATTTTTTGAATTTCATATAACCTTCATCGTATCATTTCCAATTAACTTTTGTAAACATTTTCATTTGGTATTATTTATGCGGTTGCTATGGTAACGGTTGCTATAGAAACTCATTTGCGGCTGCGGTCGCTCTCAAAGAATATTTCGGACGTTTTCAAAACTAACTTTATATTACGGCTAAAGTACGGCTAAGTTACAATAAAATTAATTCCATTTGTAAAGACAAAAATGACTTATTTCCAGAGAATGTATTGTTCCATTGAAAGTACTAAGATAAAAACTTAATAGCGCTTAAAATAAAACTTGACAGGTTTACTTAGATATATTGCATTTGGTTAAACGATATAAATAACAACCTGTTGAGTAAGTTAATTTCATTTTCATGACACACGCGACCATGAGACAACATGTGATAGGTATTACTAGATATTAAGTGAGCATTTGTTTTACAATACTACAACTTAACTGACGACTTAATCTATAGAATAATTTGGGTTTTTTTGACACTTTAAGTTATATACTCTTTGAATGGAAACAAATCAAAATTCTCATCTCATACATAGAATATTAATTTACTACAGGGACAGTCATGATTTTTTTTTTTATACTGGAATAATTTTTGTATGTATGTACCTGTATATATTATATGTTTTGTATATATTAATTTTATTATAAATTTACTAAAAAAATTATTAAATATCGCACAAAAACTCCTCTTTTTTTTCTATCAAAGATTAACCAATGCGTATAAATAATATAATTAAACTATAGTATTAGTTTTAAACATTTAAATGGAAGTTATGAATAATGCTATATCTGTGCTTTTATGTAAAAATAAAGAAAATAGATAAGCTATTACACCCATTTCATTTATGTCTGTCACCAATTATGTCTGAGTACATCTTATACACGCGGACGTACGAGTGGCCGACTACACGGCGCCGTGTAACCAGCCCCTTACATGGCGGAGTGTTTTATACATGCAAATAACAGTGCATACTCTACTTTCCTAAATCTATCTAAATAATTACCTTTCAACTCGCTTAAAAGATGCGAAGCTATGCTGATTTTAAATTTATAAGTTTATTTATAAGTACAAATAAGTCCAAATTTCGGGTGTAAAGTGCATAGCCTACACGAAATCTCTGAAAGTTTTCTTTCACACGGCGCCGTGTAGTCGGCCCCACGTACACAGTACATAACGATTTGTTTGAATTATAAAATAAGTCATAACTTCATATTTGATGTTACAGAATTCAGTGTTACCATCGGAAAAGCTAAAGTAAGTCATATTGTTACTAGAGTAATAATACTAGCGCAGTACGATGCCAACTAGGAAAATAATAAGCAACAGTAACTTGTGACGAACAATGTAACTTACTCTTAATAACTAAGTGATATTAAAAAAAATATTATTCAATATGTAAGCAAAAAATAAAAGGACAAAAACAATTTTATTCTATCTGTAATTAAAACATAAAATCCTTGACGAATAATCCCCTGTTTATTTCCAGTAATTGTCTTAATGGGGGTAGGGTCTTTACTGGTGATGGTCAAGGTACCATCACAGCTCTTATTTCTACCGCCAAACGATGACGACGATGACGACGATGGCGACGATGACGGTGAAGATGACGATGGTGACGATGACGATGAAGATAACGATGATGATAATAATAGTATATTAAGATGTTCTATTTTAGGTAACTCCATACAACTATCAATGAAATAATTGTTTGTTTTCTAGTTTACGCGGAGAGTAATTAAAACCATCATAATTTCTTATTACTGCTTAAACTTCGCATAACAGGAGATGAATTAAATAAAAAAGATATATACACGGAAAATCCAGGAAGCGTTGAGACGAGCGGGACGTTCACCTGATGGTATACGCCTGTCCATAACAAAGCGAAGCTAGTTAGGATGATATCTACTTGCCCTGTAGTCTCGGGCTCTTAAGAATAGGACTAAGGTAAACCCTGCCTGTCGTAGAAGGCGACTAAAGGATTCGAGAGTTGGAGGACTTTGAAGGTAGAAGCCCTCATTGTGCACTAAGCGAGTCCGGGTTGAACGACAAGTACGAGGTGCTCTAGTGCTTGTCGCTAGACTACCGAGGAGGCCTCCATGGGACGTGCTTTAGAAGTAATGCAGAGAAGCACCGGTGCGTTCCGTAGGAGATTCTGGGGTGTCCCTCAAACCACTGAGGATCATCACCGAAAGGGTTTTAGTGGGTAAAAATCCCACTTTACCTCAACGTCAGTCAGTCCAGAAGAAGAGTATTTTAGATTTCCCCCTCAAGAACAAATAACAAAGGTACCGCTGACAAAAAGCAATATTTAAATATTTCCGTGTTCCGGTTTTAAGGGCGCTGAGGTTAATTAAAATACGCGGTAACGTGACTCAACATGTGACAAGATGTGTGCAGTGTATATCATTCTAACTATCGCGACATTATAGCCGGCTGTAAAATAATCATCAATTAAATGTCATCCTTGTCTGGTTACCTTGTCGAATTAAAAAAATTGCCCACTAATGGGATAATCAGTCACTGGACTTTCAAAGCTTTCGATAGAGCCCATGAAAGAGGATGCCGGAACCTTTTTCTGGTGTCTTCTTCCATCAGCCCGCTAGAAATACAATACGTATATAGTTCGTTGACACTGGCTTCCCTTACACAGCGGATGATGACGTAACTTAGAAGGCTTCAGCTATTACTTAGATTATCTAATAAGTACACAATAACAGCCATATTCACACAGCGACACGTTCACCTGATCATAAGTGATAAACCTGCCCATAACGTGGCGTCAGTTAGGATGATATATACTGCATCACATTGTGCTCGTCGCCAAGTGGCAACTATGGTCACGTTATGATCGGCGAGCACAATGTGATATAGAGTCCTCTCTCCTCAAATTGTATTCCTCATGTCTGAGAGTTGTGACTACTTTCACCCATCACTCTTATCTTCATGTGTTTCGACGTCTCATCTATCTCCGGCTACTCGGTCTCTACTAACTGTGGAGTCGTGTGTGTTGCGGATCTGGTCAGACCAACGCATTGGGTTGCGACCCCGCGGCCTTTTTCCTTCCACTTTGCCATTTCATCCCTTTCTTCTGCGTACGTTTTGTTCACAGGAGCCTTTATTCACCATAGTTGATCCAAGGCGCCGGTGAGCTCCAAGATATTTGTCCTATCAATGACCATGATTTTAGTCTTTTGTTAATTGATAGATAGACCCAAGTAATTTCTGATCCGTTCCATTTTCTCTGTAGTAGTGTGCACATTTCAGCCTCATCTGCGGACAGGAGCATTGTATCACCTCCATACCGGACGTTGCACTATTTCACTCCACCAATGCGTACACCTCCCTCTCACTGGTCGCAAGTTTGTCTCATGATTTATTTGCCATACACGTTGAACAAAATAGGTGAGAGAACGCAGCCCTGATGAACCCCTTTCTCAAATTTAACCGGTTGGGACGTCATTTCATCGATACTGACTACACCTTGTCTATTGAAGTACAGGGTGGAGATAGGCGTCGTCAGATAACTTGGTACACCAAATTCTCCCGATACTCTCCACAAGAAGGTCCGGTTGACGAAGTCAAAAGCCTTGCTGTAATCGACGAAGTATATAATGACCGGCGCATTATACTCATAACCTCTCTCTATGACCTATCTGACGTTTAATAAATGTACACGCGCACCCTTTCCTTTAACAAATCCTGCTTGCTCCTGTGGAATCTGCGAGTCCAGATAATGGTGAACACGTCTGTTGAGAATAAATAGCATAAATTTGCGGTAGCTGTCACAGTGTTTTGCGTAACCCTTTTTTGTGAAGAGGATAAGAGTGATACAGAGTACATGGTCCTAACTAAAGCCACGTTAATTTATTACTTGCGTCGACCACAATGTGGTGCAGTGTTATACTAGCTGGCGCCACGTTGTTATGGGCAGTCGTATCACTTATTATCAAGTGAACGTTTCGCCCGTCGCTTCGCTTTATACAACAATAATAAAACTTAAAACCTTATTCCAATACAATTTATATATTAACTTTCATAAACAAAATATAATAATGGCAGACCATTAATTCCGAATTATACTACTCTGTGTAATAAAGTAAGTCATTATTATGTTAATGTTTAAATAAATAACGTATTAATTTAATAACAAAATTTGCATTTTTATGTAATTTTATTAAACGAGGTTATTATAATTTTTTTTTAATAACAAACAAAATTAACTCGTTAGCTTTAACTCAAACGCAAGTAACGGTAGCAATGTTAAACTTTTAACTTGATAAATTAAACTTGAAAAAGACTTAAATGATTTTTTTTGTTATTCAATTAAGCGATGAGACGAGCGGAACTATCACTTAATAGTAAGTGATACGCCCGCCCATAACAACGTGGTGCTAGTTACATTAATATACACAGCACATTTCGCTCGTCTCCTTGAGACAAGTTGTTGTGGCCGGTTACTCCAGTAATTACACTAGATATAACGCCCTTCAAACCGGAACACAGTGATGTTTGTCGGCTGCATTAGTCGCTACGGTTTTACCTACCTAGACGGTCTCCGGTAACAGAGACATACCATCAGTACCTTTATCTGTTTCATAGAATATATGTATACAGGTGGTAGGTTTCTGTTAAAAGAGACCATAGATAGCTACCATCGTAGCACCTAATGCAGCCGACAAACGTTACTGTGTACCGGTTTGAAGGGCGTTGTATCTGGTGTAATTACTAGGGTAACGACATTCAACATCTTGGTTCAAGGAGACGAGTGCAATATGGTGCTATATATACCATCCTAACCAGCTCCACGTTGTTATGAGCGGGCGTATCACATACCATCAGATAAACGTTCCGCTCATCTCGTCGGTTCATTGAATAAAAAAAAATCAATACGCCGGAGATTTATTATGATCTATAATAGATGATCTACTCAGTAAACTGCGAAGGTCTACAATGTATGATAGTTTTCTAATCGCACCCAATAACCTATCGATAGGTCTGATTATCTTGACCTCTATTGATCCCCGCTTCACCTCAATCTTGGCGCGCTCTCGCCAAACCCGTCCGGTCTGAAGGTCGACGAATTGTATACTAGTTAGGAATTATGCAGTACTGACATAATTAATATATTCATGCAGTTATGGACGATGGTAGGGGCGACGAGTCCAAACAGATTTTGATAGAGATTCGTTAATTTCTAGAATTTTCTATAAATATCAAACATATACAACAACTTATTATCGATATGTTTAACTATATATCATCATCAGCCGATAGACGCCCACTGTTGGACATATACCTCCCCCAAACATTCCCACATCGATCGTGTAGGGATTCATATGGGTGGATTTGGGCCATTTCTCACCACGCTGTCCCGATGCGGATTGGTGGGAACCAGAGCCTCGTTTGTTTATTAGCAGGCTGCACCACGAGCAGATCAGGTTGGCTTGGAACCCGTTAGTAGTACGGGAACCATTACATCCCTCATATATATAATTTGTTATAAATAAAATATTTTAACTGTTGTACCGTCATGAAGTGATATAGTTAAAAAGTTTTACTACCAAATGTTACTATTAATGTTACTTGACTTACATTTTAATAAAAAAACAACAGGTACTCGTTAATTAGCATATTACCCTCGTTCGTGAAACTTTTTTCGAATTAATCGATGAGATGACTTCACCTGATGGTGAGCCATACGCCAGTCCATAACAACGTGTTTCTAGTTAGGATGATAAACACAATATTGCATTCGTCGCCCGAGACATAAGATATTGAATCTCGTTACCTCAGTAATTACATTAGCTACAGCGCCCTTCCAACCGGAACACAGTAATTATTTGTCGGGTGCAATAGGCGCTGAGGTGGTATGTACCTAAACAGTCTCCAGCAACAGAGATCTAATACCAGTAAAGTTTATGTTTGTTACGGTCACTGGTGGCAGGACTCTGTTGCTGAAGACCGTCTAGATAGGTATCACGACAGCGCTTATTGCATCCGATAAATAATTATTGTGTTCTGGTTTGAAGGGCGCTGTTGCTAGTGTAATTGCTGAGGTAAAGAGACTAAATATCTTATGTCACAGGCGACGAGCACAATATTTTGCTATCGTCCTAAGTAGCAACATGTTGTTATGGGCATATCACTTACCATCAGGTGAACGTCTCGCTCGTCGCGTATTGCTTAATTGTATAAAAAAACGCAGCATTACTTAATTACAAACAAAAATACGAACATTGTTAATTTAATGGTTATGTTTTGTTAACATTACCACGGTTTTTGTATAACCTTAAAAACGATTTGCACTACATAAACCTCGAATGAGGTTTTATTCAGTTTTTACATTTAAAGACAATGTGTAATAAAAATTATTCACACAACTGAATCAAACTGTATTCAATATACTTACAAAATTCCAGTTGGTCAGGAAGCATACCGCCAAATATTTTAAATCCTTCAACATCGGATCTTTTGACTTGGTGCCGTCTATCGTGAAGCACATCACCACCCCCCAAACACCGACCACAGAGAATAAAATGCAGTTGATCGTGTGAAAAACTGTCCTAATCATTAGATTTACAGAAAACTTCCTTTTCAAAATTCCCGCCGGCGTAACGCGCGAAGCTGCGTCCTCCATTTTGAAATTTTGACAGGAGCGCGCCAAAACACCCACGGCATGGAGTAGCGAAAAGGTTGTTTTTTTTTTATATCTTCGCTTGTAAAAGGCAACAACGTTAATACGTGCTGCCGCGGCGAGGTGAACTAGTTATATGTCTCGCGTACACTGACACGTTCGCGGCACGAGGTATCAAACCTCCTTGTATACCAAACCTCCGTGCTAAGTCTTTGGATACGGCAAACCAATTAATAGCAAGTTGTAATCAACTAAGTGCGCACTTTTATAATATTAATATTAAAAAGATAAATATAGATCCCAAGTCTAAGTCAAAACTTTTATTCATCGTAGAGGAACATTCGTTCACTTATTGAACGTCAAATCCTACCAGCCATTCGCAAAAGTAATGCCTGGGACCTGAGAAAAATGGGCGCAAGGAACTCAGCAGGCTTTATATATACTCATTAAATTTATGTATATATATATACCCTCTTTTTTGATTCAATTCTTAAATGTCTTACATGCACACATCTAACGACGTACTGCTTGAGAATCAGCGCGTATTATTTCCACACGTTGTTATCGAGTTACTCTTCAATACTACTGTATCCTTTGTTAATTAATATTTTTTTTAAAATGGTACAATGGCAATTGAAGGACAATTTACGAGATTTTATTATAAATCCCTTTTTAACCACCAGACTAAAAGGAAGAGTGTCAAACGTTTAAAACATCATCGTGTGTTATGGAGCGGAGAATTTTCTAAACATACTTTCTGAGGAGTCTTTTAGTAGTCGCCCTCAATAAGTCGTATTTTTTTTTATTTAGTTAAGTAATGAGACGAGCGGGACCTTCACCTTATGGTAAGTGATACGCCTGCCCATGACAAAGTGGCGTTAGTTAGGATGATATTTACTGCACCACATTACGCTCGTCGCCTGTAACATAAGATGTTGACTCTCATTACCCCAGTAATCGCACTAGCAACAACGACCTTCAAATCGGAACACAGTAATGTTTGCACACTACTGTTTATCGGCTGCAATAGGAGCTGTGATGGTACCTACCTAGACGGTATCCGACGACAGAGACCTACAAGCAGGATAATTATCTTTGCAGTTATGTTGTAATATCATTCTTCTTCATTAAAACTACTACTACTAGTGATAATGAATCAATACATATTGAAATTGTGCACATACTGAAACATCCAACAGTGCGGATAAATATTTATATTAATTTAATTAATATCGTACACTCATAGCTAACTTAATGTTCCCACTGTTGGGACTCGGTAACTACGCTAAGGAGAAGACAGTCATGGTGATTTATTAACTACGCTAGCCAAGTGCAGGTTGGGAGACGTTACATATCAAAAAAAGCTCATGGTGTCTTCCTTCATCGAAAATTTAAGTTCAACAAGGATCGAACCCGCTTCTCTTCGGGACCTGAGAGAACTGAGTTATCCTTGCTTCTAATTACATATATCATAAACATGTTTTAATTTCTTTAAGTCACATTAATTTTTCAATCGCTTACAAACATTTCTATTGCTTTTGTTTAAACAATACTATTGTAAATGATTACATATATACTTAATTCTGTAATTAGTTTAAAGCTTGAATTAATACAAAGTATGTTTTAAGTGATATTGGGTATTCAAAAATGAATCTAATTGATATGAAGCTATTATTACAATTGTTTTATCTTGATTGTAGTGTAAACCCTTATGTAGTTTTGTAGTATATAAGTATATTAATTTGATCAAATTATACCTAAAAGAAGTAACATATTGTTTATCAGTAAATACAGTTCTTAATTAACACGATGTGCAAATTTAAATTTTTTCGCAACAAGTAATAATGAATTTAGAACATTATGAATATATGCAGTAATTATTTCCCTCTGTCCGTGCGTATATTAATTGATATACTAAATATGAATACTGTATGTTTGGGATTTTATAATTGAAATGATCAGTTCTTTTCTGCAGCTCTGAATAGGAAAAGCATCGAGTTATTTATATGTTGCAAGGTATTTTATTTTACGTAAAAAACGTTGTCCGCCAAGATTTTGTTTTTAAACTAAACCTGTTTTGACGAGAACATGTTAACTGACGCAAAAGCGGTGCAGCTTGCGATTATAAAAGCAGAATTTTTAATGCTTACAAAAAAAAAATTCTAAAAATGTATTTGTTGTTATATTTACAATTTAAGCAGTAAACACTTTTTTTAAATCTTGAAACAACTACACTCGTTCAAGCTAGTTAAAACTACCAAATAAACTAGTTAAATAAATTCATTATTCGAGATGACATAATCAATTATCAAATGCATAAAGACCAATTTTTTTTAACTAAATTGTAAAGAATGTATAATGGCTCATCTCCGGTAACGACCTTTACAGAATATACGTATTCTATATATATATATATATATATATATAATGAATATGAGTTTTCTTTGTTCGCCAATCACGTGAAAACAAGTGACGTATCGACACGGGAACATGAGCATTCGATGCGGTATGTTTGGTAGATGGTGATAAGCTATTTATTTTTTGTATTTTATAGATCCTTCATTGTTTTACTTCTAACGAAGTTTTATAAATATTTTCATTTGGTATTATTTATGCGTTAGCTATAGTAACGGTTCCGGGAGCTATTTTCTGAAATAATTTATGTTTAATGTTAATGTATCGAGCCTATAATACGTCAAAGAAATATTGCCATTTTCAACCAAGGACATGTTTTATAATTTTAATTTTTTCTTGAGTATATTAAGAAACTAAAAGTAGCTAGATATTCTGTACTTTAGTAGTCTGAACTAGATAACGCTTTATTACAACTTGTGATTACGTATTCCTCGTTTTAATATAAATTTTAATCTTGATAACGACCGATACGGTATAGTAATCTCATGAACGTTATCGATGGTAACTCAATCACTTCTAATAGTTCCTGTATTGTGTTACTAGATGGCGCAGAAACTACATTTTTATTTTCAAATAGTAAAAATTGTCTTGTTTATCGAAGCATAATTGCTTAAGTATTAACTTTCAAGTATTAATAGTTTCATAAAACTGTTAATAGAATATTAAAGTATGGTTACAGAGATACAAAATAACAAATCCACTACTTAATTGTCACAGTTCGTGGATAAAAATACACAAATTAAAAAATAGTGTACTACTATAAATGTGTCAATTTTTATATCGATAAAGTAGGACATAATAAATAATTACAATAAAAGTTAGTATATAAAAAAGCTATCATAGATTTATGTTACAAATCTAATAAATACGGCTAGATTAATATTTACAAAGCATTTTCCCAATGTATTCAATATCTATTGTTGATTTATTTAAAATGTATATGCAATTTTCATAATATTTGTAACAATATGTTTAATTATAATAAATTTTTTAAGTGCCTGTGAATATATTGCGGACGCTACATGCGCCGCGTCTATTTATGTCTCCTAAAAAATGACAGGCGCTATAACATAATTTGAAATATCTCATGAAGCTATTTACGTTTTTATCAGTAATTAACATGTGGAAACGACACTTCGGAAAAATGTTATACAAAATAGATAATGTATGCGTAATTTTGATATTAATTTTATGTATTCTTGTTACATAAAGGTGACAATAAAATTAATAACCTTTTATCCATCTCTTAAATAGAACTATGAAGAAAGTAGCTCGAAAGTCAAAAGTAAACACCTGAGTTTCAGTTTCTACTCTCAAAGAGTCACTAGTAGATATTTAAACAAGCAAGTCCGAGATTAATGCAGCACGAGTTGCACAATAAAATCATTTATATAGATATGAACAAGAGCGATAGGATTGAAAATCACGTTCGTATACTTTTCCAACCTTTGGTGACAAGAGTTCAAACTCTTCCACAATTTTTTCAAATAAACACTGCCACATAGTACATACTATGTACTTGGATAGTCTGAAACTCGTTTAATATAATTCGAATGTTGTTTTAGGAAATATAACATTAATCTCTTCCTTGTTCAGTTACTTAAATGTACTTGTATCCAAAATGTTATATTCGTACCATTTCTACGCATGCATTATACGCAAATATATTATATGAGTAATTAACATTTTAAAATGCCATGTTTTAGTACAGTCGACAGTTAAATATAAGTAACATGTTATAATAATGATATCATGAATAAAACAAATATTTATAAGTTAGTAAGTTTAATAACCATAATATAATAACACACGGCGTTACAGGTTGTAAGTCTCTAGCAGGAGGGTTAGGTAGGTAACCCTACTCACGTTTCAGCCGTTAAACTATAGCTTGCAAACCCTGTGTTGCGGTTTGAAGGGCGCTGTAACTAGTGAAATTATTGAGACTGAACATTTACCATCAGGTGAGCGTACCGCTAGTCTCCTCGCTTAATTAAAAAAAGGATAAAAAAGACAATACTTTGTATTTGGGTTATATTTCTTTGCTAGTCTCAAATTTTCATCATCTGAAGAGTTAACTAGTTAAATTATGCTGACAACAATACGTCTACGGTGTGTACGTTTTTTTTTATTTTGTAATTAATTCTTTAAATAAAATACCTGAAATTTATAGATTTTCAAAAATAGACTTGAAAACAGTTGACATATTTTATTAGTTTCTAGACTTTTTAATCTATATTAGTCCTTTTAACCTCTTGAATAAGAGAAGTGAAAATCACAACCCTTGTGACTCACCAACAAATAGAAACAAACGTCGACAAAGAATAAGCTTGTCTGCCGTATTTTTATTTTCTCATTAAAAAAGGGGGTTCAACGCTGGTATCTGTATGGCTTAACCGAAAAACGGTTGAGTCTGAACCTAGTTTCCCGAAAAAATAATAGATACAATAATCTGATTACCAATGCTAATACAAGGAATATCTTTTCATGTGTTTAAAGAGATATTTACTAGTTTGGCAATTAAAACTTTTGAGGTAATGATGATGATGATGATGATGATGATGATGATTATATGATATTATTCTTAGAAAATATCATAGTCGATTGGAATTAAATTTTCAGATTAAAGGAATTAAGGACTAAAGGAATTAAATTTTCAGATTCAGGTCTCTGTTGCCATCGCAGCTAATAAATAATACTGTGCAAAGATTACTGTGTTATCATTTGAAGGGCGCTGTAGTTAGTGAAATAACAGACGTAACAAGACTTAGGGGTGTAAAGGGTCCCGCACATTAACCTCACTGGATCGTGGTGAACCCTGCTAATTAACAAACGAGGCTTTGGCTCCCACCAACCCGGATTCGGCAAGAGCGGTAGGAAATAATCTAAATTCTCACATAAGATCCCTACAAATGAAGGGCACGGGAATCCGCTGGATGAGGGTAGCGCCGGACCGATTGATGTGGAGTACTTTGAGAGAGGCCTATATCCAGTTGTAAATATCTCTCGGTAGATGATGATGAACGATACTTAGCATCACAAGAAATTACATGGCTAATTGGCACTGTAGTAAGGCAAGCTTATCTCCCACTGATGGTAAGTGAATTCATTTCGTTATATAAAATTAAAACAGATTTCTCCCTCCAAAAACTTGTCGCAATTTAAGAATAAATTGCAACAAAAAAAAAAAGCTTTAATTGTAGTACTTATTAAAAAGTACCGGACTTACCTAAAAACCGGAAATCTCAAATCGTTCAAGATACAATCCACAGTGTTATATGTTCATTATGGAAAAATGTGTTTATCAGCTCTTTGTTAATTTACAAGTACATAATTACACGTTTCTTTTAACTTAACTGGATTTCCGGGAAACCTTCGCCGTATCCGGTGTTTTAATTATAAACATATGTTATTAGTAAGAAAGAAGGAAAATCGACCAAAACCATGATTATTTTTTATATAAAAGCGACTAGACGAGCGAGACGATCACCTGATGGTAAGTGATACGCCCGCCCATAACGTGGCGCTAGTTGGGATGATATACAGCATCACATTGCGCTCGTCGCCTTTAGACATGAGATATTAAGTCTCGTTGCTCCAGTAATTTCACTAGCTACAGTTCCTTTCAAACCGGAACACAGTAATGTTTGCTGCTACCTCGACGGTCTCTGGTAACAGCGACCTACCACCAGTGAACTGAAGTGAACACCCTCTCCTCGTATATACTTAAGGTTTATCACTTAAATGAAATTAAACAATAACCCTTGCACACTACTTCCTCCTAACTATTTCTTCATTTATTTTGGGGGATGCCTTTAGCTGAATGTTTTTTGAAGTGGAACCTATGGGCATGATCTTGTGGGAATATCTTTTTCTGGCAATGCTCGTCTATGAGGTGATGATTATTACCACACCACTCAGTGTTATCTCGAGGAGGAAAACTTCCCTTTCCAAATATCTAAGGGCGCGACGGAATATACAACTCGCCGTCCTCTCGGCTTTTAACCGTCACTTAGACAACAGATCCTCCCGAGTCCATCATCGTGACGTCATGGGAGCGATGAGAGAAAACTCTCTTGATCCTTTCCTACGAAACTGATGATGGGCTCCGCCGCCAACCAACCATGGAGGATATAGAGAGTAGCAAACCGCAATACTAACACTCTTCTCCTTCCGCAGCTTTACCAGGGCTGCAAAGGGTAGTGCAAGTCTAATCCCGCAGCCCAAAGACACATCCGAGGTGAGCTACATGGAGCGACCACCTCGAGTCGGACCCATGCCTTGTACTGGGTAGGGAGATAACTTTCAGCTTCGCCGTCGGTGACCAAGGCCACCACCACGACGAATAAAAAAATAAATTGGCGTGCTACTAAACAATACCTTTGTCTATGAGTGAGGAAGGATAAAAAAAAAACAATCGATGTAGTTACGATTCTTTGTTGCTGTCTAATATCGATTGCGGATTAAAATCGATGCAAATAACATTTAATCGCCGAGAAAAAGCATATATAATGGCGTTGTGTAATATTTTTAATTGCGAAGGAACTGTGCATTAAACGTATAATTAAAATGGCATTGATAACTGTTTACTGTGCATGTACTAATTATTATTTTATTATTTAATTAGATAGCAGTAAGAACTTATAATATTAGCTGTTCCTCGCCCGCCTTGTCGGAACACCGCGCAAATCCCTTTGAGGAAGGAACTTTGTAAAATCCTTTCTTAGCCGACCTCTAAATCACAGAAGCAATACCTCCACTAAATTATGAGTGTTTACATCCGATAGTTTAGGAGATATCGTGATGAGTCAATAAATATCTGGATATCTACTATATATATATATACTAGCTGTTCCCGCCCGCTTTCCTAGTCGTAATATATAATTAGACTTGAAATTTGTCTGAAATATTCCTTGAGAGCAACCGCAACCGCAAATGACTTTCTACAGCAACCGTTACTATAGCAACCGCATATGTAATACCAAATGAAAATGTTAACAAAAGTTAATTAGAAATATAATGATGAATGATCTACGAAATCCAAAAAATAAACCGCCTATAACCATACAAATATCATCCCGTGTCGATACGTTCGCTAGTTTTCACGTGATTGACGTACAAACAAAACACATTTTCATTATATACATATACATATATATATATATTTATATATATACTAGTTTTTACCCATTTCATTATATTAAATATAGATACATAGATTTATACTTTTATACTTGATATCCAGAGATCTATTGACTCATCACGAGATCTCGTAAACACTCAAAATTTGGTGGTGATATTGCTCATGTTACTATCACTAGATATCACGTGATTGGTGAACAAATAAAACCCATTTTTATCATATATATATAAAATCCCAACTAAACAAGATTGATATTGGTCAAAATCTAAAATACTTCCTTAGTTCGCATTTAGAGAATTTGGAATTTTAACCTTTAAAAAAAAACAACAAAGGCAATAACGAGATATCTAAGACCTTAATTTTAAGACCTTGATATGTGCATAAAATGTTAGTTCTAACGGTCATTCTCTTCATGGTCATTCTTTGGTCCATGGATAGTAACAATATTAGTCTACTTCCGTATAATGTTTCGTTTTCAACTAAACTATGTAATAGTAAAGTCTAAACGCAGCGAGGTGGGGGTAGTTAGGATGTTCACACTGCACATTACAATCATTGCTTTGGGATGATATTCTAGTAACGATACATTACTAGTAATATCACCAGCTACAGTAGCCATGGAAACAATAATAATATATTTCAACTCTGCTAGTCGGCGATGGTATCTACTTACACTTTACTGGTGATAGGTCTCCGTTGCCGAAGACCGTCTACTTACCACCGCAGCGGACAAACAGCATAGCGTTCCGGTTTGAAGGACACTGAAGCTATTGAAATTACTTTAATAATGAGACTTAACATCTTATGTCTTTAGGCGAAATACCATCCTAACTAGCGCCACGATCAGCTGAACGCCTTTTAGAATAAAAAAAAAGTTTGGTAACAGAGGCTGTTACCAGTAAGAATATAAAGTAATTGATTACGGATCTCCTTTATTTGTAGGTCACTCAATATAAAGTGAAGTGCAATTGCTTCTCGCTTGTTAAAGTTAACAATGTATCATTCGCCGGACCTTTTGTTAAACTACGGTCATGACAGAATCTTCATCCTTTAAGAAGTTTTAACCGACGGCGCAAAAAGGGAGTGCTATAGATTTTGAAAGTATTCTTTAGGTAACTGTAATTACTAGATTTTTTTTTATCAATTAAACGATGAGTGGAGCTGGACGGGCACCTGATGGTGAATGGTACGCCTGACCATGACCACGTGGCGCTAGTTAGAATGGTATACCAGATTTCGCTCGTTGTCTGCGACTTAAGATGTTGAGTCTTTCTACCGCAGTAATTTCACTAGCTACAGCGCCCTTCAAACCGGGACATAGTAATGTTTGCACAGTACTGATTGTCGGCTGCAAGAGGAGCTGCGGTGGTAACTAGACGGTCTACAGCAACAGAGACCTGCCACCAGTGTGTATGTGAATGAAAATGGTGCGGGTTCGGTTCCCGATGAAGTTTATCATCATCGTCAGCCGATAGATGTCCACAGCTGAACATAGGCTTCTCCCAAAGATCCCCAGATCGGTTGGTTCTGCGCATGGAGGCCATCGTTTTTGGGGTTCATAATGGAGGGATTGTGCCATTTACCACCACAATGAGGGTTGGCGGAAGCCAGAGCCTCGTTTTATTGATTAACAGGGTGCAACACGAGCAGGTGGGGATGGCTTGAGTTCCGTGAGTTATTGTGCAGGACCCCTTACACCACAGGTTTATCATATGCTGAAGAAAAGTATGATTACAGCTTCCGTGATTTTAACTCTCTTTTAAGAGAAGTCTTCGAATCCCAGGAGTGGACGTAGTACTTCCACGACCGGAGACCATGTCTAGCCACTGTCATCCTCGGGGTCATTTAGAACCTCCATCTTGACCGCCAACGACCCGAAAGGATCCATTAAGTTAGGGGAACACCATTCACCGGTGTGACATGTTGACGTGCCGTTAGCGCCACGACGGATTCTTCTCTGATAACTCACCGGATCCAAACCAACCTGACTTGCCCGTGGTGCACCCTGCTAATCAACGAGGGTATGGCTCCCATCACCACGCATAGCACCAACCCGATCAAAGCGGGAATCTTTGGGGGAAGCTTGTGTCCAGCAGTGGACGTCTATCGGCTGATGATGATAACTTAAAAGGCGTTGTATCTAGTGAAATTACCGCAGTAACGATACTTAATATCTTATGATTACACGACGATCGTAATATATATATATATATATAATAAAAATGGATTTTATCTGTTCGCCGATCACGTGAAAACGAGTGAACGTACCAACATGGAATCATGAGCATTCGACGCGGAATGATCTGTAGATGGTTCTTCGGATGAAAAAAAAATCTTGCGAGGTAACCAATATGTTCAGAGAACAGGTTCTATAAACATGTTACACCACACATGGTCATGGTGACACATAGATGATTAAATTATATATATATCATCATCATCAGCTGATAGACGTCCAATGTTGGACATAGGTCTCCCCCAAAGACCTCCATGTTTGTAGTTCACATGGGACGAGTTGAGCCCTTTCCCACCACACTGGCCTAATATCGGTTGGTGGTAGCTAGAGCCTCCTTTGTTGATTAGCAGGGTGCACCACGAGGTGAGATCGGCTTGAGTCCCTTCAGTTATTATGCGGGACCCCATACACCCCCCATATTGGGAGATATATATATATATATATAAACTAATTATCTTAATTTAATTCCTTTCATTAAAAAAAGTTACTTTAACAGCTTTTAAAAAGCTGCCTTTTTATTACTTTATAGGGGTTGATGTTTTGTTCCAGCAACCTTTAGCGGCGTGTTTGAAACAACCCCTGAACGCTGTGCTTTTCATTGTGGCATCACCACTGGATTTCTTGTAGTACGACATTTATACATATGGCGGTCCTGTCACCGGACGGAACCTCTCCTTGCCAGCAGCCGTGTCGGCGATGCTGGGAGGAGACATTGCATGGAAGGCCGTAGCCTCCTTTTGTGAAACTGTTATGGTATAATAGGAAGCTGCCGAGTGGAATCGAGAGAGGACAGATCCCGCTCGGAGACAAAGCCGTTGTGACGCTGATGCACGTCAACACGTCGCACAGGTGAATGGTGTTCTCCTACTTTAATAGCGTCTTTGTCAGCATGAGGATTATCATCGCCTTCTAAACGATCCAGAAAAGGACAATGGCCAGACGTAGTGTCCGGTCATTGAAATACTCAAGAGCCTGGTAGGACCCTGGGACGTGCTATCCCAGGATAGCGTTCCCTCCAGAAGGCAGAGTATCTTTTCGAAGTTTCCTCCACCCCCCGCCCCGAAACCAAAAAAAGGACCTGTCATGAGCTCAGCTGGTAAAAGTGATCCAGCTTTTGCGTTCTTATCACATAACAGGCGATTCAAGTGAAGTATCAAGTTATCACAAATTATTATTTTATAACTTATCAAATTATTTAACCGTTAAATAAACGAATTAAACTATACTATAAATTGATTTAACTGTGATTTATAACCGTTTAACTAATTGTCAAGATCATTAAATTCAAGTTTAAGTTTGATTTATAAAGTCATCTTAAGTATTTGTTTACTTGTTTATTTATTCACGGAAAAGGCAACTTGTTCTGCTAGTAATAAACAAGTTAGACTAATGTTAGTGCTTTATGTCTATAGAAGATTTATTACTGATTTTTTTTTTATATTCAATTAAGCGACGAGGGGAGCTGGACGTTCACCAAGATGATGTGACCTGCATCATATTACGCTTGTCTCCTTAGAGATAAGATAGTAGTTATGATAAGTCTCATAGCCCAGTAATTACGCCAGCTGTAGCGCCGTTCAAACCGGAACACAGTTGGCGGCAAAAATAGACGCTGCTGGGTTCCTATACAGATGGTTTTCGGCATCAGAGTCCTACCATCAGTAAATAGATAATCAAAGTCTGTGATATGCAGGTTTACCAACTCAACATTTTATTATTTAACTACTAGGTATAGAACTTAACCCCTTTGATAGGGGTAGGCTCGGATATTGACCGTAATGAATATGAAAATTTATAAAGTGTTAGGTCCTTTGAAGATCAAGCAGCGGAACTCTACTCTTCTTCTTCGTCAGTATCACTCTTGTCAGACTGGTCGTGGTGGTTATTTCAGATATTGGTCGCAAGCTTAACGAAGAAAGAGTAAGGGGAGAACGGAACTAAGACCTTATCCTACCCTATCATTAACTTTACTCGAACTCGCCGTATGGTGGCGAGGTGGCGAATTACTGCCCCGTGGTGCTCCCTGCTAGACAGCAGGCGAGGCTCTGGCGACCGAGGAAATTACAGGATAAACATTCACCTGGCTCGGCTGATTGGAAGAGGCTGAAACGGCCTTGGGATTTTAATAATCCCTAAAAAGCTTTAACGCAGAAGGCAAGGGGAAGTCACTGCATAACAAATTCCCAAAAGTCCTCTCCTTACCCTGATATTTAACAAAAATCCTCGCCAAAGGATATCTTCAAAATATTATGATCGTATCCTCTAATCTGATATTGGATTCTATTAAAAAATTACAATTTTGATTCTATCATGAATATTAATCATGTTTTCGGAGGTTATCTAAAATTGTAATATTTTTATACTGCAGCAATCATCATTCACGTGCAATAAGTCTTTAATCGATATTTTATTCGTTTATATACTTTAATTATAAGGATAATATTAGCTAATACATACTATGGATACGATAAAAGAAAATTAAAAAAGTACTCACAACACTATTCATAGGATCACGACAGGTATTTATATATAAAAAAAATTATCAGACTTCATATCATTATCATCAGATAATAGACGTCCACTGCTGGACATAGCTATAACCTAGTATAGTTTAAAAGTAAAATATATCGATTATTATAGTATGAATAATTGATAGTATCTATCTATACATAGAATACTACTTATCGTGAGAATGGTGTGCAGTGGTTTTTTTTTACGAGCTTGCGTACATATTCTAACATAAGTATCGCGATAAGTGAACTATAGATAAGTAATTTAAAAGTTATTTAATTTTTTGAATTTTTTTTTTTTGCTTTAATTTAGAAAGTAGTTATATATGAACGTAGTATTTTTTTAGAGTATTTTAATATTTAACTATGGTATGGGTATCCTGTTGGAGATATATGGATTGTTGCTGTTACCATCAGCTCGTATGGTAGTCAAACTTTCGTCTGTATAGTACAGATTTTTTTTTTTAATTTAGTGAGTACTTACATAATTCCAATTGGTACCGAAGCCGGCTGCTAGATATTTCAAATCCCTGAGTATGGGATCGGTGTGCTTGTCGGTGTCCATCCCGGCGCACATCGCGATCCCCCACACCGACACGCAGCAGCACAGCGCGAGGTTCGAGAGGTGGAACACGGTGCGCAGCAGCAGGTTGACGGTGGCGGTAGGCTTCTGGTCCTGGTCGGGCGAGTTGAGGGCGGGTGTTACCATCTCCATGTCGGCAAGGCACAACGCGTCGAGTCGCGACCGACCGCACTCCGCGACTCGGGCCGCGGGCGGGCGCCGGCCGCCGACGCGCCTCCGACCACATTAACGGCGGAAGCGATCAGGTCGACCTTGCAGCAGCGAATGGACCTAACTAACCGCTTGCTTGTCACTGCTGTACTGCATTCATTGCTAATCGGTATGCTTTGCTTTCGCTTTTTTTATTCCATAACAAAGTGACGCCAATTAGGATGATACTCGCAGCATCACAATGTACTCCTCGCGTTGAAGCAACAGACGTTAAGTATCGTTATTCCTGCATTTTCATTAGCTACAACTCCCTTCAAACCTCGTCTAGGTAAGTACCACCGCAGCTCCTATTACAATTGACATAAATAGTAACATGCAAAGATTACAGTGTTCCGGTTTGAAGTGCGCTGTAGTTAGTGTAATTATTGGAGTAACGGGACTCAACATCTTAGACAGACTCCTCAAGGCGACGAGGGAAATGTGGTGCAGTGTATAAAATTCTAAGTAAGTGTTCACCTGATTATGAGTATCACTTATAATCAAGTGAACATTTCGCTCGTTTCGTCGCTGCCGTCGGCAACATAGACCTACCACCAGTGGACTAGTCTACATGCGGACCAGTTTTTAACAGATAAATGACCTTGATTAACGCTCCGAATCCCAGCAGTGGGAATATTAACAGACAATGTATTATCTAATTACTGGTAATGTATATCTACTTGACTTCAACTTCTAACGGTGTGACAATGACGATAAACATGATGAAGGGTGCTGGTCCTGTATATTGCTCTCATATGGTTATTTCCCCTACTTCCCAGGAGTCCACAGGAGACTCGACGAGAGTCCAAGTTGGCTCTAATCTTAGATCTAGAAATGTAGGGGTTTCACCAAATCCAGCAAAATTTTGATAGTAGTCTTAGGAGAACAATAGATCTTGGGGTCTCTGGTCGCAGGAGTTACCGCCGCCGCTCCTATTTCCGCCGCTAAACAGTGTGTAAATCTCTGAGGTACGTCAAGGCACAGGGTGATGCTTGGTTTACGATCCTCATCAGCGCCAAAATGTCATGACCAGTTAAGTGTCAGGTGAACGTCCTACCCGTATGAACGCTTCTACAAATAAAGAGACGCCGCGTTAACGAACAAGTGAGTACCTCACACGGGCGAACTTTTAACAAGTACTTTAAAAAAAAAACCTGATGGAATTTTCTAGTACATCCATATCCAAGACCAGTCTAAACCTGAATAGGAACAGGTATTTAAAACGTAAATAATGTGGAGCATATGATAACAACACCTGTTTAGAAATTTTAACACACGATATTCCTCCATCACTATCACCGGGCAGCCGTACCCGACAGCATCCTTTATGTAAACATCCTCAATTTGCTGATAAAGAGATTCAGCACCTCTTTCTTACAAATACCACGTGAGGTGTCTTGAAGAGTGTATACGCTGCTACTAGGCCACATCACCACTTAACATCTGGTGAGATCATAATCAAACACTAAGCTATTTTGAATAAAATAAAACAGTTATGCTAGTCGTCTTTAGACGTCTTTGTAACCCAGTAATTTCACTAACTACAGCGCCCTTCAAACCCGAACACGGTAACTTCATAATATTTATATGAATATACATTTTTTTTTCTATTGCTTATGATTTTATCCACCTGCTTATGAATATTAACTTTAAATGCCCTTTTTTAAGTTTCATTATCAGTTATCATTAATGTTGGTTAATTTACCACGCCCTTTTCCGAGAAAACTCATAACATTGTACACTACATCATCAGGTTCAATAACCGCGGTAGAAAGCGATTTTCGAATACTGATTGCTTTGCGCAAATCATGATTTAATCAACACAGGATATCCAGTACATCGCTTGTCGAAGAATGATCTTCGGTTTAAGACACGCCAGTCCAGCGGGAGTAGCTTCTACAGCAGATATGACTAGACCGTACAAGTACATTTAGTTGATATAAAACTTTCCTTCCTCTTGCGATTGTTCACGAAAAAAAAAACGAAAGGGAAATTCGAATCTGCTATCTTAAACTCCCAGGCCACACCCTGAAGCAATGAGCCATAGGTAACTCAAACTTAATTATATAATTATTCAATACACCGCATCGAAGTTAGGCGGTCAGAATTTAAAGTAAGCGCAGGCGCTGAGTTACCACTTGTATTGGAAAGTAAAAGGACCCTAATAAGCATAGACAATCAATTTGTTCGAGCATACATTTTGTACGGCTAATAATTGACCCGCTCATTGATTTCTCGTATTCCAATAGCTCTTCCACACGTGAAATTCAAAAGCGTCAGCTCACATAAATACCTGTGGTTCCCTACAAAAAAAAAATATTAATTTTTACTAATGCTATAATAATCAATATTAAAGACATTTTTTTACTTTTTAATCTACCTCCTATTTATATTGGTGCGAAAAAGGCACAAAATATTTATAGAACTTTTTTATCCTAAGCATAATACATTCTTAAAAATAATGATTTTTTTTTATTTATAATTGCATAACTTAAGTAACACTTAAAATTAACACTGTATTTAGTCTTATTTACAGATGCAAACGGCAATTAAATATTATTTAAAAACACGTAATTACAGATAAATATACATGCAAGTAAACAGAAAGTATACCATACTAGATATTAACATATAGCGTATTGATA
Source organism: Ornithoptera alexandrae (assembly GCA_029030555.1). NCBI lineage: Eukaryota > Metazoa > Arthropoda > Insecta > Lepidoptera > Papilionidae > Ornithoptera > Ornithoptera alexandrae. Next base: position 1,419,279 of record JARDVY010000018.1, on the reverse strand, counting down.
AATATTATGAAATTTCTTCTCACTTTTAAATCTACTACTTACCTTAGTGGTGTGATTGAGCTAAATTAGGTAAACACCTAAAGTATGTCAGAATATTTATAGGAAATACTTTTTGTACAGCGATTAAATGTACATATATCATTATTTTAAAAGTAAAAGTAAAATAAACATGCAAAATATGACACGAATAACAGCAATCTTAAAAGGTTTCGATCGCTCGGTTAATTATTAAAGAGACCCCGAAACAATCGGCGCAACCAAACAAATTAGTTAAAACGTGTCCGTAACGAAAATAAGGCCACGGAAGCGCACCCATGCGGCCGCGACTAGTCTGCGGCGTCGAAAGAAAGTAGGCGTCATATAAAACAGATTCCTCCCACATGCTCCGGTCAGTGCAACCTTGGCCGGCGAGAAAGCGAACGTCACTTGCCTTTAGAAAAAAAAGTAAAAAGACGGCGCGCGAACTTTGACAGATGTCAAAATGTTACCGAAGCGCTGCGTGATATTGATATTGTTTTTCTCAACGGTTCAAAGTGCAAGTTTATTCGAGCGCTCGTACGAATATGTTATGAGTCTGGGGAAGAACGTTGCGCCCGGTGTGCTATCGATCTTCGACTGCTTGGCCGGCGACGACGTATGGAGCTGCGCGAAGGAGAAGGCTGGGAAACTCCTCGACAACTGGGACGAGGGAGTCGACAAGCAAAGGAGAATATGGCGGGGTAAGTTTGCAATTCTTCGTCACTAAAATTAAGAAAACGGGAAATAGAAATATTATAACTTGCCGATTAAACTAAATTTATTTATTTATTATTTATAGAGACTGTCAAGAGCAGTGTGTAAACATTGCTGTGTTCCGGTTTGAAGAGCACTGTAGCTAATGTAATTACTAGGGTAACGAGACAACATCTTATTGTGTCAGGCGACAAGCGCATTGTGGTGCTGCTATCATTCTAACTAGCATTACGCTGTTATAGGCAGGCGTATCACTTATCTTCAGGTAAACGTCCCGCTCGTCTCATCGCTTAGATATATAAAAAAAGTCCGATAGGTTATCGACTAGTAAAATAATCTAAAACTTCACTAAAAAAACAACTAGCGATTTTATTAAAAATCTTATGCAAATTTTCACAACAACCAAAAATGTAAAACGGCGATCTTCCGTATCATTAAAAAATTTGCATTTTTTTAATTAAACCTGATACGTATAACGATAGAAGCATCAAACAGTTAAACCTATTCACTTAATTTATTTTGATATTACTAGTAATAAAAAAAAACCGCAAATCGGTTGATAATATAATTCTAATTTAAGATACTAGTAAAACTTTACCTTGGAATTTATCATTTGAAGTATTGTACGGTACTTATTATAGTAACATATAATATAATATATGTATATATACATATGATGCTTACGAAACGCACTGTATATATTTTCTTACACTTAAATTGTACTTGCATTCCCAGAAATAACTTAAAGCTGCAAAATAATAACTTAAAACCTGAAATATACTTATAAGACTTTCTGTACTGTCTTAGGACATTAAAAGCTTAAAAGAGTTACTAATAATGTTAGTATTACTACTAACATTATTTTTGTAGTCGTGTCTAGAAAGACTACACAGTAATTTTGAAGCAACGAGACCACCACACCGCTCACCTGATGGTAATGACAGTGAGGATGATATACTTATACTACACACTGCACTACATTCTAGTCATAGCTTTAAACCGTAATGAATTAGCATATACATTGTGAGTAGTGTGAAAACTTCGTGCGCTTTCACTGGAAGAATTCACGAGCTGCAGGACACGGGTAGACCTGATCGGGTTGGTGAACGCGACCTGGTTTTCCAAACGGACACCGTCCGTCCATGACATAGTGCTCGTTGTTAAGACATTTAAGTCCTGTTACTCCAGTAATTTCACTAGCTACAGCGCCCTTCAAATCGGAACACGGCAACGTTTGCACACTACTGGTCGGCAGAAATAGGAGTTGCGGTGCTAGCAACCTAGACGGTCTCCGATGATGATCATGACATGGTGCTAGTTACGATGATGTACGCTATACATTGTATTCATCGTTTAGATACATAAGTCCAGTTACAGAAATTTCACTAGCTACAGCGCACTTCATACCGGAACACGATAAAGTTTGCACACCACTGCTTTGAGCTGAAATAGAACTTCCGGTGGTACCTAAACAGCAACAGAGACTTTCCACAAGTGGTTTATTAGTATATATATTAATACGACGATCATCATCAGCCGATAGACGTCCACTGCTAGACATAGGCTTCCTCCAAGGATCTCCACGTCCGATCGATGTGGAGATGGTACGCGGGTGCCACTCGAGGACCTTACTGTCCCATCAGCCGTCGGTCCTTCGAACAATCTATCTACCCTCAATACGACCAATTAATGATTTTTATTCATGAGTCTTATGTCCAGCTGTGGACATCCATCGATTGAAATGATGATGATGATTATTATGGATGCAAAAAAAATCAGAGCTGTTTCTAATGAGAATCAGGATATAAGATCAGGAATGTAAAGTGTGGTAACGGACGCGTTGCGATCTGATGATGCACCGGCCATGTATAGGCTGTCGACTGTAAATAAGGAAATTCATTGCGATAGATAATAGGCCATGAATATTCAGATGTAATAGGAGACAATGTGAATAATTATTCATAACGATTTATTTTTTTCATCACGAGATGCTGCAGCGAACTTGGTAATTACTAGTGGTAGATCTTTGCTGCCGGAGACCGTCTAGCTTGGTTCCACCGCAGCTCCTATTACAGCTGACAAATAGTAGTATTCAAATATTACTGTGTTCGGGATTGAAGGGCGTTGTTGCTAATGAAATTACTAGAGTGACGAGACTATATGTAAACCATCATTGTTATGAGCAGATGTATCACTTACTATTAGGTGAACGTCTTGCTCGTCTCGTCGCTTCCTAGAAAAAAGATAATCATTTTTTTTTTGTTCTAAATAGCGACCAGACGAGCGAGATATACACCTGATAATAAGTGATACATCTGCCCATAACAATTGTGCTAGTTAAGATGGTTTACACTGCGTTATGGAAGTCGAATTAGATATAAAACGTTAAGTATCATTACCGCAGTAAGTTTCACTAATTAGAGCTCCCTTTAAACCGGAACAAGGTAATGTTTGCACTGCTTGGTGGTGAAAATGGAGACCTCGATGGTAACAACACAGACACTGATTATGTCAGACCACAATCTCAATGTTGTGTTGTATAAATATCTTAACTACTGTTCTATTATTATACAATCGTTACGTCTGGTGGCTTCTTTTAAATGGAAATAATCATCACCATCATCATCACCCGATAGATGTCCACTGCTGGACATAGGGCTTCCCCAAATATCACTGTTACTAAAGCAATAAAGACTTCAAATTATAAACCCTACGTCGCTCTTCAAACCGGAACACAGTAATTTTTGTAGATTGCTGTTTAGCGGAAGTAGGTGATACGGTAGTACAAATCTAGATGATCTCCGATAACAGAGACCTACCACTAGTGTTAATGTAGTGTATGTCATCCTAACTAGCTTCCCTAGTATCGTTTACAATCGGGTGTGAACGTATTGTTGACCTTGCTGTTCGATGCGCCCGCGCAGGCGCACGCGGACACGCACACGTGCACACACATCATCATAATCATTATTCCAACTTTACTGCTGCACATAAGCTTTCCATAAAGATTCCACTATCGATCGGGTAGGGATTCATGTGGGAGGTTTTGAACTGATTTCCACCACCCTGGTTTATGCGGGTTCGGCCAGAGCCTCTTCTGTTGATTAGCAGGGTGCACCACGAACTGGAGACGTTGACTTGGGTCCTGTGAGTCGATTGTCTTCAGCTTAGTTGTTACTGTGTATACGAAATAGTACTATCTTTGCGGAACCCGAATACTTCTGTCGACAATCGCCAACCCTGACATGATGCGCCAATAAAAAAAAACCCGGTGATGGTCGCACTTATCACGTCAACCGCCACACTAGACGGAAGTGGACGGCACAGTTACCAGACCGCTGCTCCAACCGTGACTGCGACTATTTACTGTAACGCACACTGCACTCAAGGAATTCAATTACACATGGATTTTAAAAAAAAAAAACTGTACTGTGACTGCAAGAAGAAAGTTCGGTGGTAACCGGAAACTGTTTAGTTACATACCAACGCAGCATCATACTGTAGTATGCAAGGACTAACATGTTCCGGTTTGACGGCTGCTATAGCTAATGAAACCGCATTGGACCAGATCCGCAGCACTCGCGACTCCACAGTCTGCGAGTAGCCGGAGATAGGACGAGATGGCGAAATATCATGACGACAAGAAGGTGAAGGTAGACACGACCCTCAGACAATGAGGAATACGATTTGAGAAGGAGGATAGCTTATAAAATTGCAACGTGTTGTCATGTGTTCAACCATCAGGTGAACTTAGTTACCTGATGGTAAATTAATGGTTACGTGGTGAACGAACGGAGTGGACCGGGTTTAAAGACCATCAGCGAAAAACAAAAGCTGAGGATCGAATTGGTTTTCTCGATCTGATCGCCAAACCAGTTTGAAGAGGGCACCTAATGATGATGATGATGAACGCGGTAACAGATGGTAGGTCTCTGTTGCCGGAGAACGTCTAGGTACCACCGCAGCGCCTATTCCTACCGCACAAACATTAGTACGCGAATATTACTATGTTCCGGTTTGAAGGCAGCCGTAGCTAATGAGATAAGTTAACGAGACTTAACATCTTATGTCTCGAGGCGATAAGCACAATTTGTTGTAGTGTATATTATCTTAACTAGCGGCATTATAGGAGCATGATTTACCATCAGGTGAACATCCCTCTAGTCTGGTCAATTAATAAAATAAGAAAAAGACTATACAGACAGCAACAAAGAATTGACAACAAAAAATTTAAAAAAAATTATCTACTATTCTTTCTTTAGATGCTGACGGTATACTAAAAATGATATAGTACATATAATTATATATGTAACTATATATTTGAATAATATAGTTGTGAGATGTTGGTTAAGATGTTTAGAAAACTACAGCGCCCTTCAAACTGGAACTTGTTTGGTGTTGTATAAAAAAGATATACGAAATAAATACAGACACAGTTTAGTGGTGTATTTAAAGGAATTACAACTGTTATACAGTAAACTTTATCGTATATACAGGGTGGCGCAAAAGTAATCCTCCTATCAGAAAATGCCATAAATTTTGCCTTGATGTAAAAAAATTAAAAGACCAAATAAAAATAATCCACAAGAAGAATCAAAGTTTTTCATATTTTTTTTTTAAATTACAGCCAAAAAACAGCGGAAGGTTATTTTTGCGCCACCTTGTATACAAAGTATACACCCCCTGTATTTTTCAGGGGGTTATAAAGTTTTTTTTCTTGAAATTAAGCGACTTGACAAACGGGATGTTCACCCGATGGTAAGTGATACGCCCGCCCATAACAAAGTGGTGCTAGTTAATATGCACTGCACCACATAACGCTCGTCGCCTGAAATATGTTGTCTTGTTACCCTAGTAATTACACTTGCTACGGCGCCCTTCAAACCGGAACGCAGTAATGGTTGCACACTACTGTTGGCGGCAGAAATAGGCGCTGTGGTGGTATCCACACTTGTTTTATTTTTGGTTTCGTCTGGATATATTCGAAAAATACTCTGCTTCTGGGGGAAAGTCAGGGTTATGTGAGATTCTTACTCACTAAAACTCCTTCGGTGGTCTGCATCAGTGCATGCGGAAAGACTCCGGGATCTCTTACAGAACGCACCGGTGCCTCTCCACACTTTGTGTTACATGTCTCTGAGGAGGAGCCTAACCCTCTTAGGCACTCTCGCTGAGGCACACGCTGTCTCACGCAGATTCGCTTGTTGAACGATAACGAACCCCCACCCTCAAAGCCCGCGAGACCCCTAGACCCTTTTAATCTGCTTCTACGAAAGGTAGGGCTTACCTTAGTCCTATTCCCACTAGCCCGAGACTACAGGGCTGACGGTGGTACCCACCCGCCACCTGTATAATATAATACATAAGATGATGTAGCTACAGAGCTTATCTGTACTTTCACCATAAACTGATAGAGGTTCACTGCTGGACATAGGCCTCCCTCATAGATCCCCACATCATTCGGTCCTGTGGTACCCGCATCGCCGGCCACAAGAGGCCGTCATTTGTAGGGGTTCATGGGGGTGACTTACGCCATTTCCCACAGCACTGGCCCCATGCGGGTTGGTGGGAGCCAGAGCCTTATTTGTTGATTAGTAGGCTGCACCACGAGCAGGTGAGGTTGACATGGGTCCCGTGATATGTTGTTCGGGGACCCTCTAACTCCCCCACTTTTCTGTACTTACTATTTTTTAATTACTCATCTATTTTTTATAATAACTATTCTATATTAATTTTAAATTAAGTCGACATTCACACACGGACGTAGATGACTACGTCGCCCTTCATGTGGCAACGTCATATAAATACGAGAGAAGTTAAATTGCTTCAAAGAAAGCGTGTAAGCAAACTAGTTGTGTACAAACCGAGAGAAAGCAAGATGGCGTAAAGTATTTACCACCTTAAATGGCGATGTGATGATCAAAGGGTTCAGCTTATTCGCAGTAATGTTTAAGTTGAAGGCTACTGTAGCTGTAACAATTAATAGTGTATTGAGAATTAATTATATATTTAAACGGAACGGGCGAGACTTTATCTAACTTGTTAGCACACAGCACCACATCGTGCTCTTTTGATATATATGATGTGTAGTTTCGTTACTTCAGTAATTTCACTAGCTACAATCCCCTTCAAACTGGAATTTGTTTGGCGTTTTATAAAAAAGATATAAGTAATAAATAGGGAAACAGTTTATTGTTCTATTTAAAGCAATTACAACAATTATACAGTAAACTTCATCGTGTATACTTTCAGAGAGGGAAACAAGTTAATATAGCTACAAAGTTTTTCTGAACTTACTATTTTTCAATAATTACACCCCACCTTACCATTTTTTTTAATATCGAAACTACTCTTTTTTTAATACGTCGACATTCACACGCGTATGTAGATGACTACATCACCCTTCATATTAGGAGTTACATTATTTCAAAGAAAGCGTGTAAGAAATTAAAAAAGGGAAGAAAGGTAATTACCACCTTAAATAGCGATGTAGTGATGAAAAGGTTCTGCTTATTATCTCGCAGTAATATTTAAGTTGAAAGCTACTGTAGCTGTAACGATTAATAGTGTATGAGTGGCGAGACGTTCATCTAAGTTATTAGTATGATTTACACGGCACCGCGTCGTGCTCTTTTGATTTATCTCGTCACTTCAGTAATTTCCTTAACTATAGCGCCCTTCAAACCGGAACACAGTAGTTACTGACTATTTCAGAAGAGCTCAATATTGTGTTGTGTAAATATCTTAACTAATTGTCCATAATTGTGAAGTTTTGTCTGGTGGTGGAAGCATCCAAAAGCAAAAAGTGTTCTTCGACAAATTTTTAGTATTCGAGACTTATGTCCAACAGTGGGACATCTATCGGTTGGGATGGTGATGATGATGAAGTGGTACTTTGTTTTAATACAAAAATTCCATCGTACTACATATTTAACTATTTATCTTCTTGGCTCAGTGGTTAAAGTTAGATGATGCTATATCGTAATAGTCCAAGGTTCGATCCCGGGACTACATTTTATGAAACTCAACTCGAACACTTTTATTTTGTTTTTATAAATCAGCGGTCGTCGTTATCACTTAACATCGAGTGAAATTGAGGTCCTGGTTTAAGTATCCGAAACCGATATCTAGATTTCGCATATAAAGATGTTTCACTTTCATTTGCTTTACGTATTTTTTATTTGCGAATTAATCGATTAATTTCGATCATTGAGAAAAATCGATGCGGTCGCAACTTGTGACCACGGTCACAACTTTCGTTTTTTTTTTTAATGAATTAGCATATACATTGTGCGTAGTGTGAAAACTTCGTGCGCTTTCACTGGAGGAATTCACGAGCTGCAGGACACGGGTAGACCTGATCGGGTTGGTGAACGCGACCCGGTTTTCCAAACGGACACCGTCCGTCCATGATGGTGCTAGTAGTTAAAACATTTAAGTCATGTTACCTTAGTAATTTCACTAGCTACAGCGCCCTTCGAACCGGAACACGGCAATGTTTGCACACTACTGGTCGGCTGAAATAGGAGATGCTTGTACCCCTGTACCTACTTCAACGGTCTCCGACAATAGATAACCTACCACCAGTACAAAAATACTTACATCAAATACTTCGCATCCTTGGAACCGGATAAGGAAAAGTCAGTATAACCCTCGGCTGATAATGATGAAGAACAATCCTTAGGAACAAACCTTGCCATAGGCCACTGCCTTCTTGTATACATATGTGCATTATGAATGGTGCTTTGCGCACTAATGTTTGCGCATTACCGTGTTCCGGTTTGAAGGGTCTGCAGTTGGCATCAGGTGAACGTCCCACTCGTCTTAGTATAAACAAAAAAAATGTGGATGGTATTTTTTTGTTATTAATTAAAACTTGTCGATACCTTTTATAGTAGCGGAAGGAGTCGAAGGATATTGATATTTCACCTTATGTTCACCTACCTTCACCCGGCAGACATTCTACTGCTTGTGTATATTCATTTTAGATGAATCACAAGGTCATTGATCTTAAAAAGAGCGTAAGGGGGTCCCGTTCAACAGCTCACGGGACCCAAGCCAACCACACCTGCTCGTGGTGCACCCTGCTAATCAATAAACAACGCCCTGCCTCCTACCAACCCACATTAAGCCAGCGTGGTGAGAAATTGCTAATATCCACCCATATGAACCCCTACAAACATGGAGATTTTTGCGGGAAGCATATGTCCAAGAGTGGACGTCTGTCGGCTGAGAGAGGAGCAGGAGGCTATAAATCAAATCTAGAGTAACCCAAAAAGCAAATTTAATTTTCCCACCGCTGGGACTCCTTACTTTCGCTCTAATGGCAGAAACCAAGGTGGTTTATACATCACGCTGACCAAATGTGGATTAGCGGTTCTAATTCTAGGTCTCTGATTCCACCGCGGCTCCTATTTCTGCCGCCAAACGGTAGTGTGTAAACATTACTGACATCCGGTTTGGAAGGCGCTGAAGTTAGTATATTTGCTTGGGTGATGGGACTCAACGTTTTATGTCTCAGGCGAAGAGCGCATTGCGGTGCAGTATATATCATTATTACTAGCACTATGTTGGTATGGCGTATCACTTACCATCAGGTGAACGCCCTCGTCTCGTCGTTAAATTGAATAAAAAAAAACCTGTCCCGGTACGGAAACCTGATTGTAGGCATCCGATAACGAGATCAACGCTTATTGTCTCAGCGTCGGCGACGTGGGACCTGACCTCCTGCGCTCGTGAACGTGCAAATCCAAGTTAAGGGGTCGTTTTAGTTTTAGTAAAAAAATGTACATTTGGAAACTGTGTCAACATTACAACGCATTCATCAACATCATCATCAACCGATAGACGTCCACTGCTGGACATAGGCCTCCCACAACGATCTCCACATGAAACGTAAATAAAGTTATTTAATCTATATTTAGACGCATACCCGTCCTCGCGGGAACACGGACAGATTTTTTCGGTCTTGCACCGACTAAAACCCCCACGATGTTCCACCTCGTCGCTTTATGGCAGGGTCACGGGAACTCTCTCGCACACATCTGCGACCCTGCCAGCGCCGGCCACACAACGCAACCCCACCTCGGGAGGGAAGAGACAACCTTACTTTTCCACCTCTTTAGGGGCACGCCGGAACACAGCGCGCCCCCTCCTCGGCCTCTTGCAGTCACCTGGGCAATAGATTCCCCTAAATCCGTCACCCAGAGGCGATAGGAGCCAAGAGAGAAAACTCTCCCGACTCCCTGCGGCCGCGGAAGATAGGCAGAGGGGCGAAACACAATATCGATAATTCTTTTCTCTCGCGGCCTCAACGCTGCCGCACCATTGGTGCGGCGCCGCTTACTCACGGAGGGTAGAGAGAGCGGCGAATCGCAATACCAACACTCCTCTCCCTCCGAGACTCTACCTCGGCTGCAAAGGGCAGCACAAACCCGTCCTTGCAGCCCACTGGCACTCATCCGAGGTGAGCTCACGGAACTCCGGAGCTCTAATCTGAAGCGGCCGCCTCGAGCCCGCCCTGCACGTTGGGCCGGCCGGGCAGGTTCCTCTTCGCTTCACCGTTGGGGACCACGCCACGCCTACTAAGGCATTCCGCCACAACAAGGCGGGAACTTGTTGGAGAGGGGCCGCCCGTTCCAGTACTCTTAACTTCTCCTTCTACTTCACTGCCTTCTTCACCTTCACCTCCACCTTTTTCTTAACGAGAACATCCTCAAACTTTTCTTTCACGTTCACCTTCTTCATCTCCTTCAAGTGTTATATCCTATACAAATACGAGATCAGATCATATCAGCCCTCCACTCAAATTACCTGAACATTATTACCTTTTTACGTGTCTCCTACGACAGAGAGGAGGGCCCCTTTAGTCTTATTTTATTATTAAGTTTATATTTCCGTTACGCTACCTTTAATCACTAAGTTGAATACATAAACTTAAGTAATTAAATTTTAATTTTATAAAGGCAAAAGGATGAATGTCCTTTTAATAGAACCTTAGTAACATAATCAAAATAACTAGGACATTGAGTTGCGTTATAAACTAAATGAAATAGGGTGTTGCGTACACATCCTAAGGTTTATTTAAGCAAGCGTTTATAATCATTAGTTCAACGTTTTCTTCAACTTATCGCTTTGTTGTTAATTACTAATTAACTGGTAGTAGGTCTCTGGTGCCGGATATTGTGTAGGTGAGTACCACCGCAGCGCCTACTGCAAGCGATAGACTCTACTACTCAAGTTTGAAGGACTCTATATCTACTATACATAACATATATATACTATCGTCATCATCAGCCGATAGAGGTCCACTGCTAGACTGCTTCCCCCAAAAATCCCCATATCGATCTGTCACGCGTTGCTCGCACCCAGAGGCTTATCGCGGGTCTCTCACCAGATCCTCGGTCCACCTTGTGGAAGGCTCCCAACACTACACATACATACACATATATATATGCTATATTATACATACTATACTATGTACTACTGGTGGTAGGTATCTGTTGTCGGATACCGTCTAGGTGGATACCAACGCAGCGTCTATTTCTGCCGCCAGACAGTAGTGTGCAACCATTACTGTGTTCCAGTTTGAAATGCGCTGTATCTAGGGTAATTACTGGGGTAACGAGACTCGACATCTTATGTCTGAAGGCGATGAGCGCGATGCGGTTTAGTATATATCATTCTAACTAGCGCCACGTTGCTATGGGCAAGCGTATCACTTATCATAAGGTGAATGTCCCGTTCGTCGTGTCGCTTAATGAATAAAAAAAAAATACTTTTTCAAGTAAATGTGAAATATTTAAATTTCGCGTCGCATCAGCGTCTTACAGATCGGTTGATGTTTCAAACGTGAAAGTGTCGTCGCTGCGGTGTGATATCATTTCACACTTTCCCACCCCGCCCGTTGTTCTTTAGCGCTGGCATCACGCGTGGGTTTGGGCTATTAAATAATTACCAAAAGCGGCACTTTCTAGAGATCAACACACTCATGCGGGGCGGGGCTCCGTTACCTAACAGTGCGCCGAGTTGGAATTGAAATGGTTTGGATGTATATCAAACGAGTGAAATTGAATTAATTTTTATCATTACGCGCTAATGCAAATTTGGACAGTTGGGCCATTTCCCAGGTTAGGATGTAAGAGTTCTCACATAACTCACAGGATCCAAGCCAACATAGTCGACTTGTGGTGTACCGTGCTAATCAAAAACCGAGGCTCTGGCTCGTACCAACCGCATTGGGCCAATGTGATGGAAAATCTCTCAAATAATCAAGTACCTGTCAGATACAAATTGCATGTTTAATATTTTTTTAATACGATATATATATACCGAGTATAAGCATATATATATATATGTATGTAGATATATATGCTCGATACCTAGAGATTAATATACTGATCTCAAGATCTCCAAAACAATTAGACGTAAACACTGTTTGGTAGAGATATTGCTTCTGCAGTTTAGAGGTCAGCTAAGAGTGGTTTTTACATAATACTCTCCCCACAGGAAGTTGCATGAGTGTTACGGTTAGCAAAACGGTCGGGGGATAGTTAATACTATATAGTATTAAAAAGGTTTTTTCTTTGGATCTAACTTTAGAGGTATATAAACTTGGCAAAAGAAAAACAATGATTTAAATAGAATCTATAAAAAGTTATGTTAATGGTATTCCCATTGCTGCGTGTTTAATTTTCTTTCATTACAACTTAACATACTCAAAATATGTATAATTAAGTAAAAAATTAATTAAGTTATATGAATATTAGTTTCATATAGTTGTTACTATTTCCGTTTCTTACTAGTTTATAATTTCAATATAAAACCCAATGATGCTAATGTTTACATTTTTTTATAGGAAAATTCTAAATACCATGAACACTGCTGTACTAGTTTACTTTATACTGTTAAGTAGTAAACAAATAAACAAATATTTCTTTAGACAATATTACTCTAATATATATATATATTCTGATTAAAAGCTCATTTTTAATACTTTCAAAAGTTTTTTTTTTATTAATCGAAGCGACAAGATGACGAAGGCGTTCATCTGATAGTAAGTGATACGCATGCGCATAACGTGACGTTGGTTGAGATGGTATATACAGAACTATATTGCGAATCTCGCTTTGTGATATGAGATATTAAATGTCGTTACGTCAGTAATTTCACTAGCTTAAACTCTCTTCAAACCGGATCACAGTACTGTTTGTCGGCTGCAATAGTCGCTGCGCTGGTACCTAGACGGTCTCCAGCAACAGAGACCTACCACCAGCGAAGTTTTATCTTGGATGGTAAATATTTATTTAATGTTATTTTATCCAGAGGCAGCCGATGCTGAAGCCCGGGCCTCCGGGAGGTCCCTAAACGAGATGCCCTCGCAACTGGGCGAGGAAGTGGAGCAGTCTCTCAACTCGCTCGCGGACATCATACAAAACGGAGTTGCCAGGTAAAGTATATTTATAAGTAACACATTTATACCATAAAGTGACTTGATTAGTAACTTAACGCGCGGGTTAAGATGTGTTTACACGTCACCGTGTTTCGCTCGTCGTTTATTTATTATTTAAAAAAAGGCATTTTTTTTTTATTCAACAAGACAAAAATCCTTGACCTGATGCCCATAACAATGTAATGCTATTTAGCATGACATGCACAGCTCCCGCCTTGTGTCTGTCAGTTTGAGACATTACATGTAGAATCTCGTTACACCAATAATGTCAATAGCTACAGCGCCCTTCAAACGCGATCACGGTAACGTTTGCACGATACCGTTTTACGATGGAAATAGGACCTACGGTGATACCTAGATAGTATCCGGCAAGAGACTTAACACACGAAGATCACAAATATAATATACAGATATTTTGATCTAAAAAAATATATTATAGTATACTATATGTAGCTATATTGCTCTAAGGGCCGAGGGCCGATGGGGCAGTAAGGTCCTCGAATGGCGCCGGCGTACCAACAGAAGTAGTGCTGGGAGGCCTCCCACAAAGTGGACTGACGATCTGGTGAGAATGGCGGGAACCCACTGGATGCGATCAATGCGGGACCGATTGATGTGGAGATCTTTGGGGGAGGCCTATGTCCAGCAGTGGACGTCTATCGGCTGATGATGATATACAACGTCTGTCGCGACAACATTTGACAGATCAATTAACTGGTGGTAGGTCTCTATTGCGGGAAACCGTCTTGGTAGGTAACTGTAATAGTAGTGTGCAAACATTACTGTGTTCCGGTTTGAAGGGTACTGTAGCTAGTGTAATTACTTGGGTTAAGGAGACTCAATATCTTATGTCCCAAGAAGACGAGCGCGATGTGGTGCTATGTATCATCGTGATTAGCGCCACGTTGTTATGGGTGGGCGTATCACTTACTATCAGGTGAACGTCCCTCCCGTCTCATAGTTCCGTTGTATAAAAAAAAAACGTTTTCACGTGACTACACTGATACTTTTTTATTCAGATTTAAACCTCTACTTTGAACACGGGAACCGTTGAAAACGGAAACAGTTTTTTTTTTAAAAAAAACTAACACAGTCACCGGATGTAAGCGAAGCATATATAACAGTTGATATTTTCACAATGATTAAAACAGCTAACTATTTCAGCATTTTAGTCTTAGCTAACAATGTTTAGTTGTTTTCTGATCTGATTCAGAACTAATGATATTAAATAATAAATAGTCCACATGTCCTCGACAGACCTTCACACCGGAACAGAGAAATATAAGCTGTGGTGGTACATACACAGTCTCAGACAAGGGAGACTTACCATCTGGTATTTACAGAACTGTAGCTGACAGACAGCTCCAAGTGTCGATACCGCTATTGAAGGTCACCTGTTCGATTTTGGTATAAAGCTACTTCATACTATTTTTAAATAAAGAAATGGGGTAGTAGTGTATGAGAATGTTTACACTGCATCACATATCGTAAGTTATTAAATTCCGTTAACGCAGTTTGGCTTGTGCTACACAGCGCCTTTCAAACCGGAGCGTTAGTATTTCCAGGTTTGTCTGTTGTTCACTATAGTTTAGTGTTAAATATATTCACTATAGTGTCTTCCTAGACCTAGCACCATTATGTGATTGGTTGACAGATCAATCTGTATCTGTGACGGATGACCGGATGTTATTTATTGAAACATCCGGGTCAGCGACGGAAACATTAAAAAAAAAAACTTTCTCTCAACTTTCTGATAATCTTTCGGTTTTAATAAAGTCTTCGCTGTGATATATATTGAAAGGTTATTTTTTTTTTTAATTCAATTAAGCGACGAGGTGACCGAGACCTTCACCTGATAGTGAGTGATACTCCCGCTTATAACAACAAGGCGCTAGTTAGGATGGTATACACTACACCACATTGCGCTCGTCGCCTTGAAACATAAAATGTTGTCTCGTTAACTCTGTTATTACACTAGCTACAGCGCCCTTCAAATCCGAACATGGTAACGTTGTCAGAGTACTGTTTGGCGGCAAAATGAGTCGCTGTAGTGGTACCTAGACGATCTCCTTCAACAGAGACCTATATATAATAGAAACCGTGATAGCTCAGTTTCTGAAGAGGTCATATATCTCAATGAGGTGCGGGTTGGATTCCCAATGAACTCCTCCGTAAAGGAAAATATCGAGAGAGAACCGACATTCTTCAGGAAAAAAAAAGGTTCATACACATTTGACATACAACCTGACCTTAAATCTCTCCTTGTGACCCAGCATTCCCAAACCCAGCTGTGGGAGGATTGTGGGCTGTTTATTTATTTATAGACATTACTAAAATGCTGAAATGAAACATCTTCATCTCGGAGTAAATTTATTACTGTTGCTGTAGACTATCTGGGTGGGAGGTACCAACTCAGCTGCTATTTCTGCCCGAAAATCAGTACTCTGCTCCCGTTTGAAGGGCGCTGTAGCTAGTGAAATTACCGAGTCTAACAAGACCTGACATATGATGCTGTGTGTATCATCTTAACTAGCGCTACGAGAGTCGGACTGTTGTGAACGAGGCGCTCTTCACCATCATCCGTCTCATTATCCAGTTAACATGTGAAATTGAGATCAAACGGTTTCAGTAGACTAATCATCTAGCGGCGAGACGCTCCCGTCACCAAGTTGTACTGATAACTTAACGAGCGGTAAACTTAACTACTTTATTCATATGTACAGTTAGCAGTTGTAATGTTTCGCGCTTGCGCAGCTCGCACTTTCGTTTCCATGCAAGAACGATACAGTTTCGCACTGCCCCATTGTCTTTGTAACATATACGTACAGAGTAATGAATATTTATTTAGAACAGAGGCATCGCACAATATTGAACAGTATTAAAACTACTAACAAAGGGGGTGTAAGGGCCCCGTATAACAACTCACTGAACTCAAGCCAACCTCATCTGCTTGTAGTGCACTCTACTAATCAACAAACGGGGTTCTGGCTCCCACCGACCAGCATTGGGCCATCATCATCAGCTGATAGACGATCATTGCTGAACATAGGCCTCCCCCAAAGATTTACACATCGCATAGGGATTCATATAAGAGGAATTTCTTACTCTGTGTCATTTAAAATTCTCTTTCTCTCTCGTTAAATGGAACTGTTAAAATCATCAACGGCCATCCCACAGCTATAAAACGTTGAAGATCGACAACCAGCTTAACCAATTCGTCGCTTCCACTTGACATATAAGAAGTGCGACCTCGCTCTTACGGAAAACCGGAACCGGTTGTCGAACCCGCGACCCCGTGCCCGCGTGCGTGTACTTTCACCGCCGACACGCGCCCCATAATTATGATCAAACATAATGACCACCTCGCCCAAAGAGAAATTGTACATTAAGTAAGGGCATTAAGTTATAAACTTAACGAGACAGTTGGCAGTTGGTAAAAGATAGTTGGTGGTAAGTCTCTTTATGGCTCGGCCATGCTGAAGAATGGTTGAAAAAAGATTAACAAAAGAAGTATACAAGGTAAGAATGATTGGACAAATCAGTGCAGGTCCAGGTGTTCCGATCAAATCGAAGATGTCCTGAAGAAAGGCCAGGTCAGGAGTACTCGCAACCGACGAGCATGAAGACGCTCTTGAAAGTGGAGGAAGCCAGGATCGTAGCAAGTAGAGAGAGGTGGTCTCTGCCTACCCCACTGGGAACGAGGCGTGATATATATATGTAGGTCTCTTTACTGATGGTAAGTTTCTGTCGACAATAGCGAACTTTTGGATATGATGAAAAAATGTGTACGAAATCTCCTCCCGTAACATTATTATCATCATCAGCCGACAGACACGTCCACTGCTGGACAAAGGTCACCACATACAGTCGACATGGCCTCCGGTACAGCTGGGCACTAGGAGCTGTCGTCTGTAGAGGTTCAATTGGGGAGATTTGAGCCATTTCCCACCACGCTGGGTCAATGCGGGTGGGTGCAATCCAGAGCCTCGTCTGTTGATTAGCAAAGTGCACCACGAGCAGGTGAGGTTGGCTTGGGTCCCGATTGTGCGGGGCTCCTTGCACCCTGAAACTCTTGGAACATACGGTTTCCTAACGATTACGAACTAGCTAGTATAAAAATCTTTGCTCACATGACCAATAGTAGTGTGTAGTTATTGTGTTCCGAATTGAAAGGCGCTGTGACTAGTAACATTACTGAGGTAACGACATGTTTAAAGGCAACAAGCATAATGCTGCAGTGTATATTATTCTAACTAGCGGTACTCTATGGACGGGGCGTATGAATTACTATTAGGTGAAGGTCTAAATAATTTCGCCACTAATATGATATGTACATATTTACTAAGCTTCCGGTGTCAATTTCAAGGTTGAACAATTAAAATACAGGTTGTGTAAATACTTCGTTATTAAAGTTTTTGATTTATTTGCGAAATTTGCATAATCAGTATGAATTCTGCGCATGTGCCTTGAATAGGTTGTATGGAGCCGACCTTGTGCTTAGTTTCGTCAAGGCGACCTCACGTACATATGTCAATTATTTATAGACCTTTTAGTGCAGATTTTTATGGTCACTGACCATGGGAACATAGATTGATAGGAAGTAGACAGAGAAAAAGATTGATCTTGTTACTAACAATCACATCCGTCAATAGCACGACCCGTGTTGGACTAGCCTTTGACTTTCTTCATATGTGAACAAAATCAAAATCCCAGCAGTGGGACTAGCGCACTGTTTATTATTAAGACACAATAAATTTCCCAGAAAGATATTTAATCAACCATAACCTCACAACAACAACATAATTTACATTTTATTTACATTTAGATAAATTAAATGTGATATGCGGTCATCGTTACTGGTAATAGGTTTTCGTTATCAGCCCCTCTATGGATATGTACAGCAACAGCGGCTATATCTGCAGCGGGTACTATAAAAATATTCCTGTCCTCCGATTTCAATGGTGCTGTAGCTATAGAAATTACTACGGTACCTATGCTGTTACAAATATGCGTAACTTCTTCATTTTAAGTGTTTATCATCCCGCCAACCCGCAATGACCCAGGGTTGTGGGAAATGGCCCAAATCCTACCTATATGAATCCCTACATACAGCAGCCCCTAGTACCCAACAGGACCGGAGTCCATGCTGACTGTATGTGGAGTACTTTGGGAGAGACCTATGTCCAGCAGTGAACGTGTATCGGCTGATGATGATGATGTTGATGATCCCAGGTAGCCGCAATATTAAATATTTATATATAATTTTCTTCAGGATATAATACAGATATTACTGTAAAGTTTATAAGTCTAGATCTTAAAAATGGAAATGTAGACCAGCTTTCATATGTACCCGAGCCGCTTTTAGCAGTTTTCAAAACCAACACTTTCCATACGCAATCTCTCTAGAGTTAGTGTCGGTATAGTTGTTTGCTTAACGATTACTATGTCTAAGTTGTTATTATTAATTATTACACTCGCTTTATAATTGCTTTAATGTTTATCATCAAAGTTTTAAATATAATTCACAAGTAAACGTTATCTTAGATCACTATTTATCACAAGATCTTTGTTAAATCTTTTACCACTTTACAATTTATGAGATTTAATATGCCGTTGAGCGTGTAATTGCTACAACCTACATACGCTTCTTTACATCAACTATTTTCACATTGTTTATAATATTTTTGTTTTTAAACAGAGCTCTGGGCAGAAATCGCGAGGGGACAGAACATTTGAAAGCAGTTATATCAAACAACAGTGAAAAGAAAATTAAGAAAATGAAGCCGAAGCCGCCAAAGGTCCACCTCCTCCGTCCAATTACAGCCCCTGTAAAGAAAAAAGAGGAGGAAGGGCGAGGATTTCATCAAGGAAAATTTCAATCATGGTCGATTGGTGGTAAAGATTTATTGGATGATGAAGATTCGCTAAGCGAACAGTTCAGGGGCAACGATGATGCCCGAAGTGCATTTAATGGTCAAGAGTTTGAGATTGAAGAGACTGACGTAGATGAAACGGATGATAATGAAGCTAATAATGAATGGAATGATGTGAAGACTGGTGTAGTTAATTTCAGGAAAGCTCGCGGCCTGATTTCGGAAGTTTGGGGAATTGGAGAGAAGGCGTTGGACGCGCTGGCTGAACATGTAATTGAAAACGAAAACACTGAAAACGGTATCCAAGAGAAGAGTTCTTTCGAAGGTTTGTATTGGATTAATACACGGTGTATTAATTAGCCGATAAACATCCACTGCTGGACAAAAGCCTACCCTAAAGGTCTCCACGTTTATGGGGATTCACATGGGGGCATCCGAGTCATTACCCACCACGCTGGTCCAATGCGAATTGATGGTAGCCAGAGGTCGTGGATTAGCATGTTGCACCATGAGCAGGTGAAGTTGGTTTGGATCCCATGATTTGTTGTAAGGGACCCCCTACACCCCCGTATGTATGGATTTTATTTATTTCTATTATGTAAACCGTCGACTGTCGTCTCGATTCTTTAACGTCTGAGTCAGACTAATAAATTTTTAAAGTTATTGGCTCCCACCAAGGTCAGGTGCATTCAAGGAAAACAATTTTTACGGTCTATTTAGGTAACAGAGAACTAGTTTCAACGTTATATTTATGAAAAAAAAAATCTATTTCGGAAATACCGAAAACTACTTTACGGTCTTATTCAGGTTCATCAACTGACTCTTGATCAGCGTTGAGGATAAAATTGACTTTTTCCTTTTGAGAAGAGGCTCCAGTCCCTATAGCGGAATCATTAAGATCTCGATATTTATTATTGTCTCATTCACATACCATCAGATTTTGATCGTCGTAAAAACAATAATTTAGTTTAAAGTTTAGTTTACATTAAATCTGACTAGCGCCTAATTCGCAATAGTTTATAAATTTTTAGCAAGGTTCTTCAAATAGTATTGACGTAAACCCAACCTGGTAGCCGTCATGAGCTCGAGACATATTAAGTTGACCCTCAAAACAATTACTGACGGATATTGGATGTGTGAGGACAGACATTCCCAAGTTTACTGCTGGTTAGAGATATTTAGTCTATGATTGATGAAGACGAAGCGAAAACCATAGGTATAAGTTGGCGGCGGTCCACCGCTGGACATGGAACAGTTAATTCATAGCTGATACAACTGGGGTGTGCAATTGAATGCCATTAGCTGAAGCATATGATTATAGGAGATCGCTCAGAGCCATGTTTTGCTTCGCGAATGTGGGTCGTCGACGCATCATTGATTGCACGAGATGAAAGATCTGTAAAGAGTTGCGTCAATGATATCATGAAACCCGGATATCCAATTTAACCTACTGACGCAGCGGTTAACCGTTTCTCTTGTAACGGGGAGGAACCTAGTTCCATACCAGATCCACTTGTAGATTTTAGTTGTTGGATTTTTTCAAATTATCACCATCGCATTGCAATTCTTCAATAATTGCTGTTCCGGCTGGTCAGCATGCAAGCTCTGGAATATTTTGAGCGATCGTTGTGTTCCGGTTTGAAAGGCGTTATAGCTAATCCAATTGTTGAGGTCATAACAATTTTAAACGAAAAACTGTTCAGGATATTTCTCTCTAGTCTAAAACTAATTATGATGGTAGAACATCTTATGATCTCTCCGTCTTCATTAATATCCTAATCCTGATCAGTTAAATGGAACAGTTGCATTGAAAATGGAACATTCGCTAATTCTTCAATCGTTTACTAACAACTCTAGAACAGAGAGGCAAAAAGAAGAAGAAAAAGAAGGCAATCCTCAAACTGCTGATCCTAGGCGCGGTGCTAAAGGCGAAGATCGGCACCCTGCTGCAGATACTCTCGTTTAAACTACAAGTGAGTATTATGAACTGATCTTATCCATCATGCATAAAGATAAGACAAACATCATCATCATCAGCTGATACACGTCCAAATGAATCATAGATTAAAGCTGAGAAAAATGGGGAAATTGAACTATCATTAGTGGTAGGTCTGTCTACTCATCAAACGCTAGAGTAAAATCGTTACCATTCTCCGGCTTAAAAGGCGCTAGAGCTAATGAATTTACTGGAGTAAGGATACCCAAAATTGCACAAAGCGATAAACATAATACAGTACAGTTTAAATCATCCTGTTATAGAAAATATATCATATAAACACCTAGCGAAGAGGACGTCCCGAATCGCAGCAGCGGGAATGTTTAAGAGATTCGTTCAATCACAATTATAATTTAATAAATAGATAATCTCGTCGGTCCATCTGAAGGTCCGCCCTGATGATGTAATCAGGGTGGATGCGAGAAGCTGAGGATCGCATTCGGTGGAAGACGTTGGTGAAGGCCTTTATCCAGCAGTGGATAAACAAAGGCTGATAATGATGGTGAGGATGATGAAATAAATAATCGAGGCATATAAAACATTATCTATATTGTATTACTGTCAGTATGATAACAAATATTTTTTACTGTCTATCAGTAAAAACTGCTATTTTTATGTTTTTTATTGTTTACATATAACACATCTTTTCACGGTAATACAGTAAACAAGTACTGTTATTATTACTGATAAACAGTAACAAATCTTGTTACTGTTTATCAGTAAAAAAAAATTACTGCAAGTTGTATTATATTATTTTCAATCTGCTTTCAGGTGAAGTTCTTCATAATCGCGCTGATTGGTCTCGCAATAAACTTGGCGAGGTTCTGGGTCGAGCTGAAGAACAAGCACCAGCAGCCGCAGAAGGTTAGTACTCTATACTTCCACCTCTTTAGAGCAGCAGAAAATTAGAGCGAGACGGACAATATCTTTTTTTTTTCATTAGCAGATATTTCACCTGATGGTAAGTGATGATTTTATTTGCTACAGCGCCCTTCAAGCCGCAGCACAGTACCGTTTGGCTGCAGAAAAACAATTTAGTATAGATGTAAATGTAACTTATTTTAGTTTTCTCTTCTAAGTCACATCAAGCAAAGCCAACTTAAACGATGCCCAGGCCGTACCGGTTCTGAAACCTGAGTAATCCTGATTAGGTCTGGTTTCCCGGTATTCGCAAACCACTTCATACAGCCGGTTACAATTCTATACTGAGTACATAACTCCATAAAATTAAAGTTTAAATGGCAATCACTCATAACAGCGTGGCGCTAGATGGGATATATTAAGTCCCATTACCACAGTAATTTCACTAGACACAGCGCCCTTCAAACCGGAACACTAACATATGCACAGTACCGATCGGCGACGGAAATTGGAGCTGCAGTAGTATCAGCATTGAACGGAAATTTATTTGATTGTAGTGCAGTGTATATATTCTAAGGTAGACCGGATGTGATAACATCCTTACGAGATTGTTACGGTGATTGCTGCACAGCATCAGCGATCATATCGGAGAGTAAGTTCACACGGAAATGGACGCGGCGGATGTGTGTCGGACATTTTGATACGAAAGCATCGGATACTTACACCGTAACTTTCCCCTCGTTTGCCATATTGAATAGAAATCATTCGCAGTATAACAGTTTTCTCGTTTAACATATATCCGTTTATATATAATCGCATCAGAACATTACGAACCGGATAATACGCACACTATGATACAAGTAGACGCAGTGTCGGGACGCCTGCCGCAAGGTGGACCGAAGATCTGGTGAGAATCACGGGAATGCACTGATGTGGAGATATTTGGGAGAGGCCTATGTCCAGCAGTGGACCTCTATCGGCTGATGATGATCTCGTTTTACTTAAGATGTTTACACAGCATCACACCGGCTTGGGATATACGACGACTTTTAATGTTATATTTCATGGGATGTAACTGCTCCCCACACAACAACTCACGGGATCCATCCAACCTCACCAGATCGTGGTGCACCCTGATAATCAACAGACGAGACTGACTCCCGTCAACACGCATTGGGCCAGCGTGGTGAAAAATGGCCCAAGTCCCATATGAACTACAGACAATGGCTCCCGGTCTCTAGTATTTCTGGTGGCTATGCTAACTGTCATGGTCCCGGAACGAGGGTAGCGTAAGACCTATCGATGTGGAGATCTTTGAAGGAGGCCCATGTCCAGCAGTGGACGTCTAGGATATTTCATTAATTTGATCCCCTTTTAAAGAACACAAGGCTACCATCTCCCTCGCCATCACTCTTGACAGTGGTCGTGGTGATCACACCAGGTGTTGGTGGCAAGCTTCACAACACACAGTACTGGTTATATACACTAGGGCTTAACGATCTAGGCTAATCATGTTGTAATAGGAAGATTTTTTTTTAATTTAATAAAAGCGATGGTAAGAAATACGCTCGCAAAACGTGCCGCGAGTTAGGATGGTATACACTACACCAAATTATTCACGTCGTCTTAAACATAGCGATTCCTATAGGTGTGACTGTAGGTCCCGTACAAATGTTGATGGATAAAGCACTATATAAAAATACTAGGGTAACGGTACTAATAAGTATTCAATCGTTGTATATATACTAGGGTAAAGTTACTGATAAATATTTAATCATGGTATATATACTAGGGTAAAGGTACTGATAAATATTTAATCATGGTATATATACTAGGGTAAAGGTACTGATAAATATTTAATCATAGTATATATACTAGGGCAAAGTTATTGATAAATATTTAATCATAGTATATATACTAGGGTAAAGTTACTGATAAATATTTAATCATAGTATATAAACTAGGGCAAAGTTATTGATAAATATTTAATCATAGTATATATACTAGGGTAAAGGTACTGATAAGTATTCAATCGTAGTATATATACTAGGATAAAGTTACTAATAAATATTTAATCATAGTATATATACTAGGATAAAGTTATTGATAAATATTTAATCATTGTATATATACTAGGGTAAAGTTACTGATAAATATTTAATCATAGTATATATACTAGGGTAAAGGTACTGATAAATATTTAATCATAGTATATATACTAGGGCAAAGTTATTGATAAATATTTAATCATAGTATATATACTAGGGTAAAGGTACTGATAAATATTTAATCATAGTATATATACTAGGGCAAAGTTATTGATAAATATTTAATCATAGTATATATACTAGGGTAAAGGTACTGATAAGTATTCAATCGTAGTATATATACTAGGATAAAGTTACTAATAAATATTTAATCATAGTATATATACTAGGATAAAGTTATTGATAAATATTTAATCATTGTATATATACTAGGGTAAAGTTACTGATAAATATTTAATCATAGTATATATACTAGGATAAAGGTACTGATAAGTATTCAATCGTAGTATATATAGTAGGATAAAGGTACTGATAAATATTTAATCATAGTATATATACTAGAGCAAAGTTATTGATAAATATTCAATCATAGTATACATACTAGGGTAAAGGTACTGATAAGTATTCAATCGTAGTATATATACTAGGATAAAGTTACTAATAAATATTTAATCATGGTATATATACTAGGGTAAAGTTACTGATAAATATTTAATCATGGTATATATACTAGGGTAAAGTTACTGATAAATATTTAATCATGGTATATATACTAGGGTAAAGGTACTGATAAATATTTAATCATAGTATATATACTAGGGCAAAGTTATTGATAAATATTTAATCATAGTATATATACTAGGGTAAAGGTACTGATAAATATTTAATCGTAGTATATATACTAGGGCAAAGTTATTGATAAATATTTAATCATAGTATATATACTAGGGCAAAGTTATTGATAAATATTTAATCATAGTATATATACTAGGGTAAAGGTACTGATAAGTATTCAATCGTAGTATATATACTAGGATAAAGATACTAATAAATATTTAATCATAGTATATATACTAGGATAAAGTTACTAATAAATATTTAATCATAGTATATATACTAGAGCAAAATTATTGATAAATATTTAATCATAGTATATATACTAGGGTAAAGTTACTGATAAATATTTAATCATAGTATATATACTAGGATAAAGGTACTGATAAGTATTCAATCGTAGTATATATAGTAGGATAAAGGTACTGATAAATATTTAATCATAGTATATATACTAGGGCAAAGTTATTGATAAATATTCAATCATAGTATACATACTAGGGTAAAGGTACTGATAAGTATTCAATCGTAGTATATATACTAGGATAAAGTTACTAATAAATATTTAATCATAGTATATATACTAGAGCAAAATTATTGATAAATATTTAATCATAGTATATATACTAGGGTAAAGGTACTGATAAATAAATATTCAATCGCAGCAGTATATATACCATCCTAACTAGCAATATGGCGGTCTTACTGGTGGTAGGTCTCCGTTGTCGGATATCATCTAGGTACCATCGCAAACTCCTGTTGCAGCCGACAACAGTAGTGTGCAAATATTACTGTGTTCCGGTTTAAAGGGCGCTGTAGCTAGTGTAATTACTGGGGTAACGAAACTCGACATTTTATGTCGCAGGCGACGAGCACAGTATGGTGCAGTACATACCATCTTAATTAGCGCCACGTTATTATGGGCGGGCGTATCACTTACCATCAAGTTAATACCATCAGATCGCTTAGTTACTTAAAAGAAAGTAAGACCACGTAGTTATCATCATTGATCTCTGTTGCTGGACAGCGTCTAGCTACCACCGCAGCTCCTTTTGCAGCCGGTAAACAGCAGCGTACAAGCATTGCCGTACTCCGGTTTGAAGGGCGCTGTACCTAGTGAAATTACTAATATAACGAGACTTAATTCAATAAGGCGATGAGTATAATTTGTAGTGTACATCTTCTTATCAGCGCCGATTATGAGTTGTACCACTTATCAAGTAAGTTATGACTAAGTTGTAATTAAATAAAAGAAAGTAAGTATGCAACTTAAACCTGATCCTGTGGTTCTGATGGCGAAACGAAGTCACTTTCTCTGATGAGTCAGCGTGACCGACTGATCGGTGCCGCATCCGGTCGCGGAGCTGGACTGGTTCATTAAAAAAAAAGGCTTTCACCATCAATTATACCATCATGAATTTTCTTGAGTATTTATGGCGGTGACTGTCTACATGCCGCAAATATTTCCGTCGCCTACCAATAGTGTGTAAATATTCCTGTGTACCGGTTTGAAGGGCGCTGCGCCTAGTGAAATTACTGTGGTAATATGATTAAACATGTCTCGAGGAGTTGACAGTATATGGTATGTGTTATCCTAGCTTGCCAAGATGACGAGCGTTACGTGTAGCACAATGTCTGGTTACCCGAGTAATTTCATTAGCACCCTTCAAACCGGAACATATTAATGTTTGCGTAATGCGTCCTTGGGGGTTGCTGTAGACGCTGCGGTGGTACCCAGACGTTTTCCAGCAACAGAGGCCTACCACCAGTCAAGTCAGACAGTACTCCAAGGTCCATCATCGTCGTCTTCCATAATTTCCTTAATGATTTTATGCGACGTGGTCCGTTTGTTAGCAGGTGATATACTACGAGCACGCGCAGCACCAGCACCACTACGAGCACGAGGACGAGCCCGGATGGGGGCCGTGGTCCAGAAGCATGGACCCGGAGGTGACCGCCGTCGTCAGCACTACTATTGCCTTAAACACAACGTCGACGCGCCGGAAAAGGACACTGCCATTGTCCAGAGAACGATAGTTTTCATAATCCGAAAATACTGTCAAAGAATATATAACAACGCCATCTATCGTACACAGAGTAACCTTTATAGTGATCACTTTGTTGGCGTCGTAAGCAACCGCTCGCAGGTGTTGGTATCTCAAGTCCATCCTCAACCGATAGATGTCCACTGCTGGACATAGGCCTCCCCAAAGATCTCCACATGGATCCTCCTGCACTGCCCACTTCCAGCTCGAATTATCAATCTGCCACCATCCACGGCGTCACCATCACGTCCCGTTAAACAGAAGACAAGCGTTAGCCTATAACTATGATGTGATGACTTTCATTTCGTCTACCATGGACGTCCGTACATAACCGTCAACCGGCAGACGTTCCTCGCTAGCCGTAGACCCCTCACAAGGATCTCCACACTGGTGGTATCAAGTGGCATCCCGCAGCCACCACCTCGCTAGTTCCTCAAACCTCCAAAACCTATTTTCTTATTTTAAGTACTTCTCCATTGGTAGTGTTTAAGCATCAGATATAATTTCTTTCGCCATCAATGCTGGAGACCGTCTAACGAACATTACTGTGTTCCGGTTTGAAGGGCGATGTAAGTAATGAAACTGCTGGACGTTTCGAGACTTAACAGGTAATGTCTTAAAGCGAGGATGGAATATGCAGTATATAATAATCCTAACTAGCGTCTAACTATGGGCAGGAGTATCACTTATTATCCGGTGAGTGTCTGCCCCTTCTCGTCGTGAAATGTTAGTTTCCTGTTCCAAGAAGCACAGATTATACTCTACTATAGTTATCATGGTGTGCGACTTAACTATGAATAATTTGGGCTTCTATATATATATATATACGGGGGGTGTAAGGGTTCCCGCACAATTCACGGGAGCCAAGCCAACCTCACCAGCTCGTGGTGCACCCTGCTAATCAACGAACGAGGCTCTGGCTCTCACCAACACATATTGCAATTGAACCCCTACATACGACAGCCCTAGTGCACAGCGGTAACGAAGACCATGCTGACCGTAGTGATATTTGGGGGAGGCCTATGTCCAGCAGTGGACGTCTATCATATATTTATGTATATTGCAGGAAATGGAAGCGGATACGGATATGGAGGCGTACAACCGGCCGTACCGCGCGCAGGAGCGCACCGCCACCGCCCGCCCGCTGCTCACTCTCTCGTAGCGGGGGAGGATCCCACCCTCCGGCCTGCCTCTCCGCCGCACAGAAACTCAGCCCTTACCTTACTTAGATATTAGGAAACTAAGTTAAAGTTCGTCTACTTTGTAAACCTGCTACTAGGAGCAGCAGACGCAAGGAGACACCTCTGTCGTGTTTAAAGTTCACGAGTTGGATTGCTTTATGTTAAGTATAAGTACCGAGTCCTAGCGAATTTAAGTATTAGTAAGTTATTTATTTATTTATTGTTTATTTAAGTTAATATCCGCCATAGAGGTACGGTTGGTATTTGTATTGCGTGATTGTTGTGTAAAATAAATTTGGTGAATCGTTTGTTTTCTATTTATTACCTCCCATTATATACAGTGTGTAGGGTGTAAAGGGTCCCGCACAACAACTCACAGACCCCAAGCCAACCTCACCTGCTCGCGGTGCACCCTGCTAATCAACAGACGAGGCTCTGGTTCCTGCCTACCCGCATTAAGCTAGCGTGGTGGGAAATGGCCCAAACCCTCCCAAATGAATCCTCATTAACGACGGCCACTAGTGCTCGGCGATGCGAGCAGCGCAGGACCGATCGATATGAGGATCTTTGTGAAGGCCTATGTCACCAGTGGACGTCTATCGGCTGATGACGGATAATACCTGCACCTACCTAGACGGCCTCCAGCAGCAGAGCCCCAGCACCGAAGCTACGCGTGTAGCAAGCATGGGAACAACATAATAAAAAAGAGATTATAAAACCAAAAAATATATTCATCTCATTAGTACGTACACATGTTTATAACACATAAAATCAATACACCGACAGGCACTAGGACTGCGCGTCCCACCGCTGGGACTATCGCGGCGAATACTTGGGATTGTCCGGGGCGTAGGTGAAACTGCGCAGCTCGTACGGCACCCCGGGGTTGTTCTCGTAGCCGATCTCCGAGTAGTAGTCACCCTTGTGCTCCGCGTCGCAGTCTCCGCAGCCGCCGAACACCCTGTTGGGGGACCTGGTGCTCTCGGCCTCGCCACCACCGCCGCCGCCGCCGTCACCCTCCTCCGGCGCGCTGGGCACGGACTGGTAGAGCGCGGTGTCCGCAGTGTGCGCGGTGGCGGTGTCCAGGTCGGCCTTCCTCGAAACTATTATACGGATGTCCGTATGCAGATACAGTTTACCAGATTTTGACGTCATGAATCTGTGGACAAAGGGATGCCTGCCATGTAACCTTCATTGATAACAAGGAACACACTTTGTTTACTGGTGGTAGGGCCCTATTGCCGGAGACCGTCTGAGTATGTACCACCGCAGCTCCTATAGCAGCCGACCAACAGTGGTGTGCAGACATTACTATGTTCCGGTTTGAATGTAGTTATAGCTAGTGAAATTACAGCGGTAACGAGATAACATGTTATGTTTCAAAGCGACGAACATAATGTGGTGCAGTGTAAATCGTCCTAACTAGCGCCACCTTAAGAACAGTAGTATCGCTTACCATCAGGTGAATGTCCATATAACAGCTATAGAGCTGAGAGCTGACAGTTACCTAAGGTGTATGAGGTAGCGGAGCCACTTGTGGTGGTCGGGCGGAGGGGCGCGCGGCGCCGCCGCAGGCACGTAGAGCGTGCGCTGGCGCAGGAAGGTGCGCGCGCGCGGCGGCATGCGCGTCAGCTCGTACAGAACCACGAACATCTTGACGAGCGTGCCGTGCGGGTTGAACAGCGACACCTGCACGGTGCCAGCGCGTGGCACGCGGTACCCGCCCGCGCCCAGGTTTATGTGACCCTGACGCAAACGTACATAGCTTTCATTAAATTCTCATCCAATATACTCTCATCTTCTCTATTAGTAAATAACTAGGTGTACACTTTTTGAGCTCCGACTCCTATAAAGTTTTAAGAGTTGTCAAAAAGACTAACAGCATAAGTATTGAAAAAAAAAAATTACACACTCTGGACGTGGGAGGTTAATTATATTACAATTAGAGAGAGTGACAGGAGGAGAGAGAGAGAGAGAAAGAATTGCTTTTCAAATTGTAATAATTAATAGACGTGTACCTTTGATATAGTTAACTATTATCTAAATGGGAGTGATATTTTTTTTTTTTCTAATAAAGGGTGGGAGATCACAAAGGTTGGAATCCACTGGAGTATTTGCAAACTATATAGTTTTATTACCGGTAATCAATGATCACGAGGTTGATGTTAAGGAATAGTTCACTGCTGCGATAGTATATCGACTAACTCCGTGCCTAGTAATGAGTTCGATTAGTGGTAGCGGGCGCGCAGTGGGGCCACCACGAGAACCGTCCAAAGGTTTAAAGTACAAACCGAAGTCTCAAACTTTAAACTTATTCCATAAGAAAGGACTATTCACCATGTAGGGAGCGTTGGTGCCACCCGGCGCGTAGAAGAACACGGTGACGGGGAGGCGGCGGTGGGGCGGGCAGAAGGCACCGGACGCGCCCAGCTCGGCAGTGAACCCGTGCACGGTCGCCACAGGCTCCAGGCGACCCTTCAGGGCCGACTCTTCGAAGCTACCTGAATGACGAAAGCATACAGCTATCACATTATTTGCAAAACCTAGGTTTTATACGACGAACCGGCAAGACCATCAAAACGTGATACGCCTGTCCACGACAATGCGGCGAGAGTAAGTATGATATACACAACAGAAGGCAATACCTTATCCGGTAATTAAACTAACTACAAAGTGCTTCGAGCCGGATAACAGCTTTATGAGATATATTATTAATTTGAAATAGTAACATTTTCTTGGACAAAATTTCTCGTTTAGGATGTCCATTAGCAACAATAGTTAAATATAGAACACAGTAATATTTGCGTACGGTAGCTTAACAGCAAAGTTAGGGCTGCGATAGTAGGGGATGGAGAGCAGTAGCTCCACCCCGAGATGTGGTCTTATCGAGGCCTCTCGTTGTCGGAACCACGGTTTTGTGAGAAAGCGTTGCAGCGGTTCCGGCTAAAAGTGATGAGTGGGAAACCGTGGGGTTTTAGCCGGTAAGAGTCCGGCATAACTCTTCTGATGCCCCGTCAGCAGAAGGGTGTCCAATGCAGAATTCACCCACAGAAAAAAAAAAGGTCTGTGAACTCACATAGAAAGGTAGACCTAACTTAAATAATAAAGTAACATGATACTAATGAATGGTGGGTCAAGTCAAGGTGTCTCACCGAGCAAGCAAGTGCTGGGGCCGACACGCAGCTTTGGTTTGTCCGGCTTGCGGGGCGGCGGTGTGGGCGCGCGGGGTGCCGACGGCGCCTCGCACTTCACGGGGGGGTGGAAGAGAGCACTGCAACAGGCGCACATTGGAGTTCAACCCGGCACAACTGCA
Organism: Ornithoptera alexandrae; assembly: GCA_029030555.1. NCBI lineage: Eukaryota > Metazoa > Arthropoda > Insecta > Lepidoptera > Papilionidae > Ornithoptera > Ornithoptera alexandrae. The sequence goes on along the minus strand of JARDVY010000018.1, from coordinate 1,387,945 downwards.
TACTTACTGTATAACAGTAACATCATTCATTTATTAACACTAAGCTACTGGTAAACATGATGGACTTAATGCCACAAAGGCTCCAGTCAACCTGGAGGAGGAAGTAGAATTTACGTTCAGATGTGACAAAAGTTAAATAAGAACATTATCGATAGTTGACACGATACCGGAAGTAACTCACCTTTTAATGCCGGACACACCGTTAATAGAATCATCGAAATCAAAACAGTTGTTCCCCCTTCGCAACGGCGCGGGACTAGAGGTCAAAGGGAGGCCAGTCTTGGAATGGAACACCATGGAGGCGGCGGAGTCGAATCTCCATCTAAATCTATCCATCTCAGTGGGGGACGGCACCTGGTTCTCGCTCTTGGACTCGGGGAACTTGAACCCTTCCTGCTCCAGAGCTTCCTTCGGGGACTCCTCGTCATACTTGTCGAATGTGCCGTAATCGCAGTTCTCGTAAAGGACGTAATCCTCGTTAATCGAGTAAGTCTTTTGTCTCTTCGCATCTGGCTTCGGCGCGGAGAAGACAGTGTCATCGTCTCTGAGATTAAGTTCTTCCATGTCCTTCTCCCTGTGCTCGCTGTCCTTCTGCGATCTGTCCGCTACGACCTTCTCTATCCTGCCGACGAGCGGGAAGAGCCGCCGCAGCCTGGGCCGCCGCACGACGGCGCCGGCGTCTGGCTTACCACTAACACTATTGTCTACTAAATTATCTATATCACACGTTAATTTACTGCTAGGGTTATCACATTTGTGCTTCTTCAGCGCTTTGTCGTCGTCCTCGCACTTCCTCCTCGCTCCGTTCTCCTTGTCGATGGAGGCCAGGTTGTAGTTCGCCTCGGAGCGTACCATTCCTCTGTCGCAGCTACCGCACTTCATCTCCAGCACCGTGCCGCACTGGCACGAGATGTCTTCGGTTTGCGTCGACACCGTGTTGGTCTTCTTGAACTCGGTAGGCGGCAAGCTCTCGGTTTCTATGAACGGCGACTTGCTTTCGATCCTGCTCGCCGGCAGCGTGAGATATGTCTGGTTTCTATAGCAACCGATCGCACGGAACCTGTCGAAACGCGATGCCTGGAGGATCGGTATCGACGTCGGAGCGCTCTTCAATTCTCCCTCGGATGAGGTGCTGTCGCACAGCTTCTTAAGCTTGCTCTCCTTCCTCAACCGCCTCTTATACTTAGCTATCTCCTTAAGCCGCCTCTCGTCCAACTTCTTCGTCTCCTGCAGGCTTACACTAATGGAAGATCTATGATTGCCGTCAGATTCCTCGTCGCAATTGCACTTGTGCTTCCCGTTTTCACTGCACGGGGTCAGCATCCTGTCATCTAATATCTTACATTTATCGGTTTCTGAATTGGAGGTGTACACGTATTCGGTTGAGCCTGGATTGGACACGATGGAGAGTCGACGACTCGAGCTTCCTATGTTTGAGTTGATCGCGAATTCGGAGTATTTGGAGCATCTTGGACCTAATGTGAGATCATTGAGCTTGCCCACCAGCTCGTCGTGGATGCTGGCGGGCGTTTCCTTGCTGACGCGCCGCTTCGGCTGGCAGGTACATTTGACTATAGGTATGTCGTCCGTACGGGGGAGACTCTCCAGGACCACTTTTAAGTACAGGTTGCTGCCTATGCACGTGATGGGGAAATGGTGGTCGGTCGGGGTGCGGCTGAACTCCGCCATCTTGTAGCTCTCCCCCGGGATCTTAATGGAGTAGACGATGTTAAGCTTGCGCTCTTCGGTGGACAGTTCCTCTTCGTCGCAGTTCGCTTCGAGTTTCTTGTAGTTGCAAGTTTCGCGGCTCAGCTTCCGACTGAAAGAGTCAACAATGGGGGGGTGAACTTTCACATCCTCTCTTTAACTTCGCTTACGTTATAGCTGAACTATGAGCTGAATGTATACTTTGGCAAATGACCTTAGTGGCATCCACCATACGGTCCATTTACATTAAGTCTAACCTGTGATCTAAAGTTGCACGCCAAGTCTTTGATAACAAAGCCTGGTTATCATTCGTTTCTCATCTAACATCTGGTGAACGTTATGCTCATCCTTCAGATATAACATAAAGTAACGAACGTATATGTAAATATAAAATTATTGAGCTAACCAAAGAGGGGTGTAAGGGGTCCCGCACAACAGCTCACGAGAGCTAAGCCAACCTCACCTACTCATGGTGTACCCTGCTAATCAACAGACGAGGCTGTGGTTCCCACCAACCCGCATTGAGACAGCGTGGTCGGAGATAGCCCAAATCCTCCCATATGAATCCCTATAGACGGCAGCCTCGGCCGAAGGCCATGTCGAATGTATGTGGAGATCTTTGGGAGAGGCCTTTGTCCAGCAGTGAACGTGTCTAGCGGCTGATGATCATGATGAACCAAAAACGTAATAAAATACTTTTCCTTATTATTCGAATTTAAATTTACTTTTAGCTGCAGCACCCTTCAAACCATTACTATTTCATGTAAAAATAAGCTGTGTAGTGGGTACAATTAAAAATGGGTGAGATGCTTGCTTAGGAGTTAGGAATATTGTGTGTTGTCGTTAAGTTATCCAAGCTATATTTACCGTCGCTGGCTGGGGTCCTCGTCTGCAGGCGTGATGCGCTTGAGGCGCGCCCGCCAGGCCGCCAGCTGAGAGAAGTGGAGCTGCGATCGCACCGCGTTGAGGAGCCACTGCGAAGTCGTGAACCCAAATGCCTCGTGACCCCTGAAGATGAAAAGGTATATGAGTACAAAAAAAAATCAACACATTAAAGTTGAAGGACAGGACCCTAGTAAATTAAATGTGACACAAACGGACCCTAGAGGAAAACGTTTTTTTTTTTCGTTACAAAATAATATAATAATATATGGTTTATTTCCACAAGAAAAAAAAATTCATTGGGAGAAAAAGAATTAAAAAAAAATTGCAATTTGTTCATATGGGAAAGAGGATCTGGTAATGTAGCCTATAAAGACCACAACCCTGATTGTCAGATGCTTAAACTTATTCTTATTACACTGGTGGTAGGGCTCTACCGCCGCAGCGCTTATTTCTGCCGACAGACAGCAGCGTGTAAATATCGCTGTTCCGGTTCGAAGGGCCCTGTAGTTAGTGTAATCACTGGGGCAACGAGACTAAACATGTTATGTCTCAGGCGACGAGCGCAATATAGTGCTGTGTACATCATATTAACCAGCGCCACTTTGTTATGGACGGGCGTATCACTTACTATCAGGTGATCGTCGGGAGAAAGGTCCCCCTCATTTCGTCACTTAATTACATAAAAAAAAATAATTATCATTTTATATTAGTATTTTTGTTATAAGAAGGGTGAGCGAACGAATGAAGAGTTCACCTGGTGGAAAGTGATCACCGATGCCCATGGACAGTTGCAACACCAGAGGGTTCGCGGCTGGTTTGCCGATCTTTAAATCTCTTCTTTTTATTAACTTCATCAGGTTTACTGAAGAAGTCTTATAGTTAGGAACTCATAATCGTTTGTTACCAGGTTTTGCATTTTTAGTATCGTGATGGTGAGATGGATGGTAACAAGGGCATACTTGTTTTGAAGCGCGCGCATTGTCCAGCGTTCCAGCAGCAGCGCCCTCTGCTGGGAGTGGAGCGCGTCGTACGCCAGGTCATCGTCCCGGGTTAGAGCGGCGCAGCACTCCTGGCATTCGGGAGCCAGCAGGACCTGTAAATGAGACCAACCATATTTTTAGTGCTTTCCAATCAAAAGTGAATACCAGCGCCGATCCTGGGATGATCACCTCAGATGACATTTACATTCTAGAAACGAGCTACTACTAGCTACAAAGCTACTAGAGCAGGTACAGTCAACCTCAGTCCTGTAGTCTCGGGCTATAAAGAATAGGTATTCCCTGCGTGTAACTTTACTAGCTACGGCGTCCTTCAAACCGGAACACAGTAACGTTTGCACACTACTATTTGACGTCAGAAATAGGAGCTGCGGTGGTACATACGTAAGCGGTCGCTGGCTTTGAAGAGCGCTGTAGCTAATGAAATTAATGGGTTTATGAGAGCTCAAGGTAAGGACAGTGTACATAATCCTAACCGGCGTCCAGGTTATGAGCAGGAGTATCACTTAGCATCAAGTGAACGTCTTACTCTTCTCATGAATATCATACCTCAATGCACACGGGTATTTGTTCGTTCCAGAGCGCCTGCACGTGGCTGTTCAGTTGCGCCTCCACGCCTGTAGCTGGCTCCGTGGTCTCCGGCTTCGGCAGCGACGTAACCTGGAAACACCAGAACTAAACCTTACTAACGCAATCATCACTATTATGTCACCAACTCGATGGTATGGTACTATAAGTTAATAGTTTATCTTTATCATCCAACGAAGCGACGAGACTAGCGAAAGGTTCACCTGATGGTAAGTGATACGTCTGCCCATTACTACGTAGTATTAGTTCGTATGGTATACACTACACGTTGGGTTCGTCGCTTTGACCCACGAAATGTAAAGTCACGATTCTCCAGTAATTATACTGGCTACAGCGCCCTTCAAACCGGAACACAGTAATATTTCCACACTACTATTTGTTGGCTGAAATAAGAACTGCAGTGGTACCTAGACGGTGTCGAGCAACAGAGATCTACCATCAATGAATAACAGGACAACCAGACACACATCGAGTCACCATCCTTATGTAAACCTCCCCAGTCTGCGAACAAAGTGGTTCATCTCTTCGTTCTTCATAAGAACAGCAAAGTAATGGAACAGCTTGCCGGCGTCGGTGTTCCCGTACAATTACGACGCGGGTGTCTTCAAGAGTGAACAGGCTTTTACCAGGTTAGTGCGCTTTGCCACCGCAGACCACATCACCACTTAGTACCAGATGGTATCGTAGTAAAGTACTAAACCTTGTGGATTTACAAGAAAGGCAATATTTACCTGACTGGTGGAAGGGTGTGCAGCGCGCAGCTTAGCCTGCAGCGGGTCGGCGGGGCTGCGCGCGCGCACTATGAGCCGGCCTAGCTGGCGCAGGAGTGCGGGCCCCGAGGAGGGCGGGGCCGCGAGCGGCGCCGCCAGCGGCTCGCAACTGTGCATCTGAACAAATAAACAAATTCACATTATCTACATATACATAATGAAAATAGGTTTTCCTTGTTCGCCGAACACGTGAAAACTAGTGAACGTTCACGTGAACATGCCTATTCGACGCGCAATGATTACAAGCTATTTATTTCCTGAATTTCATACATGTTTCATCATTCCATTTCTAATTAACTTCTATTAACATTTTCATTTGGTATTATTAATGCGGTTGCTATGGTAACGGTTGCTATAGAAAATCATTTACGGTTTCGCATAATGTCCAGCAAAGTGGGCGGGGACCAATTAGTATATCGACCTGTGTAGACTGATCACGATATCTCTGGAGCCATAGGCCCTGGAGACTTGAAATTCGTTGGGAATATTTCCTTTTGTAGGCTATAGGTCAGGTAAAAAATGTATGAAATGTTACCCCCAAAAAGGGTTGCGAGGGTGTTACCGGCCAGCAAAGCGGGCGGGGAACAGCTAATTTAAATAATTATATATTATAATACATGTACTCCACGTTCCTGCGTATATATCTAGAATAGTACACTACAAAGATATATATATATATATGTAGTATAAAGCTTTACTTTGATCGAATGTTAAAACAATAATATAGGAGCCGTTATCAGTCATTATGAAGCATTATGATAACGGCCCCCGCGCGATAACGGAGTATCAGACTCGCATAAACGGAGAAGTGCAACTGCAAAGATAAACTCCACTGTCCTTTGGTGTTAGTGGGTCATTTCAAATCTAAATCATAATTTTGAGTTAGATAAGCACATTTTAATATTCCCACTGCTGGGAAGCGAAATTTCCTTTAACAAAGAGAGTCAGCAAAAATCCACCTCGGTCTACAATGGGTTCTTGGATGTGATCCTAAAGTATCTTAAAGGTTATTTCTGCCATCAGATAGCAGTGTGGATACACTACTATGTTCCGGTTTGAAGGGCGCTGTAGCTAGTGAAATAACTAGGCTTAATATCTTGTGTTGTGTATATCACCTTCACTAGCGCCGTGTTATGTCAGCGTATCACTTAACACAAGGTGAAAGTCTCGCTCTTCACGTTACTTAAAAAAAAAGTAGTGACGGAGTCGAACCTGCGCCTCCTCGATATGCATCACGAGTATAACCAATATCACCAATTAAGTTATTATCGTTTCATTTAGTTCATCGTCGTCATCTTCATCAGCCGATAGACGTCCACTGCTGGACATAGGCCTCTCCCAAAGATCTCCACATATAGTCAGCATGGCCTCCGGTACTGCTGGGGATTAGGGGCTGTCGTATGTAGAAGCTCGTATATTGAATTTGGTCCATTTCCCACTACGTTGGCCCAATTCGAGTTGGTGGGAACCAGAGCCTCGTTTGTTGGTTAGCAGGGTGCACCACGGAGCAAGCTACGACAGGTTGGCTTGGATCCCGTGAGGTGTTGTGCCGGAGTTGCTGTTATTACTTTGTGTTGGTGGTTGGTCTCTGTTGTTCAAGACCATGTTGGGTTGTTTTAAAATCGTCCCCCTGCGTGCTGTGGGTCTGGACCTTTGCTTTACATTCCATTTACCATCTTATTTTCATCTCATTCTATTTTCCATTCTCATTATTTATTCTTTTCCTCTTGCATACTCTGTTCTTCTTTCAAACTACTTTACTCTTTCGTTCTACATTCCATTTCCTTCTTTCATTACTCTCTCCGACGTAAGACCGTCGATCGTCATCTTCCTTTACATTTCCTTGGAAAAGACCTGGAATACATGAAAAGTCATCCCCTTCAGCATACTTTTCTCCCGGTTTTGTTCTTGATTTTTCACTTTAGGTTTTTATTTCCTTTTTACATTGTTTTATATTTTTATCAACTTTTATTCTTTTAACTATTTGTGCTATGGCCTTCCTACAAAATTCCAGAAATATTTTACGACTTTCCTCTTCACTCCTCAGAGAGTCAATGACTTCCCTATCTATTCTCTTTTCCAATTCCATTTCACAGTCTGCTTGCTCTCTCCCATACTGGGGACAGGACAGGAGGTAACAACGTGCACTAGGGTCTAATCCACCGCGGGGTCACAAACACACGAGGGTCTCTAGTCTTGTTTAAACCTGTGCAGGTACTCGAAGAATCCCCCGTATTCCATGAACATTTGGACCAAGACCGTTTCCAGCTCCAGCCGACGCAGTATCCGACAGGCCGATTCCACGTTTAGGAAAAGATCTGCGCTGTTGAAGCCGTCGTACCTTCCACATGATCTTCTTCTGTTCCAATCGTCAAGCGTCCTCAGCCTGAGCTGCCGCTTGACGAATGAGACGGAGCAGTCCTCGTAGTCTGGTCTTCTTTTGCTCTTCAGAGCCGCTTCCTTAGCCAGTTGATCCGCTCTCTCGTTCTCTTCTATCCCCGCGTGCTCTTTCACCCAAAGCAGACCGACATTCTCTTTTTCTCTCGCTTTCATTACATTCTCTTTTACTCTCAACGCTAAGGGATGAAGGGTGTCCGGTTTTGCGACTGTTTCGAGGGCAGACCTTGAGTCGGTTAGTATGGCGCAGGATTGCGCCGACACGCTGGCCGCGTACCCTGTCGCTTTCACAAGTGCCAGCAACTCTGCCTGGTTTGGACCATGAGGTTGGTAACCGCGAAACAGTAGTGTGCAGACATTACTGTGCTACTTCGAAGGGTATTGTAGTTGGTGGAATCACTGAGGGAAAGAAGACAAACTTATGTGTGAAGACGACGAGCACGTTCTGGTGTAGTGTATATCGTACCTGCTAGCGTCATTGTACTGATGGTAGGTCTCTGTTAACGAAGACCGTCTAGGTACCACCGCAGCGCTTATCGCAACCGACAAACAGTACTGTGCAAACATTATTGTGTTCCGGTTTGAAGGCCGCTGTAGCTAATGTAATTATTGGGGTAACGAGACATAACATCTTGTCTCAAGCAACGAGCACAATGTGATACAGTACGTACCATCTTAACTAGCGTCACGTTGTTACAGGCGGGCGTATCACTTACCATCAGGTGAACGTGCCGCTCGCCTCGTCGCTTAATTACATAATAGAGTCACGTTATCACCATCCGGTAAACGTTTCATTAGTCTTGTTATTGAAAATTAAAAAAAAATTAATTGGGACATATTTAATTAGTTAATCGTGTCGCGATTACAAATGTCCGTTTGGCCCAGTGTTGGTCGAATGTGGGCCAAGTTTGGCCGTGTGGCTCCGACCGCCTTTCGCATTGCGCCTTCTGCGGCCCCACGACCTCTTACGTCACCACTCAACCTGAACGCAGCTGCAAAAACCATACATTATATGAAGTGGACAAAAAAAAATGAAGGAAAGTCTCTGTTGCCGGACACTGTATAGGTGTAGGTACCCACCGACAAACAGTACTGTGCAAACTTTACTGTGTTCCGGTTTGAAGGGCGCTGTAGCTAGTGAAATTACTGCGGTAACGCTACTTGATACGGCGACGAGCACAACGCGGTGCAGTGTATATCATTCTAACTAGCGCCAAGTTGTAATGAGCAAGCGTATCACTTACCATCAGATGGACGACACTTCATTCGATAATAAAAAAAAAACTTTAAGACGACACTGCTGACAACTGGAACACAGTAATGGCGGCAGATTCAGGATACAGCAGCAGACACAGAAAAACATCAACCAAAATAATTGGACTCGAACTAGTTCAGAATCGAACCAGGATCCTTCGTCTCACAAGGCAAACCAATGCGCTATAGACGTAATAAATTTTAGACCTGTCTAAAAATTTATGTTTTTATTATCATTAACATCAGCCGATAAACGTCCACTGTTGGACATAGGATTCCCCCAAATATTCCCACATCGACCGGGTAGTTATTTATATGGAGAGATTTGGGCTAATTACCACCACGCTTTTTTTTCAGCATTCTCTCAGTTTTGTTAGGCTGGAGAGCCCGTCTTAAATTTTTAATCATCTTTTTATTTTGTTCTCTCCTAATCATACTCTTCTTTTTTCCTTTTCCTTCTTTCACTCCATTTTTCTCTTCCTCATTTCAACTCGCAACCATTCTCCATTCCAATTCCTTCTTGCGTGCATTTCCCTTAAATGAGTAAGAACAACCGTCGTTTATTATTTACCACCACGCTGGCCTAATGCCGGCCTAAAGGTCGGTGGCAGCCGGAGGCGCGTTTATTGATTAGCACGGTGCACCACGACCAGGTTAGGTTCAGTTACATTGGGCTCACCAGTTAGGTTCCGAACGGAGACCCCGTGACCTCTCCAAACGTCGAGGTTGACCACCGAGGGGGTTTTAGTGGGTAAAAATCTCCCTATAACTCTAACTTCCCCCAGAAGACAGAGTACCTTTTCGAAGAATCCTCCCCCCCCCTCCCCGAAACAAGAAAAAAATTATATAAAATTCAATAAACCCCATAAAATGTATAGTCGCTCGACATTTACATAGAACAGTGTTGCCAACGTGCGATTCTAAAAATAGATATTCGCAATTCAGTCGCTGTGGCGTTGCAGCGCGTCGCTACAGCTCGACGGAGCTAGCTGTACACAAAGCGCTCCCACGGCCCGTTTCCAGGCCGGATCCGGGGCTGGGGCTGGGGCTGGGGCTGAGGCTGGGGTGCAGCGGCGATGTGGGTCAAGGGCTCCGCTTGCAAGCGACCACGCCCCGCCCCGATTCGATTCCTCAACAACGAACGCGTTTGCGTCAGAGGGAACTAGTTACACGACACGTGGACGCATTCCAGTACACTTATAGATAGAGGGGCATAGACAAACGATAACGGAAGCGTAAGCCCCTGCTGCCGGAGACCGTCTAGGTACCATCGCAGCGCCTATCGCACCCGATAAACGCTACTGTGCAAACATTACTGTAATCCGGTTTGAAGGGCGCTGTAGCTGGTGTAATTACAGGGGTAACCAAACTCAATATCTTATGTCTCAGGTCATGAGCGCAATGTGGTGGGTGCAGTGCATACCATCGTTAACTAGCGTTACGTTGTCACGGGCGGGCGTACCACTTACCATCAGATAAACATGTCGCTCGTCTCCTCGCTTAATTACATAAAACAAAATAATTATCTGTGCTATTAAATGACAATGATGGTAATATAACGAAAAGTCAGAATATACTGGTGATAGGTCTCCGTTGTCAGAGATCGTCTACGTACCACCTCCGGCTCCTGCTGCAACCTACAAATAGTACTGTGCAAATATGACTGTGTTCCGGTTTCAAAGACGCTGTAGCTAGTGTAATTACTGAGGTAACGAAACATAATATTTTGTCTCGGGTGACGAGCGCAATATGCACACAGTGCATACCATCTTAACTAGCGTCACGTTGTTATAGGCAGGCGTGTCACCATCAGGTGAATACTTCCATCGCATCGCTTCGAGGATTACGATGATATTGCTTGGTAAGGACTCACGGGATCCAAGCCAACCTCACCTGCTTGTGGTGCATCCTGCTAATTAAACAAACGAGGCTCTGACTCCCATCAACCCGCATTGGGCCATAGGGTGGGAAATGGCCCAAATCCCCCATATGAACCCCTACAAACGACGGCTTCTAGCCCGGCGGTACCGGAAGCCATCCCGATGGGGAAAGCCATGTCCAGCAGTGGACGTCTATCGGCTGATGATGATGATGAAGGCAGTTCATCTCTTGTAAGAGCGAACAAGAATCGAGATTGATTATATATACACAACAAATGGTTATTAACCTTATCAACACCGGTTAATGGTTGCAGAACATTCATCGTTCTTATCCGTAGATGACCGGTTGACTCACCCCTCCTTGGTCCAATTGTTAGGGCTTCCAAAAATGACTCAACTAATACCGCAAGGGTTCCGTCCACATTTCCATTGTGTGATTGTGTTAGTGTACGCCGAACGAGGATCGATCGTTGAATAGTATATAATAAAAGATCCTCGTCACTTGAGACCAGCTGGACTGTCACCAGGTAGTAACACCTGCTCGGTACAACGTCCCGCTAAGTAGGATGATGAACCTTGCACCACATTACTTCATTGTCGCCTTGAATATGATAAAACTCCTTACGGCAGTAATTTCTCTAGCTACAGCACCCTTCAAACCTGATTACGGTCAAGTTTGCACGGTATTGTCTTTCGGAAGAAATAGTAGCCGCAGTGGTACCTAACAATAAAAATTTATTAAATGAAAATTCAATATTATAATTTTATGCTACCAAACTTATCAAACCGGAAATTGGTTAACGAAGACGTACGACGTTAGAGGACAAAACATACCCTGCAATTGGTACCAACATGGATGGTCACCAACGAAACGTACCATCAGCTATAGACGATTCACTGGTGGTAGTTCTCCGTTGTCGCAGACCGTCTAAGTAGGTACCACCTCAGCGCATATTTTTGCCGCCAAACAGCAGTATGCAAATATTACTACGTTCCGGTTTGAAGGGCGTTGTAGCTAGTGTAATTAACGAAGCTCAACATCTAACGTATCAGGCGACGAGCGCAACGTGGTGCAATATCATCCTATCTAATGCTGCGTTGTTATAAGCGGGCGTATCACTTACCATCGGGTGAATATTCCGCTTATAGCGTTGGGTAATGGAATAAGTATATATATTTCAGGTGTCAGTTATGAGTGAGGCATTGCACGCGTGAAACTCCAATTAAAGCTTTTTCGTGATTAATTAAAAAAGGGGGGTTACCACCTTTACGAATACCACAAATAGCACAGAAATTTGCTATACCGCATTTATACCAAAGCCTCTACATATTTAGTTTAATGTTATCTTTCAAAAACTAATGTTGCCACACGTAAAAATGCACAGACAATAATGGTAAACGCATAAATATACGATGAATAATTAAAAAAATTATAATGAATAAAATTTAAAATTGCCATATAATATTTGCAATTATAATTAACAGAGAATACACAATTATATAAGCCGCCATTAGAAATCGTGGGCGTGGGCATGTGCGTGTGTAAACACTGAGGATTTTAAACTTCCGCAATTCTTATCTATATTTATGCAAATAACAAAGAGCTTTTCAAATGTTTCCACTGCTGGAAGTAGATGCTCTCCTTCTCTATCTCTATCTATCTCTCTCTCTCTCTCTCTCTCTCTTACACACACACACAAAGACAGTCGAGGAGATTTGTCCAATATACTAAGTGCAGCTTGATTAAAAAGTGGATTTACCCTTGAGAGCCTTAATTTATTAATTAGTAAGCAGTCTAGGCTGCCAAGTTCGGTTTACCTCCTCAAACCCCCCACTAGTAAGTTATTAGTGGTAGGTCACTAATGCCTGAAATCACTTTGTTAGGTACCACTACAGACCATTCCAACACAATAAAGCACCAAATAGATACGAGCATACTGCCATTAGGTAAACAATCACATTGTTACGAGCACATCGCTATTAGGTAAACAACAACTTTGTTACGAGCATATCTCTATTAGGAGAACGACCACCTTGTCACGAGCTTATCGCCATTAGGTAAATAACATTGTTACGAGCATATCGCTATTAGGTAAACAACAACTTTGTTACGAGCATATCACTATTAGGTGAACAGCCACATTGTTACGAGCATATCGCCATTAAGTGAAACTTGTATTTGTCGTTTAGTGCTGCCAACTGAAAATGTTTTACATTTTAATTCATGAAACCTGTTCATTTCAGTTGTTTTAAGTTGACAGCACTGTAAAAGAATTACAGCAGCTTACCAACAAACACAATTTCCCTGATAGAAACATTTAAATCTTGCGCAATAAGCGTTACGGGCGGTAGAGATACGAGGAAAATAACAAATAACCTCAAAAACCGCGCTCACGAAACGAACGGACGGGCTTATTAAAGATGCGGAAGCGCGCAAATCTAAATTTATATTTCACAATGTTGACAAACATTAGGCCGTCCCGCACACCCGCGGCGGCGGCCCGTGCTGCCCGTGCCGCCGTGTCGCTGTGCCGCCGTCCTCCTCGACGGCTACAAAGATGGCGGACGCGCGGCAAGTGGGGCGGCACATGTGTTCGCTAATGTCACGATTAGTATTCTAATACTGAAATTATCACGTTCCTAAGTGGACTATACATTTCCGACAAAACAAGCGATACTGTACGCCGCAGTTACGGCGTTTCTGTACGTGTATCTATAAATATACAGATAGAATAAATTTAAAATTTATACGTATATACATAACAATAACGTTATATAAAAAAATGGCACAAAACTGTTATTTTTTTTTTATTTCATTAAGCGACTAGACGATCGTGACGTTCACCCGATGGTAAGTGATACGCCTGCCCATAACAATGTGGCGCTAGTTAGAATGGTGTACACTGCACCACATTGCGTTCGTCGCCTTAAGAGATAAGTTATCGAGTCCGATTACCACAGTAATTACACTAGCTATAACACCCTTCAAACCGGAACACTGTTTGCACACTACTGTTAGACGGAAGAAATAGTCGATGCGGCGGTATCCACCTAGACGCTCTCAGGTAACACAGACCTACCACCAATAAATAATAACCAAAAAAAAAAGTTTGTAAATTTGTTCGCCATCAAATTAAAAATAAAAACTATTATCGTAAATACAATTAAATAGCAAAAAATGATAACTATATAACAATGGTGATTAATAGTATTATTAAAAAAAAAACTATTTCAATTGATAGCTACAGATTATTCAAGGAGTTTTTTCTGTTGCCGCCGGGTCAGTGTTCCTTTGGTTTGGAGCCAAAAGAACAAAGCGCGCGAACGTTCCGTTTTAGGAACGCAACAACAAAGAGCGTGAGCGTGGATTGTTATAATGGCGAATACAATTGTAATAAAGTTATACCTATTAATTTATTAAATTAATGTTAAAAAATAAAAACTGCTATAATAGGGATGAAAAATTATATTTTTTTCTATCTGTAACGAGTAATGACTAATTTAATTTTATTTTGTGTAATTGATAATGAGGTGTAGAATGGTGAGCTCGCTTACAATAATCAGGATCCTATATGTTGACAGCCGGAACAATCGATGTTGTTACGGCGGGTGATTTACAACAGGGTGGTAACTAATCAGCTGGAAATAACCCTACCATCAATCAAACTCTACAACATATAAACTCGGGATCCAACACAAGCATCCAACACAAAGTCGCAGCAAACGGAAACCAACGAAACATTTATGATGAAGGCGTTGTACTCGATTTGAATTAATTTATATTTATAAGACAATGATATCATCAAAGTACGCAGTTAATTTGTAGAAGCTGCTTTAAACGATAAATGGCAAAGAAACAAAAATACTACTGTTAACACATTATGTAATATAGGAAATCTATCTATCTATATATATATTTATATACATATAGGAGATACACAGAGATTCATTAACTCATCGCGGTATCTCGGAAACTATTAGGAACATAAACACTTAAAATTTGGTAGAGATATTGCTTCTGCTGTTTAGAGTACAACTACCAATGGATTTTACCAGATACATCTATCTCCCCAAGCGATGTTACGGTCAGCAAAAAAAAACGATAAATATGATATAGAAATCATAACATAATATAACAAAAAAAAAAATTTTTAACAAGCTTCACATTGTTAATCTTATAGTATGTGTAACAAACAAGTTCCATCATGTTTCCCATCGATGATGCACAAATGGAAGCTAAACGAAGCAACCCGTGCGGATGGTCACGAATTCGCGCAAATGTACCAGGCTGGCAGAAGTCGAAAGGAATACCGTATTCGCAAACCTCCTGGTCAACACTACACCTGAATGTGAGCTTTACCCCCGCGCAATAAAGTTCAAGTTCAATGTCGCTGGCGCGCGACGAACAACGCCGCGCCGATTACATTGTCTTCCTTCAGAACGGGCACTACAACCGGTTTAATACCCGTACTTGTCTTCAACTTAAACTACACTATAACATTAATACGATAAGATTGTAAATTGTTTGTAGTGTACAAATCATGAACAAAGAGCGTTAACAAGTCGACATCGTTAAACGCTCGATAATCTATATTGATAATTGCGTACACAAGTTACGGTTGGGAATTTAACGAATTCGTTGCAACATACGACCTTCCGGCACGGAACGCTCACGAGGAAGTTAGCTGCGTGCAAGCGATATATCATCTTAGTGAATGGGAATAGAGTTAAAATTGGCGTAGCGGGAACGAGACATAGGACTTATTTCGAATTGGGTTAAAATTGTATGCAGCGATACGTCAGCGGCCCTCTCGCCCCGCAACACCCGCCCGTCCTTCTGACACAGATACGCTGTCGTCAAGCAGAATATAATGCCACCGGCGCTGTATCAAAGTCTTTGTTTGGTAGGTTCCGTCGCTTTGCAGCGCTTTACACCTCAAAAAAAGCACACAGAGCCTACAGTTCAAAAGTACTGAAATAAATCAATGCGTGGTTTGGCGATTCCACCATAAGCTGAACTAATTTTAACAGTTTCCTTTTATAACAAATGGAGTTCGAATACAGATAGATATTGGCTTTCATACGTACAAAGTAATTTCATTAGTTACAGCACCTTCCAAACCGGAACACCGTAATGTATGCAACAGTACTGCTTGACGGCAGAAATGGAGTTGCGGTATTTACTTAGATGGTAAATGGTAACTAACTACCACTGGCATGCGCTTATTCCTGTCGTCAAGCAATAACGCACAAACATTACCGTGTTCCGGTTTGTAAGGTGCTGTAGCTAATGAAATTACTGGAGTAAGGAGATATAGCATCTTATGAGTCAAGGCAACGAGCTTAATGTGGTGCAGTGTGTATCATCCTAACTAGCGCCACATTGTTATTGATAGGCGTATATTCTACCATTAGGTAGGTATACCTATTCTATGGCTTAATAGGTGGGGATCGACATGCCCACTGTTGGGCGAAACAATAAATAGGTCGATATACATATCAGAATAGAAATGGCGTCAAGTGGTCTAGACTGGTTTAGTATTTAAAACGCAATGAATATAAACCTTGGCACAAATGTGCGCACGATTTGAAAATGTATAATCACTTGGTTGTTACATGCAGTTTTGAACTTTAACTTAATAGCGGTAGGACTCAAGTTAACTTGAAACCGATGCTGAAACTATCGGCTTCTGGTTATTACATATATCAACGCAAATCATGTTTTTACGTGTTATAACACCACACAGGTTATTAGGAAGTGTGATATAGGTACGCTGGGAGGCCACTTGTGAACCTAGACAGCGGTTTTTTTTTTGTGTCCAGGAGAAAACCTTCGAATGAGACCCTTGCGGAAGGAAGTTTTATTTTTTATTTAATTCAGCAAAGAGACGAGCGGAACGCTTCACTATTACTGATGGTAAGTGATACGCCTGTCCTTATCAACGTACTTCTAGTTAGATGTTATATACTGACATTGTCCTCGCCGCTCGAGACAATGATGTAGTTACCCTAGTAACTTCCCTAGCTACAACGCCTTTCAAACCGGTACAAAACGATGTTTGTAAACTACTTGTGTCGCCTGCAATAGGAGCTACGGTGTTACCTACACGGTTTCCAGTAAGAGAAACCTACCATCAGTATAAGAGTAGGAGTTTGAACCAGCATACTTCTCCGGGGGTGTAAGGGGTTCCCCGCCCAACATCTTACGGAGCCCAAGTGAACCTCTCCTACACGTGGTGCACCGTGGTGAATAACAGACGAGACTCTGACCATCCACCAACCCGCACTGGGACAGCGAGGTGGATTACGGTCCAATTCCCCTCAATTAACTATATGATATGGTGATCTTTGGGGGAGGCCTGCGTTCAGCAGTGGACGTTTATCGACTGATGATTATAGTTCTCCATCTTTAATAACCTCACCATCACTTACCAAATTTGAAGATGAAGTAAAGCGTGTTCTTGAAGTTATTCCCTGTTATCAGTTCCGCACTCAACATATATTTTGATTGCAATATGCAAACCGAAATAAATCATTAGATAAAGCAACCTCCTTCCATCACCACCAGCTAAGAACCTTCTCCATGAAAAACGACATACGAACCAGTTTTCATGGGCATCTAATTTCAGATATTAACTTTCCTGAACAATTTTATTTTACACACGACGAACGAGACGTTCACTCTATAGTGAGTGATACGCCTGAATATAACCACGTGGCGCTAGTTAGGGTAATATACACTGCGCTGTACTGTGCCCGTCGTCTTGATACATAACACGTAGGTCTTATTACCCCGGTAATTACACAAGCTGCAACGCCCTTCAAACCGGATCACGGTAATGTTTGCACACTACAGTTTGGCGCTGCGGTGGTATCTGCCTGGACAGTCTCATGGGCGCTGTGATGATACCTAGTTTCTAAGTGTAACTAGGCCATGAACAAATTGAAGAGGTCTAGGTTCCATTCGGACTATAGCCCTGTAGTCTCAGGTTATTTAGACGAAGAAGGTCTAAGGTAAACCCTGTCTGTCGTAGAAGGCGACTAAACGGGTTTTCGGGTTCGTGGACTTTGAAGGTTCTCATTGTCCACTAAGAAAGCTCGGGATGAAAGTCGAGTCATCGTGGTCTAGAGTTTGTCGTACCAAACAGAGGGTGCAAAAGAGAGCTACGGCTCTTCCTCAGTCGTGCTCTAGGCTCAGCGCCGGGAGGCACTGATGCGTTCCGAGGATTCCGGAGCGTCCCGCATCGCACCGAGGATGATCACCGAGGGAGTTTCAGTGGGTAAAAATCCTATATAACCATGTCTTCCTCCTAGAAGCAGAGTAGCTTTTTAAAAACTTTCTCCCCGATAAAAAAGGGTCTATTCCCATTGAGCTTTAACTTCCGGTGAATGAAAAAATCATTAGGGTACATGATCTAAAAAATCACCAGTTTTTTGGGTTAACCAAAAAGTTCATAAATTTTACATACTTTTTTATATAAAATAATCCCCTCTATAATACGGTACTCTTATAACGTATTTTCATATTACGCCTTTTCAATCCCTCGTATAACACGGGCATCCCCCGTATAACGCGGGTATTTCCCACATTATATTTCCGAACTTTGAAATTTACAATGATTTGTACAGTTCATAATTAGTATTTAATTGCAATTAACTTTTTTTTAAGATTATATGCACATTTTTTTATTTAATATGTTCTTAGTGTAGTTTGATTTTAATAAAACGTAAATATTTTACTAATAATATATATTTTTTTTAAATTTGCGATTCAAACACCTTTCAGCTAGAAAAGTTAAAGGTGAATAATTTATATGTAAAGCGTTATACGGGGTCGTAAAAACGCGTTACACGGGAACACTCCTACAACGCGATTTCCTATAACGGAACCAATCTACCGTGTTGTAGAGGGGGATACTGTACATAACGACAAGCACTAAGTAAGACTCCTAATGTGGTATAGTACTCTTCCCCAGTATGGTTATATAGTAAACTATATTATTCCACATATAAAGCAATCAATAGACAATAAGTTATTAAATTACGTCCGGCGGCCAAGCGTGAGACGGAATTGCCGCCCGCTGGTTCCGTATCTTATCGCATCTATTGTATTTATACAGGTGTAACGGATTCGCGTAAATATGTCAATGAAAATCAATTATTTACTTTACGGTTTTATATGGAGTTTCAGTATTGAGAGCAATGAGACCGCACTAGCTCAGTGGCTAAACACTTGCTTCGCAATACGTCCTCAGTTCTAATCGGAGACCGGATAAAGTTTGAATGGTTATAGGATATTACTGGTGGTAGGTCCCTGTTGTTACAGCTGTTTCTATTGCAGCCGACAAACTACTGCACAAGCATTACCGTGTAGCTACCGGCTTGGCGCTGTAGCTATTGTAGTTACCGTGGTAACGAGACAACATCTTTCGTCTCAAGGCGATGAGCACATTTTTCTGCTGTGTATAACATCCTAGCATTACGTTGTTATGGGTAGACGTATCATCCACCATCACGTGAGCGTCCCTCTCATCTCGTCGCTTCGTAGAATAAAAATAAGGATATATGCGCATGCGCCTTCGTAGCTTTTATAAATACTTTACTGTTACAACTAACAATATTTGACTCTAATTTTTTCATACACGTTTCTTATTACCTTCCTCTGTATTAAGTATGGATGTGAATATTTGAATTAAAATATGTATGTAGAAATAAAACTCGGTGATTTTTAAAGAGTTTTTTTAGATTCAAATGCAAATCATTTTGGAATTAAAGAGTCAAAAACATCAATCAATAGGCGCAAGAAACTCAGACTACATATACATATAAATACTAGCTATTATTCCTCACCCGCTCTACTGGCCGTAACACCCTCACGACTCCCTTTCGGGAAGGAATTTTGTATAATCCATTCTTAGCTGATCTCTAAACAGCAGAATGTCTCAACAAAATTTTGAGTGTATCCATCTAATAGTTTCTAGATCTGGTGATGACTTAATGAATATCTAGATATTTAGTATATGTTATTTTTTGCGGATGGCTGATAGATTTGGAAGTTCAATAAGTGAAGGACTGTTTCTTTATATTGAATAAAAAAAAAGTTGACTTAGAATTGTATATATGAACCTGGGACAAATCGTTTGATATGTGGTGGAAGATAACCGCTATGCTAAACCGATCAGCTCCGCCACGCCACCGGATGGTAACAATGGTTAAGGAAATAAATGATTCAAATATACATCTTTTTGCATGTCATGGAAACTAAACGGGCGTCGATCTAGAAACAAATATAAGGAACATTTATATCATCATCATCAGCCTTTCTCAATCTACTGCTTGATGTAGGTAAGCCTTCACCAATGTGTTCCCCATTAGAAACGGTCCCTAGCTTTTCGTATTCACTCACTTGTGTTACTCTTAGTCCATCTCGAGAGAGAGCGTCCTCTTACACCTCTTCATCCTGTACGCGCCCCCCACTCCAAGACTTTCCTGCCTCACCTGCCGTGATGAAATTCAATCGAATCGTCTGTCGTCGAAGACTGTCTATGTAGACAGTAAACAGGTGGTGTGCAAATATTAAAATGTTACTGTTTCAAGGGGGTGATGTGTCTAGTGAAATTACTGCGGTAACGAGACTTTACATCTAACCTCTGAAAGCTACGAACACAATGCTGCGTTTATCATCTTAACTGGGGCCACGTTAAGGGCAAGAGTATCACGATGAAGATTGAAAGACGAGTTGCATGGTGTTTGCGACACATCAAATGAAATTGTGAATACGTCTTAACTTTGGAATACAGAAAAAAAATTGCATAACTTAAGACTTTGTACCAATTGTCTTCTTCCGCTCCTACTAAATCTAGTCTAAACACGAACACCGTCCTTGTGAACAACATTACACTAATACATTATAATAATCATTTTATTTGCGATAAGTTGTAATATACAAAACTAAGTAACGTCATCATCATCATCAGCTTATAGACGTCCACTACTGGATACAGGCCTCCCTCAAAAATATTCACGTAGCATGGCCTCCGGTACCGCTGGGTACTAGGGGCTGTCGTATGTAGGGGTTCATATGGCGGTATTCGAAACATTTCCCACCACGCTGGCTCAATGTGGGTTGGCGGGACCCCTTACACCCCTACCAGATAAAAATACGTATGAAATATACTAAGTCCCGTTTTGTCACCAAACGATCGACCACAATACGGTGCTAAGTAAAATATATACAGAACAATCATCAGATAGTCATGCGCCGACGCATTAATATCAGGTCATCGTCCTGCTCCCTTCTAAAACTTTTTATATAAAAAAATACATGTAAAGCCACAAGTTCCATAATAGAAAAAAAATTGGAAACCAGCGGGTAGGTATTTCCGCCACCCCGTCCGCGATAAAACCCCAACGCTCGCGTTATCGCACCCCGGCCGCACCGCAGCCGTATCTATTACATTATAGTTACACTGATAACTTATTTATAACACAAATACCACCAGCGCCGGTTCCAGCTTTTATTAGTTGCGATGTAAATCATTCATGATAAGCATATGATATTACTACCGGCCGATATCCAGGAATATGCATGTGATGATACAAAGGTTTTAATTACATGGTGGTAGATCTTTGTTGCTATTGACGGTTTAGCTACCACCGGATCTGATCCGCACTACTATGTTCCGGTTCGAAGGGTGGTGGTATCTAGTGAAATTACTGACGTAACGAGATTCGACGTCTTTTCTTTTTATTCAACGGAGCGACCAGACGAGCCAGACGTTCACCTGATGCCAAATGATAACGAGGTCCCGCCAGTTAGAATGGTTTACACAGCACTATATTGCGCTCGTCGCCTTGAGACAGGATATTAAGTATCGTTACCCCAGTAATAACACCAGCTGCAGCACCTTTCAAATCGGAACGCAGTAATGTTTGCACAGCACTGTTTATCGGCAGAAATAGGATATGCGGTGATGCTTAGATAGTCTTCACCAACAGATACCTACCATTAGTACTAGACAGACTTACTGCTGGTAGATTTCTGATGCCGGAGATGGTTTAGGTAGGTACCACCACAACGTCTATTACAGCCGACAAACAGTTCTGTGTCCCGTTTGAAGGGTGCTATAGCTAGTGTAATTACTGGGATAATGAGATTCAATATCTTATATCTCAGGCGACGAGCGTAAAGTCGTGCAGTGAATACCATCTTAACTGGAGCCCATTGTTACGGGCGGGAGTAGCACTTACCATCAGGTGATCACGCTCGTTTCCTCTACATTGATTATGACAGTTGTCGTCGTAGAGGTGGCAACCCTAAACAGCGGTCGTTACGCCGGAGAAGGCATTAATCAAAGGAGTCCTTGCGCGCGGGGCACTTTCACCTCATCGAGGTTGCCGTTTGCCGTGGCGACCCAGATTCGATGCCCGCAAGACTAGCGCTTTGCGTAATCCACCGTTGATCTGTATTAAAAAAAAAAAATGCTTACGTCGAAGTGTGAAAGTGTCTTACGTCTAAAGATCCTCATTTACCAAAATAATGTCAGAACAATCTTTAATTTTGGTTTCAATGACCAAGCGATCACCATCATCTTTATTTATCTCTTCGTGATGTTAAGGAATGGAACAGTCCGACTTTTTATACTACTACAAGTTAGAACTACTCCTTTTACCATCAGATGGCCGTCAGCAGATGCTATCTCTTCAATTTGTTGTGACGTAAATTACTGGAGTAATGGGATTCGACTTCGTATCTCCCAAGGAGAAGAGAGCAATGTGGTGCTGTTCCCACCTAAGCAGCGCCACCTTGTTATTGGCAGGCCCATTACTGTACACCAGTTGAACGTCTCCTCATATTGCCGGTTCGTTGAATGAATAAAAAAGTTGACCTTGACTTGACATCATGTTATGTTACAATGAAGCCGTAGATCGTAAAGGATGTTCATCCAGAATAACCTGGTTTTTATGGTGATAGATTTACAATACAACAGTCCTCACCAGCATCTTACAAACTTAAAAAAAAAACATGAGTAATGTTTGACTCCAGAATTGAACCAGGGTCAGCGGTTAGCTGCGCCATAGAATAAACTACGGAAGTAAAGCCATACTCACCTCCAGCAACTGGCTTCCATTATCACAACTTTCGAAAACAGCCACACACTGACCTGTAATAAAAAAAAATTACTTCAAATTTGGTATTTTGAGTGTGACGTCACGATGCTGTACATGGTCATCTTGATCCGGACCCTTCGGCCTTGTACCTCAATTGATCTGGTCTATAACCGCGCGGGTTGTAAACCTAAATAGGCCCCGACGCCGACGTCGGAGCTGACGTCACTTTATTACCGCCGTTAACGAGCTGAACTTGCGGTTAATGTCTTAATATCTAGCACTGTCTACACTAGGCTATTTTCTAAGTCTAGATTTTGTGTATAGATTCAGTATACTCTTGGAAGGATAGAGAAGAGAAGAGGCAGATGCAAATGATTGGATAAAAACGGTAGCAGCTGTAGAATAACGGATTGGGAGGAGATAGATCTGCACCCGAAAAGGGATGATTAAGTATTTATAAATTTATTATTTAAAAAAAAATATATAATTGAATATACACGGAAGAGGCAATAAAGTTGGCTTTATTATTATTCTTGTTATTCAAAAAAAAAGTTTTTAGTATATCGGATTCGAACCCACGACAAGGCACTAAACGCATTCTAAAAACTATTGGACTATTAGTATGATATGTCATAATTACTAATTGAAGTATTTGCGTTATATCATTCTGCAGTTATAATAATATAGACATGGTGTAGTACAAGATGTTCACCACCACATTTCACCACCTTCGCACTTACATATGAATTTTAGGTAAATATATACAAAACGTTTTGAACTACTACATCAGGGATAAACAATTTTATATATATATTCAATCGATGAGATCTTTGGGGGAGGCCTAGGTCTAACAGTGGATGTCTATCAGTTGACGATGATGATGAGGTATTTATCTACATGTGTATATGTGTCATGTGGGTATATATAATTTATCTTTAACTCTTTACACATTCATGTAAAGTTTACTTACTCCTCTAAGTTGCCCGGTAGAAAATAGCTCTGACATTAAACCAACCCTCTGTACCCTTGGCTTATGGTTTTACTTAAATAATAAATAAATAAATATATGGTAAGTAATAGTAAATATTTACTGTACATTACTGTTGTTCGATACAGTATAAAAATAAAATAAACGTTAACAATAGTTGTCGATTCAAGTTGTTAATGCGCATACATCATCGCCAGTCTGCGGCGGACCTCTCAGGGGTGGTACGGAGTCTAGACTGAGTCTAGACCCGGACCTGGGTCAATGTTCAGACAACAAAGGATCGAGGAAGCGAATTTCTTGTGTCGTTCACCTTACACCGGTTAATATTGAATTAAAATTAATAGTCTCCAACAGATCCCACCAACACTCTTTTTGGTTAAACAAGTCAACATTTTCTTATTAAACAAATATAAATAACAATCTTCATTACTAAAAATATAAAGTTTAACTATTAATAGTAAAAATTAATAGTTAAATTTTAACTAAAAGAACTGAGGAGGAACAGGAAATCTGGTACCGCTTTTGATGACAGTCGCTATGCCTTACGACGAGAGCTTACTTAGATGAACATTTAATTCATTCATAGATTATTTATTAGTGTCTAACGATGATGTCGAGGACAGAGCGAAGTGGAGAGAAAAAATAAGGTAGCTGACCCCACCACCATATGAGATAATCGCTAGGAAGAGAAAGAGGGAGATATTATTTATTAAAGAAGCATATTATGTTATATATAAATAATAAGCATGGAATATCCTATTCCAGATTCTTCTTCGTCGGTACCACTCTTTATAGAGTGATCGTGGTCATCACTTCAAGTGTTGGTCGCAAGCTTAACAATTCTAGATTATATTAGTTTCCTAAAAAATTAGGAATATTTCTTAGCTGAAAGAAAGAAGAAAAGTCGCAATAGATTTTGCTATGATAAATCAACAGCGACCTTATGCTTTCATCTCCCATTGAAGAATAACAGTATTTTTTTTATTGATTAAGTTTGCGCCCCTAATTTCTGTGACAACTAAAGCAGCTCCATCGGATTCAGGACTCGCGGATCTGGTATCCGCGAGCTAAAAAAAAAATTAAATCCAAAAAATAATAAAAAACAACCTATATATATATACATTAGTAAATAATTTCGTATATAAAAGAGGAAGGTGATACAATATTGGATAAGGGAAGCGTTGAAGAGGTGGATAGTGAGAGAAGGGAGAGAATAATTGTAAAAAAAATCGTTTTGTTATATACTGTGTGTTAGGAGACCGCTTCGAAAAACGAAGACGGACGATAGTACTAATGACACCTTTGATGATGGCACGGAACAAAATTGATCCTGATTAAAAAAAAATCATATCAGGAAGCGTTCTCCTAACGCCCAGTATAAGCAGCTCCAAACGGCGCAAGACCGTGGTTTGTGAACCACATTCCAAGAGACATGTCCAGCAGTGGACGTCCATCGGTTGAAATGACGATGATAAGTGTGATAACTCGGACTGTATGGAGAATATTATCATCATCACCCGATAAAGGTCCACTGTTGGACATAGGCCTCTCCCTAAATATTCCCACATCGATCGGTCCTGCGCTGCCCGCATCGCCGGGATTTAGAAGTCGTCGTTTATATGGGTTCGAATGGGAGGGACGTAGGCCATTTCTCACCACGCTGGCCCAGTGTGAGTTGGTAGGAGCCAGAGCTTCGTTTGTTAATTAGCAGGGTGTACCACGAGCAGGCGAGGTTGGCTTGGTTCCCGTGAGTTCTTGTGCAGGGTCGCTTACGTGGAGCATATACGGGATATATATTTCGAACGCTGCTTATCCCAGCAGTGGAAACATTGGTAGGTCCGCATAGGATTTTAGGGATTATGACAGTAGTACATTAATCACCCCGTTTCCGTCGCACACACATAACCTTAGGCAATTTTTTTATTCCACAAAGTAATAAGACGGGAGTGACCCCCTCATCCTAACGTGGCGTTAGGATGATGGTATCATTATCAGCTAGCAGATGCCCACTGCTAGACATAAGCCTACACATACACATTGCAACAAATTGTTCGTCGCCTTGAGAAAAGAAGTTAAGTCTCGTTACCGCACTAATTTTACTAGCTACAGCGCCCTACAAACCGGAACACAGTGATATTTGCATACTAGTTGTGGTGGCATCTGTTGGCTGTGAACATTATTTTTGCGTTTGATAAATATAAAAACAATACAAAGTAGCTCTTGGGGAAATCCTATGCGTCTGCAAAACTGGAGCTGATAATTCCATCGCCTATGATTCACTATAATAGCGTATAAGGGACGACATTAACAAGTCATCATTTAAAGAAGAAAAAACTTGCAAATTGGAGAGAGAGAGAGTGGGATGCAGGGAGACGAGATGGGAATCACAGTGGGATGCGGGGAGAGTAGAGAGAGAGAGACAGAGTGGGATGTTTCACAGTTCACCTATATAGATGATACACTGCACTACATTTCGTTCGACATCTTGAGGCGGCACAAGATGTTAAGGCTCATTACTCCAGTAATTTTCGCGCCCTTCAAACCGGAACACCTTCATTTTTGCTGTTTGGCTTCAGAAATAGGAGCTGCGTTGGTACCTACGTAGACGGTCTCCGGCAACAGAGCCTAACCACCAGTAAATTACTATTCTATGTATAATACTATTTAATGCGTTCCGGTTTGAATGGCGTTGTCGTTAATGAAATAATTACGGTCGCGAGACTTAACATATCATGTCTCAAGACGACGAGCGCAATGCGGTGCTGTATATAATCCTAACTAGAACCGCGTTAATGGAAAATGTTTCACTTACCATCAGGTGAACAACTCGTTCTATAAGCGACACAAAGATAAAGGAAAAAATACTAAAAATATATGATGCGTTTAAAATGTTTGAGTACGAGGATTGATGCCTTCCCTCAACCCCATGAAGAAGGGTTACCACTTGTTGAAGAGGAAATATGGGGAGGAGTGTTTCAAACAAACCCTTTCATGCACTTCATTAGTACGCGACAATTTTGCAATTATAACAAGGTAACGAATTCCTTAGCTAGAGAAAAATTCCAACCTAGGTTTCTCCGTAACACTAGATCTATCTCCCCTAGGTTTAGACCTTTATAACTGCTATACGAGTCCATATGGAGTCCATGTGGAAACGAACATGTTGTAATGACCAGAAATTGGCCATTAGTGGTGGTAGATGTCTGTTGCAAGAGACCGTCTTGGTATGTACCACCTCACTGTTTTCCGGATTGAAGGGCGCTGTAGCTAGTGTATTAACTGGAGTAACGAAACTCAACATCTCATGTGTTAGACGATGAGCACAATATGGTATGTCATTCTTACTAGCGCCCCATTGTTATGGGCAGGCGTATCACTTACCATCAGGGAAACGGCTCGTCTCCTCTCATCGCTTAATTGAATAAAAAAAATGATTTATGGCTTTTGACTCTATCAGCGAAAGATCAAGATGATACAATAGGTCCATGACTCTAATAATTTAACTTCCAACTCATGAGGAGTAGCAGTAATGAAAACCTTAGCTGATAAGAAGAATGGTAATTTTTTTTTTTACTTAGCTACGAACGAGACGTTCACGTAGTAATATTCAGGATGATATATACAGCACCAAATTACCCTCATCTTTAGATACGGAATATTGAGTTTGACTACCACAGTAATTTCACTAGCTGCAACGCCTTACAAACCGGAACATAGTAACGACTAATAAAGACGAAAACTATATCCATCTTCTTTTATGAAATAGTTTGTATTTACATTATACTGGTGGTAAGTCTCTGTTGCTGAAGATTGTCTAAGTACTACGGCAGCTTCCATTGCAGCAGTTTTACAGTAGTGTGCATACATTGATGTGTTCCGGTGTGAAGGGCTGTAGCTAGTGAAATTTTTGCGATAAAGATATTTATGTCTCAAGGCGACGAGCACAATGCTGTGGACAGGCCTATAATTTACCATCAGGTAAAGTTCTCCTCTAGTCGCTTTGTAGAATTAAAAAAAAAATTGCGGTAATAACAAAACAGCTGTTTAGTACCAGCGAAATGAAATACCGTAGAAGTAAATTTGCTATTTATAGCGGATGGGTGACCGCTTTTAATGCGCCATTGTCGGCTCGGATTCACTTTCAGTTTCCCAGCGCAACTTTCATATAAATAGCTGATCATTTCCAACTAAAACCGCAGGTATTTTTTGCACCACTGATAAAAAAACTTACGTTTACAATTAAAAAAAAAAAAGTTTTTTTTTTTTGTTACTGTTTCACATTTTTAAATATCATTAAAGAGTACTTCATATCATCAGATATCGTCTTTTTCTTTATTCTACGAAGCCACCATAGCGATGAGATGAGTAAGACGTTCACCTGATGGTAAGTGCTAATGGTGTAATGTAATGATATAAACAGCATTGAGCAGCAGTCATTGAGACATAAAATGTTAAATCTCATTAGCTCAGTAATTTCACTGCCTTAAATGCAATTCAAACCGGTACACAGTAATGTTCACACTGTACTGTTTGGCGGCAGGAGCTGCAGTGGTGTATCTACATGGTATCCAACAACAGAGGACCTATCACTAATAAAGCCGTGAGGTAATTTGGATAGTTCCACCCTTGTATTGTTAATCTGATGTAATAGCATTCTTATGATCCGGGATGTCATTTAAAAATTGAGATCAACTGTTATGCCATCGCTGATAAAAAAAAAATGTTTCGATTTCATCATATATCCGGATATTTGCAGGGTAGCGCACAAAATTCAGAAATTCAGCCGCCACTGTCCCCTGTAACTAAACCCTGCGCCCCAATGACCTACTTCCGCACTTCGAGGTAGATAAATTCAGATGCACTGTTTGTTACCATTATCGACCTAGGCGTACTGTAGTTTTACCGGTAATCCAGTTTACATATGTATATAAAATTTCCGATACGGAAAAAATCTATAAAAACACGCAATAAAATAAAATTTTTGGAATAATTTTAAAAATTATACAAAAGCCGAAAACAATCATCAAAGTCATCTGAAGTGAAAGTGAAGTTAAACAAAAGGCGGGCTACATATGGAAGTTCATGCACTCGAAAGGACCAGTGGGGTTCTCAAGCATCTTCCTTAAACGCGCACAGTAAACAAGCCCCCCTAAAAACAATGACTTTACACGGTCTACATCAGTCATCACGCTGACGGGTTTGATGTTAACTTAAATACTTACGCGGACTGAAGAGGCAGAACATCTTCCAAACGTTCGACTAAAGACTGCACGGAAAAATATTAATAATTTAAAAAATTATTTTAACAGATACTAAATCAAAGTAATATTGTAAATTAAAACTCGATTATTATTTAATTGTGAATAAAGATCATTTTAAAGAGTTCAAAAGTTATTCGTTTAACTTAAAACACTTTATTCCGATGCCGAAAAATTACGAAGCATCATAAATTAGAGACGACCGCGCGCATGTTTTTGTCCGGGAGCTCACGCCCGCACGTCCTCTCCGCGCGACGACCCACAATAAACTGATCTCAAGCGCAGCAGACTGTCAGCTGTTGAGTGTTTCAAACTACCTACACCTACCGGTTGCACCCGTCTAGACGAGAGGGTGGGGGTGCGAGGGGTTGACGTTTGAATCGAATACACTGCTCCGATTGGATTTATGCATTTCGACGGCGAAAGTTTCACGCGGGTCATGGAACCTGTGCGAGATCTTTCGGTTCGCGGCGGGATTACTTGCACATTGCATTAAGCGCATTGTGCCTGCTGGCATTCGGCAGTAAATATAATTAACTTGCGACATTTCAATTTTATAATGACCGACCTTGAGAAATCAGTGGTTTATTTTGCAAAAAAAATAAAATCTTGAAATATAAATTTCAGGTATAAATATGGCTGGAGAATTAAGAAATAGTATCGACCCAGATCGAGGGGCCCTGATTGTTAAAAAAGGGTGGACGCTTTCGTCTCGGCTGTTTATGGCGCGGATGGAAGCAGTCAATTGACCCAGTTTCGAGTCACGAGTACTTTTTTCAATTTGTTTAAAAAGTCGTACATTAACATTATTTCACAAAACACATTCGCATTCACAAAAGCTTATTTTTATGTACTGAAACTGAAAAAAACCTTAAGTTTTTTCTGTTTATTAATGTAATTATTTTGTTTTAAATATTTCATCTAAAAGTTCTATACTTTTAATTAGTTTGATTCATTTTCAATTTTTTTTTATTTTCTTTATAAGGTAAATTTTTAATATATGATATACGTAAAATGTTTACACTATTAGTTTTAATATATTTTTTTTATTAAACAAAGCAACAAAACGGGCGGGGACTTGATAAGAGTTACGCCTTTTCTTAACAACGCGGCGCTAGTCAGGATGATATACACTACCACATCACATAAGATGTTAAGTCTCGTTACCGTAGTAATACAATTAGATATATTACTACGGAGTAGTTAGATACAGCGCCGTTCAATACCGTATAACAGAGTAAAGTTTTTACACTGCTGTTTGTCGGCTTCAATAGGAGCTGCAGTGGTATCTACCTAGACGGTCTATGCCAACAATTACCATCAGTAGACAGACAGAAGACGAAGGTGTTTGTGAAGTCTAGTAGCGAAATTAGTTTTTATTGTATTTTTTAATAATCAATGTGTTCGGGTTTGCAGGGTGCTGCTGTTGCGCACACAGACCGAACGCTGACAGAGATCTACCAAAAGTACTCTTCATGGTCTCTCTAACGGTGTTCAGATATATATATGGAGGAGATTATACCTGAATTGTATATAGATCTCATTATTAAATTGTAAGTACTAACATAGTTATTAAGTGAGAAACTGTATGAACTTTAATATAGTTAAAATTAACTTATCATGTACACTGAGATTGGGTGTTGTTATATAATAATGCAAGTGGAAACGTTTTTGAATAATATAAACATTAGATCACGGCGAGCTCTTATCAGTTATCAGTCGTGTGATAACACGTGATTCAGTACTGTTATCATTATTGAAGTATCACATTAACCAGTCCGCTGGTGGATGGGAACTTTCATCTTGAGTTTTAGTCATTGAAATGTAAATATCCTTAAACACTTTTAGAATTATTTCCAGCGCCAAACAGTACCGTGATCCGGTTTAAAGGCCACTTGTAGTTAGTGAAATTACTAGTACCTAATTAAACTGTCTCGGGCAATGAAGACGTACCTTTTTTATCGCGGAAAAAATCTTAAAAGATACCTTGCTTCTTGGGAGAAGACAAAGTTATGTGGGGGCTTCTACCCACTAAAACCCTCTCGGTGGTCTCCGTCAGTGCATTAAGAAGGGCTCTGAGATCTACGGGATGCAGCAGTGCAGGGGGCTGCACTCTGACTAAACCATCCCACAGATAGGCAAAGCTCTGCTTAACAGCCACGCTGTGGCACGATAAATACAAGACCACCATGCATTACCCGTCCTCCTAAGGGTCGCTCATTGTGCTCTAAGGGCCCACGCCCCCAAAGCCCACAAACCAGAGGACCCTTTTAGTCGGCTTATACGACAGGTAGGGCATACTTTAGCCCTATTGTTAATAGCCCGAGTCTACACGGCTAATGAAGACGTACCTAGCGTCATATATATGATGGTGACGCTGATAATTTGTTTTGAGTGCACCGCCCATATTTGTACTGAGCGATGACCCAATGTCTTAAAATATATCTTCGTATCTTATGAAACAAGTAAACAGTTTCTTTGTATACCAGTGCGAAGAGTAGTCTCTACCATTTGTGCTACAAAGAGTGCAACGACTACAGCATTTCCTTGAAGAAGTCCAATGATCTTTTAAACGCCTAAATTTAAATCGGTCAACAAACTTTCGCGGAATCGGTGATTCATATGGGAAGTGTTCGTTTCAAAATAAACGTCATCGGTACACGCGATTTCGCAGCTCAATTTCACGTGAATTACAGTGACGAAGAAACTGTGAAGCGTGTTCGACAGATACATCACACATATGTTTCACTAGTCAGATAGAGAAAAGTACGCAGCTCTTTAATTGTTCTTTTCAATCCTAGAAGAAGAAGGAACTCAAGGGACGGGGCGAAGTAGCGAAGCGAGGCGACGAGAAACATTCACCTGATGGTAAGTGATACGCCTGCTCATAAGAACATGGCACTAGTTAGTATGATATACATAGCACAAATTATGATCGTTGCTTTAGATATGAGATGTTAAGTCGCTTTGTCCTAGTTATTTCATTAGCTGTAAGGCCCTTCAAGCCGGAACACAGTAATGTGTGCTCACTACTATTTTTCGTCCTGGTGGTACCTAGATGGTTTCCGGCGACAGAGATATACCACCAGTAACACTGACTAACCAACTGCTGAAAAATCTTTACCGGGTAGACAGAGATGGTCCCTTTGGTTTGGAGGTTCAAAAACAGAAGTCAATATTGTATTAAAGAGGGACAGCATGACAGCAGTATACCGCTGGTGAGAGGGAGGAGGAGGGAGCTGGATTGGCTGGTAATTGTTTACGTCCGCGGGCCGGGGCGTTGACGCGCCACGCGGCCGATGTACCTCTGCGGTTATCATCCCGCGAGCTGGTTATTGCACTCGCAAGATCACATTGGTTTACGGGAGTAGCGACGTCCGTGGAGACAGTAACAAAAAACTAAACTATTTTAATTTTATACATCGGGTCGATAATACGACAACATTCACCTTATGCTAAATTTATTCAAGACTGTCAATGTATATATGACATAAATCTACATGTATATACGGCATTCTCATTGCATCTCATAATCATCATCATCAGCCGAAAGACGTCCACTGCTGGACATAAGCCTCACAAAGATCTCCACATAGATTGGCCCTGCACTGCCCGCATCCTACGGCTTCCTGCGACCTTCGTTTGCAGGGATTCATAAGGAGAGATTTTTTCCATTTCCCACTACGCTGGCCCAATGCGGGGTAATAGATGGTTGGTAATCTCTGATACTAGATGGACACAATATGAAGACATAAATGATGATTATGGCAATGTGGATGACATATATACATTACGCCACATTTCATACTGTGAAAGCATAAGTGTTGTAATCTGAAGAACGTTGTCGCTAGTGAAATTACTAAGGCGAACCCTTCATTCGTCCTGATGGTTGGTCGAAAAAAAATATGCACATCGCCCTGAGGATGTTAGTCTTGTTACCGCAGTAATTTTACTAGCTACAGCGCCCTTCAGTCCGGAACACTAATGTGAGAACACTACTGATTGGCGGCAGAAATTAGCACTACCGTATCGGATGTAGAAAACGAATATATTTAATTATATCTTTTACTCTACATGAGGCCTGTGTCCAGCTGTGGACGTCTATCTGCTGATGATGATGATGACTCTACTTTAGTAATATATATTAGCTGTTCCCCATCCACTTTGCTGGCCGCTGGTACACTCTCCCTTAGGGGTAACATTTTGTAAAATCTGCTCTTATCTGACCTATACTCTGTAAAAAGGATATTCCTTACGATTACATTTTATACTCTGTTACCGTTTAGGTAAATACTGTGTTCCGGTACGAAGGGCGTTCCACCTATTGTAATCACTGGGGAACGAGACTCAACACTCTTTTCTCTCAAGCGATAAGCGCAATGTGGTGCTGAGTATACCACCGTAAATAGCGCCACGTTATGGGCGGACGTATCACTTGCCACAGGATGAACGCCCCCTTTGTCTCGTCGCTTAATAAAAAAAACATAGATGTCAGCATCGTCAATAACATTCATAATGGATTCAACGAAAAAGTGTAGCTTCGCTTTAAATATTCGCAGTGTAGTTAAGGCTTAGTGCCGTCGACATAAGAAAGAGTCTACGACGTGCACTTATGCATTGTGTCCCTAAAATAGAACCCACGGCAAAGTAAAACGGGGCCAAGTCACTGGGTCGGTGCGGTGGAATGAGGTCAATGAAAAAGCTTCGGAGGTGATACTCTATAAGCACTCCAGTTACCGTAGTAACTAGCCCGCATATAGGCTCCATTAGCTGATATTACAGAGGTAACTATTGTTCTCTGTCAAATAGGAAAAGTAAGCAAACGAACAACAGCCTTTGTAGTCTCGAGCTATTAAGGATAGGACTAAGATATCCCCTGCCTGTCGTACAAGGCGACTAAAAGGGTCCTCGGCTTCGTGGGCTTTGAGGGCGAAGGCCCTCAGAGCTCAATAGGCGAACCTTAGGAGGAGGGCAAATGCACGGTGGTCATGTATTTGCCGTAGCCCAGCATAGGTGGTGAGAAACGGCTTTGCTCTTCCGTGGGATGTTTTAGCCAGAGTGCGAGGGGCACCGGTGCGTTCCATAGGAGATCTCGGAGCCTCTCCTAGTGCACTGAAGGAGACCACCGAGGGGTTTTCAGTGGGTAGAAGCCCTACATAACCTTCCCTTCCCTTTAGAAGCAAGGTATCTTTTAAGAAGATTTCCCCCTTGATAAAAGAAGGCGAATGAACAAACTGCTTAGGGATCTATGTAGAGCTGTGACCTGTATACTTAAACCTGTTTGTGCTTGTGTATCGACTTAGTCTACCAACTACTTCACGACAATGAAGTTGTCATTTAGTCGCCTAACAGTAGTGTGCAAATAGTACTATTTAAATAGTGATGTAACGAGACATTCTGGGGATATCGAAACTAAACATGTTATGTCTCAAGATGATGAACAATGTATTTACGTCTTCAATCAATCAAAAATCAAAATTCAGAAAACAATGTATCAACGTCCAACTGTCTCGTAGAATAACAAACAAAAATGTGCAGTGTGAACATCCTAATTGTGAAACTGAATATCCCGCTCCTGTTGTTTATTTGAATAAAAATATTGATACCATCAAAACGCGTCGCATCCTCACCTTTACTGTGCCCACGCCTTACTAGTAATAATGAGGTACTAATTGGAAATGTTTACTACATAACGATCGACGGTTTAAATTGTAAGGCAGTTAAGTTTGGTTATACCAATATATTAATTTATACATCATTATCAGTCGATAAACGTCCACTGTTGGACATAGACCTCCACTAAAGATCTCCACATAAATCGCTCTTGCGTTGCCCGCATACAGGAGCTTCTAGCAAAACGCTGGGCAATAGGGGATGTTGTTTGTAGGGGTTCATATGGAGGGATTTCGGCCATTTCCCACCACTCTGGCCAGTGCGAGTTGGCGGGAGCCAGAACCTCATTTGTTGATTAGCAGAGTGCTTCACGAGCAGGTGAGGTGGTTGGCTTGGATCCCGTGAGTTGTTGTGCGAGACCCCTTACAACCCTAATTTATACAGTGCCATGTTAATCGTAACATGGTGTATTTACACTATACCACATAACAATTAAATGATAAATTATTGTTGTCGAAGACTGCCTGGGTAGGTACCACCACAGCCAACAAACAATACCGTGTTCTGGTTTGAAGGGCGCTGTATCTAGCGAAATTACGAGGGTAAGGAGACTCAACACTTTAAGTCTAAAGGCGACGAACACAATGCGGTGCAGTGTATGTCATCCTAACTACCACGTCATCGTGGACCGGCACATCACTTACGTGAACGTCCCCATTTCATCGCTTCATTGATATAAAAAAAAATCTTGAACAGTCTCTCTACTTCACATTACTAGATTCGCTATAAAAAAAAACAACTATTGTGAACTTCAAGAAATTCAAATTAAGTTACCAAAGTAACAAGAACAGTTAAGGTTGGAATGGACGAATAGTTTTTCTCGTCGGTACAGACTACACACGAGATCCGGTTCCGAGCGCGCGCAAGCCGTAAAAAGAACAGGCCATACATTATATGGCGGACGGGGGCCGTTGGTTCGGTGGAGCATAACCTGTCCTCTCACGTAACGGTCGCCGAGACAAAGCCGCGGAGGTTTATCTATCTTATATATCTACATATAATGAAAATGGGCTGTTTGTTCCTCATTCACGTGAAAACTAGTGAACGTATCGACACGGGAGCATGGACCCATCCGATACGGCATGATTTGTGGATGGTTGTAGGCTTTGCCCTGCAGTGTCGGGCTAGTAAAAATAGGACAAAGG
This sequence comes from Ornithoptera alexandrae, assembly GCA_029030555.1. Classification (NCBI taxonomy): domain Eukaryota; kingdom Metazoa; phylum Arthropoda; class Insecta; order Lepidoptera; family Papilionidae; genus Ornithoptera; species Ornithoptera alexandrae. The sequence continues at coordinate 1,352,291 of JARDVY010000018.1, read as the reverse complement.
TAAGCCCTACCTGTCGTAGAAGCAGACTAAAAGAGTTTTCGAGATCGTGGGCTTTGAAGGTGGGAGGGAACCCTCTGTGTCCACTTAGTGAGCTCGGGACGAACGACAAGTATAAGGTTGTCTAATTCTTGTCGTACCAAAACGAGGATTTCGAGGAGAACTACAGCCCTTCCTGAGACGGTCTTTAGACGTGTTTTGAGGCACCGGTGCGTCCCAAAGGTGATCCCGGATTCTCCCGCAACGCATTGAAGATGACCACCGAGGGAGTTTCAGCGGATAAAAATCCCACATAACCTTGTTTTCCTCCAAAAGCAGGTTATCTTTTCGGCAGATTCACCTCCCCTCCCTTTCTCCCATAACAAAAAAAATATGATGATAATTAAACTTTATAAACATTATTTGGTGTTGTTTATGCGGTTGCTATGGTAACGGCGTAGATGATTTTTTAACAATATCTTTTTTTTTTATCCACGAAGACGAACAAGACGTTTACCCGATGGTAAGTGATACGCTTACTCATAACAACGTAGCGCTATTTAGGATTATATACACAGCTCCACATTATGCGCGTCACGTTGAGACAAGCGATGCTGAGTCTGGATGCTCCAGTAATTACACTAGTTGCAGCGCCCGTCAAACCGGAACACAGTAATTTTTGCACATTGCTATTTGTCTGCTGTAATAGGAGCTGTGGTGACACCTACCACCAATTAAACTTTTTAGTACATGGACACTTTGACGAGAACGTGGTGATGTGCGCAACTCAAAGGATATTACCCATTTTGGAGGAATTTCTGACACGCTAATCCAGATTGTAAAAAATAAATGATGGTCGTTTCTAAAATACTCAAACCATATTAAAATTTATTAAATACAAGTACATCATTCATCATCATCATGATCATTATCGGTCGACAGACGTTTACTGCTGGATATATTCCTCCTCCAAAAATCTCCACATCGATCGATCCTACGCTGCTCGCATCCAGCTGCTTCTCGCAATCTTCACCAGATGTTGGACCATTTGGTGAGAGGCCTGCCAACACTACATCTTCCGGTACGCGGTCCCCATTCGATGACCTTGTGCCCCATCGACATGTAATCTTTCGAGCGATGTGTCGTGCCTATTGTCACTTGAGACTAGCAATCTTTTGGACTATGTCGGTGAACTTAGTTCTCCTGCGGATCTCCTCATTTCTGATTCGAACTACGAGTACACTTTTTGCTAAACCATAAGTACGCTTTTTATTATGACTTTTTATATTTCATATATTGTACCACATAAGTAACTTGGGAAGCCCTCCCCCCCCCCCCAAAAAAAAATGGACCGATGATCTGGTGAGAATCGCGTGAACCTAATGGATGCGAGCAACGGGGGACCGATCGATGTGGAGAGTTTTGGGGGAGACCTATGTCCATGAGGACGTCTATCGGCTGATGATGACGATATGTAATTTCGATCACATTCACATTTTGGATATGTTTTAAATTATTTACACAATAAAAACTATTCTAATAATAAGAGGGAACTTTGAGGCGAGTGAAGAGAAGAAGCTTATTCAAAGGTTGACAACACCAGATTCCAAGTTATAACGATACAATTGCGTAATGCCATTGTCAAGTATGGTTTCCTGTGCGCCGTGGGTGATGTAATATTGATTTTTAATAAACGTACGCCGATTGATCCCCATCCATGTTATTTCCAGTATATATACATAAATGGCAATGGGCAGAAAACATCGCTCGTAGGACTGACAGCCGATGGGCACCAAGATCAAGACGTAGTCTTGGCAGGCCTCCCACCAGACGGTCCCACGATCTGGTGAAGGTTGTGGGAAGCACGTGATCCTAGTTATAATGATGTAGTGGTGATGATAATTGACGCGGAAAACAAAGGTAATCGTGATAACGATGGCACTGGGGATGGCGACGATGATATATATGATCTTAATGACAGTGACGGCTACGGCAGTTATGATGATGTCGATGATAGTAATGATGAAGCTAATAACAATAACACTAATCATCATGACAATACGCTGATATGACAACAGAATGACGTTGATAAACGTAATGATAGAGGTGATGATATTATTAATGTAACTAATCATGATAGTGAACATTGCAATGATATCGTAAATAGAGCAGTGATGATGATGGAAATGCTCACAAAGTATGAAGACGAAAATAATAGTAATGATGAAGATGATTATGATATATTGTGATAATGTGAGTGATAAACACGGTGCTGATCACGACAGTTACGATGATAATTATGATAGAATTGCTAATGATAATAGTAGTCACCGTTATAATGGTGACGTTGAAGGCAACATAACCCTGTTTTTATTAAAGTTCACCTGATGGTAAGTTATATGCCTGCTCATGACGTGACGCTAATTAAGATAACATACACTGCACCTTATTGTGCTCGTCGCGTTCAGGCGTGAGATGTTAAGTCTCCTTAGCCAAGGAATTTTACTAGTTATATCGCCCTTCAAACCGGAACATAGTAATGTCTGCACGCTGCTGTTTGTTGGCTGCAGTACGAGCTGCATTGGCGCTGCACCTAGACGGTGTTCGGTAACAGAGACCGACTATCATTAAGGTACAGGTGGACATGTTCCAACTTGGTTGGGGAGCGTTCCGGAGATTACACAGCATCTTTTCATCTCAGATACCACAGTGTCTGAAGACAAAGGTCTTCAACTCGTGCGTGTTGTCAGTGTTAACATACGGTACAGAGACGTGGCCCCTTACTGTCGGCCTTATAAAAAGGCTCCAAGTCAACCAAAGGGCAATGGAGAGAGCTATACTCGGAGTTTTTCTGCGCGAATGCATCAGAAATGTGAAGATCCGCCGAAGAACTTAGGTCACCGACATAGCTCAAAAGATTGCTAGACTTAGGTGGCAGTGCACAGGGCATATTGTTCGAGGGACCGACGGCTATTGGGGCATTAAGGTCCTCGAGCGGCACCCGCGTACCGGTAGACGTAATGTTGGAAGGTCTTCCACAAGAGGGATCGATGATCCGGTAAGAATCGGGGGAACCCACTGCATGCGAGGAACGCGAAACGGATCCATGTGGAGATCTTTAGGAGAGGCCTATGTCCAACAGTGAGCGTCTATCGGCTGATAATGATGATGATCCCACCCGTGGGCTTATAAGTACTTTTAACATGTCTCAAATGTCTTCGGGCTTGTTTAACATGACCGTAACTTGTTTAATAAGTAAATCTTGCCAATGGCTCTAGTGTGGCAAGAAGTTTGAAGGTCGAGCCGGTCGCCAATTTGTCTGCGGCACAAAAACCTGTAACGTCACTGTGCTGTTTACACCGCTGTAAACATTTTAAGTGTATTTTAAAAGCTCAAAGTTAATATATGATAGCTTAACTCTAGAAACAATAATACCACCAATTAACTGTAAAGTTCATCATCAGCAGACACGGGTCCACTTATGGACATAGGCCTCTTGCGAAGATCTCCACATAGATCGGTCCATAGGGAGCATGGCCTCTACTCTACCGCGGGGCACTGGAGACCGTCGTTTGTAGGGGTTCATATGGGAAAATTTGGGCCACTTGTCATCACGCTGACCCAATGCGAATTGGTAGGAGCCAGAGCCTCGTTTGTTGATTATCAGGGTGCACCACGAGCAGGTGAGGTTGGCTTTGGTCCCGTGAGTTTTTGTGTGTTAATATCGTTGGTTAATCGATGCCATGTGGATCATGATTAGGATAGGTTTCAATATATATAATTTTATCTAACAACCAAAATATAATAAATAGCTCACCTAATGTTCCCAACGCTGGGATTCAGCGTCTCGTCTCACAGGGAGCGCTATTTATTTACAACGCTATCAAGCGTGAGTCGATGGATATCACGTGTCGTTATTGGAATATATCGATTTCCTCACGATGTTCTTCATTACCGGAAGCTTTTCCCTTCTTTTATTCAACTAAGCGACGAGATTAACAGCTTTTCACCAGATCGTAAGATATATGCCTGCCAATAACAACGTGGCGCTAGTTAGGATGATATGGCACGGCGTTGTGCTCGTCACCTTGAGACATAAGATTTTAAATCTTGTTACCGCAGTAATTACACTAGCTATAGCGCCTTTTAAACCGGATCATTGTGTCCCAATTTGAAGGAAGCCATTTGCTAACAAGCAAGATGTTCATTTTAAGTTATACGCCTGCTCATAACGACATGGTGCTAGTTAGGTTATACACATCACTACAAAGTCCACATCGGCTTGTGACTTAAAATAATGTCTTGTTAACTACGCTAGCTACAACACCCTTCAAACCGGACCATAGTAATGTTTGCACAGTACTGTTTGGTGGCGGTGATATTTACTGCGATGGTGCCTAGACGGTCTCCGGCAAAAGAGCAAACCATTAAAGTTTTGTTTTCAGCTATCCAGCACATTAGTATGATGATGTCTGATGCAGCCTCGTTACGGGCGTTATTACTCTCCCCCCCCCCCATAAATAAATGAAGACTATCTACAACATTTTGTCTATGCAAATTTCGATTCGAGCCATTTCAACTTCAATCTACTATCTATACCGTCATCGAAATTAATTCCGCAAACTTCGGACCCCCGGGCCAACGACCCTGCGCCCGCAGAGGTCGATCGCCCGCGCTCAGACGAGCTACGGGTAAAAAAAAACGTAGAGTGCATACACAGTATTGTGGCAACACCAGGACCCAGTACACCGACCCGTACTGACCGACCAACGAATTATTCAGAGTTTATTCTCATACATAGCTCATACGAAAACCCGGCTCCGGTATAACCATTGTTCACTGGTGGTAAGTCTCTCTTGCCGGAGACCGCCTGGGTACCACCGCAGCCTTTATTGCAGAAACCAAACAGTAGTGCGCAAAGATTACTCCGTGTTGCGGTTTAAAGGGCGCTGTAGTGCGATTTAATATCTTATATCTCAAAGGTGACAAACACAATGTGGTGCTGTGTATATATAATAAAGACAGGCGGATCCCTTACTATCAAGTGAACGTCTCGTATTGCTTCATAGGAAAAAAGTAAGCAAACGTCTCCCTCAAAAAGAGTTAAAACCATCCACCATGATTAGTTCAGGTTTTACTTCATCATCATCAACCGATAGACTTCCATCGCTGGACCTAGGCCTCTCCCAAAGATTCCAACATCGATTCGTCCTGCGCTGCTCGCATCGGCGGGCACAATGAGCGATCGTTTGTTGGGGTTTATATGGAGGGATTTGGGTCATTTCCCACCAGGCTGGCCCAATTGTGGGTTGGTGGGAGCCAGTCTTAGTTGTTGATTAGCAGAGTGCACCACGAACAGGCAAGGTAGCTTAGGTTCCGTTAATTTTTGTGCGGTACCCCTTACAGTTCCTTTTAGGGATTTAGTTATCACCTAAACATTGATATCATCATCATCATCTTCAGCCAATAGACGTCCACAGCTGGACATATGCCTCCCTAAAAGATCTCCACATAGATATGTCCTGTACTGCCCGCATTCAAAATTTATATATACGAGGAGGGATCAAAAAGTAGTGAGAAAGAGATAGAATATACTAATAGACAACTTGATAATTTATTTTCCTACAGTCTCCGAATCTCTCTACACACCGACTCTAGCGCTTTACCAAGGCTACAATCCCTTTCAAAAAAAGTTTTGTCTTAGTCCTGCAAAAAGCTCTCCTCGGCATCCATCACCTCATTATCGTCTTCGTATCTGTTTCCCCTTAAATATTCTTTCAATTTGGGGAACAGAAAAAATCGCCAGGCGCCAGATCTGGTGAATAAGGGGGGTGGGTGATCAACCAATTCGAAGCCAGTTTGCTAAATGGCAGCCATCGCAAATGCCGACCTGTGCGCGGGTGCGTTGTCGTGATGAAACAGCACGCCCCTTCTAAATTTCCCTCTCCTTTTCTTTTTGATGGCATTCCTCACATTGATAATTAAAACTGCATAATATTGGCCTGTAATAGTGGTTCCACGCTCCAGGTAATCAATCAACAATATCCCTTCGACTCCCAAAATATTGAGGCCATAACCATGCCAGCCGATGCCACGACACGAAACTTCTTCAGGGCCGGTGATGATGGCCGTTTCTATTGCGAAGATTGCTGTTTTGTCTCGGGATCAAAATGATGGACCCATGTTTCGTCCATTGTTACGAAACGAGAGAAAAAGTTTTCAGAATCTTCTTGAAACTTCTCCAACAATATCTTCGAGATGTCAAGTCGTCGTCGTGTTTTGTTTCCGAGTGTCGGTTAACATTCTCGTCGCCCATCTTGCGGAGACTGTTCTCATATTCAAGATCGTTTCAAAATGGATTGAATACTTCCATATGAAATGCCTGTTTCTTGAATTAAGTATCGGATGGTAACTCTTCGATCGCTCAATACAATTTTCTCGACTTTCGCAACATTTTCTTGGGTGACTGATGTCGATGGACGTGGTGACGGCCGCAACGATGTTCGACTTCCGCGCTCGTTCTCCCTACTCCAAATTGAGAAGTCCACCATGCGACAGTGGAATACGGCGGAGCAGCCTCTCCTAATGTTGCCTCCAGATCGCAACGAATCTCTTGCGTCGTTAACTTTTTTAAACAGAGGTATATAATAACGGCTCGCACTGCGTTTTTTCCATTTCCGAGAACACGTTCCGACGCGAAGCAAACAAATGACTACATTCAGAAAAAAACAACAGGAGAATCGAAGATTTTTTCTTTATTAATATTACAGATATGTACCTGAGCTATGCCACTACTTAATTTTTTTGATACCAAGGAGTATATATATCGTTCTCACTACTTTTTGATACAAGCGCAATGTAGTGCTGTGTATATAACCTTTATTTTTTGTTTCGACGGGAAAATCTTGAAAAAGATACCCCGCCTTCTAGGGGGATGTCAGAGTTATGTAGAAATTTTTACGTTTAGAAAAGTCACGGGATCTCTGTTCGGAACACAACCGCAGGTGTGTGTATAACCTAACTGAACCTAACTAGCGCCACGTTATTATGAGCCGGTGTATCACTTACCTTCAGGTGAACGTCCCGCCTTAATTGGATAAAAAAAAAAACTTACAATTATGGTAGAACACGACGGTGATTAGTAACTAAACGGGTCCGAACCCCAGCACCGACAAACATCCCGCCGGCGGACGGTAAGCCAGCGATTCGATCAGCGCATAACTACCGCCGCCACATCCTCCGCGGGAAGTCGCCGCAGCCTGACGCGATCCTGTTTACTTTCACGATCGCCGCTCAGCGCTGCTACTTGTTTGTTTAATTAATAACCGCACTGTTAATGGCAACATACATGGCAACAATAATATTATTATATTCATCATCATTATTAGTCGATAGATGTCCACTGCTGGACATAAGACTCCTCCAAATATCCCCACATCGATCGACCCGCGCTGCTCGCTTCGCTGGGCACCAGGGGCTGTCGTTTGTAGGGGTTCAGACAAGGGGATTTGGGCCATTTCCCACCACGCTGGCCCAAAACGAGTTAGCGGAAGCCAGAGCCTCGTTTGATGATTAGCAGGATACACAACGAGCAGGTGAGGTTGGCTTGGTTTTCGTGAGTTGTTGTGTGAGACACCTTATACATTATTAATACATGTAATAATTGACAAGCCGCCCATAAGGTGGTCCCGCGATCTGGTGAAGGTTGCGGGCTGAGTCGGTTTTTTTTGCGTAGTGTCGATCGATATGGAGATCTTTGGGGGAGGCCTATGTCCAGCAGTGGACGTCTGTCGGCTGATAATGATGATGATATGATATTACTGGTGATACGACTATGTTGTCGGAGGATGTCTAGCCACTAGCGCAGCTGCTATTGAACCAGACAAACAGTACTGTGTTCCGATTTGAATGGCGTTGTAGCCAGTGACATTACTGCGGTAACGAAACTTAGCATCTTGTGTCCAGGAGCATTAAGTGGTATTAAGTAAATCATCCTAACTAGCGCTACATTCTTCTCTAGTCGTTTTATAGAACAAAAAAAAATATCCTTAAGCATCACAATGTGTGCTTTTTTATTATACGTTAAGAGTGTCGTTATGTGGCAACCAGTGTGGAGAGAGAGGGGGGAGGGGGGGATGCCAGAGAGATATTAATTTTTTATAGCTATAAACATAATGTATAGAAATAACCCTTTTTCGTATTTATACATAAATCAATTATGTGGTACCTTGCCATAGGTGGTAGGTGACCACCGCCGCGTCTTCTACCACCAATGATGACTGCGTAATATTTTTCAGATTGAAACTTATTACTTTGCTAACGAGACAAACACCGCGATAGTTCAGTTCGTAAGGCATTACGCGCTATATGTCTAGAAAAGTCGTAGTTTCGATTCCTACTGGACTTTGGCTTTTGATCAAGGAAAACATCACGAGGAAACCGACGTAGACCATGGCTTTAGCGGACATCTGACCATCTATCACACATGGTCAGTGTGATGGAAAAATGGTCGATACATCTTGTGACAGAACACCTCGACTCCCTTTGAGAGGGTAATTTATTTACTTTAATTTATTCGATTTATATTTGTGTATAATGTGGTGGTATAAAAAATATTCTAACTAGCGTCTTCTAACCACAACCGGAAGTACTCCCTACAGGACATCGTGTCGCATAATTAAAAGGGCTAATCGCTTACTTATTGTGCCTGTCTCACTCGCCTCGTTGCCTTCTTCTTTATTTCGACTGTCTTCTCTAGACAAGCAAGACGTTCACCTGATGGTAAGTGATACGCTTGCCCATGATGTGGCTCAACTTGGGATGTTATACACTGCACCAAGTTGCGCTCGTCGCCTTGAGACAAGACGTTGAATATCATTACCGCAGTAATTTCACTAGTTACAGCGCCTTTCAAACTGGAACACAGTAATGTTTGCACACTACCGTTGTAGACCAACCACCAGTAAAAACCCTTGCCTTCAACTAATGTTAGCATCGAATTTATAACATTACCTAGATATGTGCGTTTACTTCTACACAGGAAGTGTGTGCACCAACAGGTCAAAACAGCTCGGTTGACCTCGGAATGAGTGAGCCACATTCCTAGCTAACACTCCCATTATTGTAATCTTCGTTGAACCGACTTCTGAGTAATCTGTAAGCTCTTCCGGTAGACATTATATTGTTTATGGTACTATGTGACGAAGCGACCAAGCACGTAACTTGACCGACTTGACTAAGATGTCAAACTAAGCAAACGTTGATTTCCGTTTAATAAATAAAACAAAGTTCTCTGTATTAGATGTCATCGCGAGGTGATTGAGTAACTGATGTACAAACAACTGTGTTCCGGTTAAAAGGGCGCTGTAACTAGTGAAATTACTGCGGTAATGAATCTTAACACCTATATCTAAAGCATACTAGTTATTGTTCTTAGACCTTTCATACTTTCATTCCGGCCACACAATGCGCAGAGGCGACGATTGTCTGGGAAAATTGATTGTCGTGGGGAACACCGAAGGCAAAAGATCATTCGGTGATGCACTAACCGGATGGACCGACAGGTTAAAGACTCGTCGTCCTCTAATTTCTACATAATCGTAAGAGATGCGCTGGACAGGAATAGGTGGAAGCAGATCGTCCGCTTTAGACAGCAACCCTAACACTGACCACGATCCTCAGACATGAGGGAACTACTCTAGAGCGAGAGATGTATAAAGCACATTGTGTTGCAGTGTATATCATCCTAACAATGGTCACGTAATTATGAGTGAGGGTTTAACTAGTTTTGTCAATTCAATCAACATAAAATTAAAGATTGCTGTACTGGTTGCGTGTATATATAAACATCATTAGATCATCATTAGATCATCATCAGCCTATAGACGTCCACTCTTGGACATAGGCGTTCCCCAAAAGATCCCCACATCGATCGGTCCTGCGCTGCCCGTATCCAGCGTCTTCCCGCGACCTTCAGTCGTTTGTAGGGGTATGTATGGAGAGATTTAGGCCATTTCCCACCAAGCTAGCCTAATATAGGTTGGTGGGAGCCAGAGCCTCGTTTGTTGACTAGCAGGCAGCACCACGAGCAGGTGAGGTTGGCTTACGTTCCACGAGTTGTGCGAAAACCCTTACACCACTTAAAAATAAATTAAAAAAAAAACATCATATATAAAATGTACAGAGTGGTTACATGAAACTAATTTGGAGAGAAAAAAAAATTAGGGATCAGCAAAGCGTCTTAAAAAACCTCCGCACGTAGGTAACGGACCTCCGCAAAGGGCTACGTACTTTGCTTACGGCGAGAGCTAAATTTAGGCCGGCAATGCCCCACTGTCTCAAGTTATCGGTTAAATACGTAAATAAACTATATGTGAACACATAACGACTCATAACGACTGTTATATATGTCAGATGATATATGAATTTATTTCATTAAGCGACCAGACCAGTGGAACGTTCAACTGATGGTAAGTTATACGCACGAGTCAAGGTGATATACACTGAACCACATTGTGCTCATCGCCCGAGACATAAAATGTTGAATCTCCTTTCTCCAGATTATAATTGCTACAGCGCCCTTCAAACCGGAACACAGTAATATTTGCACACTGCTGTTTGTCGGCTGCAATAGGCGCTGCGGTGGTACCAAACTAGATGGTCTCCGGCAACAGAGACCTACCACCAGTAAAGTTTATAACATGATGGTGACGGCTCAATTTGTTAGAGCCCTATTAAACGCTAGAAGTGCGGCTTCGATTCGTAAATCGCTTGAGTTTGTATTGAAAAAAAAAGTTGAAAACCGATATGTTCCAAGAACAGCTAACCAACCTACACATGGTCAGCGTGATGAATAAACACTTTAGATTCTCTCCTGGTGTGACAAATTCCTCTCCCAGTAGTGGGAACATTTGAAGTGTTTGTTTATAAATACAAGTTTTTATCATCCACTAATCTACACTAGTCCATCGTGTTGATTAAATGATAATTACTCTTTCCTTTTGTGAGAATATCCCAAATCCCAGCAGTGGGAATATTGAGCTGCTTATTTATTAATAAAAAATTATATCATCTACCAATCTACTTAGTCAACGTGTTGAGTATGACCTTGGAGGTATGGTCTTGACTTTTTACACGATGTCTTCCAGTCCCAGCGGTGGGAACATCGAGCTGTTTATTAATTAATACATCTTGCCACGTGCATGCAATTGTCTCGTACTGCGCATTTAACGATAACAATGTTATTAAAGATTAGGTTACAATTATAATTATAACTGAGGTTATAATGTCGAGTTGTTTTTACCGTCGCATCACGTCAAACCTGTGGCTTCTAAAGAGTATAAAAAAAGTGAGTGCGAGCGAGAGAGAGAGAGAGAAAGCGAGTGATCATCAATTTTTTATTTATTGAAGTACGACGACGAAAGAGAAAAGAGTAAAATAATATACAACAGATTTCAACGATTCTCTTCTCTCTGTCTCTCTCTCTCTCTCTTTCTTATATATTTCTTTTTATATTCAGAGTGTTGTAAAGTTCGAAGACTAGTCTCCATTTTGTTCAAAATTCGTGTGTATATAAAATGGTTGAATATAGGAACTGATACGAACCATAACACAAAGAGGAGACCGGAGACAGAAATTTATTCCATCTCATTCTCTCACGGGCTAAGCACATCTATAGCCGTCTCTTTTCCGTTACAATTTTTCGTTTCACATAATCCAATAGACACCGTCCCAAAAGTAGTTTTACTTGAAAACTGCACATAAATAACCATTGAGGTTATTGACTGCCGGTAACCGGCTATTTGAGGAACAGGACGAGCTAAAATTAATCATCAAGTATCGATCGGTAAAAGGAAAACGAACATGTTTTTTTTTTTCTTTTTATTTAGATAAAAAAATACTAGACCAATTTTAAAAGAGTAGACAATTATTTTCTTAAAATCGGAAAACCGGTGATAAATAGGGATGTTCTATATATACAAAAATCATTGCCTACACTACTCTATATTGTCTATTGAGTTTAATTATATCAATAAAATCATATAAGGAAACATAACCTCAAAACCGAAACATAATACCACCTCCATTTGGTTTTTTCACGTCATTCACTTGAATTTAATTAACGGGATTTTTTTTACAAGAATACACTTTTTACAGTTTTGCTAAGTAATTAACAGCGTTAACGTGAGCTTTAATTATAAGTTATAAAAAGGTAATAATTTCATATTTTTAACTTATTAAATATAAAAATTATTGTAAGTTGTGAAAATTAATGCTTGGCTAAAGACTATTGAAATACTCTCATTGCCGCCGTCGAACAGTAGTGTGCAAACATTACTACGTTCCGGTCTAAAGGGTGCTGTATCTAGAGAAATTACTGAGGTAACGAATAAACATATATATCAAAAGAATATAATGTAGTGGGGAGTAAAGGGTGCAAGGGACAGAGGCACAATAGCTCACGGGAGCCAAGCCAACCTTATATACTCGTAGTGCACGCTGCTAATCAACAAAAGAGGCACTGGCTCTCACCAACCCGTATTGGGCCAGCGTGGTGGGTAATGGCCCAAAACCCCCCTTCTGGACCCCCTACAAATGTGGTGATCTTTGGGGGAGATTTATTTCCAGCAGTGGACGTCTATCGGTCGATGATGATGGTGATGATATAATTGATGAATTCAGATGTGTACGAACGAACTCTAACAAGAGCATTTGAATATTTTCTATATGTAATGCTTTTTTTACAGTAATTTTTTTGAAAAGTTTTTATCGCATAAAAAGGAATTTAATGTATTTTCCTTACCCAGTGAGGACAAAGGTTTAATCGCTTTATATATTTTTAGCGTACAAAATATCAATTACAATTCCACATAACTACAGTTTAAAAGAGATAAAGTTTGTAAACAACACGTTATAAGTATAATTAATAAATATTTGTATTTAACTGTAATATGTAGTTAATTACTCCCTTGTACAGTTCGCTCGATTGTTAACCACATTCGTATCGGGAGATGTCTATACTTAGAAACTAGATCTAACTTTGTTGAACACTAGAAAACTTATTTAAAACAAAACAATTATATAATGGCAGTTTGAGATCGTTAGAGATTTTATAAAAAGACATTAATTCTTAAATTAATATTATATAAACATAAACCTATTCCTCGATTTGTACGGTTCTCGAATTACGCGATTTCGCTTGTACACGGTTTTTAAATCGCAACAAAAAAATGTTTTCGCCTTTATCTGATAGATAACAGTAAAAGCTGTTAGAATAATACCAAAAAAAAATTTTTCTTAATAAATCGAAGGACAGTTGTAACTCCATCAATCACCATAAAACTCAGAAATTATAAACTAAATGGCTTTGATACGTGTCAGTAGTCCACTATTGGACACAATGGGCCAAGAAGGTAACACCTTCATCTCCGACTATACACAAGCCTATGGTACCAACGCTGCTCACTACTTCATCAGATCTTCTATAAATATTCTTTAAGTAATATTTATATTAAATTGTTTAATTTGACTAATTCTCCACCAATTTAAAAAGTAGAGACAACAGAAAAAATTGTAGTAGTAATATGAGATTAAGTTGCAGACATGATACATCATCTCTTATGAATCAACTTTATTAACCAGATTATCGACCTTGTTACCAGTAATTGGATCTTCCGTCCCTTTCACTCGTACGAGACCAGTAATCTACACGCTGTATATACTGTAAAAGTTTTACTAGTGTAGAATATACTACGAAAGCCGATAAAACTAGCTACTAATTATAGTTATCAACAGCGTATAAATAATAAACACCACTTATGATAATGAATAATAAAAAACAAAACTAATAATTAATTATGTTTAAACTCTAAAATCGATAACACCGATCATAATTAATCGATAAATTTTAACTTGTATTCATCAGCCATACCTTAACTAAGTATTCAATAAAAAATACGATAATAGTATTTCAGTGACTGATTATGGTTCCCGGAGACCCTGGTTGTCCACGTAGATATCAACCACATCTATTTCTGCCGACAAACAGTAGTATGCAGATATTAGTGCGTTTGAAGGGCACTGTACGCAGGTGAAGTTACTGACATAACGAAACTTAACACCTTAAGTTTCAAAACAAATAACACAATGTAGTGCAGTGTATATAACTTTAACTAGTGCCACGTTGTTTTGGACTAGCGTATAACTTACCATCAACTGAACATCCTATTAGCGTCGCTCCGCTAATAAACTAAACGATAGCTTACATAATAAATCAACGTTATATTATGTTTAAAAATATTAACTTTACCGATAATTAGGTCCTCCTTTGAACGATTTCCAACCCTATGTGAGCACAAAATGGCGACGGAGTGGCGAACATATGATGTTGAAAGTTCGACATTGTATAGTAATAAAACGTTAAGTCACAACAATAACCAAGTTTAACGAATAAATAGTTAAAATCTGTATAATTATAATTTATAACATTTATAATCATATCTATTCAATCTGATGAACGATCGATGTTAAAAGTTTGCTGTTCGAAACAAAATGGCACGTGTAAACTATTTCCACCTAGCACCCCATCACGTTGGAGTGCCAATAAATTTGCTTACGCAACCTGTGTTATACAAGAAACGTTGAAAAATACCGTTCACGGTTCAACCATAGTTATAAAATCGTACGTAGCTAAGTATTGAGCTTTTACCATCTAAAAATTATGTAAAATTGTATCATCATCATCTCAACCGTTGGACGTCCACTACAAGATATATGTTTACTGTAGTAACGTATATAAATAGCGAATTTAAAGTTAGAGCCAATAATAAGATAACGCGAAAAAGTTAATATCGCCGACGAAGGTCAGCACCACGCCATTAACTGCAATGTAACGACCAATAATTCAAAACCGGTACATCGATAAAACTGTGCCTGTCCCTAATGGCTCTGAAGGGATTGCAGGCTGAATTCAGAGTAACATAAGTGCTACGTTAAATTTAATCTTAAATACTTAACGTTAAGAGTTAAAATTGTGTAAATATTAGAAAGGACATTAACAGCTGTGTGCCTTATAATACCTGTTTGACCCGTTATTTCTACATGTCGGAAAAAGGACCAGCATTTGTGACCCCCTCCGCATTGAATTCAGATCTACTTGCCACTCAAGCGATGGCATATCTGAAAACAGCTGATTCTATTTACCACGTTTGCAAGTTAAAACGTGCGCGTACGTATATGTATGTAAAAATTTATTTAATTAGTACTATATCCGCCATTACATTATTGTATTTACAGATTTAAATTGTATACAAATGATATAAATTGTGATATAAAGCAAATGAATTTAGGATGCACGAAGAGTAAACTTGGCTGCATACGTTTCAATGTCAACATAAAATGGTCGCTATACATTTCAACTCGTAAACCTGTCAAACTTTCTAAAGAACAGGAACCGGGTGAAATAAACGTTCGTGGTAATGGTTACGAAAAATACAAATTAATCACATCCTGAAAAGTTGTATCGAAGCATATGTTGCTTGTACCACATTAAAAATTAAAACAAAGATTACCTTTTTAGCAGCAAGCGTATTCGTCTAACTCCAATACGGAACACCTACGCTATAATATAACACTACGAAAATCGTATCTTTTTCTCTTCAAATACATTATTGCACTATTACACAGTATATCCGGACGCGCAAACGCTGTCCAAATGTAATTTTTTTCAATAATTTAATTGGTCAAGCAAAGCGAGCGTCCACACACCGCCCGCTTCAGTAATGGACTAAAAAATGTCAGCTGTGCCAAGTACGTTCCCATTCGTAAATCGATTGAAAATCTCTTTCACACGTTCACGTTCTCGCTCGCACCTTCAATTACTTGCTGTTCTATGTTCATTCTGCGAATTGTTTTACAGTAATAATTGAACATAAACATATCTCTAAGCGTCCTTTACAATTAAAATACACTATTTATCATAATACCGTGGCGTTATTTTCATTTGAGATCATATGTTAAACAAAGCAGTATGTCAACAATAACACTGTTCTATTGACATTTCACAACCTGCCCTGATTGGCCTGCGCACAGCTGTTTTTGACACGCCGCTACTTTTTTAGATTTCAACAACAGATCGCAGCACTTACTCATCTACAACAGAGAATTAGTAAACAAACTAATTTATTATCTTTATTTCATGGATACTTAAAAAAAAATTAGTTTTAAGTCCAAAATTTTTTTTTAATATAATACACTTTTTTTAAAGCTATTAGGTACATAAACTTTATAAATGATTAATTAAAGAAATGAATACAGTTTCCATTATGATTTTAATACGATCGCTATGGTAACGACAATTTGAAAACATTAGTCAGTACAAAACATTTCAAAGTTTTAATTGCTATTTACACTTGAAAGTTTTAATACTTAAAGACAAAGCATTGCAAATTGAAAAGACCGTTGCAGAAATGGATTCCTTGGACCTCCTAGCGCGAGAGAATGAATTCAAGAAGCTTAACAGGCAGTTAGAAAAGAAGACTGAAAGTCTTATGAAAGAAATAGAACATATCATGGTATGTTTTCATATTTATCCAACTAAAATTAAGCATTTTTTATTTACTACTAACTTTAATCATTACATTATAGCAAAAACAAGACATGTTCTCAGATTTCCCACAGAATTTGAGAATAACACCATCACCAAAAAATTTAAAAAGGCATTCTTGTGATGTTTCAAAAGCGACTGCGTCTGTTAATGGAAATTACATCCAGAATACCGCATGTCGACGTTTAAAAGTCGCCAATAATAAAACAAAGGAAACAATTAAAGATGTTATTAATGATAAAACAATTGTAAATAACAAGGAACAATATAACTGTGATCTAATAAAACAAAGCAATTCCAATTGCATGGAGCAAGTTTTATGTCACAACTGCATGGTTGATAAAAATGGAAGATTGAGTAATGATCTTGAATTTCTGTATGCATTTGTTTCTATTAATGTCACTGAGAAAATATTACCAAAGACTTTTTTAAAAGGTATTTCCAGTGTGTCAAACACTTTTTATTATTATTCACACTATAACAAAAAAATGTTAACTAACAAACTACTTCAAAAAAATATTAGTAATAACACCAAACTAAAAATTGATGTCCAAAATACCGGGCATAGACATTGCTCAACAATCTTTATATAGATGATTTAAGTCAATAAACTAAAATACTAATATATATAAAGTTTGATAGCAAAGTTTCATTTCTTAACAATCTATGAGACTTATAATTTTATTTAACATTAATAAATTTGAATAAAAGTATCTAACAGACTTATTAAAGCTTTTATGTTTTCTTAAGACTTAACTTAGAGATTTAGAGAGACTTAGAGATTAACCAAACTAAAACATTAACAAAGAGATATTTTACAAAAAACACCTTTTTTATTTCAGAGCGAGTAACTGTTGAAAGTGTGTGCAAATTTTTATCAGCCAAAGTGAAACTCGTAGAGGAGCAAATATCCAAATTGCAAAGTACAATAGACCAGAAGGTATTTCGATTTACTAACAAACACATGAAGTCTTCAAGGTGATGAATGTAATGTGGCGATTAAACATTTAAACTATCCTCATATAATTACATGCGTATGTATTGCTTTCCATCATGGGAAACATTCTGTTCGTCTAGTTTATCATCATCAGCCAATAAAAGTTTATTGTGAGACTTAGGTTTGTGTGGGGTTATAATAAAAACTTTGAGTATTAATATGATAATAATTCTGTTATTTTATTTTATCCAGGCACATGGTTGAGCCGTACTCCTATTAGCAACAACAATATATTAACAAGTATTGAGTAATATTGATATATTTGTATATTCATAAAGCAAAAATGTAATTTGTATATGCAGCTTATTAATTTTACTAAAAAATCTATTACTAATGTAAAAGGTGTTGTAGGAAATGTGAGATTTTTTTTATTGTAATAGAAAATAACTGCTCAATTTCTTCACATAATACATGTCATCTGGTCATCGTTAAATAAGGATTTACTTGATTGAAGCAGCCTGATCTCATTACCAAATTAAAGTGACTGTAGTATTCTGAGATTATATAAATGATGTGTGCACTTTCAGACTCAGCAGTGCGAGGCTCACCTGACCCAGATGGCAGAACTGGAGAGTGAGAGGATGACTCTGAGGAATAGAGCGAAAAGCATGCGGGGACAGGTGGATGAAGCTAAAGCCAAGTGTATAGCATTAGAAAACAAACTAGAAGTGAGTTATTTTCCATCCACACTCCTATTGGTTGTAGTTCTCTTGTCGTAAGTCCTGTTACTCAATTGCGTCTCAATCTCTATTACTTTAGGGTAAAGAGCGTGCTTTCAAAGAACAGAGAAGTGTAATAGACAGACTATCAGTGGAAATTAAACAGCTAAGAAGTAAAAACGCTAATCTGGAAGCCCGTTGCGCCGCGCAAGAAGATACCACCGACACGTTCAAACAACAGTTAGAAAATGCTAGAATGGCCGAGAAGGTAACTTTGTTTTGGCACAAATTAACTTTAAAACCTAGATTATTAAGCCTACAATTAAGACATTATTAAGTTTACTTTTAGCGTAAACCCATCTTTCTATGTGATACTTAGTAAGCTAACGTGAACTGCCAAGTCGCAGGTAGCAGATGGGGCACCACGTACTTGGCTAGTGTGGTCGTTAAATTGCCTTGACCTTCTGCTGGCTGAGAAAAGGTAACGAGTTTAAGCAGTCAGAACGTCAAGAGATCTGTTTATTTATCTGCTTGTCTATATAGTTAAATGTTTAAAGACCTAGATGTGATGTTTGTGTATCTAAGGAAAAAAATTGGAAGTTTTCCTCAGGAACTTCGCGATTCGTCGCGACAATTGTCGGCATCACACCAGGACGCCATTTGCCGCCTGGAAGCACGCGTCAAGCAGCTGACGGGATGCTTAGACAAGCAAAACGCGCTCGTAGACAACCTGAAGCGGCAGATCGCCTTGCTGATCACGGAGGGCGCTTTGAAACACCTGGAAAAGGAATACGAGGATTTTTTAAATCAAGACATTTGATGATAAATATTTGGTTATATACGTTGTTTGTTTTATTCACCATCCTCATCATCAGCCGATAGATGTCCACTGCTGGACATAGACCTCCCCTAAAGATCTCCACGTCGATCGATTGCTTGTTTTCTTAAGATACCACATAAATTTTTTTAGATTTGGTATTTTTTTCCGATGTGGAAATCTTTGGGGGAGGACTATGTCCAGCAGTGGACGTCTATCGGCTGATGATGAACATCTTTGCTTTTAATGATTGTTTATAATTGTTAGGCGACTGAAAAGATCATGCGATGATACATCTAATACTGGTGGTAAGTGTCTGTTGCTGGAGACTATTTAGGTAGATACCACCACAGCGTCAATTGAAGCTGACGGACAGTAGTGTGCAAACATTACTGTGTTCCAGTTGGAAGGGCGCTGTAGGTAGTGTAATTACCGGGGTATCGAGACTTGACGTCTTGTCTCAAGGAGACGAGCACAATGTTGTGCTGTGTATGTCATCCTAACTAGCGCTATATTGTTATAGGCAGGCGTATCACATCAGGTAAATGTCTCGCTCGTTTCGTTGCTTCTTTGAATAAAAAAAACCTCGCCCGACAGTCTGCGGTAACAGACCTAATAATCAAGACTATCATAATCAGTCGATGCATACCTTCAGTCGGACCTACGCGGGACATCGGTCCCAATGCGAAGATCTTTGGGGAGGCCTATGTTCCGCAGTGAACGTCTATCGGCTGATGATGATGATGATACCTTCAGTCTAAAACTATCTTGATTCCTATGAGATTAAACACAAAATTAAGAATTTAACTGTAGCATGTCTCTGTTGGATATAGTCTAAGTAGATACTGCCAATTAGTAGTGCGCAAGCATAGCTGTATTCCGGTTTAAAGGATGCTGTAGCTTATATAATTACTGTGTATGGGATTAATCATCTAATGAATTTTATGAGTACAGATACAATGACATGGTAGCTTGCTGGCCTAATGGTTAGGGCGTGCGGTCTTCATTTCGAAGGTCGCGGATTCGAATCTCGTCATGTATCGATGACTTTAATATTTAAGTTATGTACATTTGTGAACTTCAGTAACAACAGCGGAATATAAACAGTGAAGGAAGACATCGCGAGGAAACCTGCACATGAATTAGAATTTATTCTAAGGTGTGTGTGAAGTCACCAATCGCCCTCACATTGAGCGTAGGCCTGTGTCCCAACAGTGGAGACGTACATTGGCTGTTATGGTACAATGACATCATCATCAGCCCGATAGACGTCCACTGCTGGATATAGGCCTCCCCAAAGATCTCCACGTCGATCGGGATAATGTCATAGCCAGAGGCAATAGGATTAGCCAAAAAAGAAATTAATTTGAAGAGTTCCTCCAGTGGGAACATTATAGGGGCTGTATATAATAGTTATCAATGACTACAGTGTGTATGAGAACGTTTGTATGAGTAATTTCGACTATTTTCCTTAATATGAAGTAAACAAATATGTGTTAGATCATGGCATACGTATTCTATGCGTAATGTTAACAAAGAATGTTGCCATAATCAGGTATTGGTTTGAAGACATACTGCTAGTGTATTATTTAGGCAATGCTGCTAAAGATGAGCGTAACCTCTCTCCTGGTACCATCATTTAAGGGACTATACTTCTCATTTACTTAAAGGTCATGTGTTAGAAGTTTTACACAGCACTAAATGCGTTAGACCTTAGAACAGAGTTTCCCAACCTGTTGGACTACTTAGGGACCATTATTGGGAGTGCGTTAAAATTATATTGGTAATGGCGGAAATAATATGAATAATCAATGAATATACTTTATTTGAATCTCTGAGGCCATTTAGTATTGTGAAGTTAAAACAGTAATTTTACATAAACATTATAAAGTATTGTAGCTACAATACGTACTTTCAAATGATGCTTAAAATTAATAACTTACAAAGGAGTTAGAAATTTTATAATGACAAAAGATAGATAGAGCTTTACAGGACCTAGACATATTATTTAGAAGTAGGTATGGAGTTATCAGGGGAAGCGTACCCATAAATGAACAGTTTTATTAAGGGGTATGGGAACGGAAAAAGGTTGAGAATCTCTGCGTTAAAGCGTAGTCTACATTATCTTACTACAGTTATTTACTAGCTATCACGCGAAATAGGACGCTATAATGTTACTCAATCTACATCATCTAGATTTCTGCACATGATTGTAACTATAAGAAAAATTAAAATTATTTCTATCAATTTATTATAAGAATGATCTGCTCGAAAATAATAAAAAAAACTTGGTAATTATTTTAGTATAGCAACACTACTTGTATCGAAGATAAACTTGTTGACCTTACGTACTACAGTCAATCAGAGAATAGAGTGTATCAGCGGCACACTTCATAGAATATGAGGACCATAATTTTAATTACCGTTCTCACCATCTCGCTGTACTTTGTAAGCTGTGACCACCTGGTGGTCGGCAACGTTGCCAATCGTGTGGTATTGGCCGAACATAAAAAGGTGGAATACAACGCGATACCATTTATCAAGAGGATAAAATATTTCTTCTATAGTTCGCCGAACAATAAGATGATTCAGGTACGCATTATTTATAAAATACAACATGGTTAAGTGGAGGAAGCGTCAGGCTTTGGCTTAGCGGATACTTAGTTCAATTTTCATTTGAGATTACTTAAGGAGGTAATTTTTCTTTTGTACATCTCTAAATTAGTTAAATAAAAGTTAACGGAATAATCTATTTCAATAGAGTTGCAATTTATAGATTTTTTTTCTATGACTATTTTTTAACTTGATTTATTTCTAACGTGTTATTGTGGTATAAATACATCATCGGATTTGTACAGATTATATTACCTGTGATTCACATCTTATGCTTTAACGAGGGCATATTGTAGGCGTTGGATCGCTTCAAGATTGTTAGTAATAATTTTTATAGGTTAAGGTCATACAATTATGTTGGGTTACGAAAAGATTATAACGCTTATATACTCTTTTAAATTGATAATACTTAAACGTTATGAACTGAAATGAATATTCGACGACAAACACATGTAAACGATATTTTATATAATCAAAGAAAGTTGGAGAACTTGGTGGTAGGTAAATGATAAGTCTTAGCAGGCTAGTCCGGCATAATCCTTCTTTTGTCTGAACCGAAAGTTTTTTTTTATTTTATTTAGCAAGGACACGAGCAGGACGTTCACCTGATGGTAAATGGTATGCCCTCTCATAACAACGCAGTGTTAGTTAGGGTGATATACGCTACACCATATTCCGCTCATCGCTTGAGACAGAAGATATCGAGTCTCGTTACCTCAGTATTATTTTGTATACAATGTAGCGACGAGACGGGCGGAACATTTACCTGATGGCAAATGATACGCCCGCTTATAAAAGCGAGGCGCTAGTTACGTTGGTATACACTAGTCACAGCTTCCTTCAAACCGAAACACAGTAATGTTCGCACATTACTGTTTAGCGGCAGAAATAGAAGCTGCGGTGGTACCCAACTAAAAGGTCTCCGGCAACAGAGACCTACCACCAATGTACCTCTCATTCAGAATTTCAACACTAGAGAAAAAACAATTAGATATTGCCTTATTACGATAGAAGAGAGTTTTATAAAACATATGGAAACAATTTTACAAAAAATACTGCGTGTCAATAATGTTATAAATTTAATAGACAAAGACAAACAAACATATTTACATGTTAACAAAATCGCCTTTTTTTTAAGTTGTTCTGATCGTATCTCTTAATGTCTGTAAGTTCTCAATTCCGAAAAAAGTCAGAGCCGTTGCCTATTTTACGTACCCACGACTTTTTCCGTCTGATCGTTTATAAACAAATGCAAGTGTGTAAAGGATCAACTTTGTTCATTTAAAGGGGATCCAAGCTCTGGACGTGCTGCACAGCAAGGCTTCGGTTAATGTGACCGCTGGCGGAGTGGGCCATCCATTTGTTAACCTGCGTATGAAAAGTGAGAGAGGGAGAGGTCTGGAGTACGACATAGGAATATACGAGAATTCCGATTTCTTATAGCTTTATGTACCATTATATATGAATTGAATAATGTTGTTTCATTGCACCCTGTTTGCACTGTGCATGTGCATTTTCATCAATACTGTATGTACATTGCTATTTTCATGTTACTCCGTCAAAAATCCTGCCGTACTAAACTATATAGCATACAAATATTTTAGTAAAAATAAGAATAAAAAAAAATTATATTCAACATAACATAACATCTTAATATCTTAAATTATACTCCATCTAATCCACAGTACGATGGTGTATGAGATTTAAGCTGGTGACGGGTTCGATCATAAGCAATGAAGTTATTTTTGGGTTATACCTTCACTACACTGAGCATCCGGCGAAGGAAAAAGTCACGACAAAATCCAAATGTTTCCAACACATCTTTCAAGAACATTCGACATCTGTCAACATGCCCAATGTAGCAAATACTGGCCTTGATTCTCTCCTATATTAAAGTCCGCAGTTTCGGTAGTGGGTAAACAAAGCTAACTGTCTTCTTATGTATGTATGAACGTTATCTTTATAAAACAGAGTTTATGAAGAAGTATAGATTTCTTGATAGACTGCTTAAATGATTATTCAATACGAAAAGTAAAATGGCTTAAAGTAAAAGGGGCTTCGATTTTAGCACCAGTTCTTACATATTTTTTTCTCTAAAAAGTACTATAAATTTACGTGAGAATTAAACTAAGCGTACAAAAAATTGTTTGTTTGTGTTCAAACATATGAACAATTTATCAGCATGTATATGTTATTAGCAGTGGAAGTGCACAGTCCAGTTGATAATGTATTTGTACATGAGGTTGTGCATTACGTAGATACTTCACGGAAGACCAGGTCAAAGTGACGTAAAAAATGATTTAAACCGACGTTGTCTCCGAATGAAACAATTGCCGAACTATTGTCAAACTGCAATTTAGAATCGGTGTTGTAAAAATATTGGTATGGGTTTATTTTGTTAAGTTTTAGCTTTATTTTATGGTATCATGCTCGGTTTGGATTTCTTAGTACATAGCAAATGTTATTTTTCAATTTTTTATGGTGAGTATAATTCTTTGTATTTACTTTAATACGTGTGAAGTGGTTGAAAGACTATATGAAAATTGACGGATTCAAGATCAGATCTCACTCTATTTATGATTAATATAATGACATATTCCTAATTAAAGAAACATTTTGAAATTCAGTCATTAAATAACCATTTAATAATAATACCTGATTCTAGAAAATTTAGTTACTTACAAAGTTATTGAGATATTTCAAAATAAATTCTTGATAGAAAAGATTAAGTTAAGTTAAAATGTTTATGATCGAGTATAATAAATTCGGTGAGAAGAAAGTAAACTGTTTAAATTTGTTTATCACTTAGAATTTAAATATTGATTATTTAAGTTTATGAAAATATTAATGTATTCGTCTATTGAAGTGAGATATATAAATAAGGTTTTGTAATAAAACGCTCTAACAGAGAACCTGCCATTGATTAGTAAATATATGTCAATATCCATATAAATAATTTTATTTGTTTACAGCCTGTTTTATCTGATGGTGCTTATTAACAGCCACACTATATCTAAAAGTATCGCAAAAGATGACGAAATCATCAATATAATTGACAGCGTCCGTGACTTGGAGAACGATAAAGAACATGATATCAAACAAAACCGATTTCATATGAGAAATGCTTTTCACAAAGATACTTCAAAGCTTTGTGAAGAATGGTCAACCAAAGACGATCCAAAATTAGACGTATCAACTTTAGCTACCGATAATATTAATTTAACTATGGATTTAAAAGATAAGAGCAATGAAATTCTAGAATCTACAAGTCGGCGGAAAGGTTTTTTCAGGAGATTATTAGATAAGATAAAGAGAAAAAGAAAAAAAATATATATAACTAATAAATTGACGAAAGACATCAAAACGTCTATTCGACTTTCTGATCATATTAGTTCTAATGAAAGCGTTTGTAATGAAAACGATAACAGTTACTCTCAGCTTACTCAACATAATAGAAGAATTCAACGTAGAAGGTTGCCAAAAAGGCAAGTTAGTAATTTAAAAAATATTGGACAAACTGTCACAAATATCGACGATTCAGTTAAAAGGTACTGGTCACCGGAGAACCTCATCTTGAGACCTTATTATCCATTTACAGCGATTAGAACTTACACACCCCTATTCCGAAAGAATGATGAGATGAGTTTATCAGAAATGACAACAAAAATAAACTATTTAAAAGAAGTGTACGGTATGACACCTCGCGGCTTTGCTAAGTTTATGTCCATTATGACTAATCCCGTTCTAAGTTACAATTGGAAACAAAACGAAGGCCAAGAATCTACTACTGCATTACAAAAACAATACTTAGATTCAGATTCTTTGGAAACATCGCAAATCGAAGAGCTATTAAACTCAATCAAAAAGAAAGCAGTTCAAGATGTAACGGTCAACACTCAACCGGGGTTTGAAGATTATTCATTGTCTTATAAAATTTCAAGGAATGTAAGATCTGCAAAAGTGAAGAAGAAATTAAAACGTGCGTTGGAATCAAATGCACGCAATAAATTAAACCATGGCAGTGTTGATGATCTAAAAAATGTTTATGCAAAGGTAAAAAAACAATTATCTCAAAAAGTAAAATTCAGTGAGAATATTATAAAAAATGAAACTCAATATTGGGCTAATAAATTGAAAAATGTGAGTAATGGTAATAAAGTAAACAAAACAACTAAAAAAATTAAAACATTGTACGACGTTGTTAAAAATGCAGGAAATCGCGAAAAAAAGTTATCGTATCTCAATTATGACAAAAACGAATACACAACGTTTTTTACCACTTCACAGCCCCTTACAGATGACGATTATGTTGTAATAAGTAAATGTGAACTGTTGCTTAAAAACGCTTATGAATCAAATAACTCGCCAGCTTTCACGTCTGAAAGCATAAATGACTATTCAAATAACGTAAGGCCTATAAGAAATTCAAATTGTATTGCTCATATTTATGAGGCTATTGGCAATATTTCAAACTATGACAATGTTTTCAAATATAAGACCAACACGCAAGAAACTTATCCAAAAGTGACAACAACCTACAAAGAATTAGCTGATAAACTATATTACAATGACTACGTCAATGGTTATAAACACTATTTAAAGTTTCAAAAAGAGCTAGGCGTACAAAACTATTCTAATTTAGTTCGCTACCAAGCTCATAGACATCACAGTGTTGATGACATAGGAAAGTTTATACTTCACAAAATACCGCGAGTACCCGATCGACATGTTAGAGCATTTTACGATGAATCGGCGACTACAGAAGATCAAGATATATCGTCGAAAAGCGAGGAGTCGTGGTTTAAGAAACATTTTTATTTTTTTATTGATTCTGGACAACCTAAGAAATACCATTCTTCTCAGACCATATCACTGAGACCTACGGCTACAAAAACAGAAAAACTCAAATTAAAAATTGATTCCATAAAAGAAAACCATAATTCAATGAGACCAAGTAACGCCCATAAGCGTAGCGGAGATACCAATATGGACCATCTAACGAATATATTAGACATATTCAAAAGGCATCTAGTCCCGCCATCTAAGAATTCTTTGAAAAACAGTAAGTATGATTTTCAATACGAAGCACGTTATTTTTAAATAAAGTAAACAGTGACTTGAAACTTGTACAAAACATTTATTATTGTAAAGGTTTACATACACGCTTTTGCATTTATTGCAATATACTAGATGTATTTCTAAATCAATGCAAAATAAAAATTTTAATACTTCCTTTTTCGTCTCAAATGAGTATTTATTTAAAATAAAACTAAGAGACGCAACTTAAAGAGATATAAACATACTAACTATACTTTCAATATTGGAATAAAAGTAGTCAATCACAAGTTATATTAATTAATGTGTGTGTACTTTCGCATATTTAAATATTTTTTGCAGAGATTAGTAGCAAAAGTGATAAAAAAATAGCATTAAAAGTGGATAAATTAAAACTTCTCACTGCAGTCGATACAAATTCATCACTCGTTCAAGCACAAAGTAGAATGAAAAGAAACAAACACAATCACGTTCATAATAAAGAATATCAACTGTTTCATAGTTATTTACCAAAAACAGAGTTAAGCTCTCCGAAAGAGTTGCCTCAAGAAGATGCTTCACCAACATTAGTTAATAGAGACGAAAGGTACGGATACGTCGATGTCAATTTGATGACCCAACCAACTGCAGTGGTGAAACTGCGAAACGCAAAACATGTGGGTGTGTTGAGAAATTTTTTTAACCATTTTCGATTGCCTTTTCATAAGAAAGCAAAAGATATGACAAAATCAACTACGCAACAAAACTCATTACGCAAAGTAAGATGTCTAAACCCTTTAAAAAAATTGAAGAAAATGTTTAACGTCCGAATTGATGGGAAACCTATAATATTAGGAAGTAAAATTTTCGACTACGATATTATTGATACACACATTGATCCTTATAGACATATTAATTATGATAAACAATCTTTAAATTTTGATGATGTGGTGACGAAACTACCAACGGTAATGCCAGAAACATCCAACTTGACGGGATTTTCAAAAGATTTACATTTTAACACATCTGTACAGCAAGTTTCACTTTTAGCAAAGAAATACTATCAAAACCGCTTAGACAACATCGCAGGCACGGAATCGTCTAATAACAATGAATTGGGTAAGTACTGAAAACTTTTAAAATCATTAGTACTATTTTATTTTGTTTTCATCTTTATTATTTAGTTTTTGTATTTCATTTTGTAATAAAATCGACACAAATGTTCAATTCAAATTTTAAAAATATCTGCAGCAAAAATTCAATTTTTGGTGTGAGTCATTTTAAAGATAGTCTCGATAATATCTCTTCATATAATAGCGCACTCTTACTACAGACGCTTTGCAGTATTGTGTATACATTACAGCGGTTCAACAGAAAGACACCATGGGTAGGAAAGTCTATTCCACAGCTACACTTTTCAATCGATATCTTCATTAATTGGGACATTAACTATTTTCAGAAACCAATCGGATATTAGTTGATGCAAAAATAAACCCTCTTCTACCAACTCCTACAGTTCTTAAAACAAAAAATAAAGCCGAATTTGAAGATCCGGAATTAATAAACGTAAAAGTCACAACTGTGAAAAATTTCAATTCTAATATTTATAGTCTTCCTTCTTTACCTTTTGTGTCGGAGAATATCTTCCTTGATAACATTAAATTTATACGTAATGAACAGGCTTTAACTGGTAAGTTCCAGAAAAACATGCCAAAACTTTTTCCAAATAAGAGACAATTACGTTTCAAACATGAAATTGAAGAAAACAAGGTACTTAAGAGAAACACTGAATTAAAAAATATAGAAGAAATAGTTAAAGTGCAAAATCCTTATATATATCCTAATGTTGCATTAAATACTGAGAATAACCAATATGACGAATTAAACAACGAAAAAGTTATTGAAAAAAATGGGGAAAGCTCTAAACAAGCATTGATAAACTTGAATAGAATAGTTAAAAGAGTTAATTCAAAAAGTAACACATTAACAATCACGAAAAAAAGAAATTTGAACGTTATGCACAAATATAAAGTAATGCCTAATTATTTAAATGATTTAGAGATATGGCACAATGATATTTTAAACTCCGAAAATTATACAACGTGGCAAAACATATTGAAATCTATACAGCAACCGTTGCAATACAGTCCTCCAAATGTTAATGTCCTGAGAAAAGAATTAGATAGGATAAATATTCGTATGGGTGATAGGAAAGAAACTGTAATAAATGAATTGAAAATGAAGGAAAATTCAACAAAAAACACAGAGGCTACGGTAACTAAAAAACTAATCAAAATTAAAAGCCTTGTTAGAAGAGAATGTAATCGCGATCAACATCATGGAAGAATCAATCCTAATACCGTTAAATATCTGAACAAAAGTCATCACAATTCTTCGAATCTTACAGTTACCGCCACAAACCAATACCACATGGCAGACAATGCTCACATTGATACTGAAAAAGTCAAATTAAAGACAGGTAAATTAATTTGAATACAGAAAAACATACATAACATAGTCTGTTATATGTATTTATGTATGTATGTTATAATATACAATTTATGCATTCAGCTTTTATAAACATCAATAACATTAAACCCCTAGTTTTGATAAATTTATTTACAATGATAACTGATGCATTAATGTCATAAATGAAAAATGCCATTTTACCATCATCATTAACTAACAGATAATGATGATGATGAACTGACATCTTCCAAGGAACTCAATAAGTAGAAAATATGTAATAATCAGTATAAACGACAAGACGAATGGTAATTACACGTACATATATTTATTACAACATTAACATATTGAAGTCGTGGTCGCATTTGTATGCCGGTTGCACACGCTTTATGACTCAGAGGTGCAGGTTCGACCCTCGCTGAATTTCTGGTTCACTTGTTCAATAACAGTTTTCTTGAACATGTGACATCCACCAAACTGCAATTGGACAGCGTGATGCTAAACAGCTTTTATCCTCTTCTTGCGGGAAAAGGCTCCAAATCGTAACAGTGGGAACGTCAAGATGGCTAATGGCTGGCTTTGTCCATTTACGTCAATGTTTAGGTACCACGACAGTGAAATATTCAACTAGCATCCCAGAAACTACTCTATTTTTGGATTCGAGTCTGTTAGCTTACGATGACAGTTTGAATTTTTTAACAGCAACTAATGGTAAGTTTTTAAAATATCTTTAATATTTACTTTCTTTGTTTTTTTTCGGTGTCTCATAAAAATAATGGCTGAATATTCATTGTTACCCAATACTCATTAGTCCAAAACAAGGTGCTAATATTTAGGCTACTAAGGGAAACCAAAAACTAGAAATAGTGAACTGTTAGTAATAAAATAATTATTTGTCAGATTTTTTGGTAACGAGCGCGTGATCTCATAACTAATATACTGGGTGAAAGGTAATAGGTGTAAAAGATCTGGAGAGGCTAAAGTGTAGCTCGTATCTTATCTATCTGTGGATGGAATACACCATATAAAAACAATGCTTTTGGAGTTATAAATTTTTTAAATATTTTTCAAAAAATTTCCGATTTTCTAGGAAACTATTTGATAATTTTATTTCTTACTTATTTCTACACAAATTTTAATGTAATGATTATTGTTTAGTCATTATTTTATTAAGTTAAATTAATAATCATTACTTAGAGGCTCAAACTTTAAAATTAGGTTCTTCGAAAGTAGTGACAGTAAAAATTAAGGCGTCATACTTACATTTTTATTTAATCTTAAAATAAAATTTTATTTATAAAAAATAAATATAAAGCCTCCCTATCCTCCGTGGCTATATAACGGGTGGCGGCGGACCCAAGATCAGAGCCGCCACAGGGAGCCGGGAGAGTTTTCGCTCTTGGCTTCCATGGCCTCTGGGTGACGGGTTTGGGGGAATCCGTTGCCCGCGCGACTGTCTATAAGAGGCCGAGGGGGTGGCGCGCTGTATGTTCCGGCGTGCCCTACAGAAGTGGAAAGGGAGGGTTCTTCCCTTCCTCCAAAGGTAGGGCTGCGTACTGTGGCCAGCGCTGGCGGGGTCGCGGATGTGTGAAAGCTTTCCCGCGACCCCGCCTTAAAGCAACGACGCGAAACATGGGGGTTTTAGTAGTGGTATAACAAAGTACATAAAGTTTGTAAAATTTTGAAAAAAAAAAAAACATTTGTAATAAAACCAAGTACCATGAAATATCAAACTGTAGAGACCCATAAAAGTGGACGCCGCGCCGGTCCTTAATTTGACCCTTTTGTTTTTTTTGTAACACGAGCTTATTGTTGTCGTTTTAGATATTGAATTCCTTGTAAAACATCTTACCTTTCACCCTGTATAATTTAGTCACATGCACAGTTAAGGGTATGTTTGACAATATCCGCGTAAAGTATTGGATAACTAATTAGCGAATAAATTACCTACCTAACTAGCGCCACATTGTTAGAGGCAGGCGTATCGCTTACCATCAATTGAAACATCCCGCTCGTTTCATCGCTTCGTTAAATAAAAAAAGTAGCTTATTCAGGACTTCACTCAGACATTACACAAATAGGTTACCAATTCCAGAAATATATCTAAAAATTTGTAAACAATTGTTGAATTTACTCATTTATTTTTGATAAAAAATTTTGTTACTAAAATTTTTATTCTCGCAGAGGAGACCGCTCCAAAAACTTCATCCAAGCCGCATGCTTTAAATCCGGTGAGCTTCTTGATATTTATTTTTTAGTATTGTAAACAATGATTCGACATAGTTTGTCTGCTTCTATTTTACTAGTAACATATAAACTGGTTTTTATTATTTACGTGATACAACTTGATCGAAATTTATATTTGTTTGAATTATAATAGAAACACATTGTATCGTAAACTGTTTGCCGATTGCAATATTCGTACTTGTTTCAAGTAACATTAAATATAACTTGCTATTATAATTGTTTTTAGGTTAATTTACTAACGAAACTTCACAAGGTTCCTGAGCAGTACTTTTCTACGCCTTTACCAATGGCAAGTAAAGACTTTGAAGCCTTCCTCAAAGAACATAACATAGACGTCGATTCTGTTACTATACCATTGAACTTTTCATCTAATAACACTGTGCGCGTTAGTGATGAAAATGATCTTTTCACTATTTTACCTCCATCGAATAAAGGAAAATTTAAAGATGTGGATAAAACTAAACAAACAGAGATATCGAGGCACGTCAAACAAAATACTACAAGCAAAAATTCGAATTCAACGCCTATTAAAATAATAGGTAGGTATTTTAAGAATGAATTAAAAAATGACATGGAAGCGAAGTTTATAGATGTTAACTTTACTCCTAAGAAAGATTTCAATGATATACGGAGCCGAAGAGAAATTTACAAATGTTTACACATAGCGGCTTCTAAACCAGATTACCTTCTAGCTGGGATTTATAGCAAATATAGCAAGTTCAAAAATCACCTAAAAAATCCTGATAGGGAAAAAACAGAAACAGTTCTTTCACGCGATTTTACAATTAAGCCAAACAGTGTTGATGGTACCGAAAATTATTTCGACGTTTTAGAAAATAGACTCGGATATAGTGATAATGACACTGATACCGGTACTAGTGATACAGTGACCGGTGAGAAATCTATGAAGCATCCCTCTGGAAGTACCCTTCCCGCGCACAACTCTCCACAAACTCGCAAATACATAAATTTTAATCCGTTTGAAAATAAAACGAACGTTAATATTTCGGAGCACTCAAGAGTAAATCAAGACCTAAACGTGAAAACGAATATAAAAGAGAAACATATAAAGTTAGTAGAAAGAGAAAAACCCAATACGAGTTATACACATTTTGTGCACAATAATTTGTTGTTTAATTACATTTACAATAAAGGTAAAAAAGAAAACGTAAATAAATGTAATAGTTCAAACGCACTCTCGTATAACGTAAATAACGCGAACAGTATGAAGAACAGAGTGACGCCTGGGAAAGAATTAAAAATGCTCACCACTAATAGCCTAGAAAAACTTTATTCAAATCCAAAAAGGATACATGTATCTACTAAAACTCTGAATTATGATATTATCTTCGATGATTACGATACCGTACATAAACACAATGTACACAAATTGGATGAAAAATACGGTGAGTTTTTTCTCGTTCTTCGCGTAAAGACTTGCGTGGATTTTTATTTATGTGATGATGTGATTATTAAATTTAATATCTAAAATTTCAACACTTTCATCGAGTAACTAATTACAGGTTTAATTATTGTTACAATTGGCAACTGAATATTCACAAACGAGTTTAGTTTACATGCACTTTTTTTAATATTAGTAATAATTTTAATGCAATTTTGATAAAAAAGACTTTCGTTTTGTTAACGGGCATCCAGTTAACCACTACACCTAGGAAACATATTGTGCTTCGATACATTATAAGAAATATTTGACAAGTCATGAAGTAAAAAAACTGATGGGTGGTTTTTTAAAAAAGTGGTACTTTTCGATAAAAATGTAAATTTTACAACATTTTGATATTTATTTTACTGAAATCTGTTTAAAATACATTCATCCTCATCAGCAGATAGATGTCCACTGCTGGAAGTAAGCCTCCGCTAAAGATCCCCACATTGATCGGTCCTGCGCTGCCTGCATCGCCGGGCACCAGGGTCCGTCGTTTATAACGTTTATACGAGTATAAATTGATGTTTTCACAGTATGAGTTTATACGAGTATGACGGAAGAAGGGTTTGTACCATTTCCTACCACGCTGGCCCAATGCGGGTTGGTGCGAGCTAAAGTACATTATTGTATAAAATTTTGTTAAAGGGAATCAGTTTGTAGTTTCATTTGGAAATTATAGTTTAGGAAAAAAATGCAGCACAGGTTAAAAACATCTTGCACAAAATATAGATAATAAAACAGGCTATAAATTCTTCACCTTATTAATAAATTCACCACTAAATACTATTAATCTTATATTAATCAAAGAAAAAAAAAATACTTTAGAAAAATTTACACTAACAATTTTAACCGAAGATCGAAAAAGGGTACTTCTATGTAGAACTGTAACGGATTCGAAGGGAGGTTCCTCTGATTACCATCTTCTGCATCCGGTGTGTCCAAAGCCAATCAATCAGTACCCACATCCAAAACATTAAAGTCCAAATGGAATCTTATAACTGGAGGAGCAGCGCTAGTTTTATTGCATTTCAAAGTTGTAATAATGGAAGCCGAGTTGTTTTCCGAGATTACACTAAGCTGCTCTGCTTAAGCACATTTCTCTAAGGTGCATTAAAACAAGACAATTGTTGTTTGTATTATATCTTAGAATTTGGTTACGTGTTGTATCCTTAAATGGTAATAACTTATTAGAGAGAATCATATCTTTCTCAAATGTCTTCAGCCCAGAAACCGTTTCTTATATCACTAGAAGATGGAATGTTTCACCCAAGAAAGACTTGTATTCCGGTTTTTCGTCTTATTTGCGTTGATGAGATTTTTAGCATCATCCCTCCACTTTTTTTTATTATTCCTTGATTTCTCATTAAGGTTTTATGTATAAATATAATCTTACCCTTTTCATTCGTTTCTAATACTTTTCCTTATTTTTTCTTTTTATTTAGCCTAAAGTTCTACTGATTTTTTTCATATCTCATTGTATCAAATTCTCTTTTCTTACTTAAGATTTTATCTGTGTCTGTTTTCACTATTTACTTTTGGCATTTTACCTATAAAAAAATTATAATAATGACATAATAAATATAGAAAACAAACATATTTTTCAACAGAACACTTGTAAAATTAATTAGGTACAAAGTAGTAATTGCAATATTGAAATAAACAAATTATTTTGCGAATCTTTTCACGTGATTGGTATTTCTTTATCCCGTACTTTCTAATCAGACTAAAGCTATTCAGATTAAAGAAAATATGATTGTTTTTATATTATAACAGCGCATAGATTACACATACAAATATAATTATCACTCTGTGAATAATTAAACTATATAGAAAAATATTGTAGACATAATGAAGATAACTCACCCGCTACAAATTCTTATCGTTGCTTTTTGATATTGTTTGTGTAAAACTGGCAATATGCGAACGTGCGAACAGTCTCGTCGGTGGTGAGCTAGACCCTGTCAGGTCAGTTTATGTGGGGTAGGATTTCGTTATCATAGTGCGTGAGTAGTGTTCCTCAGAGTGCAACAGTGGCAATGGAGAAAATGGTCTTGGATACATTTTTAATGTGTAGAGTGCAGAAATTAAGATGTTTATTCACAATCGGTTTATGATATATAAATCATATTAATATAATGAACTTATTATGAAAAACATTTACATAAGTTCTTAATGAAAGAACATTTTTATTTCACATCAAATTAAGACTGGATGTGTTTGGGCACAACAGATTACAGAGAAACAATCCCTTTAAATTGTATTTACAGTAAATGTAACCTTTTAATTGCTCTAATGTAACTAAGCCCATGTGTGTAAGCGTTTGGAGGGTTACGGTGTCACTTTTTTGAAAAAGATCCTATTTCAGATACTACGA
This sequence comes from Ornithoptera alexandrae, assembly GCA_029030555.1. Lineage (NCBI taxonomy): Eukaryota > Metazoa > Arthropoda > Insecta > Lepidoptera > Papilionidae > Ornithoptera > Ornithoptera alexandrae. The sequence goes on along the minus strand of JARDVY010000018.1, from coordinate 1,317,058 downwards.
CAGCGCGCAATGATGTTTCAGAAAACAATCGGTTTTATTCAATGAGCACTAAAGAATCGACCAGTGATAGTGAGTAAGTTATAATTTACGTATTAATTTCTAAGTATTTTTTGTACCCACGATTACATTTCGGCATCTATCAAAGCGGATGCGATGGGAGAAGGAAAAGGCGGTGTCCATGTTTCGATATACTCGTATGTATAAAGAGAGATTGAGTTGGGAACAATTTATTTTTCTGTCAGTGACAGTTACATCCCCTTTTGTGAAAGGGACAACTTTTCCTCTCCCTTTAAAATCTTCATATAAAACGATAAAAAAATAATTGCTTTATTAATTGTTAATCAATAAATTATTTTCTCTTACCTTTCATTCTCGCTCCAATAGGTTCCGGTACTGCGAACTGTATTCGATGTTTGCTATAAAATTACACATTAAAGTCGGAGTTTAATTCATTAAAACCATTTAATTGTAATGTTTTGGATTTGTAGGAAGCTGTAATTAGTAACAATAACGAGTGCAATATGGTACTTTTCGTTTACCACCAGGTGAATAGTTGTTCGCCTGAATGCTTTATAGTTATAGAAATAAAACTTAGCTATATTAATTGATGTGATAAATAAATGATTTTTTTTATTATTTTCGCTGCACTAAATCTGTCATTGAATTGTACTCAGTATAACTTTCCAGATGCATAGCATTTTCTCATTAAGCAGTTTTGTCCAAGCCATCCGTAAAGTCAGTGCTTGACATTCCGACAGAGATGAACAAATTAAAGAACTGGTCAGGGTTGTTGAAGCAGTTGACTACTTCACACGACCCAACGTTCTTTTATATGTGAACCTGCCCACATATTATCTACCCGACACAAACTCCACGGATCCCACGCCCATACGCAGCCCACCAAAATCGTTTTGGAACGACTTTATCCTGAAATATGTATCGGGTATTGCTCTGATAGAGTTACTTACTAAATTTGGCATACTGAAAACCGTGGAGGCGAATTTTTCGGATGGCATGGACGAAGACGTTAATAAATGTGGACGTTTTAGTGGAGCTGCTGAACCGAGCGTTGCAATGGACTTGATGTCGACTAACAGTCTCCGAAGAGTACTGCGCTCTGAGACAGGTAAACCACAGTAACAAGATTTATCTAAACTCCTTACAAGAAACATTATCATCTCATATGAACTTGATTTAACTAAGATTATGAGAATCTAAGTAAAAATTATACATATAAGTATATGATAATGTAAGATTTGTTCTATGTTTTATTCGGAACAATTAACCCCAAGAACCTTCGCTGTACACAAATTTTTTAACCCCTATCTAAACAAATTAAGTGTTACATGTATAATAAGATGTATTTGTGTTAATCTATTATATCGTAGCTGACGGCTGAGCCGATTATGGACTATTTTTATTGATCTACAACTTGACCTGTTCAATTATATCCTAGGATGTAATTTAAAAAAAATAACTGTAGGAAGAAAGTGTTCGACATCGTTACTGATGTGAATGTAATGAATAAATTTTCAACTTGGTTTTCTTTTTACAGAAGAAAGCTCAAAGGAAATGTCTACGGCGAGTTCACTAGAACCTGTAAAGAAAGGAACGATGATTTACGATGTGAAGCAGCAGGGCCGGCCACATTCCTGTGGACTGAAATCCCAGGATGGTCCAAGTAAAAAAGGTTGACTGTCTTTAAACTTTGTTTTAGATATTTTACTATTGACTTTACTGGTGGCAGGTCTCTATTGTCGGAGACTGCCTTGATAGGTCCATTTCTGCCGCTTAACAGTAGTGGACAAACATTACTCTGTTCCGGTTTGAAGAGCCGTCGTCACTTAATTGTATAAAAAATATGTACAAGAAAAATTAAGCACAATTTAATAGTTTATGTTAGACAAAACAATAAATAATAATGACTGGAGGTACTGGATCATTCAATATTTTTTTTATACCACAAAGCAACGAGAGGAACAAGACGTACACCTGATGGTAAATAAGCTCGCGCTTCACAATGTGGCGCTAGTTAGGTGATACACACTGCACCACTTTGCGCTCATCGCCTTGAGACTTAAGATTTAAAGGCTCTTTATCCAAGTACTTTCACTAGCTTCAGCGCCCTTTTAATCCAGCACACTAATATTTGTCATGTGGAAAAGACGCTGCGATGTTACCTACATAGACGGTTTCCGGTATCGGTACAATATATAACTTAAATATATTTATTTAATTAAGTTTGTTGATTAGTTCTAGATTGTGACAATTAAATGATTCTGTGATAGTTTTAACACTGTGCTTTTAATTTTAGGCCTGTCTATCTTATCGGTGCTTCTGAAGCAAGGGAAAGTTCCAGTGAAGAAGATATCTCACATCGTTATACCATGTTCTACTAATAATAATTCGTCGACGGACAAGCCTAAACGTAATTCTATTGTTTAGACTCTAGCCTAAATCTTTAAAATAAAAATATTATACTTACATAACAGCAAACAAACTGAACTTCCTTTGATTATATGTATTATTTTAATTTAAGCAACAATTTAACAGTAATTACAATTCTACTTATGAAACGATAATGTCTTAAATTAACATTTTCCATAAGCGAGGAGATTATTTCAATTATTTAACATTATTTTTAGTAATTTTGACAACATTGTATTTTTCGTAAAATATATATAATTAAATTTTATTAACTTTGAAATCATCGCAACAGATGTCATGACGATAACAAGTAAAATGGAGAGAAATATCAAAATCAACGAGAGCGAAGAATTAAATCTAGTATCCGTCGCAAATAAACAGAGAAATTTAAAACATAGAAAAACCTCAAAAAGCACCGAAGAATGCAAACTAGAACAGCAAGATGTATGTAGTATACTTTATCATATCTTCTCTTTTATAACTTAGTTGCCTTCAATTACAGTAGGTGTATTAAAAAGGAAACGGTATCATTCATTATTATCTTTATTATCAGCCGATAGACGTCCACAGCTGGACATAGGTCTCCCCCAAAGATTTCCACAGGGGGTAGGGATTTATATTTTAAATATCATGATTTAGACCATTTCACCACGCTGGCCCAATGCGGGTTAATGAGATGAAGATCTCTATCAATTGTGGTCATCAGATATTACTTGGTATTTAAGAATGCCTGGGAGGGTATGACTACAAAAACTATCAAATATTATGGGCTAATGTGTGTGACGAGCTTAGTAGTATGTAAAATTATGAACTATCGGGAAGGCGCTTTACAAGATTGTATACTTTTTAATTATGTACTCCAGCCATTTATCGTCCTGCTGGTTTTAATGTACATGTACAGTCGCTAATCGTGCCTTCTATTGTGATAGACAACGGTGACGAAATTACCAACAGAGCCACTAAAATTATTAAGAGCTTTTGGAACAATTGCTATTCACACACTGCAAGATAAAGAGAAGGAACAAATAACAACGACAAGCTTACCATCTACCACTGAGATTAAATCAAACGAAACATTGAAAACAAACTCGGGTGACTATCGCGTAAGTAAAGATAATGGTATAAATTCCATCTAAACAACATACATGTAGGATATTTGATGGAACGAGATATTTACTGAATTAACCTACGTAAATACTGCATAAATTTTGCTATATTTATAAATAAAACGAATATTACACACCTGCTTTAGTTAGTTAAAAGATAAGGCTTTCATATTACTTTTACGAGGAGCTCGCGATTCTGTAATTGCTAAAGCAACACATTTTGACAGATTTATCTAGCTACAACAAAGATACATACAAAAGCTTCAGCAAAGACCAACGATAAAGAAATTAATGTACAGATCTCTACAAATAAAAATATTATTCCATCAATCGGCGACAAGAACAGTAATACAAGCAACATTACAACTGTAATTGACGATGTGAGTTCAACGATGAAGACGACCACCATCCCTACTTGCAACTTAACATCAGATCCAGATTTAAATGTAAAGAAGTCATCTGCTATCGAATTATTAACATCTATTTTAATACCAGAAACTGGTCCTAACCAATTAGATTTCAAAACATCAGTGTATGACGACAACAATTACGTTACCAACAACTACTACGTAAGGATTTTTTTCTTAGTTTATTGTAATTTGCAAAAAAAATTATTTAAATGATTTATTTCTACTTCTCCCGCACGCTTTTATTCTATATATTCATTTGTATATACCAATTTTTGCACAAATATGCGTATCAACTGAATGTTCTCTCTTCCTATATAGAGTGAAAGGTATTAAGTGTAAAAGACCTGGAGGTGCTAAAGTATAGCTTGTATCCTATCTATGTATGGAATACCCCATCTAAAAACAATGCTTCTGGAGTTATTAATTTTTTAAATAATTTTCAAAAAATTCTCGATTTTCTAGGAAAAAATTCGATGATTTTATTTATTATTTATTTGTACATAAATTTTAATGTAATAATTATTCTTAAATCATTGTTTTATTAAATTAATTTATAATCATCACTTAGAGGATAAAACTTTTAAATTAGGTTCTTTGAAAGTCATGACAGTAAAAAATAGAGTCATACTTACATTTTTATTTAATCTTAAAATAAATTTTTATTTATAAAAAATACGTATAAAGCACATAAATAAGTACCTGACTTCAATACCTATCCGACAAGGTATAAGAAAGTACGTAAAGTTTCTAAAATTTAGAAAAATAAACACGTAATAAACCCAAGTACCATGAAATATCAAACTGTATAGACTAAGTAACACGTGCAAGATTATTGTTGTCGTTTCAGATGTTGAGTTTGAAGTAAAAGTTTAAAGTAACAATTAATTTAAATTTTGCTCAAACTGACGACAACGGTTTCTGATACAAGCACGAAGCCTTTTTCTTAATTCAGATCGATTACCTCACCCTGTGAGCTGTTCTCTTATTAGCTTTGTTAGCAGCGACAATGATACGTGACTTTAAATCTTCTGGCGAGTTAATTGGTGTTGTGTAAACTAAAGATTTCACGTGACCCCCATAAGTAATAATCGCAAGGCATTAAATCAGGACACCTTGCGGGCCACGGTGTTAGTCTGCCTCGGCCAATCCATCGCTGAGGAAAAGTAGTATCTAACCACTGTCTTACGCCGAGACGAAAATGGGCGGGACAACCGTCATGCTGGAACATCATTTCTCCTTTGGTTTTTAATGGTATATCGTCCACATAATTAAAAAAATATTTAGAAGAAAATCTTCGTACATCCCCTCATTTAAATTGTTGGGCAAGAAGACTGGACCTAGCAAATAAGTATGAATTATACCAATCCATACGTTTACGGAGAATCTTCGCTGATGAGCTCCTTCTCTAATCACGTGGGGATTTTCACCTCGCAGAGCCCAATAATGATTATTATAAATTTTTGTTATGCCGTCTCTGTCAAACTTCGATTCATCAGTCCACAATATCTTAGTGAGAAAATTATTATTTTCTAAGTATGCATGCAACATAAAACGGCAGAAGTCTAACCTCCTTGTAGGGTTTCCTTCTTCCAGGGCCTGGACCGGTGTATAATTATAGGAGTAGAGCCTTGCCGTATGCACAGTAAACCACACTTTCAATTGTGTTAAACCCAGCAATTTTGCCACGACCCTGGTTGATGTAGTCGGGTCTATAACAAAATGGTCTACGATTCCTTCTTCCTCTTCAGTATCGTAGATGATGGGCCTACCTGCGTCATGTCGCCTCTGTGGATTGTTGCCAGTTTCCCTGACGCGTTGATACGCCGCAGCAAAGACTCTATGACTTGGTAGGTGACGATTTGGAAAACGTAGTTGATATTCTCTTCGTGTATTTAAAGAATTTTCATCACTAAGTCCATAAAAATAGAAAATGTCAGCGTATTCTTCATTACCGTAATCTGCCATTGAAATTAAATTTATTGGGTAAGGAAAAGAAAAACTATTCAGAATTAAGAAGACAACGATAACGTATGTCCGCCCACGAAAGTAGTTAAATTTTAACTGTTGTATTGACTCATTACCTAAAAATGACATTGCACATGTTTTACAATGAACTCAATATCTAAACCGACAATAATAAGCTCGCACGTGTTACAACAAAAACAGAAGGGTCAAATTAAGGGCCGACGCAGCGTATACTTTTATGAGTCTTTACAATTTGTTATTTCATGGTACATAGTTTTAATACAAGTGTTTTTTTATTTCAAAATTTTAGAAACTATGTACTTTGTTATACCTTATCGGATAGGTATTGTAGTCAGGTACTTATTTATGTGCTTTATATGTATTTTTTTTAAATAAAATTTTATTTTAAGATTAAATAAAAATGTTAATATGACGCCTTATTTTTTACTGTCACGACGTTCAAAGAACCTAATTAAAAAGTTTTAGCCTGTAAGTGATGATTATTAATGTATTTTAATAAAACAATAATTATTACATTAAAATTTGTGTAGAAATAAGTAAGAAATAAAATCATCAAATTTTAACCTAAAAAATAGAGAATTTTTTGAAAAATATTTAAAAAATTTATTACTCCCGAACCATTTTATTTGATGGGGTATGTCGATGATACATAGATAGCTAGGATACGAGCTATACTTTAGCTCTTCCAGATCTTTTACACCTATTACCTTTCACCCTGTATATCTTTATATAGTAGTGGGATCAGCGACTTGGTAAAAATTACCTATAAATATATTATTATCTATGGGTAAAAAATAAATGTCCACCAAATTTTATTACAATAAGAAAATATTACAAGTTATGTACCTAGTATAGAATATATTAATATCATATAAAATCTATTAATTGTTTTTTTTTTTAGGATTACTACGGCACAAACAATAATTACAATGAACTGGAAAATAAAGATGTAACTACCAAAAATACAACCAATGTAAACGAAAACATAACTATTAAACATGATAAGCGTGATCTAAAATCACAAAATACTTTTACTGCTAAGGACGTGGCTGCTATTGAAGTAATAGTAGATTTATTGAGACACAATCGCAATCCAAACGATATCGATGAAAACGAAGTCGGTAGTAAATCAACATCGGCTTTCGCACATCCATTGAATCCATCTCCGACTACGAATTCTCCACAAATTTCTAGAAAGAATGATCTTTATAAAAATTCCATCCAAGTTCACATTGCTATTCCATGCAATTTAACAGTTGAAAAAAAGCGATCGTTAAATGAACCGGTGAGAATTAGAAAAGTTTTCAGTGCTAGATTGTCTACGCCGGTAGATATGGAGTATCAAATTCATTCAGTGGAGGATTTAGAATCATTATCGACCGTAATCAATTCCAGAACGTCTTTCACAACTACTAAAATCACTTCTGCACCAGAAAAATTTTCACCAGGATTATATGTTTTGGTAGAAAATAAAAATAGTTCATTTCCCGACGGTCAATTTATTTTGAAACCCGTTTATAATAATAACTTTTTATTTGATTATACCGTAAGACAAGCAGATTCGAAAGATATTAGTACAGAAAAGGTAACATCCACACAACCAACTAATTTATCAAAAGTCACTTTAAGTAAAGATTTCATCGCAGCTATAAATAAACATTTGATAGAATTATACCGAAACCTATCTGTTATTCCGGAACATGATATGAAAGAAAGAAAATTGAAATCTGTAAATATAACTCCAAAATCGAACAGCGGCATGGACACAAATAATAACAGGCAAAAGAGAAATATAAATTGGGATACTATTAAAACATATTTTGGTCGCGACAAAGTTTGTTCTTGCCGCTGTAAACCCAATCGCACAATGTGTAGAACATGTGCCGCGAGTGATGCTGTTATGTCCGAATTAATATTTGAGCTAGATAATTTAGCACAATATATGAGTGATCATTGTACGGAGATACAAACATACTTTTGGATGAACCCTAGCGGCGGCAGGAGACTTAGAGACGCAGTACAAAGAATAGATAAAGCTCTCTATGATTATTTTAAAAGAGTAAAAGGCAAATGCAAAGGCCGTCCTTGTAAAGTGATTACATGCATGGATAAACGTGACTACGTTAAAGTCGATAAAAAGCTTAATTATATAGGTGATCCTTTGATACGTGACATAGAAAGAGTAGCTGACCATTTAGAGCAAGCTTCCAAATATAATATCGGAGATAAGAATTTACTTGACACCGGCAATAAGTGTTTGGATGTTATAACAAAGTGCATGCACTTAAAACCTTTTAACAAAAGAGCTCACGAGAGTGACAACAGACGAGTCAAAAATGTATATTCTCTTGATAATGTTAATGTTAATATTATATGCAAGTCCGATAATGTTGACAGAACACATAACAATGTGTATTACTCCTCAACAAGAAGTACTTCATATTTAACAGAATCACCTAATATATTTTATTATGATGATACGGGTGATTACACAATAGGGGAGAAAAACAAAAAAGGGTTCAAATCGCTATTGAAGAGAAAAGGATATTTCAAAAATAAACGAAAAAACAAGAAACTTTGGTTTACGTACAATGTGACATCAACAAACAATAATAATAATGTGAAAATTAAAAAAAGGGAAGTAAAAACTAATCATAGAATAGAAAAAAACACTTTTGTAGGACGAAACAAAGGTTCGATGTGGTATAACTTTTTAAAAAGCTACGTAAATAGCAGTCATGATTTAGGAGAACCTAATTCTGAGGATAACGGTAACACAAATTTTGTCGCTGACCATGATATAAGAAATATATTAAACGTGTCGTTTCCTATGAACAACACAAAACACGATCTCAGTGCCATTGATAACTACGAAAATAAAAGTAATGACGTTTATCCAACTTATTCAAGACATTTTCCCGGCGTTAGTCCACAGACAAAAATTAAGCCTAATTTCAAACCGTTTGGACCGTCCCTAAGCAAAAAACATGAAAAAAATTCTTCAAAATCAACAAGTTCCTATTCAAATAGTGGTGGCGGTGTTGAAAAGTTTAAATCCATCCAAGATGTTACAGCTATAGACTCTAATATAAGTAATATTCAAAATAAAAAAAAAATTGACGATAGACATGAAACTAATGACAACGATACAATACATGATAACGGTAATTCTTTCCATAAACATGATAAAGTATCTGCACTTACAGCCACTATGAATAAAAACTTAAAAAATGTTAAAATTACGCATCAAAATTTTGCTCAAAGATTTAAAGAGATAACTTTAAAATTTCTAAATGGTTTCCAGTTAGACAGAAAATCTACTACTCTGTTATACAAATCTAAACGAGATTTAAAAATATCACCGATTAAAGCAAAGCAGGTTCTAAAAGCAAAAGATAGTAATAAAAACAAGATATTGAGCGATGAAATTATCTATCCGGTAGATTCAAGTCTAGCAGAAAAAAGAAAATTACAATCTGATTTGGATGAATCTACTAATAGTAAAAGAGAACTTCTTCTATCCATTCTCGATTTTGAAACAAGTAAGCTCAATGGTGAGTGGGAAAGGATTGCATCGAAAAAAAAGCCGAACGAAGATAGTGAAGAAGAGAACCAATCTATATTTCAAGTACATTCTGAAGTTTCTATGTGAGTATACATAGTGAGTATCTAGTGGAATAGCATTTTGTGTTGTTTTGTTGAGATTCATATGTAGAAAAAATATGTTCCAGTAGTTTACATTCACGAAATGATTTGTAAGGGAGTTCTGTAATTTGCATGTTTCGTTTAGTCAACTTTAAAATTATATCACATATCAAACAATTGATATGGGATGATTGATCAGAAATATCTAATAAATCATTTTATGTACACACACACAAGACCAATAAAGAAGGTGGGGTTGTGATTGTGCCTATCAACATGCTGCTCCGTTCAATTTGGCTATATATATTTTGAATATCCTTTAATAGTACTTTGTACATCATATGTTTTACCATAACACTATAATTAGTGTTAATTAATACAAGGGTTATCTGCGAGTGAAACTCAAGAATTGTAAAGGAAACAGTTACTCTGCCTAGTCAATCATCTGTTTTTGTGTTTACCCACCGGAATCGGACCGAAATAGGCATTGTGGAAAATGAACATGCTTTATACTGGAGTAATATGTTTGTGTGTAATAAGGAAAAAAACCAAACATGAAAAAAGAAAAAAATTGTGGTACAAAAGGAATGATTGTCACAGTATTACAACAATAGCATAAAAACCAGTCCAATCTATTGACGGCTTTTGGAACTAAAGATTAAAATAAATATATAAATTAATTAGATTTTTACAACAATGGATTACAAGTGTGTTCACTGTGGAAAAGTTTTCCTCACAGACTGATGGCGTAAAATGTTGTAATGTTTCATTATTTATCATCGCCAGGATGTCAATATAAGCCCAGAATAAAATATTTGTGTTAAATGGATTTGTAAAATATATAATAATAAGGCTACTAAGACCACAAACTTAAGTACGGGTCAGCAAAGTAAGAACGACTTGGAGGATGTATAGGCGACCGAAGCAGCTAACGTCGATTGTCGTATCGAAGGGGTACTCGCGTAGGACATAGAGCTATTTCGTACGGAATTACGAACTCTGTCTACAAAAATAATTTGCTTTCGCCTGAAAATTACAAAATTAAACTCCACAATGACAGATTTTAGTACAACATTACACGTTGTTGAAGATCGTCTTGGCCGTCTAGAACAACAGTCTGTTGGGGTTGACGATATTTCCCTTGACATGTTATTAATGATTATATGATACCTGGAGGACGGGTGCAGAATGCGTGCGTTCGTTTCTGTTACTCTGTTCCACTGCGCTCTCATATAACTGCCTTTCTTAACAGCGCTGATATGCTCACAAAGAACAAACGTAGGGACCTGCATTTCGCAACTTTGTTATTTAGAATTACTAAAAATAAAACATCTAAATATTTATACAAAAAGGTTAAGTGGATGCATGACCAGAATACTTTATACAACACAGGAGCTGCTATTAATATGCTTGTAGTACCTTTCGCGGCACCTTTAAGTATAAAGCTACTGAACTGAACTTTTGATACTATACTCTTTCCTGCCTTTAGGGACTTAACGACAGTGAATAGCTTTAAGGCCAGATATAAATCATGACTTATAATGGAGTAAAAAAGTAATCTTTAATCTAGCTGTCCTTATGGCATGTTTCAACACTTGTTTTGTGTGCTTCTTTGATTTTTTTATCTATTGTTATCTATGTATGTAAGTTTTGGTCGTTTTTTTATATACCTGTCCATTGTACTAATTGGTTTTCCTTTTGGTGGTTCTTGTAACATTCAGTAGTGTATAAAGTTAGGGCAGTGTGTACGGGCACAATCAATTGGCTGCGCTGAAAATAGTGGATGCGGATGCCCACATACATGTATACTGAGTGCGGTCCTTGTTCGTCTAATAATATTGTGATTTATTTTATATATTTAAAAAAAAACAACAGGTTTTGGACAAATAAAACAATTCTTGCTTTCTTTTAATATATCATTTAAACCTGTAGTATACATTATATATATTTTTTGAATATACTATATCGTGAATTAATTAAAGATTAATAAAATTCTTGTTGTAGGATGCCTCCAAAACCTTCAGGAGCGAAATTAGAACACACTATAACTGCGACAAATCCGTGTACTAAAACTAAACACACGGCAGCCCCGAAATGCGAATGCAAAAGTAACTGCACCAAAAGCACTACGAATAAAACAACAACACCGGTATGCACGAAGAAGAACTCGACTAATGAAGAAGAGGAATTCTACGATATCAAAAAAGATTTGCCGGAAATTGAACTCAGTGTTCCGCCTTTACTCCGTACCACCAGATTATATCATGGATTTTTAGACAAGTTCATTAGCCAATTTAGGTTCAAGGTTGTTCCTAAATGTCACACGGCGAAGGTTAGTTTTGTATCATATCATCGGATTTTAAATAAATTTTGCTTTGACGTATTCTTAAAGATAATAATACACTAGTCACATACTGAAGGCGGTAGGCGGTAGATTTAACATCCTCTATACTGTAGCTTAGAAATGGACACTTATTGAAGACAGAAAAATATTAAGCTTAACATTTTAATTTTATTATATTTATTTACATCAGTTCTAATAGTAATTATGTAAACAGGATCAAAGTAGTAAAATCTTTTCGAAGGCAGCTAAAAGTAATCCAAAGAGTCCAAAACAGCGATCCTTCAAAAGGAAACTACAGCACGGAAATCGGTACCAAGGTAAGCCGCGCTACAAGACAACCAACAAGGAGCACCAATCATCCAGAGACGGCGTACGTCCAGGGGCGTTACGAACTCCCGGGACCATTGTAATTAGAAGTAAAGTATCAGTAGTCTATTGTATCACTTGAAAAGAATAGTTGGAGACCGAATAAATTTCTCAATCTGACCGCCTAACCTTAGTTTGAAGAAGGCACCTTATGCTGATGTCTACTGTATGATGAGAAGAATATTTATAGTGACATATGTATGTTACTATAAATGTAAGTGTAGAAATGTAATATTTCGTAATAACGTTAGTGCGTTATTGAGAAATAATCAGAGGTAGTTTCTATTTAAACAGATATTCAGATATTTCATGATACGAGTGACAGTTGCGTTTAGTAGCCCTTGTCTCGCGTAATGGGTAGTATTTTATTCAATTTGATATTGATATTACTGGATCTGTATAAATTATAATCACTATATTTACTATGTTCGTTAGCTATTTTTAATGCGTTTGGGTTATCAGTTTAAATAATTATGTATTCACAAAATAAGCCGATCCGTGTTCTATCTCAGACATTTCTTGTTAATAATTTTTGTGCTACTGTACATTATAACTAGTTATTTCATAAGCACATGAAGCAAGTCATGCAGTAAATGTTTTATCTTTATTCTATAGTAGTAACCAAGCTGACTCCCGGCCCAGATACAACAGAAGAATTACGAGGGAAGTCGTACTCTAACAAAACTACACCAACAACGTCAAGAAAAGACTCAAAACCTACTGAACCAGCTGAATCTTCAACAGATTCAAAGTCTGATAAAACTACAAAAAAAGTACTTTTTCGTTATTAATACCACATTGCTATTGTTACTCTCGAGCAATTTTAACTTATAGTACATTGTTAAAAGAACGAAATAGAATTTTATACTTTTATGTATTTACAATGTGTCGTCTATTCTAAAAGTATAATTTTCAATAGATTTTCTATATCTCAATAAAAATGTTAAGTATAAAAATCCGTCATCCAAATCAAAACTGTACAAAGGGCCCCACTCAATTAGCTTTTCTTTATTAAGCATTTCTTCAGCTACCTCCAGCATATCGACATTGATAACTAGCGACTAAGTAGAAGTATTAACAACAATTGTAATCAATAGTAACATCCAAAATAATAAAACATTAATGTTAATCAAATCTGAACCACCTTTTCTAACATCGCGCTTTGTTACGTTTTTAATTGCCCCTACAGTGACTACTTTCGAGTTGTAACTAATTATATATTGACATGTCTAATGCATTCCAGGTTGAAGAAGCTCGGCAGCCCGCTAACTATAGTAAACCTGTTCTGTCTGAAGGTAGGTCATTTGTAATCATCATCATTAATTCGGATAATATAAGTACAGAGCTGAACTAACTGCCTCTCCAATCTATTCAGTACGTTTTCCTGTAGTTATTACTAGATTGTCAGTACGTCGTGATTCCCACAAGTTTTTATGTCCCATGGCTAATTTATAAACATTATAGAAGTTTGAATTAAACAGATATGATATTTTGGGAGTACTAAAAAAATTTCAATAAATTTACCATCATATAAAAAGACAACTCTCTTAAAAGGGTTATTAAAAGGCTTTGAAGCGATTGCTATCGCCTGTATCGAAAACTAAATTAATAAAATAAATCATTGCATAAATATTTAATTGCCATTGCCCTTTACTTTTTTTATTCTATTGATATAATTTTTAATGCGAATAAATGTTATTTAACATATATCTTTTCTCAAGAGGTCTGTGACTCTTATAGTCAAGAGAAAATATGCGACATCGGCGCGACCATGATCCATATCTTGAACAAATACAGAGCGCTCCCGATCTTCGAGTTCAAAAAATTTGTTAAGAACATCACCTGCTTCAAGTATAAAAGGAGGCCGTCAGCGTTCCGAATTAATGCAAAGATTAAGAAGAAGAGCAGACAGCACGTTCGGAGTGGACGGACGGAGGACGATAAACGCTCGAAGTGGAATTGGGTGCGGGGGAAACGATCTTCCGAATCCACGAAATCTTTTGCTAACACCAACACAAATGATAACGGCTATGAGTACTTTGATGATAACGATAAATATAAAGATATTGACATTAATAGTCTGAGGAATAGGTTAACAAATACTATGAGAAATGATGTAGGCGATTACGATAGATTGTATTTAGGTGGTGATGGGGTTTACCGGGGGCGGGAAAACGAAAGGAAGAAGAGGAAAGTAGATATGACAAATATTATTACCGGTCTGAAGAGTTTGCCGCCTTTGCGTGAACTAGTTGTGAGTATGCGGGTTGTGAAATTATAAACATTATTTGCGCACAGGATTTACAGCAAGGACGAAAATTTAATTACGAATAATTTCAGGACGAAGTTTTCGTTATACGTGGCAATCCCGTAACAATATACTGCAACGTGTCCGGAATTCCACTATACTCAATCTCCAACTTAACCAACATGTACCGGTACAGCTGGGCGGCGGAGAGAAAGTCCATGCTGAGCAACCCGAACCTCAGGATTGTAGGACCTTCGCTCTTCATAAACAATGTTCAGCCGAAAAACTACGGCACTTACACCTGTTGCCAGGCAAGAAACACTTTCTTCTCCTCTTTCACAAAGTTTTTTTCATTTATATAATCTGTTCTTAATATAATTTAAATTGTTAAAAAAATGGTCTAATTTTAAACAAAACCTTGATTACAGGACAAGATAGTTACGCGTAGTGTCAGATTGAATGTCATTGAAATACCTAACTTCAATATTTTATTTACACCTTTATATAAGTGCCTAGGAGAATGTACATACGAGGTAAACTATTTAACATTTACAATGAGTTAAAACTTGACATTGATTTTACATTATGTTCTGTGACCAGGTCGAAAGCAAAAACTCTCCAACCAAATGTTATGTTAATTTTTTCTTTGATGTCTAAATACATTGACCGTGTGTAATATAAACTTATAAAGTCATTGGAAATAAGTTATTGATGCTTAAATTAAGATGGTAATAACAGTAAAACTACCTGAAATTTTATTATTTTAAGTTGTCATCACGTCAACGTCATTATACCTACAGTATATAAACTTGAAAGGCCCATAACTATTTAAAAAATATGGCGTAATTTGTTATTTTAAGGATCTGGAGAATATCCAAAGTTTGAGTACGGAAATGATGAAATCGGCAAATTGTTGTGGTCTCACCACAAGTACAATTCGCGTGGACAATCCGGTCGCCTTTTCTAACAAGGTACGTTGAATATAATCATTGAGGGCTTCCGTATCGAAAAAAAGGGAAATTGTAGAATACACCAGTAACCGACAATCCAAAAGATTCCATATTAATTAAAAGATCGACGACCGTTGGGTTTTTTTTTTTATTTACGTGTGCAACAAAATGCTAACGGAACGCACACCCCGTACCAAGAGGGCTGGTAGCGGAGTAGTGCCGGACACCGACCGACTAAAAAGCTTCACACGCTATTCCTTCACTTCCGAAAAGAATGCACGGGGGTCATGGGATAACACGAAACAGTTCTTCTGCAACCCCCGTTCGGCGCCCGGTTTGAACGGGACCGCCTCACGAACGTTGGGTTAGTAAAGCCTTAGAGTGGTGGCTGCATTCCGATAGGCATAAACACTATATATAGTTATAAAGACCGCCCACAATGTAGACCAACAATGATGTGAAGCTCACGGAATACTACAGTAAGCGTGCAGAACAGAGACAGCGTGGATTGCCTTGGTCTTATCATATCCTGGGCCTATACCGAGCAGTGTGTGTTTCGGCTATTGATGTCTCTGTTTATTATAAAAATTACACTTGTAATTCAGGTTTTATTTCGTTCTTAAATAATGTTTATCTCGCTACTTTACTACTGCCTTTACTGTCACGGTTTGGTTTGGTGGGTGATGTCAACCACCCTCTTTAAAAGTTCATTTACGAGAAAAGCTTTTCAATTAACATCAATTGTACTTCAGATTATTGTTAGTTCTGTTCAAGGATTAGTACACTAAACATTGTTTCTGGTAATTTAAGGAAAACGAAGACTTGTTGAAACCAACGATAGTGATAACTGCTGTACTGCCGCCGGTGATACAGTGCGACCCTGAGTGCTTGAGAGATCTGTCTTGTTCCCTGGCTTTACTCTGGGCTGCAAACGCACCTTCTTTGGCTTTTGTAAAAGGTATTTATTCATATTTTAATCAATTCTTGACATCTCTATAAAACTTTGTATCTACGGTATTCGGGCATAGATTTTATCTTAATGGTATCCAATTTATTCCTTTAATTATTCAGTACATTAACTCTAAATAAAGAAACCATTCCAAGATTTTTAAAAAAATTGTTTTGGAAAACGTTTAGAAATGAAGCAAGTTAAAATATTAACCACAAGTGTGAATTATCTATTCTTTGTGATCTATATTTGTAGAAGACTACAAAGTGATTTCACTTCTTGATGAGAATTCTGATAAAGCTGACCTTATTAAATTTGGTTTACAATATGTAACTACAATACATAAATTATCGCACAATACGATCTTCAAATGCGGATTATAAGTGAATAAAGGAACAGCATACTAGCAGCATACTACTGTAAAATTTTCGGTGTTGTATATCCTTTAATTTTCATTCAATAAAAAAAAATTTCAGTTGTTATAATGTATGAGAAGTTTAACAACACACTAACGCCTATGGACAGTAGCACTGCCACAATGAGCATGTCGAAGAAACTTAAGAGCAAAGGTGAGACAAATATACAAATCAAAGCTGCGTAAAAATCATTCTGTTATAGAATTTATGGTATACAGGGTGCAAGGTAAGAGGTGAAATGACCTAAAGGGGCTAAAGTATAGCTTGTATCCTGTCTATCTGTGTATGGAATACTCCATCTAAAAACAATGCTTCTGGAGTCATAAATTTTTTCAAATATTTTTCAAAAAATTCCCGATTTTCTAGGAAAAATTCAATGATTTTATTTCTTACTTATTTCTACACAAATTTTAATATAAAATTATTGATTAATCATTGTTTTTTTAAATTAAATTAATAATCATCACTTAGCGGCTAAAACCATTAAATTAGGTTTTTTGAAAGTCGTGACAGTAAAAAATAAGGCGTCTTACTTAAATTTTTACTTAATCTTAAAACAATATTTAATTTTTAAAAATACGCATAAAGCACATAAATAAGTACCTGACTTCAATACCTATCCGACAAAGTATAAGAAGGTACATAAAAATTCTAAAATTTAGAAAAAAAACACTTGTAATAAAACCAAGTACCATGAAATATCAAACTGTAGAGAAAGAATAAACGAAAGAGTCAAAAGAAGGGCCGGCGCGGCGTCTATTTTTATGAGTCTAGACTAGTAGACTTTTCCTCGCAGTAAGCTTTTCCTCACAGTAAACTTTTCCTCGAAGTTAACTTTTTCTCGTAGGAGACTTTTCCACGCAGTTGACTTTGCCTCGCAGTAGATTTTGCCTCGCAGTAGATTTCCTCACAGTAGACTTTTCCTCGCAGTAGACTTTTCCTCACAGTAGACTTTCCCTCACAGTAAACTATTCCTCGCAGTAGACTTTTCCTCGTAATAGATTTCCTCACAGTAGACTTTTCCTCACAGTAAACTTTTCCTCGCAGTAGACTTTTACTCTCAGTAAAGTTTTCCTCACAGTAAACTTTACTCGTAGTAAACTTTCATCGCAGTAAACTTTTCCACGCAGTAGACTTTTCCTCGCAGTAGATTTCCTCGCAGTAGACTTTTCCTCACAGTAAACTTTTCCTCGAAGTAAACTTTTTCTCGTAGGAGACTTATCCTCGCAGTAGACTTTTTCTCGCAGTAGACTTCCCCGCAGCAGACTATTCCTCGCAGTAGACTTTTACTCACAGTAAAGTTTACCTCGTAGGAGACTTTTACTCGCAGTAGACTTTTCTTGCAGTAAACGTTTCCTCGCAGTAGACTTCTTCGCAGTAGACTTTTCCTCGCAGTAGACTTTTACTCGCAGTAAGCTTTTCCTCACAGTAAACTTTTACTTCCAGTAAACTTTTCCTCGTAGTAAAGTTTTCCTCGCAATATACTTTTCCTCACAGTAGACTTTTCTTCATAGTAAACTCTTCCTCGCAGTAGACTTTTACTCCCGGTAAAGTTTTCCTCGCAGTAGAGTTTTCCTCGCAGTAGACTTTTCCTCGCAGTAAACTTTTTCTCGCAGTAAACTTTCTTCACAGTAAACTTTTACTCACAGTAAAGTTTTCCTCGCAGCAGACTTTTCCTCGCAGTAGACTTTTCTTCACAGTAACCTTCCTCGCAGTAGACTTTTACTCACAGTAAAGTTTTCCTCGCAGTAGACTTTTACTCACAGTAAAGTTTTCATCGTAGAAGACTTTTACTCGCAGTAGACTTTTCTTGCAGTAGACTTTTCCTTGCAGTTGACTTTTCCTCATAGAAAACTTTTACTTCCAGTAAAGTTTTCCTCGTTGTAAAGTTTTCCGCGCAATAAAATTTTCCTCGCAGTAGACTTTTCTTCACAGTAAACTTTTCCTCGCAGTAGACTTTTTCTCGCAGTAGACTTTTCCTCGCAGCAAACTTTTTCTCGCAGTAAACTTTCTTCACAGTAAACTTTTACTCACAGTAAAGTTTTCCTCGCAGTAGACTTTTACTCACAGTAAAGTTTTCCTCGTAGGAGACTTTTACTCGCAGTAGACTTTTCTTGCAGTAGACTTTTCCTCGCAGTAGACTTATCCTTACAGTAAACTTTTCCTCGAAATAAACTTTCTCGTAGGAGACTTTTCTTCGCAGTAGACTTTTCCTCGCAGTAGACTTTTCCTTGCAGTTGACTTTTCCTCACAGTAGACTTTTACTTCCAGTAAAGTTTTCCTCGTAGTAAAGTTTTCCTCGCAATAAAATTTTCCTCGCAGTAGACTTTTCTTCACAGTAAACTTTTCCTCGCAGTAGACTTTTCTTCGCAGTACTTTTCCTCGCAGTAGTCTTTTACTCGCAGTAAGCTTTTCCTCACAGTAAACTTTCCTCACAGTAAACTTTTACTCACAGTAAAGTTTTCCTCGCAGTAGAATTTTCCTCGCAGTAGACTTTTCTTCACAGTAACCTTCCTCGCAGTAGACTTTTACTTACAGTAAAGTTTTCCTCGCAGTAGACTTTTACTCACAGTAAAGTTTTCCTCGTAGAAGACTTTTACTCGCAGTAGACTTTTCTTGCAGTAGACTTTTCCTTGCAGTTGACTTTTCTTCATAGTAGACTTTTACTTTCAGTAAAGTTTTCCTCGTAGTAAAGTTTTCTCGCAATAAAATTTTCCTAGCAGTAGACTTTTACACACAGTAAACTTTTCCTAGCAGTAGACTTTTACTTCCAGTAAAGTTTTCCTCTTAGTAGACTTTTACACACAGTAAATTTTTCCTCACAGTAAACTTTCGCCGCAGTAAACTTTCATCGCAGTAAACTTTTCCTCGCAGTAGACTTTTCTACACAGTAGTCTTTTACTCACAGAAAATTTTTCCTCACAGTAAACTTTCCACGCAGTTGACTTTGCCTCGCAGTAGATTTCCTCACAGTAGACTTTTCCTCGCAGTAGATTTTTCCTCACAGTAGACTTTCCCTTACAGTAAACTATTCCTCGCAGTAGACTTTTCCTCGCAGTAAAATTTTCCTCAAAGTAAACTTCTTCGCAATAGTCTTTCTCACAGTAGACCTTTCCTCGCAGTAGACTGCCTCACAGTAGACTTTTTTTCGCAATAGACCTTTCCTCGCAGTTGATTTTTCCTCACAGTAGACTTTTTTTCGCAGTAGACGTTTCCTCGCAGTTGATTTTTCCTTGCAATAGACTTTCCTCGCAGCAGAATTTTCGTCACACCAGACTTTTTCTCACAGTAGACTTTTGAGCCCTGTGAGCTGTTCTCTTAATTTGTCAGCAGCGACGATGATGCGTGACTTTAAATATTCTAACGAGTTAATTGGTGTTGTGTACACTAAAGATCTCATGTAGCCTCATAAGTAATAATCGCAAGGTGTTAAATCAGGACACCTTGCAGGCCGCGGTGTCGGTCCGTCTCGGGCAATCCATCGTTGAGGGAAAATAGTGTCTAACCACTGTCCTACGCCAAGACGAAAATGGGGGGGACGACCGTCATGCTGGAAAACCACTTCTCTTCTGGTTTCCAATGGTATAGCCTTCAGATAATAAAAAAATGATTTCAAAGAAAATCTTCGTGTGTCCCCCCATTAAAATTGTTGGGCAAGAAGACTGGGCCTATCAAGTAAGTATGAATTATACCAATCCATACGTTCACGGAGAACCTTCGCTGATGAGCTCCTTCTCTAATCACGTGGGGATTTTCACTTCTAAGAACCCAATAATGATTATTATGAAAATTTGTTATGCCGTCTCTGTCAAACTTCGATTCATCAGTCCACAATATTTTGGTGAGAAAATTATTATTTCCTAAATATGCATGCAGCATAAAACGGCAGAAGTCTAACCTCATTGTAGGGTCTCTTTCCTCCAGGGCCTGAACCGGTGTATAATGGTAGTGATAGAGCCTTGCCTGATGTACAGTAAACCACACTTTCCACTGTGTCATATCCAGCAATCTTGCCACGACCCTAGTTGACATAGTCGGGTCTATAACAAAATGGTCTATGATTCCTTCATCCTCTTCGGTATCGTAGATACGTGGCCTACCTGCGTCATGTCGCCTCTGTTGAACGCTGCCAGTTTCCCTGACGCGTTGATACGCCGCAGCAAAGACTCTATGACTTAGTAGGTGACGATTTGGAAAACGTAGTTGATATTCTCTTCGTGTATGTAAAGAATTTCCATCACTAAGTCCATAACAATAGAAAATGTTAACGTATTCTTCATTACCGTAATCTGCCATTGAAATTAAATTTATTTGGTATGGAAAAGAAAAACTATTCAGAATTAAGAAGACAACGATAACGTATGTCCGCCCACGAAGGTAGTTGAATTTTAACTGTCGTATTGACTCATTACCTAAAAATGACATTGCACATGTTTTACAATGAACTCAATATCTAAACCGACAATAATAAGCTCGCACGTGTTACAACAAAAACAGAAGGGTCGAATTAAGGGCCGACGCGGCGTTTACCTTTATCTTCTTAAACCTTGTCGGATAGGTATTGAAGTGAGGTACTTGTTTATGTGCTTTATACGTATTTTTAATAAATATATAGTTATTTTAAGATTAAATAAAAATGTTAATATGACGCCTTATTTGTTACTGTCACGACTTTCAAAGAACCTAATTTAAAAGTTTTAGCCTCTAAGTGATCATTATTAATTTAATTTAACAAAAAAATGATTAAACAATCATTACATTAAAATTTGTGTAGAAATGAGTAAAAAATAAAATCATCTAATTTTTCCTTTGAATGGGGTTGCATTGTTTTTTGTTGGGGTATTCCATACATAAATAGATAGGATACGAGCTATATCTTAGCCCCTCTAGGTCTTATACACTTATTACCTTTTAACCTGTTAATTCTGAGTAATATATAATTTTTACTCAGCATTTTTAACTCTGAGATCTACATGAGAAAGTCAGAGAGAAGCTATTTCTCTTGCGAGAAAGTTTGACTTTTTTTGGAATTTTTACTTAGTAAACCGGCGTTATAATCTTTATCATCTTTGCACACTTTTTTTATGCCATGTCAGTTCTATAGCAGAGAAATTTCCTTTTGAGGCATCAAAGACAACATATTTCCCTGATTACAGACTCGAACGGTCATCGAGAGTATTATAACATTTCGCGCAAGATGTCTCCGGGTGACGTCGATGTTGTGGTGGCCTGTCCGTCTGGCTTCTACTTGCTCACCGAGCAAAAAATTTGTGGTAAAACTTTCACTTTTGTGTAATTTTATAAGTTTACAATTTCTTTTAAATTGTTAAAGATTTGCTTTAACAATGTCATGTATCCAGACACAAATGAAATAATTGAGTAATATTTTCGATGTATGTTAGACACAAAATATGTATAAGCAAAATAGTATCCTTATGTATTTAGATTTTTCTATAATCTAACTTGTGGAATCTGAATCCGCACGCATTGAGCTCCATGAAGTAGCAAAAGCCGTCAAAAATACTAATAACGCGAACATAGTTCGCAAAAATCCCTTTATCTAATGTCCGTTGTATAGTATACATAGCTGTGAGGACTAAGAGAGGTTGTGTATCGTTTCAGCTGTGTGCCCAGCGAACACTTGCGCTGCTGAAGGTGAAAACTCTTGCTCGGATTGCCCCCGCGGCACCCACTCGGAGCCCGGATCGGCCGCCTGCCGCCTCGGGCTTGGCAGGCTGCACAGGTACGATGTACGTAAACCAATTATAACTTTGTATAAAAAAAAAATCTATTTTTAATTGTTTTTTAGTCACCACCCAAACCCTCTCAATATCGTATGATAATTACTAACCATAAAGCAGATTATGAAGAAGCGCGCTCGAGCAGAATACTCCGGCTCATATGTTGTCACCAGGAAATCTGCGATGTGATAGTTGGAACGGCTGTCCAGAACATCACTAATCAAACACTGTAAAGATTAAAACTTGTGTAACTATTTTAACGCCAAATTCCGTTGCAGTATATATTCGTTTAACCAATCCTTAACCATGCACATTGCGATTTATTATGTGTGTAAAAATACTAAAACACTATCTCATTAGTGTTTTTCTAGCCGCATTAAAAAAATAAATATAACAAGTGTTCCTTTTATCAAACGTAATGATCACGTTGTTGCAGATACGTTGAAAGATGCGCACAGGTCTCTTGGCAATGGTGGGCGGGCGGCTGCTGCCTGTCCTGCTTAAGCTTGTGCCTGCTGGTGGGATTCTTGCTGTGCCGCCGCTTCACCGCCCGTCCTACACGTCAGCGCACAAAGCCGTACCGAAGCAACGAGTACTGTGCGTTATTTGTTTTACGGTGACTAACAACATTAGTCGTCCCAGTGGCAAGGAAATCTTCCACTAACTATTTGTAAACCTTCTAGTGTTGAGAAAGTTAATTTCTTAGTATAAGTAAAATTTTGTGTAAATAAACACAAGAAAGGAGAGAGTCAAGATTATTTATCTACCACGATGGCTAAGTTCGGATAAGCAACGCTAGTTTCTTTGAAATATCCCGATTTTGCATCGGAAATGTAATTCCATAATTATATCGAATGGAAATTCATGATGGCCTACCACGAGCGTAATTCTGAGCAGATGAAAACCTACAGTCATGCGGAGGAAACACCCTCAAACGGCAAAATCCGTTTGGGGGGTTTATCGTTTTATTGGCTTAAAAGTGAAAGAATATTTTTTACTTAGTTTGAAGTTACTTTGCGAAATTAGATGACACGTTTGTTAATCTTAGAACTTATCCGGTGAATATTATTAACCTACTTGGTGTTTTATATTTACTAATTCCAATGCTTAGCATCAATTTAGATAAATTGCTAATAACAGGAAACGGAATAGAAGCCAAACGGATATGCAAACTCTGCATATCGCTCCAGAAACATATCACGTCTTGGTTTTCATGTAAAGTAGGGCAATACTCTCTTATCACCCATTGCGGTGGCTTAAATATATGACAGTGACAATTGATGAGAGAATAAAGTTCAAGACAGCGTCTAGAAATGGACCTTTGACGCGTTACGTTTACATGAAAAACATTTTACTTTGTTTCTGTATTCATAGCCGACCGATGGGTAGGGGTGGGACAGCGTCACGGAAGGCGCCCCCTCTCTCCGTCGCGTGTACTCCTCGAAAGAATCTACAAACGCTCTCAATCATCATCTCGAGCAACTGGTAAGCTTTTGAACGGGAAATATTAACCATGTTATTTTTTTTTACTACGAGACAATCAGAACGTTTATTTAAGTGCTAAGGAAGCTGGTTAGCAGAACATCTATACAATTAACTGCCTCCGCGGCGCACCGGCTAAGCACTTGCTGTTTAACATGATGGTATAGACCTTGTAAAATATAACATGACAGTTTTGACAGTTACCGTACATGAAGGTTCGTTTTTTTTCGGTTAAATATCGTACTTAATTGAAGGTTGTCGCCCCCTTCGTTCAGCGTCACATATTACGAACAACCAAAGACAATAAAATCTTGCTTTGGAAAAAAAAAAAATAGATGATATAATAATACCAATTAGTTAAATTTGCATAATTTTCTGTAAATGTTTAAGTTTTTAAGTCTGGACACTTCGGGTTACGTTAAAAAAATTTTATCGACTTTTTCGTGCAATAAAAAAAGGATTCTTATGAAAATCGTCCACTTTAATGTTTAGCATAACAAGTAAATATTTATACCTAAAATCTCAGCATAATAACATAAAAAAAAAATTTGGAAATATTTTGTGAACGTACAGCATACCCATTACAAGTTGTATGCACATAGTAATCGATCATTAAATACTTTCATTATCGATTATACATCTTACTGACTTGCCAGAATTATCAAGTCATAATTTACAAGGTATAGTTCGGTGGCCGAGTCTCACGGAGTGCAGCTTGATAGGTGATAGTTTATTTGAACCCGCCTGGTTAGATACTACGCTCAGTGCCATCAGTAGTTACACTAGGTAGTGTCCTCCAAAACCGTAACATTGTAAATTTTGCACACGATTACTGACACACAACGTTAAAATGACAATCAAGAAATCTCCCTGTTGTTTAAATAGTTATATTTTTCTTCTTCTAGATTCACAAGAAACGAAATTCATGGTAACTCAGATGACTATACCACCGCCTGTTCCACCGATCGATTTTGATTATTAATATGTGTTCGCGGCATCATTCTTAAATATTTATAATTCAAAATTAATAAAGGCATGGTCATCAGCTGATAGGTATCCACTGCTGGTCATAGGTCTCTCCCAAAGGTCGCTTCGCCGGTTGATCTTACGCTGTCTACATCGCGCGATTTCACGCGACCATCACCAGACAATTGATCCACCTTGGCCTTACAGCATTACAATTATAGGTCTGCGGCCAGCCGAGGACCTAACTGCCACGATATATGATCATGTCAATACATATTAACTACATATATCTTTGCTTAATGGATTTTTTACGATAGGTTTCTACAACGTTGGACAACTTATGTGACGTGTAAATATTAATAATGTAAGTTTTCTTATGCATGAACTGTGAATCAAGGTACCAGTTGACTGTTTGTTTGATCGTTGCTGTGGGAATTGTAGAAAATACCTTTCGATGAATTATTTAATGGTGTAGTTCTAATTTGTCTTTCTAAGCGTATTTTTTGTCGTTACTTTTAGATGTTGTGTTTTAAGAAGGCGTTTAGCTAGGTACCTATTTGCTAAGAGTTATTTACCGTGTCCGGTAACGCTGCTACTTTTCGTTTGGCTTAAGTTTTAATAAAGTACGGTGTTCATTTTTGACGTGTTTCAGTTATAATCATGTGTTGATCATTAATTCATTATTGTCAGCGCAATTTTGAATGCGTACGTGAAGAAAGCTTGGGCGATATCCAGCATCACTCATAACAAAAGAGAAGACATCAATTGTTAGAATTACAGAATTGCTAAAAAATCATTTCTAAAGATTCAACCACAGACAAAAGCGATTTCGATGGAGTTTATTATAACCTCGTGGTTGCCACCGCAGCTAAAGTTTCCTAAATCAAAATCCACCATAAACACGGGCGCTAACTGGATTATTAAAGATTAATGCAATTATTTTTTTAAACTAAAAAACAAATTTAGAAAAAATCTATTCTAGTATATTTACATGGTATTGGTATCTCACATAACGATACAACGTCGATAAATGTTATTTACTAACATTTTTTTTTATTCGATAATTTTATATAGTAACATACAGTACAGCTTAAGTATTTCCACTGAACACTAAAGTCTACGTAGCTCCGCCGCAAAAAGAGCAGTTCTCTGTCAAAAAACAAATCGCAAATTGTGACTTGTTTTCCCGTTACAGTCTTGAAACATTACTTCGTTCCGGTGTCGAGAGCGTTGTAGTTAGTGAGATTTAGTACCTTGTCGCTAGATGACGAGCACAATGTGAAGCAGTGTATATCATCCTAACTACCGCCACATTGTTATGGGTAGGCGTATCACTTAGCATTTGGTTAACGCTCTATTGGTTTAATCGTTTCGTTGACAAAATGATTAACGAATGGTAAAATTACAGAACACAAAATTAAAAGCCAATGTTTAAATTCATTTTTATTAAAAAAAACACCCTTGGAATATATTCAGTACATAACAATTCACTCGCCCGTCTCTACGTAACATTTCGGTTGTGTACATATCCTAAGCAGAAGCGCATTAGCATAAATGTTTTTTTTTTTTTAAATATTTTAAGTGTTTTTTGTTATTACAGATAATAAATATTAATGACCAGCCAAAACTTGACATATTTTGACAAAATAAAATCCAGTTATTTTCTAATAATTAAATTTGGCAATGGGTAGTAATTAACTAAAAGATAAACAATATTAATGATAGTTAGCCATATCCATCAATGCGATGAAGACATACCAGATCCCAAGGGCTGCCGTAATAAAGCTACAAGCTATTTCTATAATATAGTACCACCATTAGTTAAGCCAAACGGTTGAGCATATAAGCAGGCTGTTTCGTGCTAAAAAAATGGCAACTCGTTAGCTTTTATGTAATAATTTATAATCTGCCAACAGGTACATTTTAACATAATTTGTGACTTGCACTAACATATGGTGCCATAAAAATTTCCTGTAATATTTTGTGTAAATTTGTTTATTTAATTTTGTTATATTCAAGGCAACGGCGTGGATATAATGTGCTTACACTAAACGCGCAGTATTTTATCGCGGCAACAGCACTAGGTCTACAATAGTATTTTCGCGACAGATTACAAACACTTGCAGATAATAAATGAGATTAACTTCGTAGTGATCGAGGGTCACCAAATGTTATCAAAATAACTATCAACTATAAATAGAATTGTAATTGTGTATATATGTGTACAATAAAACGACGAGAGTCCATCAATAGTACCAGCACATGTGAAATTTTGACAACTCTATCGAACCAATGTTTAAACTGTGTACCAACAGAACATGGCCATAAGAATTCTAAATATCGCTCGGGGTGAGCGTATCAATGATCACTGGCCGTCTTCCTCCGCGCCAACGTCCGGAGGCGGCTCCGGCACCTCCTCTTCGCGCACCCTGTTCGGCTCCAGCTCTATCACCGGATCAGCCGTGGCCTCTGCGAGGTTGGTGACAGACTTAGATTTGAAGCATTGGAAGTCCACGTGGCGGGACTTGGCTTCCTCTTTCTCCCACGACATGTGGA
Organism: Ornithoptera alexandrae; assembly: GCA_029030555.1. Classification (NCBI taxonomy): domain Eukaryota; kingdom Metazoa; phylum Arthropoda; class Insecta; order Lepidoptera; family Papilionidae; genus Ornithoptera; species Ornithoptera alexandrae. Next base: position 1,289,466 of record JARDVY010000018.1, on the reverse strand, counting down.
TGAAAGGCCGCTGCACGTAGTTGTAGATGACCTCGGCGCGCCCGCCCGGTCGCTTACGGACCTTCTCCTTGTACGTCGGGTAGCCCTCAACGCCGAGGCGGATCTTCTTCAAGCCGCGTTCTTTCATCACTTGCTTGGCAACATCTCTGCAACGTAAACATTTGAGGTTAGAATTTTGATCACAGAATGCACATTTGCTTCATTAGAATTGCATCATCCATTTATCATCATCGGATCTTTTTATTTATTTATTATTAATTAACCAACGGCGGGCGTTATTATTAACAAATTTTACAAGTATTTAAATCTTATGTATAAGGCACCTTTGTGTTTACATAGAGGTTTCTTTGTACGTCAAATTAGTAAGTTGGTATGCGCAGATAGATGGTGAAATAAAAGGGAGGAAAGGTTAGAATAAAAGGAAATAAAAATATGTTGATCGAGACTACAACAGTAAATGTAGAAAATTAATGCCGGTAAAAATATCTAGGTAAAGAAGACAAGTAACAATATATATATACACATATATATAGATACCTTAACTTAATGGATAAGTTGGCGTGCGTATAGCAACATGGAATATTATTTGTTGCTGAGTGTTCTCGGAATGCTTCGGCGGCGTGTTTCTTGAATAAAAAGTTATTTCTTTAAAAGAATAAATCTGCATCAGCAAATTCTGAGTTGCATATTCCTGGTATTCTTATTAATGGTGAGTTATTTGCGAAATTTGTCCGCCGACTCAGTACATATAGCAAAGGCGTGTGTGTAAAGGCTGTGCAGGACGCCATCCGCGCCACCAGCTCTTCACAATCTAATTTACCGTTTACGGTATCATAGAGAAAACATATCCAGTATTTTACGTCTGTCCTCTAGAGGTTAAATACCAAACCGACGACAATCTTCCAAATATGATTTTGCTGGTATGCATAGCCGGTAATTTAGATGTTTAGTGAACTTTTTTTGGAGACGCTCGATATGATCTATGTAAATTGAGTATTGAGGCGACCATACTTGATTAACATACTGTAAGATGCTGCGTACCAACGTACAGTAAACAGTTTTAATAGGTACATCTTTAAATGGTTTGCAGAACCTACTAATAAATCCCAGACTTCGAATCGCTTTTGCAGTTATATTATCTGCATGGTTTCCAAATAACATTTTGCTATCAAAGTATACTCTCCTAGATCAGGGACTACATTAATTCTTTCAATATTGTCACCATCAAAATTATATATAATGGGATTTTTTCTACGCGTAAAGCTGATGCATTGACATTTTTGTACATTAACTGTTATTTGATTATCAGCATAATATTTATCTAGGTTTATTAAATCGTTTTGTAAATTAATGCAATCTGATAATGAGGTTATTTTGCAAAATATTTTTTTTTTCATCTGCATACATACATAAGATGACGAGCGTGTTTAAATATGAACCTATATGTCGAATAGATATGCATTATAAAGCACAATTCAAATTCAAATGTAGATAGATTAAATTTATTGCAAAATTTGATTTTAAATCACTGCGCTAGCCAACAACACGTCGTTCTACGTCAACATCCGAAAGATTGATCTGACTGAATAGTTTGCGATGTACTTGTAATCTACGAATGCCCCTTAACCTTAAGAGAAAGATCTATAAGTCGGTCGTTAGACCCGCCACATTGTATGGATCTCAGTGTTGGGCCACGAAAGGTTCGGATGAAAGGAGATTACATGTGGCCGAGATGTGAAAGTCAAGATGGATGTGCGGTGTGACGAGGATGGATAAAATTAAGAATGAGTATATTAGAGGAAGTCTGAAAGTTGCGCCAGTGACAAAGAATTTGAGGAGCAAGAGGTTAGCGTGGTACGGGCATGTTGTGCGGAGTGATGAAGGGCATATAACAAAGAAAGTAACGAGGATGAAAGTGGCAGGTTATAAGGGTAGAGGAAGACTGAAGAAAGTGTGGATGGATTGTGTGAAAGATGACATGTGTAAGAAGAGTGTGAATTCAAATATGACAGCTGATAGATGGAAGTGGAAGAGAAGAAAACGAAGGGCAGGAGGAGTTTGCGATGTATTTATTGCACCAATTTCGATCACTGAAAGCCCTAACAGTCTACAGCAGCATAGTTATCAACTTTTAATTGTTAGCAACCAACCTGTTTTCTATGTACTTGAAGAACCTATACAGCGGTGTAGAGAGCACCGTCTGACTGTACTCGTCTCCCATCTGCGGCGGGTACTGCTCGTCCCACTCCACAGCGTCATCGTCCAGCAGCACTACCACGTGGCACTCGCGGTCGCCGCGCTCCGCCGACTCCACCATCAGCGGCAGGATCAGTCGCTCCAGGAACGACTCGAACTGACGCCGCGCGCCTTCGTTGGACAGCTCGTGGAGAAGACCGCGCAAATTCTGCGCATAATCATCTTTCATTTTCAATACCACAATAAGATGAACTCTTAGACCCGGAAATACTTCACAGGAACTAAAGAGTATTCTCCAAACACACATAACTAAAAAAAAATAAAGCTTTCAATGACTCCCATAAAACATTTAAATGACTACCTAGATTATGAACAACAATAAATCATCAGAAACATATTATCAAAGTTTGATAACTTCAAGAAATCCACATATGTATAAGTTATCCATGCTCATCATGATTACTTCAGCCTATTGAATCCAACTCCGCTGAACATAGGTCTTATTGAATGATTTCCTAAGTGACCGGTCTGATGCCACCTTCATTCAAAGATTTCTTGTGATGTTTGTTAGAGTGTTTGTTCGTTTGACAGTATGACACTTGGCTCCTCGTGTTTCTCCACTTTAGTTAATAACCACTAATTACTATTCCTATGGACCTTTGATTAAGGTATTAGATAATCTCATGAACATATGCATTTTCCACATATGAGAAAAATAAATTTATTTGAGTAATATATTATCCAAGATAAACAACTTATTGTAACTTTAAGAATTTGCTCATAGATAACTTTGTTACATAAAGTGAATAATGATGATGCAAGATACCTAACGGTGGAACACGTGAAGGTCTTTCAGTCTTTTATGGAATGGAATGATAATGTATTAAGATAACATTCTATTCACATACAGGAATATTAAAGTATTAATGTGTTGTTAAAAAATGTATAGTAATTTATAGATGTTGAGAAGTAATTGCATGTTTTTAAAAATACTCTGATGATGACAAAAATATTGAAGATAACATAAAACTAGTTGGTGAGATAAAAATCCTCTACATTACACACAGATAGTGTTTGATGAATGAAAGACAATAGAGACCATTTGGTGCCTCACCAACTAGCACAAGCCTTGGTGCCAAAGGAACATGTAAATATGCTTTTGCCATTTTATTACAAAAAACATCTTTAAGTCTTATTAATAAATTCTGATCCTAATGAAATTGGTAAGTGTAACCATTATAAAAATTGATGAAAAAGTCATAAATCATATGAATTATTAAAAATTGCAATATACCTGGCATCTCACAGTGGTTGCATCAAAAGGCACCAGTAGATAATCGCATGCTTCACGCAACTCTTGCACATTCACTGTCGGTGGACATCGGATGGTGCCACCCCTGTAGTACTCCAGTATAGCACGAAATATAGTCGCTGATATCCCCTCAGCCACTTCATACTCACCACGCTCATTGGGATGTGTGAATTCTATGCCTAAAATAAAAAAAAAAACACATTTTAACAAATGAATTATATAAATATATCAGAACATTTACATGTACCATTTGAAAATATGTGAGCCTGAGTATTCTAGGCTTGTGCACTTCGCCACCGACAGCCTCATTGTATGATATCAATCACTGTATGAAAATAAAATGATACTTTTGTAAAAAAAAAATACTTTTCTTTGGCCACAAACCGTAACACTATAATTTATATCTCAGTGACCTAGACAGCCATGTCAACTCAAACTTCATTGAATGTAAGTTCAAAGTTTCATTCTTATTTTATGAGTTGTAGTCTAGTGTCTTAACAATTTTCATTGAATGGGAAAGAATTTCAAAACAACTGCACTGCAAACATTTGGTACAAAAACTCTGCATATTCAACATATTGTAATCATTCACATCAGAAACACAACTACCCACTACCCCCTAAACTTCTATAGATTTTTTATCTTGATCCTTAGAAACTTACACATTTTATTTTAGATAAAATAAAAAGTCTCTACAAACTTAATATCTTTACAGCATTGTTTGATTGAATAAGCAAGAATGTAATACAAACCAAAATTCATAGTTTTCTTCTAAAAAGTAAACATATAAATAAATGAATGAGTGATGTATCCCACAAAAACTGTGAAGTGGTGAATCACTTATTATACTTTCAAATTCCTTGAATAGCAATGACTCAATGTAATGTTGTTATTAAATGAAGTTCAAACTAGTTAGTAATAAATGTAAACGATGTTGACACATCTTTAAAAGGAAATGACCACTTTGTGTAATATTGATTAGTTTTCTAACATTTATAGTAAAATGTCAAATTCTTTCGTAATTAAAGTTATATAAAGAACACTAGTTATCCTGTAATAATAGTCTAACGACAAGAGTAAATGCACTAATATAAAAACTTCAAGATGCCTTGTGGTGTTTATTTAAATGTATTATTTTGATATCAAATAAAGTTAATACTATTCTTAGGAAAACTATTAATAAATACGTTAATCTACCACAAAACATAAAATTAATCTTACCTGAACTAAACATTCTTCCAAGCATAGTATTAGGATGAGCTGTAAATTGAGCTGGGTCGACCACGAACCTAGTGTTGTCCACTACCAGCGTGACCCTGTCGTCGATCAGCTGGCCCTTGGTGCCATTGCGGGGGGGCTCATGGGTAGAGGTGGACGGCGTAGGTACGCTCTGGCTCTGGTTCTTAGGAGGCATCCTACTACGAATACTTGGTCCGTTACGCTTTGATAGACGTTTGCGACGCTCCTCGGTATCCCAGCGATATTCTTCTGTGTCACTACTACTGTCAGGATAAAAAAACGGGCGTCGTTGTTCTAACATGCCGTTGGCCTCGGGGCCGTTCGCCTGTGAATCAGACATAGGCGCACGCTCGTCGCCGCGAGCCCTCACATCACGATCGACGCTGCTGTTCCTACGTGAACGGTGCAATCGAGGCAATTTCGTCTTGGAAAACTTTTTTGTTTTTGTTCGAGAGAAAGTACGTCAGCTCAATGCTTTGTGTGACACTTTAAAATAATATTGCCAGTTAATAAAATCATAGTTGCGTTTCTAGTTTCACTAAAAATATTTGAAATTTGCTTTTTTTCCATTTCATATCAACCATTTTTAATTCAATTTAATAATATAAACATAATACAATACTTATTTATTAATAAAGTGTTTTCAAAACCAAATTCTTAAGATAATGTAACGTCGAAATGACCGTTGGTTACCGATACAAATCTGCACTAAGTCATTTTTACGTTTATTGAGACGTAACATAAAAAAATCATAATGACTCGGTTGTTGACCTTACTATGTCAAAATGCGGAAATTTGGTTAAAAGTCTGAAATGTTTTTTTTAATTAAAAATATAATAATTCAATACGATATTGTGTACCATGTGGTATTAAATGAAATGTCTTATAGCCGCTTTGGCGAAAAATTTATGACGTGAAATATTTGTGATAAATATTAGAACGCAAAAACTTGTTATTGTAATGGGCGTTCGCATTTTTTAATTTAAATTATTTACAATGGAATGTAAAGAAGAATATCATGATCCAGATTACCCTGAGGCTTCTGTTTCTGCGATAGAGAGGTCCTTGGTTTTATCAGATAAAGAGAAAATAGAAAAAATCAGAAATATAATTCGTAGAGAGTTTGGAAATGAGTTAGATATAAGAGAAAATGAAGTTATGTTAGCTGATCAGCGGTAAGTTCTAATAACTAATTTGAATCCACTTGTGTACAACCTCTTTTTTTATATTACTGCTATCAGGTAAGGTTACTTGATTATAATTTAAATGTATAAAATTATCAAAATACACCACATGGGTGTATGAAATCACATTTTATAGATTATAACATAAATAAATATTGAAAAATGTTCTTGTTTAGCATTCTGTATATGACAACTGAGGTGATAATAAAAAGGAGTGAATTTTTGGCAACTTTATGTATGAATATTAACCTTAATTGTATAATACTGATGATGTTTGTGGCAGATATTTTAAAAATCTAAGTTGATACACATTTGGTTTATGGAGGAATTAGTTTAATCATGTAAACCAGTACTCTGGGAAATTATTGCTCTTAATGTTGCTTTCAGTTTACTAGGCAGATATTAAGTAACTTAGTACTGTTGGTGGAGCCATATGTAGCTAATCCATCTGCTAATGTGTATTGTTCCATCCTGATACTGAAAATCGAGAATATCTAGAAAATGATAGATTTTATTTAAAAAGCCATGATCAGTGATGGTATATCACCATATAGGTGATTTGTTTTATTCAAAAGGTTTTTGAATAAGCAACATCAATATTTGAAAGGCTTTATTATCTAGTCTATATTTTACACATTAAAGTCAGTTATTATGGTGAAGACTAATAGTATCCAATATTGTAGTATTGTAATTTTAGAAAATCCATTACATGTGTTAAGATAGGTTCTAGTTCCATTTTTTTTTCATGTTGTGAGAAATCAGAAGAATCTTTTGGAAGGAAAGTTAAGGTTATGTGATATTTATACCCACTAAAACTACCTCTGCTGTCTATATTATGAAGGGTAACAAACTTGTACCCTTCTACACTGGCTTAGCATGTCTCATGCTCCTCAGCACCATCATTGTGATACAAACATGTAACCATTTACTGTCCTATGTAGATTTGCTTATTAAGTGAAAAAGCCATTCTTCTTCAGCATTCTTAAGGCTCTTGAAATCTATTGACCCTTTCAGTCACCTATGGTTGGCTGGGCTCACCTTAGTTCTATTCTTCCTAGCCTATGACTATGTGGCTGGCATGCACAAGCTATGATCCCTACTAACAAACAATGTTCCTGCCAAAATTTTAAAAAATTATTAACATTGAAGACAGGAATGAAAAAAAAAATATTGATCATAGTCAAAAGTTATTTAGTAACAACATAAAGTGGCTGATAGACATATTCGATGATAATTAATAATATGTTATGAAAATACAGATATTAAAGGAAAACAATTGTTTTGTGGGTTGTATGAATGTAGAGGTCACTGATCAATATCTCAAACTGTTACAGGGTGTTTGACTAATATTTTGATATGAACAAAATATGTAAATATTCTATATATAATATCAATCATCAGCAAATAGACATCCATTACTGGACATAGGTCTCTCTTAAATATCTCCACACAGATTGGTTCCATGCTGGATCTATATATATAATATATAAACAATAATTTAAGATAATGAAAAGCACACATTGGTACTGATGATAAATGTAGACATATAATGTTATTGTACATAAAATATTTAACCATAAATAACTTCGAGTAGTCCCTTTTTATATGTAGACTTAACACTGTGTTTGAAATAATTTAAAATCCTCTTTAAATAACTGTAATTTTTATTGATACTTTATAAATAAATTGTTACAGAATGCTAACAGCAAGACGGGCTCTCCATAAACTCCGGTATACAATTGTAAATAGTTATTACCAGGAACAGAAGCTACAGCTTACAGCGAGCCAACTTCAGGATGAGCTTGCCACACAAAATGAACCCCGTGCAAGAACCGATGTAAATATCTGAATATACATTTATAGTATATGCATTATCAATCAATCATAACAAAGTCTATGTCCAGCAATAGAAATGCATTAAACATGTTGATGATATTGAATACTAATTAAGAAACATATTTAGCACCTGGCAACTATCTAACCAGCACCACAATGAGCAAACAGTATTATATTTTGGTATAAAAAATGTAGCTGGAGAAATTCTTGCTTAACATTTTGTCTTAAAGTGATAAGAATAATGTGGTGTAATGTTTATCATAATAATTAATGCTGTGTCACACTTATCATCACTTTAATACTTGTGCCTGTTTTGTCATATCATTGAACAAAAATATATATATAGTAGTTTTTGATGACATGTGATATCTGTTAACCTGTATTCTACTGTACTTCGTAGTGGATGACCTTGAGCCTACCTGTGTGAGGTCTTGAGTCCTAGCAGTGAGAATATCGTGTTGGCTGTCTTTATCATACATTGGCTATTTTTAATTCTCATGCAAGTATTAATGTCTAAATTTTGTCCTCAGGTGACAACACTTCTTAGGGATAGCCAGCGAAGAATCCATCCATCGGTGCGGAAGCTGCTTGGGAAAAAGAATGTTGACCTTCAAGAGATATTCAAAAGCAGGGAGCCTAGAAATAAGTCAAGAAAGGACTATTCAGTAAGCATTTTCTCTATATTTAAAATACTTATTAGCTACTCGAACCCAGGAGTACAGAGATTTCGATTGAGGTATGTATACTTAAACAAACTTATCATTTCAGCAATTTAGTAAATTTAGCACCAACTTAGCAATAGTCAAAGTATAGTTGTGTACCTTATAAGTGAGTTGAGAGATTATTGTTTTGATAGGTTTACAGAGCCAGGGTACACAGTGCTTATTTGCCTTTGTGGAGTGCAAAACCTTGCTGTTACCTATATATATATTAAATTCACACAGTGGCTAACCGTCTGCCTTTTGAAACAGACTTCCCTGCTGTAATGGCTCATGTAAAAACCATAGTGATAAGTATTGGTGTCTATGTGTTTGGGCCCCAGTTGCATATATATACATACATACATACATCACGCCTCGTCGCCTTACTTGCTAGGATCCTGGCATACCTCTCTCGCTTCCTCCACTTTCATGAGCGTCTTCATGCATGCCCGTCGGTTGCGAGTGCTATCGAGCCGGCCTTTCCTTGGGATATCTTCGATTTGATCGGAAGATATCCGCCTAGGTCGACCTGCACCGATTTGTCCAATCATTCTTACCTTGTGTACCTCTGTCGTTAATCTTCTTTCATCCACTCTTTCTACATGGCCGAACCATCATAGCAATATGCATAGCATATATATAATATCAATTTTTTGTATTGAAGTGTTCAATGTTATGATTTGAACAGGCAATGGTACAGAGCCGGAACTACACGGTGCCTGCGGACTCGACAAAGTCTCTCCGACCGGAAACGCTCAAACCGATGGATGTAGAACCATCATCCCCAGATGAGTCGGAGAGTTCGGACAAACCTAAAAAGATCCCGCGGCATATCGAACCGAGAGTGGAGAATGTGGTCACCTTGGATGAGGTCACTAGAAACAAGATAAAACATCGGTACCGAATAATTATAGGTAAACTTTTAAATTTTTTTTATATACTTGTTTTTTTGGAAATAGACAAGTGTTTAAAAATTCACATCTAGAATTGAAGACAGACTAAACAATCAACTTCATCATTTAGTTTGTGATCATTTAAAGCCTAAAAGATACTATGGGGCCGAGGAGTTACTGGATATAAATCAGGCCCACTGTTTTGGAAAGAACTTGAAGATAAATGAACATATAAAGTACTATATGTGTGTAATGTAAATAGCAAATCATTGATCATCATCATTGCTGAATGAAGCCCTCTTCGATCAATTTCCAGTGCGACAGGTCCTTAAAATCAAATCATTACATACATTAAATTGAGGAGACATTATTATTAACTTTATGAAAGTTTAATCTAAAACAAGACGTAAGAATAACAAGGGGTGTAAGGGTTCCACACAACAATTCTCGGAATCCAAGCCCACCTCACCTGCTCGTGGTGCACCCTGCTAAATAACAAACGAGACTCTGGCTCCCACCAACCCGCATTGGGAAAGTGGCCCAAATCCCTCCATATGAAACCCTAAAAACGACGACCCCACGTGTCCGGTCATGCGGGCAGCACAGGATCGATTGGACGTCCATCGGCTAATGTTGATAGTTTAATAAAGTTTTAAGAAATGGTGCTGGTACATACTTGGAAGCAGATTATTATTTTTTTGTTAATAAATAAATAAATGAAATTTGAGATGTAATATTGAATATTGCACATTGTTCGTTGGTGCTTGGAAGCCCGATTGTTATCTGCGCCCGTGGCTCCCCGCAGGCAACACGTCCAAGTACGCACCGGGCGCTTCGCGCGCGGACCACTCCACGCACACGTGGCTGCTGTACGTGCGCGGCGCGGCGGCGGTGCTGCGCGCGGTGACGGTGCGCCTGCACCACTCCTACGCGCCGCACCACATCGTGCGTCTCGAGTGCGTACCGACAGACTGGCCACCACCCACGATATTCATTATTTCCTAACCCTGCCAGAATATCTCATAAACACCTGTCGGTGCTAAATCAAAGCCACATACACATTTTTTGTTTATACGACGAAACAACAAGAAAAGCGCTGCGTTCATCTGATGGTATATGATGCACCTGGCTATAACAACATAGCGCGAGTTAGAATGATATACATCAGCACACTCTGCTCGCCGATTTGCGATATAAGATGATAAGTCTCGTTACTCCAGTAATTTCATTAATTACAACGCCCGTCAAACCGGAACTAGCAATGTTTGCACAGTACAATTTGTCAGCTACGGTGGTACCTACTTACACGGTCTCTGATAACAGAGCCCTATCGCCTGTTAAAGAAACCTTATTGTTTTGTGACTTAAGCATCAGATTGTTTTAGGAAGCCGCCGTTCCACGTGTCGCGGCGCGGCTGGGGCGAATTCCCCGCTCGCGTGGAACTGCACTTTACTCTGTCTGAGCGCAACCGCCCAGCCTCCGTCGAGCACACCATACGTCTCGACCGTCACTGCACCGGACTGCAGACGTTGGGTAATACCAAACCATTCTGCTCTAACGCCCATTGCGTCATTCACTACTAGGACCTCTTTTATTATGACCTAGATTATTGCTAATGAGGCACAAGATCCTTTACTCAAAAGGGGGCAGTATATGAAGAATTTGCTTATTAAATTCGAGCCATCAAGAACCAATCTCAAAAGCGAAATTATTTTTATGTCCAGCAGTGGATCTCTATCGGCTGATGATGAAATTATTTTTTGAATAAGTTTAAATTTCTTGATTTCAGGCGCTGAAACTGTTGTGGACGTGTGGCTGTACAGTACGCCGGAGATGTTAGAGCACGAGCACAAGGATGACGTCACACCTGACCCACTCCAAGAAAGTGAGGAAGTGGAAAAAGCTCCCGATGAAACTCCAGCCAAACATTGTGACGATGTATCTACCAAAGTTAAGTTAGAAGAGAGCAGCGACGAACAGGAAGATGGACATAACAGAGAGAAATTAAACGACAGCTGGTTAGAATTTTTCTCCAAAGACAGCACTGAGTTAAATGTTGATGAAATGCTGGTGAAGAATGTAAAGAAGGAAGTAGTGGACTTTGCGAATAAAGAAGAGGGAAATAATTTCACAATTAATGATACACATCAATCGAAAGAAGACAACTCCATTTTGTACGATCAACTTACTAAAGAATCAGATAAGACAGATTTTAAAGTAACCAAACCCACCGATGATCTACCAACAGATATTTTAAATCAATCCACATGTCTGAAGAAGAGAATAATGAAATACATGGATCCGACGACGAGGAAGATCTACTATTTAGAAATGGACAGAGATCTAGACCTGTCCAAAGTGCAGGAAATTGTGATAAACTCCCATGGTAACATTAAGACTGCTAAAATAAGTCCCATCAAATCCAATGGTCTGAAACAAGTGAGAAAAATTAAAAGCGGCACATCACTACTGAAGCCAGAGATACAGAATCAGCTGAGAAAGGAAATGAGTAATGAAAAGAGACGGGTGAACAATTTTGCTCATATTGAGAATGATCATTGTTATGTCAGGAATCCATTAATAAATCAGTGGGATACAGAAGGTGATGAAGAATTAAGAACAGATAACCAGAGAGGTGGAGACAGTTCTAATTCAAGTGATGTAGAGGACTTGTATGAAACATTGTGTTCGGCCGTGTTAAGGTTCTCCTGTGTCAGGATGGCTGTAAACTATCTTCTAAAGAAGATACCACTCGTTAGTCTTGAATCATGTGATCCAAACTATGAGAAACATTTCCCTTTTGTTGTTGAAAGTGAAGACAAGTACTGGAGGCTGGACTTCGCAAAGAGGAGAAATATTGAGGTGAGCATTTTAATTTAGTAAAGATGATCTAATAGTAGTGATGATTATCTGATGATGAATCATCATTACTGCTAAACATAGGGATAAAGGCATAAGATAGATAGACTACAGGATATGTTAGCCGGTGATGGGAAGAATATTTCAACAGCTCCTATGAGCCAGCTAAACATATGCTTTATAACATGGAGATCTGTGCTTAACTAATGGTGGGTCCTGGGACACATAAGTAGTCAGATTTGCTCAGTAGCTGGATGACCGATAGCACGATCTGTTAAAGATTATAGGATATAGATAGCATTGGACCTGTTCCACTGAAATTAGAATAGTGGTTAACCAACATTCAGTATCAGACATGTATGATGCCATGTTGTTGTTATTTAATTTATTTTATTAATGTTCCAGTGGTCGAGGGCAAAGTTAATCAATAAAATAATGAATGAAAACTTGAAGACAGATGAGCTGATTTGGAGAACTAAGCAAATACTGATTTACTCCAGGTTGCACGGCTTCTATCCAATTAGACAGGAGAGTGTTCTTGAACAGTTGGACAAAACCAGTGATGATTGGTCCTCGTGGAACTTGGGTGATGATTCACAAAAGATTGTAGAGAAGAAGAGAGAAGGTTGCTTGAGCTCCAGTTTAAGTTCATTGACAATGTTTAATAGTGAGGAGTTTAGTGATTGTGTTCTCTCGGATTCTGTGACATTGTCAGACTCAGACGAGGAAATTGACATTGTGAAGTGTGAGACTACTGTGAAAGTGAAAAGTGAAGTGATACATGAGACCAGTTTAGAAGTGTTGCCAGTGGAGACAGAAGAGGACAGGCAAAGGTTTTTATTTCTTGAAAGGAAGTGTGCAGACATTGGCATAGAGCTGAGGAATGAGGATGTTGGGAATGGATATTCACACAGGTGAGTCACTACACAAAAAAATATTCTTTGTATGCTAAGTATTTCCTGCATCAATGATGGAGGATCTATTTAACAATTATACTGGCTGCAGTATTTTTATGACTGACACACAGGGGTAATATTTGAAGGGTGGTGGTAGCTAGTGAAGACATTGAGTAACAATACTTAACATCTTGTATGTAATTTAAATGTAGTGTTAATTATTTTAATTAATGACACATTATAATGGGCATGCTTGGCATGGGCATGTTTCACTCATCACCAGGTGAATGTCCCTCCCATCTAGAGTGCATTGAATAAAAATATATACACAACCAGGAAGATTATTTGTGTTTGTGTGTACAAAGTGTTATTGTGCTAATTGTTCACGTATGTGCTGTGTTTCAGCGTGGTGCACGCGGTGCTGCTGTCCGCAGTGCGTTGCTTCGCCGAGGAACTGTTGCGCAGTGGGTTGGCTGCTGTGCTGACGCGAGACGCGCCCGACGTGCCGCAAGTCTGGTCGATGTTAGTATACCATTTATGTCACAGTATACTTCATCTCGAAGTAACATTGGGGTAATGAAATTACTTGACAATGCATACAAAGGAGTATACGAGTCGTTCCACTACCATCCAGTGTCTAGACGCAGGCACTTACCACCAGGTATTTTTTTATGCAAGCCATTGAAGAGTATCACTTCTCTACTTGTATTATGATGTTTTTCTTTTTCACAGTATGCAAGATTTGTTTTCATAAAGTCTATATCTCAAAAGTGAAAATTTATTTTGCTCGTGTAATAATGTGGTAACACTGTTGCGCAGGCGCGCGCGGCGCACGTGCGTGGGCGCGCGGGACGTGCGCGCAGGGCTCCTCGCGGCGCCGCGCCTGCAGCTGCTGAGCGCGCGCGGGCTGGGCGCGCCCGTCCGCACCGCGCACTCGCTCTAATAAACAAATACACAACATCTCGCGTTTTACATTATACAAACCCTCTCGATGATGTTCAAATATGAACTTTACAATACATGTGCTGCACCACACTACGCTGCACCGCGTCGCTCATATATCACTCCAGTTGAGAGAGACCGTGTAGGTAAGTGGTACCACCGCAGCGCCAACACTAGTGTATTATAAACATTCTTGCAAATCCTTTTGGGATCGATTGGGGTGTAAGGGTTCTCGCACGATCAATAAACGAGGCTCTCAACCCGCATGCGTGCCAGCATGGTGGAAAATGGCGCCCAAAACCCTCCATATGAATCCCTTCCGAATCGATGTGGGAATTTTCGGAGGAGGACTATGTCCAGCAGTGGACATTTATCGGTTTATGATTATGAAATCCTTTTGGGGGTAACATTTCGTAAATACGTTCTTATCTGACCTATACTCGGCAAAAGAAATATTCCACCAATTTCAAGCCTTATGGTTCCAGAGATATGATGAGCCTACATAGGTGGAGATCTCTTATTAATATATATCGATAGGTGTGTCGCAATATGGTATTTTATTTCACAAACATATATATGTATATATATCACGATCAGTTGAATGTTCTATTTTTAATCTGTAATGGTACTGCGTCACCGTACTTACGTTGACCGCTGAATCAGCTATGCTGTTACGATAGCGAATATGCACCATGGAGATGGTAGCTAACCAGGGTCTCGAAACGACTACCACTTCTTTTTTTTAATTTATTTTGTTAAAGTAATAAAGTTTACAGAATTTAACAATTTTTCTGTTTCTTAAACCAAATAAAGTTTGTATAGAATCTGCGCGTCATCTTATGATGTTCATTTACAAATACAAACAGAAGGACGCTATCAATGATTTTTTTTTATGATGTTTGCGCCGCTGTTTTATTGACAACCATAGCGGCTTCACGGACGCGGATCTGGTATCCGCGAGCTAAGCTATCAATGAACTTGTGTGAATGATGTACCCGCTAAGAAAGGAAAAAAACACGTAGTCATTGCCAAAATGTCTCTTTTTTTAGCCAAATGCTTTTAGATGATTTTATATATTTATATATGATTATATTTTAAATGCTTTTAAATATTTTTTTTTTATAATATATACTTGAATTTAAAATAAATATTATCTATAAATATGTATCTTTATATATACTTATACATAATATAGTTATGGAGTATGTGCGTCGTTAGATTATATACACTATTAGTATATCTTAAAGGATAAATGAAAGAGAGATTTCTTTAAATTTTTAATTTCTCATAACAAATACTATTTGATATATATATATTCTTTGTAACTTTTGGTTACGCACAGATTTCCCTTTATTATACGTCATATACTTAAAATTTATTAAATTAAAATAATTTATTAAGTAATTTATTTATTATAATATTCATATGATGAACGTACTGTTAAGTACTTAATTGTTTTTATAATAAAAATAGCTACCCAAATAAGTTAGAAACCTAGAAGTTACCTAGAAAAACATTCAGCCTAACTCCTCAATATGTGGGCAGCGAATCGAACCAGAAACGTCCTTACAAATTACACACTTGTCCATTGCGCCACGAAGGCGTGCAAATTTAGATAAGTGTTCAATGTTGTATGGTCCATTTAAACCTTATAAGCTGTGTTTGGTTAAATTTGAATGGTTTATATACTAATTAATGAAGTCTTATGTGGCAGTGAGGAAATAAGATTAAGTTCATTAAAAAAAAGGTATTTCACCCGTCAAGCGGACAAGGAGGCTCCGGTGAAAACTCTTCTTGTCTTGTATGTGTAATGTTTAAAAGTTACAAATTCTGGTTTATCTTAGCCGAACTTCACGCGGGGCTTCGGAATCGAACCGGGTACCCCTGTGCAGCAAGGTCAGCGCCTAACACGGAGGCAGATGTTTAAAAATTATATCTTCAAGGGAAGAGTGAATTGAACTTGTTACAGTGCGTACGTACTAGTATGCAGTTCCGCGGACCGCATCAGCACACACACGGCAGAATCCTGGTCACGCACTAATTTCATTTAAAAAATAGCGCAATTTTTTTTTATATTACGAGTTTAAACACTTGTCTCAATAAAATAACAAAATAATGGATATTCTCAATTTATTTATGCATTAACAGCTGAAATGAAATTAGGATAAATACCCTACGTCGGTATTAACGATAAAACTCCATAATCAGCTGATGTGGATAAAAAAAACAGAATTATTTACAGTTTCCCTGTGACTAGTTCAAGAATAATTTCAACAATCGGAATCGAGTATTCTACGAATGAATAACAAATCGGTGTCACTGTTATACTTATTTTTATTGAATTTATTATATTATAATGCGTCTGCGTGTGGAGGGTCCGGCGGGGTGGCCGAGCCGTGGGTCAATCTTCGTGGATGGATCACGCCTGGTGGCGGAGACCTGCAACAACACACGTCTGTACCAGTCTACTAGAAATATAAGTTCATTACTGATTAGCCACAAAACTATTCCTCAAGTGAATACAGTTCCCTGTACATTACACATTTACATTAGTCGGGTAAGATGAGGAATAGGGTATTCACATCTCCAATTAATTATTAAACCATTAATTGTTAACGTTTATCCTTTAATGGTTAAAATATCTTTATTACTTTGTAATTTTGTTATTATAATTATAATAGTAATCAATTTAATATGTATTGTGAAAAAGACAATAACAAAGACTATTAAAGCTGAAATGGAATGTACCTGTGCCTCGCCTGCACGCTGTGCACCTTGCGAAAGAACAGATGAAGTTCTGACCACCCACCAATACGCACTGGACCATTGTGGTGGGATATGGCCCAATTGCTCTCAATGAACTCCAACAATTAGGAGATCTTTGGGGAAGGCCTATGTCCAGTAGCGGACGTCTACTGGCTGATGATGATGTTTGCGTGCTTGTGTCCCGATGTAGCAAGTCCCCTACCAGTGACTGGTGGCGGTGTCGCGCGGGGTGGTGTCGCTACGCGGGTGCTGGCGCGGCTGGCTGCGCGCCGAGCAGCGTGGTGGCGGGCTGTGCACCCGGCGCCGGCGTCGGCTCCTTGTTCCCGCTGCGGTTTTGCCGATCGCGCTTCAGCTTCTCGCCGCCCATGATCGCCTTGATATCATCAGCGTCCAACGTCTCATACCTTTTCAATGTAAATTACAAATTGTTAGGGCAGGAAACTCCGATTTAACCAACGGAAAGCAATAGTTTCTTCACAATGCTGCCGCTCTATTTTCATCTTTCCCGAGTATCGGTAAAAAGTATTAAGCGCCGTACTCACTTGAGCAGCGCTTCGGAGAGCGCCTTATGCTCCTTGGCATGTGCGCGCAGGATCGCTTTAGCGCGCTCGTAGCTCTCCGACAGGATCTTCTTTATCTCTCCGTCCACCTGCCAAAGACATTGACATTTTAATTCATTTGAATATACACAAATATAATTATATCACTAATAAATATACAGTTGTGATATTTTTAATGGAATAGGTATTTTTTATCTACTTTTGATTCTAATTTTAGATGATGTTAAGTCACAATGAAGCCATAGATGATGAAGTGTGCAAGGCCAAAGAACTCTAGCTGTTATATGTTGATAAACTAAACAGCAATGCTGTTATGGTAATAAACAATACGTAAAATTAATGGCATGTTAATTATGATAGTGCACTCACCAGCTCATTGGTGTAGGGGCCTAATGGTTCGGAAGGAGCAAGAGCGCCGCGCGGTGCCTCCATGGTGCGCAGCCCCACCTTCTCGCTCATGCCCCACTCACGCACCATGTGGCAGGCGATCGACGTTGCCTGTTTTAGGTCCGAAGATCCGCCTGAGAATACAAAGAGTTTTTTCATGTTGAAATGTTATGAAGATGGTAACTGGTAGGAAGTAGGTAGTGTTCGGGTAATGAAAAACCCTACCACCAATCACACAAATAAGTTATATATACTGTATTAATAAATGCGGCCAGCTAAGGACTGGAGGTGCTTGAGAGATGCCTGTGGTCAGCAGTAGTCATTATCTGACTGATAATAATGATACTAGTGGCACATGTGATGTTAAGTATCGTTTCCCCAGTAATTTTAGCAGCCGGAACGCCATGTATTGGCTCACTACTGGAGAGCAGTGGTAATTGGCGTTTTGTTAGTCCCCAACCTTTCTATTGTAACAGAGACTTAGCACCAGAGATACTGGACTGGACAATTGCTAAAGACTAAACTATTTATATATCCTAATATTCAGGTCTATAAATTAAGGAATATTGTTATAGTTAATCAGATATCATTTTACTAACCGGAGGTGATGTTGTCAGGCCCAAAGACGAGCTCCTCTGCCGCCCGCCCGCCCATCATCGTGTCCATCATAGCAAGCAGCTGCTGCTTTGTCACATGGTATCTATAAAAATAAATAATTAATTTTGATCTGTCCGCCAGCTCAGGGTACTTTGAAACGGTTGAAATGCTTTCATTATAATATAGGTTACTTTTATAATATCTTATTAGGCAAATGTTTCATTGTGGCACTGGGAAGGATGATATACTCTTCACCACAATATGACCTCGTCTTATAAGTCATGGTTTGGCATCCCAGTAACTTCACTAGCTTCAACGCAACATAGATCTAGCAGTAAATTTAGTTGTTGCATGCTAATGAGCTTTAAAATCACCAACCTTTCTTTGGCTGGTATGTAAGCTGTATGCCCCAGCGACGGGCCGCGTGGGATTATAGTCACTTTGTGCAGTGGATGGGCATCCTGAAACAATGGTTTGAAGAGTTAGCATAGCAATATCAAGTTTGGCGACCCCACCTTAACGGAATCTTTAATTGTTGGAGGTCAGGGTGGGCATATCATTGTCTTTAAAAGGATCTAGCACCTCGCGAGGGTGCTAGGGAGCGCATAAAACAGCCCTATGGCGAGCTACCCTAGCATAGCGTTGGAGAGGCTGCGCTTACACTCCGAATGGAGATCCGGTGACCTCTCCAAATACTGAAGGTGTCCCATGATAAGCATGCCTAAATCCTTGAATAGACAGGAGGGGATAACACACCTTATCTTTCTTAAGAACAGGTGTTTTCTATTGAAAATTATAAAAAAATTTAACATGATTAATACTGACTTGGCACACCAACAATTAATATCATTATTTTAACTAATTAAATTGACCGGAATTTTTTTATTTCAAGAATCTAGGAATCGTGCGGGATGTTCTGATGGGGGTGAAGTAAAATTTTTACTAGGCACCAGCAATCCTTTAGGAGGTCGTCCAGCTCGTTGTTATCTCCTACGGAACAAACCCGTGTCTACTGGTACTACACCCAGACATGACCCAGAGAGAACTATAACTCTCCCCAGCACCCAATGCTACAACAGACACAGCACCAATTTGCGGTTGTCGTCCCCTCCAAACATAATGGACAATGGGGACACCCGTCCGCGAAACCGAAGACTCTTTTAGTCGTTTTCTATGACAGACAGGGTCTTAGTTTTATTCTTAGCAGCTCGAGAATCCAGGGTAATGCCAGGAGTAGCCTTTCCGTTACCTTGGTATAGTACGCGACGACTGCGTGGCCGCCCTCGTGGCAGGCGGTGATAGCGTTCGCCTCGTCGTCGGGCAAGCGAGCTCTGCGCGCGGGACCCATCAGCAGCTTGTCGCGCGCCTCCTCCAGATGCGACATGGATACATTCTTCGCGCCCTCCACAGCGGCTCTGGAACCACAACACACCACGAAGATTATTACTACACATGAATACTCATACACAGTAACTATAGCCAAAACAACCCATACCACATACGCACACAGACGTACAACAAAAGCTACTCTTTTACGTAAGATCATGATCATCATCATCTTTCATCATTATAAATACACATATAGCAACTTTTTTTTATTCCTCAAAGCGACGACACGAAGTGGATTGACTTGATGGAAAATGAAATGGCAACTCATAACTGTATGGCACTGGTTAAAATAAGACTATGCTACACTTCGCCACGCTGTCCTCGTCGCGTTAAGACAAGATGTTCATTGCAGTTACTCCAGTAATTTGATTATGTATAGCGTTCTTCAATATGAAGTCTGGAGACAAACAGATTTAAAGACTATGGCGGTGTCTACTTAGATGGTTTCCAATAACACAGATCTATGTTACTATGATTTTATAATCAGGTGAATGTCATTATTGTCTCGTCGTCTAGTTAAATAAAGTGTGATGGTGTAGTTTACGTACTTGAGGGCAGCCTGGTTGACCATACTCTCAAGGTCCGCGCCGGTGAAACCGGTGGTGCCGCGCGCGAGAGCCTCCACGTCCACGTCTTGCTGCGCCGCCACGCGGGCCACGTACAGCCGCAGGATCTCCACGCGGCCGCCGTAATCCGGCGTCGGAACTGACACCTGATGACCAAGATGGAGCAGTATGTTACTCAGAGCGCGTCTCTTAACGTGCCTAACATAATGAAGTACAATGTGGTTTATTAAAAAAAAGACATTGCATTGGTTATATAGCATCATCGGTGGTTTTTCGCTATAACCTCTCTATACATACCAAAAAGCAGTTGTGTGCAAACTTTATAGGATACAAGAAACTGTGTAAACCTGATTATTACTATCGCTTACTACCTAGTAAACATCCAGCTTGTCTTATTATTAAGAAAATTCAATGTGGTGCGGTGTATATGATCCTAATTAGCGTCTCGTTGCTTGGCGTATGACCATCAGATAAACGTAAAAAAAATACAACCTACCTCAACATCAAAGCGACCTGGCCTTAATAAAGCCTGATCCAAATCATCTCTTCTGTTAGTAGCGCCCAGGACTATGACACCCTCGTTCTGGTGGAAGCCGTCCATTTCGGATAGAAGTTGGTTGATTGTCTAAAAAATAATGAGACCATGGAGGATGTATATAGCTATGAATGTATTGGCACTCATGTGTTTATAGCTGGGGCCCAGATGCTGTTGCGGTGGTTACAGCAGATTTACAGAGGGTGGTACTTATAAAAAACACACTTCCAGCAAGTGATGACGAATCAAAAAGGTTGGTACCATCCAAATCCAGCAACGCTGCCATAGAAGCAGAGTAAAGACCTCTGTGTTACAAGGTGAAGTCATATAGTCACAAATGCGAAGTAATTTTTATTTACATTATCTAATTTAAATCTTCATAGATCTTTAACGAGATCATCATCATTAGCTGATAAACGTCCACAGCTGGACAGAGGCATCTCCCAAAAATTCCACACCATAGGGTAGGGATTCATATAGTGGGATTTGTGCCATTCCCTACCATGCTGACTCAATACAGGTTGGTGGGAGCCAAAGCCTCGTCTATTGATTAGCAGGGTGCACCACGAGCAGGTGAGGTTAGAACGCTTACTTACACCCCTTTAACTAGATAGTATTCTATAAAAGATTAAATAAGATCTATACAAGCTGTACCTGGTTAGCATACGGATGTAAAACACTGTTTGTCCTCTTGGCACCAACAGAATCTATCTCATCGATAAAAATAACACATGGCGCTCGTTCCTTAGCCGCTTCTGTAAGCGTACACATTATCAACCATTCTCATCATCATCATCAACACACAGATGTCTACTCATGAAAATTACCATCAGACAAATTCAGAGTCTTTACTTATAGATCTTAATAATAATCATCAGCTATCGAAAATATTATATTATCATAATAACTGCCTGCTTCTATTCTTAATTGATAGTATAGTTTGCTATTAACGCACGAATTTTTTTTTATAAATCAAACTATAATTCATTTTGTTTTATAGATTAGCATGTGTCTGTTGATCGTTATTAAACTGATTCGGAGTTCATTAATTTCTTCTCAATCACCTAATCATGCAAATGAGACCAGTCCATAGTTTCCATTACCAGCTGTGGCATTTTACAGCTGTCAGAAGGCACCTGCCCTATTAACAAGGTCATCTAAACACATCTAGTCCCAATAGTTGTAAGTTTTATAATTATAATATTATATGTGACTATATAACATCAAATTAATTTATATATGACTAAAATGTATGTTCATATATGATCAATATGAATATAGGTAAAATGATATATGAAGGGTTTTTTTTATTTCTGCCTCTGCCGCATTGACTAAGCGTTCTAGGTAGTAATTTCAGTTCTCTCAAGGGGTTCGATGCCATCGGGATGGTGGTAGTTTCTTCAAACTCGCTACTAGCTCCCACACTTATATTGTAATACTACCACTATATGAGACCTACATCATGAGGAATTGTAGTCAAGTTTCAAGTCCGTTTGTAGGTAAAAAAATTATGTATATGTAAGGTACTCACTGAACAAGTCCCTAACTCGCCGAGCGCCTTGACCAACAAGAATCTCGTCGAACTCAGGACCTGCCGCGTGGAAAAACGGCACTCGTGCCTCGCCCGCCACCGCCCGCGCCAGTAGCGTCTTACCGGTACCGGGCGGACCCACCAGCAGTACTCCCTTCGGCAGCTTGCCGCCTAGGGATGAGAACTTCTCCGGTGACTTTAGAAATTCCACCTAAAGATAAACGTTATTGTTGAATACCAAAAACAGAAAAAAGTAATGTCTTATAATCTACCCATGATAATGTGTAAATTAATTAAATGACATTAATATATAAGTCAAGCGTTCTTTGATTGAGCTTGTAAGATGGAGGACTGGGGTCAAAAGGTGCTGGACTATGCTTTGTGGAACATATTACAAGAGGCCATGTCCAGCAGTGGACGCCCATCGGTTGACATGATGATGATGACAATGTAGACAAGATGCTTGTAGTAAATTAAATCATTATCACCTATTGGAAATACACACAAATTTTAAAGTAATAATTTCCGAAATGAACATATTTTGACAAGACCATATAACATAATGGTCGTTAAAATAATAACATTTGCTTAACCCACTGACCACATCCTTAAGCTCCTGCTTGGCTTCGTCCGCGCCTTTGACGTCGTCGAAAGTCACGGAGATATCCTCGGGGTCCACCTCGACCTGGCTGCCGAGCTGGATCCTGCGCATGTTAGTGACATTCCTACTGATTATATTCCGTGAAACAATGTTAATGCAATTTCAATTAATAAATTAACTTTTATAATAATTATTAAATTTACTGTGACCTTTACTTATTTTAGCTTATTGAATAGACCCAGGCAATCACCAGATTCACATAAGGAGCTGTTTCGCAGATAGTATATCTCTGCAACACTACAGTTCAATGAATACCAGTTACATCACTTTGTTGAGCCTATATTTACTGCCAAATAGTAACGTTTCAAACTATAATATTAACCTCCGTTTTTAATGTAAATTTAGGCATGCTACAGTTTGGTTATAGAAAGTATAAAAAAAGTATATTTGATGGATACCGGAAGACTGTGCCGCTTACTGAGGCCAGGAGACTGACGAAGATGGCAAGGAAAAGCACAATAGTTAGCAGCTGCTGAACCAGTTTAAAGTATTTTGTTCCTTTTGAAGTGCGCGCGTTATCTGGATGTGATCCTAAAAAGTCATAACTATAAAAAATAATGTTCATGCAAACAAAATTACAAACCTTAATGAGGAACATCATCTAACGTATAGGTACTCCACGACCTTTATTGAACTAATGCTCTCTTTTACATAATAGATAAATAAACCAACATTATATGTCTATTGTCTATTAATAATCCATAATTAAAAACATAAATCTCTCCCTCTTCCCCTTCAATTGTACTATAATAAAGCTTCAGCACCTACTAGAGGGTGGTACTGCTCCCATTGGGAACTTGGACGAACGTGATCATGGTAGGTCTCTGCTGCCGGAGACAGTCTAGGTAGGTACCACCAGGGTTCCTATTGCAGCCGACATACAGTAGCGTGCAAACATTACTATGTTCCGATTTGATAGGCGCTCCAGCTACTGAAATTACTGGGGTAAAAGGACTTTATATCCTCTCTAGCAACCATCGCTCGCTCGCCTCGTCGATTCGTTGAATAAAAAAGTTTAAATAAACTAACGGTAGATGTTTGTTTATGGAGTCCATCTAGGTAAGTACTACCACACCAAGTATTCACCTTGTAAAGTGTCAAATTTGGTAAAATTATGAGAGTAAAGAAACAACTACTAATGGTTCATGTCAACAAACAAATTATGGGGTAGGATGTTATCCTAACTAGCATCACATTGTTATGGACATTTCCTTGTTACTTCTATACTAGTTTGAACTGTAATTTACAATTCATTGTTGTTAGGGCTCATGTGATACATTAAATGTTCTTAAGGTTTATTCAGGTGCTTTGTGTAACCCATTACAAGAGACCTATGTCCAGCATTGGACATCTATCGGTTGGAATTATGATGATGATGATACATAATGATGACTGCCTAAATTTTTACTCTGCTAGATGTATGTAACATCAAGCAAAACATTTATTATTTAATCATTCAAACATATTCACTACCACATTTATAAGTTAAAGGTGTAGAATTAAAAGTATTACCTGCAAGATAACCTTCAGCAAATGCAATCTTTATTTTGTCTTTCTGTTGGTTTGTGAGGAGCTGGTCCTCACTGAGTAGCTTCTCAAGCCGTGGAGCTACATCGGGCCCCACAGTACTGTGATTTTGCTTGTCTACACCATCACTAACATTTAGGCCTAAATAATTGAGAGAAATGTTATGATTTAATTTATTTAATATGTTATTATTTAGATTTTTCACCGCATTTAATGATGTATGCTTTCTTAACTGTCTACATGGAGCAGCCAGTAAATATGAACACAGAGATCCTTAATTGGTTCCAGGGATAAATTACCTGAAATTTGTTTGATAGTAAGATTTATTCAGTCCTGCCTGGCTTGTTGCTAGTATACATTATATTTTGCAATAACAGCATTCTAAAGGTCAACGAGAAGAAGGATCTTTATCATATTATACCCAGATTATTATAGGTGAAACACATCAAGCTTCAGTGTAATTGTCACTTATAATTATATAACACTGAACTGCAATGTTAGTATGTCTGGTGGACGTAATGCTGGTAGGCCCCACACGAGATGGTTCAACAATCTGATAATGATTATATGAAGGTGCCTCATGTGGGCACCACAGAACCAATCAGAATGGAAATCTTCAAGAGACCTATGCTCAACAGTGAGTGTTATCTGGCTGATAATGTAAGTTAGTGTGAAAAATGTTAGTATAATACAAAAATTGACATCAAACATTGTTTCATTAAATATTGCCATTTTACTGACAGATGACAAGTAAAGTCATCGATTCATGCGCCAACAATGCTGACCAGTTACCAATGGATTCAACATTACATATATCAATTCATGACACCAAGGGTGATATAGAATATTGTCAAAACTGGATACATTGTTTGCTTTATAATAAAAAAAAATACTTTTCTTGGCATACAGGTTTTATAACCTTTTTTTTTAAATTGGAATTTATTTAAAACATATTATTTTCTTTTTCACAAAATTTTTCAGTCAACAGTGTTTAGTACTTTATTAGTGTATTTCCCAATGAAAAAATGTATTTACTTTTCTTATTTAAGGAAGCAATGGGACAATCAGTATGTTCGCCTGATAATAACCAATTAACTTACGCATAACATGGCACTAGTTATGGTGGTATACCTGAACCACTTAGCACTCATCACCTTAAGAAAGGTCACATTACTCCAGTAATTTTGCTACCTACAACTCCTATCAATCTGGAACCCAGTAATATTTGCACTACTGTTTAGCAGCAGCAGAAATAGGAGCTGCAGTGGGACCTACCTAGACACTAACAACTGGGACCTACTGCCAGTAATAGTAACCAGTAATAAAAGATAAAGCAAAATTGGAACCTTTCCATACAATAGCCAAGTATAACCACATAGTTCCTAGTCCAAATATTAGTACCCTCTTAAGAGAAGATTTAGAGGTAACAAGATACTTATATATTAAATTAACACTGTGCTAACTACACTATTTCCAAAAAACACAAATACTTACAAATTTTTAAGAGTATTTAAAATTATATATAAAACATGAAACATCAATGTTTGGATTCAAGTTTGTATGATTTTAGATACCCCATACTGCAACAAACTGCTTATAATACTGACCGAAGAACTTACGGAGTCTATTGATAAAATTAGGATTCCTCTTCAAGTCTGCATGAATACTACGCTCCGTTTTGAAATTACGAACTTGTATATTGTATTTGAAGACATCATCTCGTAAACCATTTGCCAGCAGACCAATAAAGTTGTCAGTGAAGGTGAATTTAGTACTTTTGTTGCGAAAATCGACGGTTACACTAGGCATATGCGGTACATCTATCCAACCATTCCTATTTTTTTCAAATGATTCACCAGAAATGTGAGAAACCTTTTTTGCCGAACTCAGTTGTACAATGTTTCTAATAGGATTGTTGCGAGGACTAGCAATTGTCCTCAGCGATTTAAGATTTAAGTTACCCATTTCCTTTAAAGCATTTTTATCAAAATTATTTAAAGTTTCTTCTAAACTCTCTGGACATAATGTTGCTTTGTAGAAGCTTGTAGTAGTCTCCGTACGTTTTACATGTTTGTTTTTACTGTGTTTTTTTTGTTTGAATAAACATGAATATCGTGTCGAGAGTTGGCTAAAACTAATAAGAATCTGCAAAAATAAAGGTTATTCGATGAAAAATAAAGTCATGAATCTTTGTATCAAATAGAATAGTTTGAGATTTGATCCTACCTGGTTTTGGCTATTAATAGAATTCAGTGAAAACATGATACATGTAGATAGTTATTATTTCCCTTTTTTTGAAGTGCACTCCAAAATTTTGTAGGTATGCTTTTCTTACGTCAGTTCATAGCAAAACATGGCGAGACTCTCATTTTTTATGTGACCTCTATGGGTCAGTTCTAGATAGCGTAGAAATACAGCCGATGTTGAACAATGATAAATATGATGAAATTTGTTATTGCATTAACTAAAAAAATAAATACTTCAAAAATTTTAGTACTTAAAAGTAAATCTAATTTTAATACTACATATTTTATTAATACATCAATTGAGAATTGCAAAATTATGACTAAAGAATTTTATGGAACGCATCTATTATTAATTTCCTCTACATTGTCAATGGTTTATTTGGACAGTAAATTCCAAAATGGCGACGAGCGATGACGAGCCTATGCATTTATATGAAGTTTTTCAAAACTGTTTTAATAAAATAGCAAATAAACAACAAGGTGAGTGAAAAAATGCATACCGTGGTCCGTCTCGTGTTCCTCAAACAAATTTTCGCGATAAAGTGAAGTGTTTCATTGTGAAAAATTACCAAAGTGTTCGCGTGTTATGCCATTTTCAGTGTCGGAACTGAATAACATTTTCGCGAATAGTATTTAAATATAAGCATATAAATACCCTAAAAGGCTTCAGTACACGTCCTGGATCCTTAACACGCCTTCAACAATCGATAAGCAATGCTTATCACCAAGCTAAATGTCTCAAAAGGCTATGTTTTGATCACACAGTCGATTGTCAAATGTGCTCTCCATTGTGAAATGATTTTCGTATCGAAGCTGAATTGTTTCAGGATTTGTTTACATTGAGTCATGCTCTATCGCTGTACCCAGGTAAAGTTATGACCTTGGTAAACTGTGAATATTTACGGCCGAAGTAACCAAATAACTGTGTGCCTGACAAACAGTAAGGGTGCATTTTTTGTCCCAATTCGCTTGTTGCGGTATTGCAGAATAAGTTGTATGCTTGTTTGATCATCCCGTGCTCTGTTTTAGATCGCGAATTGCCGTTTTTATGTTCCCTTTGCGCTCAATGTTTACAATCTAATTTTGTTTATTTACGCGAGTACGGCGCGTACGTCGCACGTTAACTGTGTATCGCCGTATGGTGCTCGCTGCAAATACTTTTTATACAGACGCCACCTTTTTTTAATTAACCTAACACGACTATATATTATGAAGTGAATTACATTTAAGAAATTTAATTATTGCAATCACTAATTTTGTGATGTCTTAATTTCAATTCATTATGTTATTTTATTTATATTCAATACGTTAGTTTGAATAATGGCATATTCTCAAAATGCTTTTAACCTTTAATGTTTATGGTTAACATTTTTACAATATTGTAATTAAATAAAACAATAAACTTTTATTTTCCATAATTATATTGTGGTTAAAGTCAGTTATGAAATTATAATTATAAAAGCATTCACTGAATTGATATGCTTACAGTGCATACTTTCAGACACCTTATAGAGTTTAAGCTTCTCTGTAAGTATTTCATGATTTTTTTCTATTAAGTCAAAGCTAGTTTTCATATAAAAAAAAAAACAATGAACACTATATACTTAATATTTTTAATTCATGTTTAATATAATACATTAATGTTATTTTTCCTGTTTATTAATTTTCTGTTTTGGCATTAAAATACTAAATACTATTTGGTAAGTAACCAGTAAGTACAATATCACTCATATAGTTTCTGGTCCTTTCAGGGTTAATATATGTGATTTTTTTATTTAATAATATTGTCACTTCTGTGATCTAATTTATATTCTGTATGCTATAGTATAAAAGCTCCACCAATTTATATAAATGAAAGAACAGGCTCTTTAAAGTTCTCAATAAGTCCTAAATTTTGTAAAATATTTACAGTTCGTTATGCTTTTACCTTTGTGGTTCCTATAAATGTATGCAATTGGTCCAACTTGTAATTAGTCAGTGACATTATAAACTGTGCTGCCTATTAATTACAGTCCATATGCGTCTAATATCAACATACAATTATTTAGATCAAGGATCCACATTGATTGACACAATGAATTTGCAAACTACTACACTCATTACCATGTCAATGTTCCCTTGATAATAGATTTAACTGCATACATTTCATTCGTTTTAAATTGCCAGTAGTTATTTAATTATAGTTGTAGGCTAAGAAGTACTAAATGTTATAAAATTTTGTCTAAATATTTTTCAATAATATATAAGTAACTGTATCATATTCATTCTATTAAGAAAAATAAAATTTAAATTGTTTGGAAGTTGCTATAGCTAGTAAAATTACTGGGATTATAAGACTTAATAACTTATTTCTCATTGCTCACCTGATAGTAAGTGATTCACCTGCATATAACAAAGTGGCGCTAGGTAGAATGATAAACTAAAAATGTCACATTGTGTTAATCACCTTGATATCTAAGATATTAAATATCTTTACCTCAATATTTTCACTAGCTGCTGAACATCCCTGATAATTTATTTTAGATGATTGAAGAAAGACTAGATGGAATATGCAGTGTGTCAGTTTTTGTTTTTACTTGAGTAAATATAGTTGTTGTGTATGGGTGGGTCACCGAGAGCACTATTAAAGCTGAATGGAACACATAACCAACACATGTCACCATAAAGTCATATTAAATGTGTCATTGACTTTGCTCAACATGAAATAGTTTTATTACTTATCCGAGAATGGTGTATAAAACTCATTTATTGTCAGAACTATAGTATATGGTCGGATGTTCAATTTCTCCATGACTAAATCAATGTTGTTTCTTTAATGTGTTTTTAACCCATATAACACTTGTGCAAACACTTGCTATATTAAATATGCATTCATTAATTGTATACAAGTACAGTGTATTTAGTAATTTATCACTTTGTGTGGCACAATGAACTGTGATCTATATATTTTACACTATGTAAGAATAAGCTACATTAAAGTACCATTGGAGTTTCTCCTGCAGTAGACCATAAATGTAGTAACTATGTAACATTCATCATTGCCATGGAGCAATGATGAGTAAACAAACACCTCTCCCAGTTTGGTAAGTACTATCCTAAGTATTGCCATGTTACTCCTGTGATTATCATTTTTAGTTATAGAAAATTGATTTTTTAAGACTATTTTATGATGTTATAGGCCAAAGATATGTTTTAATATGACAAATTATACCCTAGGGGTTTGAGGGGTGGTGGTAATAATTAGTACTCACAGGCTTATTTATTGTTTTATTAGACGAGGCAATGATACTAGTGGAATATTCACTTGATATATAACAACGTGGCGCTAGAAAGAATAATATACACTGCTCCATATTGTGCACCACTAGAGACATTAAATGTTAAATAGTGTTATCCCAGTAATTTCACCAACTACAACAACCTTCAAACTGGAATGCAATAATGTTTTTACACTACTGTTTGGCGGCGGAAAAGGCGCTACGGCGATACCGATTAAGACGTTGGCGGCCAACAGCACAAAACGCACCGGTGCCCCACTTTGTGTTAACACGTTTCTGAGGAGAGGCGTAACCCTCCTAGACATCATTGCCGAGCCATACGCTGTCCCACGCAGGTTCTTTTGTTGAGCGATAATAGCTCCCACCCTCTAGGCCCTCGAAAGTCTTAGACGCTTTTAGTCGCCTTCTACAACAGGCAAGGTTTACCTTAGTCTTATTCTTAATAGCCCTAGACTACAGAGCTTAGGCAACAGAGACTTACTATCAGTAATTCACGGCATTACATTTCGCGTACTATCTCCATCTAATTCATATATGTTGTACTTGACCTTCTATTTTACTCTTTCTTTACATAATTCCGTATGCAGACTCCCTGTTAAATATCTAGGTTTCTATAAATGTTATTAATTTCTTACTAACCGTCTGTAAAGTGCAGCTCTTTATACTCCCACTACTGGGACTTGAGTTGTCTCCCTCTCAGACAGTTATAGCCTTGCATCCACCACGTTGGTTAGTTTGGTTAGTAGGGCTAGATCAGCTATCCTCAACTTGCGGCTAGTTGGTTGACCTATCTATCGTTACTGTATTTCAAATTATTAGGAATACTAAACAATTACATGAACTTTAAATCCTTTCATAGTTCTTTGAGAAAATCTGTAACAAAGATTTACAAAGGTATAATTACCTTTTTTTTTTTCTCTAACGCGTTTAGTGGTCCTCATCAAAAACTGGATGTGTACAACTGGTCTAGGTGGTGTCCGCGACAGTAACTTACCACCACTAAATTAGATTTCTAGATTACGAGATGACTAGATGTAAAAATTACTTTGAATTAAAATTTCAATTAAAAATAAATTGCATTCTTTCATCATCGCCATCATCATTCTTTCATCACCAGGAATTAATGTTTACAGTCAAAGAGACGATTCAGTAGCGGTGGTTTCATATTCAAGTCTGTACGATTATGGCCTGGCTTATACAGTTCCATCGCCGGACACGCCTCCTTGATGTAGAAGGTGTCAGGGTGTAGTAGATATAAGTAGATTAACATATCATTAACGTACTTCATTTCACAGTGGTGTGGATACGCTTTCTAGTATTTTTAATATCTGATGTACTCTTTATTTTTTATTTATCGAAGCGATGTGGCGAGTTGGACAGTCGTTCGTCTTTACATAACAGCGTGACACTAGTTAGTATGTTATACATTACACCACATTATGCTCTCAGCGTTAAGACATAATTTTGAATCATACTACCTCAGTAAATACACTAGCTACAACACCCTTTAAGCCGGAACACAGTTATGTTTGCACACTACTGTGTGGCGGCAGAAATAGGCGCTGCTTTAGAACCTACCTAGACGGTCAACGGCAAAAGAGACCTTCCAGTAATAGACTAAAAGTACAATAACTTTGCTGTTTTCCATAAATAGCTGATGTCCTGCAGACGTTCTCTCCACTAAAACACCTCTTGGTGGGTATCTTTAGTACATTGCAAGAGACCCTGGGATTAGAGACGTCCACAGGGATTTCTTGTAGACTATGCAAACCACACCTTAAATCTGTGTGCTTATCTGTATTTAAAAATAAACTTAACGATTTAGTCAATTTAGCAATAGTCAAAGCATAGTTGCGTACTATTTGAATGGGTCCAGAGATTATTGTACAGATATGTTTAGGGAGCCAGGGCATGTAGTCCTTATTTGCCTGTACGGAGCGCACTCCCCTATCAGCACCCTCTGAGCTACGACAAGCACGATACCACCTCTTACTAGTCGTTCACCCCACGTTCACCTATTGGTCAATGAGGATGTCTCAATGCAGTGTACGGAGTAACATGAAAATATTCCTCCTAAAAAAATCTATATACGATCCGATTGTTTTAGACCTTAATCTAATGGTGTATATATATATTTAAATTTTTACTGGTGGTAGGTTTCTGTTGCCGGAGACAGATTAGGTACCACCGCAGCTTTTATTTCTACCCTCCAACAGTACTGTGCAACGTTACTCTACCGGTTTAAAGGGCTTTGTAGCTAGCGAAGTTATAGGAGTAACGAGACATCATCTTATATCTTCAGACGATGAGCATAATATGGAGCATACAAACGTATAACATCCTAACTAGCGTCATGTTGTTATGGACAGGACTGTAACTTACCATGAGATGAACTGGTATTGTTTTATGGAATAAAAAAAATTATGGTTTCGGATATTACCAACCTCAAACATTCTATTTACTTTTATATATACGAGAGATTAGTTTTTGGTAATAGTATACTTGCGGCTCATATCAGCTATGTACTAGTTAACATACAAATCGGTTCAACCGTTTCGGTGATCAATCATAACGAATTTATAAAGTTGTTTTTATAAGTATGATGTAGTTATTACTGTGAAATAAATTTATTTTCATACATACAGACTTAAGTTTTATTTAATTATACAGATCGGCGAGCGACTGTTCTGTGCAGTGAGAGTGTGATTGTGAAACCGGCAGCAAGTTTCGATTCCGGTATTGTAACGAACGAACCGGCAAAGGCCTTTGCAACGGTGTTCAGCGGTTGATGTTGTCACTATTGCTACGATAACGTTGTTGGCTCCAGGTTTCCATGTAGGACCATAAAGAAGTGCCAATTTCCGCCGCTAAACAACTATCGTTGAACGTCGGTACATGATGTACTTATTACGTTTAAAACCTTCATCGGATCAGTCCATTCGTGACCTCCTCCAAAGATACCTTACGTGTAGCGGAAGACAAGGTTATGTGGAATTTCTATCTAAACCTCTTCGGAGGTTATCATTAGTGCTTTGCCGAAAACTCCAGGATTTCCTACAGAGCTTACCGGAGCCTCCCTGCACTACGGTTAAGTTCGTTCAGTAAGGGCTGTAACCTTACCCAGCATCCTCGCTATGCTACGATAAATACGAATATACTTTGTCTTTTTTGTCTCGGCACGCTTAATGCCATACACAACATGGGATTCTTCCTGGGAAACCCAAGTACAGTGGTTCTACGCAGAAAATATTACACGCGTCTTAGTTACTTAGGTTGTTAGGTTTAGTTTACTCGGTGGCGAATTTCCTCGTATCCGCCACTTACTGCTGCCGCCGGGGTTTGTAAGGATAAGGAGGTTAGAGACACTTTATCTTACCTTTTCCGCAATCTCCTTCTGCGACATTACTTTGCGTTCCATGACCTTTCGTTTTCCACCATTGCCTTCACGAAGGCGGTAAGAAAAAGGTCATTGCCGACAACGACGTGGTCTCGACGCAGCACTGTCCAACTCGGACATACTCGGTGGTACCTACATAGAGGGTCTCGGACTGAGACCTACCGCCACATCGTTATAGATGTAGTGTTACGGATAGAATAACAAAAGCTATAGGTATTAAAAATGTACTAAGCGATACAAAGTTAGTGGCCTAATCGTTTCGTTAGGTAATCTATCTAGAGCGGTCGCACGGTCGTCAAATGCAATGTATAATAAATATCCAGTCACTAATACGGAACCCGACGCCATAACTAATGCCTAAACTGACACGGGATCAATAAAGTGCGCTTTGAGTAATGATCTCGCGTCGCGGCCGCCCGGCCTCGACCGACTTGCAACCGCTGAGCTATTGGCACCGCCGCTGCCGGCTTACGGCTCAATTAGCGGCATGCCCCCCATGCCGCACACTCACACTTTATATCACGTATACACTGATTTCTTTCTTTATCTTAAAACTACCTGTTCCCCGCCCGCTTTGCTGGCCATAAAATTACACGTGAAATTTGTCTGAAATATTCCTTGAGAACAATCGCAGCCGCAAACAGCTTTCTATAGCAATCGTTACTATAGCAACCGTATAGTTAATACGAAACGAATTAATAAAGGATCTATGAAATTAAAAACAAATAGCCTATAAGCAGCTACAAATCGTTTCGGGTCGAGTGCTCATGTTCCCATGTCGATGAAATCACAAGTTTTCGCGTGATTGGCGTTAAATGAAAACACATTTTCATTATCTATATATACATCCATATATATAATTGTGCTGGGCCGCATTGAGATATAAGATATTAAGTCTTTACATCAGTTATTCCCCCACAGCGCCCTTCAAATCAGAACACAGTAGCGTTTGGTCTAGAATATCAGAAATCTAGCTCCAGTAAGCCATATATTTTGTTCAACACAATATTAATATAAAAGTAATGGAGTTAGATCTCTGCTGCTAAAGACCGTCTAGATAAACACCACTGCAAACATCAGTGTGCAAACATTTCTGTAATCAGGTTTAAAGGGTGCTGTAGCTAGTGAAATTACTGCGGTAACAAAATCTTAAAATCTTGTCTCAAGGTGAGGGGCACAATGTGTTGCAGTGTATATCATACATTATTTTTTGTTATTAGAGGAAATCTAAAAGATATCCTGCTTCTAGAAGTGGGATAATAAGGTTATATGGGATTTTTACTCACTAAAACTCCTTCGGTGGTTATCTTCAGTGCGTTGCGGGAGGTCCCGGGATCTCTTATGGAACGCATTGGTGTTTCCCGGCACTACGCCTAATGCGCGTCCCAAGAACGGTTTCAGCCCTCTTTGACACCCTCGTTTTGGTACGATAAGAACTAGAAGACCT
Organism: Ornithoptera alexandrae; assembly: GCA_029030555.1. NCBI lineage: Eukaryota > Metazoa > Arthropoda > Insecta > Lepidoptera > Papilionidae > Ornithoptera > Ornithoptera alexandrae. Next base: position 1,254,521 of record JARDVY010000018.1, on the reverse strand, counting down.
CGTACCCGTCGTGTATCCCGGGCTCGCTTAGTGGACAATGAGTGTCCTCCCCACCTTCAAAGCCCACAAACCCGAAAACTTTTTTAGTCGCCTTCTACGACAGGTAGGGTTTACCTTAGTCCTATTCTCACTAGCCCGAGACTACAGGTCAAGTGTATATCATACCTAGCACCACGACATTATACGTCAGCCGTCTCGTCGTTTCATCCAATAAATAAAAACTAACCCAGAAAGCGGTAATTTTTTTTTATCAGACGTTAAGGTTGACCTCAAAGGGTCACACGCGCAATTCCTTTAGTCATTACTAGTAACGTAATTAATTAACGTTACAAGCGCGGAGATTATACGCATCGCCATAACCGTTATCGCTACGCTGCATTGGTGACAGCATCAGTTTACGTTGCTCGGTTTTCAGTAATTATAATTAATTGCATTATTTTGTGTCGAACCGCGATAGCCCCGGGGTTACTACGCGTATCGCAGCCGCCGGGCCGACGGGGTCACCGAATGTACATGCATTATAATTACATCAATACAATGTTCATCTAGCTGTTTTGTCTCAGGCTGTTGTTAACTTAAACTATTTAGACAGTTATCTAAATATCTCGATCAGAGATATCGGGGTGAGTCTCTACATAGGTAGAAATCTCGATAGTCATCACGATATTTGTGAAACCCTAAGGCCAGACCTAAAATTTGGTAGAAATATTGCTGGAATGCCGCAGGGCCTCTTTCGAATTATTACCTCCGCAACTATCTTTGGGAAAGGAATTTCGTAAAATCCGTTCTTAGCTGACCTACACTCGACAAAAAGAATATTTGTACCAAATTTCAGGTCTCCAGGCTTTCTGGTTCCGGAGTTATCGTGATGAGTCTCCACATAAGTGGCAAATCTCTACGTAGGTGGTAATATGTTAGAGATACCTCTGATATGTAAGTCGCGTGATGCTATCAGTTTGTTGCAAGTGTATAAGTATCACTTTATTTTGAAGATGGTGAATCGATGATGTGATCATTCTTCTTCGTCGGTGTCACTCTTGACAGAGTGGTCGTGGTCATCACTTTTGTTGGTCGCAAGCTTCATAGCACGTCGCAATTCTTCTCTGGTGGCCGCCTTTCTAGTGCATACATATAGTGGTAACGATGATGAGTCATTTACTGCCGCCTTTACCTGGTCAGTCTATCCCATTGGCGTTCTTCTTCGTGACCCACTATGATCATACAATATTGTTAATGTTATCATAATTATCGCGCCCTCGTAGACTTCGCGGCGCTCGGTCGATAGGGAACTTTGTCCTTTGTTCGGAACTTGTACATTTCTAATATAACATTATTCCGTGCTACTTTGTAGAAATGAGCTTTTATTTCAACGGCAGCGCTGCAACTCCGTTCTATCGTCGAACAGTAGTGTGCAAACAATACTATGTTGCAATTTGATGGGTATTGTTTTAGCTGGAGACAACATTATTCTTAATCTAGTGGTACGCGATACGCCTACCCATAAATACTAAGGCGCTGGTTAAGATGATATACGCTGCACCGTGTGCTCGTCGCTTTGAGACATAAGTTTTTAAGTGTCATTACCCCGGTAATTTCACTAGCTACAGCTCGCTTCAAACCGGAACACAGCAATGTATGCATTACTGTTTGACGGTAAAAATGCACTCCGGAGGTACTTACCTACACGGTCTCCAGCAACATAGACGTACCACTAGTAAAATTTACTGCGCTAACGATTCTTAACATAATATATCCTTACGATAAGCACAAAGTGATGCTGTGTATATGAACTTTACCGCCACGTTGTTATAGACAAGGTTTTCATTTATCTTCAGGTGGCAGGTCTCTGTTGCCAGAGACCGTCTAGGTAGGTACCACCGCTGCGCTTATTTCTGTCTCAAAACAGTGTGTGCAAACATTACTGTCTTCCGGTTTGAAGGGCGTTGTAGCTAGTGTAATTATTGTGGTAACGAGACTGAACCACTTGTCTCAAAGCGACGAACGCAATGTTTTGCAGTGTATATAATTTTAACTAGAATCACATTGTAATAGGCGAGCGTATCGCTTACCATCAGGTGAACATCTTGCTTGTCTCGTCGCTTCATCGAATAAAAACGGGGAGACGTATACGCTTTGAAGAGTATACGGAGGTGGTAGTCAACATCAAGCTTAGTCCCATCGTAGTTTGTGGCTATGAAGAATAGAACCAACGTACCTCATATTTTAGATGACGACTAGTTCTTCACCTTTGCGGGTCTTAAAGATGAAGGCTCTCAACGCTTATTGACTAGAAGAGCTAATACAATATTGTGTAGAGACTACGGAAGTACAACGAAGGTGGTGGTAATAGAGGACTAGGGCACTAAATATACGTAAACGTCCTAAATCAAACGTCAAATGTATTTCTATAGGCAGGCGTATAAGTTACCACTAGTGGAACAGTCGCTAAATCTCTGTGGTGTAACAGCGAAGGTTATGAACATCACGCTAATTGGAGGTTTTCCAACAGTAAGCTTCACAGATTATACCCACTCTCCCCCGCAATGTGGCAACAACGACAGTGAATATATTTCAATGTCGTCAGGCCTACGGCTAAGTGACAGGTTGTGACGAGGTAGCTCATGCCAAGAGTTGTTGACGCTTTCGCGACCGCAAGCTTGCCAATTGACGTACGCTGGTATTAATTTGACCCAGTGGACTTTGTGCCTAGGAAACACGATAATGTCTAAAATTGTTCCCCTCGCACTCTACTCCACCACCCGCTACTAAATAACGTAAGTAACTATGGCATATCATCATCATCGTCATCAACTGATAGAGGTCCACACTGGACACAGGTCTCCCCCAAAAATCCTCGCGTTTGAATGGGTTCATGTTGGGGGTATTTGGGCCTTTTGCTACCACGCTGGCCCAATGCAGATTGGTGGGAATATCTCATATAATCCCATCAAATCCTATGCTATACTATCGCAAATAATCCAATCAAATCCAAAAATCCTGATCGATTACAATCCAAATTATCAACAACATCTTTATAAGCATACACTGCTCCATCGTTGGTCATAGGTTTCTTAGAGAGGTCGTCTAAGTAGGTACCACCGCAGCGCCTATTGTACCCGACAAACAGTAGTCTGCAAACATTACTGTGTTCCGGTTTGAAAGGCGCTGTAGCTAGTGAAATTACTAGAGTAACTAGACTTAACATCCCGGATCAAGGCGACGAGCACAGTGTGGTGCTGTGTATACCATCTTAACTAACACTACGTTGTTATGGGTAGGCATATCGCTTACCATCAGGTGAACGACATGCTCGTCTCATCGCTTCGTTGAATAAAAAATGCATAGTTTCTAAACTTTATGCCCGTCTAGAAAAAAGTCTATAGTAATCCTCTATATACAAAATTACTTCCTCCAAAAAAATGTGAAAAATTTTTGAAGGTAGATAAAAATTTTAAATTTTTTTTTTGTTTTCTTGTTCATTTAAATATTCATTATGAATAAACCGTCAATAAAATATAGTTCAGGTCGTTTTGAAATAATTAAAATTTTACCGGTTACAGTGTTGGAAAATATATATACACACAACATTGACAGGAAATCGTGTTTAATAACTACTAATTACGTGTTTTATCGAAGGCAGTTATTAGTTACAACCCTTGCTTTTAACCCCTTTAACTATTTTTCTTATAGATAATAGTACAGCAGTTTTTTAAACTAAGGTACAGTCTCACAAACAATAAGTAAATAACAGTAAATAATTTACGAAAACTATTTAATTGTTTACTAGTTTCTGATAAACTGAACATAGGTAATGTAAAAATGGACTCGGGTGACGATGACCATGCACTTGCTAAATATTTCTTAACTTTGTTACTTCATCATAATCGTTATTGGCCGACAGACTTCTACTGCTGAGCATAATAGCTGCCTCCCCCAAAGATCTCCATATAGATCGACTTTCTTTCTCTACTTTGTTACTTATGCTATTATAGTCATAACTTGGACTTTGAGTCATTCATTGCTGAATTTAAACCTTCGCAATGAATTTCCAGCTGCATCTAACGATTCTCTGTGATCTTCGATTGTCGTCGATCCATCCAGCAGGTAATCCTCCAAGCTGCACTTGCCCCGTTTTCACTCGGCTTGTTCTTTCATGGGCCGTCCGATCTTCGCACTATGTAGTCCATCACCACTAGCACACTGTTCTCCTGTGCTTTAGATAAAACAAGCTCGAGCTGTTTGAAATTAATGTGTCATTTCTCTGATCCATTTTTACTACAATAAGGCACGAGGCTCTGGTCTGCAAGTTACATCAATCCGAACACAGTAATGTTTGCTCACTGCTGTTTGGTAACAGAAATAGGAGCTAAGGTACCCACCTAGATGGTCTTCTGCAAAAGTGACCTACTAAGTGTCATTATGACAGCAGGTTTACAATATTAGGATTTCAGTTTGTTAAGCAGTTTAGTTCTGGTGATAGGTCTAGCTGGAGATCGTGTCGGTAGGCGGCCACCACAGCACTTATTTCTGCCGTTAAAGAAAAGTATGTAAACACTACTATGTTCCGGTTTAAAGAGCGCTGCAGATAATTTAATTACTGGCGTAACAAGATTAAACAATTAAAAAAAATAGTTCTCCGGAGTCAGTTAATCACTATGTAAATATTCTACTCCGTCATATTGATATTGTTTTTATTAAAAATAAGGTCCCGTTATCAAATCGGTTGTAACTCGAGTAGTAATAGATAGGCGTATGATTCGCGCACAGTAAACATCACTATCGTGGTGGTGACGTGCGCCGACGCTACACCCTCGTCAGTATCTGGTTTACGACCGCATCGCATACATTTTACAAACTTTATTAATTGCTCTGACCCTAGTGTCCCGACCTTGGGATAGGCGTCGATGGGAAAGTGGTTAAAACTGGAGATCGTTTAAAACATTTTTTTTTCTTCTACATCCATTGCACAGCTGCTGTATAGAATTGCTGTATTTTTTTAATTAATCTTTGAGACAAAAAAATATTTACAAAAAATACACCAATTATTACTCAAAAACCAGTAGGGTTTACCTGGATAATACAGTATCGTGGCCTAGCTGCAGCGCAAGTCACATCCGGGCTGGTTTGCAATGAGCCATCTTTTTAGCCTGGCACGGTATCTGAAATCATAAATGAAAAGTTAACATATTGGTTACAAATATTGTGAAAAAAATTTAAATGAATCGACTTCTAAATTTTCTATTTCTACTATTACTAAAACAATACGTTTTTCAAAAAGCTGCAGTGCATAATTAAATGCAGTTACAGGTAACGTCTCGATTCATTTTCTAATATCTTGACCCTAGTCTAGAAGAATATCTATATAGTGATTAACCTGCCTCCGGGAAGCTAATTTTTTTTTTGTTGTTGATTCTCATTACCCCAGTAATTAAATTATCTGCAGCGCTCTATGAACCGGATCATAGTAGTTTTTGTATACTATACTTTAGCGACAGAAATAAGTGCTGTGGTGGTACCTACCTACCAGTCTCCAGCAACAGAGACCTATCACCAGAACTAAACCGCTTGACAAACTGAAACCCTAATATTGTAAACCTGCTGTCATAGTGACACTTAGTAGGTCACCTTTGCAGAAGACCATCTAGGTTACCACCTTAGCTCCTATTTTTGTCGCCAAACTGCAGTGTACAAACATTACTGTACTCCGGTTTGGAGGTCGTGGCATGTAGTTCAATTACCCGTGTAACAAGACTCAACATTTCATGTCCCATAGTGACAAGCAAAATGTGATACTGTGTATATCATCATAACTAGCGCTACGTTCTTACGAGCACGTTTATCACTTATTATTAGGTGAATGTGAATGATTAAGAAAGTTAAGTTGATTGTATAAGTATTACTTTCAAGAAATACAATCGTTTAAAGGCGAAAGTATTTTTTTTTGTTTTCATAAACCTCCAAAAGACTTAATATATGAAAGAAAATGATCATTCTTCTGTGATTCTCGGGACTGGATATTGGTGGAAAGGAGACGCAAGACGCCTCTAGTCCTCAGCGGTTACCATGCTGACTCTATGTGGAAATCTTTGGGGTAGGCCTATGTGCAGCAGTGGACGTCTATCAGCTGATGATGATGACAGCCATCATTGCATGGTAAGTGTGCTGCTATAACAGCATCGCTGAGCCAGTGGAGTATTTCAAGCGAGCTCATTGTTTTCGCGTGTCTATGGAAGCACTGGAACGCAGACGGATAGTCCCGTCTGCCGAGTGCTATAGTTTACGGCCGCTCCAAATAAATAGTGCGTCGTTAATTTATTTACTGCTCGGTTTACTGCCGTCGTTCCTCGGACGACAGTAAAACTGGGCCGTCCATCAGCAACAATCGAATGCTGCACACCTTCAGTGTCTACAGTTCCAATAGATTATGAATACGATACAACCTTTATTACCTATCTGTATATTTCTGAATTTAAATGAAAAATTACAACATTCATATTAAAGTGGTACTCTGTTGCAGGAGACTCACATTTTGTTGGTTTCGTGGGGAAATCTTCGAAAGATACTTTGCTTCTGAGAGGAAGACAGGTTTATGTGAGATTCTTACTCATTAAAACCCCCTCGGTGGTCTGCATTAGTGCATTGGGAGAGGCTCCGGGATCTTTAATAGAACACAGCGGTGCTCCTCTACACCTTCTGTTATACGTCTCTGAGGAGGATTCTACCTCCTAGGCACAATCGCTGAGCCATACGCTGTCCCACGCAGGTTCGTTTGTTGAGCGATAAGGGCTCCCGCCCTCAAGACCACCGAAACTCCTAGACCCTTTTAGTCGGCTTCTACTACAAGCAGGGCTTACCTTAATCCTATCTTACTATGCCGAGACTACAGGGCTTGCTGGGGACTGTCTAGGTAGTTACCCCTGCAGCGCCTATTTCCGCCTCCAAACTGTAGTATATATGTATATGTGTTTTAGTATGAAAAGTAGTAGCTATTGAAATTATTCGGGTAACGATACCACATCTTGTGTCTCAATGCGACGAGCGCAATATGGTGTTGTTTACGACATCCTAACCTGCGCCACGTTATAGGTAGGCGTAACACTTACCATCAGGTGAATGTCCCGCACGTCTTATCACTCTGCAGAATAAAAAAAATATCTATGGGTATTGAACATTGACAAGAAAAAGTACATAATAGAAAATATCTACGAGAGTAAAAGAGAAAGAGTAGGTCATAAGGCACAGGTTAAAGAGACTGCTTTGTCGATAGCGAAAATTGGAATAAATCGATCTGGTTTACCTTTCTTTTAATTATTTATAACTAATGTAAGTAGCTTGCTGGCCTAACGGTTAGGGCGGGCGGCCTTCATTCCGCTGGTAGCGGACTCGCATCTTGGCATGTACCGATGACTTTAATATTTAAGTTAGTGCTAGTACATTTGTGAACTTTAGTAACAACAGCGAAATACAAACGGCGAAGGACAACATCGCGAGGAAACCTGCACATGAATTAGAATTTATTCTGAGGTGTGTCTGAAGTCACCAATCCGCATTGGGCCCGCGCGGTGACTATGGCCCATCAACCTCATATTGAGGGTGTGCCTGTGCCCCAACAGAGAGGTTGTAAATTGACTGTTAAAGAAATTAAATGTAATAAATAAAGGTAAATAAACTTTTTAACCTCCATCTGCAGTAGCGAAGGTTTGTACACGGCTTCGCCAGGTTACAGTTTACCTGCGCATTGTATACAAATAGGTTGAACGCGTTCGCACCTGAACAAATACCCCGCTTACGCGAAACTTCGGCATTTCATGAACGTCTAGCTTTACACGTCGACAATGCTGAGCCATATATTTTTTATATATATATATATATATATGATCTAACCACCAAACCAACGGAACGTTGCTCTGATGGTAACCTATCAGTCTTAATCTCTTGAGATAAATCATAATGAAAACGTAGGTGAACATATTAAATAACTGGTGGTGGGACACTGTTCCCGGAGACCGTCTAGTTAGGTATCACCATGACGCCTGTTTCAGCCGCCTAACTGTAGTGTGCAAACATTACTGTGTTCCGATTTGAAAGGCGCTATAGCTAGTTAAATTTACGGGGATAAACAGACAACATATTGTCACAAGGCGACGCGCGCACAACGTTGTGTTGTGAATCCTGACTAGCGCTACATTAGTATAGGAAAGCGTATCTATTACCATGAGGTTAACATCTCTCGTCTCGTCGCTTCGTCGAATAATAAAAAAAAATATTTATGTAATTAAGCGACGAGACTGGCGGCACGTTCACCTGACGGTAAATGATACGTCTGCTCATTACAACGTGGCGCTAGTTAAGATGGTATGCACTGTACCACATAGCGCTAGTCGCCTTAGACACATATTGAGTCTCGTTACCCCCGTAATTACACTAGCTACAGCACCCTTAAACTGGAACACGGTAATGTGTGCACACTACTGTTTGGCGGCAGAAATAGACGCTGCGGTGGTACCCACCTAGAGGGTCTCTGGCAACAGATACCTACCAACAGTAAAATATGTTCATCATTATCAGCCGACAGACGTCCACAGCTGGTCATAGGCCTCCCCCAAAGATCTCCACATCTTGGAGTACATTGTGGAGAATTGAGCTGTAAACCCACCACGATGGCGCAGTGCTGTTGGGTGGTCAGAGCCTCGTCTGTTATTCAGCAGGTTGCACCGCGTGCAGGTGAGCTTGACTTAGGCTCTGTAAGATGTTGGGCGGAATCCCTTACACCCCTTAAAAATATCTTCGGTAATAAATAATATTTAGATCGTCTTACAATGAGAAGATAAATATATAGATTAAAACATTTGATCTTCACTGTAGAAATGGTGACGAATCTGTTCACCCTAGTTTCTTAATGCCTCTGCAATAAGAACAAAATATTAATCGTTACTGAAGTAAGCAGTTAGACGCGTGTACACCAATCTCCACCAATTTTTATTTCTCAACACTTTATATAGTAATTTAAATGCAAGAAAAAAAAGCTTTTCAAACGCTTCAATCGTCGAGTAACCATGCGATTCACTTATAGCGGAATTTTTATTTAACGTGAACATTGCTGTAATAAATCTTAACTCCGTACAAGGCATTAACAGCGCTGTCGTCGAGTTGTAGAGCCGACACGGCGGTGCACCTCCCCACCATGCCCCTCTATTTAATTATGGCTAATATTAATTAACGAACACCTTTTCTGTGAGTCCTGCAACTGCAATTATTCTGTGTAGATGATTAAAAGAATCTACTCAATTACTATAATCTTAGGCTGCGTGTGCTTCGGATAAACCTTGTCTAAATATTTCTAACCTTCATTCTCGCTTACACTATTTATTTTAGTTATAGAAATTAGGTATCATCTGTTGCCTGTGATATGTATCTTCTATATATATATATAAAGAAAATGAGTTTTGTTTATTCGCTAATCACCTGAAAACTAGTGAACGTCCCGACACAAACATGACCCTTGGACGCGGAATGATTTGTAGATTGTTATAGGCTATTTATTTTTTGAATTTTATTTCATTCTTCATTTCATTTGGTATTATTTATGCGGTTGCTATGGTAACAGTTGCTATAGAAAATCTTTTGCGGCTGCGGTGGCTCTCAATGAAAATTTCAGATAAATTTCAGGTTCTAAGTTTATATTACGGCGAGGGAAGCGGTCTGGAAAGAGTTCATAATAATTATTTTCTTCATTAATATAAAAGCTGGAAGTTCATCTGATGGTTAAAATACGCCTTTTCGCATGTACCGGATGGTTAACGATAAAAGGTGTTCGCGGGGTCCAAACTCGGTTTTAAAGTAGTAAACGAAATAATTTTTAATATTTAGTTAATATCATGTATGTGTATATATATATTATATTGTAGTTATTAGATGCACCTACCTCATCTCTGCGTTACCCAGGGTATTAAGTCTCCATTAAGTTTGCCTTTACACGAGGTGTATAAAGTTAAATAAATAAATAAACGATATATTTAACGATCACTGTATTGATACAGATCATACACAAAATTTATCAGGCGAATTAAATATTACCTCCAAAGTCGCCTCTACCATTTGTATTGAACAGCCGCATTTGGAAAACCCAGCTGGACGTAGTTAGTCTTATTCCTGATTAGGTAATTAGCCAATTTGTATATGCATCAGTATTTGCAGTTTTTTTTGTTATTTCACTATTTTTGCTCCTAAGGGACGTATCAATCCTATCGTATCTGATTCACCTAACTCGTAAGTTACAAGGTGTATAATCGTGGTTGAATCATGGTCTTTGATACTATGGTAGAACCGTCGCGTCGCTATATATATTGCTGGTTAATGAGGTAATTTGAATCCGATCGAGCTCTCGCCAACTCGTCAATTTGATGAACGAAGAATAGAGAAGAAAGTTAAATTTGTCAAAAAAATGTGTAAAATTTGCATATATATAACTTTAGGCAATCCTTCGGTGAAAACAAGAACTGTACGAAATCCCATTCCATTATAATAATAAAGATCCTTTATTTCCACTACTAACATATTTAAGATCATCATATCCTCCTTTTTCACCCTCACTAACCCTATCTACATTTCTCCCTGAAAGTAGTATGTCGAAGTAAACCGTTTAATTAAGTAATTCGACCGTATTACAAACAAACGCCGCTCGGGGTCCACAATTGGACTCTGCACCAAATAGATTTAACCCTTAAAAAACGGGCGCGTCCAATGTTTACAAACAAACACACAGTGGTCACCCTCAGTTTGTTGAGGCTCAGCAAACAGAGGTGTCCCATGTCCCATATAATATTTGTGTTGTGGATGATTTAGAAATTAAAGTCGCCAAGGTATTTTATAATTTCCATTGACTCATTTCCTCTCTGGCTCTTGTTTGGGAATTGTTTGAAATTGTAATATCGATAAAGCAATTATTACACATTGTTGGTTTTAAAGTAAAATTAATATTTAAAAACTGCTTTACAACATGAATTTGTGTAATTCTTTAAAACTAAATTTTAGGACATTTCATATATTTTAATCTACACGAACTATTTAGTCATGTATATATAATATATGAAAAAAAATCCTTGTAATGACTTTTGATTAAACTAGATAACAGATTTTAGACAAGGTTCGCACAGAGCACACTTGGTTTTCAAGTTTAATGAATTTTACTATAGAAACGAAAAATTTCTAGCCTAGTAACATAGTTTCCCGAATCGAACTCGCAGCCACATATAATAAAGTATTGATGGTGACAAGGCTTTTTCAAGCAAATTTCTGGCTAGTTATCATATACTGTCTAGCAACGCCGCTATCCTGCTGTCACATGAGTTATATATAATGTATATAATGTATTTCGGACGAGTCCACTTTACTGTCTATGGCTCCATTGTCACTAAACGTTATGCGAAATTGAGGTCACTTGTTAGCCCATTATAAATGTAAAAGTGCTTATACACAATTCATAATCCGCATTGCATTACCGCGAATGTTACATAGTCATTGCTAAATAAATTTCTCATCATCATCAGCCGATAGACGACATAAATTATGAATCTATAGGTCCGTGAGGTCAAAAAGTTTAGCGACTGCTGACCCAGAGGTACCTTTAGGGTTTTGCTATATTAGATCCTATGCACTACTTTACCCACCTTCTATCACGCTTGTCGACCCTTTAATTTTTAAATGCTATGTATGTATAGGGGTAGTCGCGTACCGGTAGACGTAGTGCTGGCAAGCCTCCTACTAGGTGGTCCGGAAATCTGATTAAAGATAACCTACGGACAGCGCAGGACCGTTCGGAATGGAGATCTGTGAAGTGGGCCTATGCTCAACAATAGGTGTTAACTGTTAATGTAATGTAATAACTCATGTAACGTGATTTTCATAATATAAAATATATGTATTCATTTTGTTAGATATTTTTTTATTTATGTTATTCATACATAAAATGGTTATGATAACACTACAAAATCTCGAGTAATACGACAATTTTTCACACCAGTGAAACGAAAGGGAAAATGATATTACACATATGTCCTTATCTGGCCAATTGAATCGCTCTTGCGTGAGAGCGGGAGAGGGCACCGTGTTGTGGGGTGCTACGGATCCGACGGGGATGTAGCAAATATTGTACAGCGGAGAGTGATTATGAGGAGAGAAGGGGACGTCAGATTAATCATATTCATAGTACGAACCAACTATTTTTTTTGTATATTCTTTAAAGTTTCGACTATTAAAAAATACTTTAAGACTTGAAGGTTGAAATTTAATTTAGACATGCAACGTAACAAAACAACTCAGCTATATTACTTCCTTGATTTAATTTACATTAAAAATATTAGTTTTACTATATTTGTGCATTATTTTAAATATTAATATTTATTTGTTTATTAATATGAAGTAGATTTACATTAACCTCACACAGACTGTCTACTCCATGTTATCCATATCTTTCTAGCTTAATTAAGCATCTCCTGCCCCTCTCTCTCATCTGCGCTCTCTCATGTCAATAATAATTACAGAATCTGCATCCTTATTATGACTATGAGTACAGCCGCAGTCGGCCGACTGGCTGCGTAGTGAATAATCGCGGCAATTTAACGCGACAGTGAGTCGAGCGCGGTTCGATTCCCACCGCTGGGGTAGCAAGCTACGCCTCTATCGTGACACACGTGAATGTAGTAGCCCGCTTGTTAACTGTCATTAGTTACAATTATTAGCTTAATGTGAAAATTATCAAAGTATATAACACCTGCCATAATCTAAACAACCCTAATAATTTAACCTTTTTTGATTTTGTTTTTCATTATAGCTCCTGCTTTTGCATTTTTATTCACCAATATTTATTGCTGTCGCGACTCTGTTGTCAGAGACCGACTACGTATGACCCCTTGCAGCTCCTTTGCAGCCAACAAACAGCACTGTGCAAACATGTGCTCCGGTTTAGAAGAAGCTGTAGCTAGTGGAATTAAGGGGGTAACGGGACTTAACATCTTACTTCTCAAGGCGATGAGGACTATGTGGTGTTTTACACCATCTTAACCAACGCAACATTATTACGGATGGAGCGTCTTGCACGTCTCGTCGCTTGCTCAAATAAGATAAAAAATAATCTAGACCATAATCGGTTCAGCCGTTTAGTGGCCACTCATATACAGATGGGATCGTTAAACTTATTTTTTACATACGCATAAGTTCACCGGCGGGTAGCCACGTGCCGGTGTGCGGGTAGTGCGGGTAGTGCGGTTCGTTTCCCACTGCTTAATGCCCCTCGCTGCAATCTGCACGACCGCCATATTGTCGAGTGCTCTCCTCCTGTTTTTATTTTGTATCTGATATATTTTTTAATCGCCTCTTAATCGTTTAACAGCGTCGGGGTTGTTTGTAGTTTTTAGTTATTTTAATACCCTTATTGTTAAGACCACGTCTCTGTATAAACTTTCGCATATACATCTGTTAGTCACTGGATAGTTTTAATATAAAGAAATTTTAGCGATTATTGTTTTAAATCGATAGAATGTCATTGTTGTTTATATATATGTATCATAGTTAATGCTATTGTTTATATATCCATATATCATTCCTTAAAGAGAACGGATCGCGTCGTTGTCACTATCTTTTACAAACACTTATGAATGATTCATCATCGTCATCAGTTTAGTCTAATGATAATCACTGATGAACGTTGTCTCCTGTATTCAACTGTTCTCGGCGATAATCACCAGGTTATCAATACACTAGGAACGGAACTATTCTGCACTGATCTTGCGTATGCAATACGTGGTGTTAACCAATGATAAAATATATATTAGATAAACCAGAAGCTCTATTTTTCTACTTATTAGTAAAAACGTTTCGATGATATTGTGTTGTGGAGTTTGGTCAGCGGTAATTTTTTTTTAAACTACCTGACGACTGCTATCGTCACAGTGCAAAACTCCCACAGCCACACAGCATTGCTATCGTAACAATGTAGAACTCACAAATCCACAGCGGCATTGCTGTACTCCTGCTGGCAATACACAAAAGCCAGAGTATTCCGGGTGAGAAGAAATTATCAACATATACTACACTAGCTGTTTGTCGCCCGCTCTGCTGGTCGTAATATCCCTGGAAGTCCCTTTGGAAAAAGAATTTTATAAAATCCAGTCTTAGCTGATCTCTAAACGGCAGAAGCAATATCTCTACGAAATTTTGAGTCTGCGTCTAATAGTTTCGGAGAACTTGTAATTAGTCAATGATTCTCTGGATATCTCCTATATATACATAGATAAGATAGAAGCGAAGTGTTAATTTATTACAGTTAAAATAAATATCGCCGAGTGTAATATGAGGGGTTCATATTGTCTCTGTAAATATACTGCGCTATAAAGGAGTGACAGATCATTAATTACACAATTATGTATAATAAACTGCAAACTGTGTTGTACTCGTCCGCGTTATCTCACACTCGCTAACCCCCCGTGGTACAGTCGACGACATAATTCACGCCGCAGTAAACAGATGTAATTAAAGCTCAGTGTTAGCGGCGGCGGCGCGCGGCCTGCGCGTGCGCCCGTCCCTTTGTCTTCCGCCGCTTTTTGACAAATCACTGTCACCATTGTAGACTTAACACGTTGACTGCCACCGAGCTTTCAAAGAGTTCTCACAATCATAAATAAATTGAACTTTTTTTTTTAATACATGACACAATTATTATGCTTGTCTGAATAATTCTGTTCATTTAGATAGACCTTAATTTTTTCCTTTCCATTTTATTATATTAAATAATTTAGTCCTTGGCCAGGATCCCACTTGTTAAATGATCAAGCGCAGTGTATCTAGTAACGGACTATTTCTTTTGCTTTTAAATACTTTTTTTTCACTCCATTGCTAATTTTTTCAAAGTGGAATTAAACCTTTATGTCTTCTCTTCCAAGAAGTCGTTCATAAATTTTTATAATGTTATAGCTTGTACATAAATAGTAGTAATAGTAACCTCTAGTATAAATTTAGTAGTTATACTGTAGCTAGACATTCAAGGTGTTAACTAATTATCACGAAAAACACCATAGCTTTGTAGTCATGCTTACAATAGAGCAAGCAAAGCGATTCAATTTCAATAGTATCTTATAATTAATCTTCATCAGTTGTATTATACCATTTTATAGATCCTACTATACTACCAGTTATAGTCCTTTTGGTATTTTAAATATATTTAGTTTGTTAAACATATGAATTTCTCGATATATACAGAAATGATTGACAATATTGTCTTCGTGTATCTTTGTTACGATTCCCAGTTTCCCAGTGCCCAGACGAAGCCAGAGATTCCTACTTAGTAACGTGAATAGCAGATGATTTTTAGAAATTGCTGATGTCAGTACTTTTATGTATGGCTGATGTTCTCAACATTAGGTTAGGCTATTACAAGAATAATACACTTAAACTATATAACATTAGCTGAAGTCGGAAACTGGGCGATACCGGATGAAAACATACAGAAATATTTCATATATAGAAACATTTCAAATTTATACCAAACTAACATTTTCATCAGATACAGATATTTGTTTATCGGGTATATATAAAGCAAGCATTACTACTGTGCTTCTTTCTGTTTTAAATGGTATAAAGTGTATATCACGATTTTTTTTTGTATTTTCGTATGTAATGTTAATACAGATAAATATCCAAAATTTATAACGATTGACGTTATGGAGTTACGAATAAATTTAAGGCTTTACTAAACGTTTCCTATAGTAGTGAATTAAGTTAAGTAATAATTTCAACGTACCGTTCTTTTTTTTTTCTACGAAGCTACGAGATGAGCGGTGCGTTCACCTGATGGTAAAGGACACGACTGCCCATGATAACGTGTCCGTAATTAGGATGGTATACACTGCACTAAATTGTGCTCGTCGCCTCAGACACACTCGTTGTCAAACATAAGATGTTAAGTCTCGTTACCCCAGTAATTTCACCAGCAAACAGCGCGCTTCAATCCGGAACACAGTAATGTTTGTCGGCAGAAAGACGGTCCTACCTAGTCGGTCTCTGACAGCAGAGGCCTATCACCGGTAAACCTGTTAATAGAGAGATGACGGTTTAATCAGTACACTAAAGGTAATATTAATTAAAAACGGTGTCGAATTAAGTCGACAAATCATTTGAACGAGTGAAAAGCGTGTCGACATCGCACGACGCACCCCGCCATCCCCTGTCCCGGTTACATTGAGAGGTAGCGTATAATTTGGATTATCCCGAACAATGCAGTCGAATGGGGCGGTCCCGGCCGAGGAGTCGAACGCCGGGGGGGAACCGTAAACGCTTTGATACCCCTCCACTAGACCCTCGCCGTGTGTCCCACTTTAACTGATTATTTTGGAAGTGTATAACGCTATCTAAATTGTTGATTAACCATTCGTTTTTATTATACCCCTTCTATATTTATTAAAATTGCATACACCAATGAGTAATTCTACTTATTGTATTTTGCTATAGTAAAAATTGCAAATATTCTATGTAGAATAATTATTTAGAATTTATGATTAATTAACTTATAGATATTATCCCTTCCTTAGACCGTCTAGTTGTAATGGTTACTCATACCAATTATTATTTAATAATCCTAATTCATGTTTGCCTTAGCCAGCTAGGCAAGTTTTTGGCTTGCACGGGTGATATCAATACTAGGTGTTAATATGATGGTATACTTCTACACTTTGATGAATATTGAAGTTGAAATACCGGTCTTTCATAGACCTTGTTAATTTGTAGACGGCATACACTCTAAGGTTACGTTTCTGCTCTCGTCGTTAAAATAAAAAAAGTCTGTAACTTTATTGTATATTTACTTTGTTGATAAATTCCAAAACATCTATGGCTTTTAGATCGTATTCAAATATCCGACTGGCGGTAGTCTGTCCCTGGGGATGGTCAAGTTTGGTACCACCACCGCGCCTATTTCTGCCGTTGAATTGCTTTGGTTATTTAATATCCTGTCTCAAGGTGACGGGCAAAATGTGGCGCGGTGTATGTAATCCTAATTAGGGTTACATTGTTTTCGTTAGTTGTTCACCATGCCCATCTCGTCTGTTCGGCTCATAAAAATTCAATACATAGCTTGTATTAAACGTCATTAACTTTTTCATGGAAGTCACTGCCTGCTTTCATTATGAATACAAAAATAATATATTGTTAAGACTCGAGTAATAAATACGTTGTTTAAAATGTGCATTAAATTTGAGTTAGGTTTTAAAAAAAATCAGATATAATCCACCCCATCTAATAGAAACGGGAGCTTATTATATTTACCGCTTGTGCGCCAGTATCGTAGACAAACTTAAAGCTCTGCTCCCCATCACATCTTCAACTACAATATAGTTCGGAGCTCAACTCACGGGGGCGCCGCTGTACAATAGTGGGCCCCCGTGTATGAACGCAGCTAGCAGTCCTGCGGGGTGCGACTGGGACGTTACGGTTTAATGGGTTTTAGGTGCAAGTGTATACAGGTCCTGAATGGGGCGGTGAATGGGCATCGTCTCGTTTTTGCTCCTTGTCGAGGTACGCGGCAACATATCCACATCTTTGATAGCATTACATTTTATATAACTTTAATATACAGTAGTTTACTAATTTTGAGAAGTGATAGTCCAGTAAGTACGGTTCGGTTAGGATTCGGTCACCACTGAACTTCCGGTGAAGGAAAACATCGTGAGGAAACAGTATGATTGAAGAACAACTGATATCCGAAAACAAACACTTGGATAGCATGACCTTGCGAGAGATGACTCCAGATCTCATTACCGACGTAAATTGATTTTATTATTTTTATATAGTTTATGTTAATTTTTATCAACACTATAGAAAAGTAATATGAACAATGGAACATTTCTGTAAGGTTATTCATAAAGTTATTTTAAATGCAGTTTTGTTATCTTTCAATAACTTCACTTATGACCTAAATTTTAGATATATATTATATCTTTATCAGGTGGGGTTATTTTTTTTTTTCAACGGTCAATTTACGTCCCCACTGTTGGGACACAAGCCTACCTTCAATATGAGGACGATGGGGCTATAATCACCACGCGGACCCAATGCGGATTGGTGACTTCACACACACCTTAGAATAAATTCTAATTCATGTGCAGGTTTCCTCAGAATGTTTTCCTGCTGTTTCGCTGTTGTTACTGAACTTTACAAATGTACGTAACTTAAATATTAAAGTCATCGGTACATGCCGAGATTCGAACCCGCAATCTGCGGAATGAAGACCGCACGCTCTAACCATTAGCCCAGTGAGATACCAGGGTTGTATTAGTTAGTATTAATATTTTTATATTGTGATGATAACCGAATCGACCGATAGATAGGTGCATTTAACGACGCTCATAAATCTGCAATAAGCTTACAAACAATAATTTTTCTGACATATAAATCTCAAAGAAATGCGCAGTGTAATCATCTTAACCAGCACTATATTGGTCGCTGGCTTTGTTATGTAAACATATGACATGTTAGCTTCAAGTTTCGTTGTGCTGATGGGTGGGGCACCGCTTGCTCGACTGCACTGTCCCCCACTACCACCACCACCACCCCTACGACACGAAGTGACGCAGGGTCGGTGGAGCCCTCTTCGCCCGCTCGGGAACTAATTGAAATTTATTCGCTTCGCAGCGCATTTTATGCTCTGCGAATGTAACCAGGCTTTCACCGCTCCGCGAGACCTTCGCGGAGGTTTGCTCTAAAACCGCTTTAACAGCTTTTTGTTATCAAATTATGAGAATACAGATAGTTAAGGAATAATAAAAAAAATATGAATTTATATATTGAGGAGAAAACATTCTGTTTCTGTACAAGCGTGTAGTGTATAGTCGAGAAGCTGTAAAATATCTTCATTGAGGTGTAAAGTACATGAATGAATTTTTCAATTTAATTATCTCTGTTACACTGATTTTCATTATAATTTTTAATTGAACAAATAATTATTATAATTATTTAAAAAACAATTTTGTACAAAGTATATTTATAACACATACATACATAATTATTTAGATATATAACTACATTAGGAATCACATTTTATTCGCATTTTCTTATGCAGTTTGTTTGAAAAAGGTTATGTATTTATTTCCCGTTACTGATATATAAATTATTAACATGTGATGTAAATATTTATTTCCAGTTTGTTTTAAATATGTAATAAATACGCAGAAAGATTATTTTACATGTACAACTAGCTATTCCCTGCCCGATATGCCGCCTTAATACCCCCGCAACTCCCTTTGGGGAAGGAATTTTGTAAAATCCATTCTTAGCTGACCTCTAGACGACAGAAGCAATATCTGTACAAAATTCTAAGTGTTTACGTACAAAATACAACTACAACTGGTGACAGGTCTCTGTCGTCAGAGACCGTCTAGGGAAGTGCTACTGTGCAAATATTTCTGTTTCCATTCAAAGCGGGCTGTGTCTAGTGAAATTACTGGAGCTAGACTTAACATCTCATGCCTCATACCATTTTCACGCGGGCCTACCGCTTATCATCAGGTAAATGTATCACTCTTCTCGTCGCTGAATGAAAAAGAACTGGTAGCCTGTTTACTCAATGGTCTTCAATTACAATGGAGGTATGCCAGTGCACGCGTGTTATTTCTAATAAAATAGACCAGCGGCAACTAGTCTAGAATCAAGCTATCATGTTGCTACAAAATGTGTCTCGATGCGTTTTTTTTTTGCGACGTCGTTAATGAGTCCGCTACTCACCCGGAGGTAGTCGACTACTGCACATAACTACAGTTTAATAGATCAACGTTCATTAAAGACCAGATACACTTATTGGGAAAACCGCTGTGTCCACGAGCTCGTCGAAGAAGTAAAACAATGTGCCAATATCGTACATGAGTATTAGTTTACTTTGAACTTATTGTTAGTACATCACAGAAATATACCGAAAGTAGTAAAACTGTTTTTTTTTTAAGTCAATTACTATTAGTCTCTCGCTGAAGACGGTCAAGGTAGATACCACCTCATTGCTTATTTCTGCCGTCAAACAGTCGTGTGCAAACATTATTGTGTTTCGGTTCGACGGGCGCTGAAGCTAGTGAAATTACAGGGGTATCGAGACAATATCTTATGGTTAAAGGAGACGAGCACAATGTCAGGGTCAAGCGACATCACTTACTATCAGGTGAACGTTGCTCGTCTTGTCTCTAT
The DNA here is from genome assembly GCA_029030555.1 of Ornithoptera alexandrae. NCBI lineage: Eukaryota > Metazoa > Arthropoda > Insecta > Lepidoptera > Papilionidae > Ornithoptera > Ornithoptera alexandrae. Next base: position 1,234,301 of record JARDVY010000018.1, on the reverse strand, counting down.
GCGAAAAAAAATTGTCCACACTTTTTAATTTATTGAAAAAGGTTTAATTTAAAAGTAATTCTAGATAGCAATCATATAAATGATTCCAGTAAAAGATGAATATGACCTATTGACTGGATGATATCCGGATCGAAGGACTACATACAATCTCGTAAAACTCTCGTGCACATTTTCATTTATCAACTACATTGCAGATTACGGACATTAGGCTTTACTAGAGGGCTGTCCTTTAAAAATATAAGTACAAAAATGACTGTAAGCGTCGAAAAGGCTTGTCCGTATTTCATCATCAAGTTATTGTTATGTTTTCGAAATTATATATATCTAATCGACTTAAATTTTTTTTGTACTGTAGCGCTATCAGTCAGGTCTGCGCACTATTATTGTACTAGTCATTACGAGGGGACTAATTAAGTGCAGTGTGCAACTTGTTACGCTACGTGCGTAGACTCAGTAAACGTACACAGCATTAAGTTTGCCGTTTTTTCATGTGTTTATCATTAACTGCTTTAGTGTATTAATTGGTCGAGTAATGGGTGACCATAAAGACGCAGCGATTACCGACTGCCGTTGTCCAAAAAATCCGGTTAAATTTTTTTTTAACTGAACCATGTTTCACATTATATTTGAGTGACTCATAGAAGTAAGGAAATGTTTATGAAAAGAAACAATACTCTCACAGTATATGTACTAACGATATTTATATGCAACATATTCATTGTTATATATAATTCTATATTATGTAATACCTTATATATTTTTGCTCATCATACAGCCTATCGCAGTCCACTGCTTGTTCAGCAGACTTTCTATACAATTTTGATAGTAACTTGCCGGAGACCGTTTACGTACCACCGCGCCTTCTGTTCCGGCCGACAAACAGTAGTGTGCAAACATTGTATGCCGGTTTGAAGGGTGTTGTAGCTAGTGTAATTACCGGGGTGACGAGACTTAACATCTTATCTCTCAAAGAAACGAGCATTAGATTATAGAATATATAGCATCTTATCTGGCGCTACATTGTTATGGATAAGCGTATCACTTACCATTAGAGGAACGTCGGGCTCGTCTCATTTCTTCCTTGAATAAAAAAAATATTCACTTTATGTCACTTTAGAAGAGCTATTCAGCTGCTATAAACACAGTACTTACTCAAGGATACACTACACCTGTTACTGGTGGTAGGCCTATGTAGGTAGCACAGTAGTGCTTATATCTGCCGCCAAACAGTACTGTACAAACATTACTGTGTTCCGGTATGAAGGCCGCTATAGCTAGTGAAATTATTGAGGTAACGTAACTTAACATTTTATGTCTCAAGGTGACGAGCACAATGTGATGCAGTGTACACCATCTCAAGTAGCGCCACAATGTTATGGGTGGGGGTATCACTTACCATCGGGTGATCGTCCCATTCGTCTCGTCGGTTCGTAATAAAAAAAGAGTGTTAACAGTAGTATGCTATACTAATTCTTATATAAAGTTGCTATCGAAAAGAATCTGAATACGAAGGTAATTAGTGTAATCCGATCCACGACTTTGAAACCATGAAGAAGACACCTCGTGGCCCTCCGGGAGCTTAATAATTAAGCAAGTCTTGACTTAATGGTGTTAAGGGGGTTGGGGCCTGGTACAGTCGGCGACATTAACTGAAGCGAGAGACAAACGACTTACCTGGATTTAACCTGAGATTAAAATAACGGTATTAAAAGTTTAACTGATGTGTTCCTCTTGTGATGTATTAGGTTCTAATCGGCTTAACCGATAATTAATTTTTTTTTGAGTGTTTAATCTAATGAATGAATGAAATGAATGTGTTCAGCTATTTCAAATTTATCAACTGTTTAGTTTATGTCAGTATACCTTTACATACATTTAGTTTATTATGGCAAAGAATTAGTAACATATTAAAGACATTTTATTAAATATGAAAACATGAAAGATTAACTTTTTTTATTCGACTAAGCGACGAGATGAACGGAACATTCACCTAATGGTAAGTGAAACTCTTGCCCATTACAGCGTAGCGCTGGTTGGGATGGTACACACTGCACCACATTGTGCTCTTCGCTTTAAATCATAAGATATTACCCCAGTAATTTCACTAGCCGCAAACTAGCTTCAAACCGGAACTCAGTAATGTTTCCACAGTACTGTTCGTCGGCTGCAATAGAAGCTGCGGTGGTACCCAGACGGTCTCCGGCAATTGAGATCTACCACCAGTGGAAATTTTAATGATTATAAACTTTTTAAGTATAAAGTCGCGGTTATGGCCAATGTAACGAGTATTATCACGTCACGCTAAAGAACCTCTTCCACGTAACTTAAAACTAAACTTCGTACTTAAAAATGTCATATCAAACTTTCACTAGACTTTTTTTAACTTGAAACTTGTTGAAAATGGCGTAACAAGGACATCTTTGCATAATTTATAAATGGGATCAATATAATTTTTATTCATGTACGTAATAACAGGAAATAGCGGTGTTCCTGTTTACCGAGAAATTAATAAAAAATGTTTCCAAATAACTATTACATACCAGTTTTCTATATTAGTGGCATTTACTATGTAAACGACGTGCTCGCTCATCATCAGGTACAGTAGTGGCATTAGGCATTATATAAAAAATCCGTAATATAAGTAGTAAAGTTTTACTATAAATGATGTATTACTTACTGGTGGTAGGTCTCTGTTGATACAGTCCTGTAGTCTCGGGCTAGTAAGAATAGGACTAAGGTAAGCCCTGCCTGTCGTAGAAGCAGATTAAAAGGGTCTAGGAGTTTCGCGGGCCTTGAGGAGTGGGGCCCGTTATCACTTGACCAAAGAACCTGCGTGTGACAGCGTATGGCTCAGCGATAGTACCTAGGAGGGTTAGGTTCCTCCTCAGAGACATGTTAACACAAAGTGTAGAGGGGCACCGGTGCATTCTATAAGAGATCCCGGAGTCTCCGAATGCATTGATGCAGACCACCGAGGGGGTTTTAGTAAGAATCTCACATAAACCTGCCTTTCTCTGAGAAGCAGGATATATTTCTACGATTTACCCCCAAAAAAAAAAGTCTCTGTCGATAAATGTAGTGAGGGTTGCGACTGTACCCGTGCAAGTAATGCAAATGTCTGGTGGTGGAGGCGCATTGTTGCCGCGGGCTTGTTTATACAAAAAGCTCCGGGACCCTTTAATGGGCCGTTTAGCCGGGGACGGCCTTGCTCTGGATTTTAAAGTGTCTCCTCAAACACTTAAAGGAACGGAATCTGTTTATTGCCGCCATCCCCCACACAACCCCTCCCCAGCTATTATATCATAAACGTTGGCTATTATATCACTTTCGTTGAATTTTGTTTATTCACGTAAATTTTTTATATCGTACGTCTTTTGCTATTTTTTTACGTGCTCATGATAAATTAGGTGTTAGATAGGATGTTTACTCAACACCATTACAACCCAAGATACAGGATGAGAATGTGACTCCGGTCAGAGATTAACGTAGCTTTTGCTATTTTACTTTTACGTAATCGTGGGTATGTTTCTAAAATCTACATCAATGATCTGAAATGATGTTTCCAAACGTATGAATTTAATATTACTAGTTTGTTTCAATAAACATCATCGTGTATTAAAGTTCGATTAGGTTTTATAGTTTCGTTATCCACGGGTACGACTCGAACGGTGAGAGCCAAGGTGAACTGGCTCCTTGTTGCGGTGAACGGACACTTAGTATTTGTTTATTGTTGACGGGATGTTTAATGTGCCGCCGTTTGCAATTACCGTCAGGCTTGGCCGACCAAATGTATGCCAGAGGGAGTATGAACTTCAGAATATTAGTCCCTGTCTCCCGCATTCATAACAGCCAATTTACGGCCCCACTGTTGGGGCACAGGCCTACCCTCAATATGAAGGCGATGGGGCCATAGTCACCACGCGGGCCCAATGCGGGTTGGTGACTTCACACATACCTTAGAACAAAGTCTAACTCACGTGCAGGTTTCCTCACTATGTTTTCCTTCACCGTTTGTATTTCGCTGTTGTTGCAAAAGTTCACAAATGTAAATAACTTAAATATTAAAGTCATCAGTACATGCCGAGATTCGAACCCGCGACTTTCGAAATGAAGGCCGTACGTTTTAACCATTAGCCAAGCGAGCTGCTAAGCTCCCTGTCTCATTCATAACCAAGTCACATTGGGCACTGTTTTCCTAGAATTTTACAAGTGAATTTTTTTCAAACTTTTTTTCATTGGATAAAACGAGATGACTGAAATGTTCATCTTATTATAAGTGATATGTCTGCCTATATCAACGTAGTGCTTAGTTAGGATATTATACAAACTAAACCATCGTGCTCGTCGCCTCGGGACATGGTATTAAATCTCATTACCCTTATAAAAGAACACAGTAATGTTTGCACACTATTGTTTGCCTGGTACTTTGCCAGACGGTCTCCGGTAACAGACACCTATCGATAGAGAATTCTCTTAGGATATGTCATAGAACAGCGAATCACTGGTTGGTTGCAAGCAGCATTTCATCACTCAACTAACCAAGTTATTATAACCAGTCTTTACTTTGCCCAGGTTTACTTACAGTCCCTAGCTCTCCTGCCAGGCTAACGAGATAACTGAAGCTTTTTTGCGTATAGCATAAAGGTAGGATCAGATTTATCTATACAGTATCTTTCGAAGATTAGACTTTTTTTTAAGAAGACTTGCTTATACAATTTTCTACTCTTACTCGATTACTACTTTCTACTTGAATCCTATGCACCGATGCATCTAGACTAAAACTGGAAGACAAATACGATTCAATAAATAGATATATATTTATTATTTAAAGAAACAGTACTTGAAAATATTGTTTAACATATCAGAATGTTCAGTGCGAAATTTATCAAGATGATGGCATAACATGCGGCAACTTGGCAAATAACTTGCCGTTTGAGGAATACGTCGGTGCTACATTGCGTGGTGTGATAATTGTGGTTTATTTTTAACGTTTGGTATATTTTCAGTGACAGAAAAAGCTGGATACCAGTCGCCATATGGAGGAATGGACAATGGAATGGTGAGTTGATATTCTCTTTGTACCTGCTTTGCTACGATGCTTGTAATGTACTTTATTGTTTATATATTATTATATACCTTTCAGTTTTGGGGGTTTATGTTTAAAGAACATGTCGCCCTCATTAGTAAAAAAATTTAAGTTATTAAGAGTATTTGATAAATATGTTATTTAAAGTGCATAACGTTATAATTATTGTCTCAGTGAAGATTTCAAAGAACCTGAAAATATTGAAAAATAATTATAATGTGGTAATACAAAAGAAAATATTGGTTTACATATTTAGTTTTTTTAATTAATTTATTTTGTTTTTCATATCGTAACTAAAAAATCAAATAAGTGTATAAATTTAAACAGAAAAATTATAATGAATGGATGTGGCGGGTGCGGCTGAATGTCTGCCTTTAGCGTTGTAATTCTATCGGCTGAACTAGTTTTTTTTTGTTATTAAAAAATAACGAAAAAATAGTTTAGCTATAATTAAAAGTATCTTCAACCGTTAGCTCATTATTAGCTGTAAACGTCTTATCATCAGCCGATAGACGCCCACTGCGGGACATAGGCCTCTCCCAAAGACATCGACTTGCATCGCGCGTTGCTCGCATCCAGCGGGTTTCCGCGATTCTCACCAGATCGTCGACCTGCCTTGTGGGAAGGCTCCACTCGAGGACCTTATTGCCTCTTCGGCCGTCGGTTCTTCCAACAATGTGCCCTGCTCACTGCCACTTAAGTCTAGCAATCTTTTGGGCTACGTCAGTCGGTATATATATTAACCTCTATTTAGTTTTATTGTTTTCTGAGGAGTTCCGAATGTTTAATATGATTTTGTATACTGATTATCTCAATGCTATGTACAAATATATCGCGGTCGTAACAAGTCACGTCGGAGCCGATTCGGGGAAAAAGTAACGGCGAAGGGTTCCCGCATCAGCATTTGTTGTACCGGCGCAAAAAAGGTTCCACTCGTATAAATCATGTGTACTACATTTCTTGCTCGCGGGTAAAAACTAACCTATATTCCTTCGCATACATTTGAATTTGGTTATAATGCTTTTTTGGGTAAGTCAGGGTTTTCTGAGATTTTTGCCCACTGTAACCCTTTAGGTATCCTCTTTCAATGCATTAAGAAGGATCTTCTAACGTAGTGCCTCTCTACATCTTGTATCAGTGCAATTTAAATAAGAACCAAAGTCTCCATAGCAACCGCGCTAAGCTACAGTAAGTTTGAAGCGACATCGCGTTTACTGACCACACGGGTCCATCTATTAAGCTTCAAAGGCCGTCCTTAGGGCCAGCTAAATCTAAAGACCCTTGACTACAGCGATGTTGAATGCAATGCCCTAGCTTAACAGTAAAAAGTATTTATTAATTGTCTTACCGTGATGCTGTTAGCATATCTAGTTAGAATAAGTATATTATGTGTCCGGGCTTTAAAGATGAGAGTCCTCGCCCTCTGAACGACTCCGAGGAGAACGATGGCTTGAAGTAGTTTCTAGCCATTGTCGGTGCTGTGAGGACTACATAAAACAATCTCTGGGATGGGCTATCTTAGCACAGTGTTAGGGAGGCTGCGGTTGTGTTGCGAACGAAGATCCGATGATCTCCAAACGTTGTGTGTTAGAAACTCCGCATAACCATGACTTTCCCGCAAAAGACGGTATTTTAACAAAAAAAAAACAGCTTGGAGCTTTAGGTCTTTTATTCTATATGATGATGAAAATATGATCAAACTAAGTAAGTAGCGTTCTCTTATGGAACTGTTCTGTCTCTCACCATCGGGTTCTATTAAATACATTAATGAATGTAACAACTGTGTTAGCGCGTGTGTGATGGACAGTCACCACCGCCAAGTGGACAGGTGGCGCCTGTTCGGACTCTTGCCTGGCTGGCTAGTTGTCGCTATATCACACACATATTTTCACAGTTGTAGCTAAAATTATAAGTCATGTTTGGTAATTACAATGCAGACCAAGGTAATTTTCACCATCTTTAGTAACAAGCTCACACTTGTTTTTGCTATGTAAGATAGAAAACGCGTTCGGTTAACCGGTTACCCTGTAACGAAGGTGATTGGTCGCTTCGTTTCCAGAACCACGTTTGTTGGAGTTTGGATAGATGTATAGTTTTGTGGAAAGCGCCTTGGCTGGCGCCGTGGCTACCAGCTTCGTTTTGTATATTCATTGACCGTCCGTATCCGTCTATGTAAATATATGAATAGTTACAATCAGACGTGCTCCTTCAAAACTATACGGATTTCGATATAATTACCGGAACACAGCAACCCCTCACAACGAATGATCGCCAGTATGTATATTATTTAAATTAACTCTTGATCAGTGGCCATAGATCTAGGATTTTAATAACGATAGTTACACAGACATTCAAATGGTTCAGAACATTCTTGACCATATTTCGTCAGAACTATTAACACTAAACCTAACATTTCATGTATACCTAACACTACCATGATCTAACCTACCTACTTAACAATATCATGTAAAGTAGATAGTAAACAAAATATTTTTCTGATGATACAAAAAAAACTCGTTTCCCAGCTTTTCGATGTTATGAGTTTTATTTACTTTTATGCATATTCATCACCTTTAAACAAATTACAGCATTTTGTATTGCACATTTCTCACATACGTACTTTTTACGTTTTATACAAGTTTTGTTTGTTTTATTTACTTTACAATATCTTATTTGACAACATCTCCGTTCAGAAGAAGTATTTATATTTTTTGTTGTTTTTGATGAGCATTCTTTGCTTATCTGTTTCTCCTTCTGATGTTCGGTCCCAAGTTCTTCTGCCAATTGAAATAAAAACTCTTGCCTCGATATTTCCTCACCCATCGTATCTTTATATAAAATCTAAGCATTTATCCCGGCTAAATCTAAGATATTGAAAAATACCTGTAAAGACCATCTTAGACATTTAGATTTTACACTATATTTTCTGGTCATTTGCTCGGTTAGATCTACGCCGAATTTTGTGCTATTATAAAATCTAACTGTCCCTGGTATACGGCTGCAATTTTTCTCAATTTCGACGGAGGAATGGATTGAAATATGTATCAATACTTTTTTATTGGGTTTAGTTTTATAAATTGTAAGAATAAAATCTTTAGATTTGTATAATATTGTTGAGAAGCGTGTCATGCTATCCTTTGCCGGTCTCGCTAATTTTGGTAGCACAAAATATCGTTGGCTCCGTTGACTTTGTCGAAACTATCACTTATACCACGTAATAACTTTTATTATAATATAATTATAATTTCTATTATACACTGAAATTTTGATGCTTTCTGTTCGTATCAAGACCGTACTGTCGTACAAAAAACGCTGTTCTTTGTTCCAATAACAACGAAAACGCCATGCATTGATACTAATCGCACATTTGTCTGCAACGTAGACACATTGATCAGATTGTAGTTTGTCTACAATTACATGTAACATGTTACATGTTAAACAAATATACAGCAAACATACAGTACGAAGTCGGTACCCAGTCAAGGCAGGTTCCACAAAACTAACTCCGTCAAGGGGTGCACAACAACTCACGGGATCCAAGTCAACCTCACCTGCTCGTGTGTGCACCCTGTTAATCGGCAACGAGGTTATGGCTTCCACCATCCGCATTGGGCCACCGTGCTGAAAAATGATTCAAATCCCGCCCATATGAACTCGTACAAACGACAGTTCTTGGTGCTTGGATGTACCGGAAGCTATATTGACTGTGACTGACGTTGGCAAGGGGTCGGTACCAGGGCAGTGTGGGACCGATCGATGTAGAGATCTTTGGAAGAGCCCTGTGTCCAGCTGTGGACATTTATCTGCTGATGATGATAACCCCTATCCAAAGTACAATACATGTGACCTGGGAATAGCATTGGGGATCTTTATGAATTGAACCAGGATTGTCCGTGCCCCAGGACAAGTGGTACATTCGCATCAGCTCGCAAGCGGAGATTGTTACAACACGAATGTTGTGCAATCATATAGTTTCACAAACACAAACTGCAGAAGTCACATATATTAACTAAATCAAAGCGCTCGTCAGATAAAGGTGTGCGGTGGAATTAATTAGTGATCAGTCAAGTTAGCACGTGGCGCGGCGTTGCGCCAGCCGACGGAAGTGTTGCCACCACCGGCAGGTGCGACGCGCCGACGTTTTGGCACAAGTGGTCACCACTTACACACATCTACACTATCGTACAATCATTTAAATTTTCTAAAACGTCGTTAATAACAAAAGGTTTTTATACTATTAGACATTACTGAGGGAACGAGACCGTAACATCTTACCTCTGAAGACGAACACAATATGGTGTTGTGTATATCATCCTAACTAGCGCAACGTTATGGATAAGCGTATAACTTACCATCAGGTGAACGTTTCGCTCGTCTCATAGTTTTGTCGAATTAAAAAAGTTTGTTTTTCAAATCACAATCACCTGTCCTCATACTCTCTTTTCCCCCACTTTCGCTTTTTGGAGAGCTATTTTCAGCAATGGATAATATTGAAATTATTCATGAAAGTCTATTGCTACTTACCCATGGTGTATGCAATAGAACGAAAATGTAAAGGGTTGTAAATATTTCCATACATTATATTGATTTATCTTATTAATAAGGACTATGAGCGAACCAAATTCTACGTAATTTTTTTTTAAATTATCGTATTCATGTTTTGCCCTTAGTCCTTATTAATAAAGTAAATCAAAATATAAATATAAGTAAATATTTTTTCCATTTTTTTTGAACACTGATCGTCGCACCCTTGTTGTTTCTTATGACGTACGTAGCAATTTTCCAATTGATTTAACATAAGATGAATACGCTTGTAAATAAATCTCCTTTACGTAACACAAATGTTTAGCTTCAAACAGGTGGGTACCACCACGGGTCTTGTTCCACCCTCGTGCAATAATGTGCTTTTCACATTGATTCATATATATCCCAAAGCACAATCTGCTGCAACAATGTAAGCACCGCTGCAATGTTACACGTTTTGTTTGTCTCTTGTTTATTAAATAATATATTAATTTCAAGAGCTGTACCTGTAACATACGGTCAGGATACAGCATGCGGTGCCTGAACTTAACTGTGCAAGTTATTTTACATAACTACACATCGTAATCGACACGTTCCTATGTTCCGTGAACAGCAAGACCACATAAACCGATATAAGCGTGGGTGCGCTTGATCAGGCTTAGAGCGTTCTAATCGCCAACTAGACGGGGCCTCACCCGGCAACCGAACCAGTCGGCCGTTAGTGGAATTGTCTCAGCGCGAACATCTGCTGGTCCGGTCGCATTCCGCGCACGGACGGACAAACGGACAAGTTTGTATGTGTCGATGAGCCGATGACGGTTCGACGTTCTCATTATACCCGCAACGGGAACGCCTGCGTTGCGCGATTGATCTAACTCGTGTATAGATAATCCCTCAACTGAATCACTAACGAGGACATGGCCCGTGGTCCTTATGTGAGACATGTTGAAGATCTCCATTTTCAGCTATTCCTGGAGAGGGGACTTGAAAAGAGCCAACAATTTCAATGCAAACCCCGTAGAATACTGTACATTATAACCAGTAAGATTTCTAAATAACTCTTTCATTGTTCTCATTTTGTGTCTAAGGGCAATGATAATAATGTGGTGCAGTGTTCATGATCCTAACTACCGCCATATTGTTACGGGTGTGTATACCACTTATCATCAGATAAATGGCCCGCTTGACATACCACTTTGTCGAATACATTAAACATATGAACTGTAGGATTTGCTCGTGTGAAAAAGGGTTGTGTATAAATATCAACAATAAGGAATTTAATTACAAGGAATATCTTTTATAAGTTATTGCTCAGCTAACAAAATGACAAGAACTTCTACATTTCAGGGAAAAGATTACCACTAACCAGAAAACTCCTTCGAAGATTCCCTATCTTCGTGAGGAAGGTCGATGATTACCACAGTTGTGTTGTATAAGCGACTAACTCGTATGGGGATTGTGGTGAATGCTGCCAGAATTAACTAATGTATCATCGCCAGCCCATAGACATCCACTGCTGGACATAGGCCTCCCCCAAAGATTCCTACACGATCGGGAAGGTATACATATGGAGGGATTCGGGCATTTTCCCACCACGCTGACCCAATGCAAGTTCGCGGGAGCTAGAGTCTCGTTTGTTGATTAGCAGGGTGCACCACAGCAGGTAAGGTTGGCTTGGATGCCAAGAGTCGTTATGCGGGAACTCCTCACACCTCTAATTTGAATTACACCTCTTAATTTAGAATGAGTGTATAGGTTTTAAAAAATAAATTAAAACTGGGGATTTCTTCTCAGTAACACACTAGATTTCTGTCACTCAGACTTCATTATGGATCTAATGTGTTACTTAAATTTTAACATAATTTTTATTAGTCAATAGTTTCTACTGCTGAACATAGTTTTAGTAAACACCAATTGCGCCAGTTTACTGTCAGCAGGAGCGTGCCCTTCGTATAGGCAAGTCAGCACTACATACCTAAATGCATTAACTTATTCTCATCTATATATCTTAACTCGCTCAAAAGGTACGCAACTATGCTGAATTGAAATTGGTAAGTTTATGTTTAAGTATAGATAAGCACACAGATATTTCGAATGCAGTGTGTATACCCTAAAACGCAATTCGACACTTGATTCATTAAAAGTTAATGATTACACCGGACAGTGATGCTGCACCGGTACACGTTTACCGCTCTCCGCACATGAATATGTAAATCTCTGTTAGTTTGCCCAATCGCGTATCGGCAGCTGAACGGATTCTGGCGCGGTCTCGCCTCCGCGAGATGAAGATTAATCATAACGTTAAAATTTAACGGACTCCGTTTAATTGCGGTATGTCGGTAGGATAACCAACCGTCCTCGATGTTAGCGGACATTCTTCTATTGCATTTATTTTTTCTAAACCCCGTAACAGGGGTGTTAGCACATGTTATTATTTAATAAATGGAGGTACATAAGTTTAATAAATTAAATATATTTATTAATCGTAGTTAGAATAAAAATGATAATGTAGTATGTTAAAAATCTCCTGGATTGTTTCCCTTACAACAGGAGTTACTTTCTTTGAATGTGTTATGAGAAGGATAATGATATAATTCACTTTTTGAAAGATTGTTCTTAAGGAGTTATTGTAATGTAATGAAACCTTTTTTTTCTACGATGTATAGCGACCGCATAAAGGAAATCATGCAGAAATATATTCGGAGACATTATGAATTACATATGGTACACAACCTTGCACAATATACAAAATATTTTTTAATGATGCGGACAGCGGGCGCATAAACAACTGTACAAACACAGATTGTCTGTACTTTTAATAAAATGCTAATTTCCTCTGCTGTAGGTCTTAAAACAATTACACCTTTGTATATAGTAGTACTAATTATGATACGAAGATCGGCGTCCAATCAAGTGCTTAAGTACTCTTTCATTACCTTACAATCGTCTTCGATACTCAGCAAGTGACCCATTTTAAATCGGACGATTTTAGCATGTACCCTTCATTTAGAAGGTCGCGGGTTCGAATCTTGGTATGTACCGATGACTTTAATATTTTAGTTTTGTACATTTGTGGACTTTAGTAACAACAGCGAAATATAAACGGTGAAGGAAAACATCGCGAGGAAACCTGCACATGAATTAGAATTTTTCTAAGGTGTGTGTGAAGTCACCAATCCGCATTGGGTCCACGTGGTGACTATGGCCCAACGCCCTCATATTGAGGGTAGGCGTGTGCCCCAACGGTGGGGATGTAAATTGGCTGTTAAAAGATGGTGATGATGATGGTGATTCGTCTACCAGCCTCTCGTAATGCTATATTGTCCCGAACTGCCCAAGTGCCGTCTTCTTTCTGGATGTCTTTTTGGTTTTTGGGACATTAGTCCCGCGTCTCCCATTAGCGAGTTAAATCATTCGAATATAGTGATCCATTCGATCATTATATTAGAATCGATCGATTGCTTTGAATGAAATATTAACAACCGATCGATGTGGAGATCTTTGGGGATGTCCAGCAGTAGACTTCTATCGACTGATGATGATGATTAACAATCATTTTCTTTTATTTACAAAGTAGTATGAAATATCCTGTTATGAAAATATAATATGCGAGATGGGCACCCTACACGGCGGTTGGCCAGCGGGCGCGCGCTCTTTACGTTAGTGGCAACATTTCGGGCTAACGAATTTTACGTTGCGTAATAGAATGGTTCATTTGGAGCGGCGTTTATTATTAGACCGTTAATTACAAACAGATTTACTACTTCATTACCATCGTGATTGAAAACCCGTTAAATTTACTCGAAGAAGTTAACCGGACATAAGTATCTCACGGGCGAGGATGTTAGCTACGACCGCAATAACGGTTCTATGATGTAATGGTTAGCACTCTGGACTCTAAATCAGCCCTGTAGTCTCGGGATAGTGAGAATAAGACTATGGTAAGCGCTGCCTGACGTAGAAGGCGACTAAAGGAGTCTATGAGTTTCGCAGGCCTTAAGGATGGAGGCCCTTATCGCTCAAGTGAACTTGCGTGGCTTAGCGTATGGCTCAGTGATGATGCTTATGCCCTAATTTTACGCGGTACCGCTGGCCATTAGGGGCTGTCGTATGTAGGGATTTATAGGAAGGGATTTGGGCCATTCCCCACTATGCTGGCCCAATGCGGGTTATCGGGGCCAAACCTAGTTTGTTGATTAGCACAGTGTATCACAAGCAGGCGAAGTTGGCTTGGGTCCTGTGAGTTGTTGGGCGAGGCCTCCTTACATCCCTTACCACCAGTAAAAATTATTAAGCTGAGAAAAGTAAGATAATGCAGAAATTAATTTTTTCAATTCGACGTATGTCCTTTCTGATTTATAAGTGTTGTTTTCGTTTAAAAATAAAACAACAACAAAAAAGATACCTGTATGTCTGAAATAGGGCAGGGGGCTCTAATATTCGCTGAGAACGTTAAACGAAATTAAGCACTTCGTCGTAACAACAATTTCACTAGCAACAGCGCCCTTTAAACCGGAAAACAGTTACGTTTGCATAGTAATGTTTGGTGATAAACACAGACGCTAGAGTATCAAGTCTGAGTCCGGCAACAAAACCCGCTGGAGAGTAAAGATAATTATTTTATTACCCGTGTTTATTTACATATAATAAAAAACAACCTTTTGGTAGCTAACCTTTAGGTACAGCTTTGATTGTTACATTTACACATAAAGTTTCTATATACCGTTGGAGCAGAGGGTTAAAACAGGGCGAGACGGAGCCGAAAGGATGGGACAGGGGGAGGTAACCTTCTTTTAATTCGCGGCCTTCCCTCCGCCGCATCAGACGTACAGTCGGCTTGAAGAGTGTTCAAATATCAAGGATTGGTGGAGTTTAAACGAAAGAGTATTGCAAAGCAACAACGTGGTGAAGGAGTGTTACCATTCAAAATGTTGCCAACCTTAGTAATTACAAGGAAAATTAATATTAGTTGGGAGGGATTATATTTGTAATTTAATTTACTATATGGATGGATGGGAAATGGCCCAAAGCCCCGCAATATAAATCCCTATGCGACCGATGTCTGAATATTTGGGTGAGGCCTATATCTAGCAGTGGACGTCTATCGGCTGATGATAATGTTGATGGGGATATATGACTGCTTATAGTTCTATTCATAGAAATTGTGTATTTAGGCAATTACAAGTCATCATTTTTTTTTGTTGTTTATAGTGGCTCATATATAGGGATTTAGACCATTTCCCTCCACGCTGGCCCAATGCGAGGTAATAGGAGCCAGAGCCTAGTTTGTTGATTAGCAGGGTGCAGCACCAGCGGGTGAGGTTAACTTGATCCCGTGAGTGCGGGACCCCTTTTATGTATAATTTTCTCTAAGTAAAAACTCAGTAAAGTCATTTGAAGACTATGATTTCTGATAATTTTGATAGATTGAAATTTTCTTTATAATCTATTGAATATCTTAGACTTCATTTATTGGTGGAAAGTCTCTGTTGCCGGATACTGTCTAGCTACGTACCATCGCAGCTCCCGTTGTAATCATCAAACAGCAGTGTGCAAACATTATTATGTTCCGATTTGAAGGGCGGTATAGCTGACGAAATTACAGAGGCAACGAGATTCAACATCTTATGTCTGAAAGCGAGGAACACAATGTGGTGTTGTGTATGTCGTCCTAAATACCGCCACGTTATTTCGGTCAGGCATCACATTTACCATCAGGTGAACGTATCGCTCGTCTTATCGCGTTGAATAAAATAAATCATGTTTTTTTTTCTTTTCTAAACACTTTTGATAACGAGTATAGTTCGAAGATATTTCGCCGGTCGTAAAGCTGAAGACGTAGGGAGCCAGTGGAGTGGCTAATGCGTGTACAGATCCACCTAGCGAGCCACCCTTAAAGGGAGACCCTTTGTATCTAGCTACTTTATCTATTGCTTGTAACAGTGGCTAGATTTCAGATAATAAATCTTTAGACTGTTCATAATTGATTTAAACAATTTTTATACGTTTTATATTATAAAGTTATTTTTTTTAATTATAATTTCTGATATAAAGAAATATTCATTAATTAAAATTATCCACGTAACTGTCCGACTCCAAGCTTTTAATTTCATTATTTAGTTAGACGACCACTTCTCGAAATGGTTACCGGTTAATCATTTCAAATGGTTAAGGTTATATTATTATATATATAAGGTTATAACTGGGATTGACCTAAGCAGACCGTTTTATTTCGTCGACGTCATACTTCATCTACGGCTCTTAAAAAATCGGAACAGTTATAGGGATGGTACCTATACAAAAAAAAATCTTAATCACTTTTAAACAGCACCATGTCCAGCCATGGCTTCGATTCCCTTAAAGGTCCGCACTGCAGCCGCGACCTCTCTGGTGTTGCGACTGTCCATGGACGTCAGTGCTCACGTTCTACCAGGTGAATTGTTCGCTCGTTTGCTCACCCTTTCTGTAAAAAAAAATCGAACTAGAGACCTCTGTGTGTCAAAAGTTAAGCGAGCGATAAGTCTAATACATGTCGCGAATTTTCTGATCATGGATCTCCGTTGCCGGGCACCAGCTAGTTACCACCGCAGCTCCTTTTACAGCCGAGAAACAGTAGTGTGCAAACATTACTGTGTTCCGGATTGAAGGGCGTTGTAACTAGTATGATTACTGAGATAACGTTTTATGGCTCAGGCGTCGAGCACAATTTGGTGCAGTATATATCATCCGAACTTACGCCACGTTGTTATAGGCAGACGTATCACTTATCATCAGGTGAACCTCATCTCGTCGCTTAATTGAATGAAAAATAAAATATTTAACATTAATGAAGGAGGACTTTAATATAAACGTTTACTTGACTTACTTATCGACCTCCTAGCTGGGCCCAAGCACTTAGCCGAGAGGTCCGCACACATTACAGAGGTCACTGCAGACCCTACGGCCGTAGCGACGCTCGTTCTCAAGGGACGTTACACTCGTCCCTTTACGGCTACATAACGATGGTGGCCATGGCTCTAGTGTTTATGTACGAAGGGTATTTCTTTATTTTGTCTATCAGCCAAGATAATCGACTGCTCTTTTTGTTAAATTACTTTATATTGTTATGTTATAGTTTCAATTTATTCTCCTTCTCCCCGATATGAATCTTTAGGGCTTTACTTTTTGTTATTTTACTATTTACACTATTTATATTTTCTTTATTTATTTACATCATTTACGTTTGTTCCGACATTTGCTATGCGTTTACTTATGCTATCATATTATCTACTATTACTTAAGGTAATACATACTCGTGAAGTTTTTGTATCGCATAAAATAAAAATAATAATTTTCTTTTTTTTTAGAAACTACGCATAGACCCAATAGAATTATAAAAATAATCGTGCCCTATCTATATATACAGGTGGCGCAAAAGTAATCCTCCTATCAGAAAATGCTATAAATTTTGCCTTGATGTAAAAAAATTAAAAGACCAAATAAAAATAATCCACAAGAAGAATCAAAGTTTTTAATTTTTTTTTAAATTACAGCCAAAAAACATCGTAAGGTTACTTTTGCGCCACCCTGTATATAAATATGCATACGTTTCGCGTTCGCGCGCGCGCCGGTCGGTAGATGAGGTGCGCTGATAAATTATTTTAATAATGAAATGTAATTGCTTAGTACATTTAAGCTTACTACTTTTTCGAAAATATCAGTGATCGATCAATTAACTCTTTACAAATGTAGTTGCCTCAGTGAAACAGTGCTCTTGAGTTTATATTCCTGTTTAACATCGACTCCTAGTACCCCAAACAGGAAGATGAAGTAGAAGAAAAAGAAAACGGACTGCTTATGCTCGGATTGGAGACAGTTCTGCGGACATGGGTGTATATATATACTACTCTGTAATGCGTTGTTGTCCGGGACTTAATTCGAGTAGGTGACGGAGTAAATATTTAAATTTATTCATTCTACCCTCACTACAGAAATCGTATCATACTCTGTTACTTGAACAACGATAACAACTACCTCGAAGCAATGCAAATCTTTACGTATTATTGTTAATAAAATAGCATCGTAGAATTATCAAATACCACCTATTATCAGTCGTCGATCTTTTTCCAAACGAATATATGAGCCGTCTGTCAAAATAGCACAGCAGAAGTGAGGGAAGAGAGTTATACCATTGTTAATATTACTATTATTTTTTTCGTCTTTCTTGTGCCCATAGACTGCGGGATCAATTAACACAATGGCACCTAATAAACCTGGCTGGACGGCTATCCGCGATCACAAGGATAATTACAATAAATAGACCTCGCCATCGCCGCAAAATGAAAAACAACACACAAAATCCACCCAGCAGACTGGCGAATCCGTAGCCAAATCCCATAATGCACCTTCAACACGGCGTCACGATGATTGTTACCGAAAGAAAACTTAGATCTATTCTTAAGCAAGAGCTATCTAACACTCTGCATATTACTATTAAGGAATTGCGTCACAAAAGGATTACAGACATTAAAATAACGATTTGTGGATATGCAGGAATCTATGACCTTCTACAACAATCAGTACGAATCAATGGAATCTACGTTGGAAGAGAAGACTGAAATAATAAAAGGTCTGCAAAGTGATAACATTAAGTTGCATGGCGCTGTTACTGATTTGTCTAATCGCCTCAATTTATTAGAGCAGAATACGAGGGAAAGTAACATCGAGGCTAACGGAATACCAGACAACCGAAATGAAAATTTGATAAACAGATTCGAACAAATAATTAAAACTGTTAAAGCAAACATTGTCAAAGTCGATATTCTCTACGCTACTCGCGTGGCAAAATTGAATAGGGACACCGACAGACCACGTGCAGTGATATTCAAACTACGCACCCTTCGCCAACGTGATGAAATTTTGGACGCAGTGGCTAAATTTAATCGAAAGCACCCTAAAAACAAGCTGAGCGCTCAACATAAAGGGTTAGACGACGTACGCAAACCTATATTCCTGAGTGAATATTTAGCGCCAACTAGTAAAGCGTTACATGCTGCAACTTGAAAAAAGGCAAGCGAATATAACTATAAGTTTACATGGGTCCGGAATGGTAGAATTTTTGTAAGGAAAGACGAGTACAGTGATTTCATACTCATTCGGAATACAGATACCCTCAACCTGATCAAATGAGCGTGAATCATTAACTAAAGTTAGGGAGTATTGTTATACAATTCAACATTTACTGTCAAAACACACGAGGTATTTGAACGAAGAATTACATAACATCCTTATCTGCGACGATAAGATTATTGTTTTTACTGAGACCTGGCTAAATTCAAAAATCTCCGACAGTGAATTTATTGATTCGCGCTACGTGGTCTATCGTAGGGATCGCCAATATGGTATAGGATCTAAAAAGGATGGAAGAGGAATCATGATTTCTGTGTGTCGGATATCCCATCCTGCTGTGTTCATCATTGGGAAAGTACATATGAAGACTTATGAGTTAACATTAAATTGAATATCGACGGATAACCACAATCCGTATCGTTATGTGCTGTATATCTGCCACCGCCTACAAAACTGGAAACGCAACAGTTATTCTTGGACAACGTGGTCGCCGTCATGAATGGCACTGATGTGGTAGTCATACTGGGCGACTTCAATTTAAATTTTAAAAGCTGGATTCCCGCGAATAATCACAGCTATATGATACCTACCAATTACGAAAAAAGTTTGAGATATTCGTTGGTACATTTTATGACACTGAACAACTTGTATCAGTGCAAAAATATAGATAACTGTAATGGAAACATTTAAAATCTTGTTTTATCAAATTTGGAAGGAGGTTCTGTTTCAGCCCCAATGGGTCACTTAAGTAGACTGGACGAACATCACCCCAGTATTCTGTTATATCATCTTGTACTTGTATAGATCCAAACTATCTCAAACCGAGTAACCGCGAATGTTTCCATTTTCATGGAGCTAATTATAATGATATAATAGAGGACTTGAAGTCTATTGACTGGGTTAAAACATTTAAGGATTGCGATGTCAATAATATGGTTTCAACGTTCTACGATAACATATTTGATAAAATAGAGAAATACACACCAAAGCGTCAACTTAAACATTCGCAATACCCTCGTTGGCTTAACAAGCAGATTATGTAATTTCTAAAAGAAAAAAACCGTGTCCGCCAACCGTCGTAAATTCGGCAACCCACGCGATAAATTGGAATACGAAACATTGCGCGCTAGATGTAATAAACTAACACGATCAAGAGTCCGTTATTATAAACGTCAAATTGAATCAGACATATGTAAAATCCCAAAATTATTCTGGCGATATATAAAGGAAAAATGGAGCAATCTCTCTACATTTCCGGCGACTATGAGTATGAATGACGCTACTGCCACAACGGGAGTTGACATAGTCAATCTCTTTGCTGGTCACTTTTCTTCCGTTTACACTTGTAATGTTGTCACGAATAGTACAGATATAGTTAACCTTAAGAAATTTAATGATCGTTCACAACTAATACTTACAGAAAACATGGTTCTGAAGGCAATTAAACGTATTAATGTATACAAGGCCGCTGGACCGGATAATATACCGCCTTTGTTCGTTAGAAGGCGCACGTCTGCTATTGCATTGCCACTAACACTAATATTTAACCACTCCTTATGCACTGGTCAATTCTCAAATGAGTAGAAAAAAACTAGAATTGTCCCCATATATAAAAAGAGTGATAACACTAAAGTAAAAAATTACAGACCAATCTGAATATTATCTTGCTTTTCAAAATTATTCGAGTCTATAATTTATCCTATATTATTTAAACGGGAAGATGATGCCTTATCTGAACATTAACACGGATTCAGAAGCGGTCGCTCCGTGGTTACAAATCTAGTGTCATTTGTTTCTCGCGTGAACTGCGAGGTTGACAGAGGTCGTCAAGTCGACGGTATATACACCGACTTCAGCAGCGCTTTTGATAAAGTTAGTTACGATTGACTGTTAGTGAAGCTAGAAAAAATAGGGATACATGGATCTATATTAAAATGGTTTGGATCATATCTATTCAATAGGCCACACAAAATTGCTATAAATGGTTTTGAATGTAAGACTTATTATGCGCAATCCGGGGTGCCTCAAGGTTCTCATATTGGACCCATACTATTTTTAATATTCATTAACGACTTCAGTGCCGTAATACAATATAGTAATTTTTCTTTTTTTGTCGATGACCTAAAATTTTGTAAAATCATTAATCAGACGTGCAGCTCTTACAGGCAGATTTAGACAATATAGAATTATGGTGCCGCGATAACAAAATGTCACTTAACATAGCTGAATGTTTTTCGATTTCTTTTATTAGAAAAAAAAATGTAATGGTGATGGTGTACTCTTTGAACGAAATAGCCTAATCAAAGGTTGATGAAATTAGAGACTTGGGAGTTATATTACATAAGGAACTTAAATTTCACAGCCATATTAACACAGTAGTAGAGAGAGCATCTAAAATGTTAGGGTTCCTAAAACGAAACTACAGATTTCAAATCTCCCCAAACCCAAATGATTTTATACAACACTCTAATACGAAGTCACTTAGAACACGCTCCTATAGTGTGGAATCCAGTGTATAGTACATCTTCACAACGATTGGAGGGTATTCAACGTGCATACACCAGATACTAAGCCTACAAGACAACCGGATTTTCATACAAGAGCACTTACGACAGTCGTTTAAAGCTCTTTAAAATACAGTATACAGAGTAGTCCTACACAATCCTCGGATAATTTCTGACCTAATGTTCCTCCACAAGGTAAAAGTTAAATCACCTCCTTTACTTGGGAGTATCAATGTTAGAGAACCCCGCAATTATCCTTGTCGTCCGATAACCAAAATGTTTAGTCTTCCACAGTACACCACCCGATAGCCAGAATGTGCAATGCTTATAATGCATTTAATGCCAAGATACCCGAATTAGACATTTTCAGCGATACTAGAAATGTTTTTAAAGATAAGTTGCAACATCACCTCTCTGATATTTAATACTTATTTATTGAGTGTGGTTTCTGCGAGATGTCACTGTGTTGGATGTAGGCACCATGCTATACCTAACTGCTGATTGTCTGGAAACTGATATTTGTTCAAAATTCAATTGTATATTTTAATTAATTGTAGACTATAAGTTTCTTTTTCACTTTAATATTTTTAAATCCAAACTATGGCCAAAGCTGTGTGCGCCTATAACAGGCATACATATTTAATGTTGTACACTATACCTAGAACGTAAGATAGTATATAATATGTTATGCAGTTGGTGTATCAATCAATAAATAAATATGTTACTATTAATGTATTTTAATTATTACTTATTTTGTTCCAAGAGGTATATATATAAAAGAGATTTAACCTATGTATAGACTCATTACGATATCTCTAGAGTCATAAGGGCTGCAGACCTAATATTTGGAGGAATACTCCTTTTGCCAAGTATACACCAGCAAAGACCGAATTTTACGTAATGTTACCCTCCCCCCCAAAAAAAAAAAAAAAAAGAGGTTGAGGGTGGTGTTACGGCAAATAACACTTTGCTATATATCCGATAGTCAATTGCTGAACCCCAAAATATTTCTTATAGTCAAGCGTCCAATTGGCTATACAAGTCATAGATAAATTACACAGCATATAGTTCTTATTAATTAAAGGGGAACTCTTAATTATTTTTTATTCCATTAAGTGATGTGGCGAGCGGGCAGTTCACCTGATGGTAAGTGATACGCCTATAAAAATGTGGCGCTACTTTGAATGGTATACACTGCACTACATTGCACTCCTTGTCTTGAGACATAAAAAGCTGAGTCTCAATAATTAATTGCCCCAGTAATTTCACTATCTATAGCGCTCTTCAAACCGGAACACGGTAATGTTTTCATTTACCTAGACGATTATTTTTTATATATGCTTGATTCTTTTTTTATTTCGCACATACACTAGCGATTAAATTATCTTTCATCAATTGTACACATACAGGTTCTACACAAAAGCAAAGGTTTAATTTAAAACCATATATATATATATATATACATTTAAAATATACATATATATATGTTATATACGTCGTAGAATAATAATTAATGCAAAAATATTATATTCGAAACGATCTGTAACGTGTTCATGTTGTGTACGTTTACCACTTACCATTTGTATGTAACCGTCGCTTTGTGCACGCCAGTACGGCGTGGCGGCGACATCGTGCGCGGCGGCGAACGGCCACCACCAGCCCGACCGCCGCCACCACCACCACCACCACCAGCACCACCAGCACGCGGACGTCCCGCCGCAATGGGTGAGACGGCGTTCTGTTTTGTGACGTTTTAGATATCGTAGTGACTCACCCGCTAGTTGTGCGATGCACCGCGTAACTTCCACCCAGGAGTTTTGCTTTGTTGAGTTTTGTGTTGTCTTGTCCTTTGTGTTTCCATCTCAGCTTATATCCATTGGTTTTTGTTTTGTTGTGCACTCTTATTTTGATTTTTGTGTTAAATATGCTGATTTCGTTTTACAATTTTAGGAATTACCTCCACTGAAGTTTCTGTTTTTTTTTCGGTTTTTCATGAGCTTGGACTACTTAATTATTAATAAATATTAAAATGTTAGTATGTAAATGCTTAGTTTCGATAAAATTTACATTTGCTCCTTTACCAGAATAATGCACAGGTAAGGTTTTCATAAGCAGCTTTCATTTCCAGGGATAGTGAATTTTAGTTGGTTATCTATTACTACAGCTTTTTCAGCTCGTCGGAGGATGTTAATGATATCGTTGAACGATTATTCTATACAACGGTGAGTATATATTAATTAATAGAGGTAACCAATACGATTACATCTTACAATGTGAGGTTTATAATAGAAAGATCTCAATATCCGTTACTAAAAATAAGCCTTTCTAAAAAAACTTTAATTTTATCCCATATTCATCTCTGAGCAAGCGGGCCGACGAGGACAATATTTGGTCATAGGAAAAGTTACTGCCTTTTTCCTCGAATTGTTCCATTTTAGTCGCCTTTCACGATACATTCGGGAAGTTCTAAACCTAGTCTACTATTTAGATGCCTAATAAGGTATACAATTGGCGAATTTCATTGTATAAGAAATATACTTAAAATTAAATGTTTAGTTATCCTCATGACAGAAATCTGATTCAGTTATATTAAATTTGTAGTTTAATTGCTATCATAGAATTGAAGAGCTTCGACGAAAGGCTGGAGGAAGGTTTAAAAAGTCCGCCATCATTAAGGAAAGATTAGCTGTTGTAACATTTAGACTTTTCTTCTCGTGAGGAAATTCTACATTCCATTATCATCATCAGCCGATGGACGTCCACTGCTGAACACAGACATTAATCATAGTCTATATTGCATACCCCTCCATTATTGAGTAACAGAAGAATTATGTCGATCTTTTACCGAATAGAACCCTACGGTATCCCCACCCATCTAACAGTGTTGGGCGGAAATAACTCGCGCGACACGTCGAGGGTTTTGACATTTGGCTACGAACTACCCTCGAATCCACCACCATAGCCTCTATTCTGGAGGTTGCACAGCGTGGATCATCCTCTTATGACGCCCAATCGACTATCTACGGATTAAGAGATGAGTGTTTTTCTCTCGCTTCCTTCCTGCTGTTTTTTTCTATTTCCTACGCAACGACGCAACGAGCGAGACGTTCACCTGATGGTAAGTGATACGCCTGTCTACAATAACGTTGCGCTAATTAGGATGATGTATAAACTGTATCTTATTGCACTCATGGCTTGAGACATTAGATATTGAGCTTCGTTATCCTCGTAATTACACTGGCTACAGCGCCCTTTAAACCGGAATACAGTAATGTTTGCACACTACTATTTTGCGGTAGAAAAAGGCGCTATGTTGGTACCAACCCAGACGGTCTCCGGCACCAGAGACCTACCACCAGTAAGGGGTCTCTTGCTGCGATATTACTTCTTCAGAGAAGTTACTTTATAAACTTTTATATACCAGATTACTTATACGTGTATCTTCTCAAGCGGTAATCATAGTCCTTCTATATATATTTGTTTTTTTTTTTTTTTTTAAATAATATTAGTAAAAACTATCATCAGCATGGCCATGGCCTTCGGCACCGACAGGCACTAGAGGCCGTAGTTTGTAGGGTAGGTCGACAGGTTTGGGGGTTTGGGCCATATTGAGCCACGCTGACCCAATGCGGGTAGGTGGGAGCCCCGGCCTCGTTTGTTTACTAGCAGGTTGCACCACGAACTAGTGAGGTTGACTTGGGTCCCATGAGTAGTTGTGCGGGGTCCCCTTACACCCCCTTTTTCTAATTTTAAGGTTACCGCGACAATGGCGATTTCTTAGCATGTATAAGATTCGTGCACAAACTAATATACTATTGTCATATACATATAAATTTGATAACACCTGATTAGGTCACGTCAGCGCACTGTGAATGGACAATAGTGATACTGCTATCACTGAAGTCCGAGTGACGTGCCCTATCGGGACAGGGGTTGCGTCACGGCGCACTACTTCCCGCTCTCTAGTCCGTTTCACTGATTACCTATATTCGTGTTGCGGAAACCCTTAAATGTGCAACTTTATAGTCATGTATAGTTCGCTGTTTCGAAATAGCGCTCCGATGTACGTGGCTCTCATGGAGTAGAAGATAGAGCCCTAAATGGACATTGTCAGCTGTTAGAAGAAGCAATTTTTACAGAGTAGTTTAGTTAAAATTTTTTAAGAAAAGCTCGCTGGCCTTAATGGATAGAGCGTGCGGCCTTCATTCCGAAGATTGGGGGTTCAAATCTCGGCATATACAGAAGCTTTTAATGTTTATGTACATTTGTGAACTTTAGTAACAATTGTGAAATACAAACGGTGAAGGAAAACATCGCAAGGAAACCTGTACATGAATTAGAATTTATTCTAAGATCTGTGTGAAGTCACCAATCCTCATTGGGCCTGCGTGATGACTATGGCCCATCGCTCTCAAAGGCCTGTGTCCCAACAGTGGGGGCGTAAAATTGGCTGTTGAAGCACTCAAAAACACTTAAAGTTAAAAAAAAAATTTATGTAAAAATGTTTGAACATTTTCAATGCACACTAATTTCTCTGTTGTCCGAGACCCTCCAGGCACCACGGCAGCTACTATTCCTGCCACTGACTAGTAGTGCGCTAGCAATGATGTGTTTGGAGGGTGTTGTCTCTAGTGAAATTACCCGGGTAACAAAACATCTTATGTCATCCTTGCTAACGCCGCGTTATGGGCAAGCATATCTCTTATTATCAGGTGAACATCTCGGGTCGTCTCGACATTTCTTGTAATAAAAAATATAACTTTGCTTGCTGGAATGAGCATTTCTTACTTTGGTTTTATTCAATGAAACGACAAAACGAGCGAGACGTTCATCTGATGTTAAGTTATATCCTATCGCCTATCCATAACAACGTGGTGCTGCTGCTCAGGATATTATAGATTGTACAACGTTGTGCTCGTCGTCTTGAGACATAAGATGTTAAGTCTTGTTACCCCATTACACACTACAGCTCCCTTAAAACCGGATCCCAGTAATGTTTGTACAGCACTTATTGGTGATAAAAATAGACGCTGCGGTGCTACCTAGCTAGACGGCCTAACTTATATTATTATAGCAATAAATCACTTCTGTGTACCACCACAATAGTGTACCAGCATATCAAAAAAATTTAATCCGGGGAAAGAACGATACCGTTTTGTATAATAGGGGAAAACTTCAAAAAATACCCTGCTTTTGTGAGAGAAGTCAGAGTTATGTGGAATTTGTACCCATTAATACCCTCTCGTTGGTCATCCCTAGTGCATTGCACGACACCTCGGCACCATGTACGGACCTCTTGTGCCTCTCTGCACTCCCTCCCAGCACTCTCTAGTTTCCACATCGTTTTTATCGTTTACCCCGGGATCCACCTTCGAAGCCCACTATCTGGAAGACGCTTTAAGCCGCTACTTACGCGCTACTGGGCTTAACTTGTCCTGTTTCTAATAACCCGAGACAACAGGGCATAAAAACTGGTACGTTCGTTCCCGTTGCCTTGATGTCTTCGTCTTGTAAATGGGACCTAGGTACATAGACATGCACTATATATAAGGATAGATATCTGCGATATTATATTAAGCCGTAAACGTCCGTCTGTAGGCATTAAATTTTACGCCGATGTAGATTACTGACACGCTGTGCGGACGTCTCTCTCTCTACCCACATCGACTTCTGGACAGTCCATCATCATATATAAGTATAATCAGCACAGCTACTGGCACTTCGGCGGCCAGTTACGTCAGTTACCATCTTGAGTAACTTATTTTAATCTCTTAGTAGTGATAGAAGAGTTAATAATTCTTTATGGTAATACTTATTCAGGATAAGAGTGAGAAAGTATACCTGGGTAGAGGTTGTTTGCAAAAATAATCCATTAAGTTAAATATTAAGTCAATAGATTGAAGTAAACTTGAATTAATGAAATAAATTAGTATGTATAGCCATTATTGAAATTTCTAAAAAAAAAGTTCATCGAAAATATAGTGGTGGTGGTCTCTGTTATCAAAGACTGTCCGGGTAGGGACCACCGCAGCGCCAATTGCAGCCGACAAACATTGGTGTGCAAACATTACTGTGTTCCGGTTTAAAGTGCGCTATAGATAGTGTAATTACTGCGGTATCAAGACTCGACACCTTATGACTCAAAGCGAACAGCTCAATATAGTGCTATCAATATCATGTTAACTAGCGCCACGTTATTATGGGCAGGCGTATCACTTACTTTCAAGTGAACAACTTGCTTGTCTCGTCGCTCCGTTGAATTAAAAAAAATCTATTTCTCGCGACATTTAAACTCCTCTCTTTTCACAAAAACCACGCAAATTAAAAGTTAAAGTTCGCGTTTCGATTTCAAGTAGTTAAGTTACGTTACTGTGTCGCTTGTGGCCGTTTATTTACCTGTGTCCCCGCGAGTAAATTTTTTTTGACGAACAGTGACGTCCATACAAATATCGATATTGATCGATATATATATATATTTTTAGCATGGGCGAAAATTCTTCAAAAAGATTCCCCCACTGCCTTTGTTTTTAACAAGTAATTTCCAAAGTTCTCTACCAAAGCGTACGCTTCTGCGCTGCTCACTTTCAGCGGTTCTCTATCGAACCTTCGCCAGATTATCGGTCCTTATAGGTCCACCTATATCCAGCTGTGGACTTCTATTGGCTGATATTTGATTTACAAAGGAACATTTCAAGAGACTGTATAAATTTAGTCATGGAATATAACTATAATAATTAATACATTGGATCAAGAAGTTTTCAAACTCAACAGATGGCGCCACCATGAACAATAGATCACGCTATCGTTTATCATAGCGCAAATCATAAGGATCGTATATCCTTGTGCACATTTCCTTTGCTCAACAAGTCATTACGGAGTATACAGTTGTATCCATCAACTGGATCTCTCTAGACCTCTGTAATACCAAAACTTGAGATAATAGCCTATCACAAAGTATACAACTGTATCCATCAACTGGATCTCTCTGGATCTTCGTATTACTCTTGTACTTAGTAACTTGCTCTGCTCATTATCAATATAGTGATGATATTGCTGCGAGCGATGTCATTGATCAAAGACCCCGCACCCCATTTCTAGACTTCTACAACATAAAATTAATTTAACATTTCAATATTGTGCTATATTAGTGATAGGTCTCTGTTGCCGGAGACTGTATAGATACAAATAGTACTGTGCAAATATTAGTGTGTTCCGGTTTGAAGGGCGTTGTAGCTTGTTAAGTTACTCGGGTAACCATCTTGAGTTTCAACGCGACGAGCACAATGTGGTGCAGTGTATATCATCTGGTATTACCATCAGGTGAATGTCTCGGTTATATCATCGCTTAGTCAAAACTGATTATCACTCGAAATAGGACCTATTCTATCAGTTTATCGATATCTCGGCGCCTACCCACCCTTACGTATTGAAAAGCTTTCGCGCGGTTTTTTTTTTACGTTTGTCGGCTGGTGGTGGCGGGGCTCGAAGTGGTGACGGTCGGACGATGTGCGTGGGGGGGGGGGAGATGTTATAGCAGCACCTGGCGCGCGAGGCGCCAATCGCGTGCCGGAGCACGCGCACCCCGCGTCTATCTAGTAATACTTGTGCACGTGGTTTTGTAAGAATTCTTCTGTCGTGAGAAGATCAGATTGTAATGGAATAGACCTTTATAAAAATATCTCCAACTTGGATAACACACATTCTTCAAGTTTTTAGTGTTTAGTCTGTAATGATCACTTACCCTATAATTACAACAATGATATACACTACACCGCATTGTGCTCATCATCTTGAGACATAAGATCAAAGGTCAATAATTTCATTAAGCACAGCGTCCTTCAGAACAATGTCTTCTTTTATCTTTAATATATTTTGAAGTACAACTTATGCAGCATTAAAAAAAATTGGGACGTCTAGGTAGGTACCACCGCAGCGCCTATTTCAACCTACAAACAATACTGTTAATATTGTAACGTGTTCCAGTTTGAACGGTGTTGTAGCTAGTGTAATTACTGAGGTAATGACACCCAACATCCCATGTCGCGTGGCAACAAGCACAATGTGATGCTGTGTATTATTTATCATCAGTTCAAATTCGCTTCTTCTTCAAAAAAAAAAAAAGAAATAGTTTGATAGGTTCTAACCGACGAAATAACTGAGATATTGGCGCAGTTTGTATTAATTTTTTTAATGTATATCTGAAACGATTTCGTCATAAATTATAAGTTAACCCCTCAAGGTTTTAAAGTAAACCGACTTTTACGAGGGCGCGGCGCCGCGGCGCGTCCAGGTCGTAGTGTTTTAAGGTTTAATCAACATTTTTATTATGCACGCTCTTGCGGTCAAGCGCAGACCGTGTATTGGCTTTAAAATATCGGAACTTGGGATATATAAGCCAAGAGCTAAGTGTTATCCCACAGCCTGTGGACCCGGGTCCACGGGACCCGTGTTGGAGGAGCTGTAAGAGTTAAAGTTACTACCAAGCGCTCAACATCATCAGAGAATTGTTGTCTATGACGTTATATAATGTTTTAACTTTAAACTTCATCACTGTTATTGTGTCACTCTGACATTAGTAATAATAACTTTAACTGTTTCAACTTATTAAGCTATAACTTGAAATGTTTATTTTTGGGAGACGCGACGTTCACTTGATCGTAAGTGATACGCCTGTCCATAACAACTTGGCGCCAGTTAGGATGACATCCACTGCACTACATTTCGCTCTTTGCCTCGAGTCTCGTTATCCCAATAATTTTATTAGCCACAGAGCCTTGTAAACCGGAACACAGTTATGTTTGCATAAGACTGTTTGTAGGCTGCAATAGAAGCTGCGATTGTACTTAGAAGGTCTCCGGCAACAGAGACCTACCACCAATTCATAAATAAAATGGATATTTTTAAAGATCTAGTCTCGGTAAGTCCAGTCGTGTGGTCACCTTAGTGGTGGCGATGTATAGTTAATACCTTAACATCTGTAAGCTCGTAAACATTGGATCATCGTAACAAGTAACCGTCCAGCTGTTGAGTACTTTGACCAGCGCCGGTGTTGGTGACCCGCCGGCCCGCAATGCGGATGCACCGGTTTATCCGGACCGGGACTACTTTCCTTTTTAATGGAGTTTTAAATCGAGCGCTGTGGGACCTGACGCACTGTGCTTTTACGGACAAACAAGCGAATGTTAATTACATACAATTAAACATTTATATATAATTTCTTTACAGTTTATTATCAAATAAGGTTTTTGAGTTCACTTTGTGGTATATCTCTCTTTTAAGACATTTAAGGTCACATAATACTCCTATCTATATATAGGGGTGTAAGGGTTCCCGCACAACAACTCAAAGGACCCAAGTCGACCTTACCTGCTCGTGGCGCACCCTGCTAATGAATAGACGAGGCTCTGGCTCTCATCAATCCGCATTGAGCCAGCGTGATGGAAAATGGCCGAAACCTTCCCATAGGAATCCCTACCCGATCGATGTGGGGAAACTTTGGGAGAGGCCTATATCCAGCAGTGGACGTATATGGGCTGACGATGATGAAACTTGAAGATAATATTCTTCTTCAATTATTCTTATTAGATTTATCATTATCCAGTTGGTCTATTTTAAATTAAGATACATTCTCAACTTAAGTTTTTTACCGAATACTTAATAACACAACTTGTTGGGATCGTTTCGATTCTATTCCTGTTCGTTTTTACTTGCAGGTCAATCGCCCTTTTAATAGTTTCAATATGATAAAGACACAAAATAAAGCTCTCTTTTAAACATTAACGGAGGTCACAAATTCCTTAAACCACCCCAACCACACAAACCCCTATTAATTATAAGTTTTTGTTTTACTATTAATAACTACAATCGTGTGAACCCTGCGATAAAATAAACCACATATGATGTTATAATTTTTGAACTCTTGAAAAATTAATTTAACTTTACGTTCGTTTGTAATAAAAAAAAAGTTTTTGTACCCGTGGCACCGATACGAGTCCCCGAGTGACCTTAAATCCACCCGCGTAACGGGTCAGCGAAATGGAGATATCGGTTTGTGCACGGCGAGAGAGAGAGAGACGGGGATATGTTTCCATTAGGGTGCGCAGGCGCCCCTAACGTTACATTACGGGGGACGCACCACTGACTTCAAAGGGGTGGTATTCAAATGAATTTTAAAAGGAGAGGGGGACAATATTGTAACTTTAGATTTATTTAATGAAAATCAAGATAAAGCTTTAGTGTTTAGACTAGGTTTTTATTAGTCATTGTACAATATTGTATTGTTGTTTGAAATTACACAAAAAATACACATATATATATCTCTTTGTGATTTATTACCTAAAAGTTTTATTTACCAGATATAGAGATTTTTTTTTTATTCAATAAAACGAGACGTGCGAGACGTTCAATTGATAGTAAGTGATACGCCTGCCCAAAACAACGTGGCGCTAGTTTTATCGATGTACTCAACACCAAATTGTGCTTGACGCCTTAGGGTATAAAATTTTAAGTGCCGTTATAACAAGAATTTTACTAGCAACAGCGCCCTTTAAACCGGAATACAGCAATGTTGGCGCTGTGCAATTTGACTACAGAAATTGGAGCTGCAATGTTACCTAGACGGTCTCCTTACAACACGATAAATATACTCAGAGAAGTCACCTAAAAAAATTAGTAATAAGATTATCCGTTTTCTGGTTAAATATATTCATTTCCTTCATCATCATCTGACGGTGATTATTATAGTCCCACTATTGGACATATGTGTATCCTTAGGATAGTAACTCGACGACGCAGTTAACCTTACAAATGGTTTAATTGGTACTAGAATATATTTACCAACGTTTGATAGGAAACAACACATTCTAAGTAGTTTATTATTAGATCGCTCGTATGATCATGATCCTAGACGTGTTTTCACGAAGTAAACGTATGCACACTTGCGCACGGTGACAAGTCCTACCTGCCCACCCGCCCGCGCGCGACCGGGACGCACTCGTACGGCTGATGAGGAGTGCGAGAGAGAACGCCACGTGCACAGGGACAGATGTTCGAATACGAAAGTATGCAGAGAATAATATGCGGGCGTTGTTTTTTTTTTTTTCAAATTACAAAGGTAACTTAGGGTTCGGTGGACCATGAGTTAGTGCTAGCATAAGATAAATAATCACTTAAGCATTGATGTGGGAAACAAATATATATACATATATATAGAGAAGATATCCACAAGTTCATTGACTAGACGATATCTGCGAAATTATTAGAGATATAGATTAGGTTACGTTAGTAAAAATTTGGTGGAGATATTGCTTCAACCATTTAGAGGTCAGCTAAAAAAGAACTACAAAATTCCTTCCCCAACGGGAAATATGGCGATATTACGACCAGCAAGCGGGGATCAGTTGGTAATTTAATATTCTGAATAATCTATCCAAAATAACAATCATTATGATCGATGATATTCAATGATATGTTCAAAACTAAACTTTATCTACAATTTTAATTAATCTTCCTACAGCTTCATAGAAGTCTAGTCTAGCTCGCACTAACAGATTTTTCAGAAACTTGTTCGACATAGATTTTATTTATTGTATATTACTAGCTGTAGGTCAGGTCTCAACTGTGCTAAGGATGTCCTGACCCTTCTTTCAGATGCGCTATGCAAAAGTGTATTAGGGTATGGATGCGTTCCATAAGAGACCCTAGGGCTATTTTTAGGGCACTAAAAAAATGTCTTTCAGTGCCCTAGAATTGCTTGGTAATGACCAAGGAGCTTGTAAACGAGAAAATCTTACAAAATCTTCACTTCCCTCAAGTAGCAAGCCATGTTTTTGAAGATTTGTCCCAATCCTAAAAAAGGTTCTCTGTTGAAGCAAGGTATTACCTCCTTCTGCTGCTAAACAAGAAAGTGGAACCACTAACGTGTTCCCATTTCATGGAGTGAGTGAATGGGAGAGAAGGAAAATGAAAGCAGCATTGCTTCAAAAAGGCTTGCTTCAAATGTTAAAGGGCGTTGTATCTGATTAAATTACTGAGGTAATAAAGAGACAACATTTTATCTATCAAAGGGACGACCATTATACAGTGCAGAGTATATTATCAGGTGAACGTCCTGCTAGCTCCGTACCGTCGAATAAAAAATATATTATTATTTCTTTAGGTAGTGTATATGCTCACCCTACACGGGCGGTGTATTGGCCGCTTCCGGGCCCCGTGGGAATCCGTCGCCCACGCGTAAACGGCGTCCGCATCTACGGGCCGTTCGTCCGCCGCCGACAATGCGCGCCCGCGCAGATGTTTTACGACGGCCCACCGTACTCGCAAAACAATCACTTTACACTAATGCTTAATAACCACCATTTGTTTGCTGAAAACAATAAAAACCAGATAACTTCATTGTTAAATGAACCGAAACAGATGGTTTTAGTTGACTACAACGTTAACTGTTTATAACACGACTGTCGCAGTCGTCTCTTAATTTGGATACGAAAAAAAAACTGCATAAATGAAACAGGTAAATAAAGATAAAGACATTACATCTAGACAAAAAAATTCAAACAGATGTTTCAGTAATATTGTTTTCACTTGTTTAGCCTGTTCTAATTACGCCCGTCTATAACATGATGCACTGAACCACATTGCGCTCGTCACCTTAGACAAGATGTTGAGGCCCGTGACCCCAGTAATTACACTAGCTATAGCGCCCTTCAAACCGGAACACAGCAATGTTAACACACTACTGTTTGGCGGCCGAGTACTCACCTAGACGAGCTCCGGCAACAGAGATGTTCTTGTTATCTCAGATTCAAAGTAGCGAAATACAACTGATAACATAATGTTAAATATACGAGAAGGATATGATCTAGAAGTAAAACTAAACACAGATTTAAATGTTAATTATCATCAGTCCGCGACAGTGAACTGCTGGATACTGGGCTAAATATAATATATGTAAATAAACAGATAACAAGGAGACTAGTAAAATACTTTTAATATGTAGTAGTAAGCTTCTTAAAAGAATAAACAGTGTTACGTAAGAAATAACTTAAATAGTATAAGTATTTAAGAGAAACAGCAGAACTGATAATCAATGACTGACGTGGAGGTCCTAGAAGTCAGTAATGAAAGAAATAACAAAAGATTTGAAGAGAAGAGATTAAAAGAACTAATATATATTTAATATAAATATATATATTAGGTCCATACATATGAAATTGGCGTTTTGTACGGAAGGAATATAAAGTTTTTTTTTTAAATATATTTAATTAATCAAAGTATGCACCGTTGTTATCTATGCACTTTTGCCATCTCATAGGTAGTTCATTGATCCCTTTACTAAAAAAAACCATGGGGGCGTTAGACTGCCGCATCGGAGTTGAATTTTTTTCCTTGTAAGAAGTTGTCCAAATTCCGGAAAAAGTGGTAATCCGTTGGGGCAAGGTCCAGGGTGTACGGTGGATGTCACAGACATTCCAATTATAGCTCATCTAACTTAGTGGTTGTTTGTTGTGCAGTGTGTGTGGTGGTGGTGGTGTTGCGTTGTCATGAAGTAACAGTGGCCGAGAGCGATTGCCCAATCTCTGTTGTTTAGCAGCTAGTTCTTTCTTCATGGTCTGCAGTTGCTGACAATAGATATCTGCCGTAATCGTTTGATCAGATTTTAGAAAGCTGCAGTGAACGACACCGGCGTTAGTCCACCAAACACTCACAAGTAACTTTTTCTGAGTCAATTTTCGTTTAGGGCAGGATTTGGCTGGGCCTCTAGGGTTCAGTCATTGCGACGAGCGCTTCCGATTATCGTATAGTATCCACTTTTCATCACAAGTAATGATTCGATTTAAAATCGCTTCATCATTGTGTCGGTTGAGCAAAGTAACAGCACCTTCACCATGGTGCCTAGGAGAATTTGACCCTTCCTCAGAGATTAGCTAACACAAAGTGTAGAGGGACACCGGTGCGTTCTATAAGAGATCTCGAAACCTCTCCGATTGCACTGGTGCACACCACCGAGGGGGTTTTAGTGAATAAGAATCTCACATAACCCTGACTTCACAGAAGCAGGACATGTTTCCTACGCGAAACCAAACCTACCGATGAAAATCCCAAGTAATGATTCTATTTAAAATCCCTTCATCATTGTGTCGGCTGAGCAAAGTAACACAGCAGCAGCAGTCGCCGCGTGTTCGCAAGTTCGATTCCCTCAATGCATGAGGTACCCATCGTTCAAGGACTTTTCCTTTCCCCATTTGCTTTAAATGGATTAATACAGTTTTGTCACTTATCCCAAAGCCTGCAGTTATCTCTGAAGTGCTTTGTGATGGATCCGCTTCCACAATATCCGTTAATTCTTCATTTTACACTTTGGTTCCGGCCGTTCACGGTATCAGTTTTGAAGATCGAAATTTCCAGAACGAAAACGTTGAAGCCAAAAACGTACCGTGCTATCTTTTGCAACACCAGCGCCGTACACATCGTTAATCCTTCGAGATGTTTCTGCAGCACTGGTACTGGTGCCACGGTAGAACTCGTACTAGTAAATATACCGATATTCATGTTTTCTATTGTGCGGCAATAAGCGACGCCAAAGAATAAAAGTAATGAGGAAAAAACAAATTAATGACTGTTTTCAAAACTCAAATGTGCCAGCTAAATGAATTTATAAATTTGAATTTGGAATTCATAACCAAAGAGGAGATATTTCAGATCAGAGTGGTCACTACGACAAAACGCTAATTTGATATGTAAGTACCTAATATGTATATATAACAAATCACAAATACACATGACATTAACATATTTCCAACATTAAACTCGACGTATTTAAATGAAGAACACACTATATATCAAGTTGCTGTATATCATTGTGCGATATAATTTAATGTGTGATTCGCACGCTAAAATATCGATGATTACATCATTCGATCACCAGAAAACTATATAACGAGTTCAAATACGACAATTAAAAAAAAAAAAAACAGAATCAAATGATGATGTTGAATATAATGTGAAACTTGACTAGTTTTGGGAGCATACTTCATCTCGCTTTATCAACCGGCCTAACATACTTTGATATACATTTACTGGTGGTCAATTACGACATACGTGAACGTACCACTGCAGCTCCGATTGCAGCCGCCAAACATTAGTGTGCAAACACTACTGTGTTCTAGTTTGAAGGTAACAAGACTCAACATCTTATTTCTAAGTCGATGAGCCATATACAGTGCAGTATATGTCACCTTAAGTACCGTCACACTGTTACGGGCGGGCGTATCGCTTACCATTAGATGAACGTCCCGCTCATTTAGTCGCTTAATTGAATAAAAAAAAACATATAGTATAGCAACTTGTTAAGTATGTACTAGGAACTGAGTGTTTGAGATATTAGGTTTAAGTAAGCAAATAATTATGTATTTTTTATTCCACGAAGCCCCCAGACGAGCGAGACGTTACCTGGTGGTAAGTAATACGCGTGCCTATAACAACGTTGCGTTAGTAAGGATTGTGTACACAACACCGAATTGCTCGACGTCTTGAGATTTAGTCTCACTTCCTCAGTAATTTCTGTTAACTGGTGATAGTCGCTGCGATGTTACCTTTTTTGTGGGCAAATCTTGCATCGGATATACCTTTGCTGTCGGGTCAGCAGAAAAATTATGCTGGAATCTTACCGGTTAAAACTCCACGGTATCCCTCTCAAAACCCTTGATGGGAACTAGAGAAACGCTTACGCATACTTCCGCAGTCCCAACGGTATTGATCCATTGCAGGATCTAACTTCAGAGTGGAGTTGCAGCTCCTTTCACTATTGCACAGAGGCACCGTAAGGTGGCGCACCTTGAAGGCTTTGATATATGGCAACGAGTGTCCTTCGAACCCGCTGCCGTAGCCAATGCTATGGGGTTTGGAGGTTATTATGCATTCTCCATCGCCGAATTGGAGAGAAGTGTTGTCGTCCTATCTCTCTCCCAATCCGCAGCCTCCTTTTGCGACATCACTTGTTCGCAAAAGGCGACGCCAGCACTCCACGCTTTATCGCTTCCTGTCATAGCCTTAATAAAAGCTTAAAGGAAGAAGTCCCTCCCTTTATCAGCGATGAGATCTCGACCCAAACTGGTCCAACTGAAATAATCCTCTATCGTATGCTGCGGCAAGTTATCATCGCTGCCACAATGATGACACATAGCTGTTGGCGCTCTACTAATACGGCACAGATCTGTGCCCGGCAGGAACTTTAGCTGCGGTGGGTACCTAACGAGACGACCTCCAGCGACAGAGATCTACCAGCAGTACAATAATCGTAAGGTATATTTATGCACAATACCCTCCAGTGCTGACTACGAACCTCCGAGACAGCAAGCGGAGATTTTGTGTAAATTGTAGGTGTATTTACCGAAATAGCATATGGAAACAAGTCAAGGAATCAAAGAGCCAATTTAACCTCGAACAATACGATCCGGAGTCGGAAACGGAACCCGCCTCGATGCGTGCGCGCATCCAATTTTGATTTTTTGCTCGTGCGAGGGTGCTTTGTTGCAGACGCCTTTTCCATTTCTTTCTTTCGCGCTGAACTCGCGTACACGGCTCTCGCTCGCCGGGGGTGCGCCGACGGGGGTGTAGTGCCAGATGTTTCGCCTGTGCTTCTTTTTTTTCCTCTCTCTCCTTTCGATTCGGTCCTGAACAATGGGCTTAAGCTTGAAAGATCTCGTCCGGGACATATGGTGATGTACAGGTACCGTGCCTGCGCTGGGAGACTATTATGTTATCGCGAATTTCTGGAAACGATTACGTTTCAAAATTTCGATGATAATGCGGTTTTGATTATTTTTTAATAACTTTGTTACTTCATAAACCTTTGCTTAACTACGTATATTATACCCAGATTCATGTGTAAAGGATTGTGTATAGATGAGGAAAATCAGGGATGGACTGGCATATCTGGAGCGTCCAAATTGTTCCGCCGAACAGAGACAGAAAGGACTGTACCACGCTGATCGCCAACCTTCACTAATTGGAGAGGCACTAAGAAAAAGAAAATGGCATAGTAATTATTTTAATTATACAATTAATTATTGTAATGTCTTTTGACGCTTTTGTTTATGCTCACACAACAAAAAGTATGACCTTCATTATAATTGATTATATCACTTATAAGTATCAAAGTAGATTATATGGACACAAGAGATTTCCATCTATTTAGAGACTTATTACGATATCTCCGAAACCATAAGGTCTGGACACTTATAATTTGGTAGAAATATTCCTTTAGCTGATTATAGGTCAGCTAAGAACGGATTTTACGAAATATTACCTCCTAAACCGGGGTTGCGGAGATGTTCCGCCCAGTAAAGCGGGTGAGGAACAGCTAGTACTATACATTATATAAGTCAACCTTAGAACATAGTACATTTACGACTTTCTAAAGAAAAATAATAGGAGTTTGTAACATAATGTAGTAACATGCGATATTTACTTAATCTTTTTAATTTGTTTTTGATTTTCGCAAAGCTTTCAATAATGCTCCACGTCAGTGACAGAGTTCCAATATTAATAGCATTTGTATCCCAAACAAGTACCAGCAATCTACCATCATAACAGTATGTTTCCGTAGTTATACATGTAACGGCCGGAACATTCCACCATCTTTGAACTCAAAGTCACTTAAGTTCACGTGTCGTTGTTAGTACTCTGTGAATAGAAAAAGGGTTTACTAATGTTCATTTCGTTTGTCCGACAGGTGAGTAGCGGTCTACTGCGTTAAGGTAACAATGAGCTTGCAGTTAATCCCGCGGGTTCATCGGCGCAGCGCACTCAGCGCATCCGGTCGCTTGCCGCAAGTGGTAAGCGACGGCGGGCGCGGACGCGGCAGCGATTTCACATAATATGTTACACCATTTACCATTGATGGTAGACACAAACTATGTGCCCTAAAAGCTAAATTTATATAGTTTTTTTTTATTAATTTTATTCACGTCCGTGGCGCAGTGGATAATTGCTTGCCTTTTACTCGAAGTCCTTGCTTCGATTCGGGGGGATATGAGTAAAATTTTTTTGCTCGTCTAGCTAGTTACCACGTTGTAAATCACCTGATCAACACAGCAATGTTCCGACTATCAACATATCAAAAGTTATAGCTTTCACGACGAGCAATCTTCCACCGTACATTGCCTTAAAGGAGCAGTTACCGCGACTGTTATCACTTACCATCAGGTGAAGAACGTCCTGCTCGTCTCGTTGCTTAATTGAATAAAACAAAAAATCTAAATCTAGAATTTAGCAATGAACCATCTTCGTTGTATAAACTAATGAAACAATTTAATTAAGAAACTTAAGTGCCATTTAAGTATAACATGTTTAATGAACATACATTAACAGAATAACATATATCTCATGGTATAACGAACTGCTAACTCGTAAGAATATACATCCTTATATAATAAAGAGATTTATTTTTTCCTTGACTTGCTATCTAATCAATATTAATTTTTACATTATGTATGTAAAAATCATATTGACTATGATAACAAATGATAATTACTATATAATATAATCACATCGATAATTAGATTTTTTTTTTCAATTATTCTACATTTTCTGTTCTTACATAATTTTGGTTATAACTATGTGTTAAAATATATATAAATAGTAATACTATGTAAGTATAGTAAATAGCTATCAGAAATCCTTGTGAGCGAAGGTGAAACTTTAATAGGGTTGCACTACGCAAAGTTAACATAAGGTAAAAAAAAAAATTAAATAGATGAGAAGCGCGTTCCGCTTACAAGTTGGTCTGCTGTCGATGTCGTTCCCCCGGCGATAAAGTGGCGGTTCGATTCTCGGTCGGAAATAGCCCGGTCAAGCACCCGCGAAAAATTTACAATACGCGAGCATGTGGGCGCCAGTCGCTACCTGCCCCCATAACACACACCCACACCCACACCCACACGCACACGCACGCACACACACACGCATACACGTGCACACACGCGCTGGCGCATACACACGGTATCCTTTGTATAGGGAATATGCGTAGCGAACGTGGAAAATATTTACTGGGCAATGGGAGGCCGATCGATGTGGAGATCTTTGGGGGAGGCCTATGCCCAGCTGTGGAAGTCTATCGGCTGATGATGACGATGGTAATGAATAATATAGTATTACACTGCTCTAAATACTACACTACAAGATTTTTTAACTTCATAGTTTTTGGTGATGTGATCCTAACACAGGATCAAATTGTTTTTTATTCGAAGATAGGACGAAGGAAACGTTCACCTTATGGTAAGTTATACGCCTGCTCATAATAAAGTGGCGCTAATAAGGATGATATATCTGCACCACGTTGTGGTTATCGCCTTAGGACACAAGAAGTCTCAGTACCCCACTATTTTCACTAGCTACAGCGCCTTTTAATCAGGAACACAGTAATGTTCGCACACTACTTTGCTTCGGCTGCTATAGGAGCTGGTGGTACCTATCCACGTCGCCTCTGGCAACAGAGACCTACCACCAGTAATCCAATCCCATGGTATTTTTTACAACAAACTGTCAATAGAGTAAAAACTATATATTAAATGTTTATTATGAAATTCAAAAATTTAAACAAGTAAAACTAAACAAGTGTAAAAACTACTTCATAAGGTTGATCATATAACAAAAGTTATATTAGTCGACTAGAATAGTAACAGTTTTAACCTCATAATCAAAAAATGCATGTTATAGTCGATAAAAAGAGTTAAATAGCAATGGGCAGGGCACACGCCCAACACACACAGCCCCCTTCCCCCACATCCACCAGCACAAGGTGGAGAGTCAATCTGACGAAGAGAAACCGCTGGATGCGTGCAGCGCAGGACTGATCAATGTAGGATATCTTTGGGGAAGCCCTGTCTAATAGCCAGCCAATGAGAGTTACGAGACGCTCAAAAAATTTTTTCTTCATCAAAATTCTCAAGTGACAACACTGATCACTAACTTTAGTAGTAATCATAATATTTATACTTCTTTATTTTCATATTTTTTTTAATTCAATTTACATCCATATACATTGACCCCAGATCCTTCATTTAGGAATTTGTTTATCATTATCAACTTTAAAGATAATAATTCGTGTTGCAATTCGCGTTATGAATCATGTGTGATAATACATTGTCATCGTGATATGAACAACAAAGGACGGTGGTCACCAAACACCAAGTAATGCTGCTTGAGATCCCGCAATGGTTTGAAAATAAGAGCTTTCATACTCATGTAAAATATACCAATCCGCATTTGACCAAACGTGGTAGATGGCTATCAGTCTCCTTGTGAGTGGGGCCCTCAATCCCAGTTGTGGAAATAGAGGATTGTACATCGTGATCGCTGAGCATGAACAGCGGATATGGCGTAGTCTGTATATGGAATTATGTAAAGAAAGAGCAAAGTAGCAGATCAATGTTGACATATATATGAATTAGATGGAGACATTACGTGAAATGTAGTATCCTAAATTACTGGTGATGGATCGCGGGTGAAGGTCTCCCTCGTCTCGATTTGTCGGATAAAAATTAAGTCAAAGAAATATGTATCGCTGATAACAACGTAGCTCTCAGCTTATCACATCGAGCTTAACTTGTTGGTCAATGGTGGTCCTTGTAGCGGGAACATTAATTAGACCGTTCAATAATAAAATAGTAAATGTCCTACAAATGACTGGTGGCCGGTCACACGGGCAGCGCGTGCGCAGCACGACCGGTGCCTTTGATCTCTTTCACCTTTGTGCCACGTAATCTTGTTATCTTTCACCTCTGCGTGCGCCGCTGCTGATTGTTGTTTTTTTGCCCAGCGCGTCAGCCGTAACCCGACACCGAGGCCCGCCACCCGCCGCTCGCCGCCCGCCGCTGGCCGCTCGCCGCTCGCCCAGCACCGACGCGCGCATACAAATGTCCCAATTAAAACAAAACTCGCATAATTATTGATGGATTGATAATCCGAAGTTACCAACGCTTCTCGAAGACGCATCACGTCATGATACGTTATGTATCCCATTTCAACTCCTAATGCTGAATGCTGATTCCATAGGCTGCCTGTTTAGCTACCACCCACAAATCGTATGACATAACAGCACTACTATCTTTTGGTTATCAGTATATCAGTATCGCAGTACTCTTGGCGACCACGCTTCACTATCAAAGGACTGGTGCATATAAAGAACTAGCTGTTCCCCGCTTTGCTGGCCATGACACCGCCGCAACTCTCTTTGAGGAAGGTCTTGTTTAAATCCGTTCGTAGCTGACCTATACTGGCAAACGGAACATTCCTACCAAATTTTAAAT
The DNA here is from genome assembly GCA_029030555.1 of Ornithoptera alexandrae. Lineage (NCBI taxonomy): Eukaryota > Metazoa > Arthropoda > Insecta > Lepidoptera > Papilionidae > Ornithoptera > Ornithoptera alexandrae. The sequence goes on along the minus strand of JARDVY010000018.1, from coordinate 1,191,768 downwards.
CCGTGGGACTTTTGACTCCAAGGATATCGTTGTCTCTGCATATGGGGCTCGTGTTCGTAGTAGAGGCTGCGTATGGATATGGGTGTCACCGTAACATGACTCGATAACGACTCGACCCCAGCACTCGGCCGATAACGTTGTGGATAGTAGGCGCCGCCGGTGTATGCAAATACGTTGACCAGGTGTTCGGCACGGCGGACGGCGGGCAGTGGGCAGCGAGCAACGGGCAGCGGGCGACCCCGCGGGGCCCCGCCGACCGGTCGCCCAATAGCTCAAGCTAAATGGCGAGCTGTGACATGATCCATCTCGAAAGTTTCGCCCCAACAGGTTTTTATATCGCTTCCAACAATATATATGATTAGCCTTTTTAATTAGATAACCCATAGTGGCAGATGTCCAATTGATGAGTAATCCTCGCTGCAGGATTGTAACGAGGAAGTCGTCTATTCTACCTCACTAGTTCACCATCACATCTAATCATCTCTTAGTTGTCGATATTCTACGCGTTAGGTTAGCGTTTGCCCCTTTTTTTATGATGAAGTTTACGCCGCTAGTTATTTTGACGACTATAGCAGCTTCATCGAACTCAGTGCGTCCGGATCTAGTATCCGCGATGCGTTTCCCCTCGACCTTCATAATGCTATCAGCGAAGGTTTGGACTAAACTACCGACGTGGAGGGTTCCGACCAGGACTAACGTGGAATCTTTAAACGAGGAATGAATAATAGGTTTTATTATCATGGACTACCACTAACCATCATGATCGTATCAAGCACTAGTCTATATAATGGAAATTATAATTCGTTATAAGGTCAAATGGGGCACTTCATAACCTATATATATATATATATATATATAGCAAAATCGACTTTTCGATACATTGAAGTTTTCTCACAATTTTTTTTATTTGTGTCGGTCTTCGTTTCATTGTTACGCTTCCGATCACCCCACCGCTGTACATCTGGAAACACACGGGTTATGGCAAGTGCATCAGCGTATCGGTCACCAGGTGGCGGCCTCATTATGTCATAGTACAATGTTTACGGAGCTATGGGGCAGGGTACCCCATTGCTAGAATGATGGCTGAACTATGTGATGATATTTACAAAAAATTATGGTAGGTCTGTTGCCGGAGATGCTCTTGGTTGTCAATACAGACAGACTTAGTTGCCACCGCAGCTCCTATTGCAGTTATTGTGTTCCGGTTTGAAAGACGCTTAAGGGCAAAGGAAAATTACTGGGGTAACGAGACTCAACATTACATCTTAAGATGAATAAAAAGTGGCGCAGTGTATATCCTCCTAACAAGTGTCATATTGTTATGGACAGACGTGTAATACTTATTATCATCAACATCTCGCCCTGGCGTCTCTTCTTGTCTCATCTAAAGTACTGGAATGGCAACCACACACTGAAAAGTGCAATGTGCAGACCCCCCACTAGCTGAACAGACGACATCAAAAAAAAATTGTTGGGAGCTGTCACTGGACTCCAACAGCGCAAGACTATGTTTTATAATATACATTACAAGATACCTATATCCAGTAGTGGACATCCATTGATTGAAATGGTGATGTTGCTGAATGTCTCGTTCATCTCGTTACTTTGTTGAATAAAAAAATTTAAATAGTGTTGATTATAGAAACACTTCCCCGTCGTATACGTGCAACCTCAAAAACGCTATATGTGAATAATTTATAAGGTATACACCTTATACGTCTAGCCGGCTGGCTGGTAGTTGTGCGCGGAGGGTGGTGCGCGGCGGCAGGTGCGCTGTCCTGCGCACTCGCAGGTACACGGGGCAAGTTCCCTCGGACGTTATCACCACAGTAACCTTAGACGCTGCTCCTTGACTCATTTGAATTTATGATCTTAAGTATGCAGTTTGCTATCAAATCGGAAATTTGCACCGCACTAAAGCACTCTTCTTTGGAAACTGGTGGTACGTGTCTGTTGCCAGAGACCGTCTAGGTGGATACCACCGCAGCGCCTATTTCTGCTGTCAAACAGTAGTATGCAAAAGTAATTACTGGGGTAACGAGACTTAACATCAAATGTCTTAAGGCGACGAGCGCAGTGTAATACACTGTATACCATTCTAACTAGCGCCACGTTGTTATGGGCAGGCGTATCACTTACCATCGAGTGAACGTCACGCTCGTCTAGTCTCTAAATTAAAAAAAAAGAAAAGCGGCCTGTGACCTGCATTGGATTGCCTTGCCGCGGGCTGGTGAGGATATTAATACTGTATACATTCGGATGGCCTCTGACATGCTGTTCGATTGAGACTGTGTTATACAGCATCCTTCGTAAAATTTTGAATCTACATAGAGTTGCTCAGAATTGAGTTGATTAAAATGCATTCGTATCAACCTGTATGTTCTTCTATATTATGTTGTATTTAATATACCACCCCCGTTATTTCCGAATTAGAAGAGTAAATTTATGTTAGAAGGGTTAAAGTTAAATTCATAGCTTGTCGTAGCTCGCCCTTAAATTAATGCTACAATGAACAAGGCTATCGGCTGCTATCTTTGCAGTTGACGATAAAAATGCAGTATTTTCGTTTAGTTAGTAATTTTTCCAGGCTGTGTTCATCATCATCGTTAGCGATAGACGTCCACAGCCGCAACGATCGGCACCGAGGTCCCACGATTCTCATCAGATCGTAGGTCCACGTTGTGGATGGGCTCCCAGCACTACGTCTACCGGTACGCGGGCGCCACTGGAGGACCTTACTGCCCCATCGGCCGTCGGTCCTTCGAGCAATGTGCCCTGCCCACTGCCACTTAACTCTAGCAATCTTTTGAGCTATGTTCATCATCAGTAATAAGCATATCACGACCCCTCTTAGATGTTACATGCATGATTAAGGTCCATCCTAAGATATTTCATAATATATCACATAGCATTTGATTATTTCGAATATATATAACATCACGAGTGTGGCGGTTTTCGCTTGTTAGGGGTTAAAAAAAATCTATTGATGAACTGGAAACTTTGAGCAGCGATGTAAAGGATCAGGACCAGTCGGATTACCGTCACGCATAACCACACTACATACGGTTTATTGAAATTGTACACAAAGGATATTTAAAATTAAAATTGAAAATTGTACCTTCTAGAATATGAACCCTCACGCGGTGCTCATAAAGTTCAACTTGTCATGAACTATCAGCTCAATGCGTTTAAGTGCGCATACATCATCAATCTACCCTTTTATAACGCGTCCGTTCAATAGCGAAATGTCGTAATAACTGAAGCGAAGCTCGAGTTGTGTAATACTGCGACGGGTTCTGTACAGTGTTTAAAAATTACATATATAATAAAGATCATGTGATTAAGACAATAATTATAGATCCGCATCGAGGAGAGCCAGGCAGGATGTAACCATCGTACCGGTGCGTTCAATTCATTCAGGAGAGATCCTAGAGGTTTTATTGAGTTTCAATTTCACATAATGTTATTTTTAGACCTCTCCTGTTATAAGAAAATGAGGTGGCCTTCAGTCCGCCGACTCCTGCACCAGTTCTAGCTGTCCTGCAAAGGAACACTTATTGTCTTTTACTTATCTTACTATTTTACAGATACAAATTTCTATTGAAGATGTTTCCTATTACACGTTCCAGAAATTTCCATAAACTGTTTTCTTTCTTGCTCTGTAACAATCGTGTGAGTGTTGTGAAAAAAGTGATACGTCTACCAACGCAGCTGTCAGGGTGTTTACACAGCACTACAGTTTTATTTATTTTTTTATATCTTCACATTTTACTTTTCCGTTGTCCATATCATTTATTGGTAGAAAGTCTGTTGACGGAGACGCACGCGGTAGGTGTAATTTACTTTGTCTTTAAAACGACGACCACTAGATCAATACTTTGTTCTACTTTGAAGGACGTTGTAGCTAGTAATATTACTGGGGTAAAATAGGATGCTGTCTATATCATCATAACTAAAGCCACTATTGTTAATGCTCGGAGTGTCACTTGCCATCAGATTACCGTCTCGTCTCTACGTCGAATAAAAAATACATTGTTGTATTTGTCACTTAATATACTTGTAGGTTTCATACGGAATGCTAAAAAGCTGGGTAGTCATTTTTATCCCATCAAAAAGACAAGTTGAACGACCGTGGAAGGGAAAAAAAAAGGCTAAAAGACTGGGGAGCGGGGAATTGAATGGCGATCTCTTTTCACGCGACCCGCGTCGCTATCGACGGGTCCCCCTTACGTAGCGTGCCCCTTCTCCTTCCCTCCCACCCCAATACGCCCTGCATTGTAAGAAATTGTGAAGAGATGCGCGGGCGCACGCACACGAGCAGTTTTTATACGATCGCTTTATCGTTAAGTAATATTCTGTAATGCTAATTTAAACAAAGTTTAATGACTTCAGGGGTCTTGATGTCAATAGTATTTATTATATATACGACGTTGTCTTTTATTGTTCTTGTCGTGTCCCTTCAACTAATGAAGATTGGGCACCAGTTCTGTCTTTTATATAAAAATACATTTAAGGCTATAACCACCGAGCGATTTTGTAGAAGTATAACAGATATCCTAACTTTCATTAATTTCTTATGATCAATTCATTATAGATTGGCGAATACTTTTTATAGGGTGGCGCAAAAGTAATCCTCCTATCAGAAAATGCTATAAATCTTGCCTTGATGTAAAAATATTAAAAGACCAAATAAAAATAATCCACAAGAAGAATCAACGTTTTTCAAAATTTTGAAAAACTTTGATTCTTCTTGTGGATAATTTTTATTTGGTCTTTTAATATTTTTACATCAAGGCAAGATTTATAGCATTTTCTGATAGGAGGATTACTTTTGCGCCACCCTATATTTCAATATATTTTCGCTTCATGTAATCATTTCTTTTTTCTTCAGATACTTACTTGTTCTTCTCGACTTTTGAAAAGAAAAACAAAATCTAAACAGTACTTCTATGTATTGCATTGATTGATTTTTCATTTCTGCAAAAAGGTGACAAGTACAATGTCCTCCTGTATATATCGTCCGTACTAACGCCACATTGTTATGGGCGGGGTATCACTTACCATTAGGTGAACTTCTCATTCGTAACTTCGTCAAAGAACAAAGAAAAATTTAAGTATTCACATTTAATGAAGTTCTTGAAACGTTCGTGTATAAAATGGAATGGTGCTTCGAATATCCAAGGATAAAAATGTTGAGTAACAAAGCAACCCCTTGGTACGGGCACCGGCGAACCGCCCCGAGCTGGCCCGAGCCGCGCCGAGCGCGCACATCTGTCGCGCGGCGCGTGCGCCGGTGCCCGTAACGCTATTATTACCTACGGACCTGCTTTGCGAGCAATACGAGCCGTGGCCACGTTGCAAATCCAGCGGGACATTCCTGCCAACAAGCAAATTAAATGCGGGTAACCCTCCTGTAACACCGTAGATAGGTTCACGGAATATTTTTTCCATTTTTTTCTTAATTTATTCGAGGAAATAACTAGGCGAGCTAGGTGTTTACCTGATGGTAAGTGATACGCCCACCCAATAACAACGTGGCACTAGTTAGAATGGTACATAGCGCCACATTGAGTTCGCTGCCTTGAGATATAAAATGTTAAATTTCTCGTTACTCCTGTAAATTCACTAGCGACATCGTCCTTCAAACCGGAATACAGTAATATTTGCGCACGTTTGGCGGCAGAAATAGGCGCTGCGGTGGTTCCTACCTAAACGGTCTCCGGCAACAGAGACCTACCACCAGTATAATTTTTGTGACTATAACCGTGTTACCGAGTGGCTGGGCGGCGTGGTCACTGTCCGCGTGCGCATAGATTTATGCAGGTGTGGGACTCCTTCGGGGTGAGAGGGTAGATACGCGACGTCTTGTTTGTCCGTGTGTCGATGACCGAGGCGCGGGCCCGAGCCCTCGGCGCTCACCAGTTTTTCCTTATCCACATTTTTATGTAAAGAACCGCTGCTCTTTTCTTCCGATTGCAAGCCCTATACAACTCCCCGCGTTACAGCATTGGCAGACCTTGAATTCTTTTATATGAATCTACTTCACGATTTTAGTATTTAATAAAAGAAAGATCAACTATAAGCGATGGTCTTGAAAAAAAGTTTTTTTTTTTATTATATATTTATTACTAATTTTCCCTGATATTATTATTTAGGGCTTTACCTTATCCTATTATTACCAACATTTACTTATAAAATATTCACAACTAATTTATATAAATTTTTTCTAATTATTCATTTTTTACATTATCTATACTTATGCTATCTAACTATCTAATATACAATAACTTCTGAACTTCTAATTAATTTATTTTTTATCATCTCAGGTAGACTGGCTGTATCTATTCTTAAGCCTGTCTCCTGTTCAAAGTGATAGCTAAGGCATCTATAGAGTGTCCCGTGGCAGATTTAGGATTTCTTAATTAAATTAAAAGATGTTATTATTTTAGAATATACATATATTTGTCATAAAAAGAAAGACGAGACATACGGATTTTATTTTTTGAAGATCACTCCGTCCAAATGTTTGCCATCGCGACGTACACACTCGCGGAATCTTTCGAGAGTATTCAGAGTGTATCTCGCGAAGAAAGCTCATGGTGGCTCTTGCTGTGTGAGGCGTGGCGCCGTCATGTTGAAACGACGTGTGAGAGCTGTTCGATGGATGTTCTCTTAGTTTCGGTATAAAATACTCATTAAGCATGCGGCGATAGACATCACCACCAACAGTTACAGTTGCTCCACGAGAATTTTTAAAGAAAAACGGTCCATTTATTCCATTGACAGAAAGAGACACCAGTCCACTGCGACATCGTGACTGACCAATCCGCACAAATGCTGCGCCAAACTGTAACCCCTTCCCGGTCCCCCGCGCAACCGTTAGAAAAATATTCGAATTTCAAATCCTAAATCTGCCACGGGACATCTTATATGTATAGGACACTCCGTCAGCAAATGAGGAACCGTTTCCTCCACGGCGTCACCACATTTGCACGACGAGCTCTCCCGACACTCGAAACCGTTCAAGTATTGGGAGAATCCGCTGTGGCCAGTGAATATTTATCTAAGTTAACTGTCCAGTTGGCTGGATCTTCTTTATTAACTGATATGCCTCTGCTGCGTTCGGGAAAAATAACTTAGTGATGGACGCGATGCTACCCTCGCTGTACCGGGCGCTTCATCTCGCAACTGAGGCATCTCGAAGCAAACGTTTAACATAATATGATACCGTGCCCTGAGCATGATCTGGCTTCGTTCTGCTGTTAAGAACAGCCAGCTTGGCTAATTCATCAGCACGCTCATTAGCAGGAACAAGAAAAGATATGACTACAGATTCTGTTGATTTCTTTTCTTTGCGATTGTTTTTGTCGATACGTTCATTTTGCAAAGTGGATGAAGTTTTTATTTTTATTTTAATTTCAGTAACAGCAAAATTCAGAGTATGTATTCCAGAGACATTTCTGAACTTGGGTAATTATTGTATACGTTTTTAATCCTTCTAGCAAGTGTACCGTTGAACCGAGCTTTCCCTATCAGGAGATGTAATCATAGGATCATCAGTTCTTCTTTGATGTCCGTTGGCGATATTTCAAAATTTAAGATTTTTGCTCGTATAATATTTATTATGATTATTACTGCCCACCAATGCATACACGGCCAAGTTAAAGTTATGCCCGTATTTACACCGGCGTAAGTTTGCGCAGGTGGTCATTCCGCGATAGTTAAGTAAGGGTGCGCACGTAAATGATCGCGCTCAATGCACCACTGTGATGGTGCTTTGTAAATATTAAACACTTTTCATGTGTTTTTTTTCTCACCGCTTTCTCAACAGGTGTTGGTGATTCTTAAACACCGGCTCATAGTTTAAGTTGGTGTCAATAGCACTTTGTATGATGATGGAAACCAGCAGTAAAATAGCAAATTTGGAATAAATTTAAATCACAAATTTGAACTTTAACTTATGAAAATTGTTATCGTTGTGTTCGTCTTTCTCTGTATTTACTTGAACTTGAGCTTAGAGCTAAGTAGTCTAATAAAAACTTATCTATAATGAGTATTGAAGAGAATATCCTCGTGTCTCTTATTAGGACAATAACGTCTACAAGATCTACAACTTTACTGTAGGCGATGTAAAGAACCTCCTTTAAAGTATGATCAGTTTTACTTGTAGCGCTCAATTCTATTGCTAAATTGTCTTCTGCAATCTTAACTGTTCACACGTCTAAACCATGAATTTTTACTGGGCCAAGATAATTTCAATGATATATGATAAAGTACTGGGGGTGTAAAGAGTCCCGCATAACAACTCACGGAATCTTTTATTTTTTTAGTTTTGAGGGCAAATCTTCGATAAGATACCTTGCTTTCTGGAGGGAAGTCAGAGTTATGTGAAGATTTTTACCTACTAAAACCCCTTCGGTGGTCACCCTCGGCGTTTGGAGACGAGGCAGGATCTCCGTTCGGAACATAACCGCGGCCTCGCTAACGCTATGTTGGGATAGCCCGTGCCGGGGTCTGCTCTATGCAGAATCCTACCTGCCTCGTGAGTACTACTTCAATAACCGGAGACCACGTCCAGCCATTGTCCTCCTTAGGGTCATTTAGAAGGCGATGAAAACTCCTATGCTCATCTCCAACCACCCCAAAACTCACTAAACCCAAGCCAACCTCACCCGCTCGTGGTGCTCCCTGCTAATCAATAAACGAGGCTCTGGCGCCCACCAACTCGCATTGGGCCAGCATTGTGATAAATGACCCGAATCCCTCCATATGAACCCCTCCAAACGTTGATATTTTCAGGGGAGTCCTATGTCCAGCAGTGGACGTCTACATAATAATCATAATAAGGTATTATAAAATATATTGTTACAGCCGCCTTCGACAATAATCAAGTAGTATTTGGGATCCTAGATTTGAAACTACAATTAGACCATTAAACTCTAATCTACTAATAAACCAACTCTAGTTAACTAAAACTGATCTACTACTTACTAAGATTCCATCGACACTACCTACAATACTAAATATCTTTATATATATTACTTTCATCTGCTATTAGATTAACGTGCTGCTGTTGATCTTGTTCTAAGCTCTAAGCTTATCAATATTATCAAGGTTTTGTATTGTTATCAATCATAGGCCGACATCGACGGTGGGTAAGAGACGTAAAATCTAACTGTGGGTATTTGAAATAGAACAAGGCAAGGTCTATAGTTAGCCTCGCGGCCGCGCCCTGTAATTTCTACTTTACATTTTAAACTTCGCCTGGGGGCTTATTTGCATCGATTGTTACCAGTGACTGTGCATGGCAGGCTTCCTATTGTACAGAAAATAATTCTGTTCTATTCTCATTTTATCTAAAAACTTTTTATTCTAATTAAACGATACATTTGGATTTAGCATACGCAACGACGGAAATTAATCCAGCTGGTTTATTTGAAATGTCTACTTACTGTTAATTAATACCTATATCTGTTTCACCTATCACAACAAATACAGCAGATCTGTCATTCTTCTCTATGAAACTTTGGGATGTAGAAACAATTCTGACCGTTATACTTAAATACTATGTTATAAGAATATCAACTGCAACCAAAAAGTGATATTCTAAGCAAACTACGAACGTAACTCTTTACTGTTCCGCCTTAAAAGGTAAGCAGTGAAATTATTAGAGGTAATACAATGAGTTACAAATCTCGATGACTATAGCTGAAGATGACTAGAGAGAAGAAGAGACTAAGTGGCGTTCCTTGTGAGGGGTCTATCCCCAGCAGTAGACTGCCGTGGGCTGTTGATGATAATGAAACTTGGCGCAAAAGGGTACCAGTTACTATAAATGAACTGTGTGACTCTGATAGCTTTATGTTTCATGAATTAATAATCGAGACGTTATTCTGATGGAGAATATAAATGTTGGTCTAATTTTTAGAGGTCAGTGAATTACAGAAGCAATCAGTAAGCTATGAGTGACTCCTTTGGAAATTAATAGCCATATGCTCGCGGTAATGGACAATCCATTACTTAGTAGCTATTATATAGCTTCGGTTATAATTGTTTTGTGAATAAACTATCGCGTACAGCAACCCTGAGCTATCGACACGCTAACCTTATTCCTATCAAGAAGTAGTCCATCTATATAATTTAAACGCGCTCAATATAACGTCCAAATATTTTTCCCTACTTTTTTTATAATTTAATAAGACTAACACGTTTTCTTTATTGAACATTTGGTAATTCATCTACTAACATTAATACATGGATAAGTTAATATAAATCAACAACCAAAGATATTTCCTCTTTTTCGGAGATTATTAAAATTTATCTCATCGTACCTTTTAAATACTTGTCAGTAGTAAAAATTACAATAACTATACAAATTTACCGAAGACAGGTATCTGATGAATTTATATTTTAGGTACGCTAAAGTACTTAGGTTCAGACTAGAGTTCTTAATATCCACATTCTAAACTTGAAAAAAATAAATTCTTTATTAAATTTGTTCTGCTTACACATTCAAGCATATGTAATGTTTACTGATGGTAAGCAGGAGATCGGGTTGAGGATTAACTTAACCTGATCTTATCAAGAAAGCATATAATATATCTGATAGAGCTAATTGTTTACAAGCTGCATTCTCATTGTAGGGAGAAACAGCAATCTGTATTTTTACTACTTTACAGTTTGTACTTGATAATGATGTCTTCCTAGTTAATTTCGGCTACGGCAACTACGACTGCTAAACCATTGAGCTTCGTTTCTTTTCATCGAAGTAGTTTATAAATATTAAGATGATGTCTTGCCAGAACTGCCACCAAATAATCTAAGCACCGCATCACCTATTATCGACATTCGGAAGCAGTTTGGCTTCAATTGAATTTAGTAATTTTTAAGACATAGAATTTCCGAAAATACTTTCACTTGACTCACAGTATGACATGATGTTAAACCTTACCACTTCTACCAACTGGCATCAATCCGCAGCCAGTTTGTCAAATAAGCAATAACAGTAGAAACTTGCCTATTTGTAGCACCAATTGTATAAGCCACTGGATCCTTAATAGTCAAATAGTCCTTGTTCTGCAGTTGCATTAAAGTAACATTTGTTCAATTTCCTTGTGGCGCAGTTACTAAAACACTTGCCTTTTAACACAAAGGTGCTGGATTCAAAACTGAAACCAAAACTTATGTAGTTTTTTTTGACGCAGCGACGAAACCTCATTTGATGGTTTGTTATACACTTGCCTATTAAAACGTGGTGTTAGTTCGTCAAGCCTATGTCCAACAGTGGACGTCTATCGGCTGATGATGATGATGTTAGTTCGGATGATATAAACAGCACCACATTCTGCTCGTCGCTTGAGACGTAAGTTGTCAAGTCTCTTTACCTAAGTTATTTCAGCTACAGCTACAGAGCTCTCTCTGCACAATAATGTTTGGCGGCAGAAATCAGAGCTGCAGTGATACCTGCGTAGGCGGTCTCGGGCAACAAACTTTCCACCACCAGTATTATATGTTCTGATGATGCTACAATTCTACGAACCCATTTGGTTAACTACAATCTTAATATTATTAACGTACCATAAATAACGTAAATACATATATTCCGAATATATATATGAAAGCTGAAATATTATGGCTTAGTAAGTTAAAATGTCTTCCGCTTCATTTTCATTAAACATCGTGTAATAATATCCAGATCAAATCTAGTCCCTAAAATAATGTCGCCGTCGAAATTTAAGTGTTCCTGTTAAAATTAAGTAAATTATAAAAAAAAATACTTATATAGATGCATTTGAGTGGTGCGGATGATTTTTAATGCAATAAGCCGGCAATAAAGAGAGGTAATAAATCGCGTAAGTGCGCACCCCTGCACGGGACAGCCGGGGGTCGCGACTGAGGGGTTGTCACCGTCGCTGAGGGCGTTGCGGGCTCTACCTTACCCGTTAAGTGATCAAGTCTGGTCATTTTTGAGGAGGGAGTTGCTATGTTAACTATTATTCAGTCTTAGCGGACCCTTGCCAATTGTATAGGATTTTCTTTATAATTACATATAATCTTGATTTAGTGCGAGTTGTGTAAAAAATTCATAATTAACATATTCACCATCACCAGTGCCTAATTTTTTGGGATTTCTAATTTCCGGTTCCATTTTGAGGGCCATAGGGCTCCATACAGGCAGATAAGCGCCACATACCCTGGCTCTCTAAACCTATGTAAATAATCTTTCAACTCACAAAGTACACAACTATGCTTTGACTATCGCCATCATCAACATCATCATCAACCGTTAGACGTCCACTGCTAAATTGATGCTAAATTGGTAAGTTTATTTTTAAGTATAGATAAGCATACAGGTTTCGGGTGTGGTTTGCATTTTTTTTATTTAATAAGCCGAAGGGACGACTGCGTCGTTCACGTAATGGTAAGTGATATGCCTGCTTATAACAACGTGGCGCTGTTTACTATGATATACACTGCACCACATTGTGCTCATCGTTTGAGACTTAAGATGTTGAGTCTCGTACCTCAAATCGGAACATAGCAATATTTACACAGTACTGTTTATCGGCTGTATTAGGAACTGCTATGGTAACTAGACGGTCTCGTACAACCGGGACCTACCACCAGTAATGAATACCCTCTCCTTAATATCTGTGCACGTCCCTAATCATTTAACGGTTTTCCGTAAACAACAATACGCCCACATTCGATCTGATAAATCAATCCCTCTCTTCTGCATTATCGTCATCAAACACAGCATCATGTTTCATTTTAGTATTCCATTCCTTGCACCAATTTACACCGGTGATACTTTGTTTTACTCGCATGAAAAGTTCGCGAAGGATCTATCATTAATCTTTTTAGTTTAATAGTTGTGATTGCCCTTAACTGTCTCTTTTTTATATAATTAAATATAAATGATTTTCCGTTATAGTTTTCTATAATAAACATTACTCTATATTGTAATGATTAATTTATTTAATTACACTAATGTTAATTGATGTTTGCGATCAATCGTATAGATAAAGGGCAAATGATCGTTATATGAAAGATATGCTCCTGCGCCTGGCTTACAGGAACCCGTATGAAAAGCGCAGGCGCTCCCCGCTGCCGCCGCTCCGCTTCAACCTATGAAGTCCCGCCCGCCGCCGCCACCGCCGCCGCCGCCGCCGCGGCCGCTCTCGCTCTCGCTCGCGCCGGCTAGCGGCGTCCCGCTCGCGCGGCGCTGGGGGAGCGCAGCGGCAACGTCGCGCGCGCGCGCACTGATAACTCGACAAGTTTTATGTTTCCGAATGATTACAAAATGCCCGCAACTTTGCCCATGTTCGTGTTCATTTGTCCCACCGTCGGGAACATGCCTCTGTCGCGTTATAATTGGAACTCATTACTTAATACAAATAAAATATAACCTTCACGACAAAAAACTCTCCAAAAGCTTTGTTATATTACGATTGTGATGGATGCATGAAAGTGGTATCCATTAACTTTACTGACAATTCATAAACTTTTTATGAAAATTTATTTATGGTATAAAATGTCTCCATACTGAATATATAGTTGTAGTTTATACTAATATCCTCCAGATATATATCGTTATGATCTTGTAACAGTGAGCACTATTTGGTAGTTTTTACTTAAAACACTATTTCAACCGTTTTTTCATAATACGATATTATTCGGAAGTGTTTTGTCTTTGCAGATACAATAATAATATTGAACTATAATATAATTTACGACAAAACTTTTACTAAAAATAATTATTTTCAAATGTCTGGCTAACTATATATATTCGGTTTCCAGAGATCTATTGACTCATCACGAGATCTCGAAAACTATTAGATGTGTACACTCAAATTTTGGAAGAGATATTGCTTCTACCATTTAGAGATCAGCTAAGAATGGATTTTACAAATCCACCCCAAAGGGAGTTGCTGGGGTATTACGGCGTCCGACATACAACTATAGTATATATATATATATATATATATATATATATATATATATATATATATATATTATATATATACATTTATTATAGCCGCTTAACACACACATATATACATATATATATATGTGTGTGTGTGTTAAGAGGTTATTTACATCTATTCGATTTTTTTCTTTGTCTACATTGTCTTCCTCGAACGATATAATTGTATCTGCAAACTATCATTTAGGAAGTTTATAGATATTTTAGGGTATTATATATACTTACTGTGTTTCGATTTGAAAGGCGAATAGTACCTATGTGGTGCTCCGTATACATTATCCTAACTAACTCCACGTGGGAGAAGTTCAAATTGATAGAAAGCAAATAATGATGAGAAATTCGAGCTGATAGCCGAGCTGCTTTTGCAATATTACGACAGGTTGTGTACGCAATTAAAATATAAAAAAATGTTATGCTGTTGCTAACGGTTAAGTAGGGAGATGATAATTTATCTATATATATGAAGTAAAAAAAAATTTTATAGATACTACCTGTTACATGAAACGCCAATCGATCAAGTATTATTTCATTCTTAAAAATCTTAATGTGCATCTCCATTACATTGTGATGGCCGTCAGATTAAAACTTATCAGTGGTAGAACTCTGTTGCCGGAGACCATCTGGCTAAGAACCACCGTAACGCCCGTTGCAGCCGACAAACAGTAGTGTGCAAACATATTGTATTCCGGTTTAAAGGTCATAACTACTAAAATTACTGGGGTAACGAGAATTAATATCTTGTCTCAATGCGACGAGCACAATGTTGTGCAGTGTATAACATCGTAACCAGCGCTCCGTTGATATGGACAGGCGTGTAACTATCATATGAATATCTTGTTCGTCTCGTCGCTTAATTGAAAAAAAAAAATATAAATAATAATTTTAATTCCTCGGAAAAAGACTACAAAGGTACTACTCAGTAACTAATATTCATGAACGATTCGCAACGATATGACTACACCTTATTAAAGTACAAGCGCGATCTGATTAGAAATTCGTAGCACGCAGGAATCGAACCCCGAATTTGATATCGGCAATAATCGCACGTACGGTGCAATGTAGCGACCGGGCGCACCGGCCTTCGGGGCTGGATGGATTGAAAACATTAAAGTGGTCGACGCTAATGTGCACTCCGACTGAGATACAAACTGTGCTACGTTAACTGATGGGAGGTCTCGGTTGCTGCAGACCGTCTAGTAAGTACCACCGCAGCCACTTTTACAGAGGGTGGAGAGCAGTAGCTTCACCCCGAAATGTGGTCTTATCGAGGCCTCTCGCTGTCGGAACCATAGTATTTTGCGAAAGCTTTCCCGCGGTTCCGGCCATATGCGATGAGTGGGAAACCGCGCGGTTGTAGCCGGTAAGAGTCCGGCATAACTCTTCTCTTGCCCCGACAGCGGAAGGGAATCCAATGCAGGATTTCCCCACGGAAAAAAAAGTACTACCGCAGTTGCTGTTGCACCTAATAAACAATCGCAAACATTACTGTTCCAGCTTTAAAGATGATGTAGCTTGTGAAATTACTAGGGTAATTAGACTTAACATCTTACGTCTGAAAGAACTCGGACTCTGTTTGACGAATAAGAGAAAAAATACTTCTCATGTGTCAAGACGACGAGCACAGTGTAATGTTGTGTATACCGTCCTAACTAGCGCCACTTTATAATCAGGCGTATTATTTACAATCAATGAACTATTTCCTCGTCTTGTTGCTTAATGTTTGTACACTACCATTTGTCTGAAATAGGAGCTCTGGTAGTGTCCAGACGGTTTCCAGCAACAGATCCACCATCAATAAAAACTCTCGTAACACTAGGATTTTTGGTTCACCCCGATCCTGTTATCATGTGTTGAGTTTAATTCATGTTTGGGCTGTTCGACCTTCTCTACTAGTCATCCATCACCATAACAGCATTCTTGCATTCCAGCTGTCAACATATGAAAGTTCACCATCCACTATGTTATCGTCACTTAATATTATGTGAAATTGAAGTCATGGAACATTTAAATATATTGATGTAACAGTTTTTGTCTTCATTATAATTATAATTATGTATATTATATTTAAATAACTTCACCACGGGGTTTAAGGGGTTCAGCCCAACATCTTACGAAGCCTAACACTACCTCACCCGCATGCGGTGCAGCCTGCTGAATAACAGACGAGGCTCTGTTAACCCACCAACCTCCACTGGGCCAGCGTGGTGGGTTACGGCCCAATTGCCCTCAATGAACTCCAACAAAAGACGGCCCCAAGTGCCCGGTGGGGCCGGTGGCCGTTCCGATCATAACAGATCATCGATCGATGTGGAAATCATTGGGAGAGGCCTAAGTTCAGCAGTGGACATCTGTCGGCTGATAATGATGATGAACTTCACTAAATCATTTCTTTATGGAGTAATCTTGCATCGATCATCAATTTGTTTCAAGGAAAGTGTTTTAAGGTCATATTCGAAAATCCCGTAGTAACCTTCTTTATGCTTATTTCCTCAGATAGTATTGTCGTCCATTGCTTTACTATCATCATTAAGCAGTACAACTGATTACCGGTTTAGGTTTCATCCAGATACAGTTAAAGTCTGCCATCACTCAGGGCTCATAATTAAATTCTGTAATACAATTTCTTTAATGTTATTCAAAACCTTATCATCTCCTTACAGACGTGTCTGTATCGTTATTATTAACTTCCGGGTCTAAGTTATGAGGAATTGCATTAATGCTTTATTTTGGTTATTGTCTCTGTAATCTCGCACAACAACTCACGGGACCCAAGCCAACCCCACCTGCTTGTGATGCACCTTGCTAATCAACAAACGAGGCTCTGGCTACCACCAACCCGCATTGGGCCAGCGTGATGGGAATGGCCCAATTCCCACCATATGAACGAACGACGCGGCCATGCTGACTGCAGCGCAGGACCGATCGATGTGGAGATTTTTGGGTGAGGCCTATGTCCAGCAGTGAACGTGTATCGGCTGATGATGAAGTCTACAATATTGTTAATATGTATAAATTTGATCGTTCATCTTGGGTCTAGTAAAATTATGAGTTAGTTAGTGCATTCAACGATCGTATTGCACTAATAATCTCCTATCCGAATTACCTACATTCGATCTGGAAATTTTTTAAAGTTTCGAACGCTAATGTTTTATTTTAGATTATAATTGATATTTGGATACTTTGTATATCTGATCAGAGATTAACTTAATATGTGTAACGAATCTATTTTATGCTAATAACACGAAATACGATAAGCAGGTGCTAACAAATGTGTCTGAACTGATTTAATGTTCAATGAACAGACACTTACTTTTGATTATACCCAAATTGGATACGAAGAAAAACCTTGAAGCCGGAAGTTGTAATTAAAATTCATTTTCATCACAACGTATTAGAAATCAAAGGTTATTATGTTTCCAATATTGATACGAAAATCCTATCAACAAATTTGGATTACGTTTAACTTAGATTAGATTTGTGTTGTCAAGTCTAGATATATTAATAATTAGATATTGACGTCGGATGATGTGAAGAAAAAGTAAGAATTATTACTTAAAGATTAATGGAAGAAATAGTAATATTTGCAATGCCGGTGATGAGGTAAGAATTTAACAAAACCTGGACATGTTTAATTTTTGAGATATATTACTATAAAAGTAACATCTAAATCTGTTAAACTTTCATATAAGATAATGATGATCTTCAAGACCTATGATCAGCAATGGACGTCTTTCAAGGAATAATCGTAGGCATATGAAATTACTTTTTATTACATTTGAAGCAATTATGCGTGGCGAGCTGGACAAGTGAAGCCGACAAGTTAACCTTTGATATCTTTGCATTGGTTCAAGACGGAGAGAAAGACCAACAAGATGAGAAGATGAGTTGGTAAACACTCTGGGTCTGCGGTGGACAAGCGTAGGCAGTGACTGATACTATTGACGCTAGTTGGAAGAGGCTTATGTCATCAGACCCTCCACAACATTTGATATATTTTAACTAATCCTTTAAGCGAAATGCAAGAAAAGTGGTAATGAAAGCTATTTTTTTTTATTAATGTTTTATTGATGTTAAGCGTAACTTCTGAACTTACCTACTAGTAGGTCTCTGTTGCCGGAGACCCTCTAGTCAGGCACCACCGCATCTCCTATTGTAGCCGACAAACAGTACTGTAAAAACATTACTGTGTTCCGGATTAAAAGACGTTGTCGAGAAGACGAGGATAACGTGGTGCAGTGTATACTATCTTAACTGGCGCAATGTTGTTATGGGCAGACGTATCACTTACCATCCGCTGAACATTCCGCTCGTCTCGTCGCTTTGTAAGATAAAAAAACGTTAGTTATTGTTAATTTTTTTTAACGTAAACAAAAAAATCGTTCTCCAAAACATTGTCATTTATTGTTCAGTACAATTTAATCTGTAGATCAGATCACGCGCAATGTATGTCTTTTCATATTTAACCTTATTTTTCATTCCATACATACGCCCACTCGGTAGTTTTGTAACTGATTGTTCATTGATATTTAACTTTGGACTACATTATTAATGAATCAATTGGAATTTGATATCAGCTACCCTTTGTCTAGGAATGTCTTTTTCTTGGAAAAATCTAAGACCAGTGTAATGTAGTGCGCACGTAAAGCAAAAGAAAATTGCTAGCTAATTATATTTCCTTTACGGAACCCGCTCCGGCAGAGTCATTAATAACGAAGAGCTTTATACCGACCATTAATTACCGTTTAGGAGGAGAACACCTAACCGTCCGGACTCGTTCAACTGAAAATTGAAACGAGCGGGGGGGAAAAAAAAAGTTGTGTACAGAAACTTTAACCTCATTATTGTAACGTTCGCGTTGTTGTACGCGCACCGCGAGCCGCGCGCGGAGAATTGGCAACGTCGCTTCGGGGCGCAGGGTTACCAGCTCTTAGAGAGCTTTCGTATAAATTGTTTTGGGTAAATTTAAACTTTACTTATATATAAATATATTTTATTTATTTACTAAATACAATACTGATAGTTGTTATTAAATTTTTAATTAATTTGTTATGAATATAGACGTATAGTGGGGTTCCGCCCAACCTATTATGAAGCCTAAGTCAACGTTACCTCCACGCGGTGCATCCTACTAAATAACAGACGAGTCTCTGACTACCCACCAACCCGCACTGGGTCAGCGCGGTGGGCTAAGGCCCAATTCCCCTTAATTAACTCTTGGATGTGAAGATCTTTCGGCTGATGATGAATATAGTCGTATACAAGTTTCACAAATATTATTAATCGTATGAGATAATTATATTAAAGATGGCAGATAAAAATGTGGCTTAGAGTCATTAATAATGTGTAATTTAATTTATTAATATTTATTTTTGATTATAATAATATAGCAAGTTTAGTGAAGTTCGTTTGGAAAAAATTGTGGTAAATGGAGTTTTGTAAGCAGCGAGTGGCAACACAGATCGGCGAGTGAACGGCGGCCGACCATGGCGGCGGGCTAGTGGTAGTGCGCGCTCAGTGCGACGGGACGCGCGTAGCGGTGTGCAGCGCGGCCGGCCGCCGTACCCAACCACAATACACCACAGTACGCGAAGTTCAGTTCAGTGCTCTGATGTAACGAGGTGCAGTGCGTGCTATCTGGATACAACTGTGTTTATACTTTACGGAGCCATTGTCTGCGCTGTGTTTACGTTTCCTTCGACGATTGTTTCGCGCGCGCGGGTAAGATATTTCACTCGGCAGAGGCCGCCGCGATCTTTGTTTTGAACATACTTTCCCCCTTTTTATTTCTACGAAACTACGTGATGAGTAGGAGGTGATGATAAACACTGCATCACATTGTGCTTTTCGCTTTGAAACA
The DNA here is from genome assembly GCA_029030555.1 of Ornithoptera alexandrae. Lineage (NCBI taxonomy): Eukaryota > Metazoa > Arthropoda > Insecta > Lepidoptera > Papilionidae > Ornithoptera > Ornithoptera alexandrae. The sequence goes on along the minus strand of JARDVY010000018.1, from coordinate 1,171,924 downwards.
GTGGTGCTACCTCGTTAATTTCATTAGTAACAACGTACTTCATTACAGTGATGTTTTTACACTGCAGTTCGGCGATAACTTATATTTGAATTTTTGTTAATTTCAACAAACTTTACACTGGATAAAATTAATCTGAAAAATTTTGCAAGTACAAATATTCATCATCATCATCATTAGCAACCTTTGTTTATCCACTGCTGAATATAGGCCTTCCCCAATTATCTAAAATATTCAGATTAATTATACTTCAGGATTTGTTCTATAATAAAAATATTTAAATATATACGTGTAATATGAATTACAAACGTATGTCGTATGAAATTAATGTATCAAAGCTTACATATAGAAGTAACTTAAATACACCGGAAGTTGCTAAGCTCTAAAAACTTCACACCTCCATATTTTTCACTACATACATTTGTTTACTAATGAGTTATTGTTAGAATACTGCCTACACATAACAATGTTATATATCTCAAGTAATACATATTTATATGTATTATATTTGTTATGCTCCGTGTTTCCCTGCGCGATCGAATCGGACATGTGGAGATCCGCAGAAGAACTAAGGTCACCGACATAGCCATAAAGATTGCTAGACTTAAGTGGCAGTAACAGGGTACATTGCTCGAAAGATCGACAGCCGATGGGGCAGTAAGGTCCTCGAGCGGCGCCCGCGTACCGGTAGACGTAGTGTTGGGAGCCCTCCCACAAGATGGACCGACGATCTGGTGAGAATCGCGGGAACCCACTGGATGTGAGCAACGGGGGACTAACCGACGTGGAGATCTTTGGAGAAGACCTATGTCCAGCAGTGGACATCTATCGGCTGATTATAATGATGTTGAACTAGTGCGACGTTGCTATGGGCAAGCGTATCACTTACCATCAGGTGAACATCGGTACTCAACAAATTCATACAATGACTAAATAGACTGAAAGCAGCTGGTAGCTATTCGATTTGCTTAGATAACTTTAATATCTTGTAAGTTAAAGCTACAAGCATAACACGGTGCCGTAGCATGCGGGCATATCACTTATCAACAGGTGAACGTCTTATTCATCTCGTTGCTTTGTGAAAAAGAAAAAAAATATTTTTATTGTTATAATTTTCAAATTTTTTATTCAACAAAGCGACGAGAGTTCACGTTCACCTCATGGTAAGTTATAAACCTGCATATAACAACATAGCGTCAGTTAAGAAGATACGTACAGCTCCACATTGCGCTCGTTGCAAAGGACTTGAGATGTTAAGTCTCGTTACTGTAGTATTTTCATTACTTTCAGCGCCATTAAAACCGGAACCCTGTAATGTTTGTACACTATATGTCGGCTGTAATAGGCGCTACGGTGGTATTAAAATAGGCCGTAGACCCGGGTCCACGAGCCCAGTATCAGATGAGCTGTAGGAGTCAATATGAATCAAGTGGTTAACACCACTAGAAAACAGAGGGGTGGTACCCCTCTAGACGCTCTCTGACAACTTTATCTTATGACTACTCTTCTATAAATAAAAGGCTTAAAATGTTATTAATATATTTATATGTAGTCGCGTTACTAAGTGCGTGGCAAATGAATTCACCAAATTTCAACCCGGAAGTGGTCTTTATCTATTCAACCCGACGACGTGCTGTGCTGTCTCGCGTATGATATAATGTCTCGAGCGATGCGATGAATCAGCCGGTTAGCGTGACGCCGACGCTTCGGCACCGGGTTCGGTGCTGACTCGCTCACTACATCGTAACAATCAATTTATGTTGGCCTATCTCGCTAAGTTATTAATGTCAGCCGACAGACGTCCACTGCGCGACATAAGCTTCCCCGAAAGATTTCCACATCGTATTGGAGTTCACTGACGGGAATTAGGCCGTAACCCACCACGCTCGCCCAGTGCGGTTTCGTAGGTGGTCAGAGCCCTGTCTGTTATTCAGCAGGGTGTACCGCGTGCAGGTAAGGTAGACTCGGGCTCCGTAAGATATTGGGCGGAATACCTTTCACCCTCTCGCTAAGTTATAATTATCGCTTACAGGTTGTTTAACATAATGGATGAACATAGACGAACGAAAGTTCATAACATAAGATTTCAATATTATTCACACTAATAGAGAGAGAGAGAGAGAGAGAAAACGGAATTATAAATAAATTCCTCATCAGTTACTCAACCTGTCGGTAGACAGTAGTATACAAACGTTACTGCGTTATAGTTATTTCACTACCTACACCGCTCTTTAATCCTGATGTAACAAGACTTCACTACGTATATCTCTCGAGGTGACAAATGTGGTGCAGTATATACTATCCCAACTAGCGCCACGTTATTATGGGCAGACACACGGGTAACACGTACTATCAAGTGAACGTCTCTCTCGACTATCTCTTCGTATATAGCACATGTACTATTTAGATCTTCAGTTACCTAACATATTTATACAATAACCGATCAATCGTTATTTATCACGCTTAAAGTTATATATATAAGAAGGCGATAGAACAGTCGCTCGTATATTACTCACATGTGTGTGTCTGTGTGTGTGTATGTATGTATGTGTGCACAGTTAACATATATTAATACAAAGTATAATATTCTAACCATTAAATATTAACCTTTTGATAATTGTACACGATGTTGTGTTGTCCTTACGAGTGACAACTACATCACTTAGTTCAGCTATAGAGATCTAAGTGATGAATTAAATATTAGTTTTTTTTATCTTAAACTCTGTCTCCTATACAAAACACATCAATTTCCTAATAAAGAAAATCCATATTTAATTTTTTATCATAATTTATTAATTTTTTTTATGTATTAATAAAATCTATTTTTTGATAATTTTTAATTACTATGTAACATAATAAATATATTTGTGTAAATATATATATATATATATAAATCTAGATATATCCTATATATATGTTTATATATTATAAAATCCTTATAGACATTAGGACCTTATCATCATCATCAGCCGATAAACTCCCACTGTTGGATATAGGCCTTTACCAAAGATTTCCACATCGATCAGTGACGCATTGCTTATCATCCAGTGGGTTTCCGCGATTCACACCAGATCGTCGGTTAGGACCCTATCTGTTCCCCAATTTGAGAACTGGAAAACATGATGAACAATGACACTGTTATTATCCTACGGAAAGGTGAGACGAGCTAGACGATCATCTGATGGTAAGTGATACAATTGTCCGTAACAACGTGGCGCTAGTTAGAATGCAACGACACAAAAAAACGGTGCACCAAATTGCGCTCACCACCTTCGCCTGTGTTGGAAGTACTGGAAACTGGTGTACGAAGAAGGTTGCATTGTAAACGGAAAAGTACCGTGGAAAATTGAGAGCCGTCGGTCAGCATCAAGCAGACCGCTGCGTAATTAATTCTACGCATCACCGCGAGAACTACATATGCAAATAAAACTAACATTAGTATGTTACTGCAACATAATTACTTCCGCTTTCATTTTACTGACGGTAGGTCTCTGTTGACCGAGACCGTCTAGGTAAGTACCACTACAGCTCCTAGCGTTGGTACCTAGTAACAAAGACCCTTCTTTTGTTTGGGGGAGGGGGGGTAAAATCTTCGAAAGATACTCTGTCTCCGGGGAGAAGTCAGGGCTATTTGATACATCGCTGAACCATACGCAGTCCCACGCAGGTTCGCTTGTCGAGCGATAAGGGCCCCCACACTCAAGGCCCGCTAAACTTCTAGACCCTTCTAGTCTGCTCCTACGACAGGCAGGGCTTACCTTAGTGCTATTCTTACTAGCCCGAGATTACAGGGCTAGCAACAGAGACCTACCACCAGTAAATTTAGTTACGTTATTGTAAAACGTCCATTATCTTAATTGCAGTCATCGACCGAGTAAATAAAAAGGAGTTAAAAAATTCCCTCTGAAGTATTCAAAGCTGTATTACGTCCGAGCGAAGGGTCCGTCCCACCCCACCCCACCCCGGCCCGGCCCGGTCCGGCCCGGCCCGTGGGATTGCGAAGTTTGTAAGCGAGAAGTTCCCAAGTTCAGATCCGTTTAATTGCCTTCTTACGGACGGCAGCGGTTAAATCGTTCCGCGCGTTTGATTGCGGTTAAAGCGAACCTTCAACCGTTTCATCTCAACTAAATTTGCCTATCTACATTTAAAAGTATATCAATTTTCCTCTCCTCTAACCATTACTCTCCAGAGACTGGTCGTGTTCATCACTCTCATCTTCGATTCTTAATTCTTCTCTTCTGATTTTTTCGGATATTTGTATACTTATCTATCTCTTAAATTTTTTTACATCTTCGTAATTTTTGTAGTGTTTGTTTAAATACTATTTGTGGACACTGTGACCTTAAGGTGCACTATGGACGGATAATTAACTAGACGGAAATCTAGATTATAATAATTTAGTAATAACAGAACTTCAGCCTAAGCCAGACAGTTGATGACTAACAGTTGATAAGGATAAGATTAAATTATATATACTCAAGTGTCCGTAATGTGGTAGGCAATGAAATGTAATTATTTTTTTTTGGGTTATTAACCAACCACTCAAATATAAGTGCTAGTAATTTTCCTTTTGCCATGTGCCGGAGATTTGTTTATTCCAACAGAGGATGGATGAATGATATAAGTCTAAAAACAATGTCCTTGTTATATTACGATCTGCTGGTGTTATATTAGTTAATGTCTACGTTTACGCAATCTCCTTTAGTAGTAGTTTAATATATGAAATTATTTATTTAAGAACAATATATTGCTAGTTTTAGTTATTTCCCGAAAATTTAGTATTGTACCAGTGCAAGTGTACTACTTGATAAAATATCACTAACCACTAATTTTGAAAAACCGTTCTGGCTTCTTTTTTTTATATGGTCACAATATTGTAGTGGACAAAGAATTCGTTTCGAAAAAAAAGAGATATTATTGTCAAAAAAAAATTATTCATAATAGCGATCAATCATCAAAGATGATCCTCTGCATCGATTGAGACTGCTGCACATATGTCCATGTTTCGTTCGCACCACATAATGCTATGTCGTACGCTCACATACCTTCGCTTTCCCACAAGGGAGGCCTACGAAGGTCGCGGCGCACGGCGGAGGACCACGTCGCCCACGCGAGCGCGCCATTCCCACCTGACCACGTCAGCCCAGCCGTTATACAGATGAATACTTTATGTGTTCCGCAAATAAAAATCGATCAGGAGCAATTAATGCGAATTATCGTAACGTAAACCGCCGATGCGAATCCTTTGTTGTATAAGTTAAAGCAAAATATTAAATATTTTGCTATATTCCACTGTGCCAAGGTGTACCCGATGAAAGTACCTTTTCTGTGGAACCTAGGGAACTGTGATGATATCCTGCTTACCCACTATAACATCCTCGGTGGTCTCCTTCAGTTTCAATAACTCACAGGTGTCTGTCTGCACTCAGCTTAATCATGTCCAAAGGATGAGGTCCCGCGACGCGTTACCGCAAATACAATATCATCTCGTATTTGCCGTCATTCTAAGGCTCGCTTATTGAGCTATATGAGCTAATACGCTCAAAGCTTGCGAACCCTAAAGCCTTTTCATTTGTTTTCTACGACAGGCAGGACTTACCTTAGTAATAGCCCGAGAAGGCAGAGCTGCGAACTAAGCAGTAGAGTCTACTTCATAAAATATTAGCGTAATATACCTGTTGTTAAATTGTACGGTAATCCCTCTTATAACACGGTGGATTGGTTCCGTGTTATAGGGAAAGGCGTTGTAGGAGTATTCCCGTATTACGCGATTTTCGACACCGTATAACACGTTACGTATAAAATTATTCACTTTTAACTTTTCTGGCTTTAAACTTTTGAAATCGCGTAACATGAAAATTCATTATAAGAATACTGTTATTGGGGGATTGCTGTATTGTGTACGTGTATTATGTAAATAAAAAATTAGTATAGTCTAATAAATTATAATAATGACGGTCCATAGCAAGCGAAGTCCTTCAAGTCAATATTAGTTTTGAACTATGAACTGTCTTGATTTAAATCGCACCAGGAGCAAAAGTCTAGATCGCGGATTACCGAATACATACTACAAATATAAAATATAAAAAAAAATTACTTATCTAGTGTTAATGATGATGTATAGCTTTGATCTAAGCACGCATTTTAACTAACATTATGATTTAAACCGTCAATCAGTTTGCTAGTCTTTAAAGTGTATTAGTATCCTTGTCCATGAAATAGTACAACAAACAAACAGAGAGGTGGCCCATTAGCTTATAATGCACAGTAGCGACCGGCAGCTCATTAGCAGGCTTCTTAGTATCCTGATGCATAAATAAATCAAGCTTATGCATATTCCAGTCTCGTCCAGAGCCCGTCGCCGCTCCGTCTGCGGCGGCTCCAACCGGCTCGCTACGTTGTCGCGGTACGGGCAGACGCGCGGACACGATCCGCAGCACTCTCCACATGAACTATTAATCATGACCACCACACCACACAAAGCTTCAGTCGGGATACGTACATTTTTCAGGACAACACGATGAAAGCTTGCGTTACGTTACTACTGTAAAAGACGATATAAATACGCGAATGAAAACGTTTGTTATATTTTTATAGTCGACTAGTAACTTAATCTGTAATCACCAGGGTGTTAATTGATAATGAAGCAGTGGATGGTGTAGTATGCTCGCTCTGACTGGTTTCCATGTGTTATAAGAGGAAACAGTAATTCTATAATAGCGACGAGGTTTACAATATAGGGGAAATAATTAGCCAGGCATTTTTACTGGCGGTAGGTCTACGTTATCGGAGACCGCCTAAGAAGATCAGCAATGTACAAACATTACTGTGTTCCAGTTGAAAGGTGTTGTAGCTAGTAAAATTACGGCGGTAATGGAACTCAACATCTGATGCCTTTAGGCGACGACTCGCAACGTGTTAGCGTATAAAACCCTACTAGCTCCTCGTTATGTATCACACCATTATCTTAACGTCTTGCTGGTCCTGTCATTTCGTCAATTAAAAAAAAAATCATATCCCAAAACATTTGGCCTCGGATTCGATCCAGTGACCTCCATGTTACATGCCAAGCACTTCATGTATTGTACAGAATTATGTTTAAATCTGTTAACGTTTCGTATAATAAGAGACGCTGTGAAGCTGATGGCATAAGATTGAGATATGAACTATCTTCGCATATTATGTTCTGGTTGAAAGATTTTATTAATGCTAACATCCTATGGCCCGACTCCGACGCGTTCGGTCTTGGGCGTCACCGCTAATCTCATTCCAGGTCTTCGCGACATTTTTGTTATAAGATGTATTGAAAGAACTACTATGTAAGAATATGTACAAAGTATATTGGCAATGTAGCTTTTTAAATATTATCAATTACATCAAAATTTTCATTAGGAGTGTAAGGGTTCCCGCACAACAACTCACGGGACCCAAGCCAACCTCACCTGCTCATGGTGCACCCTGCTAATGAACAAACGAGGTTCTGGCTCCCATCATATAAATCTCGTGGGAAATGGCCGAAATCCCCCCATATAAATCTACCCGATCGAGATGAAAGTCTTTGAGAGAGGTCTATTTCCAGCTGTGAACGTCTATCGGCTGAAGATGAATATTTTCATAAGCTAAGCTGTTCAAACCAGGGAAACTGTAATACCTACTATGTGGTGGCAGAAGTAACCTTGTATGTAAAGATGGCAATGTAATATAATCTAAAGCCGTAATTTATGTATAATAATTATTAATTAAAATATTTCAATAATTTACTTTCCTTATTACTTTGTTAACCCTGAATAGAAGGCAATCCAGAAGATCGCGATTCTACTCTCGGTAGCATTGGGTGATTAAGATGAAGCCTTCCTCAAGAACATACTGTACCCTCCTGCTAATGGTGACGAGTGTGGGATTGACCTTTTAAATCACGCAAGTCTAAGTCCAACAGTGGGCTTAAGAACATGAAATAGTATTCTTTGCAGATATAATTTTTTTTTAACGCGTCAGGTTACCTATCACGCAACCCGTCTCTCTCCAGTCGTCGCCGTTTCCGATCGGATATAATACATTGTCTGCGTAAGTGCACCGCTCTGACACCGGCTTGCTCTATTTACGTAGGGCAAAGCTCTCAGAGGTGTCAGGTTCGATTCCTCTGTAACCCGACACCTCGCCGTTTCGTCGCTCCCCGGCGCTTCCGTTCGCTCTCGCTCGCATCCGGCCATTTTCAACTCGATCGCGTTGATGGATGAGTAATTTGCGCAATGAAGGATTAAAGTATTTTATATTATGGTGACTTTTACAGCCATTGATTATATAAAAATAATATTTTTTTTTTATATGTGCGAAGTGATGAGACTAAGATTACCGCCATAGTCCAAAAGATTGCTAGACTTAAGTAGCAATAGGCAGAATATATCACTCGAAGAGCTGATAGACAATAAGGTGAAAGGTCCTCGAGTGGCGACCGCCGACTGATAACGTGATGTTGGAAGGCTCGAAACAAGGTGGAACTCCAATCTGTAGATGGTCACGGAAGTCCGCTGGTAACGCTGTAGCGATTGCTGTCGAGATCTTTGGAGGAGGCTTATAACCAGCAATGGGCGCCTGTCGGCTGATGATGTGATGATATATACATTAACAGGCGTGGTGGCTAATGAAATTAATGAGGTAACTTCTATTTTCATTGAGGAGACGCGACGAGCGGGACGTTCACCTGTTGGTAGGTGATACGCCTGCCCATAACATCGTGGCGCTAGGTAGAATGGTATACACATAGCGCACTACGTTGTGCTCGTCGCCTTGAGACATAGGATGTTGTCTCGCTACCTCAGTACTACGCAATTTCAATAGTTACAACAATTCCATTGAAACTGGTACTCAGCAATGTTTGCACAGTACTGTATATCTGCTGCAAAAAGCGTTGCGGTGGTAGCTATCTAGACCGTCTCCAGCAACAGAGACCTAACACCAGTTAGACATAAAACTATAATTACTCCATTGCTAAAATATTGAAGGCATCGAGATGAACATCCCAATGTGGTGTTGTGTAAATATATTATTATTGTTGTATAGCTTATGTCCAGAGGTTAACGTTCGTCTAATCGCTGTATAGAAAATTAATAATATTTATTTTATTAAGAAAAAAAAAACAACATTTTGTAGATTTTACACAATTTTATATTGGCTAATTGAATATTAATGTATTAAACATACATACATAATGGCTCGCCTTCAAAAATAATGATTGATAATTATATTCAATAGTTTCGTATGTTTGTTGTTAACAATAAACATTGATTTATTTCATGCGATCGGCTCCGGCGTAGATTTTGTGTGTATTCAAATGAACACGGAAGTAGTGATTTATGATACAACTTCATTCAAATCCAGTTTCAATTAGTCTTTCAAGTTTTTATATCAAATCGTCAACAAAGAACCGTAAATACAGTTTCCTATTTAACTAGATACTAGACTACGATCTGGTCAGAATCGCGGGAACCCAGTGGATGCGAGCAACGCGGGTCCGATCGATGTGGAGATCTTTGGGGGAAGCTTATCGATTGATGATGATAATGATCAGACTACTATTTATGGAGGCTTTAGTTCCGAGACACCAGATCCGCGAGCGCCTAGTCCGATGAAGCTGCTATAGTTGTCAAAAATACTACCGGCGCAAAGTTCATCTCAAAAAAAAATTATAAAAAAGTTTCTTCCCCCAAAAACCACTAGACAGTTTATTATTTATTGTTAATAGTTATATTACTAGCGGCAATAGCTTTGTGGTATATGGAAATAAAGCTAATTAGCGTTCATTGAGCTCGTGTCCAACAGTGGACTTGGAATGCATATTATGTAGACAGGCAAAGGTAAAGTTAAAAATGGTTAGATTCTAAGGATTTTGTTTATTAATTCTGCGTGTCTAAGGTTTTTTTTTTCTTTATATTTTAATTAGGTTTTGTTACACAATGACAATGCCACCCAAATATCCCGTCTTTCTCTTACACCTGTTAACAACTTTGCATTGGTTTCGGATGAGCATGATACGGGATAATCCAAGACATACAAATTCCCATGTCCATTTAGTTTCAGTTATTTTGTTATTTAATTTATAACCTGTGTGTTATAGTTAGTTATTGTTTTCATTACAAACACTTAAACTTTATTCATTCATATTGGTCATTATATCATAACTAGCTGTCCCTCGCCCGCGTTGCAGCCCCTAACAACCCCGCAACTCTCTTTGGGGATAACAATTCGTGAAATCCCTTTTTAGCTGACCTTTATTTTTTTGGCGGAGACCATCTACATATATCTACCGCCAAACAGTAATATGCAATCATTTTTATAGGCTTCTGTTAAGGGTAACTAATGTAATTACTAAGGTAACGTGATAATATCTTAAGTCTCAGGCGACTAGCGCAATGTAGTGCTGTATCATCTTAACTTGCGTCGCGTTGTTATTGGCAGGCGTATCACCATCAGATGAACATCTTGCTCTCATTGCTGAGTTAAAAAAAAATGTTGACAAAAGGAATATTCCTACCTAATTTCAAGTCATTAAACGTTTATGGTTCCAGATATTGTGACGTATCTCTTTTACATATATGATGATAACCACGATGACACTGGGAAGAGTCAAGCGACTAACATGAAGTTGTTCTTACTCACTAGGTATGCCCGATAAGTTTTGCATTAAGCTATATAACGCAGTGTAGCGTGCCCGTGCTGCAGCTTTCCGTACAGCGCTGGGTAATGTTCCACCAGATCGCAACGAGTCAACAGCGAGTAATGTCTCTTGCTGCGCGCGTTTCGCTTGCGCTGCCGTTGTTTGCATTCATTACACGGTAAGGCTGTCCGCAGACTTGCGTTCTTTTTTTCACTTGTATTACACACTTTATTTATGTTCACAAAAACTACAGAACAATGAGCCCTATATATCCAAAAAGCTCTTTCGATATAATATACTTGTATATATTTAATAAGTACTCATGTTGCTTTGCTTCATTAGTACCAGTAATAGTTTGTTACTGTTTTTTTTTTTTTCATTCAACAAAGTGGGAACGACAAGAGTAAGACGTTCACTTGTTGGTAAGCGATGTCTACCCATAATCTGGCACGGCCCCTTGAGACACACGGTGTGTCGTCATTACCCCCAATTATTTCACTAGTTACAACTTCATTCACACCGGAACACGTTCCTTTTTGTACGCTACTGCTGTGGCGATAAATACAGGAATTGCGGTGGTACATATTAGGATGATCTCCGGCAAGAAACATAGTCCCAGTAACCAAGTTGTAGATTTTTGTTGCTGGTGATTAAATTAGGTAATACCGCAAGAACAAACAATTGTTTGCAACAATCGATGTTCTGCTATGAAGTGAATCACACAGTTACTAGTCAAGTTACTTCCGTAACAAAACATTTTCGATCATTTACATATTCTCCTACATATCTTTCAGTAGATGTTACATTCAAATTATAATGTTATAATTAATTTATGAGGAGTGGTCCTTTACGGGTAGAAGCTTCCTCATCTCGTGCGACTATAGACAAACGCAGTCGCTTTCATCTATCATCATCATCAGCCGATAGACGTCCAATGCAGCACATAGACCTCCCCCAAGGATATCCACATCCATCGGTCTCACGTTGTTCGCATTCATCTATAAATACTCAAAAATTTTTAAGAGATATTGCTTCTACCATTTAGAGCTCGGCTAAGAATGGTTTTAACAAAATTTCTTCCCACAGAGGGTGTTAATAATAGGAAGAGAACCCGAGGCGGGAATAATTCTGATAAATTTCCAGTCTAAATTTACAATCTAACCCTGTATTACGACGAGCAAAGCGGGTGGAGAACATCTAGTTTTAGTTTAGATTAGATGTATGTAGGTTTGTCGCCGACCTAACGTCGTACGAGGGCAGACTGCTCGCCGCCTCGGTGACGCGGACCGGACGTGCGGCTTACACGCCTCCCCGGTGGGGTTTCGGTGTCATTCCTCAACTTTGAGACCTTAACACATCATCATATATCGTGTAAAGGGAAATGTAACCTCGCATCGTCAGTGTACACACATACACTTTACTGTTTACCTTATGATATTTGAAACTTTCATCACGAAGAAGTTACTCTGAACAATATCATCGTACGGTAAGATTTACTAATAGAAAAAAGAACATCTGTTAAAATATTCAACTTCTCTTTCTATTCTAATAATCAAGCGTGGTGGACATAACTCCAAAGGTATTAGCTTCCAAATCAAAACTTCCCAAACAGCATACTCATAGACTACAAATTTAAAAGCATCAATTAGAGCTACAGAAAATTAAACTACCCCAAAATATTTACTACATGTTCATGTAATAATTTTACTACTATAGATATAGTTTTTCGTACAATGGAAATTCAATTATGTAAAAAAAAAATTGTAATATTTAATTTTGGTTCCTCATTGATTCAGTCGTTGTTCAATAAATTTTCAAGCAAACACACGTTATACATTTTTCTAATGCACAACTATCCGATGGAGTCATTTTGTACATCAGTGCGCTATTTGCAGCGACTGCATTCCTGCATCTTTAATGCGGAATCTGCAGCACGGCGGCCGGAATGCAGATCGCCCGCGCCGACCGCTAGAATAGGAAAATAACATCCTTTTGTAGTGAGCGGCTCACCCACATACCGGCAATCAGTAACCAGTAGACAGTAGCCAGTAACCAGTGCACGATTAACTGTTCTGCGGGCAGCGTTCACTTTCTGATCTATCGGGTGCGAACGTTATTTATGTTATTTATCGCGTTGACTGCCAACCAAGAGATAACTCATTGGTTGTTTACACCAACCGCTAGCAACGCCGCTTCCTCGTGTTTACAGATCAATTTTCTGCAGATATTACAAAAGTCGTATATTAACAGTGTTAGTATGAGCTGGCTTCTGAAAGGAGGTTTTTTTATACCACTTAGGTGGGAAACAGGCGTGCGGCCCGTCTGATGTTGAGCGATAACCGCAGCCTATGTCCGCCAGTAACACCAGAGGTATCACTGGGCGTGTTGCCGACCCGGCAGAAACCTTATCACGTCTTTTTGATGAACTTCATAATGTAGCTCCTACGGAAAACCTCGATAAGTAAAATCAGGGTTTCACTAAATGAAAAAAACAACTATCAGGACCAAAAAGTTTTTAACGAAAACCCAATTTAAACTGGCTTCTAGGACTGGACTCCTTCAGCCCTGTAGTCTCGGACTAAGGTGTTCCCTGCCTGTCGTACAAGGCGACTAAAAGGATCCTTCGGTTCGTGGGCTTTGCAGGTGGAGGCCCTCAGACCTCAATAAGCGAACCTTAGAAGGACGGCAAATGCATGGTGGTCTTGTAAGTGACGTAGCACAGTGCGAGTGCTAAGGAGAGCTTTGTCCTACCGTGGGATGTTCTAGCCAGAGTGCAGGGGCGCACCGTTGCGTTCCGTAGGAAATCCCGGAGCTCGTCCTAATCCACTGAGAGATACCACCGAGGGGATTTTAGCAGATAGAAGCCCCACATAACCTTGTCTTCCCCTCAGAAGCAAGGTATCTTTTAAGAAGATTTCCACCGCGACTGGACTCGTTGAAAGTGCCGAGACAGTCGTTTTAATACTTGATCGCACGTGGCGTTATATCTACAAGTATTAGTAATAATTGTTACTTAGCACCTCATTGTGTTCATCGCCTTAAGACATAAAGCATCTAGTCTCGTTACCTCAGCAATTTCACTAGCTGCAGGACCTTTCAAACAGGAACAGAATTATGTTTGCACAGTATTGATAACCTAACCGAGACGGTCTCAGGGAACGGAGACCAACCACTAGTAACAAACGAGGAGGGGTCAAAAAGTAGTGAGAATGAGATAGAATATAATGACTATTGATAACTTAATAATAAATTTTTCTACATAGTCTCCGAGTCTCCCTACACACCAAGTCCAGCGTTTTTCCAAGGCTGCAATCCTTTTCAAAAAAAAAAGTTTTGGCTTGGTCCTGCAAAAAGCTCTCCACTGCATCCATCACCTCGTTATCGTCTTCGTACCTGTTTCCCCTTAAGTATTCTTTCAATTTGAGGAACAGATAAATCGCTAGGCACCAGATCTGGAGTGAATAAGGGGGGTGGTCAACCAATTCGAAGCCAGCTTTCTGAATGGCAACCATCGCAACTGGTGACCTTTGCGCAGGTGCGTTGTCGTGATGAAACAGCACGCCCCTTCGAAGTTTCCCTCTCCTTTTGTCTTTGATGGCATTCCTCATCTTGGGTTGTAAAACTGCATAATATTGGCCTGCAATAGTGGTTCCACGCTCCAGGTAATCAATCAACAATACTCCTTCTGACTCCTAAATTATTGAGGCCATAACCTTGCCAGCCGATGCCACGACACGAAACTTCTTCAGGGCCGGTGATGATGGCCGTTTCTATTGCGAAGATTGCTGTTTTGTCTCGGGATCAAAATGATGGACCCATGTTTCGTCCATTGTTACGAAACGAGAGAAAAAGTTTTCAGAATCTTCTTGAAACTTCTCCAACAATATCTTCGAGATGTCAAGTCGTCGTCGTGTTTTGTTTCCGAGTGTCGGTTAACATTCTCGTCGCCCATCTTGCGGAGACTGTTCTCATATTCAAGATCGTTTCAAAATGGATTGAATACTTCCATATGAAATGCCTGTTTCTTGAATTAAGTATCGGATGGTAACTCTTCGATCGCTCAATACAATTTTCTCGACTTTCGCAACATTTTCTTGGGTGACTGATGTAGATGGACGTGGTGACGGCCGCAACGATGTTCGTCTTTCGTGCTCGTTTTCCCTACTCGAAACTGAGAAGCCCACCATGCGTCAGTGGAATACGGCGGAGCAGACTCTCCTGATGTTGCCTCCAGATCGCAACGAATCTCTTGCGTCGTTAACTTTTTCACACAGAGGTATATAATAACGGCTCGCACTTCGCTTTTCCCCATTTCCGAGAACACGTTCCGACGCGAAGCAAACAAATGACTACATTCAGAAAAGAACAACAGGAGAATCGAAGATATTTCTCTTTATTACTATTACAGATATGTATCCGAACTATGCCAGTATTTATTTTTTCTTACCAAGGAGTATATACGTCGTTCGCACTACTTATTGATCCCTCCTCGTACTATTTACGACGCAAATACCCAGATCTAATGAATGCTCAGTATATGGTCGTATGATTAATTCCTATGAACACTACCTAGCACTGTAATTTCTATTCTTGTCTCACTTTATTGCAACTTAACTTTGTCTTATACTTGTGCATTAATAATTAATAATAATGGTGTAAAGGTTCCCGCACAACAACTCACGGAATCCAACCCAACCCCACCTGTTCTTAGTGCACCCTGCTAATCAACTGATATTGCTTCTGCCGTTTAGATGTGAGCTAAGAACCGATTTTACGAAATGCCTTCCCCAAAGGGAGACACGGGGATGTTAAGCGGGCGAGGAACAGCTAGTAAATATATGAAACACATATAACTTTGTAATTTAAAGTTAGACGCTGTTTCAGTAAACGTCAAAAATTAGGGCACTGATTAGATGTATAACGAGGCAGGGCTTTCTCCCACCATCGGGTATGGCGAGTGACAGCGGCACTGGCTGCACCTGCCCGCCAGCTGTGCGGGACCGGTTCGATTCCGGGCGAGGCTTCTTTACGCACCGCCTGACCCGGATTTTTTGGGGCCCAACCTAAGAACGATGCTGATTCGTCCATCCGCACCAGAAACAGTTTCTTGCAAACTTTCCTGTAAGAGTCGAGTAATTTAATCCATTTTTAAAAGTTAACATGTAAGTACCTCCTTAACTTTAACTTTGTCAACTAAATGAATTTTCCGTTTACTGTATTTCTTTTTGTTTACCTCTTTAAAGTAATTACAAGTTTCTCTAAATTTCTAACAGTAAATGAATAAAAAAATTAGTAATAGTGGACTACTACGGTCAGGCTTTAACTTATGTTAGATATTGCACGTCAGTCAACTATTGTGACTCGCAAGTTATACAAGTTAGTGTTGTCAACGTTGCCATAATAGTCTATAAACGTTAAGAGATAACAAACTTTGCTACAGTTCAGCATAAGTTCACCGTTTGGTGGAATGCCCAGTAGGTTCGCGCAGCCACGCTCCGGCGGTGACCTTGACCCGGCGGCGTAGCACCTGTCCACCGGCAGACAGTCACCACCACGTGCGCGGCAGTAAACAAACGGCCGTTAGGCGTTGTGGACACTACCTATAGTACATGCACTATATCTGAGGATACTGAGGATGGATACAAATCAAATGTGTAATGTTCAACTTAAAATAAGCAAAAGATTCTTATAAGAGTGATATACAGTTAAAATTTTAGAATCCCTATAAATGAATAGTAACTGAAGATAAGACAAGTGATAAACACAGTTAAACGGCTCACCAGTCTCTGAAACCACTGACTAGTATATAAGTAATTTTTGTAATAATTTATTTGTTGGAAAAATGCTATTGAATGATTATTATTGATATTTTTATTTTTCAAAGCGACGAGACGAGCCAGCCGTTCAGCTGGTGGTTAATGATACGCCTGCCTCCTTGAGACATAAGAGTCTCTGCTGTGGAAAATACAGAAATATTTGCACAGTACTGTTTGTCGGCTGCAACAGGCGTCGGGATGGTACCCTTTTTTTGTTCCAGGCGGAAATCTTTTAAAGATACTCTGCTTCTAGGAGGAAGTCAAGATTATGTGATATTCTTAATAACTAAAACCGCCTCAGTGTCTTGCATCAGTGCATTCGGAGATCTCTTATAGAACGCACCACTGACCCTTTACTACTACACTTTGTATTACACGTCTCTGAGGAAGGGCCTAATTCTCCTCGGTACCATCGCTGAGCCATACGCTGTCCCACGCAGGTTCGCTTGTTGAGCGATAAGGGCCCCTACCCTCAGGGCCAGCGACACTCCTAGACCCTTTTAGTCGCCTTCTACGACAGACAGAGCTTACCTTAGTTCTATTCTTACTAGCCTGAGACTACAGGGTTAGCTACCAAATCGGTCTACCACCAGTAAAATGATACATGAGTCATCGTACTTGCTACTTTAAATTCGCGATAATGTTGAAACGTATCGTGCGAATTACATGAGAATATATAGGTAAATGTAAACAAGTGTAATGTTACATTAAACGTAAGAGGTGGGTTTATCGAGGTACTTCGCGATGTCGACAGAAAAGGTTTCGCCCTCACTGCAGCGGAGTCAGCAAACGGGCGAGCTGCGGGAATCGATCCCGGGGCCCGCACGTACGCGGACCACCGGCGTGGTCACCCGACACCGCGATCAGCTGATTCACACGAAGCTGCGACGAGAGGTGCCCGTGCATGCGGGAGGGAGCGCTCCACCCACAAGGCTTCCATGTAAACGGTTTATTTATAACCGGTGATACCTCAAAACGCTTATGAACGGATAACGCTCTTGTAGTGGAATACTGGTTCATCAATATTCCACTACAATAGTTCATATCTCCATCCAATTTTTCAACGCTAAATTGTACTCTTAATTGAGGTTCCTTTGAAGTAAAATCGGTTCAAGAGAAAATGGTAGAGAGACGCCTGTGCTGATACGACCATGTTATGCAAAGACCAACAACGCATATGGTTAGGAGAGCGCTGTCTCGAAACTAAAAACAGAGGCCCTGGGAGACACCCCCACTACTTGGTTGAGTAGGATCAATAAAGTTCTAAAGAATAACAACTTGACAGAAGTTATGATACAAAATAGAATTAGATTTAGAAGAATGATCAGGAGGGCCGATCCCAAGTAAAGATGGGACAAGGTCTAGTAAGAAGAAGAAGACTATGAAAGATTACCTCTTTAAGTCCTAAGATAACGAGTCCAGTTATGGGCCTTCGTAAGATAACTTTAAGAATATCTGTACAAGTTGGCTACGTTACTGAATGTAATTATTCCCTCCCTCTCTATTTCTTTTTTCTTTTCATTTATTTTCATAATGTTTTGTTTGCTCTCATTCAGCCTTTACATATATTGTTATTTTTTTTTTTTGTGTTAAATCAACCTCATCACAACCGAATGACTTCTGGACAAAGGTATCTACGTAATGTATTATACAAAACACGGTCTTGGATTGTGTCACTGGTGGTAGGTCTCTTGCCAGACACCATCCAAGTAAATATCCTATTGCAGTCGACAAATAGTAGTGTACAAGCATTACTATGTTCCTGTTTGAAGGGCGTTGTAGCTAGTGAAATTACTAACGCAATGAGACCAAACATGTTGTGTCAGGACGACGAGTAGTGCAGTGTGCATTATCTTAAATGGCGTCACGATGTTACGGGCGGGCGGTATCACTTATCATCAGGTAAAGGCAGAACAAAAAAAAGGGTGTTATATAAAACTAATAATCATATACTTGACTATCTTTACGATACCATTCACTATATTCTTAAACTCGCCACTTAATTATTTCTTCTCGCGAAATGCAAATATCTTGATCGGGCAGGTGAAGATGAGAAGGAGGTCAGCAACCCCGCATCGAAGGATGTGAAACTGTATCTCTGCGGTCCACTGACTCCGTTTAGGTTTAGAGAAGCCCTGTGTGACTTGCGCACCTAAAAACTTGTCCATACGGGCCGCGGCGTACGATCAAAAAGTCGCATGCCGAGAAGCATACGTTTTAATTCCAAACCAAAAAAAACAGCAGCTGGTAAACATACGAATTTTTTGTTGTATGGTCACCGGTTTATAAATATTAAACCATTATGGACTTCTCTTTTTTATTCCATTGATGATTTCTCCACTTTCATCAAACTCCGTCCCATCGAGGGTTGATGACCATGATAGACAGGAATAGATAACGAATTATTAAACGTATGCCTTTCCTCAAAGTCACCAGAAGGTTAACAGAGAGGGCTATGCTCGGAGTTTATCTGCGCGATCGAATCAGAAATTTGGAGATCCGCAAAAGAACTAAGGTTATCGACATAACCCTAAAGATTGCTAAACTTAAGTGGCAGTGGACAGGGCACATTGCTCGAAAGACCGACAGCCGATGGAGCAGTAAAGTCCTCAAGTGGCGCCCGCGTACCGGTACACGTAGTGGTGGGAGCCCTCCCGCAAGGTGAACCGACGATCTGGTGAGAATGGCGGGAACCCACTGGATTCGAGCAACATGGGAACGATTGATGTGAAGATCTTTGGAGGAAGCCCATGTCCAGCAGTGGACGTCTATCGGCTGATGATAATGAAGATGTCTTTATTATACATTTCGCAGCATTTTTCGAGACAATATATTCTTCTTCTATTCTCTTATATCTTATTTAAATAAAATAAAATATACAAATTTTCTATATGCTAATGATGTATTTTTGACTAGGAAGTGATGACGAGCGACAAGCGGTACCGTAGTGTTTGTACAAATTTAAACGCAAGTAGAACCTGACATGTGTCTGTCTGAACCCTGGACTCAGAAACTGCAATAAGCATGATTACAAAGTACAGAAGAGAAAAATGTGACTTAGTAATAAGAGAAAGAATTTTAAAATATTAGTAATATGTAATTTCATAGTTGGGAAATAAATAGGATGAACAGCATATGTATTTAAGAGAAAAAGTACTTATGGTAGGTCTCTGTTGCCGGAGACCATCTAGTTAGGTAGGACCGCCCCGCGAACAGGACCCGCCTTGTCGTGGCGGTGGGATTCAGTAGCCGTGGCTTGGTCACCTACGGTGAAGCTGAGAGGAACCTACCCGGCCGGCCCGAAGGGTATGGCCTACGGTGGAACATCGGGAGGTTTTAGTCGGTGCAAGTCCGACATAACCTGTCTCAGCCTCCGCGGGAGTAGGTATGCGAAGGCATTTTTCTCACGTAAAAAAAAAACAAAGATAGGTACTACCGCAGTGCCTGTTTCTGCCGCCAGACAGTACTGTGCAAATATTACTGTGTTCCGTTTTGATGCGCTCGGTAGTTAGTATAATAACTGGAGTAACGAGACTCAACGTCTTAAGTCTCAAGGCGACGAGCATGATGTGGTGCTGTGTATATTACCCTAACTAGCGCCACGTTGTCATGGACAAGCGCACCACTTCACATCAGGTGAACGTCGCGTTCGTCGCGTCACTTCGTAAAATAAAAAAAATGTGGATTTAAGAAAATCCAGGACTGCTAGTGTTAGGCGTGAGGAATCGGTAATTAAAGAAAAAATATTGGATACAGTAGATTTATACCGGCGGCCGTACAGATACACCGCAGGAATCCATCCCTCCAGCATTAGGACGAAGCATTCCGCTTCGACCTTAATGCGAACAGCGAAGGATTGGAACAGTCTGTCAGGGTCGGTGTCTCCGTCCAGGTACTGTGTGGACATCTTAAAGAGAAGAGTGAATAGGCAACTTCTAGACTAGCGCGCTTTACCATCAAAGACCACGTCGCCGCTTGCGATCAGGTGGGATTGTAGTCAAGCGCTAGTTTATAAAATTAATAAAAACAGATATATACAATTTCTACTACAGACACAATACAATACATTATATCTATTTACATATTAGATATACAGCTCCACAACATATAAATTAATGAAATTTGATCTTTAATATTGAACTTATGTCGCATTGATTTGCTAATGCTTATTATTAATTAAGAAACCTGTCTAATTAATTGCGGCAGATGTCGTTTATATTAAATATAATAATCTCATTAGTATTATAAAAACGTAATGTTACGCTGAACTCTTAACGTGGAGATTCGAAGGAGGCTCGTAGGGGGCTATGAGCTGTCCTCTTACCAGATGAAGTAATCACATCATAAGAACGGCCGGAAGTGGTTGCGAAATGCTAATGATATGTTGAGAATTGATGAGAAGACCTATTTAAAAGTTCATTAATAAAAGCTGATTATAAGTTCATAACGTGACTTCCGACGAGAAGACGGCGTCTTGGATATTCTGGAGCAAGCAGATATAATATCCCAAAACTTTCACAGTTAACAAAGGTCAATCAGTTCACCAGAGTTTAGTCGATAGAATACAATGCCCTAACACTTTCTTCTCCTTAAAGTGCCTCTCCATCTAGTGACCGTTGGCGATTAGCGTAGTACAGTCCTTTCGGTTACATAACACCTCCACAATATAGTATGTCGAAGGTTTCTCCCCAAAACCAGAGAATACAATTGCTCATGTTGTTGTTTTGTATATATATATATATAGATAGATAGGTGCGGTATATTTTAATGTTAATAAGAGGTTGGGGCCGAGCAGGTGGAGGTGACTCTCTGATTCAATTCGTTTTTATTTACAACAGACGATCACCGCACCTGTCCCAGCGCCGCCCGCGTGCGCTGGTGTCGTAGTGTGTACACACGGCGCGGAATTAGCACGTGTTAACGGTTTCCGTTAACGTTCATTGGAGTTTGCATGATGTATTGAACTGGGCCACGGAGTTCGGCTCGTTGGAAAAGTTAACCCGCCGCCGCTTCTTCGGTCTAACTTACGCGATGTGATCCTGTGTAAGGGGTCCCGCATAACAACTTATGGGACCCAAGCCAACCTCACCTGCTCGTGGTGCTCCCTGCTAATGAACAAACGCAGCTCTGGCTCCCACCAATCCGCATTGGGCCAGCGTGGTGAAAAATAGCCCTAATTTTCCCATTTAAACCCATACAAACGACGGCCTCTGGTAGCCGGCAACTGGATCCGGGCAGCGCAGAAACGATCTATGTAGAGATTTTTTGAGGAGACTTATGTCCAGCAGTGGACGTCTATCGGCTGTTGATGCTGCGACCCTAAAATAATCGGTTCGACTACATTTATTATTGTTCCTTACCAACCAACCAACCATCGCAAAGCGATAAAGAAAATACAATTGTGTGAAAAAGTGGGATCTTAATTAAGCCTTAACATTTTTAATAAAAAAAATGATATAGATGAAACTAACCAGAAATCGGTGAGGTTTACCTTCATTCACAATTAGTAACAGATAGAATAGTAACAGTGACAAGTCTGAACTACATCCTCACCGACTAACCATTTACCTTGTAACACCAGTCTCTTGCTACAGTGCCCTTCAAATAGCAATAACGCCTTCTTTTGAAGGTCTTGACTGTAGTCTAAGCTGTATGATAGCGATAGAGATGGGAAATTATTTCCAAGCCAGCGAACTTCATGTGGACGGCAAATTTCACCGGACCTACCTGCACATTTCTCGTGATGAGGAATCCATGCCATTATTCAATACACAATGGAATGTACCAAAGGTGTTTGCAAGATGTAACACCGTCCCTTCTCACATTGTTGGGATTGTGATGGAGATGATTTACGCCATGTCTGTTCCACGAGTGCATCGCGTTAACGTCTATTGTGTAAATACATTAATTTATGTTCGTACGTAAAGATCATATATTTATCTTCTTAATAAGACGTCATATTTTTTTAAGAAAGAAATAGACTGATCAATATTTATACAAAGAATTTATTGCAGTTTCGAATCTTGCACTATATATAGGAGATATTCAGAGGTGCATTAACTCGACACGAGATCTCCGAAACCATTAGATGTAAACACTCAAAATTTGGTAGAGATAATGTTTCTGCCATTTAGAGGTCAGCTAAGAATGGATTTTACAAAATGTCTTCTCCAAAAGGGTTGTCGGGGTGTTACGGCCAGCAAAGCAGGCGGGGAACAGCTAGTTTTTATATAAACATATGGGACGTTAACAAACACGCATACACAAAATTTATATGCACCGCATTCAATGTGCTCTGAAGATTAAATATTTATTACTCTTCAGAGAAATAATATTTGTACACTGAATAAAATAATTATGACTGTTACTTCATTTTCCTATATAAATCTATAAACTGTGTACATCCGAACTACTATTTGTTATTAAATTAATGATATCCATGAGCGCGTAAATATCCTCTTATCTAAGGGATATCTCTATAGTTAAAAATGATTTTTATTGTACGAAAATACTTACAAAATTAATTGGAAAAATAAATCAAGAATTATATAGACTATGAATGTCGTTTACTACAGATTTATCGAAAATAATACACGGATGAGATAGTATGAAAATCTCAAAGAATACTTCAAACAAATTTCAAGTTTTTTATATTACAGCTAAAGCGGCCTGGGAACAGATAGTGCATACATATAATGCAAAACGTTAAGGATTTTCGTCTACCGTGATTAGGTCACAGGAACAAATTTACGATATTGCTTTACAATATCGAATTTAAATGAAACATTGAAGCGGGCGCACCGAAACTTACCTGCTCCCATTGTGCCCGCGGCGCGTTCCCAGGCGGTTACAGTTGCAGCCCGGGCCCCGATCCCGGCGCACGCAAGGTGTCCTGCCATGCCCCACCGCCTCTACACGGTCATGCATTGGCGTGTACACTTTTTTTCGCCTACCTCTTCGCGCGCCCGCCGGTTGTTTACGGAATTTCGCGGTCATCGGTCGGGTGCGGCGCGTCCCGTGCGAGACGTAAACACAGCGTCGACTTTACAGTTTCACAATCAAGAGTTGAACGAGATGCGCGCGCAGCGGCTGCGCCGGCGCACTTGGTGATGTGCAAATTTAAATTCAAGTACAAATGCGAACGGCATGGCACTGCGGCATGAAGCGATGGAGAACAACTTCCTGCCAGCGGACCCGCCCCCGCTGCCCGACGTGCACTACCAGCCGCGGAGCGACCTGGCCACCGAATACTTCAATACATTCAACCAGATATGCGAGAACTACCGGCCCGAGAGCGAGGCCAACCTCCGCCAGACGTCGGACTCGCTGCGGCTGACCACGCAGATTCTGGACGGTGGTCACGGTGAATTCATCAGTACGGACTTTATGAACGAATCGGCCAAACAATCGCGAACCGATTATAGTGCAGACTTTAGTGCTGAAAAGTTTTTGAGTGCGAAGGATGAGCAGATATTTCAATTCGGACAGCCCGACGCGTCCGCTCTGCTGCGGCAGCGGGCGCGCCGGAGGT
This sequence comes from Ornithoptera alexandrae, assembly GCA_029030555.1. Lineage (NCBI taxonomy): Eukaryota > Metazoa > Arthropoda > Insecta > Lepidoptera > Papilionidae > Ornithoptera > Ornithoptera alexandrae. The sequence continues at coordinate 1,147,926 of JARDVY010000018.1, read as the reverse complement.
ACAACGAAGAGCACGGCCTCCAGCCGCCAGCTACCAGCCAGGAAAGTGGGGTGAGTCGACTATCCATAACAATTAAAACAAATATTTTCCTTATATACTCTAAAAAGTTTTTGATTACTGTTTAACTGTATGTGGTGAGAGTAAATTTAAAAATAAACAATAAATAAATAGTTTAATTACGAAATGAACACATGTATTACTTAGTAAAGTTCAAACGCCATGTAGTCACTTTGCATCACACTTGATACTGGACTTGAGTCCAGTATTCAACAGTCGAGGTTGACCTCGACGATACTAAGCCCCGCTGTTCTCATAAACATTTCGATGCTCCCATACACTTTATATGTAAAAATGTGTAAAAATTGCGGTGATTTAAAATTCTTATTCTTTTGATACTAGATATACTAATTATAAAAAAAAAATTAAATATTTTTTTTTTTTTCATCAAAACATGCGTTATTACGTAAGGAATTACAGTAAACGTATAACAGCTGTAATTGGTATGCAGATAATTTTATTTCATTGAGTATTAAACTACTGGGTTCCTCATTAGCTGATACCAGTATCGAGTGACATACCGACCTTACTTGATAAGTGCTTGATACTTGACAGTGTTTTAAAAGAAATTTTTAAATTAGAAAATCTAGACTTTCGCTTGTATTTCTCAGAGGAGAAATAGTACTGGGAATATTTGATGCGCGCAAATTACTCCCGAGTTTCGGTTCGGGCTTTAAGAATAATTACATGAGAAATATATGAAGATTTAATGCGTATAGTTAACGGCAAAATTAATATAAATCTTACTCGCGGAGAATTTGTTTGGACGAAACTTAAACGTGCAAATAAACACGCGCCCGCCAGCGCTGGGGAGCCGACGCGCCGGCTGGGACTCCATGCATCACGACGTTCCACTATATATACTTAAAAAAACCCAGGAACAACGTTTGATCACGTTGTTGTTACCTAAACAGTGATCTCATGGACTAACATTGAAATAATTAAATATTTTCCATACTTACGTTTAAACAACATCCCTTCTTACGCGGATATCTTTTAATTTTAAAAAGTGACAGCGGGGGGAGCTAAACTTTTACCTATTAGTATGTGTTACGTTTACTCATAACAACGTGGCACTAGTTAGAATGATATACACTGCCTCACATTTTGCCCATTACTTCAGTTCTTTCACTTGCTACAGCACCTTTCAAACCAGGACACAGTAATGTTTGTCAGCTGCGATAGACAGCGCTGGAAACTATCTAGACTATATCCGGCACTAGAGACCTACCAGCAGATAAACAAGTATCTAATCTTATTTTTCGTCTTAAATGCGAGTAAATTTTTTTTTAAATATCTAGAATTGAAAAACTTATGTCAGGACTTTATATATGCACAATAACAAAAGACAAAGGTAGAGTTTTAATATTTTGCTTTAGAGAAGAGTCCCATAGAAAAAAAGGGAGTATTGACATACACATTGCGGAAACAGATGACAGAAGACCTTCTTATGAGACAGCGCTACGAATCCCAGCTGTGGGAAAATTAAAATGTTTGTCTAACAACCAAAAGGCACGAACCAGTCACTATACATACAATGACTTCAAAAAATGTGGAAATGTAATGTAATTTAACTAGCAATAGTTCTGTTTCCGGTGACCGTTTAGGTATGCCGTCGTAGCTCCTATTTCTGTCGCCGAACAGTAGTGTGCAAACATAACCGTATTTCGGTTTGAAGGGCGCTGTACCTAGTGAAATTATAGGGGTAACGAGACAACATTTTTTGTTTTGAGGCAGTGTTATATCATTGTACTTAAAGCCATGTTACGATGTACCAATTGCTACCAGGTGATGAAGATCGCGCTCGTCTCATCGCTTCTTCGAATAATGAAAATGTGCTGAAAAAAAGTTTAAAGAGAGCAGACGCATGTGTACTATTATGCAGTGTATATGTATGAGGTGTAATCGTTTTACGGTCAGTAGTAGTTTACGAGTTGTAAGTCATCCCGGTCGCGCTCGGGTTGATTTATGAGCGGTAGCTCTCAGGGTATTTATGCTGTGGGCGCGATTGGCGGAGGTGATTCCGGGCCGCGTGGGCGCCGCAGGGCCAGCTGTATTTATAGCGGGCACGGGGAGCGCCCGGTGCCGCCCCCACGCCCCACCCGGCCCCCCAGCCACGCGACCACGACGCTTACCACGCGCACGACACTACCACAATTTGCTCTATAAAACGAAGCAGAGACCTAAACATGGGCTAACAAGCGCTGCATACACTAACTCGCTAAACTATACTGAAGTGAAAATTGTAAGATGTAGTGATAAGGGACACGGATTTCTCTCTTACTTGTAAACAATGTCGTACCAGTTTGAATGGTATACACTACACCACATTGTGCACATGGCGTATAACATATGATATCAAATCTAATTTTTTTTTTATTCGCCGGAACGACAAGACGAGCGAGACGTTCGCTTGATAGTATCATAACAAAAAGTAATTGATAACATAATAAGGGGGTGAGAGTGAACAACAATTTACGGGACCCAAGCCAACCTCACTTGCTCGTCGTGCACCCTGCTAATCAACAAACGAGGTTCTAGCTCCCACCAACCCGCATTGGGCCAGCGTGGAGGAAAAGGGCCCAAATCCTCCCAAATGAATCCCTACTCGATCGTGTGGAAATCTTTGGGGAAACCTATGTCCAGCTGTGGACGTCTATCGGCTGATCACAATGATACCATCATAACAAAATGACTAGATCGAATGCTGTACACGGCACCGCATTGCGGTCTTCGCTTTAAGACAAAAGTTGTGAAATCTCATTACCAAAGTTATTTAACTACCTACAACGCCCTTCAAATCGCAACACAGTAAAGTTTGCACACTACTGTTGGACACCAGATATAGGAGCTGCGGTGATACCTACTTAGACAGTAATAGACACCTTTTTTTATCGCGAGGGAAATCTCGTTAAAAGGTACCTTGCTTCTGGGGAAAAGACAAGGTTATTGTGGGGTTTCTACTCACGAAAATACTCTCGGTGGTCTCCGTCAGTGCGTTAGGAGTGGCTCCGGGATTTCCTACCAAACGCACCGGTGCCCCCCACTTGCATTCTGGCTAAAACATCACACGGAAGGGCAAAGGCCTCCTTAGCACCTATGCTGTGCTACGATAAATACAAGACCACCATGCATTTGCCGTCCTCCTAAGGCTCCTAAGACAGTAAATGATACCTACCGCCAGTGTTCATGTGTAATATCTGAATACAGTAAAAAGTTTTGTATTCCATCTCCCAGTCACCCTCGCCGGCGTGTTCTTAAAATAGAATTAATGATTATCATTTGTTGATGCCGCCATCTCGGGTACCCGCACGCACCCAGAGCCTTTCACACGCCGCCGGATGCGGAGATAGAAAGAAAAAAAACAAAACAACAACAATACCGGAAACAGTTCGTACGTAACCCCATCTACTGTCGAGTGGGGCACAAGTAATTGTGAATTATCGAATATATTTTACCTGATATCTTCACACGGCTATCTAAGCGTGGATCGAAAGCAGGCACTATTTTTTTTTTAGGACTGTTTAAAATAAAACTGCAAATTGAAGGTCTAACTTAATTATTTATTTAGCCATTAAAAATTCACTTTGCCTACACTTGAGCTCATACAAGAAAAGCTATCAATATTTATCTACAACTATAGTCAGGTCACAACAACTCACGGGACTCAAGCTAACCTCACCTGCTCGTGGTGCACCCTGCTAATCCATAAACGAGGCTCTGACTACCACCAACCGACATTGGATCAGCGTGGTGGGAAATGGCCCAAATCCTCCCACATGAATCTTTACCTTATCGTTTGAAAATCTTTGGGAGAGGCCCATGTCCAGCAGTGGACGTCTATAGGCTTACTATGATTATGATAGTCAGATTTAAATGCCTGCATGTCTTCGAAACTAGTTGCTCTAAGAATATGGTGGTTTTGTAATAATCATTATGTTCACCGGAAGCTGAAGCTTAATGGGGTATTGAACCCGCACATTAACATTTAATTTCTAAAACAAATTCTTAAGTAGAAAAAACATAATTAAAAGCAGGTTTATTAAGTTATAAGTATGTACCCAATCTTGCAAAATTTGGTAGGTTGTTAGCAGTTTACGTGCAATTCAATTGTCAACCACATACCATCACAAGTGCTTAGTGAATTTTTAGACATTACGGTATTACTATACAAAAAATTTAAACTACATGTGGGAATTGTAATGATGATGATGATTTTGTCAAAGAATAAGGAATTTTGCCATCAAGTCTTAAAACTACAGTAGAGACAACGCTACTGCCCCTTATTATGGTTATCCATTTTAGTTTAATTATATCTATACGAAAACAAACTTTTCCACAAGTTTAATTATTAGCTTACTAACACAGATTTTTTATTAAATTCGAGGAGAAAACAGCAGGAAGGAGGGGTAATAAATATTTGAAGCAACTTGACGAGGAGCCGTCGTCGGCGTATTCATCTGAAACCAGCTCGTAAGGAACGGCTCCGCGTCTAATGGATTTGTAACAAGATACTCGCTCGTAATTGACGGCTGTATCGGGCACCCCGCCGCGATTGTTGGGTACATACCCTGCTATATAATTTCGACTGCTGGCATTGGGGCGGCTCCTCAGCCTTCACTATATAGCTTCCACGGACAAAATTATACACTTACAAAACTAGATTACTAACCTCCTTTGTTCATTAAGGCGACTACACGCACAGATTTCGTGTAGGACGTGCACACCGTACTCAAAGTCCCTTTACTTATCTATACTTAGGGAGCCGGAGTTCTGTGCTTATTTACGTCTACGAAACAAACACCTCTGGCTATATGTAGTACTGCTTGTATTCAGAGCATCGAAACCTACCTTATATTTATACATTCAATATTTCAAGTGTAAAAAAAAATATTAATGAACACTATTCTGTCCAGCACTATCACAATATATATTGTATATGGTATTATTATACAATAGTTAAATTATTGTTGAGTTCAAGGATAAACTGCACCACAATTTGCGGCGCTGTTTTTAACTGAATAATTATGTCCTTTTTTTGTTTAACGTGGGGGAAATGCTTGCGCGTACCCATCCTCGCCGGAGCAAGGACAGGCTATGTCGGACTTGCACCGACTAAAACCCCCACGATGTTCCTCGTCGTCGCTTTATGGCAGGGTCACAGGAACACTCTCGCACACATCCGCGACCTTGTCAGACTGGCAGCACAACGCAGCCCCACATCGAGAGTGAGGGAAGAACCCCCTCTTTCCACCTCTGCAGGGGCACACCGGAACACACAGATCGCTCCCTCCTCGGCCTTTTGCAGTCACCTGGGCAACGGATTCCCTCGAATCCGTCATCCAGAGGCCATGGGAGCTAAGAGAAAAAACTCTCCCGACTCCCTGCGGAGGCTCCAATCTTGGGCTCCGCCGCTACCCGTTATACGGCCGCGGAGGATAGGGAGAGCGACGAAACGAAAGACCGATACTCCTCTTCCCCCGCGGCCCCACCGCCGCCGCATCAGCGGTGCGGGCACCGTTTAGACGCGGAGGGTACTGCACTTCCGCGACTCCACCTCGGCTGCAAAAGGCAGCATAAAGCCGCCCCTGCAGCCCACTGGCGTGCATCCGAGCTGAGCTCACGGTGGAGCTCCGAAGCTCTAACCTGCAGGGGCCGCCTCGGGCCTCCGGCCTCAGGTTCCTCTTAGCTTCACCATGGGCAACCAAACCACGGCTACTGAGCCTCTCCGCCACGATGAGGCGGAAACCTGTTAGGGGGAATAATTTTGACCTGTTTTAACCTGCCCTGACACCAATCCAAATTATATTTTTATTGTAGAAAAAACTAAAACGAAATTAAACAAAAAAAATGTTCACAATGCATTAAAAAGACAGGACGAGCACGACTTGTACATCCAGGAACCGTTCACTAAATGTTGCAAAACCGTACTATATAGGGCAGTACCGTAAAGGACTCTTGCCTTAACGAGTGCAATACGGCATGTTTCTACATCAGTTCAGTAAATCCATTATAGAACTCTTCAAACTGGATCAAGAACGCAGACTCTTCTAGGATTTCATTTCACGTAGCACGCTATACAGAGTGAAAGGTAATAGGTGTAAAAGACCTGGAAGGGCTAAAGTGTAGCTCGTATCCTATCTATCTATGAATGGAATACCCCACACAAAGACAATGATTCTGGAGTTCTTCACTTTTTTTAAATCTTTCAAAAAATTCCCGTTTTTCTAAGAAAAATTTGATGATTTTATTTTTTACTTATTTCTACACAAATTTTAATGTAATAATTATTGTTTAATCATTGTTTTATTAAATTAAAATAATAATCACCACTTGGAGGCTGAAACTTTTAAATATTAGGTTCTTTGAAAGTCGTGACAGTAAAAACTAAGGCGTCATACTCACATCTTTATTTAACCTTAAAATAAAACTTTATTTATAAAAAATACGTATAAAGCACATAAACAAGTACCTCACTTCAACAGGTATTGATTGACGGATAGGTATCGGACAAGGTATAAGAAAGTACCGTCAGTTTGAGCAAAACAGTGTTTTTTTTTTTCTAAATTTTAGAAACTTTATGTACTTTGTTATACCTTGTCGGATAGATATTAAAGTGAGGTACTTGTTTATGTGCTTTATACGTGTTTTTTATAAATAAAATTTTATTTTAAGATTAAATAAAAATGTAAGTATAAGGTGGCGCAAAAGTAATCCTCCTATCAGAAAATGCTATAAATTTATCATTGATGTAAAAAAATTAAGACCAAATAAAAATAATCCACAAGAAGAATCAATTGTGGATTATTTTTATTTGGTCTTAATTATTTTACATCAATGCAAAATTTATAGCATTTTCTGATAGGAGGATTACTTTTGCGCCACCCTATATAACGCCTTAGTTTTTACTATCACGACTTTCAAAGAACCTTATTTAAAAGTTTTAGTCTCTAAGTGATGATTATTAATTTAATTTAATAAAACAATGATAAAACAATAACTTTTACATTAAAATTTGTGTAGAAATAAGTAAGAAATAAAATCATCGAATTTTTCCTAGAAAATCGGAATTTTTTGAAAAATATTTAAAAAATTAATAACTCCAGCAGCATTGTTTTTGTATGGTATATTCCATACTTAGATAGATAAGATACGAGCTATATTTTAGCACCTCCAGGTCTTTTACACCTATTACCTTTCACCCTGTGTAATATCGCATACGTGTCTAATCTCCAGCCCTTCTGTACGGATTAAAGTGCGTTCAAGCTCGGCATAAGTTATAGATAAGCGCGTACTTTACACGCTCTCCTATATTCGCTGTGTTTATAAAACATGCGCTCCACAACACTATTATGTTATACTTTATTTCCGATAACATTTCTAATATAACGAGTAATCTTATTTAAATATATAATAATTAGGGACGCTGTAGAAATATTTGCCTTACCTTTGATGTAGAAGAGATTTTCGAGTGATAAGACAAGTACACCTTTATTGATACGGAGATTTTTGTTCATTATGCAAACATTCGGTGACCTGTTTGTAATCACAGATCTCTGAAAACTAAATTGTAATCGTTTATAATCTAAGTGTATAGGTGAGTGGAATTGATGATGAAGACTCGCGCTCCGGTTAATCAGCCCTTAAGTGTTTTGATCATATTCCAACTTTAGTAAGTGTCAAATTGGGTACACAATCTACGTCGGCGGTCATCTCGGTTGATGTATCTACAGTGAGTCTGTTTCAAACTATTCATTTGGAAATATTGTGCATTTCAAACTGATGATGTTGTATCTCGAGATATAAATTATTTATCATTTTATTATCGTTTCGATCTAGATCATAGGCCACCCCAATCAATTTCCAGTGCGATCGATCCATTGTTGCCAATATGCCAGGACAATGAATTTTTGGATTATCATAATATTGTTTCAGTTGCTATTATATTTTCCCTACAGATCTTTTTAAAGTAATTTACCGCAATGGAACTAAAGCATCACTTCTAATTACGGTGTTTTAATATAAACGAATGAGATCATCGCCTCTTGAAATCGTAAAGACCCTCAAAATAATGACGGTTATTAACATTTAAATTAGTTTATTGTGAGGCCTGGCTATAAATCGCGCTCGTTAATTTGCAATAAAAATATTAAGTTTATCGTATAATGCTTTTAAATTTGTTTAAGCGTCGAAACGCTAGCGCTGCTGCGTTGCGGAAAATTTAGAATGCAGCGGTGCTTTTAATTACATCACAGTGGATTTAATACTATTTATACAGTTACTGATCACGTCGTAACCATGTTACCAATTTGAGTAACATCCTCTATCAAACCTTTTAATATTACGAAACAAAAAAAACGTATATGAGAAATTTCTTAAAGTAATCGTTCTTAAGGTGTGCCACAAGGCAGCACCATGAGGCCCATACTGTTTGTACATACTCAAACTAATTTGTATATATAACGATTCTGGAGAACAAAGTTTTACAATAATTAATTTACTAAAAGAGCTTCAAAAAGTACTCGCGCGGAAGTTGCAAAACTTAACAAGGGACGATAACTTTTAATGTTATTAGTTGATGCTCCGAAGTTAATACTGTCTTTTGTTTTACTGGAACATTCCAAAGTTTACTCTAAATTACGGTAAGTAAACTTTACACAATTTAGTTTAATTATTATCACGATTTACCGTAATGTTGACGGATATATTAATAATTGTCAGCATAAAGTGCTATCTTATACGGGAAACTATATATTCGACTGGCTATAGTAAGAGAATGAGCGTGACTCACCGAAGCTTTGTTCCCGGATTGCTCAGCTGGTTGACGGCAGTCCTTCTGACTATCTGTGTGTAATCGTATACACGCATTTGTTCTGTGTGAGCACCGAACAGGATTTTACTGGAACAATTCCCTTTACTGATCAGACGAATCCTAAAGAAAAAAAGTGTAGATGTTTACCGTACACGCGGTATATATTATATATTCTGTGGTATAGTTCGTTCCAATGGACTAAACTAATATTAGCCAGTTTTTTTAATGGATTAGTCAATGGAGAGTATTTATTTATTTTATTACTTTATCTGAATATTCACTGACACTTACAAAGTATTAGAAATATACTTGGCGATTATTGTAAATCATCAACTCTGAAGTATTTTATCTAAACATGATGAACGTGAATCGATATAATGCAATGAATACATATATATGCAAAATTTAACATGGTTAGCTTTATAACAAAGGATTAGATCCATCCGATCCGTTAGCTATTGTCATGCACAATCATATCTCAACTTATTTTTTTCTCATTAGAAATCTGTCTAGATTAGGCATAGAAGCGAGCTAATTTTGGCGGTCCCGATTGCGAGGTGACCATAAGCCGGAGCCTAATACAGCACACAATAGCGGGGCTGAACAGCCGAATGTTACTAATGCTGTACAGTCGCCGGCGAATCTTGTCTTGTACACATTAACCTCTGATGCGGAAAGAGGGCTATACTAAGTACCATATTTGTTTCAACCAGTTTGATCCTCCATCTGTGGGCATCGTAGATTCGAAACTGCTTAAGCGATTAAGACATTCGTTCTGGAATATTCTACCTTTTGAATGTTGTACCATTCAATTGTCAGTTTCGTTTGAACTCTCATTTATAGTCTTGATTGAGCCTTCGATGATGATGATCATTATGAAATATTCTACTTCTGTTTTTTTTTTTATTTCTAAAAACTTTTATATACTTTCTTTATTCCTGAAATGAAACAGTCTAGAAAGTAATATTTTTCCACACCACTCTAGAGGCACTACAATAAAGTAAATAGTTTTTTTGTTTGATTATACTTGTATTGTGGAAGTTATGATTTGGTATATTTAGAAAAAGTATTATTTTACGTTATTATATACATGTTTGTGTAAATCCTTAAGAAGTGTGTTAAATCATTCGTCATGCTTTATTAATATTCCTGATGAGATATAGCTGTAAAATGTGTTACATTGATGTACACAACTTGATCGCGAAGCGAAAAAAAACCCACTGTGCAACCAAAAACCACCAAAACTGTGCAAACATTACTGTGTTCGGGTTTGAAGGGCGCTGTACGTAGTGTAATAACTGTGGTAACGATACTTAATATCTTAAATCTCAAAGTGACGAGCACAATATGGATGGTGCTGTGTATATCATCCTAACTAGCACCATGTTGTTATTGATGGAGAGGAGCGGGGAGGGGGAATCCGGCTCACCTTGTCGCTTCGAAGAATAAAAGAAATCATAAACCAACACTGTTAAGCATCAGGTTTAAGTACTGCCATATACATTCATAGTTCGTACTTAGATCCTTTTAAGCAGACTTGCCATCAGTGATATTGAACGCATAATTCCTCCTCCGCCTAGGCTCGCTTATCGTTTACAATCAGTTGTATAATTTTGAACGAATTTTGACATTTTTTTTATTTTTCTCCTGTTAATGTTCACGAGAGCGAGTGTACCCGCGACAATAAGCCTTATTACGGCGCTGCTTTCGCCGGCGTGTCGCAAGACTCCGGACAAGTATGGAGCTGGTCTCTCGCGGCGCGGGCCCTCCGTGGCATGCTGCGCGCGAGCCGATATGGAATCTACCGCTCTAACTTAATTCTAGATGGTTTAACGAAAAATACAAAGAGAACTAAGCCATAGAAAAAACAAATGTTAAGTCTGTAAACAGTATAGTAAATTAGTCTCCTCTCCGTTTTGATAGCTATCAACACAGTAGCTATAGCGGCCACGTATGATTTCTTTTTAATCTACGCGGCGACAACACTAAAGATACATTCACAATATTATGGTAAGTTATACATTTGCCTATAACAATGTAACGTTTTTAGGATGATATACACTGCGCCACATAGTGCTTCTCGCCCAGAGACATAAGGCGTAAAGTTTCCTTACGGCAGTAGTTTGACTAGCTACAGTGTACTTTTAACCGGACATTACTACTTGACGGCAGAAATAGTAGCAATAATACGCGGTCTCCGACAACAGAGACCTACCAACAGTATGTATTATACACGTTCTTTATTGATGATAGTTCTCCGTTGCTTGTGCCGTCTAGGTAGTTACCGCTGCAGCTTCTACATCAGCCGCCAAACAGTGGAGTGCCAACATTGAACATCCTAATAAGCTCGTTGTTATAGGCAAGCGGATCACTTACCACCAAGTGAATTTCTCACCCGTGTTGTCGCTTCGTCTAAAATAAACGTATATATAAAAGTACGTTTAGTGTAAGCAGCCGCGCATTGCAAGCGAGTGACTGTATGCTGTTCGTGTTAGTTTAATAAACGAGGATAACTGTAATCCGTTGCGCGAGCGTATGAGTAATTGGCAGTGAATTACGAAACCTCGTTTCCAGAAACGAAATCTAAAATAAGAGTCATTGTCCACCGGTTCCGCCGGCGCCTGCGAGGCGCGAGCGCTGACCGACAGCCCACCGCTTTAACCCAACGCGCTACTTCGCACTCAGCCTTATTAATATTAAGGATTTTTTATTTATTTTAAATAAGACTTAGAATGATGTGATGATCTTAAATGTGGTTAATAGAATATGTTACCTATACAACGTCTGTTCCTGTTTTCAGTACGGCAGCGATGAGTTCGGGCACGACTCGCCCAGTCGGTACGCGTCGCCGAAGGGCGCGGGCGCCGGCGCGTCGTACCAGGAGCCGTACTATGCCGGCGGCGAGTGGGGCGCGGGATACTACCAGCCGCCGCCGCCGTACCAGCACGACCCCTATGCCACATCGCCAGGTAGTAACCAAACGACATAAAGCTACCCAAACAGATATCTTTGTTTCATAGAAGGAACCGACAGTAGCTAAACATTCATCCGATGGTAAGTGGTACTCAATTGAAGTGCTGGTTAGGATGTTTACATAGAGCTACATTACACATGTCATAAGATACTAGTATCAACAAATTTTAAAATTTTGGCACCATTCAAGTTGGTAAACAATAATGTTAGCAAATACTACTTGGCGACAGATCCTAGCGAGTCAGCTCTGATCGCCCACTAAGCACACTAGAGCAGGGCAGTAAACACGTGGTATTGGTATACCGCTGTAGCTAGTTAAATTACAAGGGATTAATATATTTAAACCTTAAGGCGACGAGCACAATGTTAATCATCCTAATCCTATCACCGCCGTTCTCCAAATTTTACACGGTCGTAAGAGACGCATTAGACAGGAATCGGTAGAGGCAGATCATCATCTCCAGATGATCCATTGCTGATCATAATTCTCAGACATGAGGGACCGACCCTAGGGAGAATTATTAACCTTCATATGAACGCTCTCTTCCGCCTAATGTCAAGGTGTGTATTCAAGTGTAGCCATTTTGATGGTATGTAATATATACGTTTGTATCAATGAATGGATGCCGGTTGCAGGCATAGCGGGGAGTGCGGCAGGCGAGGGTGCAGGCGCGGGGGGTACGGGCGGCGCCGAATTGCCGCTGCCGCCGATGTCCTCCTTCCGAGCCGCCGCTCCCGTGCACTCGCCCACCGACACCATGCTGCTCACCAAGCCACCACTGCAGCCGGTGAGGGTACCAACAGCAGAGTATACAATATGTTATTGTCAGTGTTGTCATAATACTTATTATTCCACATATTTAAAATCGTTGATAACGCTCTGGAACCCGTAAAGGTATTCTAGAGCTTATATCATCTCAACCCACGGATGACCGTTGTTACACATAAGTCTTGTAACGAATTCTTCAAAATAGAGTCTTGTTCACTTGATATTAGGTTTTGACTTTGTCTAAAATAATTGATATCCTAGACAAAAGGAAGAACATCGAGTTTATTACGTTTTAAATATACCCAAAATTTTTGTAAATTCTGGTAGCATACTGACATAGTCAAACAAGTTCTGGACTATATCTTATGTGGTCTTTATGTATAAAAAGTTATCGTTTGGGAATACCCTCGCTGTCAGATGTACGGCGGTGCGGCCACAAGCGTGGCGGGCGCGGCAGCGGGCGGCGCGCCGGCAGGCGCGGGCGCGGTCGCGGAGGCGGGTAGCCTCTCCTCGTACGGCTCTTCGCCCTCCACGCCAGTTCACTCGCCACCGCCGCTGCACGCGCGGCTCTACCCGCTCAAACACTCGCCGCACCACACGCACCACATGCACCACCACAACGGACAGGTAAACCCTACCCTATTAAGCAACTCAACTAACAGTATCCTCCTTTCGATGATAGAAATAAATGGTGATGAAGACTGGCAAATGAACTAACAATCCTTAACTACTCTCTTGAAGTCCGCCTAGGGTTTACCAGCGGAACCCGTCCTGTTCTCGTAGTTTCTTCCCCGTAACAGGGTTCAGTTGAAATATTTTTATGCGCTCTAAAATTTGGCTTTTAATGCACCTGGTTTTACAACTTCTCTGGCACAGCAACCCAAAGTAAGTCGGCCCCCGATATAAGGGAACTCCAGCGTTGTCTATCTCGCACTGCCTCGTGCCAGTCCACTGCTTGGAGCTCGCGTATGTTGCGCTCTACGATATCTTTCCAGCGAGACCTGGGCCGGCCGAAAAGTCTACATCCAATCGCGGTTCTGAGAAACTTTCTTTGACGCTACGGTCGTCTGAAATCCTCAGCAAGTCGCCCATCGTATTGAAAGCTTTAACTTCTCCCACGATATTTGGTTCGCTGGCAGACGAACCAAAATGCACATGGTGTGTGCTGCTGTTCCAGAATATTCTACAATGTAGCGGTAAGTTTCAGGGCAAGTTCAAAAAACTTTTCCGCCAAAAAAATTTCACAACTTTTTTTGGGTACGACTCGAGGACCTCTAAGTTACAAAGTGAGCCGTTAGTCACTACACCATGGAGGTATACAAACTGAATAAACGATCCTTTTTTGATAAGTTTATAATACTATAACTATTGACTATTACAGCAACAGGCGGCAGGGTGGGCGGGGGTGTCGTCTCCGCCGGGTGCAGCAGTGGGCTCTGTCGGTTCCGTGGGCTCGGTGGGCGGCGTGGGTCCAGTGGCTGGCGTAGGCAACGTACCCAGCGTGCTGCCAAACGGACACCAGCATCACGTCGCCGTCTTCCCGCACAATGTTATGGTACACATGCGCGCATATACATTCTGCCAATATCATGTTATATACCATAAACTAACGTTGTGTTCAAGTATTTACAATTCATATAACTATACTATATCATAGTGTATTCTCCCATACTTTTGTTTTTTAGCATGACTTTGAGCATGTAACTAACTGAACCTCATTTAGTTTGGACTCAGTCCCATTGATAAAACTAGTACCATGTTCCAATTATCCCGTACATGTATATACAGACAGCCATCTTATTGTTCCCACTACTGGGACCTTCACGAACCAAGAGAGACTCGTGGTCATTTATCCACCATGCTGGTCTACTGCATATCATAACAAAAAAAAATATTATGGTTCGATGCATATTGCAACATGGTACTATAACAGTGTGAATATTCCATTTTATTGTAATTAAGAACTGAGACTTGTGTAATTTAAAAAAAAAATTACATAATAGCTTTGGTACCAAAAAAAAAAAAATATAATATATTTTTTTTTTATTTTACACAAGTCAGATGTAATTTTTTTTTGTAGCTTTAAATATTTTGTTTTCGAAAATATGGTGCGACATTTTATATAAGACCTTTTTGGCTATTATATTTATTTTACGTGTTAAACGCCGCGATGGCTCAGGGTAGGGCGTTCCGACGCCCTGCCTTACGAAGATACGCAGATTCTATTCCCATCGTGGTTTAGTTTCAGCTGAGATAATGACATATTTTAAAAACAACAGCTCTAACACCTGTGTGATCAATGTGACCTGACGTCACATTTGATCAGTGAAGTCAATAAATTGTCTTGACTCGCTCCTTGTAAAAGGGGGCCCCCCCAGGTCCCAGTAATACAATAAGAGGGTTGTTAGAAAGGAGCACCATCATCAGCCGATAGGGGCCACTGCTGGACATAGGCTTCCCCAAACATTTCCACATCGATCGACCTATCATTGCTCGCGACCAGTGGGTTCCGCGGCGACACTCAACAGATCGTCGGCTCAATAAAAAAATAAGAAAACAATAAAAGAGAGTAATTATATATTAATTAGTACCATTAGAACAGTGCAGTGGATGTCATCCTAACTAGCTCTATATTGTTATGCGAGGAGAATGAGAAGAGGTGAACGCCCTCGTCACTTCGATTATTTAAATAAAAAACCATGACGCACCATATTTAATGTACATTTTGTTGTTGTTTTCTTTCTGTTTGTTGTGTTTTTGTTTTTAATGTCAGCAACTTGCGTAGAACCCCTGTCCTAACGATCAGATAGCGTTAGTAGTATTTATGAGCTTTAAATGTAGATAGATACGTAGATACTACCTTAGTGCCACTCCATTGGTAGCCAAAGTGATGACTCTTTGAAACGTTTGTTGCTAAGATTTAAGAGTACTTTCTAGACAATTTTTTTAATAGTTCCCTAATAACCAATCACAATCATGTTTTTTTTCTCATAAATTATAATTTAAACATCCACATTAATAATATAATTAAAAACTATATTTAAATGAAATATTAAACAACCTCACTGTAGTCAAAATCTATTTAAAAAAAATATATAATAATTAAAAGCAACAAAAAGAAACGTTTAAAAAATACTATATAAATTAACTGGAATATAATTAATGACGTATGGTAACACCAAGTCCAAGGTTGCCAGTTCAAACCTGTCATTGTACTGTTGGCTTGAACAATTCACATGAGCCGGAGCAGTTGACGAGAATTTAACAAATCTGGTATTTGCGCTATTGGTGACGTAACTCCGCGGTCACTAGAAGGACGGGATAGAGATGTGGTAGGGCGCGGCAGTGGCGCGAGGTTAGGGTGGGGGCGCGACGCGGGCGCTGACGTGGTGTGCGTGCGGTAGGGCGCGCCGGCCGAGCAGCGGCAGCTCGACGAGGCCATGGTGTTCCTGCGCGACCACTCCGACATTGTAGTGAGTACACCGCACACGCACACACCACACACATATACATACATAAATACAATAAATTTGTATTAGACGTAGATGGTAAGCAATATCTTATTTCATATCAATATAGTACAAGTTGGGATGATTTACACTGCACCACATTGTGCTCATCGCCTAAGGCACGATGTTAAATCTCGTTACCCTAGTAATTTCATTAATTACAGCGCCCTTCAAACCAGAATATAGTAATATTTGCACAGTACTATTTGGCGCAAGAAGTAAGCTCTGCGATGGTAACTACCTAATCGGTACCTAGATCTTGAGTCGCTCATTTTCATTTCATCCCGTTTACCCAATTTCTCTCATCATAGTTCCACCTTCATATCTTTATTAGATCCCTTACAAACGACGGTATTATACTCATATAACAATTACACCCGCAAAAGAGTGACATTTAATAAGTGAAGCTAAATGCATGAACAGTGTGAATATCAAGTGATGTTTTAGTATTTCCTGAGTGGACAGATGTTGTAGCATGGATGTTATTGCTTTCCCATGCATTTTGTGTGTTTTATTTACTTTAGTTATCTCATCAACGCTGGAGTTTATGTACATTGTATAAACTCTATACAGTATCATATTTTTTTTTAAAAAAAAGTAAGAAAATTGCCTAACACCTATTTTAATCCATTTTTCTTGGGGCTTTGCTATATAGGCGTACAAATTATTATAAATTTAATTCTATGAGAAAATAATTTTATTATCCAAAAGTTTCATTTTTTTATAAGTTGAAATCCGTTAGAAGCGATTCTGATAAGGTAAACATCTCTATGGTAACTATTCTAGTCACTTTGGTACGGATGAGACTAAACATTTAAAATTGATGCGCCAACAGGTAAAACACGAATATAAATAAAACACTCATTGATAAGTCTGATAACAATGTTACCGGTAATATATAAAAAATTCGGTATTATTCATAATTCCCTACTATGTTGGACCATCACCCAACCAACCTACTGTCAACTTTGAGATTCAATTATTTATCTCCCAGTTGAGGCTCCCATACAATATATTTCAATAGCATCGTTAATTTCCAGGGAGCCAGGATGGAGGAGAGATTGGACGACGCAATCAATGTACTGCGCAACCACGCGGAGGCACCGGATCTATATCCCCACGACGTGCACCACCAGCCCCCAGCAGGTTGGTAGGCTCTATGCATTCTGCCTACAAAGGGGAAGGAGTCGGATTATATATGTACTCTCATTTTATGTACCTTAACATGTAAATTACTTGTGAAATATCCTGTGGTGTAATAATTTTTTTTTTTTTTGTAACAAATCTGAATGATCTAATAGTACGTTCAGTGGAATTAGCGATATGATGACGATGAATCAAATAATTGTTTATACAACACGACATTAATGTTTTGAGACATATAAAGCCTTCCGTGGCATTGTAGATTTTGGACAGCACACTTATGTAGACCATCTTAGAAAAACCAGACCAGCAATTGCTGTGGTATACATTAAAAGGTTTCATTTGGAAGGGACAAATTTGTAAAACCATCGGTGTTAATATCCGCAGCGAGCAGGCTGGGTGTGCTCGCGCATGCGCCCGAGCCGCCCGTCAAGCTGGAGCGGCATCTGCTGCCCAACACCAGTGAGTAACTTTTCAATTCTATACATGCTTAGAGAAATACCTGCTGAATGAAAAACGGAAACTAAGTCGAAGCGGGTATTACGTTCACATGATGATAACTGTGTTAACTTTCAAACAAAAAAAAAACTGTATACATTGCTATTGTTGTTCAAATTTAGAATAATTGTGCGATTTTTTTGGCCTTAATTAAATTATTGAATA